>JAIOJX010000005.1:19339969-20812454 GCA_022376925.1 Tragulus kanchil | reverse complement strand
AATGACATGAAAACCCAAACTTTAGATAGAGAACATTGTAGGGGAGTGTATTTAGACCTTCAAACTTCTCCCTTTCATAACACATCAGGCACTCAATGACTACCCTAGCTAAAGTCTTTCCTTATTACTCAACATGCAGGTACCAGCGAGGGGAGAGATACCCACATCCCATGGGCTTGACTCACCATTGGTACAGTACTTATACCACCTCCTGACTTCCTCAAGAAGCATTCCCTGCAGTGGATTTCCCATCGCATTCCCATCCTATCAGACTGACTCCCTACATTCAATAGCTGTCCTCACCCTGGGATTATTCTGCAATCTCCATGGCGCTAGTTCCGAGCTTCCGTGGACACCAGTGGACTTACCACCCTGTCCGAGGTAGGAAAGGCTCAGGCACGGGTTGTCTATGTGGTTCTTACCCTATTCAGACTGTCACTCACTCACTAGGTCACTCCTCAACAGCCTCAAAGGGCCCCCTTCTGTCCCAGTGGGTTGCCACGCATGTACGGATCTCTCTCCTGCACTTCAATCCCCTCACCTCTGGGACCACGTTGGTTCACTTACTCTCCTCCTTCTTCTCCCTTCATCCTTGTTCCTTCTTTCCTTTGTCCAACCAAGTTCTGTGTGGATTCAGATATCCCTTTTCAGTACTCAAGGACTCCTACCAGGATTCATCTGGTCTTTGGGAGAACTGCTACATCTTTGGACACTCTTAAGACATCCGTGGAGAGAGGTTTACTCCACTTCCACCTATACTGCCATCAACTTGTCAACCCTCATTTATACATGCATTAGAAAAGAATTTCCCTTTCTATTGACTTAAGTAATATAGCCACCACCACACATGTTAAGAGAACACAGGGAAGTTCCACTCTCTTGGAAAATTTCAAATATACAAAATAACCTTACGAGTTACACTCACTTTACTATACATTAGCAAGAGAGTTACTACATGGCCATACATTTTACAAAGCACCTTATCGGCATTACCATATGTAATTTTTTCCAGTTCTTCTCTGACCTTCATTTCGTATACCACAAAACTAGTTCACGCCCATCAAAAAAATCAAGACTTTTAATTAGAGTTGCCCGACCCCTGAACGGTACACGCTCAATTCTCGTCATAGTGGGTGAAGCACTCCACTGGGGATAACAGTGATGCTGTTATGGACAACAAAAGTCCATTTTCTGCTCTAAAACATGACCCCAAATTAAACCGATCCAGAGGATGCTAATGGGAGAAAACCTGGGACTGGGTGGACTATAGAATGGAAGCCTTCAGCATCACAAACAAGAACTCTTGGTCAAGACTCATGGCCGAGCACTTCTGGGATCAACCCGGGTTTCAATGTGTCAGCACTGTTCTACCTAGAGGAGAATGCAGGTAAGGCTTAGAGCTTGCTATGACACTGAGTCAAGACCACAAGTGTTTATTAGTTTATCCTTCTCATTCATCTGTAAAGCTACTGAATAGGTATCCAATGATAATTCACACCTTCAGTTTCCACTCAGATGACTGACAACAATCCTCTTTACTCATATGTTCGATATCTGTATATGTTCTATGATGACCAGTAACATCTTTTAATAGTTCAGTTTTACTGGGAAGAAAATTTTCTTTCAAAATTGTGTTGCCAAACATCAACAAGTATCAGTCATAGGTACATATATATTCATCCCTCTTGCACCTCCTCTCATCACCCTTCCCATTCCAACCCCTCTAGATTGTTACAAAAATATGCGATGTGCCACAAATTTCCAATGTCACCCCTTCACAGGTGTCGTGTTAATCTTCTCTGAATTGTCCCAATATTTTAGTATATGTGCTGCTAAATTGAGCACACTAATAAATACCGTCCTGAAAGGAAAAAATCACAATTTAGTCATCTACCAATAAATGATCCATCGCATTAGGAATTAGGATATTCTGCTTTATGCATTTGCTCCTGTTAAATCTAATTTTCATAAGGTCCAAAATCCCATGTAGAAGTTAAACATTTTTTGTACTTATGCATGTCACATGTGTGTATATAGACAGACACAGGCACACAAATGTATCTATATCAGAAGACCTATTAGACACCATGCATATCACAGTCAGCATTTCCTTGATGAGACAGATAGTCCCAAGTATTTTTATAACTTCTGTCTTCTTTATAAGAACCACTTCTTTCATTTTCATCAGCTAGTTTTAAATATCCATTTTGTTCTTAGGTACCATGCCTCGTTTACAGTTAACTAAGAGCAAAGGAAACCTAGTAAATGCTGACATCTTCTCCGTAATTAAATTTCCACTCTGATAAATTGGAAAAAGAATCATGTTCAGATCTCATTCAGGATGAGGAAATTCTGAATTGATCATTTATCAGTTCTTGTCGCAAATATGTTTTTTGGCCATTTAGTCTTAAATTCCACTTACTTGCAAAAGGCAGACAAGAGTATTAACATTAAAATCATTAAAAGAGTCTACAATTTTATCCTTCTGTTGGTCAAAGGTAGGCCCAGGGATCATTTTTGGAATATTGAAATACATGATGCATGCACAAAGCTTTACTTGTACTATCAAAGAAGAGATGTTTGGAGATGGTTAACGGTTGTCAAGATGTACTTCCAATGAGACAGATGAATTTTCTCTATAAGAAGTCACAGTCAGGAAAGGACTGGTCTTGTTTGGAGACCAAATTAGGTTTTCTTGGTTTTGTTCAGGTAATATTTTTAAATTAACATTTGGAGAACTTTTTTGCTGCATTCTCAAAGAAACAACCTTAACAAGATTAAAGATAAATACATGTAGAAGAGCTTCCAAGGTGCCTAAAAGAAAGACTAGCCAGGAGAGCCACCTTCACACACTGATAGTTGTCAAAGACTTAACAGTTGGTATTTTATAGACATAGCAGAAAAAGTGGATACAATCCATGTTCTAGACTCGCTGCTCTTTTGTGCTCAAAGCAAAGTATGTTTCTCTGCTAGCAGAGTCATCACAGCCCCTGACGGGGTCCCCGTGACACACATGCAGGCTGAGAGACTGCAGGCATGTGTGATGTGACATGAGGAAGTGAGAAGATGACTGTGCTGGTGCCAAGTCTCCTCCACCTGCTGGTAATGGGACTTGGGGAGAATCACGTGCCCTCTCTAAGTCACTGCATTTTCTTTTATTTAACTTGATGATAATAATGGAGATTAGGGCTAGCTAAGAGGGTTCTTGTGAAACACAAATTTTAAATTAATTTAAAGCTTTTGGTGAGACTCCAAAGAAATGAATGGGCTTAATAAAGGGAGTTGCAAATTCAAGATAAGGTTTCCTGTTATTGTAGTCATGAGTCTGTCATTGATTACTCTTATGCAGCATGATGGTAAGTCACACAGATCAACAGTGCTATTCCAGCCATCTCAGTATCTAAAATGCAAACTTTGTCAATGGTCAGTGAGACTTCTGAACCCCTAAAACACCTTGTTACTGACATCTTGCAGAGCCCCTAGACATTCAACTATCTTCATAGAATGACATAAACACTATTGCTCAGAGTTAAGTTACAAATGCTTGCAAAGGACAGAAGCACTTCTGGGAGCAATACAAAAATGGAGGAAGGAACCTCCTTCTCCAACTACAAATCCATGCAAATATCATCATCCACCTAAACTTACACAGTGGAAGGTGCTGCTTCTCCCTCACCGGAGCAACTACAGGACCAGATCCTGCTCAGGGAGAGGAAAGTTTCCCTCCACAGGATGGCTCGTGATAGGCTCAGTCGACTAAATCATCTCAGGATGGCTTTGTGTTTATTTAACCAGGGTTTTGCCTGCTGATTTTGCTGGTGATGTGTAATCTGCTCTTGGGCCAGGACAGCAAGAGCACATCCCTCTGTCTTGAAGGGGAAAATGCCTGCCTGAACTCCCTTAAACATCTGTTTAGACGTGCTTTCACTAATGCCAATTTTTTCTCTAAGTGCTCAACGGAGATGTTCCTAGAATTTGTAAGTACTCTGCTTCTTATTTCCAGAAGAAACCTTCGTGTAAGTGATTGGGCTATAGTATAAACAAGAAGGATGCATCAGCTAAACTTCAAGTAATACACACTCCAGGTCAAAGCAGTCATCGGGTCCCAAAATGTGTAAATCAAAGGGAGGATCACTTTTGTGAAATCTCAGAAGCAAAAAGAGTGCAATAACTTTTACAACTACCTTTCATTTTCTTTACAAATTTCAAAATAAATGCTTTTCTATTTGTCAACTGGACATGCCATAATAGAATACAATAAATTCAATTGAGTAAACAACAGAAACTTCTCTCCTCACAGTTCAAAGGGCTGTAAGTCTCAAATCAGGGGGCTAGCTAGGTCAGGCTCTGTTAAAAACTCTATTCCCAGCTCGACATCCCCCATGGAGTGGAAAGAGGGGACGAGAGACACAGGAAAGACACAGAGACACAGACAAAAGAGAAAACACGTTGGTTGTTCACAGCATAAACACACATATCCTATAGGATTAGGGCTCCATGCTCTGACCTCATTTAACTTTAACAGATTTCTCTGTTGGCCCATGCAGTAGAGAATCTGCCTTCAATGTGAGAGTTCAGGGTTCTATCCCTGGGTCTGAAAGATTCCCTGAAGACAGAATGGCAAGCCACTCCAGTATTCTGACTGGTGAAACGCCCAGAGACAGAAGAGCCTGGCAGGTTACCGTTGATGGGCTATCCATACGTCAGACACAGCTGAGTTTCTAACCCAAAAACAAACTTGAAAAAGCCCCTTTTCAAAACACAGCTCTTTGGCAGTTAGGGCTCCCACACAAGAATTTGGAAAAGTCCCACTGAGTCCATGATAGTACCTGACCTAAACCACCCTGGGGGAGGCTGAGGAAATGGAAGCATGTTGATTTTTTGTTCCATGAATGTCCGCCGGGTCATTCTTCACCAGGTTGAGTCAATGGACATTAAACGAGAACTGCTCTGCGGTGAACTGGGTGGATGGAACATGTGAAACGAAGTCAAATTCCGGGCTCAGGAAGAAATAGCCATACCTTCTGAAGTGCTACAAATCATTGTTCTAAGAGTTGCAGTGAATAGGTTTAGACCTACATCATAAGGGATGGTTTTCAACAGGAAACAATTATTCTCTTTCTGAGGAAACTACTTTGAAAGTTGTATGTTAATTCTGTAGGTCAAACAAAGAACACACAGAAGAGCAGAAAAGTGATGAAAAACGTTGCTCAGTGTCTCTGTTGAATTCATGTAATTGGTTTTACTCACTACTTTTTGCTTCATGCTTCATTTTTGACTGGCCATTATTCTTCCAGCTCTTCCAAGCAATCCTTTTAAAGGTTCATAACTTTCACTTTACATGAGTTTTGTCCCATCCATGTGTTAGCCAGAATTTTCTGCTCTTATTCTCAGTCCACTGGTTAGTAGCTTCCATAATTTTATGATATATTTTTCTGACTTACTATTTGGTTACCATAAGCAACACTGCATCCTGCATTTAACATGAACACAAAGCTTTAGGTGTGTGGATTCAGAGAAAAGTTAGTTATAACTTATAACTCCTTCTAAGGCAATATACTGGTCTCAACTCACAGAAAAAGATAGCCAAATGGTTAAATCTAGGCATGTACATGCCTTCTAGGACACTTCAGTTGTGTTGGAAACTTGTAACCCTACAAACTGTAGCTGACCAGGCTCTTCTCCCATGGGATTCTCCAGAGAAGAATGTGTTGCTGAATCCTCTTTCTGGGGATGTTTCACACTCAGGGATCAAACCGCATTTCTTACATCTCCTGCATTGGCAGGATTGTTGTTTATCACTAGCAGCACTTGGGAAGCACCAGCTATAGATACGCATGCAGTATATTTGGCTCAAAAAATAAAGAAGTCAAGTAAAACTGATACTTGATAAAACAGAGATGGAGGAGGTTCAATTTAGAAAAGCCAGTAAAAACATTTTTTTACAATATAAAGCAAAAGTAGAAAAAGAATGACATAAATTTTATGTGACCTCATTAAAAAAATGTGCATACCAAACTGTTCAATGTTCTGGTAATGAGTTCATCTACTGAATGCCCAAAGTACGCTAAGCAGTTGCCTGATTACTTTCAGGAAGAGATGTATGCCCAGGGTGAAATGAACTTTACTGATGATGCCAATAGATGCCACACCATTACCCTTGCTGGCCCGGAAAACATAGAAGAAGCCCAACGCTTCCAAGTGAGTCTGTTTTCCTGGTTTTTCACTGGAGCAAGTGCAACCTTACACTAGTGTTACCTGGATTCATACTATGAGAAGTAATGGTCACTGCATATGCAGATAAAGCTGGAGGAACAGTAAGCAATCAAAGAGAAATCAAATCAATTATGCATTTGACACAGAGTACTAGTATGAGAAACACCAAGGGATGACTAATGATCAGTAGCAGCAAAACAAATAACAGACCTATGAATTCTCCATGAAGATGACCTTAGTACAGCCAATGCATTATACGTAGCACTGCACCTACTATACTGTATGAAAGCAGGGAATGAATGTATTTCCATCTATGCAATGTAAGATGGCAAGATTGATAAATATGTAAGAAACAAGCCTCAGATCTGAGTGGTCCCTGTTAAAGTGACTTCTACATGGGTGGCACTCCTACACTGACCACCCCAATCATTCCTTTGCCTTTCAAGGCTCTCCTGATTCTGCCTATACTTCCCTAACACCTCCTTGATCATCATTCTTGGTGCTCCTCTATCACCTGTTATTCTTCATTAGAACTCTAAACCCCACAATGGCCTGTAAACTACTGCCTTGCTTTTCATGGCTGCAACGATTGCCTCTGTTCTGATGACAGCACAGTGTACGTATCAAGCGTCAACCCATTATCCCAGCTTCATCTTATTAGCATTATCATCTCTTTTCTGATTCCATGCATTAACTTCATTCCTAACATGTGAAATATTTTCCAGTGTATACTCCTTTAAACACAACCTGTTCTTTATTTACAAATTTCTCAATGATACCAACATTCTTTTCCTTCCTTAAGCTCTTTAATAATGAGAATGGTAAACTTATGGAAAATGGTCAAGAAGTAGGAGGAAGAGGAATTTTTCAATAAAGCTAACTTTAGAAGTTATTCAGAGCTGATAAATGACCATACACTTTATAAATAAATTTACACATATTACTATATTTAATCATATTCCGCTCTTCCCTGTGCTTCATTTGCTATACTGCTAAAGTAGTACACGGCCATCAAGAAATCAAACATTTTAGTTAGAGATCCTCGGCCCCTGGCAGTGTTATGCTCAATCCGGGTAGGAGTGAACTAGGGCACAAAACCCTCCACTGTGAATCCCACTGCTGATGCTATTAAAGACCACACTGTGCCATTTTCTCTTCCTACATGTCAACCAAACAGACTGTTCTGCGAGCGGCATGGGGACAGGTGCTTAATAGAATCAAGAAAACATGTTTTCATCGTCTCTTTGATGTAATATCATAAAGCAAACAATCAATCCAAATGAATACAAATGACTCATTTGATTCATTACAATGAATGAAACACTGTTGTGGGCACCGTTAGAATCCATGTTTCCTCGGTCAGTTACTCCAGGCACATACCGACTTGCCATAAATAGTTAGATTTCTTTCTGGAGACAAGTAAATACTCAAATATAAAAGTCGTCATGGAATGCATGATAGAAATTCAGAAGTAAAAATACAATATTATTCAAGGTATACATTAAAACATCAGAAGAATTAGTTACTAAAATACTCTGGATTTTTTCCTAACTCAGCAATGTGTGAACCTAGTATTAGATACTTCTGCAACTTCTATTACTTTAAAAACTTTTTGCATACACATACAAATAACCGAGTTGGTAGGTCAGCTTCTCTTGCCAAGGATTACATATTCCCCAAACCACTGAATTATGAACGATTTTAATGAGACTGTTTCCTATGTTTGCTTAGGACAAAGACCTTATTCACTGGATACTCATGTATCTGTATTGCTGGAATGAACCTCTATATCATCTAATCACAGACCTGCGGACTAAGCCAGAAGTCTCAAAGACAATCATAAAACGTGTCAAACAGAGTGTGATGACTATAATAGAATTTCAAGGAATTTTAGAGAAAGCATTCAGACAGGTAGGCAACCTGTGGAGGGTTTCCTTGCTTTCCTAATGAATGAAAGAGGGGACCTTTGAAATGAGGAATGAGTTCTCAAATATCACACCTTGTAAGAGTAAGACTTATGACTTCTATATTCCAGGCTGTTACTACAAAATGTCAGAGCCTAATCATGCTCAGTGACTGATTTCTACTCTTTGTGGGTCAGAATTCCACTGCAGTTTTTGAAATGTGCAGCCTTCCCTGCCTGACACACAATTCCCATAGAGGCTTGCCTTTCCTTGTCCACAGACGTCTGGAGTATTTTCAAGGGTAAGAGAACTAGAAAATAGAATGCCTAAGATAAACGGTTTCCTCAAAGTATTCCAGGATATCAAGTAGTGGAATTCTGCTTGCATTCTTTCTCTGTTCTTCTCAAATCAAAAGATGATGGTGGCAAGGAAGAAAAGAGAAAGAAAAACCAACCTTGAGTTATGTGTCTAGTGTTTAAATTCCTAATCAGTTTCTTATAATCTGGCTCCAAACTCCATGTCTAGGGAGTTTTATATTCATGTGTATTTCCCAAATGGTAATTTGATAATTAGAAGGAACAAAGATACTGTGGCACTAATAAACTCGTGAGAAGTCATTATCCTTTGGGTTTTCAGGTTGTTCATGATGTCATGAGAAATAAGACCTTCAAAAGCATCCTGTGGAGAGAACTCAAATCACTGAAAACGAATGATGAAGATGAGCGTCGTTCTGCATTTTATAACCTGTTCCAATGCCTAGACAATGATTCACGTAAAATTTACATGTACACCAAATTGGTGGCCTGCCGAAACATGAATTCCACACACATACCATCAAGGTCTAGGATGTCTCTTAATAATCTATCCTTCAGTAAGCTTCTTCAAGTTCTGTATCTTTTTAATGCTTGTTTGGCTTAGATGGGGCTAATCAAAAATAAATAAATAAATAAGTAAAATACAGTCTCTGAAAGATGTTAAAATCTAAAGGGAATTTTCACTGTTTCTGGTCGTCATTGAATGGATAGTCAATAGAAAACCCATGCCTACCACTAAGGAAAAGGCATTTCTATTAAAATTATTTACAAATATCAGAGGCTGACATTACAAAGAAGACTGTTAGGAACTTCCTTAACAATCAGAGCAAATCATTCTGGGTCACATCATTAGAATCAAAGATCATTCTTTATTGTGATGGTCATGCTACCAAGAAGATCGAATACTCAGAATTCTTTCTGAAAACCAGTCATGAACTGACAGCCAACATTCACAGTGTTACAGCAGAACATATAAGTGCCTTGTAACTAGTGCACCCAAATAGCATGACATTCATCAAATATCTAAAGACAGTGAGGATGGTGTCTTAGTACTCCCGGGCTGCTATAACGAAATATCACAGACTTATATAAACAATAGAACCTTATAAAACACAGCATGGTCAGGCATGGACCTTTCTGGTCATACTTCGTCCTGCCTCCTCACAGAGAGGGAAAGGCTAGCGAGCTCTGTGTGTCTCTTATACATAGAAGCAGTCATCTCCTTCAGGAGGCTCCATCCTCGCAACTTCATCACCTCCCAAAGGCCCCACCTATGGACACCAGCACCACGAGAGTCAGGATTTCATCATATGAACTTTCTGGGCACACAGAGGTGGAGACCTTAGCAGATACAAAAGTGAACTGGCTCCAGAGACATTACTTGGCCAACAAAGCTCTGTGTCATCAAAGGTCTGGCTTTTCCAGTAGTCATGTATGATAGTGATATTTGGATCATAAAGAAGGCTGAGTGCCAAAGAAACGATGCTTTCCTACTGTGGTGTTGAGAAAGAGCACAGCAAGAGACAACACTGGGAAAACTGAATAGTCCTAAGAACAATATGAAAGTCTAGCCCTGTTTGTACCACACACAAAAAACAACTAAAGATGGACTAAAATGTAGAACCTAAGACTTTCAGTCATAAAACTCCTAGAAGAAAATTTTGAGGTAATGTTCTTGAGATTCCTCTTTGCAATGAGATTTTGAGTTTCACACCAAAAGCTGGAAAAACACACAAGTGGGGCCACATCCAACTCAAAGCAAAGGAACATCAACAAAATCTAATGGCAACCTATGGGTTGAGAGGAAATCTTTCCAAATCACAAATTTGATAAGGACCTAATAACTAAACACATATGAGACTCACACAACTAAAGGGCGAAAACCCCCAAAGAACTGAAATCATCAGTGGAACATAGAAAAGTAAGGGTTTTGATAAATCTGAAGATTAGATTATAGATGGAGAGACACAGCAGCCCTTTCCTTTCAGAAAAATAAAAGCCTGTCACTTTCTGCCCTCTGCCCTTACTTTCTTCTTTTTTTTTTAACTTTTATTTTACCTTTAACTTTTACAGAGTTTTGTTGTTTACAGATATATATGTTCCCAGATTAGTCATATGTAATCCCCCCCCTTACCACCCCTCCAGATTATCACACAGCACCCCTGCAAGACCCCTTTTTCTCAAAGAACAATGACTATAGCTATTTTCTTCACATATGATAGTATAGGTTTTCATGCTACTTCCTTTATCCCTTCTACTCACTGTTCATTCCCCACAATGCCCATATGACTACTGTCCATGTCTCTTTTCCCATCACTTCACTGCATGTGCCATCATCACCATCCTACTAGATTCTATATATATGTGTTAGTATATTGTACTTCTCCTTCTCTTTCTGACTGATTTCACTTTTGATGATAGGTTCTAGATCCAGCCACCTCATTAGGGCTGATTCTTCTGCATTTCTTTTTACAGCTGTGTAGTATTCCATTGTATATATATGTACCATAGCTTTTGTATCCATTCCTTTGTCGATGGCCATCTAGGTTGCTTTCATGATCTAACTGTTGTATAGAGAGCTGCAATGAACATTGGGGTACAGGTGCCTCTTTCCATTTTGATTTCATCAGGGTATAAGCCTAAGAGTGGGATTGCTGGATCGTATGGTGCTTCTATTTTTAGTTTTTAAAGAAATCTCCATATTGCTTTCCATAGAGGCTGTTTCAGTTTACATTCCCACCAGCAATGCCAGAGAGTTCTCAGGCATTAGCTCTTCTTTAAATGTTTGGTAGAATTCACTTGTGAAACCATCTGGCCCTGGGCTTTTATTTTTAAGTAGATTTTTGATCACAAATTTGATTTCTGAGCTTGTGATTGGGTTGTTCATAGTTTCTATTTTCTTCCTGTTTCAGTCTTGGGAGATTAATCTTCTCTAAGAAACTGTCCATTTCTTCCAGGTTGTCCAGTTTGCTGCCATATAGTTGTTTATAATAGCCTATTATAATCCTCTGGATTTCTGAATTATCTGTTGTAATCTCTTCTTTTTCATTTTTGATTTTGTTGATCTGGTCCTTCTCTCTTTTTTTCTTGATGACTCTGGCCAGTGATTTGTTGATTTTATTTGTCTTTTCAAAGAACCTACTTTTTGTTTTATTTATCTTTACTACTGATTCTTTCATTTCTTTTTCATTTATTTCTGCTCTGACCTTTATGATTTCTCTTCTTCTGCTAACTTTGGGGTGTTTTTGTTCTTATTTCTCCAATTGTTTTAAGCATAGTGTTAGGTCATCTGTTTGATATTTTTCTAGTTTCTTGAGGTAGGATTGTATCACTATAAACTTCCCTCTTAGAACTGCTTTTGCAGTATCTTACAGGTTTTGCACTGTCATGTTTCATTGTTGTTTTCTTCTAGGTATTATTTTATTTCACCTTTGATTTGCTCAGTAATCAGTTGGTTTTATAGGTATGTGTTGTTTAATCTCCATGTGTTTGTGTTTTTTGTGTTTTTTTTCCTGTAGTTGATCTCTAGTTTCATTGCATTGTGGTCAGAGAAGATGGGTGATATCATTTCAATTTTCTTGAATTGACTGAGGTTTGATGTGTGGCCCAAGATGTGGTCTGTCCTGGAGAATGTTCCATTAGCACCTGAGAAGAAAGTGTATTCTTCTGCTTTTGGATGGAAGGTCCTAAAGATATCCATGAGGTCCATCTCTTCTAGTCTGTCATTTAAGGCTTGTGTTTCTTTATTAGTTTTCTGTTTTGATGATCTGTCCATTGGTGTGAGAGGAGTGTTCAAGTCTCCTACTATTACTGTGTTATTGTTGATTTCTTCTTTTCGGTCTGAAATTGTTTGTCTTATGTATTGGGGTGCTGCTGAGTTGGGTGCATAGATATTTAAGATTGTTATGTCTTCCTCTTAGATCAATCCCTTGATCATTATGTTGTGTCCTGCCTTGTCTCTTCGAATCTTCTTTATTTTATGGTCTGTTTTGTCTTATATGTGGATTGCTACTCCAGCATTCTTTTGATTTTCATTTGCATGGAATATCTTTTTTCATCCTCTCACTTTCAGTCTATGAGTGTCTCTCAGTCTAAAGTGAGTTTCCTGGAGGCAACTCTGTGTTTTTTGATTGGGACATTTAGTCCATTTACATTCAAAGTAATTATTGATAAAAATGATCCTTTTGTCATCTTCTTAAATGTTATGATATCTTTGTTTTGTGGATCTTCTTCTCTTATACTTGTCTATATAAGTCCCTTTAACACTTGTTGTAAGACTGGTTTGGTGCGACTATATTCTTTTAATTTTTCCTTATCTGTAAAGCTTTTGATTTCCCCATCAATTTTAAAGATTTATTTATTTATTTATTTTCTGGGCGGGGGTCAGGTTGGGGAGGGAGGGGAGCAGGCAGGCCACTTCCATTGGTCTTCCATCTCTCCACTTTCATCCGTCTTTGTTCTTTGGCTCCTGTGGGCCTCCCATCGCGGCGGCGTCTGTTGCTGCAGAGCGCCGGCTCTGGGCGCATGTGCTCCAGAGCTCCGGCTCAGTAACTGAACACATCGGTGCAGCCGCTCTGCGGCATGTGGGATCTTCCCAGGCCAGGGATCAAACCGGCGCCCCTTGCACTCTAAGGCGGTGTCCTTACCCACTGGACCACCAGGGGAAGCCCTCCCCATCAATTTTAAATGAGATCCTTGCAGTGTAGAGTACTCTTGGTTGCAGATTATTCTGTTTTAGTGCTTTAAATGTGTCTTGCCATTCCCTTCTGTCCTGCAGAGTTTCTGTTAAAAGATCAGCTGTTAAAAATATGGGGTTTCCCTTGTATGTCACTAGTTGCTTTTCCCTTGCTGCTTTGAGAATTCTGTCTTTGTGTTTAATTTGTGTTAACTTCATTAATATGTGTCTTGGTGTGTTTCTTCTCGAATTTATTCTGTATGGTACTCTTTGTGCTTCTTGGACTTGATTGACTATTTCTTTTCCCATGTTGGGGAAATTTTCAACTATAATCTCTTCAAAAATTTTATCATATACTTTCTTGTTTTCTTCTTCTTCTGGAAGCCATATAATTTGAACATTAGTGCATTTGATATTATCCCCGAGGTCTCTGAGGCTATCCTCTGCTTTTTTCATTCTTTGAGCTTGATTCTGTTTTTCAGCAGTTACTTCCACTATTCTATCTTCCAGCTCACTTATCTGATCTTATGTATCAGATACTCTGCTCTTGATTCCTTCTACAGTGTTTTTAAGTTCAGCAATTGAGTTGTTTGTCTCTATTTGTTGTTTTTTAAGTTCTTGTATTTCTTTATTCAATGTGTTAGTTACTTCTTGCAATTTCTCTAAAATTCTGTTTTCAGTGTTTTGGATCATCTTTAATATCATTCTTCTGAATTTGCTTTCAGAAAGTTTGTCTAAATCCTCTTTGTTTATTTGAACTTGTGTGTTTGTAGATTGTTCCTTCACTTGTGTGGTATTTCTCTGCCATTTCATTCTTTTTATTAATTTTTTAAACTAACTCTGTTTGGGGTTTCCTTTTCCCAGACTTTGATTTATGTCTGTCGGTATGTGTTGTTTGGATGGGGCTTCTTATTCGGGGTGATGCTGGTGGTTGGGTGAGGTCAGGACTTGCATACAAGTGCTTACCTTTGTTGGAGTTCTCACTGTTTACTGCTCTCTAGTGTTAGGTGTTCTCGAGTATTGTAGAGCTTTAGAGTCAGTGCTCCCTCTCTAAAGCCCCCGAGCTTCTTGCCTGACCAGGGAATGAAGATTTCGTGGCTGATTTGTTATGACATTAAATGAGATTAAATGATATATACGCAAATGAGAAACAGAAGGTATATCTTTGACAAGTGACAATTAAAATATTATGCAAATACTATCTAGCATATTGAATTATACACACAAACATATACAGTTGTAACATAACCCAAACATTCCAACCAAAAATACAGTACATTGGCACGGTGAATAGAGTAAACCAAGAATGACATCCACCAGTTAATAACCAGACTAAGTAGAACACAAATTGTAGAATAATGCTAGAGCAGGGTCTCATTTGGGGATAAGGCAAGGAGAACAGAACAGACAAAGAAATATGGTGGGAAAAGGGAAAAAGAGAAAGGGAGGATAGAAGAGAAATATAGAATAATACTGCAAAATTAAATATAGGGAGATAAAGACTTCTGTGTGTTACAGTTTAGTGCTGTAGGAAAAGAGCATCAGAGAAAGCAAAGAAAGTTATAGAGGAAGTAGCAATACTTATAAAAAATTTAAAAATTAAGACAGAGATAAATATATAGAAAAATATAGAAAAACAAAGCAAAAACAGTAAAAACAAGTAACCCCTCCCCCCACAGAACCATAAAAGGCCAATGTGGAACCAGAAGTTTACACCAAAATAAAATGTGTGGTTTAAAAGGAAAAAAGAAAAAAAAAAAAATTATGTAAGCTTGAATAGATTCAATCTTACTGATAAGATTAGTAGTTTCAATAGAATTCAATGGAGGAAATAAACAAATGCACACACCACCAACAATAACAAAAAAAGTGGGGGGTCGTGGCTGAGGGGGGTTGGAAAAAAGGGAAAAAAACAAGTGAAAAACAAAGCAATAAAAAGAAATAAGAAATAAAATGAAATTTAAAAATTTCAGCAGTAACTCTAGCTTCAGACAAAATGTGAAAATAGTGTTTATGTTCTTCTGTCTCTTGCTGACTATTCAGGAATTATCAGTCTTTTTCTTGCCTCTGGCAGTGGTTGCATCTGAAGACCTCTTTGACTGCTTGTTTATTTCGGCCTATTCCAGAACTAAAAGGTCCACTCAGGCTGGCCCTGGGAGTTTCTTAATCCTTAATCCAAATTCCTTTTCTTGCTGGGTGGAGCTAAATTCCCTCCCTGTAGTTTGACATGCAGTCAAACTACAGTAGGGAAAATGGCGTCTCTCTCACAAAGGATTTATTCCCACACACTCTATGGGAAGCACTTCCGCAGTGACCCCGACCCTGCTGCAGGCCACCGTCGACCCCCGTCACCGCGGGAGATGTCAGATTACTCAGAGGTGAGTCTGGCTCAGTCTACTGCAGGATCACTATTCCCCTTTCCCAGATCACAGTGCTCACAGAGTTTCCAGTCCTACTTGGCAGCTCTATGATCAGGTTAATGGTAACCTCCTTCAAAGGGAACTGAGTGCCGTCCTTCCAAGTACTGCTCAAGGGCACTTCTAGCTTAAGGGGGCACTTGGACCTTCTAAAGCCAGTCTGGCTCAGTCACTTGTGGGCGTCACTGCTCCTTTCCCGGGTCTCGAGTGGTATATATGGATAATGGAATATCACTTGGCCATTAAAATGAATGAAATATGGCCATTTACAGCAATATGATGGACCGAAAGAGTGTCATACATAGTGAAGTAAGTCAGCCAGAGAAGGAGAAATATCATATGACAACCCTTTTATGTGAATTCTAAAAAGGAATGATACAAATGAACTTTTTAACAAAATTGAAATAGACTCACAAACTTGAAAAATGAACTTATGGTTGCAGTGGGGAGAAGATGCTTGGGGACTTCGGGAAGGTCATGCATACAATGACATGTTTGAAGTCGATAACCAACAAAAATGTATTGTATAGCACATAGAACTCTGCTTAATACTACGTACCAGGCTGGGTGGGAAGGTAGTTTGATGGAGAATGGATCCATGCATATGTATAGGTAAGCCCCTTCACTGTCCAACGGAAAGGATCTCAAAACTGTTAACTGACAACACCCCAATAAAAATGCTCTAGCGTTAAAAAAATAATAAAATAAAATAAAATAAATGGCAGTATTACCTTAAAATAAAATTTCTCCAAGTATTTTGAAAGAACAAAAACAAGATATATGTGAGGAATGGGTATAATTTGTACACCAGAAACTCTACCATAACAAAGTTAAATTCATAAGAATATAATGACATGAAAACTGAAAATGTAGATAGAGAACAGGGTAGAGGAGTATATTTAGATCTTCAAACTTCTCCCTTTCAAAGCACATCAGGCACTCAATGACCCTACAAGCTAAAGTCTTTCTCTATTACTCAATCTGCAGGTACCAGCAAGGGGAGAGACACCCCCATCCCACTGGCATTAGTCACCATTAGTACTGTACTTATAAGAACTCCTGGCTTTCCTCAAGAAGCATTCTCTGCAGCAGATTTCCTCCATCCCATTCCATCCTATCAGACCGAATCCCTACGGTCAATAGCAGTCCTCACCCTGGGATTATTCTGCAATCTCCATGGCCCTAGCTCCGAGCTTCCGTGGACACCAGTGGACTTACCACCCTGTCCGAGGTATGAGCGGCTCAGGCACGGGTTGTCTATGTGGTTCTTACCCTATTCAGACTGTCACTCATTCACTAGGTCACTCCTCAACAGCCTCAAAGGACTCCCTTCTGTCCCAGTGGGTTGCCACGCATGCACGGATCTCTCTCCTGCACTTCAATCCCCTCACCTCTGGGACCACGTTGGTTCACTTACTCTCCTCCTTCTTCTCCCTTCATCCTTGTTCCCTCTTTCCTTTGACCAACCAAGTTCTGTGTGGATCCAGATATCCCTTTTCCGTACTCAAGGACTCCTACCAGGATTCATCTGGTCTTTGGGGAGAACTGCTAATCTTTGGACACTCTTAAGACATCCGTGGAGAGAGGTTTACTCCACTTCCACCTATACCGCCATCAACTTGTCAACCCTCATTTATACATGCATTAGAAAAGAATTTCCCTTTCTATTGACTTAAGTAATATAGCCACCACCACACATGTTAAGAGAACACAGGGAAGTTCCACTCTCTTGGAAAATTTCAAATATACAAAATAACCTTACGAGTTACACTCACTTTACTATACATTAGCAAGAGAGTTACTACATGGCCATACATTTTACAAAGCACCTTATCGGCATTACCATATGTAATTTTTTCCAGTTCTTCTCTGACCTTCATTTCGTATACCACAAAACTAGTTCACGCCCATCAAAAAAATCAAGACTTTTAATTAGAGTTGCCCGACCCCTGAACGGTACACGCTCAATTCTCATCATAGTGGGTGAAGCACTCCACTGGGGATAACAGTGATGCTGTTATGGACAACAAAAGTCCATTTCCTGCTCCAAAACATGCCCCCAAATTAAATCGATCCAGAGGATGCTAATGGGAGAAAACCTGGGACTGGGTGGACTATAGAATGGAAGCCTTCAGCATCACAAACAAGAACTCTTGGGCCAGACTCATGGCTGAGCACTTCTGGGATCAGCCCCGGTTTCAATGTGTCGACACTGTTCCACCTAAAGGAGAAAGCAGGTAAAGCTTAGAGCTTGCTATGACACTGAGTCAAGACAACAGTGTTTATTAGTTTATCTTTCTCATTCATCTGTAAAGCTACTGAATAAGTATTCAATGATAATTCACACCTTCAGTTTCCACTCAGATGACTGACAACAATCCTCTTTACTCATATGTTTGATATCTGTATATGTTCTATGATGACCAGTAACAGTTTTTAATAGTTCAGTATTACTAGGAAGAAAATTTTCTTTCAATATTGTGTTGCCAAACATCAACATGTATCAGCCATAGGTACAAGCATATCCATCTCTCTTGCACCTTCCTCTCATCACCCTTCCCATTCCACCCCTCTAGGTTGTTACAAAAATATGCTATGTGCCACAAATTTCCAATGTCACCCCTTCACAGGAGTCATGTTAGTCTTGTCTGCATTGTCCCAATATTTTAGTATATGTGCTGCTAAATTGAGCATACTAATTAATACCACCCTGAAAGGAAAAAATCATATTTGAATCATCTACCAATAAATGATCCATTGCATTAGGAATTAGGATATTCTGGTGCATGTATCGGCTCATATAAAATTTAATCTTCTTAAGTTCCAAATTCCCATGTATAAATTAAGCATTTATTTATACTTATGCATATCACATGTGTGTATACAGAGAAACACAGGCACACAAATGTATCTATATCAGATGATTTATTCGACACCTTGCATATCACAGTCAGCATTTCCTTGATGAGAGAGATAGTCCTAAGTTTGTATTTTTTTTTTTCAGTTCCATCTTCTTCTTAAGAACCACTTCTTTCATTTTCATCAGCTAATTTTAAATAACCATTTTGTTCTTAGGTACCAAGCTTCATTTACAGTTAACTAAGAGCAAAGGAAACCTAGTAAATGCTGATATCTTCTCCTTAATTAAATTTCCACTCTGGTAAATTGGAAAATGAATCATGTTCAGATCTCAGTCAGGATGATGAGATTCTGAACTGATCCTTTATCAGTTTTTGTCGAAAATATGTTTTTTGGCCATTTAGTCTTAAATTCCACTTACTTGAAAAAGACAGACAAGTAAATTAACATTAAAATCATTAAAAGAGTCTACAATTTTATGCTTCTGTTGGTCAAAGGTAGGCCCAGGAATCATTTTTGGAATATTGAAATACATGATACATGCACAAAGCTTAACTTGTACTATCAAAGAAGATATGTTTGGAGATGGTTCACAGTTGTCAAGATGCACTTCCAACGAGACAGATGAATTTTGTCTACAAGAAGTCACAGTCAGGAAAGGACTGGCCTTATTTGGAGACCAAATTAGGTTGTCTTGGGTTTGTTTCAGGTAATATTTTCAAATTTACACTTGGAGATCTTTTTTGCTGCATTCTCCAAGAAACAACCTTAACAAGATTAAAAATATATACATGTATAAGAACTTCCAAGGTTCCTTAAAGAAAGGCTGGCCTGGAGAACCACATTCACACACTGATAGTTGTCCAAGACTTAACAGTTGGTATTTTATAGAACACGTGTATACAATCCATGCTCTAGATTTGCCGCTGTTTTGTGATCAAAACAAAGTATATTTCTCTGCTAGCAGAGTCATCACAGCCCCTGATGGGGTCCCTGTGACACACATGCAGGCTGAGAGACTGCAGGCATGTGTGATGTGACATGAGGAAGTGAGAAAATGACTGTGCTGGTGCCAAGTCTCCTCCACCTGCTGGTAATGGGACTTGGGGAAAATGACATGCCCTCTCTAAGTCACTGCATTTTCTATTATTTAACTTGATGATAATAATGAAGATTAGGGCTAGCTAAGAGGGTTCCTGTGAAACACAAATTTTAAATTACTTTAAAGCTTTTGGTTATGTATCAAAGAAATGCATTGGGTGATTAAGGGGAGTTTGCAGATTCAAAATACACTTTCCTGTTATTCTCAGAAGTCCCTTTGTACTCCGTTGTAGTCATGAGTCTGTCATTCATTACTTTTATGCATGATGACAGTAAACCACACAGATCAATAGTGCTATTCCAGCCATCTTAGTATCTAAAATGCAAACATTTGTCAATGGTCAGTGAAAGATTTAAAAACCCCTAGAGCACCTTGTTGCTGAGATCTTGCAGAGTCCCTAGACATTCAACTATCTTCATAGAATGACATAAACACTATTGCTCAGAATTAAGTTACAAATGCTTGCAAAGGACAGAAGCTCTTCTGGGAGCAATACAAAAATGGAGGAAGGAACCTCCTTCTCCAACTTCAAATCCATGCAAATATCATCATCCACCTAAACTTACACAGTGGAAGGTGCTGCTTCTTCCTCTCCAGAGCAACTACAGCACCAAATTCTGCTAAGGGAAACTTCTCAAGGAGAGAAAGGCTTCCTTCCACAGGATGGCTCATGATAGGCTTGGTTGAATAGATCATCTCAGAATGTCGTTTCCCTTTATTTAACCAGGGTCCTGCCTGCTGCTTTTACTGGTGATGTCAAAGCTGATCTTGTGCCAGGACATTGAGAGCACATCCTTCTGTCCCGAAGGGGATAATGACTGCCTGCTGTCCTATAAAAACCTGTTTATCAATGCTTTTTCTAAGTCCAGTTACTTCTCTAAATACTCAAAGGAGATGCTCATCAAGTTTGTAAGTACTGTACTTCTTGCTTATTTCCTGAAGAAACCTTCATGTAAGTGATTGGGTTATAGTATAAACAAGGAGGCTGAATCAGCCAAACTTCAAATAATACACACTTCAGGTCAAAGCAGGCATTTGATCATAAAATGTAGAAATCACAGAGAGGATCACTTGTGTGAAATCTCAGAAGTGAAAAGAGTGCAATAACTTCTTCAATTTCCTTTCATTTTCTTCTCAAAATTCAAAATAAATGCTTTTCTATTTGTCAACTAGCCATGCCATAATAGAATGCAATAGATTCAATTGAGTAAACAACAGAAACTTCTCTCCTCACAGTTCGGGGGGATGTTTGTCTCAAATCAGGAGGCTAGCAAGGTCAGCCTCTGGTAAGAACTCTCTCCTTTCAGCTTGACGTCCATCATGGGAAGGAGAGTGGGGACAAGAGACAGAAGAAAGACAGAGAGACACAGACCAAAGAGAAAACATGCTGGTGGTCCACGTCTTAAAGACACTAATCCTACAGGATTAGGGCTCCATGCACTGACTTCATTTAACAGATTTCTCTGTTGGCTCATATGGTAGAGAATCCACCTTCAATGCAGGGGATCAGGGTTTTATCCCTGGGTCTGAAAGATTCCCTGAAGAGCACAAATGATAAGCCACTCCAGTACTCTGGCCGGGGAAACCCCAAAGACAGAAGAGTCTCGTAGGTTATGGTTGATGGGGTATCCATAAGTCAGACACAACTGAGTTTCTAACACACAATCTTGATACACTCCCTTTCCAAAACACAGTCCGTTGGCATTTAGGGCTCCCACACAAGAATTTGGAGAAGTCCCATGAGTCCATGATAGTACCTAACCTAATCCACTCTGAGGGAGGCTGCGGAAATGGAAGCATGTTGCTTTTTTGTTCTGTGAATGTCTGCCAGGTCATTCGTCACTAGGCTGAGTCAATGGACATTAAATGAAAACTGCTCTGCAGTGAACTGGGTGGATGGAACATATGAAACAAAGTCAGATTCTGGACTCAAGAGGAAATAATGGTAGTTTCTTAAGTGCTACAAATTACTGGTCTAAGATTTGCAGAGAATAGGTTTATAGCTACAACACAAGGGATGGTTTCCAACTGGAGACAATTATTCTCTTTCTGATGAAGCTGCTTTGAAAGTTGTATGTTAATTCTGTAGGTCAAACAAGGAACACACAGAATAGCAGAAAAGTGATTTAAAATGTTGCTCAATGTCTCTGTTGAATTCATGTGATTTGTTTTACTCACTAATTTTTGTTCCATCCTCCATTTATGACTATATATCTTTCTTCCAGATCTTCCAAGAAATCTCTTAAAAGATTCACAACTTTCACTTAACATGAGTTTTGTTCCATGAATGTGTTAGCTAGATTTTTCTATTCTTATTCTGAGTCCATTGACTAGTATTTTCCATACTTTTTGGCCATATTTTACTGATTATTTGGTCACCAGAAGCAAAATTGCATCCTTCATTTAAGTTGCAAACAAATCGTTAGATATGTGGATTCAAAGATATGTGAGATATAATTTTATAACTCCTTATAGGGGAGTATACTGGTCTCAACGCACAGAAAATAGCAGGTTTAACGGTTAAATATAGGCTTATGCATGCATTCTAAGACACTTCAGTTGTGTCCAACTTGTGTCCCTACTAACTGGAGCCCGCCTGGCTTCTCCCTGGAATTCTCCAGGGAAGAATACTGGAGTGTGTTGCTGAACGTTCTTGAATGCATACTCCTCACCCAGGGATCAAAATGCATTCCTACCATCTTCTCTAATGGAAAGAGTCTTCTTTTACCACTAGCACCACTTGAGAAGCACCAGATGTAGATACACATGCAGTATATTTGGCTCAAAAAACAAAAAAGTCAAATAAAAGCTGATACTGGATAAAACAGAGAGGGAGGAGGTTCAATTTAGAAAGGTTAGTCAAAACATTTTATTGAGACAATGCAAAGTAAAAGTAGTAAAAAAAAGACTTTTAAATTTTATGTGACCTCATTAAAAAAAAATTCTATAACTACCAAACTGTTCAATGCTCTGATAATGAGTTCATCTACTGAATGCCCAAAGTACGCTAAGCAGTTGCCTCATCAATTCCAGGAAGAGAAGTATGTCGAGGGCCAAGGAAACTATACCGACCATACCAAGAGATGCTTCACCATTACCCTCGCTGGCCCGGAAACCATAAAAGAAGCCCAACGCTTCCAAGTGAGTCTGTTTTCCTGGTTTTTCACTGGAGCGAGTGCGACAGTACACTAGTGTCACCTGGATTCATATTATGAGAGGTAATGGTCACTGCACATGCAGAGAAAGGCGGAGGAACAGTAAGCAATCAAAGAGAAATCAAATCAATTATACATTTCACACAGTATAAGAAACATCAAGTGATGACTAATGATCAGTAGCAGTAAAACAAATAACAGACCTATGAATCCTCCATGCAGACGACCTTAGTTCAACCAATGCATTACACCTAGCATTGCACTTTCTATCCTGTATGAAAGCAGGGAATGAATGTATTTCCATCTATGCAATGTAAGATGGCAAGATTCATAGATACATAAGAAAGAAGTCCCCAGTTTGAGTGGTCCCTGTTAGAGTGACTCCTGCAAGGGAGGCACTCCTACACTGACCACTCCATCCATTTCTTCTGCCTTTCAAGGCTCTCCTAAGCCTGCCTCTACTTCCCCGACACCTCCTTCATTATTAGTCTCAGGGACTCCTCTATGACCTAAACTATTCCCGTGCTTTTCATGGCTGTAACGATTGCCTCTGCTCTGATGACAACACTGTTCACATATCAAGCTTCAATGCTTTATCCCAGCTTCAACTTATTAGCAATACCATCTCTTATCTGATTCCCTGCATTAACCTCATGTCTAACATTATTTAAATTACTTTCACATGTTTTCTTTAAACACAATCTGTTTTTTTTTTAAAAAAATCAATTGGCCTCTTTTATTGGTTTTCTTTTTATTCATTTGCATCCGTCCTTATTCTTTGGCCTGTATGGGCCACCCATTGCAGTGGCCTCTCTCGTTGTGGGACATTGGCTCTGGGCATAAGTGCTCCAGAATGCTGGCTCATATTTGGACACAGCGGTCCAACCGCTCTGGGGCATGTGAGATCTTCCAGCACCAGGGATCTAACCGGTGCCTTATGCACTTCAAGGCAGACTCTTTGCCTGCTGGACTACCAGGGAAACCCTAGAATCCACTCTATTTACAAATTTCTCATTGATAGCAGCATTCTTTTCTTTTGCTGACCTCATTAATAATGAGCATGGTAAACTTAAGGAAAATGGTCAAGAAGAAGGAGGAAGAGGGATTTTTCAATAAACTTAAATTTAGAATTTATTCAGAGTCAGCACATGGCCATACATTTTATAAAGAAACTTATGGAAATTATTATATTTAATTCTATTCAGGTGTTCTCTGCTCTTCATTTTCTCTACCATTAAGTAGTACATGTCCATCAAGAAATCAAGCCTTTAAAGTAGAGATGCTCAGCCCCTGGGAGAGTCATGCTCAATCCTAGCAAAAGTGAAGTAGGTGGGAAAAACCCTCCATATGTATCCCAATGATGCTTTTACTAAAGACAACATTGTGCCATTTTCTCTCCCTACACGTCAACAAACAGACTATTCTGCCACCAGCATGGGGACAGGTGTCGGGATAGATTGAGGAAAATGCGTTTTTATCATCTCCTTGTTGTAACATCATAAAACAAATTATCAATCAAAAATGAATACAAATGACTCATTGATTCATTCAAATGAATGAAACACTGCGAAAATATCATGTGGGCATGATTAGAATCCATGTTTCCTGGATCAGTTACTCCAGGCACATATTGAATTGCCATAAACACTTAGATTACTTTCTGGGACAAGCAAGTACACAAAAATAAGTGTACTCACAGAATGAATGATAGAATTTCAGAGGGAAAAAAATTCTTCATGGTATACACTAAAACTTATCAGAAGAATAAATTACTAAAATAACCTAGATTTTTTCCTAATTCAGCAATGTGTGAAGCTTACATTATATACTTCTCTGACTTCTATTATTTTCAGAAATTTTTGCATACACATAGGAATACCAAAGAGTTTTTAGGTCAGCTTCTCTAAGGAAGAATCACGTGTTCCCAAATCTACTGAATTATGAACGATTTTAATGAGACTGTTTCCTATGTTTGCTTAGGACAAAGACCTTATTCGCTGGATACTCATGTATTTGTACTGCTGGAATGAACCTCTATATCACCTAATGACAGACCTGCGGACTAAGCCAGAAGTCTCAGAGACTGTTCTATCAATTGTCAATCAGACTTGGGATACTGCAGTAGATTTTCAAGATATGCTAGAGGACGCATTCAACCAGGTAAGCATCCTGTGGAGGGTTTCCTTGCTTTCCTAATGAATAAAAGAGGGGACCTTTTAAATGAGAATGAGTTCTGAAATATCACACCTTGTAAGAGCAAGACTCATGATTTCGATATTCTAGGCTGCTACTACATAAAGTAAGAGCCTAATCATGCTCAGTGGTTGATTTCTACTCTTTGTGGGTCAGAATGCCACTGCAGTCTTTCAAATGTTCAGTCTTCCTTGCATGGCACACAGTTCCCATAGAAGCTTGCCTTTTCTTGGCCACAGATGCTTAAAATATTTTGAAGGGTAAGCAAACTAGAGAATACAATTTCTAAGATAAACGGTTTCCTCAAAGTATCCCAGGACATCAACTAGTGGACTTCTGCTAGCATTGTTTCACTGTTCTTCTCAAATCAAAGGATGATGGCAGTAAGGAAGAAAAGAGAAAGACAAAGTCAACCTTGAGTTACGTGTCTAATGTTTAGATTTCCTAATAGGTTTTTTTTTATAGTTTGGCTCCAAACTCCATGTCCAGAGAGTTTTATATTCATGTGTCTTTCCAAAATGTTCATTTGATAATTAGAAGGAACAAAGATACTGAGACACTAAAAAACTCATGAAAAGTCCTTATCCTTTGGTTTTCAGGTTGGTATGGAAGCCATGACAGATAAGAACTTTGAAATAACTTTGTGGAGAGAACTGAAATCACTGAAAACGGAAGATGTAGATAAACGTCACTCTGCATTTTATAAACTGTTCCAATGCCTGGCCTTGGATTCACATAGAATTCAAATGTATACAAAGTTGGTGATGTGCTGACTTCTTAAGTGCTAATTCCACACACATACCATCGAGGGCTAGGATGGTTCTTAGTGATCCATCCTATAGAAAGCTAATGTGAGTTTGTCCCTTTTTAATGCTTGCTTGGGTGCAATGGAGCTCATCAAAAATAAATAAATAAATAAATAAAAGAGAGTCTCCGTAGACAAGTCAAAATCTAAAGGGAATTTTCACTGTTTCTGGTCTTCATTTAATGGGCAATCAATAGAAGATCCATGCCTACCAATAACAGAATGACATTTCTGTTAAAATTAGTCACAAATAGCAGAGGCTGACATTACAAAGAAGACTGTTAGGAGCTTACTTAAGAATCACAGCAAATTATTCTGGGTCCAATCTTTAGAATCAAAGAATGAGGTAAGTCCTTATTGTGCTGGTCATGCTACCAAGAAAACTGAATAGTCAACATTCTTCATAAAAGCCAGGCATGAACTGACAGTCAACTTTCACAGTGTTAGAAAATATAAGTGCCTGGGAACTAGTATACCCAAATAGCATGACATTCATCAAATGTCTAAAGATAGTTAGGATGGTGTCTTTGTCCTCCTGGCATGCTATAACAAAAATATCACAGACTTATAAACAGCAGAACTGGGGCTTCCCCTGGTGGTCCATTGAGTAAGGACACCGCCTTGCAGTGCAAGGGGTGCCGATTCGACCCCTGGCCTGGGAAGATGTCACGTGCCGCAGAGCAGCTGGAACAATGTGTCCAACTACTGAGCCAGAGCTCTGGAGCACATGCATCCAGAACCAGTGCTCTACAGCGACAGAGACCACTGCGACGGGAGGCCCACACAAGCCAAAGAACAAAGATGGACAAAAATGAATAAATGAAAGACCAATAGAAATGGCCAAAATAAAAAAGATGCTCAGTAAACAGCAGAACCTTACAAACCACTGAATTGTCAGACACTGGTCTTTCTGGTCGCACTTCTTCCTGCGTCCTCACAGAGAGCGAAAGGCTAGCAAGCTCTGTATGTCTTTTATATATAAAAGCAGTCATCTCCTTCAGGAGGCCCCATCCTCACAACTTCATCACCTCCCAAAGGCCCCACCTGTAGACATCATCACCACAAGTGTCAGGATTTCATCATATGAACTTTCTGGGGGCACAGAGGTTGAGACCATAGCAGATACAAATGAGAACTGGCTCCATCCTCCTCCAGTGGCTGTCTTCAGCCAAGCTCCATTGAATCCTCACTCACTGCATCATCTTGAAACCATTCCACATGTTCTATCTCTCTGGGTTTAACAAGTCCAGCTCAGTCATATGTCAACTCCATCTTGTCTTCAGCTTTTTGAGTATCTTTCTTCCCTACTGAGGCCCAGGGGATCAACCAAGGAAGAAAGATATGTCCATTTCAGTAAGGAAGCTTCTCCATCACGCTTGAGATCTTCACTCCTCTGGCTATGGTAGAAAGGTTTAGAGGGTGATAAGATGGAAAGGTTCTCACATCCCTGGCATGTGGTGTTACTGTACGCTGCTCCTGGCAAGAGGCATTACCTGTTATTCCCCTTGACTGACAAGTGTCTCTTGTGGGGCACACTGAGGACTCCATAGAACATTCACAGGTTGTGAATACTAGAATTTGTAGTTTCTTTTCTAACCAAGGGAAATGTTCCCACATCTCACCACCTCCAGTATTTTCAACACCTCTCTTTCCCTCACTCTACGAACAACCTATCACAGGCAATTAAGTTGGTGACCCACAGGAAACCCATGCAGCAAAAACAGTTCAAACAATTGATTAACAAAAATACTGCTGTGCACCTGACCCCATCTGGGGATCTCTGGACAACTGACCACCAGGTCCCAAACACACAGGAGTAGATCAGAACACCAGCTTCATAAAGAGACACTAATCTGAGGAGTGAGACATCATTCCCTCTCCTTTTAGAGCAACTCTCTTTGTTCACAAGCATTTGGCCTTACACACCTGCCCTACTAGGTCCCTGAATTATAAAACCTTTCAAATAAACCAAGTCTCTACTGAGACTCGAGAGACATGACTGGATTAAGATTGTTCAGCCTATTCAACTGTTTCCAAACAAGCTGAGACAAGGGCCACTCTCTCCCCTAGCTCTCCTGACAAGGCAGTGATGTTGCTGGACTGGTTTTGCAGCATCTATAGGGTTTCTGCAGGAACTCCTTGTAAACACAGCATGGGGAATAAAACAGTAGAAGGGAAAGGGGGATGAAGGGGAAGGAGAGAAAAGGAAGACAAAAGAATTGAAGAACATACAGGGACAGTGAATATATGGTTTAGGTTTCTATGATGAATTTCTATCAATATTAGAATATTTTATTTGGTGAAGACTCATATATACACACATACATACACTTTAACTTTTTTACCCTGAGCAAATACAATCTCTACTTTTTTTTTTTTTTTTTACTTCCACTTACTCTTTTCTCCTCCTTACCTGAAACTGTCCTATGTATGTGGAATATTGTTTTGGTGGCACCAAGTTGATATTCTTTTACAGACGAACAAAACACATCACATCTTCACCACAGAATTCGTGAAAATTTTTTCTGTCATAAATAGACACTTTTCGCACACATATAAGAACACCGTTTAGCAAATCCAAACTCTTCCCTCAGTCAGGGTTATCTTTTGCTGAGTCGTGCTTCTGCCTCTAGATGTGATGACCGAAACCTTTCAGAATAAAACAGAATACTCTGCCCCAAACCAATCTATCAATCTTTCTTTTTGCTCCTGCATGCATACAAATGGAACCTTTTTTGTAGAACATGATTGGAAAAACCTGTATGCATTTTCTTTCCAAATCAGGTATTGCTGAAAACATAATTTTACTCTGTTACCCACTTAACTTTCTTCCCTTCAGTAGCTACATATTTCCGGCAGGGAGAATGGTATTTATTACATTTCAAGTCATAACAAAAGCAAAACAATGACTTATGAGAATAAATAGCATATATATGGGTATCATATATATATATATATATATATATATATATATATACACACACACATATATACATATATATGTATGTATATATACATTTGAGAACAGAATTCATTAAGAGATATAGGACTGGGCTTCCCTGGTGGTCCAGTGGGTAAGGACACCACCTTGCAGTGTAAGGGACGTCGGTTGGATCCCTGGCCTGGGAAGATCCCACGTGCCGCAGAGAGGCTGGACCGATGTGTGCAATTACCGAGCAGGAGCTCTGGAGCGCATGCGCCCAGAGCCGGCGCTCTGCGACAACAGACGCCACCGCGATGGGAGGCCCATATGGAGTGAAGAACAAAGATGGATGAAAATAGATAAATGAAAGACCAGTAGAAGTGGCCTGCCTGCCCCCCTTCTTCCCCAGCCCACCCCCTTAACAAAAAAAAAAAAAAAAAAAGCAATATAGGGCTTACAGTTTGCTGAAACAGAAACCCTACTGCTCAGAAATGAATGTACTTATCAGCTCAGGTATGCAGATGATACCACTCTAATGGAAGAAAAACTAAAGAGCCTCTTGTTGTGGGTGAGGAAAAGAGTGAAAAACTCGTATTAAAAATCAACACTCACACAGGCCAAAGAACAAAGAATGGATGAAAATAAATGAAAATGAAAGACCAGTAAAAGTGGCCATAAGCTAAAAAAAAAACACTCAATACTTAGACACCCTAAGACCACGGTTCAGGTCCCATCTCTTCATAGCAAACACATTGGGAACAAGTGGAAACAGGGACAAATTCTCTATTCTTGGGTCCCAAAACCACTGTGGATGGTGACTGCAACAATGATGTTAAAAGATGCTTGCTCATTGAAAGAAAACATATAACAACAGAAATAAAAAGCAGAGACATCACTTGGCCAACAAAACTCTGTGTCATCTAAGGTATGGCTTTTCCAGTAGTCATGTATGATAGCGAGATTTGGACCATAAAGACTGAATGCCAAAGAATTGATGCTTTCGAATTGTGCTGCTGAAAAAGAGCAGAGCAAGAGACAACATAGCAGCAACCAGGTTTTGAAAGCCTTATTGCCCCAGTGCCTGTGAGTCCCATCTACAGAGCACCTGTAAGGAGACCCATGCTCACAAGCAGGCTAGCCTTGGAGGAACACGAGATCCCCCAGAGCAGGGAAGATTCTGCCAGAACAAGAGCCTCGCCAGGGAAACCTCCACAGCACTGCAACTCCCTTTTGCACTAGATGAAGAAAGGGCCACGGGCAACAAGCAGGAGGAACTCAATCACAGAGCCAATAGGGCCTGGAAAGTCTCTTAAAACTTCTTTCCTCTGTACACAAATATTGATTCTGCTGCAACAATTCTGCCTCAAGAAACCATGCTTACCTAAAGGCTCTGCACTGACTCTTTCACCAAGAGAACCCCATTGGCCTAGACTGGGGAAACCACCTGTGCTTCCTGACACACCATCAGGGACCACTGGGAGTGCAAGCAGCGCTAGATAAATCAAACAATCGAAAATAATAGGTGTCCCTTAAAGTAAATCTGTTACTAGAAACACGTCCTACTCACATAGCCTGGAGAGCCATAAGAAAACTAAACAGAATGGCTTTCTGATAAAACAATATCTAAGCAAGATCCCAGAGGCTTTTAACATAAGACAAAATAGCCAGGAAAAACTGACAATGACTTGTCATACCAAGAACAAAGAAAATGAAAACTGAACTGAGAAAAGGCAACCACCAATGTCAACATAAAATTAATCTGATGCAGTTATATGACAAAAGGGTTAAGCAGCTATTTTTATAAAAGAGTCAAGACAAATTACATATTCTCTTATGTAGTAGAAAAGATATTATGAAAGAAACAGAAGTTATAAAAAAGGACAATCAAAATTACGTAAATCAGTCTTACAATGAGAAAGAAAAAACTCAGACAGCAGATAAAACAGAAGAGAAGAATTAGGGAATTTAAGCATGGATTCATAACATTCATGGCATCTGAACAATAAAGCATAAGACTGGAAAAAAGAGAATGGAGCCCCTGTGAATGGGGGGATAACAATAAAAAAGGAAAATTCAAACTTGATTTCATCATGGTCCAGAAAAGAAACGTGTCTGAAAGACTAATCAACAAATTGTCTGAGGACTTCCTAAATGGGGAAGAGATACAAATATGGGAACTTAGAAAGTACAACCCCAAATATTATGCATTCAAAGAAACCCACTCCAAGACACATCATAATTATATTTCAGAAAATGAAAGACAAAAATATGTCTTGAAAGAAGTCACGAAGCAATGTTGTCCTACCTGTCCCTTCCTAGCTTTCCTTTCTTTCATCTGCACTCACTTGTTTGGCAGTGAGGTAACAGTGTACATTCTTCATTCATTAGCAATTACCCCACAGTGAGCTACAAAATGTGCTAAAATAGCCCAAGTGGGAAAAAACTAATATCTTCATATTTACTAATGAGGCATACAAAAAGGAAGGCCATTTCCACAGCTTATCACTCTGTTTTCTCCCATCTTTCATAAAAAAATTCAGCTGCCTCATAGGGAATAATGAGTTAGGAGACCGCAACAATATACAGATAGAAAATCTTTTAAAATGGGAGCCTTAATGGGTTATAATTGGGGAGAATATATTATTACTGTTGTATTCCCTTTGGTTCTCTAATGCATTGGGTTAAAAATCTGTTATGAATATTAATATCAACATAGGGACACAGAATATGAAATATTCAATGTGTAGAGAAAGACTAATATAGCCTATGAGGCAGAAGTACAAGTATGGGAAGTTAGCAATGGTATTAAAATATAAGGCAGTATTACAATGAGATACCACCTCACACCAATCAGGATGGCTATCATCAAAAATTCCACAAACGATAAGTGCTGGAGAGGGTGTGGAGGGAAGGGAACCCTCCAGCACCGCTGGTGGGAATGTGAATTGGTGCAGCCACCATGGAGAACTGTGTGGAGGTTTCTTAAGAATCTAAACATAGAGCTACCACATGACCCTGCAATTGGAATCCTAGGCATATACCCAGAGGAAAGCAGGTCCAAAGAGAAACAGGCTCCCCAATGTTCATTGCAGCATTGTTTATAATAGCCAAGACTGGAAACAACCTAAATGTCCATTGACAGCGGAATGGATTAAGAACAGTGGCATTTATTGATAATGGAACATTATTTGGTCATTAAAGAGAAAAATAAGGCCATTTGGTCCTAGAGAGTGCGATACTGAGTGAAGTAAGTCAGACAGAGAAAGAAATATCATATGACATTCATTATAAAAGGATTCTAAAAGGAAAGCTACAAATAAACGTTTTACAAAATTGAAATAGACTCACAAACATGGAAAATGAATTTTGCTGCAGTGGGGAGGGAACGTTTGGGGATTTGAGGAAGGTCATGTACACACTGACATGTTTGAAATGGATAAAAAACAAAAATATATTGTACAGCACATGGAACTCTGTTTAATCGATGTACCAGCCTGGATGGGATAGGGGTTTGGAGGAGAATGGATTCATGTATATGTATGGCTGAGCCCCTTCACTGTCCAACGGAAAGGATCTCAAAATTGTTAACTGACAACACCTCAATAAAAATAATTTTCATGTTTAAAAAAGAAAACAAGATAAATGAACCACAATAAATAAATAAATAAAGACAGTATTACTTTAAAATAAAATCTCTCCAAGTTGTTTGAAAGATGAAAAACAAGACACAGGTGATGAATTAGCTTAATTTCTACACCAGAGACTACTAGAACCAATGTAAATTCATAAAAATATAATGACACGAAAGCTCAAAATTTAGACAGAGAATTGAGTAGAGGAATGTATTTAGACCGTCAGAATTCTCCATTGCATAGCACATCAGGCACTCAACGATTGCACAAGTTAAAGTCTTTCCCTATTGCTCAATCTGCAGGTACCAGCAAGGGGAGACACCCACATCCCATGGGCTTGACTCACCATTAGTACAGTATTTATAAGGATTCCTGGCTTTCCTCAAGACGCATTCCCTCCAACGGATTTCCTCCATCACATGCCGTCTTATCAGACTGGTCCCCTGTGGTCTATATCAGTCGTCACCCTGGGATCATTCTGCAATCTCCATGGCCCTAGTTCCGAGCTTCCGTGGACACCAGTGGACTTACCACACTGTCCGAGGTATGAGCGGCTCAGGCACGGGTTGTCTATGTGGTTCTTACCCTATTCAGACTGTCACTCATTCACTAGGTCACTCCTCAACAGCCTCAAAGGACTCCCTTCTGTCCCAGTGGGTTGCCACGCATGCACGGATCTCTCTCCTGCACTTCAATCCCCTCACCTCTGGGACGACGTTGGTTCACTTACTCTCCTCCTTCTTCTCTCTTCATCCTTGTTCCCTCTTTCCTTTGTCCAACCAAGTTCTGTGTGGATCCAGATAACCTTTTTCCGTACTCAAGGACTCCTACCAGGATTCATCTGGTCTTTTGGGAGAACTGCTAATCTTTGGACACTCTTAAGACATCCGTGGAGAGAGGTTTACTCCACTTCCACCTATACCGCCATCAACTTGTCAACCCTCATTTATACATGCATTAGAAAAGAATTTCCCTTTCTATTGACTTAAGTAATATAGCCACCACCACACATGTTAAGAGAGCACAGGGAAGTTCCACTCTCTTGGAAAATTTCAAATATACAAAATAACCTTATGAGTTACACTCACTTTACTATACATTAGCAAGAGAGTTACTACATGGCCATACATTTTACAAAGCACCTTATCGGCATTACCATATGTAATTTTTTCCAGTTCTTCTCTGACCTTCATTTCGTATACCACAAAACTAGTTCACGCCCATCAAAAAAATCAAGACTTTTAATTAGAGTTGCCCGACCCCTGAACGGTACACGCTCAATTCTCGTCATAGTGGGTGAAGCACTCCACTGGGGATAACAGTGATGCTGTTATGGACAACAAAAGTCCATTTCCTGCTCCAAAACATGCCCCCAAATTAAACCGATCCAGAAGATGCTCAGGGGAGAAAACCTGGGACTGGGTGGACTATAGAATGGAAGCCTTCAGCATCACAAAAACTCTAGGGCAGGACTCATGGCTGAGCACTTCTGGGATCAGCCCGGGTTTCAATGCGTCGGCACTGTTCCACCTAGCGGAGAATGCAGGTAAGGTTTAGACTTTGCTATGACACTGAGTCAAGACAACAGTGTTTATTAGTTTATCCTTCTCATTCATCTGTAAAGCTACTGAATAGGTATCCAATGATAATTCATACCTTCAGTTTCCACTCAGATGACTGACAACAATCCTCTTTACTCATATGTTTGATATCTGTATATGTTCTATGATGACCAGTAACATTTTTTAATAGTTCAGTATTACTAGGAAGAAAATTTTCTTTCAATATTGTGTTGCCAAACATCAACATGTATCAGCCATAGGTACATATATATCCATCCCTCTTGTACCTCCTCTCATCATCCTTCCCATTTTAACCCCTGTAGATTGTTACAAAAATATGCTATGTGCAACAAATTTCCAATGTCACCCCTTCACAGGAGTCATGTTAGTCTTGTCTGTATTGTCCCAATATTTTAGTATATGTGCTGCTAAATTGAGCACACTAATAAATACCGTCCTGAAAGGAAAAAGTCACAATTTAGTCATCTACCAATAAATGATCTATTGCATTAAGAATTAGAATATTCTGCTTTATGCATTTGCTCCATAATTGGGCTGTAGTATAAACAAGAAGGCTGCATCAGCCAAACTTCAAATAAAACACACTCCAGGTCAAAGCAGGCATTGGATCCTAAAATGTGGAAATCAAAGGGAAGATCACTTTTGTGAAATCTCAGAAGCGAAAAGAGTGCAATAACTTTTTCAATTTTCTTTCATTTTCTTTTCTAATTTCAAAATAAGTGCTTTTCTGTTTGTCAACTAGGCTATGCCATGATAGAATACATTAGATTCAGGGATTAAACAACAGAAACTTCTTTCCTCACAGTGTGGGGGCTGTAAGTCTCAGATCAGGGGGCTAGCAAGGTCAGGTTCTGGTAAGAGCTCTATTCCCAGTGTGACTTCCCCCATGGAGTGGAGAGTGGGGATGAGAGACAGTGGAAAGACACAGAGACACAGACCAAGAAAAACACGCTGGTGGTTCACCTCATAAACACAGTAATTCCACAGGATTAGGGTTCCATACTCTGACCTCATTTAACCTTAATAGATTTCTCTGGTGGCTTAAATGGTAAGGAATACGCCTGCAATGCGAGAGATCTGCGTCCTGTCCCTGAGTCTGGAAGACTCTCTGAAGAGCACAATGACAAGCCACTCCGGTACTCTTCCCGGGGAAACCTCAAAGACAGAAGAGCCTGGCAGGTTACAGTTCATGGGGCACCCAAAAGTAAGACACAACTGAGTTTCTAACAACAACAAACAAAATTTTGATAAAGCCCCTTTTCAGAACACAGTACTTTGGCAGTTAGGGTTCCAAAACAACAATTTAGAGAAGTCCCATTCAGTCCATAATACAACCTGACCTAAACCACTCTGAGGGAGGCTGGGTAAAAGGAAGCATGTTGATTTTTTGGTCTTTGAATGTCCACCGGTCATTCTTCACCAGGCTGAGTCAATAGACACTAAATGAGAACTGCTCTGCAGTGAACTGGGTAGATGGAAATGTGAAACAAATTCTAATTCCAGTCTCAAAGATGAATTAAGATAGGTTTTCTTTTTCTTAATTTTTATTTTGCTTTTTCTTTTATAGAGTTTTGTTGTTTACAGATATGTATGATCCCAGATTAGTCATATGTATACTTCCCCCATCCCACCCTTCCAGCCCATTGCACAGTGCCCCTGCAGGAGCCCCTTTTCTCACAGCACAATGACAATAGCTATTTTTTTCACATATGATAGTATAGGTTTTCATGGTACTTCCTTTATGCCTCCCACCCACTGTTCATTCCCCACAATGTCCATATGTCTCCTGTCCATGTCTGTTTTCCATCACTTCACTGCATGTGTCATTATTACCATCCTACTAGATTCCATATATATGTGTTAGTATATTATACTTGTCTTTCTCTTTTACTTCACTTTTTATGATAGGTTCTAGGTCCAACATGTGACATGTGAAACAAAGTCCAATTCCAGGTTCAAGAACAAATAATGGTAGTTTTTTAAATGCTTAAAGTTATTCTAAGATTTGCAGTGAATAGGTTTAGAGCTACGACAAAGGGATGGTTCCCAATTGGAAACAATTATTCTCTTTCTGATGAAGCTACTTTGAAAGTTGTATGTTAATTCTTTAGGTCAAATGAGCAGCACATATAATAGCAGAAAATTGATTAAAAAAAAAAGTTGCTCAGTGTCTCTGATGAATTCATGTAGCTGGTTTTATTCACTACTTTTTGATTCATTCTCCATTTTTGACTGGCCATTTTTCTTTCAGGTCTTCCAAGCAATCTTTTTTAAAGGTTCATAACTTTCACTTAACATGTGTTTTGTTCTATCAGTGTGTTAGCTAGATTTTTCTACTCTTATTATCAGTCCATTGCTTAATATTTTCCATAATTTTATGCCATATTTTTCTAACTTACTATTTGGTCACCATTAAGAACACTGTATCCTGCATTTAACATGAGTGTAAAGCTTTAGATGTGTGGATTCAGAGCTAAGTCAATGTTATGATTATGTAACTCCTTATAAGGGAGTACATTGGTCTCAACTTACAGAAAAAGAAGGCTGAATGGTTAAATACAGGCATATGTATGCATTCTAGGACACTTCAATTGTGTCCGAAACTTGTAATCCCACGAACCGTAGTCCACCAGGCATCTCTGTCTATGGGATTCCAGAGATGATTACCTGAGTGTGTTGGTGAACCCTCTTGCAGGGAATGTTACTCCCTTAGTCATATGTATACTTCCCATCCCACCCTTCCAGCCCATTGCACAGTGCCCCTGCAGGAGCCCCTTTTCTCACAGCACAATGACAATAGCTATTTTTTTCACATATGATAGTATAGGTTTTCATGGTACTTCCTTTATGCCTCCCACCCACTGTTCATTCCCCACAATGTCCATATGTCTCCTGTCCATGTCTGTTTTCCATCACTTCACTGCATGTGTCATTATTACCATCCTACTAGATTCCATATATATGTGTTAGTATATTATACTTGTCTTTCTTTTACTTCACTTTTTATGATAGGTTCTAGGTCCAACATGTGACATGTGAAACAAAGTCCAATTCCAGGTTCAAGAACAAATAATGGTAGTTTTTTAAATGCTTAAAGTTATTCTAAGATTTGCAGTGAATAGGTTTAGAGCTACGACAAAGGGATGGTTCCCAATTGGAAACAATTATTCTCTTTCTGATGAAGCTACTTTGAAAGTTGTATGTTAATTCTTTAGGTCAAATGAGCAGCACATATAATAGCAGAAAATTGTTTAAAAAAAAAGTTGCTCAGTGTCTCTGATGAATTCATGTAGCTGGTTTTATTCACTACTTTTTGATTCATTCTCCATTTTTGACTGGCCATTTTTCTTTCAGGTCTTCCAAGCAATCTTTTTTAAAGGTTCATAACTTTCACTTAACATGTGTTTTGTTCTATCAGTGTGTTAGCTAGATTTTTCTACTCTTATTATCAGTCCATTGCTTAATATTTTCCATAATTTTATGCCATATTTTTCTAACTTACTATTTGGTCACCATTAAGAACACTGTATCCTGCATTTAACATGAGTGTAAAGCTTTAGATGTGTGGATTCAGAGCTAAGTCAATGTTATGATTATGTAACTCCTTATAAGGGAGTACATTGGTCTCAACTTACAGAAAAAGAAGGCTGAATGGTTAAATACAGGCATATGTATGCATTCTAGGACACTTCAATTGTGTCCGAAACTTGTAATCCCACGAACCGTAGTCCACCAGGCATCTCTGTCTATGGGATTCTCCAGAGATGATTACCTGAGTGTGTTGGTGAACCCTCTTGCAGGGAATGTTACTCACCCAGGGATCAAACTGCATTTCTTACATCTCCTGCATTGGCAGTAGTGTTTTTTTACCACTAGCAGCACTTAGGAAGCATCAGATATAGGTACATATGCACTATATTTGGCTCAAAATCTAAAAAATTGACATAAAAGTGGATACTTGATAAAACAGACAAATTCAACTAAGAAAAATTAGGAAAACATTTTTATTGAGACAATATAAATTAAAGTAGGAAAATAATTATTTTCAAATTTTATGTGACCTCATTAAAAAATATATATATATCTACCAACCCGGTGAATGTTCTGGTTTGTCTACTGAATGACCAAAGTATGCTAAGCAGTTACTCGAACACTTTCAGGAAAAGAAGCATGTCCAGGGCCAAAGGAACTATACCAATGACACCAACAGATGCCACACCACTTCCCTCGCTGGCCCAGAAGAAAAAGAAGAAGCCCAACACTTCCAAGTGAGTCTTTTTTCCTGGTTTTTCACTGGAGCAAGTGCGACATTACACTAGTGTCACCTGGATTCATATTATGAGAGGTAATTGTCACTGCACATGCAGAGAAAGGTGGAGGTAAATAGTAAACAATCAAAGAGAAATCAAATCAATTATACTTTTGATACAGTATGAGAAACATTAAGTGATGACTAACAATCAGTAGCAGAAAAACAAATAACAGACCTATGAATTCTCCATGAAGATGACCTTAGTACAGCCAATGCATTATACGTAGCATTGCACCTATTATACTGTATGAAAGCCTGGAGTGAATGTATTTCCATCTATGCAACATAAGATGACAAGATTCATAGATATTTAAGAAACAGGCCTCAGATTTGAGTGGTCCCTGTTATAAATGACTCCTATGTGGGAGGCACTCCTATACTGATCCCTCCAGCCGTCACTTCTGCCTTTCAAGGCTCTCCTGAGTCTGCCTCTACTTCCCTGACACCTCCTTCATCATCATTCTCAGGGACTCCTCTATCACCGAGTTTCTTCATTAGAACTCTAAATCCCCTAATGACCTTGAAACTATTGCCTTGCTTTTCATGGCTGCATTGATTGTCTCTGCTCTGATGACAACGCAGTCCACATATCAAGCTTCAATGCTGTATCCCAGCTTCAATTTATTAGCATTATTACCTTTTTTACTGATTCTGTGCATTAACTTCATTCCTAATATCATGTAAAATACTTTCCAATCCTTTAAACAGAATCTGTTCTTTATGTAAAATTTTCTCAACGATACCAACACTCTTTTCCTTCCTTAAGCTCTTTAATAATGAGAATGGTAAACTTATGGAAAATGGTCAAGAAGTAGGAGGAAGAGGAATTTTTTTTTAATAAACTTAAACTTAGAAGTTATTCAGAGCTAATGCAAGCCCATACATTTTATATAGACATGTATGCACATTACTATATTTAATCCTATTCAGGTCTTCTCTCCTCTTCATTTTTGTACCACTAAAGTAGTAGATGGCCATCAAGAAATCAAGCAATTTACGTAGAGATGCTCATCCCCTGGGAGTAAATTTAGATAATGATAGAGAAAAGAAGAAGCCCAACACTGTAGTCTTTTTCCTGGTTTCACTGGAGCAAGTGCGACATTACACTAGTGTCACCTGGATTCATATTATGAGAGGTAATTGTCACTGCACATGCAGAGAAAGGTGGAGGTAAATAGTAAACAATCAAAGAGAAATCAAATCAATTATACTTTTGATACAGTATGAGAAACATTAAGTGATGACTAACAATCAGTAGCAGAAAACAAATAACAGACCTATGAATTCTCCATGAAGATGACCTTAGTACAGCCAATGCATTATACGTAGCATTGCACCTATTATACTGTATGAAAGCCTGGAGTGAATGTATTTCCATCTATGCAACATAAGATGACAAGATTCATAGATATTTAAGAAACAGGCCTCAGATTTGAGTGGTCCCTGTTATAAATGACTCCTATGTGGGAGGCACTCCTATACTGATCCCTCCAGCCGTCACTTCTGCCTTTCAAGGCTCTCCTGAGTCTGCCTCTACTTCCCTGACACCTCCTTCATCATCATTCTCAGGGACTCCTCTATCACCGAGTTTCTTCATTAGAACTCTAAATCCCCTAATGACCTTGAAACTATTGCCTTGCTTTTCATGGCTGCATTGATTGTCTCTGCTCTGATGACAACGCAGTCCACATATCAAGCTTCAATGCTGTATCCCAGCTTCAATTTATTAGCATTATTACCTTTTTTACTGATTCTGTGCATTAACTTCATTCCTAATATCATGTAAAATACTTTCCAATCCTTTAAACAGAATCTGTTCTTTATGTAAAATTTTCTCAACGATACCAACACTCTTTTCCTTCCTTAAGCTCTTTAATAATGAGAATGGTAAACTTATGGAAAATGGTCAAGAAGTAGGAGGAAGAGGAATTTTTTTTTAATAAACTTAAACTTAGAAGTTATTCAGAGCTAATGCAAGCCCATACATTTTATATAGACATGTATGCACATTACTATATTTAATCCTATTCAGGTCTTCTCTCCTCTTCATTTTTGTACCACTAAAGTAGTAGATGGCCATCAAGAAATCAAGCAATTTACGTAGAGATGCTCATCCCCTGGGAGTATAATATTGAATCCTGATAGAAGTGAACTAGGGAACAAAACCCTCCATTGTGAATCCCACTGATGCTGCTACTAAAGACCACACTGTGCCATTTTCTCTCTCTACATGTCAACCAAACAGATTGTTCTGCAAATGGTATGGGAACAGGTGCTTGATAGATTCAGGAAAACATATTTTCATCATCTCTTTGTTGTAATATTATAAAATAAATTATCAATCAAAAATGAATACTAATGACTGATTTGATTAATTAAAACGAATGTGACACTGTGAGAAAATCATGTGGACACGGTTAGAATCCATGTTTCCTTGGTCAGGTACTCCAGGTACATACCGACTTACCATAAATAGTTAGATTTCTTTCTGGAGACAAGTAAATATTCAAAAATAAAAGTGCTCACAGAATGGATGATAGAATTTCAGAGGGAAAAAAAAATTCTACATGGTATACATTAAAACACCAAAAGAATTACTTGTTAAAATAACCTAGATTTTTTTTTCTAATTCAGCAATGTGTGAACCTTACATTACATACTTTTGCAACTTCTATTTCTTTCAAAATTTTTCACATTCATAAAGGAATAACCAAGAGTTTTTAGGTCAGCTTCTCTGAGCAAGGATCACATGACTTCAAATCCGCTGAATTATGAACTATTTTAATGAGACTGTTTCTTATGGTTGCTTAGGACAAAGACCTTATTCGCTGGATACTCATGTACACATACTCCTGGAATGAACCTCTATATTATCTAATCACGCACCTATAAGAAGTCTCAAAGACTGGAATTCTTATGTAAAATTTTCTCAACGATACCAACACTCTTTTCCTTCCTTAAGCTCTTTAATAATGAGAATGGTAAACTTATGGAAAATGGTCAAGAAGTAGGAGGAAGAGGAATTTTTTTTTAATAAACTTAAACTTAGAAGTTATTCAGAGCTAATGCAAGCCCATACATTTTATATAGACATGTATGCACATTACTATATTTAATCCTATTCAGGTCTTCTCTCCTCTTCATTTTTGTACCACTAAAGTAGTAGATGGCCATCAAGAAATCAAGCAATTTACGTAGAGATGCTCATCCCCTGGGAGTATAATATTGAATCCTGATAGAAGTGAACTAGGGAACAAAACCCTCCATTGTGAATCCCACTGATGCTGCTACTAAAGACCACACTGTGCCATTTTCTCTCTCTACATGTCAACCAAACAGATTGTTCTGCAAATGGTATGGGAACAGGTGCTTGATAGATTCAGGAAAACATATTTTCATCATCTCTTTGTTGTAATATTATAAAATAAATTATCAATCAAAAATGAATACTAATGACTGATTTGATTAATTAAAACGAATGTGACACTGTGAGAAAATCATGTGGACACGGTTAGAATCCATGTTTCCTTGGTCAGGTACTCCAGGTACATACCGACTTACCATAAATAGTTAGATTTCTTTCTGGAGACAAGTAAATATTCAAAAATAAAAGTGCTCACAGAATGGATGATAGAATTTCAGAGGGAAAAAAAAATTCTACATGGTATACATTAAAACACCAAAAGAATTACTTGTTAAAATAACCTAGATTTTTTTTTCTAATTCAGCAATGTGTGAACCTTACATTACATACTTTTGCAACTTCTATTTCTTTCAAAATTTTTCACATTCATAAAGGAATAACCAAGAGTTTTTAGGTCAGCTTCTCTGAGCAAGGATCACATGACTTCAAATCCGCTGAATTATGAACTATTTTAATGAGACTGTTTCTTATGGTTGCTTAGGACAAAGACCTTATTCGCTGGATACTCATGTACACATACTCCTGGAATGAACCTCTATATTATCTAATCACGCACCTGCGGCATAAACCAGAAGTCTCAAAGACTATCCTATCGAATGCCAAACAGAGTGTGGGAACTGTTATAGAATTTCAAAATATGCTAGAGAGTACATTCAGCCAGGTAAGCATCTGGTGGAGAGCTTCCTTGCTTTCCTAATGAAAGAGGTGAATTTTGAAATGAGGAATGAGTTATCAGATATCACACCTTGCAAGATTAAGACTCATGACTTCTAGATTCTAGGCTGCTAGTACATAAAGTAAGAACCTTGTCATACTCAGTGATTGATTTCTATTCTTTGTGGGGCAGAATTCCACTGCAGATTTTGAAATGTGGAGCCTTCCCTACATAGCATGCAATTCCCAGAGAAGCTTGCCTTTTCTTGGCCACAGATGTTTAAAATATTTTTAAGGATAAGAGAACTAGAGAATAGAACTTCTAAGATAAACAGTTTCTATAAACTATTCCAGGACATCCACTAGTGTAATTATGATTGTATTATTTTTCTGTTCTCAAATCAAAGGATGGTGGTGGCAAGGAAGAAAAGAGAAAGACAAAATCAACCTTCAGTTACATGTCTAGTGTTTAGATTCCTAATAGGTTTCGTATAGTCTGGCTCCAAACTCCACGTCTAGACAGTTTTATATTCATGTATCTATCGCAAATGGTAATTTGATAATTAGAAGGAATAAAGATGCTGAGACACTGATAAATTCATGACAAGTCATTTTCTTTTGGGTTTTCAGGTTGTTCATGATGTCATGAGAAATAAGACCTTCAAAAATATCGTGTGGAGAGAACTCAAATCACTGAAAACTGAAAAAGATGAAAATAAGCGTCGTTCTGCATTTCATAAACTGTTCCAACGCCTGGCCTTGGATTCACGTAGAATTCAAATGTACACAAATTTGGTGGCATGTCGACACCTGAATTGCTAATTCCACACACATACCATTGAGGTCTGGGATGGTTCTTAGCGATCTATCCTACAGTAAGCTTATTCATGTTTTATACCTTTTTAATGCTTGCTTCAGTGAAATGGAGTTCATCAAACATAAAAAAATAAATGAAATACAGTCTGTGTATAGATGTCAAAATCTAAAGGGAATTTTCACTGTTTCTGGTCTTCATTTAATGGACAATCAATAGAAGATCCATGCCTACCACTAACAGAAAGATATTTCTATTAAAATTAGTCACAAATAGCAGAGACTGACATTACAAAGAAGACTGTTAGGAGCTTACTTAAGAATCACAGCAAATTATTCTGAGTCAAGTCATTATACTCCAAGAATTATATCATTCTTTATTGTGCTGATCATGCTACCCAAAAGACTGAATAGTCAGGATTCCTTATGAAATCCAGCCACGCACTGAAAACCAACTTTCACAGTGTTGCAACAGAAAATATAAGTGCCTTGTATCTAGCGTACACAAATAGCATGACATTCATTAAATATCTAAAGAGAGTGAGGATGGTGTCTTTGTACTCCCAGGCTGCTATAAAAAAATAGCACAGACTTATAAACAGTAGAACCTTATAAAACACAACATAGTCAGGCACAGACCTCTCTGGTCACACTTCTTCCTGTATCCTCACAGAGAGGGAAAGGCTAGCAAGCTCTGTGCGTCTCTGACACACACAAGTAGTCATCTCCTTCAGGAGGCTCCATCCTCACAACTTCATCACCTCCCAAAAGTCCCACCTATGGACACCATCACCACAGGAGTCACTACTTCACCATCTGAAATTTCTGGGGGACAGAGTGCTGAGACTGTAGCAGATACAAATGGGAAGTGTCTCCATCCTTCTCCAGTGGCTGTCTTCAGCCAAGCTCCACAGCATCCTCACTTGTTACATCATCTTGAAACCAGTCCATATGTTCTATTTCTCTGGGTTTAACAAGTCCAACTCAGTTATATGTCAACTTCATCTTGTCTTTAGCCTTTTGAGTATCTCTCTCCCCTACTGAGGCCCTGGGGACCAACCAAGGAAAGACGACATGTCCATTACAGCAAGGAAGCTTCTCCATCACGCTTGAGACCTTCACTCCTCTGGTCATGATGGAAAAGGGTAGAGGGTGACAAAATAGAAAGGTTCTCACATCACTGACGTCTGTGGTATCATTGTACGCTTCTCCTAGCCAAGAGGCACTTCCTGGAATTCCCCCCAACTGATATATTTCCCTCTTGTGGGGCACGCTTGGGATTCTACAGAACATTTGCAAGTTGTAAGTAATCAACTTCATAGCTTCCTTTTCAATCAAGAAAAATATTCCCACATCTCACCACCAGCAGTATTTACAAGAGCCTCTCTGTTCCCCTCAGTCTACAATGAACCTACCCCAGAAAATTAAGGAGCTTAAGGTCAGCTGTCTAGCTCTGACCCACAGGAAACCCATGCATCAGAAACTCTTTAAACAATTGAATAACAAAAATACTGTTATGCACCTGACCCCATCTGGGGATCTCTGTACAACTGACCACCAGGTCCCAAACACACAGGAGTAGATCAGAACACCAGCTTCATAAAGAGACACTAATCTGAGGAGTGAGACATCATTCCCTCTCCTTTTAGAGCAACTCTCTTTGTTCACAAGCATTTGGCCTTACACACCTGCCCTACTAGGTCCCTAAATTATAAAACCTTTCAAATAAACCAAGTCTCTACTGAGACTCGAGTGACATGACTGGATTGATTGTTCAGCCTATTCAACTGTTTCCAAACAAGCTGGGACAAGGGCCACTCTCTCCCCTAGCTCTCCTGACAAGGCAGTGATGTTGCTGGACTGGTTTTGCAGCATCTATAGGGTTTCTGCAGGAACTCCTAGTAAACACAGCCTGGGGAATAAACAATAGAAGGGAAAGGGGGATGAAGGGGAAGGAGAGAAAAGGAAGACAGAAGAACTGAAAAACATACAGGGACAGTGAATATATGGTTTAGGCTTCAATAATGAAATTCTATCAATATTAGAACATTATATTTGGTGAAGACTCATATATACATACATACATACACTTTTAACTTTTTTACCCTGAGCAAATACAATCTTTTATTCTTTTTTACTTCCACTTACTCTTTTCTCCTCTTTACCTGAAACTGTCCTATGTATGCAGAGTATTGTTTTGGTTATACCAAGCTGAAATTCTTTTAGAGATGAACAAAACATATCACCTCTCCACCATAGAATCCAGGGAAATTTTCTTGGTCAAAAATAGAAACTTTTTACACATATGTAGGAACACTGTTTAGCAAAACCAAGCTCTTCCCTCAAAGTCAGGGTTATCTTTGACTGAGTCGTGCTTCTGCCTCTAGATGTGATGACCGAAATCTTTGAGAACAAACCCGAATACTCTGCCCCAAACCAATCTATCAATCTTTCCTTTTGCTCCTGCATGCAAACAAAATGGAAGCTTTCTTGCAGAACATCACTGGAAAACCTGCATGCATTTTCCTTCCAAATGAGGTATTGATAAGAATATATAATTTTACTGTTACCCACTTAACTAACTCTCTTTACTTCAGTAGCAATGTATTTCTAGCAGGAAGGATGGTATTTATTAGAGTTCAAGTAGTAAGATAAACAGAGAAATGACTTAAAAGTATAAATGGCATATAGCATGTGTATTTCTCTCTCTCTCTCTGTGTCTGTGTGTACACATACACACACACACACACACATCCATTTGTGAAGAAAATGGATGAAGAGAGAAAGTACTTACAGTCAGCTGAAATAGAAAATTGTAATGTTCAAAACTGAATGTGCATTATCACCTCAGGAATGCAGATGATATCACTCTAGAGCCAGAAATGTGTGAGGAACTAAAGAGCCTCTTGATGTGCATGAAGAAGAGTGTGCAAAACCTGGATTAAAATTCAACATTCAGAAACCCTAAGATCATGTAAACTCATGGAAAACAAGTGGAAACGATAACAGATTTGGGCTCCAAAATCACTGTGAATGGTGATTGCAGCGATGAAATTAAATGATCCTAGCTCGTTGGAAGAAAAAATATGACAATCTTAACAGTATTAAAAAAGCAGAGACATCACTTGGCCAGCAAAACTCTATGTCATCAAAGGTGTAACTTTTCCAGTAGTCATGTGTGATAGTGAGATTTGGACCATAATGCAGGTTGCACATCAAAGAAGTGACGCATTTGAACTGTGATGCTGAAAAAGAGCAGAGCAAGAGACAACATACCAGCAACCAAAATTTGAAAGCCTTTTTGCCCCCACTGCCTAGACAGCACCTGTAAGGAAACCTATCCTCACAAGCAGGCTAACTTGGGAAGCACAGTTTATCTCCTGCAGCAGGGAAGATTCTGCCAAAACAACAATCTTGCCAGGGAAGCCTCCACAAGACTGCAACTCCCTTTTGCAATGGATGAAGAAGGGTCCATTGGGAACAGGCAGGAGCAACTCAATGAAAGAGCCACAAACATTCAAAAATAATAAGGCAAATGCTTTAAAATCAATCTGTTACTGGAAACACAGCCTACACCCAAACCTGGAGGGCCATAAGAAATCTAAACAGAATGGTTTTCTGATAAAACAACATCTAAACAAGATTCCAGAGGCTTTTAACGTAAGACAAAATATCCAGGCAAAAAGTAACAATGACTTGTCATACTAAGAACAAAGAAAATGAAAAATGGAATGAGAAAAGGCAATCACCAATATCAACACTGACATTAATCCTATGCAGTTATGTGACAAAAGGTTTAAGCAGCTATCTTTATAAGAGTCAAGATAGGGGCTTTCCTGGTGGCCCAGTAAGTACAGAACCTGCTTTGCTGTACAGCAGGGCAGTGACTGGATCCCTGGTCCGGGAAGAACTCATGTGTCAAAGAGTGACTTGGCTCGAGTGTCCAATTATGAGCCAGCACTCTGGAGTGCATGTGCCCTGAGCCAGTGTTCCACAATCAGTGAGGCCACTGTGATGGGAGTTCCCCACATGTCAAAGAATAAAGATAAAAATAAACTTAGAGGCAAGAAAGAGAAAAACCCTTCTAAAACAATAAACAATAAAATTCAAGATAAATTACATATTCTCTTATATAACAGAGAAAATCTTATGAAAGAATCAGAAATTATAAAAAAGTACTGAATCAGAATTATACAAATCAATCTTATAGTAATAAAGAAAAAAACCCAGAAAGTAGAGATAATAGAAGAGAAGAATCAGAGATTTTAAGGATGGACTGATAAAATTCATGGAATCTGAACAATAAAGACTGAAAAAATAAGAATAGAGCCCTTGTGAACTGTGAGAAAACAATAAAAAAAATCCAACATTGATTTCATCATATTCCCAGAAAATAAATGTGTCTGAAAGACTTCTCAACAAATTAATGGCTGAAAACTTCCTAAACGGGGAAAGGATACAAACATGCAGCACAACTCAAAGGAGGATAAATCCAAAGAAACCCACACCAAGACACACCATAAGCATATTTCAGAAAATGAAAGATGAAGGAAAAGTCTTGAAAGCAGCCACGAAGAAATGATGTCCTACCTGTATGGAAGCATCAGCTCCTAAGTCAGTGGATATCTCTTACAAATTATGCAGGTTTTAGGAAGGCTTAAGTCCTGAAAGAAAAGAAGTGTGCATCACAAGTTCTTTACCTGGCTAAATTATTCCTCAGGAATGAAGGGGAAATAAAGCATTTTCAGATGAAGCATTAACTAAAAGAATTGGTCACTAGCAGATCTGCCCTTAAAAAGCTGCTAAGGGAAATCTTCACAGAGAAAGGGAATATTAAAAGAAAGACTTCAAACTTTAGAAGAAAATAACAATGGAAAAAACTGGTGTATACAATACATTTTCCTTTTTCTCCTGATATTTATAACCCACATGTAATGCATGTAATCATAATTATAATAGCACAACAATTATATGCATTATTAATGTGTATCAAAACAAATCAGATTTGGCACTTCAGTAGGGAGAAGTGGAAAATAAGTGAATCAAGAAAAATCGCCACAGTGATGGGAGTGTGCCCCCTGAGCCAGTGTTCCACAATCAGTGAGGCCACTGTGATGGGAGTTCCCCACATGTCAAAGAATAAAGATAAAAATAAACTTAGAGGCAAGAAAGAGAAAAACCCTTCTAAAACAATAAACAATAAAATTCAAGATAAATTACATATTCTCTTATATAACAGAGAAAATCTTATGAAAGAATCAGAAATTATAAAAAAGTACTGAATCAGAATTATACAAATCAATCTTATAGTAATAAAGAAAAAAACCCAGAAAGTAGAGATAATAGAAGAGAAGAATCAGAGATTTTAAGGATGGACTGATAAAATTCATGGAATCTGAACAATAAAGACTGAAAAAATAAGAATAGAGCCCTTGTGAACTGTGAGAAAACAATAAAAAAAATCCAACATTGATTTCATCATATTCCCAGAAAATAAATGTGTCTGAAAGACTTCTCAACAAATTAATGGCTGAAAACTTCCTAAACGGGGAAAGGATACAAACATGCAGCACAACTCAAAGGAGGATAAATCCAAAGAAACCCACACCAAGACACACCATAAGCATATTTCAGAAAATGAAAGATGAAGGAAAAGTCTTGAAAGCAGCCACGAAGAAATGATGTCCTACCTGTATGGAAGCATCAGCTCCTAAGTCAGTGGATATCTCTTACAAATTATGCAGGTTTTAGGAAGGCTTAAGTCCTGAAAGAAAAGAAGTGTGCATCACAAGTTCTTTACCTGGCTAAATTATTCCTCAGGAATGAAGGGAAATAAAGCATTTTCAGATGAAGCATTAACTAAAAGAATTGGTCACTAGCAGATCTGCCCTTAAAAAGCTGCTAAGGGAAATCTTCACAGAGAAAGGGAATATTAAAAGAAAGACTTCAAACTTTAGAAGAAAATAACAATGGAAAAAACTGGTGTATACAATACATTTTCCTTTTTCTCCTGATATTTATAACCCACATGTAATGCATGTAATCATAATTATAATAGCACAACAATTATATGCATTATTAATGTGTATCAAAACAAATCAGATTTGGCACTTCAGTAGGGAGAAGTGAGTAAGAAGAAATTGAAGGCTAAAGTGAAATTGTCAAGGAAAAGTGTATTCTGAAAATACAAACAACAGAGACAATAATAGGAGTCCTCACCTCTGGCAAAAGATGGGTAGGGATTTAAATAATTTGTATATTTGGAATTGGGGCTTCCCTGGCAGCTCAGTGGTAAATAATCTTCCTGCCAATGCAGGAGACATGGGTTTGATCCTTAGACTGGGAAGATACCCTGGAGAGGAAATGGGAACCCACTCCAGTATTCTTGCCTGGAAAGTCCCATGGACAGAGGAGGCCTGCCGTGCTGCAGGCCATGGGGCTGCAACGGTTTGGACACAATCAAGCGACTGAATCACCACAACAATAAATATATGGAATAGGAGACTTATGGTTTCAGTTTTCTCAAGATAGAGGAAGTAAGGTTGAATGCTTGGAGGAGTGCAGAGGTGTGCTGATAGCTGGAAGAGGGTGAAAAATATGTTTTCCTGTGAAATTCAACACATACACTGGAGATTGGCTTGACAAGCTAAGCTTCATGTTCCTTGGTGCTATCAAATTTGGGGTTGTATAGACCATTGACCTTGCCTAGAATAAAAGCTTCACATATTTTATACTTACTTATACTTTCCTACTGTACCTTTAAGATTTTCAAATACATATCTGTTTGTGGAATAGTATATGTAATGTTTAAGAGTCTATTAAATGAATAAAGACAAAATAATGTCAGACTTAAGCAACAGAATATCATTAATCACCTAAAATATAAATGGCCTAAATATACCAATCAAAAGACAGAGTTGGTAGAGTAAGTTAAAACAAACAAACAAACAAAACATGAAACACTGTATGATGTTTTATACAAAGTAACAAATGACATCAATATATTGAAAATTAAATGATAAAAAATATGTTAAGATCAGATAAAGTAGACTTCAAAGAAAAGCAATTTCTATAGGCAAAGAGCAACTTAAGGGTATTTCATAAGGATAAAAGAATCAATCAGACAGGAATACATAATAATCCTAAACATGCATACATCAAACAACACAGTCTCAAACATGAAGCAGGAATGGATAGAACTGCAGGAGAAATAAATACATTCGCAATTATAATTAGGAATTTGAACATTGCTCTCAAAAACTGACAGAACTACTAAACAGGAAAGATTTGGCACTTCAGTAGGGAGAAGTGAGTAAGAAGAAATTGAAGGCTAAAGTGAAATTGTCAAGGAAAAGTGTATTCTGAAAATACAAACAACAGAGACAATAATAGGAGTCCTCACCTCTGGCAAAAGATGGGTAGGGATTTAAATAATTTGTATATTTGGAATTGGGGCTTCCCTGGCAGCTCAGTGGTAAATAATCTTCCTGCCAATGCAGGAGACATGGGTTTGATCCTTAGACTGGGAAGATACCCTGGAGAGGAAATGGGAACCCACTCCAGTATTCTTGCCTGGAAAGTCCCATGGACAGAGGAGGCCTGCCGTGCTGCAGGCCATGGGGCTGCAACGGTTTGGACACAATCAAGCGACTGAATCACCACAACAATAAATATATGGAATAGGAGACTTATGGTTTCAGTTTTCTCAAGATAGAGGAAGTAAGGTTGAATGCTTGGAGGAGTGCAGAGGTGTGCTGATAGCTGGAAGAGGGTGAAAAATATGTTTTCCTGTGAAATTCAACACATACACTGGAGATTGGCTTGACAAGCTAAGCTTCATGTTCCTTGGTGCTATCAAATTTGGGGTTGTATAGACCATTGACCTTGCCTAGAATAAAAGCTTCACATATTTTATACTTACTTATACTTTCCTACTGTACCTTTAAGATTTTCAAATACATATCTGTTTGTGGAATAGTATATGTAATGTTTAAGAGTCTATTAAATGAATAAAGACAAAATAATGTCAGACTTAAGCAACAGAATATCATTAATCACCTAAAATATAAATGGCCTAAATATACCAATCAAAAGACAGAGTTGGTAGAGTAAGTTAAAACAAACAAACAAACAAAACATGAAACACTGTATGATGTTTTATACAAAGTAACAAATGACATCAATATATTGAAAATTAAATGATAAAAAATATGTTAAGATCAGATAAAGTAGACTTCAAAGAAAAAGCAATTTCTATAGGCAAAGAGCAACTTAAGGGTATTTCATAAGGATAAAAGAATCAATCAGACAGGAATACATAATAATCCTAAACATGCATACATCAAACAACACAGTCTCAAACATGAAGCAGGAATGGATAGAACTGCAGGAGAAATAAATACATTCGCAATTATAATTAGGAATTTGAACATTGCTCTCAAAAACTGACAGAACTACTAAACAGGAAATCAGTAAGAATACCAAAGGTATGAATGAACAGGACTTAAATTATATGTATATGTGTGTGTGTGTATGTTTGTGTGTGCGTGTGTGTGTACACTCCCCAAAGCAATAGCAAAATACATTTTTTCCCACCAATGCCCAGGAACATTCATCCAGATAGATCGTATGCTGAGCCCTAAAACAAAGCTCAGTGAATCTGAAAGTACTGAAACCCTATGGCATGTTCTCTGAGTATAATACAAAATAATAGAAGCACATGAAGATAATCTCTAGATGTGTACATTAAACAACACTTTTCTACATATGTCACATATTAAAAGGAAGCATCAATGGATTTTAAAAATATATAGTATTAATGAACACAAAGTCATATATTAAAATTTGTAAAATGTAGATAAAGTAGCGCTGTGAGGGAAACTTTTAGCACTAAATGCTTGTGTCCACCCAAAACAAAGGAATGAGATCCATGATAAAATTCCATACTTCAAAAAACTAGAAAAAGGGAGGGAGCCCAAGATAATGGAGGAATGAGAGGAGGATTTCACCAGCTCCTCAACTGCATCACTAGGAACTAATCAAGAAATGGAACAACTCCTACAAAACAGCCTCTAGATGGCAAAAGAAGTCCTCAGGTCTATAAGGGGTAGGCTGGGCTACCTGGAACCAGGGAGGAAAAGACCAGAGACAGAGAAAGGAGGGAAAGTAAAGACAAAACATTGTTTGATCTCTGGGGAAGGGAGGAGGGAAAGAGAGAACCAGGAAGAGGCACCTGTCAAGTAACGGCCCACACAAGGGAGACTAAGGAGAACAGCAGAACCTTGAAGAGAGTTAGGTGAAACTCTCAAGCCATAAACTGGCCACAGACTGAGACTGAGCTGCCAGAGCATTCCCCCAGCTCCCTTTCTCATGTCCCACATTGAACCGGGTGGAGAGAGAACTGGGAAGTGTGCAGGGGCGGAAAGCTGTGCTTGGAGTGAGAATCCCAATAGCAACAGTACTGTGACAGGGACACCAGGTGGATAGCTGAGACAGATTTCCAACACAATCCTGAGAAAGAAGAATGGAGCATGGAAGGATCAGGCTATAGTATAGCCTTTCAAACTATACTATAAAGCAACAGTCATCCAGACAGTATGGTGCTGGCACAAAAGCAGAAGTAGAGACCAATGGAACAAGGTAGAGAACACAGAGGTAAACCCACATACCTATGGGTACCTTATTTTTGACAAAAGAGGCAAAAATATAAAATGGGACAAAGACAGCCTCTTCAACAAATGATGCTGAGAAAATTAGACACCTACATGCAATAAAATAAAACTGAAACATTCCAGGCTTCCCTGGTGGTCCAGGAGGTAAAGAGTCTGCCTTGCATTGCAAGGGGCACCAGTTTGATCCCTGGCCTGGGAAGATCCCATGTGCTTGGGAGCAGCTGGATCAGGGTGTCCAATTATGAACCATCGCTCTGGAGCACATGCACCCGGAACCAAAGCTCTGCAACAAAAGAGGTCCACATACGCCAAAGAATAAAGATAGACAAATATAAACAGATAAAAAATTAAATAAAAGAGGTAAAAAAAAGTAAACTGGGGCAATAATAAACATTAAAAATTTTTTGAACATTCTCTAACACATCAATAAACAAAGATAAATTTCAAATGGATTAAAGATCTAAATGTAAGAACAGAAACCATAAAAATCTTAGAGGAGAATATAGGCAAAACACTCAATGACATAAATCAAAACAAGATCGTCTATGACCTGTCCCCCAGAATAAAGATAATAAAAACGAAAATAAGCATTTTGGACCTAATGAAACTTAAAAGCTTTTGTACAGCAAAAGAAGCTACAAATGAGGTGAACAGACAACACACAGAATGGGAGAAAATCAAAGCAAATGAAACAACTGACAAAGAATTAATTTCCAAAATATACAAGCAACTCAGACAGCTCAGCACAGGAAAAACGAACAACCCAATCAAAACATGAGAAAAGACCTAAAATGTCCCACATTGAACCGGGTGGAGAGAGAACTGGGAAGTGTGCAGGGGCGGAAAGCTGTGCTTGGAGTGAGAATCCCAATAGCAACAGTACTGTGACAGGGACACCAGGTGGATAGCTGAGACAGATTTCCAACACAATCCTGAGAAAGAAGAATGGAGCATGGAAGGATCAGGCTATAGTATAGCCTTTCAAACTATACTATAAAGCAACAGTCATCCAGACAGTATGGTGCTGGCACAAAAGCAGAAGTAGAGACCAATGGAACAAGGTAGAGAACACAGAGGTAAACCCACATACCTATGGGTACCTTATTTTTGACAAAAGAGGCAAAAATATAAAATGGGACAAAGACAGCCTCTTCAACAAATGATGCTGAGAAAATTAGACACCTACATGCAATAAAATAAAACTGAAACATTCCAGGCTTCCCTGGTGGTCCAGGAGGTAAAGAGTCTGCCTTGCATTGCAAGGGGCACCAGTTTGATCCCTGGCCTGGGAAGATCCCATGTGCTTGGGAGCAGCTGGATCAGGGTGTCCAATTATGAACCATCGCTCTGGAGCACATGCACCCGGAACCAAAGCTCTGCAACAAAAGAGGTCCACATACGCCAAAGAATAAAGATAGACAAATATAAACAGATAAAAAATTAAATAAAAGAGGTAAAAAAGTAAACTGGGGCAATAATAAACATTAAAAATTTTTTGAACATTCTCTAACACATCAATAAACAAAGATAAATTTCAAATGGATTAAAGATCTAAATGTAAGAACAGAAACCATAAAAATCTTAGAGGAGAATATAGGCAAAACACTCAATGACATAAATCAAAACAAGATCGTCTATGACCTGTCCCCCAGAATAAAGATAATAAAAACGAAAATAAGCATTTTGGACCTAATGAAACTTAAAAGCTTTTGTACAGCAAAAGAAGCTACAAATGAGGTGAACAGACAACACACAGAATGGGAGAAAATCAAAGCAAATGAAACAACTGACAAAGAATTAATTTCCAAAATATACAAGCAACTCAGACAGCTCAACACTGAAAAAACAAACAACACAATCAAAACATGAGAAAAAGACCTAAAAATATGTCTCACCAAAGAAGATATACAGATGGCCAAAAAACACATGAAAAGATGCTCAAAGGTGCTTGTTATTAGAGAAATGCAAATTAAAACTAGAATACGATATCACCTCACACCAGTCAGAATGGCCATTATTAAAAATTCTACAGATAATAAATTCTGGAGAGGGTGTGGAGAAAAGGGAACACTCTTGCACTGTTGGTGGGAATGTAAATTGATACAAATGCTATGGGAGACAATACGGAGATACCTTAAAAAACTAAACACAGAAGCACCCTATGATCCAGCAATCCCACTATTAGGCTTATACACTGATGAAATCAAAATCAAAAGAGACACCTATACCTGAATGTTTATTGCATCACTCTACACAATAGCTAGAACATGGAAGCAACCTAGATGTCCATCAATGAATGAATGGGTAAAGAAGCTATGGTACATATATACAATGAAATATTTCTCAGCTATGAAAAGAAATGCAAAAAACAAAATGCAGAAGAATCAGTCCTAATGATGTGGATGAATCTAAAACCTATTATAGGGCTTCCCTGGTGGTCCAGTGGGTAAGGACACCACCTTGCTGTGCAAGGGGCACCAGTTCGATCCCTGGCCTGGGAAGATCCCACGTGCTGTGGAGCAGCTGGACTGATGTGTCCAATGACCGAGCCGGAGCTCTGGAGCACATGCCCCCAGAGCCGGTGCTCTGCGACAACAGAGGCCACCGCGAAGGAAGGCCCACAGGGGCCAAAGAACAAAGATGGATGAAAATAGACAAATGAAGGACCAATAGAAGTGGCCCGCCCGCCCCTCTCCCTCCTTCCCCACCCCACCCTACCCAAAAATAATAAATAAATAAATGTAAAACCTATTATACAAAGTGAAGTAACTCAAAAAGAAAAGGACTAATACAGCATCCTAACGCATATATATGGAATCTATTCAGATGGTACCAATAAATGCACATGCAGAGCAGCAATGGAAAAACAGACATAGAGAACAGACCTATGGACATTGGGGAGAGGAAAGATCTCACAAGAGGTATGGAAAGAGCAACAAGGAAACCTATACTATCATATGCATAGAGATGACCATCGTGACTAAGCTCTAAGAATAAAGAAACCTACATGAGAATTATGTATCAACCAGGGGATGGTGGGATGATGACGAGAATGAAGAAGTGGGGAGCTCTGGTGAGAGGGGTCAGGGATATATCAATGACTGGGGATTATGTAAAACTGTAAACAAGAAAACTCTGTAAAAATGTGTAACAATAGCTTCACTATACCTGAAGCTAATGCAACATTGCAAAACAAATATAGCCCAATTAAAAAAAAAGACTAGAAAAAGAAGTTAAGTAAACCTAACGTTAGCAGAAAGAAGGGACTAATAAAACCAGAGTAGAAATCAATGAAACTGGAAATTAAAAAAAGTCATTAAAATAACAGGCTGTTTCCTTAAAAAACAAACAAACAAAACAAAATAAATAAAATACTATCAAGACTGACCAAAAAAGCAAGAGCAAGCAAATAATATTAGGAATGAAATACAGGCTATCACTACAGTGTATGTAGTTACTAAAACTTTAACAAGAGAATATTATAATTTTATACTTATGGTGGTAATAATTGAGAGGAAATGAACAGTTCATCAATATTCAAAAAAGGAACCAAGAATATTCACTGGGAAAAGCATGATCTTATAACAAAATTGTACAGGTAAAAATGGACAGTTCTATGAAAAATATGAAACTCTATGCTGTCTTACACCATACACAAAAATCAACTAAAAATGGATCAAAATGTTGAACATAAGACTTTAAGCCATAAAACTCCTAGAAGAAATTCTTTTTTTTTTTTTAAACATTTATGTTTTATTTATTTATCTTTTGGGGGGTGGGGTAGGGAGGCAGGGGGATGGGCGGGCCACTTCTATTGGTCTTTCATTTGTCTATTTTCATCCATCTTTGTTCTTTGGCCCCTGTGGGCCTCCCATCGCGGTGGCCTCTGTCGTCGCAGAGCGCTGGCTCTGGGCGCATGCACCCCAGAGCTCCGGCTTGGTAATTGGACACATTAGTCCAGCTGCTCCGCGGCAAGTGGGATCTTCCCAGGCCAGGGATCGAACCTGCGCCCCTTGCACTGCAAGGCGGTGTCCTTACCCACTGGACCACCAGGGGAAGCCCTAGAAAAAATTCTTGAGATAGAGTTCTTGACATTCTTCTTTGCAATGAAATTTTGAGTTTCACACCAAAATAAAAGGCAACAGCTGGAAACACAGACAAGTAAGGCCACATCAAAATTCAAAGCAAAGGAACATTGACAAAATCTAATGGCAACCTAATGGGTTGAGAGGAAATCTTTCCACATCACATATTGGATAAGGACCTAATAACTAAACACTCAGGAGACTCACACAACTAAAGGATAAAAAATCTTAAAGAACCCGAACCTTTAATGAAACATAACTAAAGTAAGGGTTTTGGTAAATCTGAAGATTAGGTTGCAGATGGAAAGACACAGGAAGGCTTTCCTTGCAGAACAACAAAATCCTGTCCCTTCCTGGCCTTACTTTCTTTCATTTCCACTCATGTGTTTCACAATGAGGTAACAGTGTACATTCTTCAGTCAGTACCAATTACCCCACAGTGAGCTACTATATTAGCTAAAATAGCTCAACTGGGAAAAATCTAATATTTGCATATTTACTAATGAAGCATATAAAAAGCAAGGTCATTTCCAGAACTTACCAATTCATTGATTTCTACCTTTCTTAACAAAATGGTGGTAATAATTGAGAGGAAATGAACAGTTCATCAATATTCAAAAAAGGAACCAAGAATATTCACTGGGAAAAGCATGATCTTATAACAAAATTGTACAGGTAAAAATGGACAGTTCTATGAAAAATATGAAACTCTATGCTGTCTTACACCATACACAAAAATCAACTAAAAATGGATCAAAATGTTGAACATAAGACTTTAAGCCATAAAACTCCTAGAAGAAATTCTTTTTTTTTTTTTAAACATTTATGTTTTATTTATTTATCTTTTGGGGGGTGGGGTAGGGGGGCAGGGGGATGGGCGGGCCACTTCTATTGGTCTTTCATTTGTCTGTTTTTATCCATCTTTTGTTCTTTGGCCCTGTGGGCCTCCCATCATGTGGCCTCTGTCGTCGAGAGCGCTGGCTCTGGGCGCATGCACCCCAGAGCTCCGGCTTGGTAATTGGACACATTAGTCCAGCTGCTCCGCGGCAAGTGGGATCTTCCCAGGCCAGGGATCGAACCTGCGCCCCTTGCACTGCAAGGCGGTGTCCTTACCCACTGGACCACCAGGGGAAGCCCTAGAAAAAATTCTTGAGATAGAGTTCTTGACATTCTTCTTTGCAATGAAATTTTGAGTTTCACACCAAAATAAAAGGCAACAGCTGGAAACACAGACAAGTAAGGCCACATCAAAATTCAAAGCAAAGGAACATTGACAAAATCTAATGGCAACCTAATGGGTTGAGAGGAAATCTTTCCACATCACATATTGGATAAGGACCTAATAACTAAACACTCAGGAGACTCACACAACTAAAGGATAAAAAATCTTAAAGAACCCGAACCTTTAATGAAACATAACTAAAGTAAGGGTTTTGGTAAATCTGAAGATTAGGTTGCAGATGGAAAGACACAGGAAGGCTTTCCTTGCAGAACAACAAAATCCTGTCCCTTCCTGGCCTTACTTTCTTTCATTTCCACTCATGTGTTTCACAATGAGGTAACAGTGTACATTCTTCAGTCAGTACCAATTACCCCACAGTGAGCTACTATATTAGCTAAAATAGCTCAACTGGGAAAAATCTAATATTTGCATATTTACTAATGAAGCATATAAAAAGCAAGGTCATTTCCAGAACTTACCAATTCATTGATTTCTACCTTTCTTAACAAAATTCAGCTCCCTCATAAAAAATGATGAGTTAGGAGACCTCAACACTATACAAATAGAAATCATTTACAATGGGTGCATTAACGGATTATAGTTTGGGGGAATTTAATACTACTATTGTATTCCTTTTGATTGTCTAATACATCAGGTTAAAAATCTGTTATGAATACTAGTACCAACATAGGGACACATAATATTAAAATTATAATGTGTAAAGAAAGACTAACGCAGCCTATGAGGCAGAAGTACAAGTATGGGAAGTTAGCAAAGGTATTAAAATACAGGGTGGTATTACAATGAGATACCTCACACCAATCAGGATGGCTATCATCAAAAATTGCACAAACCACAAGTGCTGGAGAGGGCCTGGAGGGAAGGGAATCCTCCTGTACTGTTGGTAGAAATGTGAATTGGTACAGCCACTATGGAGAACTGTTTGGAGGTTCCTTAAGAAACTAAACATAGAGCTACCACATGACCCTGCAATCGCACAGCTAGACATATATCCAGAGAAAAACAGGTCCCAAACAGAAACAGCCTCCCCGGGGTTCACGGCAGCACTGTTTACAATATCCAAGACTGGAAACAAAATAAAATAAATGTGTGTAGACAGAGGAATGGATAAAGAACAGTGGTGTGTATATACATATATATATATATATATATACATATCACTTGGTCATTAAAATGAATGAAATATGGCTATTTGCAGCAATATGGATGGATCTACAGAGTGTCGTACTGCGTGAAGTAAGTCAGACAGAGAAGGAGGAATATCATATGACAGTCCTTTTTAGAGGATTCTAAAAAGGAACAATACAAATGAACTTTTTAAAAAACAGAAAGAGACTAACAGACTTGGAAAATGAACTTATGGTTGCAGTAGAGAGGAGATGTTTGGGAAATGTGGGAAAGTCATGTAAACACTGACATGTTTGAATTGGATAACCAACAAAAAGTTATTGTACAGCACAAAGAGCTCTGCTTAATCAATGTACCAGGCTGGATGGGAGGGCGGTTTGGGGGAGAATGGATTTATGTATATGTATGGCTGAGTCCCATCACTGCTCACCTGAAAGTATTACAAAATTGTTAATTGTTGATACCCCAATAAAAATACATTTGGTGCTTAAAAAATAAATAATTGAAAAACAAAAAAGTAAATAAATACAATAAATAAATAAATTTAATTTTAATATAAAATCTCTCCAAGTATTTTGAAAGATCAAAAACAAGATACATGTGAGGAATTAGGATAATCTGTACACCAGAAACTCTATTTTAAAAAATTTAAATTCACAAAAATATAAAGACACGAAAACTCAAAATTTAGACAGGGAACTGGGTAGGGGAGCGTATTTAGACCTTCAAAATTCTTCCTTTCATAGCACATCAGGCACTCAATGACTATCCTAGCTAAAGTCTTTCCCTATTGCTCAATCTGCAGGTACCAGCAAGGGGAGAGATACCCCCATCCCAGTGGCATGACTCACCATTACTACAGTACTTACACTGCCTCCTGCCTTTCCTCAAAAAGCATTCCCTGTAGCAGATGTCCTCCATCGCATCCCATCCTATCGCACCAACTCCCTACAGTCAATAGCAGTCCTCACCCTGGGATTATTCTTCAATCTCCATGGCCCTAGTTTCAAGCTTCTGTGGACACCAGTGGACTTACCACCCTGTCCGAGGTATGAATGACTCCGGCATGGGTTATCTATGTGGCTCTTCCTCTATTCAGACTGTCACACATTCACTAGGTCACTCCTCTACAGCCTCAAAGGACTCCCTTCTGTTCAAATAGACTGCTATGGATGAATGGATCTCTCTCCTGCACTTCAGTCCCCTCATCCCCGGGGTTCAGGTTGCATTTCTCCTTCTTCTCCTTTGATCGTTTTTCCTTCTTTCCTTTGTCCTAACAAGTTCTGTGTGGAGCCAGATATCCCTTTTCAATATTCAGGGATTCCGGCCAGGATTCACCTGGTCTTTGAGGAGAACTAATGCATCTTTGGACATTCTCAAGGCATCCATGCAAAAGATTTACTCCACTTCCACCTATCCCTCTGTCATCTTGTCGGCCCTCATTTATACATGCCTTAGAAATGAATAAACCTTGTACTAAGGTAAGTACAATAGCCATTACTACACATGATAAGAGAACACAGGCAAATTCCATTCTCTCAGACAATGGCAAATATACAAAGTAGTCTCATCAGTTACACTCCTCTGCTCTAGATTAGCATGAGAGTTACTACCTGGCCATACATTTTACAAAACACCTGATGGGCATTACCATATGTAATTCTATTCAGTGCTTCTCTGATCTTCATTTCCTTTTCCACAAAGATCATTCATGCCCATCAAGAATATAAAGACACGAAAACTCAAAATTTAGACAGGGAACTGGGTAGGGGAGCGTATTTAGACCTTCAAAATTCTTCCTTTCATAGCACATCAGGCACTCAATGACTATCCTAGCTAAAGTCTTTCCCTATTGCTCAATCTGCAGGTACCAGCAAGGGGAGAGATACCCCCATCCCAGTGGCATGACTCACCATTACTACAGTACTTACACTGCCTCCTGCCTTTCCTCAAAAAGCATTCCCTGTAGCAGATGTCCTCCATCGCATCCCATCCTATCGCACCAACTCCCTACAGTCAATAGCAGTCCTCACCCTGGGATTATTCTTCAATCTCCATGGCCCTAGTTTCAAGCTTCTGTGGACACCAGTGGACTTACCACCCTGTCCGAGGTATGAATGACTCCGGCATGGGTTATCTATGTGGCTCTTCCTCTATTCAGACTGTCACACATTCACTAGGTCACTCCTCTACAGCCTCAAAGGACTCCCTTCTGTTCAAATAGACTGCTATGGATGAATGGATCTCTCTCCTGCACTTCAGTCCCCTCATCCCCGGGGTTCAGGTTGCATTTCTCCTTCTTCTCCTTTCATCGTTTTTCCTTCTTTCCTTTGTCCTAACAAGTTCTGTGTGGAGCCAGATATCCCTTTTCAATATTCAGGGATTCCGGCCAGGATTCACCTGGTCTTTGAGGAGAACTAATGCATCTTTGGACATTCTCGAGGCATCCATGCAGAGAGATTTACTCCACTTCCACCTATCCCTCTGTCATCTTGTCGGCCCTCATTTATACATGCCTTAGAAATGAATAAACCTTGTACTAAGGTAAGTACAATAGCCATTACTACACATGATAAGAGAACACAGGCAAATTCCATTCTCTCAGACAATGGCAAATATACAAAGTAGTCTCATCAGTTACACTCCTCTGCTCTAGATTAGCATGAGAGTTACTACCTGGCCATACATTTTACAAAACACCTGATGGGCATTACCATATGTAATTCTATTCAGTGCTTCTCTGATCTTCATTTCCTTTTCCACAAAGATCATTCATGCCCATCAAGAATATCAAGAATTTTAATTAGAGGTGCTCAGCCCCTGAAAGTTATAGGATCAGTTTTAAAGTAGTGGGCGAAGCAGTCCATTGTGGAGTACAGTGATGATGGTTAATGGACAGCCATGGTCCATTTTGTGCCCCAAAACATGTCCAAAGAATAAACTGATCAAGAGGAGACTCATGGCAGAACACCCTGCACTTGGTGGACCAAAGAATGGATCCCCCAACCTTATGAATAGTAACTCTAGGGCAGTGCTCATGACTGAATACTTCTGGAAACAGCCCCAATTACAATTCGTGGGCACCGTGCCACCTAAAAGAGAGTGCAGGAAAGGATTAAAGCTTACAATGATGCTGAGCCAAGGCCAAGAGTGTTTATTAGTTCATTTTTCACATTCAACAGTAAAGTCAATGAATAGATATCCCATGACAATTGACATTTTCAGTTTCCAGTCAGATGTTCAGATGTCTGACAACAATCCTCTTTAGTCATACCCTGGATATCTGATTATGTTATATGATCACCAGTACTATTCTTAAGAATTAAATTCATACTTTTACTAGAATGAAAATTGCTTTACCATATTGTGTTGCCAAACATCCACATGAATCTGCCATAGGTACACATATGTCTCTTCCCCCCACACACCCTTCCACCTCCATTCCCATTCCACCTCTCTAAGCTGTTACAGAAAATATGGAAGGCCTCACAAACGAGTATGTCACCCTTGCACAGGAGTCATGTTAGTCTTCTCTGTATTATTCCAATTTTTAGTCTATGTGCTGCTATAGTGAACACCCTAATAAATATCATTTTAATGGAAAAATCATTTATTTAATCACCTATGAGTAAATGATCAATTACATTAGGAATTAGGATATCTTGCTACATATATTCGCTCCTAGAATACCTAAGTTTCATAAGACCCAAAGTTCCCTGTAGGAATTAAGGTCTTTTTTTTTATGATGTTCTTTATTTTTAAATTATATTTATTTATTTATTCATTCATTCATTTTTGTCTGAGCTGAGTCTTGATTCCAGTGCATGGGCTTTACATTGCTGTGACTTCTCTTGTTGTCCAGCATGGACTCTAGGTGTTCAGACTTCAGCAGTTGCAGCTCAGGGGCTCAATATTTGTGCCTCACCATCTCCAGAGGGTGGGTTTAGTGGCCTTATGGTCTGTAGGATCTTCCTACCCCAGGAATGAACCTGTGTCCCCTGCATTGGGAAGCAGATTGGTAACCATTTATGTATATAATATGTGTGGATATAGAGACATACATGCATGACATCTTATCAATCATAAATGATCTATTATTCACCATGCTTGTCACAGTAAGCATTTAGCGGAATGCAGAGATAGTCCCAATTTTTTCTTACCTTTGTCATCTTTTCAAGAGCCACTTCTTTATTTTCATCACCTAATTTTAAATAATCATTTTATTCTCAGGTACCATGCCTCTTTACTTTAACTAAGAGCAAAGAAAACCTAGTGAGTATCTTGTCTTTCATGAAGTCTCCATTCTCCAGTACATTGGAAAAAGAATTATGTTCAGGTCTCATTCAGGATGATGAGATCCTGAACTGAACCATTTATCAGTTCTTATTGAAAATATATCATTGTCCATTTCAGTCATAAATTTTACTTACAAAGGACAGACAAGAAATGTTAACATTAAAATCACATTTTGAAGACTCTACAATTTTATGCTTGTGTTGGTGAAAGGTAGGCCTAGGAATATTTTATGGAATATTGTAATACAGGATACATGCACCAAGGTTTCCTTGTACTATCAAAGAAGCGATGTTTGGAGATAGTTCAAAAACTCGACCCCATGGGTTGTCTAGATGGACTCTCAACGAGCCCGTTAAATTTTGCTCATAAGAAGTCAAAATCAGGAAAAGACAGGCCTTGTTTGGAGAGCACATGAGGTTGTTTTGGGTATTGTCCAGGTTAATATTCTTCTATTACCATTTGGAGATGTATTTGCTGTATTCTCTAAGAAACAACCTTAACAAGATTAAAGATACATAAATTTAGAAGAGCTCTCAAGGTGCCTAAAAGGAAGGCTAGCCAGGAGAACCAGGACCAGACAATGACAGTCGTCAAAGACTTAGCAGGGGGTGTTTTATAAACAGAGCAGAACAACAGTCACAATCCAGGTTCTAGAGTCACTGCTAGTATGTGGTCACAAACGAAGCATTTTTCTCTGCCAGCAGAACCATCACAGCCCATGGTGAGGTCCCTGTGATACACATGCAGGACGACAGCCCACAGGCATGTGTGATGTGGCATGACGAAGTGACAAGATGTCTGTATTGGTGCCCAGTCACCTTCATCTGCTAGTAATGGAGACTTGGAGAAAAAGACATGCCCTCTCTAAGTCACTGCACCTTCATGAATATAATTTGATGATAATACCGAAGATTAAGGCTAGCTCACAGGGTGCCTAAGAAACAGAAATTCTAAACTATTCTGAAGTTTTTGGTAAAGTATCAAAGAAATACATGGGGTTATTAAGGGACATTGGCAGATTCAAGATACAGTATCCTGTTTCTATTAGATATCTCTGTGTACTCAACTGTAGCAATAAGTCAGTCATTGCTAATCGTGATGGTAAACCACACAGATCAATGGTGATATTCTTTCCATTTGAGTATGGAAAATGCAAGGATCTATCAATGTACAGTGAAAAACTTACAAACCCCAGATTGCCTTGCTACTGAGACCTGGCAGAGTCCTTAGACATTCAACAATCTTAAGAGAATAACATAAACTCTATTGCAACTCTATTAAGTTGCAAATGTTTGCAAAGCACAGAAGCACTTCTGGGAGCAATACAAAAATGGAGAAAGTAACCCCTTGCTCCAGCTACATATCTGTGCAAATATCATGAGCCACCTAAACTTACACAGTGGAAGGTGCTTCCCTACCAGAGCTGCTATAGCACCAAATCCTGCTCAGGGCAACAGACAGAGAAAGGCTCCCCCCCCCCCCCCCCAAATGACCCGTGATAACCTCGCTTGAAAAGATCCTCTCAGAAAGGCTTTATTTTTTTTTAACCAGGGGGGGGCCTGCTGCTGAGATGTATTTGTTTTTTTGTATTTTTCTAAGAAACAACCTTAACAAGATTAAAGATACATAAATTTAGAAGAGCTCTCAAGGTGCCTAAAAGGAAGGCTAGCCAGGAGAACCAGGACCAGACAATGACAGTCGTCAAAGACTTAGCAGGGGGTGTTTTATAAACAGAGCAGAACAACAGTCACAATCCAGGTTCTAGAGTCACTGCTAGTATGTGGTCACAAACGAAGCATTTTTCTCTGCCAGCAGAACCATCACAGCCCATGGTGAGGTCCCTGTGATACACATGCAGGACGACAGCCCACAGGCATGTGTGATGTGGCATGACGAAGTGACAAGATGTCTGTATTGGTGCCCAGTCACCTTCATCTGCTAGTAATGGAGACTTGGAGAAAAAGACATGCCCTCTCTAAGTCACTGCACCTTCATGAATATAATTTGATGATAATACCGAAGATTAAGGCTAGCTCACAGGGTGCCTAAGAAACAGAAATTCTAAACTATTCTGAAGTTTTTGGTAAAGTATCAAAGAAATACATGGGGTTATTAAGGGACATTGGCAGATTCAAGATACAGTATCCTGTTTCTATTAGATATCTCTGTGTACTCAACTGTAGCAATAAGTCAGTCATTGCTAATCGTGATGGTAAACCACACAGATCAATGGTGATATTCTTTCCATTTCAGTATGGAAAATGCAAGGATCTATCAATGTACAGTGAAAAACTTACAAACCCCCAGAGTGCCTTGCTACTGAGACCTGGCAGAGTCCTTAGACATTCAACAATCTTAAGAGAATAACATAAACTCTATTGCAACTCTATTAAGTTGCAAATGTTTGCAAAGCACAGAAGCACTTCTGGGAGCAATACAAAAATGGAGAAAGTAACCCCTTGCTCCAGCTACATATCTGTGCAAATATCATGAGCCACCTAAACTTACACAGTGGAAGGTGCTTCCCTACCAGAGCTGCTATAGCACCAAATCCTGCTCAGGGCAACAGACAGAGAAAGGCTCCCCCCCCCCTCCCCAAATGACTCGTGATAACCTCGATTGAATAGATCATCTCAGAATGGCTTTATTTTTATTTAACCAGGGCCCTGCCTGCTGCTTTTGCTGGTGATGTCAAATCTGCTCTCGGGCCAGGATAGCAATGGCACATCCTTCTGTGCAGAAGGGGACAGTGTTTGTCTGAACTCCCTTAAAGATATATTTCTCCTTTCATCCGATATGTCTCATTTCTTCTATAAATGCTCAATGGAGATGTTCAAAGATTTTGTAAGTACTGTACAGCTTGATTATTTCCAGAAGAAACCTTCATGTAAGTGATTGGGCCATGGTATAAACAAGTGGGCTGTATCAGCCAAACTTCAAATAATACGCGCTCCAGGTCAAAGCAGGCATTGGATCATAAAATGTGGAAATTAAAGAGAGGATCACTTGTGTGAAATCTCAGAAGCTAAAAGAGTACAATAACTTTCTCAATTTCCTTTCATTTTCTTTTCAAATTTGAAAATAAATGCTTTTCTATTTGTCAGCTAGGCATGGCATAATAGAATGCAATAGATTCAGGGGATTAAACAACAGAAACTTCTTTCCTCACAGGTTTGGGGGCTATTAGTCTCTGATCAGGGGGCTATTAAGGTCAGGTTCTGGTAGAGCTCCCTCTTCTCAGCTCAGGTTCCTCCATGAGGTGGAGAGTGGCAACATGAGACAGAGGAAAGACCCAGAGACACACACCAAAGAGAAAACACGCTGGTGGTTCACTTCATAAAGACACTATTTGTACAGAATTAGGGCTCCATGCTCTGACCTCATTTAACCTAAAAGATTTCCCTGGTGGCTGAAATGGAAAAGAATATGCCTGAAATGTGAGAGATCAGGGTTCTATCCCTGGCTCTGGAAGATTCTCTGAAGATGGAATGGCAAGCCATTCCAGTACTCTTGCCAGGTAAATCCCCAAAACAGATGAGCCTGGCAGGTTACAGTTCATGGGGCACCCAAAAGTCAGACATAACTGAGTTTCTAACACAAAAACAATTTTGATAAAGCTCCTTTGCAAAACACAATACTTTGGCATTTAGGGCTCCAACACAAGAATTTGGAGTAGTTCCATTCAGTCCATAATAGAACCTGACCTAAACCACTTTGAGAGAGACTGAGGAAAAGGAAGCATGTTGATTTTTTGGTCTTTGAATGTCTCCTGGGACATTCTTCACCAGGCTGAGCCTTGTGCCGGGCACTTGTAATTCCTCTGGTATAGCCTACCAGGCTCCTCTGTTCTTGGGATTCTCCAGAGAATACGGGAATGTTGCTGAACCTTCTTGCAGGGTATGTTCCTAACACAAGGATCAAACTGCGGTTCTTAAATCTCCTGCATTAACAGAAGAGATTTTTACCACCAATAGCACTTAGGAAGTAAGAAATATAGGGACACATGCATAGTATTTGTTTAAAAAACTAAAAAAAAATGAAAATAAATGCTGATACATGAGGAAACAGATAAGGGAGGGGGGGTTCAGTTTAGAAAAGTTAGGAAAAACATTTTATTGGGACACTATAAATAAATTAGGAAATTATTTTCAAATTATATGTGACCTCATTAAAAAAAATTGTATATTTACCAAAATGGTTAATGTTCTGATAATGAGTTCATATATGGAATGCCTGAAGTACACTAAGCAGTTGCCTGATCACTCCCAGGTTGAGAATTATGCCCCTGGCCAACTGAACTATATTAATGACACGAATTGCTGCCACACAATATCCCTCGCTGGCCCAGAAGAAACAGAAGAAGCTGAACACTTCAAAGTGAGTCTTTTTGCCAGATTTTTCACTGAAGCAAGTGAGACATTACATTAGTGTTACCTGGAATCATATTATTAGAGGTAATGGTCACTGAACATGCAGAGAAAGGTGGAGGAACAGTAAGCAATCTAAAAGAAATCAAAACAATTATACATTTGATACAGTATGAGAAACACCAAATGATGACTAAAGATCAGTAGCAGTAAAACAAAAAACAGATCTATGAAGGCTTCATGCAGATAACCTTGGTCCAACCAATGCGTTGCACCCGGCATTGCACCTATTATACTGTATGAAAACATGGAGTGAGTGTACTTTCATCTATGCAATGTAAGATTGCAAGACTCATCCATATGTCAGAAAAAGGAATCCATTTTTGAGCAGTCTCTCTTAGAGTGACTCCTACATGGGAGGCATTCTGACACTGACCACTCCAGCCATCGCTTCTGCCTTTCAAGGCTCTCCTGAGTCTGCCTCTACTTCCCTGACACCTCCTTCATCATCATTCTCAGGGACTCCTCGATCACCGAGTTTCTTCATTAGGACTCTAAACCTCACAATGGCCTTTAAAATATTGCCTTGCTTCTCATGGCTGCAACAGTTGCCTCTGTTCTGAGGACAACACAGTCTACATATCACATTTTACTCCTTTATCCCCACTTCAACTTATTGCACTATCTTCTCCTTTCTGATTCCCTGCATTAACTTCACTCCTAACATTATGGGAAATACTCTCCAGAGAATTCTCCTTTAAACAGAATCTGTTCTTTTTTTACAAATTTCTCAATGATACCAACATTGTTTTCCATTGTTTAAGCTCATTAATGATGAGTTAAACTTAAGGAAAATGGTCAAGAAGGAGGAATATGAGGTATTTTTCAATAAATTTCAGTTTAGAATTTATTCAGAGATAACACATGGACATACACTTTATATAGAAATTCATGAGAATTGCTATATGCAGTCCTATTCAGGTCTTCTCTGCTCTTCATGTGTTGTGCCACTAAAGTAGTACATAGCCATCAAGAAATCAAGCAATTTAAGTAGAGATGCTCAGCCTCTGAGACTGTCATGCTCAATTCTGATAGGAGTGAACGTGGGGGAAAATGCTCCCACTGATGGTGAAGCCCATTGGTGCTGCTACTAAAGACAAGACTGTGCCATTTTCTCTCCAACATGCAGAGAAAGGTGGAGGAACAGTAAGCAATCTAAAAGAAATCAAAACAATTATACATTTGATACAGTATGAGAAACACCAAATGATGACTAAAGATCAGTAGCAGTAAAACAAAAAACAGATCTATGAAGGCTTCATGCAGATAACCTTGGTCCAACCAATGCGTTGCACCCGGCATTGCACCTATTATACTGTATGAAAACATGGAGTGAGTGTACTTTCATCTATGCAATGTAAGATTGCAAGACTCATCCATATGTCAGAAAAAGGAATCCATTTTTGAGCAGTCTCTCTTAGAGTGACTCCTACATGGGAGGCATTCTGACACTGACCACTCCAGCCATCGCTTCTGCCTTTCAAGGCTCTCCTGAGTCTGCCTCTACTTCCCTGACACCTCCTTCATCATCATTCTCAGGGACTCCTCGATCACCGAGTTTCTTCATTAGAACTCTAAACCTCACAGTGGCCTTTAAAATATTGCCTTGCTTCTCATGGCTGCAACAATTGCCTCTGTTCTGAGGACAACACAGTCTACATATCACATTTTACTCCTTTATCCCCACTTCAACTTATTGCACTATCTTCTCCTTTCTGATTCCCTGCATTAACTTCACTCCTAACATTATGGGAAATACTCTCCAGAGAATTCTCCTTTAAACAGAATCTGTTCTTTTTTTACAAATTTCTCAATGATACCAACATTGTTTTCCATTGTTTAAGCTCATTAATGATGAGTTAAACTTAAGGAAAATGGTCAAGAAGGAGGAATATGAGGTATTTTTCAATAAATTTCAGTTTAGAATTTATTCAGAGATAACACATGGACATACACTTTATATAGAAATTCATGAGAATTGCTATATGCAGTCCTATTCAGGTCTTCTCTGCTCTTCATGTGTTGTGCCACTAAAGTAGTACATAGCCATCAAGAAATCAAGCAATTTAAGTAGAGATGCTCAGCCTCTGAGACTGTCATGCTCAATTCTGATAGGAGTGAACGTGGGGGAAAATGCTCCCACTGATGGTGAAGCCCATTGGTGCTGCTACTAAAGACAAGACTGTGCCATTTTCTCTCCCAACACGTGTCAACAAAACTTGTTGTTCTACAAGCTGCATGGGGCAGGTGTCTGCATAGATTGGGAATAATGTGTTTTCATTGTCTTTTTGTTATAACATCATAAAATGAATTATCAATCAAAATTTAATACTAATGACTCATTTGATTGATTAATAAGAATGAAACACTGTCGAAAATGATGTGGCTATGGTTAGAATCTATATTTCCTGGATCAGGTACTCCAGGTACATACTGATTTGCTATAAACACTTGGATTTCTTTCTGGGGACCAGTAAAAAATTTAAAAATAAAAGAATTCACAGAATGGATGATAGAATTTTGGACGAAAAACCAAAATTCTTCAAGATATACATTAAAACTTATCGGAAGAATTAGTTACTAAAATAACCTACATTTGTTTCCTAATTCAGCAATGTCTGAATCTTTCATTATATACTTCTGCAACTTTCATTTCTTTCAAAAATGTTTACATACACAGGAATAACAAAGAGTTTATAAGTCAGCTTCTCTGAGCAAGGATCACATGTTCCAAAATCCACTGTACTATGGACTATTTTAATGAGACTGTTTCCTATGATTGCTTAGAACAAAGACCTTATTTGCTGGATACTCATGTATCTGTACTCCTGGAATAAACCTCTATATCATCTAATCATGGACTTGAAGAATATGACAGAAGTTTCAGAGACTATACTATTAAATGCCAAACATAGTGTGGAAACTATACGAGAATTTCAAGCAATGCTAGAGAAGGCATTCAGAGAGGTAAGCATCCTGTGGAGGGCTTCCTTGCTTTCTGAATGAATGGACCTAAGAGTTTAGAATTTATTCAGAGATAACACATGGACATACACTTTATATAGAAATTCATGAGAATTGCTATATGCAGTCCTATTCAGGTCTTCTCTGCTCTTCATGTGTTGTGCCACTAAAGTAGTACATAGCCATCAAGAAATCAAGCAATTTAAGTAGAGATGCTCAGCCTCTGAGACTGTCATGCTCAATTCTGATAGGAGTGAACGTGGGGGAAAATGCTCCCACTGATGGTGAAGCCCATTGGTGCTGCTACTAAAGACAAGACTGTGCCATTTTCTCTCCCAACACGTGTCAACAAAACTTGTTGTTCTACAAGCTGCATGGGGGCAGGTGTCTGCATAGATTGGGAATAATGTGTTTTCATTGTCTTTTTGTTATAACATCATAAAATGAATTATCAATCAAAATTTAATACTAATGACTCATTTGATTGATTAATAAGAATGAAACACTGTCGAAAATGATGTGGCTATGGTTAGAATCTATATTTCCTGGATCAGGTACTCCAGGTACATACTGATTTGCTATAAACACTTGGATTTCTTTCTGGGGACCAGTAAAAATTCAAAAATAAAAGAATTCACAGAATGGATGATAGAATTTTGGACGAAAAAAAACCAAAATTCTTCAAGATATACATTAAAACTTATCAGAAGAATTAGTTACTAAAATAACCTACATTTGTTTCCTAATTCAGCAATGTCTGAATCTTTCATTATATACTTCTGCAACTTTCATTTCTTTCAAAAATGTTTACATACACAGGAATAACAAAGAGTTTATAAGTCAGCTTCTCTGAGCAAGGATCACATGTTCCAAAATCCACTGTACTATGGACTATTTTAATGAGACTGTTTCCTATGATTGCTTAGAACAAAGACCTTATTTGCTGGATACTCATGTATCTGTACTCCTGGAATAAACCTCTATATCATCTAATCATGGACTTGAAGAATATGACAGAAGTTTCAGAGACTATACTATTAAATGCCAAACATAGTGTGGAAACTATACGAGAATTTCAAGCAATGCTAGAGAAGGCATTCAGAGAGGTAAGCATCCTGTGGAGGGCTTCCTTGCTTTCTGAATGAATGAAAGAGGACCTTTGAAATGAGGAATAAGTTCTCAAATATCACATCTTGTAAGAGCAAGACTCATGACTTCTATATTCTAGGTTGCTACTGCATAAAGTAAGAGCCTCATCATGTTCAGTGATTGATTTTTTTTCTTTGTGGGTCAGAATTCCATGGCAATCTTTGATATGTTCAGCCGTCAACGCATGGCATGCAATTCACCAAGATGCTTGCCTTTTCTTGGTCACAGAAAAAGTTTCAAGGATAAGAGAACCAGAGAATGAATTTCCTAAGATAAATGGTTTCTTCAAAGTACCCTAGGATATCAGCTAGTGGAATTCAGCTTCTACCTTTTCTCTGTTCATCTCAAATCAAAGGATGATGGTGGCAAGGAAGAAATGAGAAAGACAAAATCAACCTTGAGTTATGTGTCTAGTTTTAGATTTCTAATATGTTTCTTATAGGCTGGATCCATACTGCATGTCTAGAGAATTTTATATACTTGTGTCTTTCCCAAAAGTTACTTTGATAATTGGAATAAACAAAGATACTGAGGCACTAATAGATACATGAGAATCATTGTCCTTTGGTGTTTCAGGTTGCATTTGAAGTCATAACAAATAAGACCTTCAAAAAAATCATGTGGAGAGAACTCAAATCACTTAAAATGAAAGATGTAGATAAACGTCGTTCTGCATTTTATAATCTGTTCCAATGCCTGACCTTGGATTCACGAAATCTTGTTAGTGGCCAATTTTTGCCCCTCATGATGGATTACATACACAGGAATAACAAAGAGTTTATAAGTCAGCTTCTCTGAGCAAGGATCACATGTTCCAAAATCCACTGTACTATGGACTATTTTAATGAGACTGTTTCCTATGATTGCTTAGAACAAAGACCTTATTTGCTGGATACTCATGTATCTGTACTCCTGGAATAAACCTCTATATCATCTAATCATGGACTTGAAGAATATGACAGAAGTTTCAGAGACTATACTATTAAATGCCAAACATAGTGTGGAAACTATACGAGAATTTCAAGCAATGCTAGAGAAGGCATTCAGAGAGGTAAGCATCCTGTGGAGGGCTTCCTTGCTTTCTGAATGAATGAAAGAGGACCTTTGAAATGAGGAATAAGTTCTCAAATATCACATCTTGTAAGAGCAAGACTCATGACTTCTATATTCTAGGTTGCTACTGCATAAAGTAAGAGCCTCATCATGTTCAGTGATTGATTTTTTTTCTTTGTGGGTCAGAATTCCATGGCAATCTTTGAAATGTTCAGCCGTCACTGCATGGCATGCAATTCCCATAGATGCTTGCCTTTTCTTGGTCACAGAAAAAGTTTCAAGGATAAGAGAACCAGAGAATGAATTTCCTAAGATAAATGGTTTCTTCAAAGTACCCTAGGATATCAGCTAGTGGAATTCAGCTTCTACCTTTTCTCTGTTCATCTCAAATCAAAGGATGATGGTGGCAAGGAAGAAATGAGAAAGACAAAATCAACCTTGAGTTATGTGTCTAGTTTTAGATTTCTAATATGTTTCTTATAGGCTGGATCCATACTGCATGTCTAGAGAATTTTATATACTTGTGTCTTTCCCAAAAGTTACTTTGATAATTGGAATAAACAAAGATACTGAGGCACTAATAGATACATGAGAATCATTGTCCTTTGGTGTTTCAGGTTGCATTTGAAGTCATAACAAATAAGACCTTCAAAAAAATCATGTGGAGAGAACTCAAATCACTTAAAATGAAAGATGTAGATAAACGTCGTTCTGCATTTTATAATCTGTTCCAATGCCTGACCTTGGATTCACGAAAAATTGACATTTACACGAAGTTAGTGGCTTGCAGACTCTTTCACCTGTGCTAAGTCCACTATATTCCATTCAAGTGTAGGATGGTTCCTGAGATTCAGCCTACAGAAAGTTTAATTGAGTTTTGTACCTTTTTAATGCTTGCTTCAGTGAAATGGGGCTCATCAAAAATTAATTAATTAATTAAATACAGTCTCTATAAAGATGTCAAAATCTAAAGGGGATGTTCACTGTTTCTTTCCATCATTTAATGGATAATAAATAGAAAATCCATGCCTACCACTAAGTGAAACACTTTTCTATAAAAATTAGTCACAAATAGTAGAGACTGACATTACAAAGAAGACTGTTAGGAGCTTACTTAAGAATCACAGCAAATTATTCTGAGTCAAGTCATTATACTCCAAGAATTATATCATTCTTTATTGTGCTGATCATGCTACCCAAAAGACTGAATAGTCAGAATTCCTTATGAAATCCAGCCACGCACTGAAAACCAACTTTCACAGTGTTGCAACAGAAAATATAAGTGCCTTGTATCTAGCGTACACAAATAGCATGACATTCATCAAATATCTAAAGAGAGTGAGGATGGTGTCTTTGTACTCCCAGGCTGCTATAAAAAAATAGCACAGACTTATAAACTGTAGAACCTTATAAAACACAACATAGTCAGGCACAGGCCTCTCTGGTCACACTTCTTCCTGTATCCTCACAGAGAGGGAAAGGCTAGCAAGCTCTGTGCGTCTCTGACACACACAAGTAGTCATCTCCTTCAGGAGGCTCCATCCTCGCAACTTCATCATCTCCCAAAGGCCCCACCTATGGACACTATCATCACAGGAGTCACGATTTCGCCATCTGAAATTTCTGGGGGACAGAGTGCTGAGACTGTAGAAGATACAAATGGGAAGTGTCTCCATCCTTCTCCAGTGGCTGTCTTCAGCCAAGCTCCACAGCATCTCACTTGCTGTATCATCTTCAAACCATTCAATTTGTTGTCTGGCTTTAACAAGTTAAGCTCAGTAAAGTGTCAACTCTATCTCATATTCAGCCTATTTACTGTTTCTCTCTCCCATACTGAGGTCTAAGTGCACAACCAGGGAAAGCAGGTATATCTCTTTCTGCAAGGATCCTTTCCCACCACTCTGGATCTTCACTCCTCGGACCCTGTTTGAAGGAGGCAGAGGGTGACAAGATGGGAAAGTTCTCACTACACCGACTTGCATGGTTTTAATGTAGCCTTCTCATGCCCAAGAGGAACTGACCCTGAATTCCCCCTTAAAATTCCTTGGTTGCACCACACATTGTCTCTCTTGTGGGGCCACCTTAGGATTGTACAGGAAATTCACAAGTTGGAGATATCTGACTTCAGGCTTTCTCTTTGAACAAGGGAAAACTTTCTGAGACCCACAGCTCCCCATCTGCAGTAGTCTCCATAGTCTCTCTCTGTTCCCTTACTCTTTGCACTTACCAGGAGAAAATTAAGGAGGTTAAGATCACCTGTCTAGAGCTGAGCCACAGGAAATCCTTGTATCCTACTGGGGAGAATCAGACTCTATCTGGGGATCTCTATCTTACAATAAGAAAGAAATAAATCTTTAAGAAAAAACCCAGAGAGCAGATAAAACAGAAGATAAGAATCAGAGAATTTAAGGACAGATTAATACCATTCATAGAATCTCAACAATGAGTATAAAGACATTTAAAAAAAAAAAAGCTTAGAGGCAATGTGAACTGTAAGATAACAATAAAAAATCAAACATTGTTTTCATCATATTTCCAAAAAAGAAAAACGTGTCTGAAAGACTAGACAACAAATTAATGGCTGAAAACTTCCTAAATGGGGAAAAAATACAAACGGATTTAGAAAGCACAACTCAAGGAGAATAAATCCAAAGAAACCCACACTAACAAACACCATAAGTATATTTCAGAAAACGAAAGATGAAGGAAAAGTCTTTAAAAGAGCCACGAAGAAATGGTGTCCTTCCTGTACAGAAACATCAGCTCCTAGGTCAGTGGATACCTCTTAAAAAGTATGCAGGCCTTAGGAAGGCTTAAGTCCTGAAAGAAAAGAAGTGTGTATCACAAGTTCTTTAGCTGGCTAAAGTATTCTTCAGGGAAAAAGAGGAAATAAATGTAGTCTCACATGAAGCGTAAACTAAAAGAATTGGTCACTAGCAGATCTACCCTTAAAAAGCTGCTAAAGAAAATCTTCACAGAGAAAGGCAATATTAAAAGAACAACTTGGAACATCAGAAGAGAAGAACAATGGAAAGAACAGTGTGTATGATACACTCTCCTTTTCCTCATGACACTTATATCCCACATGCAATGACTGCCACAAAAATCATAATACCTCTGACACTATCAAATATGGTATTTAAAGGTAGAGAAAGCCCTAAATGGAAAGAAGTCTCCATTCTTCATCACAAAATGTAAAAGTCTGATTCCAATGGGCTGTGATAAATCATATTTAGGCAGATGATGGATAGATTAGTAGCCAGCTATAGAATAGAGAAAGTTTTAGAAATATTTTCTAACAAGAAAGCACACTCGAATACTAGAAATAAAAGGAAATTCAAAAAATGATAAAGTAACACCAAAAGACAAGAAAAGTGAAACAATATAAAGAAGAACAAGGAGGACAAACAAAAAGCAAATAAGAAAATGTCACACTGAAGCAACAACATATCATTAATCATGGAAAATATAAGGGGCCTAAATATACCAATCAGAAGACAGCACAGGTGGAGTAAGAGAAAAAGAAACAAATAAAAAAAGGAAGCACTATATGAAGTTTTTCTTTGCTTGTTCCTTTTAAAATTTTTATTTGAATCTAGTTGATTTACAATGTTGTGTTAGCCTCAACTATACAAAAAACTGAGTCAGTTATACATAAGCCTATATCCTCTTTGTTCTTAAGATTATTTTCCCAAAGAGGCCATGATAGACTATTGAGAAGAATTCCCAATGCTATACAGCAGATTTTTATTAGTAAGATATCTGTACCTTCTCAAGGAAAAGCCCCTTTAAGCATTACTGAATGTCTTTTTCTCTAGTAATATACTGTTACTTGAATTTAACACTGTCTCCTGTGTCTAAACAGCAAAATTAACATGAGTATCATTTTCACAGTTTATACATTTCATTTTTCTACTTTTAATGTATCTGTCCTTTCACATTAAAAAAAAAAAAAAAAACTCCCCCAGTGACAGAGTAGTACGTTGCTTTGTATCTAGTCTGACAATCTCTGCCTATTAATACCAAAATTGATGAGATCATTTTTGTTGAATTAAATTATTAGTGTTCTCGGGTCTAAGTCAGCCAGCTTCCTGATTGATCTCTGTTTGAACTTGCTGTACTTTGTGCCTCGGCCTCTACCTGTCTGCCTTCTTTTGCTCTCAGGTACCTTAAAATAAAAATAATTCACTTCATCTCCTTTTTACCTTGTTAGCTATATCTGCTTGCAAATATTCAGCGGTGGCCAAAAAATTAAAACACTACTTGTTGAACTTATGGTAGTCCACTGAGAAATAATACTATACCATTATACATACATGTAACAAAACCTGGTAACAGTCTATTTCCAGTTCTCTCGATGCTCTCTTTATGCTACTCTGATAGTCTTTACCTCTGCATGGTTTACAAACACAACTATAAGCTACTATTGCATTCAACAAATTATTTTCTTTGAAAAGAATTCTTAAGAACAAATTTCTATATGTATACAAATTTCACCATTTATCATGCTTCCTATTCTCCCTATTAGATCCTACTTTACTTTTTGCCTTAGCCAGAAGAAATGCTTTTGGCCTTTCACATAATCCAAGTCTGCTAGATACATATGCTTAGATTCCATTCATCTCATCTGTATTTGTTCTCACTTTGGAAATACAGTTTCACCCAATACAGAGTTTTAAGTTGACTTTTTCTACCCACCATTTGAAAATGTCCTTCCGTTCTTTTGTGTCTTGTCTTGTTTCTGATGAGAAGTTATTTTGTATTTCTTCATCTCATTCACCCCTATGTAATGCATCTCTTACTCCACTGGTGGTGTTTACTTTCGGTTTACTATTTTCTCTTTACTCTCAATTGTCAACCATTAGATCATAATGGGTATTTAACATGATGGGTGGGTGTCAAGTTCTTGAATCAGTGGGCTCATGACATGTATACCTCTGACTGATTCATGCTGATGTTTGAGAAACAGCAAAATTAACATGAGTATCATTTTCACAGTTTATACATTTCATTTTTCTACTTTTAATGTATCTGTCCTTTCACATTAAAAAAAAAAAAAAAAACTCCCCCAGTGACAGAGTAGTACGTTGCTTTGTATCTAGTCTGACAATCTCTGCCTATTAATACCAAAATTGATGAGATCATTTTTGTTGAATTAAATTATTAGTGTTCTCGGGTCTAAGTCAGCCAGCTTCCTGATTGATCTCTGTTTGAACTTGCTGTACTTTGTGCCTCGGCCTCTACCTGTCTGCCTTCTTTTGCTCTCAGGTACCTTAAAATAAAAATAATTCACTTCATCTCCTTTTTAACCTTTTTAGCTATATCTGCTTGCAAATATTCAGCGGTGGCCAAAAAATTAAAACACTACTTGTTGAACTTATGGTAGTCCACTGAGAAATAATACTATACCATTATACATACATGTAACAAAACCTGGTAACAGTCTATTTCCAGTTCTCTCGATGCTCTCTTTATGCTACTCTGATAGTCTTTACCTCTGCATGGTTTACAAACACAACTATAAGCTACTATTGCATTCAACAAATTATTTTCTTTGAAAAGAATTCTTAAGAACAAATTTCTATATGTATACAAATTTCACCATTTATCATGCTTCCTATTCTCCCTATTAGATCCTACTTTACTTTTTGCCTTAGCCAGAAGAAATGCTTTTGGCCTTTCACATAATCCAAGTCTGCTAGATACATATGCTTAGATTCCATTCATCTCATCTGTATTTGTTCTCACTTTGGAAATACAGTTTCACCCAATACAGAGTTTTAAGTTGACTTTTTCTACCCACCATTTGAAAATGTCCTTCCGTTCTTTTGTGTCTTGTCTTGTTTCTGATGAGAAGTTATTTTGTATTTCTTCATCTCATTCACCCCTATGTAATGCATCTCTTACTCCACTGGTGGTGTTTACTTTCGGTTTACTATTTTCTCTTTACTCTCAATTGTCAACCATTAGATCATAATGGGTATTTAACATGATGGGTGGGTGTCAAGTTCTTGAATCAGTGGGCTCATGACATGTATACCTCTGACTGATTCATGCTGATGTTTGAGAGAAAACAACAAAACTCTCTAAAGCAATTATCCTACACTTATAAATAAACTAAATGTGGAAGAAAAGAGTATTTTTTCCCACAGTCACAAGTCTTTGTTGTGCTCTTGTGATTTTACAGAGTTTTGTGGTTTGCAGATATGTATACGTATATGATGCCTTATACAAATGAATCAATGATATTGATATAATGAAAATTAAATTATAAAAAATATGCTAACATCAGGTAAAGTAGACTTCAAAGCAAAAACAATGCCTGGAGACAAAGATCAGCTTAAGATATCTTTCATCAAGATAAAAAAATCAATCCAGCAGGAATACATAATAATCCTAAATATGTATATGCCAAACAACACAGTCTCAGACATGAAGCAGGAATGGATAGAACTGCAGGAGAAATAAATGCATTGGCAATTGTAATTAGTAATTTGAACATCCCTCTCAAAAACTGACAGAACCACTAAACAGGAAATCAGTAAATATGGATACTCAAGGCATGAACAAACAGGACTTCAATTATATGTACGTATGTGTGTGTGTGTATGTGTGTGTGTGTGTACACTCCCCAAGGCTAAAGGAAAATACAGTTTTTCCCACCAATGCCCAGGAACATTCACCCAGATAGATCACATGCTGAGCCCTAAAACAAAGCTCCGTGAATCTGAAAGTCTTGAAACCCAAGGGCATGTTCTCAGAGACAATGCAAAATAAAAGAAGGACAAGAAGGTAATCTCTAGATGTGTACCTTAAACAACACTTTTCTACATATGTCACACATTCAGAAGGAAACCTCAATGGATTTTAAAATTACATAGCATTTAATGAACACTAAGGCACATATTCAAATGTGTAAAAGTAGATAAAGCAGTGCTGTGAGGGAAAGATGTAGCTCTAAATGCTTGTATCCACTCAAAATGAAGGAATGAAATCCATGATACAATTCCATATTTCAGAAAACTAAAAAGGTATTTAGGTAAAAACTAACAAGCGGAAAGAAGGGGATAATAAAAATAGAGCTGACATCAATGAAACTGAAAACAGAAAAAAGTCATTAAAACAACAACCTGTTTCTTTAAAACAACAAAGTAAATAAAATACTACCAAGGCAGACAAAAAAAACCAGAAGCAAGCAAATAGTATTAGGAATGAAATACATGATATCACTACAGAATATATAGTTATTAAAGGTTTAGCCAGAGAGTATTACAGTTTTATACTCATGGTGATCATAACTTAGAAAAAATGAACAGTTCCTCAAACTTTAACAAAGGAACCAAGAATATTCATTGGAAAAAGCACGATCTTTTCACAAATTGGAAAACAGGACAGGCCTATGAAAAATATGAAACTCAAGCCCTGACTTGTACCACACAAAAATATCAACTAAAAATGGATCAAAATGTTGAGCATAAGATGTTAAGCCATAAAACTCCTAGAAGAAATTATTGAGCTAGTGTTCTTGCCATTCCTCTTTGCAACGAGATTTTGAGTTTCACACCAAAAGAAAAGGCAACAGATTGAAAAACACACAAGTGAGGCCACATCAAAACTCAAAGCAATGGAACATCAACAAAATCCAATGGCAACCTATGGTTTGAGAGGAAATCTTCCCACATCACATATTGGATAAGGACCTAATAACTAAACACATCGGAGATTCATATAACTCAAGGGCAAAAAATCCTAAAGAAGCCAAACCTTTAATGAAACATAACTAAAGTAAGGGCTTTGGTAAATCTAAACACATCGGAGATTCATATAACTCAAGGGCAAATCCTAAGCCCAAGGGCATGTTCTCAAAAATGGGGTAATCTTAGGTTAACAACACTTTTCTACATATGTCACACATTCAGAAGGAAACCTCAATGGATTTTAAAATTACATAGCATTTAATGAACACTAAGGCACATATTCAAATGTGTAAAAGTAGATAAAGCAGTGCTGTGAGGGAAAGATGTAGCTCTAAATGCTTGTATCCACTCAAAATGAAGGAATGAAATCCATGATACAATTCCATATTTCAGAAAACTAAAAAGGTATTTAGGTAAAAACTAACAAGCGGAAAGAAGGGGATAATAAAAATAGAGCTGACATCAATGAAACTGAAAACAGAAAAAAGTCATTAAAACAACAACCTGTTTCTTTAAAACAACAAAGTAAATAAAATACTACCAAGGCAGACAAAAAAAACCAGAAGCAAGCAAATAGTATTAGGAATGAAATACATGATATCACTACAGAATATATAGTTATTAAAGGTTTAGCCAGAGAGTATTACAGTTTTATACTCATGGTGATCATAACTTAGAAAAAATGAACAGTTCCTCAAACTTTAACAAAGGAACCAAGAATATTCATTGGAAAAAGCACGATCTTTTCACAAATTGGAAAACAGGACAGGCCTATGAAAAATATGAAACTCAAGCCCTGACTTGTACCACACAAAAATATCAACTAAAAATGGATCAAAATGTTGAGCATAAGATGTTAAGCCATAAAACTCCTAGAAGAAATTATTGAGCTAGTGTTCTTGCCATTCCTCTTTGCAACGAGATTTTGAGTTTCACACCAAAAGAAAAGGCAACAGATTGAAAAACACACAAGTGAGGCCACATCAAAACTCAAAGCAATGGAACATCAACAAAATCCAATGGCAACCTATGGTTTGAGAGGAAATCTTCCCACATCACATATTGGATAAGGACCTAATAACTAAACACATCGGAGATTCATATAACTCAAGGGCAAAAAATCCTAAAGAAGCCAAACCTTTAATGAAACATAACTAAAGTAAGGGCTTTGGTAAATCTAAAGATTAGATTGTAGACGGAGAGACACATGAAGGCTTTCCTTCCAGAACAGCAAAACCCGTCCCTTCCTGGCCTCACTTTCTTTCATCTCCACTTACTTCACAAGGAGGTAACAGTGGACATTCTTCCATCAGGAGCAATTACCCTACAGTGAGCTATCACATACGCTATAATAGCCCAACTGGGAAAAATCTAATATTTGCATATTTACTAATGAAGCATATAAAAAGCAAGATCATTTCCAGAGGTTATCACTTCATTGTTTTCTACCTTTCATAACAAAATTAAAACACCTCATAAGGAATAATGATTTAGGAGACCTCAACCATATACAGATAGAAAATCATTTACAATGGGACCATTAATGGATTATAATTGGGGGGAATTGATTATTAATGTTGTACTTGTATCCCTTTTTATTCTCTAATACATCAGGTTACAATCCTGTTATGAATAGTAATACCAACATAGGGATACAGAATACTAAAATTATAATGTGTCGAGAAAGACTAATGTAGCCCTTGAGACAGAAGTACAAGTATGTGAAGTTAGCAATGGTATTAAAATACAGGGCAGTATTACAATGAGATACCACCTCACACCAATCAGGGTGGCTATCATCAAACATTCCACAAATAGGAGGAGGCCTAGATGGTGGAGGAATGAGAGGAGGATTTCACCAGCTCCTCAAGAGAATCACCACAATTAATGAAGAAATGAAACAGGGCCTCCCTGGTGGTCGAGTGGGTAAGGACATTGCTTTGCAGTTCAGGGGTTGCTGATTCGATCCCTGGCCTGGAAAGATCCTACGTGCAGTGAAGCAGCTGGACTGATGTGTCCAATTACCGAGTCGGAGCTCTGCGACAACAGAGGCCACTGCGATGGGAGGCCCACATGGGACGAAGAACAAAGATGGATGAAAATAGATAAATGAAAGACCAATAAAAGTGGCCTGCCTACACGTCCCCTCCCTCCTCACCCTGCCCTCTGCCCCTGCCAAAAGAAATGAAACGCCACCAACAGAGCAGCTGCTAGACAACAAAAGAACGCCTCCGGTCAACGAGGGTCAGAGAGCGAGCAACCAGAACTTTCCCGGAGCTCCGGTACTGAGGGCCCCGAACCCCAACCTGCACACCGGATCGGGCAGAGAGAGCGCTGGGAAGTGCGCCAGGAGGACAGAAGGCAGCGCTCAGCGTGAAAATCCCACTAGGACAGTACAGGGTCACCGGGCTCAGGTGAGCTGAGAGAACACTAGCGGGAGGCATGCGGAAGTGAACAGGGAAACTCCCTGCAGGTTGCAGCCCAAAAACCTGGCTCAAGCAGGACAGCGGAGAACCTTGTGCCCATGTTTGGGCTGAGTCCCGTATCCAGCAGTGCTCACGCTGGCAGCCTTAGCAGCCTGCACAGCCCCAGAGCTGCGGCAAAGAAGCTGGCCACCTGGGATGAGAAGCCACAGTTCGGCAGGCAGTGGAGAGCTGTGGCAGAGGAAACCTGAAGAATAGCAGGGCTTGAAGGTTACCAGACGGTGCGTAGTGGAACCCGGGAGCCGCATCAAGCACCCGGCCTGGAGGCACAGCCCCCGCCAGACGGACTGGGAACTGCCCATAGCCCTGGCCAGCACCTGAGCTTTCTGCAAAGACCTTATTTTGCTGAAAGCAAACAGAAACCAGCTCAGCAAGGGTCCTGACTACAAAAAAACCTGACACTCACTGAAACGTAAGACATAAGCAGCCATCCAGTCATTCCCTCTTTCTTTAAAGTGACAGTAACAATTTCGGCAATTGATTTTACCTTTCATTTAACCATTGTATTTATTCAGGCATTATATAAATCAAACTCAAGCATAAACACAAAATCTCTCGATTAGTTTAAAAAGTCAAAAGAAAACTTTCTTCCTAATCACTCCAACTAGTGATTAAAGAAAAACCTAAACCTTGGAACTATCACACAGAGACTTTACCCTTTGTGATAGATCAGGGAAGGCTATTTTACTTATTATTTGAGCTTCCTTATACTTAATAAGTAACTACATATTACTTCGGGGAGTTCCCTTCTTATTTCATTTTCTTCTCCTACCAACCTTATGGGGCAGTTGTGACTCAGGTTCACTTTTATTTTCACTAGAAAGGCCTTGACTATTTTGTTCATGATTTCTTTTATTCCTTTCAGATACAATTCTCTTGCCTTTTGGGTTAACATATATCCTCTCTTTGGGTATCATCATATTCACCCACTCTTCTTCTCCCTCTGAACTTATCTCATTTTCCAAAGGGCGAACGATAGGTTTAAAAATCTCATCTGGGGTTCGAGGACTGTCTGAGCTATCCATACCATCATCACTCATTTCCTCATATCCAGGGGCCCAGTACTTTCCTAGGAATTCACCTGTGATAGTCCATGTCAGTATATGTATGGCTGAGCCCCGTCACTGCTCACCAGAAAGGATCACAAACTTCTTGATTGGCAATGCCCTGATGGAAATGCTTTTGGTGTTTAAAAATAAATAAATCAACCACAATAAATAAATAAATATAAGACAGTATTAGTTTAAAATAAAATCTCTCCAAGTTTTTTGAAACAAAAAACACAAGATGCATGTAAGGAATTACCATAAACTGTACACCAGAAACTCTACCAGAAAAACTTTTAAGTCAAAAAATACAATGACATGAAAACTCAAAATTTAGACAGAAAACTGGGTAAGGGAGTTTATTCAGACCTTTAAAATTCTCCCTTTCATAGCTCATTAGGCACTCAATGACTACCCTAGCTAACGTCTTTCCCTATTCCTCAATCTGCAGGTACCAGCAAGGGGAGAGATACCCCCATCCCATGGGCTTGACTCACCATTAATACAGTCCATATACCACCTCCAGACTTCCTCAAGAAGCATTCCTTGCAGCAGATTTCTCCCATCCCATCCCATCCTATCAGACCAACTCCCTACGGCCAAAAGCAGTCCTCAGCCTGGGATTATTCTGCAATCTTCATGGCCCTAGTTCCGAGCTTCCGTGGACACCATTGGACTTACCACCCTGTTCAAGGTATGAACGGCTCAGGCGCGGGTTGTCTATGTGGGCCTTACTCTATTTAGACTGTCATACATTCACTAGGTCACTTCTCAACAGCCTCAAAGAACTCCCTTCTGTCCCAGTGGATTGCCACAGATAGACGAATCTCTCCCTTGCACTTCAGTCCCCTCACCCCCAGGTTTAGGTTGGTCGCACTTTCTGTTCTCCTTCTTCCCCCTTGGTCAATTTTCCATTTTTCCTTTGTCCTACTGAGTTCTGTGTGGATCCAGAGGGTCCTTTTCAGTATTCAGAGATTCCTGCCAGGATTCACCAGGTCTTTGGGGAGAACTAATGCATCTTTGGACATTCTTGAGGCATCTGTGCAGAGAGATTTACTTCACTTCCACATATCCTTCTATCATCTTGTTGACCCTCATTTATGCATTTATATAGAAAGAATTAACCTTTCTATAGACATAAGTACCATAGCCATCACCGCACATGCTGAGAGAACACAGGCAAGTTCCATTCTCTTAGACAATGGCAAATATACAATATAATCTCATCAGTTACACTCCTCTGCTCTAGATCAGCATGACAGTTACTATCTGCCCATACATTTTAGAAAGCACCTGATGGGCATTGCTATATGTATTTCTATTCAGTGCTTCTTGGATCTTCATTTCCTGTTCCACAGAAGTCGTTCATGCCCATCAATAACATCAAGAATTTTAATTAGATATGCTCAGCCCCTGGAAGTTACAGGCTCAGTTTTCGAAGTAGTGGGCGGAGCACTCCATTGTGGAGTACAGTGATGCTGGTTGATGGACAGCTGTTGTCCATTGTGCGCCCCAGAACATCTTCAGAAAATAAACTTATCAAGAGGTGACTGAGGGGAGAACACCCGGCACTTGGTGGACCAAAGAATGGATCCCCCAACCTTACGAACGGAAACTCTAGGGCAGTGCTCATGACTGAGTACTTCTGGGAACAGTCCCAATTACAATTTGTGGGCACTGTACCACCTAAAAGAAAATGCAGGAAAGGATTAAAGCTTGCAATGATGCTGAGTCAAAGACAAGAGTGTTTATTAGTTCATTTTTCACATTCAACTGTAATCTTAATGAAGAGAAAACCCATGATAATTGACATCTTCAGTTTCCAGTCAGATGTCTGACAACAATCCTCTTTAGTCAAACGCTGGATATCTGATTATGTTATATGATCACCAGTACTATTTTTAAGAACTAAATTCATACTTTTACTAGAAAGAAAATTGTTTTAACATATTGTGTTGCCAACATCCACATGAGTCAGCCATTGGCACACATATGTCTGTTTCTCCCACACCCCCTTCTACCTCCATTCCCATTCCACCTCTCTAAGTTGTTACAGAAAATATGGGAGGCCTCACAAACGTTATGTCACCCTTGCATAAGAGTCCTGTTAGTCTTTTCTGTATTATTCCAATTTTTTAGTTTTATGTGCTGCTAAAGTGAACATACTAATAAATATCATGTTAAGAGAAAAAATCATCGATTTAATCATCTACCAGTACATGATCACCTACATTAGGGATTAGGATATCCTGCTACATGTATTCGCTCCTAGAATATCTAATTATCATAAGACCCAAAGTTCTATTAAGTGATTCTATTCAATTGTGTCATCTTTATTTTATTTATTTATTTGTTAATTTATTCATTTTTGTCTGGGCTGAGTCTTGGTTGCAGTGCATGGGCTTTACATTGCTGTGTCTTCTCTTACTGTCCAGCATAGACTCTAGGTGTTCAGGCTTCAGTAGTTGCAGCACACGGGCTCAATAGCTGTGGCTCAACCTCTCTAGAGGGTGAGCTTAGTGACCTCATGGCATGAAGGATCTTCCTGCCCCAGGAATGAACCTATGTCCCCTGCACTGGCAGGCAGATTGGTACCCACTGGTCTACCAGGGAAGCTCAGGAATTAAGCATTTATTTATAATTATGTATATAATACATGTATATATAGAGAAATACATGCATGACATTTTATCAAACGGAAATGATCTATTATTCACCATGGTTGTCACAGTAAGCATTTAGTAGAATGCAGAGATAGTCCCAATTTTTTCCTACCTCTGTCATCTTTTAAAGAGGCACTTTTATGCTCATCACCTAATTTCAAATAATCATTTTTTCCTCAGGTACCATGCCTCTTTACTTTAACTAAGAGCAAAGAAAACCTAGTGAGTATCTTGTCCTTCATGAAGTCTCCACTCTTCAGTACATTGGAAAAAGAATTATGTTCAGGTCTCATTCAGGATGATGAGATCCTGAACTGAACCATTTATCAGTTCTTATTGAAAATATATCATTCTCCATTTCAATCATAAATTTTACTTACAAAGGAAAGACAAGAAATGTTAACATTAAAATCACATTTCGAAGACTCTACAATTTTATGCTTGTGTTGGTGAAAGGTAGGCCTAGGAATATTTTACGGAATATTCAAACACATGATACATGCACAAAAGATTCCTTGTACTATCAAGGAAGCAATGTTTGGAGATGGTTCAAAAACTCATCCCCATGGATTGTCAAGATGGACTCTCAACTAGCCAATTAAATTTTGCCTATAAAAAGTCAGCATCGGCAAAGGAGACGTCTTGTTTGAGGGTACATGAGATTGTCTTGGGTGTTGTCCAGGTAATATTCTTCTATTACCATTTGGAGATCTATTTCCTGTATTCTCTAGGAAACAACCTTAACAAGATGAAAGATACATAAAGACATAAGAGCTCCAAAAATGCCTAAAAGAAAGGCTAGCCAGGAGAACCAGGACCAGACAACGACAGTAATCAAAGACTTAGTAGGGGGTGTTTTGTAGATAGAGCAGAACAAGTGTTACAATCCATATTCTAGAGTCACTGCTAGTATGTGGTCACAAACAAAGCATTTTTCTCTACCAGTAGAACCATCACAGCCCATGATGATGTCCCTGTGACACACATGCAGGCCAACATCCCACAGGCATGTGTGATGTGGCATGATGAAGTGACAAGATGTCTGTACTGGTGCCCAGTCACCTCCACCTGCTAATAATGGAGGCGTGGGGGAAATGGCATGCCCTCTCTAAGTCACTGCACCTTCATGAATATACTTTGATGATAATAATGAAGGTCAAGGCTACCTCACAGGGTGCATAAGAAACACAAATTCTAAATTCTTTTAAAGTGTTTGGTAAAGTATCAAAGAAATACATGGCGTTATTAAGGGACATTTGCAGATTCAAGATACAGTATCCTGTTTCTCTTAGATGTCTTTGTGTACTCAACTGTAGCAATATGTCAATCATTGGTTATTGTGACAGTAAACCACACAGATCAATGGTGCTATTCTTTCCATTTCAGTATGTAAAATGCAAGGATTTGTCAATGTACAGTGAAAAACTTACAAACCCCTAGAGCACCTGGCTGCTGAGACCTTTAAGAGTTCCTAGACTTTCAATGATCTTAAGAGAATAACAAAAAATCTATTACTCAGATTTAAGTGGCAAATGTTTGCAAAGGGCAGAAGCACTTCTGGGAGCAATACAAAAATGGAGAAAGTAACCTCTTGCTCCAGCTACATATCTGTGCAAATACCATGAGCCATCTAAACTTACACGGTGGAAGGTGCTTCCCTACCAGAGCTACTACAGCACCTAATCCTGCTCAGGACAACAGGGAGAGAAAGGCTTCCCTCCGCAGGATGGCTTCTGATAATCTCAGCTGAATAGATCATCTGAGCATGGCTTTACTTTTATTTAACCAGGGTCCAGTCTGCTGCTTTTGCTGGTGATGTCAAACCTGCTCTCAGGCCATGTCAATGATGGCATGAACTTCTGTCCAGCAGGGGATACTGTGTGCCTGAACAACCTTAAATATATGTTTTGCCATAATGTCGATTTGTCTCATTTCTTCTATGTATGCTCATTGGAGATGTTCCTCGATTTTGTAAGTACTGTACATCTTGCTTATTTCCAGAAGAAACCATCATGTAAGTGATTGGACTATAGTATAAACAAGAAGTCTGCATCAATCTTACTTCAAATAATACAAACTCTAGGTCAAAGCAGGCATCGGATCATAAAATGTGGAAATCAAAGAGGGGATCACTTGTGCGAAAGCTCAGAAGCTAAATGAGTGCAATAACTTTTTCATTTTCCTTTCATTTTCTTTTCTAATTTAAAAACAAATGTTTTGCTATCTGTCCACTAAGCATGGCATAGTAGAATGCAGTAGATTCAGGGCATTAAACACGAGATACTTCTTTCCTCACAGTTCTCAGTGCTGTGAGTCTCAAATCAGGGGGCTAGCAAGGTCAGGCTCTGGTAAGAGCTCTCTCCTCTCAGCTTGATGGCCCCCATGGACTGGAGGGTGAGGACGAGAGACAGAGGAAAGAGACGGAGACACAGACCAAAGGGAAAACACGCTGGCGGTTCACCTCATAAACACTAATTCTATAGGATTAGGACTCCATGCTCTGATCTCATTTCACCATAATAGACTTCTCTGGTGGCTTAAATGGTAAAGAATATGCCTGCAATGAGAGAAAACAGGGTCCTATCTCTAAGTTTGAAGATTCCTTGAAGAGCACAATGACAAGTCACTCCAGTATTCTTCCCAGGGAAACACAAAAGACAGAAGACCCTGGAGGGCACAGTCCATGGGGTACCCAAAAGTCAGACATAAATGAGTTTCTAACATACAAGCAATCTTGATAAAGCCCCTTGGCAAAACACGGTTCTTTGGCACTTAGGGCTCCCAGAGAAGAATTAGGAGAACTCTCATTCAGTCCATAATACAACCTGACCTAATCCACTCTGAGGGAGGCTGGGGAAAAGGAAGCATGTTGATTTTTTTTCCCATGAATGTCGCCTGGGGCATTCTTCACCAAGCTGAGTCAATGAACATTAAATGAGAACTGCTCTGCGGTGAACTGGGTGGATGGAACAGGTGAAACAAAGTCGAATCCGGGCTCCAGAATGAATAATGATAGTTTTTCAAGTGCTACAAATTATTGTTCTAAGATTTGCAGTGAATAGGTTTAGAGTTACAACACAAGGGATGGTTTCCAACTGGAATGAGTTATTCTCTTTCTGATGAAGCTATTTTGAATGTTGGATGTTAATTCTTTTGGTCAAACAAGGGGCATGCAGAAGAGCCTGAAACTGATAAAAATTCAGGCTGAGTATCTCTGTTGAATTCATGTAATTAGTTTGACTCACTCCTTTCTGTTTCATACTTCATTGTTGACTGTCCTTCTTTCTTCCAGCTCGTCCAAGTAATCTTTTTAAAGGTTCATATATTTCACATAACATGAGTTTTCTTCTATCAATGTGTTAGCTGGATTTTTCTACTCTTATTCTCAGTCCATTGCCTAGTATTCTATATAATTTTATGCCATGTTTTTCTGACTTATTGTTTGGTGACCATAAGCAACACTGTATCCTGATTTTAACATGAACACAATTTTTAGGTGTGTGGATTAGAGTTAATTCAAAGTTGTGACTCTATAACTCCTTATAAAGGAATACACTGGTCTCAATTCACAGAAAACAGGAGACTGAATGGTTAAATAGGTGCATACATGCATTCTGAGAGCCTTCAGCTATGCTGGACACTTGCAATCCTTCTGGTTGTAGTCCACCAGGTTCCTCTGTCTGTGGGATTCTCCAGAGAAGACTACTGGAGTGTTGCTGAAGCATATGGTAGGGTATGTTCCTCATCCAGGGATCAAACTGAATTTCTTACATTTCCTGCATCAGCAGGCGTGTTTTCTTGCCGCTAGCAAAACTTAGGAAGCATGAAATATAGGTACACATGCACTATATTTGGTTGAAACACTAAGAAAAAAAGCCTGATACTTGAAAAAATAGTGAAGGTAGGAGGTTCAACTTAGAAAAGTTAGTAAACACACTTTTATTGGGAAAATATAAAATAAAAATAGGAAAAGAATTATTTGCAAACTGTATGTGACCTCAGTAAAAAATAATATGGACATACCAAACTAGTTAATGTTCTGCTAATGAGTTCATATTGGGAAAGCCCAAAGTACGTTAAGCAGTTGCCTGATCACTTCCAGAGGAAGAAGCATGTCGAGGGCAAACGGATCTGTATCACCAATACCAAAAGTTGCCACACCATATCCCTTGATGGCCTGGAAAAATATGAAGAAGCTGAAACTTTCAAAGTAAGTCTTTTTTCCAGGTTTTTCACTGGAGAAAGTGAGACATTACATCAGTGTTACCTGGATTCATATTCTTAGAGGTAATGGTCACTGTACAAGAAGGGAAAGATGGAGGAACAGTAAGCAATCAAAGAGAAATCACATCCTATAGTTAATACAGTATGAGAAACATGAACTGATAATGAAAGATCAGTACCAGCAAAACAAATAACAGGCCTATGAATATGCCATGTAGACGACCTTGGTGCAACCAAAGCATTGCACCCAGCATTACACCTATTATACTGTATGAAAACATGGAGTGAATGTATTTTCATCTATGCAATGTAAGATTGCAAGACTCATCCATATGTCAAAAAAAGGAATTCATTTTTGAGCGGTCTCTGTTAGAGTGACTCCTACATGGAAGGCACTCTGACACTGATGACTCCAGTCATCACTTCTGCCTTTTAAGGCTCTCCAGGGTTTGCCTCTACTTCCCTGACACCTCCTTCATCATCACTCTCAGGGACTCCTCGATCACCGAGTTTCTTCATTAGAACTGTAAATCCCACAATGGCCTTTAAAATATTGCCTTGCTTCTCTTGGCTGCAACAATTGCCTCTGTTCTAAGGACAACACAGTCTACATAACAAGCTTCACTCCTTTATCCAAGCCTCAACTTACTGCATTATCATCTCTTTTCTGATTCCCTGCATTAAGTTCATTCCTAACATTATAGAAAATACTCTCCAGAGTATCGTCTTTAAATACAATCTGTTCTTTATTTACAACTTTCTCCATGATTCCAATATTGTTTTCCATTGTTTAAGCTCATTAATGATGAGTTAAACTTAAGGAAAATGGTCAGGAAGGAAGAGAAATAGGGATTTTTCAATAAATTTCAGTTTAGAATTTATTTAGAGATAACACATGGCCATATATTTTATATAGAAATTCATGAGAACTGCTATATGTAGTCCTATTCAGGTCTTCTCTGCTCTTTATGCTTTGTGCCACTAAAGTACTACATGGCCATCAAGAAATCAGCTAACTTAAGTAAGTAAGCATCTGCTCAGCCCCTGGGAATGTTATGCTCACTCCTGATAGGAGTGAATGTGGGGGCAAAATGTTCCCACTGATGGTGAATCCCAATGATGCTGCTACTAAAGACAAGACTGTGCCATTTTCTCTCCCTACATGTGTGAACAAAACAGGCTGTTCTCCAAGGGCATGGGGGCAGCTGTCCGCATACACTGACAAAAAAGTGTTTTCATTGTCTCTTCTGTTGTAACACCATAAACCGGATTATCAACCAAAAATGAAAACAAATTACTCGTTAGATTCGTTAATAAGAACGGAAAACTGAGAAAATGATGTGGGTATGGTTAGAATCCATGTTTCCTTGTCAGGTACTCCAGGTGCATATTTAATTTCCATAAAGAGTTAGATTTCTTTCTGGGGACAAGTAAATATTCAAAAATATAAGAACTTCTAGAATGGATGATAGAATTTCAGAGTAAAATAAAAAACAAATTCTTCATGGTATACATTAAAACTGATGGGAAGTATTAGCTATCAAAATAACCTAGATTTTTTCCTAATTGTGAACCTTATGTTATACATTTCTGTAACTTTCATTTCTTTCAAAAATGTTTGAAAGCACAGGTATAACAAAGAGATTGTAGGTCAGCTTCTCTGAGCACAGATCACATGTTTCCAAATCCACTGAATTGTGATCTACTTTACTGAGACTTTCCTATGGTTGCTTAGAACAAAGACCTTATTCGCTGGACACTCATGTGTCTGTACTCCTGGAATGAACCACTACTTGATATAATTGTGGACCTGCAGAATATGACAGAAGTCTCAGAGACTATCTTGGAAAATGCCAAAAAGAATGAGAAAACTATAAGAGAATTACAAGAAACGCTAGAGACGAGATTCAAAGAGGTAAGCATCCTGTAGAGGGCTTCTTTGCTTTCCTAATGAATGAAAGAGGGGACCTTTGAAGTGAGGAAAGAGTTCTCAAATAGCATACCTTGTAAGAGCAAAACTCAAAACTTCTATATTCTAGGCTGCTACTGCATAAAGTAAGAGCCTTGTCATGCTCAGTGACTGATTTCTACTCTTTGTGGGTCAGAATTCCACTGCAATCTTTGAAATGTGTAGCTTTCCCTACATGGCACTCAATTCTCATAGAAGCTTGCCTTTTCTAAGCCACAGATGTATGAGATAGTTTCAAGGATAAGAGAACTAGAGGATAGAATTCCTAAGATAAGTGGTTTCTTCAAAGTACCCTAGGACATCGGCTAGTGGAATTCGGTTTCTATCCTTTTTCTGTTCTCCCCAATCAAAGCATGATAGTGTCAAGGAAGAAAGGAGAAAGACAAAATCAACCTTGAGTTATGTGTCTAGATTTAGGTTTCTAATAGGTTCGTTATAGGCTGTCTCTATACTCCATGTTTGGATTATACTCATGTGTCATTCCCAAATGTTACTTTGGTAATTGGAAGAAATGAAGCTACTGAGACACTAATAGACTCATGAGAAATCATTATGCTTTGGTGTTTCAGATTGTTCTTGAAGTCAAAAGAATGGTAAAGTTCAAAAAAGTCAAGTGGAAAGGACTCGAATTACTGAAAAGGAATGATGAAGATAAACGTCGTTCTGCATTTTATATGCTGTTCTGATGCCTCGCCATGGATTCACCAAAAATTGACATTTACATGAAGTTAGTGGCTTACAGACTCCTTTATCAGTTCAAAGTCCACATACATTCCATTGAGGTCTAGGATGGATCCGAGTGATCCATACTACAGAAAGTTTCATTGAGTTTTGTACCTTTTAATGCTTGCTTGGTGTAATGAGGCACATCAAAATTAATTAATTAATTAATTAATTAAAGTCTCTGTCAAGATGCTGAAATCTAAAGGGAATTTTCAATGTTTCTTTTCATCAGTTAATGCATGGTGAATAGAAAATCCATGCCTACCACTAAGAGAAACACTTTTCTATAAAAACTAGTCACAAATAGTGGAAGCTGACATTAGAAAGAAGACTGTTGGAGCTTACTTAAGAATCACAGCAAATTATTCTGAGCTAAGTCTTTACACTCTGAGAATTATATCATTCTTTACTGTGCTGGTCACGCTACACAAAAGACCAAATACTCAGAATTCCTTATGAAATCCAGCCATGAACTGACAGCCAACGTTCACAGTGCTACAACAGAAAATATAAGTGCCTTGCAACTAGTATATCCAAATAGCATGGCATTCATCAAATGTCTCAAGATAGTTAGCATGCTGCCTAGTCCTCCTGGGCTGCAACCACCAAATATCACAGACGTATAAACTGTAGAACCTTAGAAACCACAGTGTGGTCAGGCACGGGCCTCTCTGGTCACACTTCTTCCTGTGTCCTCACAGAGAGGGATAGGCTAGGGAGCTCTGTGTGTCTCTGATACACACAAGAAGTCATCTCCTTCTGGAGGCTCCATCCTTGCAAATTCATCACCTCCCAAAGGCCCCACCTATGGACACCATCACCACAGGGGTCAGGATTTCACCATCTGAAATTTCTTGGGGACAGCGTGCTGAGACTGTAGCAGCTACAAATGGGAACTGGCTCCATCCTCCTCCAGTGCCTGTCTTCAGCAAACTCCACAGCATCCTCACTTGCTGTATCATTTTCAAATCATTCCATATGTTCTCTCTCTCTGGCTTTAAAAAGTTAAGCTCAGTGAGGCGTCAACTCTATCTCGTATGCAGCCTATTGACTATTCTTCTCTCCCATACCAAGGTCCAAGAGCACAACCAGGGAAAGCAGATACATCTGTTTCTGCAAGGATCCTTCCCCACCACTCTGGATCTCCACTCCTCTGACCGTGTTTGAAGGGGGCAGAGGGTGACAACATGGGAAAGTTCTCACTACACCAATTTGCATGGCTTTAATGTAGTCTTCCAATGACCAAGAGGAACTGACCCTGAATTCCCTCTTAAAATGCCAAGCTTGTCCACGAGAGAGACAAGGGGTGTCTCTTGTGGGGCCACCTTGGGATTTTATAAGACATTCACAAGTTGGGGATATCCAACTTCAGAGCTTCTCTTTGAACCAGGGGAAACACTCTGAGACCCACAGGTCTCCACCTGCAGCTGTCTCCATAGTCTCTTTCTGTTCCCTCACTCTTTGCACCTTTCATGAGAAAATTAAGGAGCTTGAGGTCAGCTGTCTAGCGCTAGTGCAGTCAATCCATGCATCATAAACACTTCAAATAAGTGAGTAACAGAACTACTGGTGAGAATCAGACTCCATCCAGGGATCTTTAGAGAACTGTCCTCCTGGTCACATAAACAATGAGTAGATGAGAACATTGGATTCATAACGAAACACTAATCTGAGGCATCAGAAATCATTCCCTCTCCTTTTAGTGTAACTGTCTCTTCCCATAATTATTAAGCCTTACAAACACTCCCTTCTTGGTTTCTGCATTGAAAATAAACAAAGCCTTTATTGAGACAAGAAAGACATGACTAGATTAGGGCTGTTCAGCTTATTTAACTATTTCTAATCAACCTGGAATGAGGACCACTCTCTCCCCTAGCTCTCTTGAAAAGGCAGTGATGTTGCTGCACTGGTTTTGCAGCATCTAGGTGATTTTCTAAGGAGTTTCTAGCTAAATAAAACAGGAGAAGGGAAAAGGGCATGAAAAGGAAGGAGAGAAGAGGGAGACAGAAAAATGGAAAAAAAGAACAGGGAAAGTGAGTAAAGGCTTTAAATTATGAAGGATAAAATGTGAATAAAAATAGATTATTGGGGCTTTCCTGGTGGTCCAGTGGGTAAGGACACTGCCTTGCAGTGCAAAGGAAGCTGGTTTGATCCCTGGCCTGGGAAGATCCCACGTGCTGTGGAGAGGCTGGGCTGATGTGTTCAATTACTGAGCCGGAGCTCTGGAGTGCATGTGCCCAGAGCCGGTGCTCTGCGACAACAGAGGCCACCACTATGTGAGGTCCACAGGGGCCAAAGAACAAAGATGGATGAAAATAGAGAAATGAAAGACAAATAGAAGTGGCCCGCCTGCCCACCTCCCTCCCCAACCAGACCCCCCTCCCCCCAAAAAATAGATTATTGTATCTATTGTATCTGGTAAACATACACACACACACACACACACACATATGTATATGCTTTTACTTTTATACCATAATTTTATACCTTTTTTTTTTGATTTTTGAGTTGAAATAGTATTAGAGATGAAGAGAACATTTGAGAAACCACCTTTGCTTCTTAACACATCATCAGGGACTGGTAGGAGCCCAAGCAGCACAAGGTAGGCAAACAATCAAAAGCAATATGGCAAATGCTTTCAAATTAATTTGTTATTAGAATCAGAGTCTACACACAAAGTATGAAAAGCCATAAGACATCTAAACAGATTAGCTTTCTGATAAAACAGTATCTAAACAACACCCCAAACGCGTTTAACATAAGAGAAAATATGCAAGCAAAAACTGACAATGACTTGTCATAACAAGAACAAGGAAAATGAAAACTGAACTGAGGAAAGGCAACCACCAAGGTCAACACTGAATTTAAACACATGCAGTTATATGACAATAGGTTAAAGCAGCTATCTTTATAAAAGTGTCTAGATAAATTATATATTTTCTTATACAACAGAAAAAAATTGTATGAAGGTAATAGAAGTTATAAAAAAAGGACTGCATCAAAATCACATATCAATCTTACAGTAAGAAAGAAGAAAACCCAGACAGTAGTATAACAGAAGATAAGAATCAAGAGAATTTCAGGACAGATTAATAGCACTTGTGGAATCTGAACAATAAGTATAAAGATGTTAAGAAAAAGAATAGATGCTTTGTAAACTGTGAGATAACAATAAAAATCCAACATGGATTTCATCAGATTTCCAAAAAGAAAATGTGTCTGAAACACTCTTCAACAAACTGATGGCTGAAACGTTTTAAATGGGGAAAAAATACAAGTATGCAGATTGAGAAGTACAACTCAAATGAGGATAAATACAAAGAAACCCAGACCAAGATACACAATAAGTATATTTCAGAAAATGAAGACGAAGGATAAGTCTTGAAAGCAGCCATGAAAAAATGGTGTCCTACCTGTATAGAAACATCAGCTCCTAGGTCAGTGGATTTCTCTTACAAACTATGCAGGTTTTAGGAAGGCTTAAGTCCTGACAGAAAAGAAGTGTGTATCACAAGTTCTTTAGCTGGCTAAATTATTCTTCAGGGATAAAGGGGAAATAAAAGCAGTTTCAGATGAAGCATAAACTAAAAGAACTGGTCACTCACAGATCGACCCTTAAAACGTTGCTAAAGAAAATATTCACAGAGATAGGGAATATTAAAAGAACGACTTGGAATGTCAGAAGGAAAGAACAATGGAAAAAACTGAGTGTGTACGATACACTCTCCTTTTCCTCATGACATTTATAAACCACATGCAATGGCTGCCACAAAAATCATAATACTTCTGACACTATCGAATATGATATTTAAGGGTAGAGAAAGCCCTAAATGGAAAGAAGACTCTTCATCACAAAATGTAAAAGTTTGATTCCAACAGAATGTGATAAATGATATTTAGGCAGATAACGGATTGATCCATAGCCAGGTATAGAATACAGACAGTATGAGAAATATTTTCTAGCATGAGAAATCACACTCGAATACTAGAAATAAAAGGAAATCCTAAAAATGTTAAAGTAACACCAAAAGACAAGAAAAGCAAAACAAGAGAAAGAAGAATAAGAGGAATAAACAAAAAGCAAATAAGAAAGTGTCACACTGAAGCAACAACATGTCGTTAATCACTAAAAATATAATAGGCCTAAATATAGCAATCAAAAGACAGAGTTGGTAAAGGTGAAGAAGCAAACAAAACACCATGAAGCATCGTAAGAAGTTTTTGCTTATTTGTTGGTTTCTTTTTTAATTTTAATTGGAATCTAGATGATTTACAATTTTGTGTTAGCCTCAGGGATACAACAAACTGAGTCAGGTATATATAGGCCTATATTATCTTTGTTCTTAAGATTATTTTGCCGAAGAGGCCATGATAGACTATTGAGAAGAATTTTCCATGCTATACTGCAGATTCTTATTAGTAAGATATCTGTACCTTCTTAATGAAAAGCCCCTTTTGATATTTCTGAATGCCTTTTTCTCTAGTAATGTACTGTTACTTGAATTTTAAACTGTTTCCTGGGTCTGAACAGCAAAATTATCATGAGTATCATTTTCACGGTTTATACATTTCATTTTTCTACTTTTAATGTATCTGTCCTTTCACATTAAAAAAAAAATGGTTCCCCCAGTGACACAGAATAGTTTCTTGCTTTATATCTAGTCTGACAATCTCTGTCTTTCAATATGAAAATTGATGAGATCATTTTTGTTGAATTAAATTATTAGTGTTCTCGTGTCTAAGTCAGCCAGCTTCCTGATTGATCTCTGTTTGAACTTGCTGTACTTTGTGCCTCGGCCTCTACCTGTCTGCCTTCTTTTGCTCTCAGGTACCTTAAAATAAAAATAATTCATTGTATCTCCTTTATAACCTTTTGAGCTATATCTGCTTGCAAATATTCAGCGGTGGCCAAGAGGTTAAAACACTCCTTGTGAACTTACAATAGTCCACTGAGAAATAATGCTATACCATTATACATACATGTAACAAACCTAGTAACAGTCTATTTCCAGTGCTCTCTATGCTCTCTTTATCCTACTGTGATAGTCTTTACCTCTGCATGGTTTACAAGCACAACTATAAGCTACTTTTGCATTCAACAAGTTATTTTCTTTGAAAAGAATTCTTAAGAACAAATTTCTATATGTATACAAATTTCACCATTTATCTTGCTTCCTATTCTCCCTATTAGATCCTACTTTACTTTTTGCCTTAGCATGAAGAAATGCTTTTGGCCTTTCATATAATCCAAGTCTTCTAGATACATATGCTTAGATTTCATTCATCTGATCTGTATTTGTTCTCGCTTTGGAAATACATTTTCACCCAATATAGAGTTTTAAGTTGTCTTTTTCTTCCCACCATTTGAAAATTTCCTTCCATTCTTTTGTGTCTTGCCTTGTTTCTGATGAGAAGTTACTTTGTATTTCTTACTGTCATTCACCCGTATATATTGCATATGTTACTCCAGTGGTGGTGTTTTGTTTTCATTCTAATATTTTCTCTTTACCCTCAATTGTCAACCATTAGATTATAATGGGTATTTAACAAGACTAATATAGCCTTGAGACAGAAGTACAAGTATAGGAAATTAGCCATGGTATTAAAATACAGGGCAGCATTACAATGAGATACCACCTCACACCAATCAGAATGGCTATCATTAAAAATTCCACAAACAGGTAGTGCTGGAGAGCGCATCAAGGACAGGGAACCCTCTGGCACCGCTGGTGGGAATGTGAATTGGTACAGCCACTATGGAGAACTGTGTGGAGGTTCCTTAAGAAACTAAACATAGAGCTACCACATGACACTGCAAGCACACTCCTGGGCATATATCCAGAGGAAAGCAGGCCCCAACGAGATACAGGCTCCCCAAGGTTCATTGTAGTACTGTCAAAAGTAGCCAAGACATGCAAACAAACTAAATGTTCATCGACAGAGGAATGAATAAGAGAATAATGGTGTATATAGAAAATGGAATATTTTTCAGCTATTTAAAAAAATGAAATACGGCCATTTGTAGCAATATGGATTGACCTAGAGAGTGTTATATTGAGTGAAGTGAGTCAGACAGAGACAGACAATATCAAATGACATTCCTTTCAAATGGATTCTAAAAAGGAACGATATAACTGAACATTTTACAAAACAGAAAGAGTCTCACAAACTTGGAAAATGAACTTACAGTTGCAGAGGGGAGGGGATGTCTGTGAGCTGTGGGAAAGTCATGTAAACACTGACATGTTTGAATTGGATAACCAACAAAAGGCTTTTGTACACCACATGGAGCTCTATTTAGTGTGGTGTACCAGTCTGGATGGGAGGGGAATTTGGGGGAGAATGGATTCATGTATATGTATGGCTGAGCCCCGTTGCTGCTCACTGGAAAGGATCACAAACTTCTTAATTGGCAATGCCCTGATAGAAATGCTTTTGGTGTTTCAAAATAAATAAATCAACCACAAAAATTAAATAAATAAAAGACAGTGTCACTTTAAAATAAAATCACTCCAAGTGTTTGGAAAAAAACAAACAAGGTACATGTGAGGAATTACCATAAGCTGTACAGCAGAAAATCTACCAGAAAAAATTGAAATTGACAAAAAAGTCATGACATGAAAACTCAAAATTTAGACAGAGAACTGGGTAAGGGGGTGTATTTAGACCTTCAGATTCTCCCTTTCATAGCACATCAGATACTCAATGACTACCCTAGCTGAAGTCTTTCCCTATTGCTCAATCTGCAGGTACCAGCAAGCAGAGAGATACCCCCATCCCACGGGCTTGACTCACCATTAGTACAGTATTTATACCAACTCCTGACTTCCTCAAGAAGCATTCCCTACAGCGGATTTCTTCCATCCCATCCCATCCTTTCAGACCGAATCTCTACGGTCAATAGCAGTCCTCACCCTGGGATTATTCTGCAATATCCATGGCCCTAGTTCCAAGCTTCCATGGACACCAGTGGACTTACCACCCTGTCCAAGGTATGAATGGCTCAGGCATGGGTTGTCTATGTGGTTCTTACTCTATTCAGACTGTCACACACTCAATAGGTGACTCTGCAATAGCCTCAAAGGACTCCATTCTGTCCCAGTGGATTGCCACGGATAGACGGCTCTCTCCCCTGCACTTCAATCCCCTCACCCCAGGTTCAGGATGGTTCCACTTGCTCTTCTCTTTCTTTTCCCTTCATCGTTTTGCCTTCTTTCCTTTGTCCTACCGACTTCTGTGTGGATCCAGATGGCCCTTTTCAGTATTCAGGGATTCCTGCCAGGATTCACCTGGTCTTTGGGAGAACTAATGCATCATTGCTTGTTCTCGAGGCATCCGTGCAGAGATTTACTCCACTTCCACCTGTCCCTCTGTCATCTTGTCGACCCTCATTTATACATGCCTTAGAAAAGAATTGACCTTTCTATTGAATTAAGTAACATAGCCATAACCACACATGCTAAGAGACCACAAGCAAGTTCCATTCTCTTAGACATTGGCAAATATACAATATAATCTCATCAGTTACACTCCTCTGCTCTAGATTAGCATGAGAGCTAATACCTGGCCATACATTTTACAAAGCACCTGACAGGCATTACCATATGTAATTCTATTCAGTGCTTCTCTGATCTTCATTTCCTGTTCCATAGAAGTCATTCATGCCCATCACAAAAATCAAGAATTTTAATAAGAGGTGCTCAATCCCTGAAAGTTACAGGCTCAGTTTTGGAAGTAGTGGGCAAAGCACTCCATTGTGGAGTACAGTGATGATGGTTAATGGACAGCTGTGGTCCATTTTGTGCCCCAAAACATATCCAAAGAATAAACTGATCAAGAGGAGACTCAGGGGAGAAAAGCCGGCACTTGGTAGGCTAAAGAATGGATCCCCAACTTTATGAACGATAACTCTAGGGCAGTGCTCCTGACTGAGTATTTCTGGAAACAGCCCCAATTACAATTCGTGGGCACTGTACTACCTAAAAGAGAATGCAGGAAAAGATCATAGCTTGCTATGATGCTGAGTCAAAGACAAGAGTGTTTGTTAGTTTATTTTACACATTCAATAATAAACTTAATGAATAGATACCCCACGATAATTGACACTTCAGTTTCCAGTTAGATGTCTGACAACAATACTCTTTAGTCATTCCCTGGATATGTTACATGATTACCAGTAATATTTTTAAGAACTAAATTTATATTTTTACCAGAAATAAAATTGCTTTACCATACTGTGTTGCCAAACATCCACATGAATCAGCCATAGGTACACATATGTCTGTTTCTCCCACACCCCCTTCCACCTCCATTCCCATTCCCTCTCTAAACTGTTACAGGAAATATGGATGCCTCACAAACCTGTATGTCACCCTTGCACAAGAATCCTGTTAGTCTTCTCTGTATTATTCCAATTTTTTAATATATGTGCTCTTAAAGTGAACACGTGAATAAATATCATGTTAAAAGAAAAAATCACTTATTTAATCATCTACAAATAAATGATCAATTACATTAGGAATTAGGCTATCCTACTACATGTATTCACTCCTGGAATAACTAATTTTTATAAGACCCAAAGTTCCATATAGTAATTAAGCTTTTTTATTCGATTGTGTTCGCTTTTAAAATTTTATTTATTTATTCATTCATTCATTCATGCATTCATTGTTGTCTGGGATGAGTCTTGGTTGCAGTGAGTTCATGGGCTTTTCATTGCTGTGTCTTCTCTTGTTGTCCAGCATGGACTCTAGGTGTTCATCCTTCAGTAGTTGCAGCACAGGGGCTCAATAGTTGTGACGAAACATCTCTAGAGGGTGGGCTTAGTGGCCTCATGGCATATACGATCTTCCTGCCCCAGGAATGAACCTGTGTCCCCTGCACTGACAGGCCGATTTGTAACCACTAATCCACCAGGGAAGCCCAAGAATTAAGCATTTATTTATGATTATGTATATAACACATGTGTTTATAGAGAAAACATGCATGAAATCTTATCGTAAATGATCTATCATTCACTGTGCTTGTCACAGTAAGCATTTAGTGGAAGGCACAGATAGTCCCAATTTTTTCTACATCTCTCATCTTCTCAAGAGCCACTTCTTTTATGTTCATCACCTAATTTTAAATAATTATTTTATTCTCAGATATCATGCCTCCTTACTTTAAGAGCAAAGAAAACCTAGTGAGTCTCTTGTCTTTTAAGAAGTCTCCACTGTCCAGTATATTGGAAAAATAATTATGTTCAGGACTCATTCAGGATGATGAGATCCTGAACTTAACATTTATCATTTCTTGTTGAAAACATATCATTGTCCATTTCTGTCATAAATTTTACCTGCTTACAAAGGACAGGCAAGAAATGTTAACATTAAAATCACATTTTGAAGACTCTACAATTTTATGCTTGTTTTGGTCAAATGTAGGCCTAAGAATATTTTCTGGAATATTGAAATACATGATGCATGCACAAAGGTTTTCTTGTACTATCAAAGAAGCGATGTTTGGAGATGGTTCAAAAACTCAACCCCATGCGGTGTCAAGATGGACTCTCAACAAGCCAATTAAATTTTGGCTATAAAAAGCCAACAGTGGGAAAGGACAGGCCTTGTTTGGAGAGCACATGAGATTGTCTTGGGTGTTGTCCAGGTAATATTCTTCTATTACCATTTGGAGATCTATTTGCTGTATTCTCTAGGAAACAACCTTAACAAGATTAAAGATACATAAAGATAGAAGAGCTCCCAAAATGCCTAAAAGAAAGGCTAGCCAGGAGAACCAGGACCAGACAACGATAGTCATCAAAGACTTAGCAGTGGGTATTTTATAGATAGAGCAGAACAACAGTCACAATCCAGGTTCTAAACTCACTGCTATTATGTGGTCACAAACAAATTATTTCTATCTACCAACAGAGCCATCACAGCCCCGGACGGGGTCCCTGTGACACACATGCAGGCTGATAGGCCACAGGCATGTGTGATGTGGCATAACGAAGTGACAAGATGACTGCACTGGTGCCCAGTCACCTCCACCTGCAAATAATGGAGACGTGGGGAAAATGACATGCCCTCTCTAAGTCACTGCACCTTCATGAATATAATTTGATGATGATAATGAAGGTCAAGGCTACCTCACAGAGTGTCTAAGAAACACAAATTTTAAACCATTTTAAAGTGTTTGGGAAAGTATCAAAGAAATACATGGGGTTATTAAGGGATGTTTGCAGATTCAAGATACAGTATCCTACTTCTCTTAGATGTCTCTGTGTACTCAATTGTAGAGATAACTCCGTAATCGGTTATTGTGATGGTAAACCACACACATCAACGGTGCTATTCTTTCCATTTCAGTATGTAAAATGCAAGAATTCATCAATTTACAGTGAAAAACTTACAAAGCACTAGAATGCCTGGCTGCCCAGACTTTGCAGAGTCCCTACACATTCAACTATCTTAAGAGAATAGCATAAACTCTATTACTCAGATTAAGTTGCAAATGTTTGGAAAGTGCAGAAGCACTTCTGGGAACAATACAAAATGAAGGAAGTAACATTTGCTCCAGTTAGATATCTGTGCAAATACCATGAGCCACCTAAATTTACACAGTGGAAGGTGCTTCCCTACCAGAGCTGCTACAGCACCAAATCCTGCTCAGGGCAAAAGAGAGAGAAAGGCTTCCCTCCACAGGATGGCTTCTGATAACCTTGGTCAAAAGGATCATCTGAGCATGGCTGTACTTTTATTTAACCAGGGTCCAGCCTGCTGCTGTTGCTGGTGATGTCAAATCTGCTCTCAGGCCAGGACAGCAATGGTATGAACTTCTGTCCGGAAGGGGATACTGTCTGCCTGAACTCCGTTAACAATGTATTTTACCCTTTGGTCAATATGTCTCATTTCTTCTATGGACACTCATGGGAGATGTACAATGACTTTGTAAGTACTGTAAATCTTGCTTATTTCCAGAAGAAACCTTCATATAAGTGATTGGGCTACAGTATAAACAAGAAGGCTGCATTAGGCAAACTTCAAATAATACACGCTCCAGGTCAAGGCAGGCATCAGATCATAAAATGTGGTAATCAAAGAAAGGATCACTAGTGTGAAATCTCAGAAGCTAAAAGTGCAATAACTTTTTCATTTTCCTTTCATTTTCTTTTCTAATTTAAATATAAATGTTTCTCTGTCTATCAGCTAGACATGCCATAAGAGAATGCAATAGATTCAGGGGATTAAATAACACAGTCTTCTCTCCTCACAGTTCAGAGGGCTGTGAGCCTCAAATCAGGGGGCTAGCAAGGTCAGGCTCTGGTAAGAGCTCTCTGTTCTCAGCTTGACATAACCCATGGACTGGAAGGTGGGGAGGAGAGACAAAGGAAAAACATGGAGACACAGACCAAAGACAAAACATGCTGGTGGTTCACCTCATAAACACACGAATCCTACAGGATGAGGGCTCCATGCTCTGACCACATTTCACCTGAATATATTTCTGTGGGGGCTTAAATGGTAAAGAATATGCCTGCAATGTGAGAGATCAGTGTCATATCCGTGAGTCTGGAAAATTACCTGAAGAGCACAATGACAAGCCACTCCGGTACTCTTCCCAGGGAAACACAAAAGACAGAAGAGCCCGGCAAGTTACAATCCATGGGGTACCCAAAAGTCACACACAACTGAGTTTCTAACACAGAGACAATCTTGATAAAGCCCCTATGCAAAACACAGTTCTTTGGCACTTAGGGCTCCTAGAGAAGAATTGGGAGAACTCCCATTCAGTCCATAATAGAACCTGACCTAATCCACTCTGAGGGAGGCTGGGGAAAAGGAAGCATGTTGCTTTTTTGTTCCATGAATGTCACCTGGGGCATTCTTCACCAGGCTGAGTCAATGGACATTAAATGAGAACAGCTCTGCAGTGAGCTGGGTGGACGGAACATGTGAAATAGTGTCGAATCTGGGCTCCAGAAAGAATAAAGATAGTTTTTCAAGTGCTACAAATTATTGTTCTAAGATTTGCAGTGAATAAGTTTAGAGCTAGAGCACAAGGGGTGGTTTCCAACTGTAAACAGTTATTCTCTTTCTGATGAAGTTATTTTGAATGTTGGATGGTATACTTTTCTGTCATACAAGGCACATGCAGAAAAGCATGAAACTGATAATAATAAAAAAAAACAGGCTGCGTGTCTTTGTTGAATTCATGTAATTGATTTGACTCACTCCTTTCTGACTCATGCTTCATTGTTGACTGTCCATCTTTCTTCCAGCTCTTCTAAGCAATCTTTTGAAAGGTTCAGACATTTCACATGAGTTTTGTTCTATCGTGTTAACTGGAATTTTCTGCTCTTATTCTCAGCCCATTGTCTAGTATTCTCTATAATTTTATGCCATGTTTTCTGACTTATTATTTGGTGACCATAAGCAACACTGCATTCTGATTTTAACATGTACAGAAAGTTTTAGGTGTGTGGATTAGAGCTAAGTCAAAGTTGTGAGTATATAACTCCTTATAAAGGAGTATATTGGTCTGAATTTACAGAAAACAGGGGGCTGAACGGTTAAATAGGTGCATACATGCATTCTGAGAGACTTCGGTTGTGCTGGACACTTGCAATGCTTCTTGCTATATCCACCAGGCTCCTCTGTCCGTGGGATTCTACACAGAAGAATACCAGAGTGTTGCTAAACCACCTTGTAGGGGATGTTCTTCATCCAGGGATCAAACTGAATTTCTTACATCTCCTGCATTATCAGGACTGTTTTTTGCCAGTTACAACACTTAGGAAGCATGAAATATAGGTACACTCGCACTATATTTGGTTGAAACAGTAAGAAAAAAAGTCTGATACTTGAAAAAATACAGAAGGTAGGAGGTTCAACTTAGAAAAGTGAGTAAATACATTTTTATTGGGAAATATAAAGTAAAAGTAGGTAAAGAATTATTTTCAAACTGTATGTGACCTCAGTAAAAAGTAATATGTACATACCAAACTGGTTAATGTTCTGGTAATGAGTTCATATATGGAATGCCTGAAGTACACTAAGCAGTTGCCTGATCACTTCCAGATGAAGAAGCATGTCCAGGGCAAACGGATCTATATCAATAACACCACAAGTTGCCATACCATATCCCTCGTTGGCCCAGAAGAAAAAGAAGAAGCTGAAACCTTCGAAGTGAGTTTTTTTTCAGGTTTTTCACTGGAGCAAGTGAAACATTACACTAGTGTTAGCTGGATTCATGTTCTTAGAGGTATTGGTCACTGCACAAGAAGGGAAAGATAGAGGAACAGTAAGCAAAGAGAAATCACATTACACAGTTAATACAGTATGAGAAACATGAAGTGATGACGAAAGATCAGTACCAGCAAAACAAATAACAGGCCTATGAATCTTCCATGTAGACGACCTTGGTCCAACCAAGGCATTTCAACCAGCACTGCACCTGTTATGCTGTATGAAAACATGGAGTGAGTGTACTTTCATCTATGCAATGTAAGATTGCAAGACTCATCCATATGTCAGAAAAAGGAATCCATTTTTGAGCAGTCTCTCTTAGAGTGACTCCTACATGGGAGGCATTCTGACACTGACCACTCCAGCCATCGCTTCTGCCTTTCAAGGCTCTCCTGAGTCTGCCTCTACTTCCCTGACACCTCCTTCATCATCATTCTCAGGGACTCCTCGATCACCGAGTTTCTTCATTAGGACTCTAAACCTCACAATGGCCTTTAAAATATTGCCTTGCTTCTCATGGCTGCAACAGTTGCCTCTGTTCTGAGGACAGCATAGTCTACATATCAAGCTTCACTCCCTTATCCCAGCTTCAACTTACTGCATTATTATCTCCTTTCTGATTCCCTGCATTAACTTCATTCCTAACATTATGGAAAATACTTTCCAGAGTATCCTCTTTAAACACAATCTGTTCTTTATTTACAACTTTCTCCATGATTTCAACATTGTTTTCCATTGTTTAAGCTCATTAATGATGAGTTAAACTTAAGAAAAATGGTCAGGAAGGAGGAGGATGACGAATTTTTCAATAAATGTCAGTTTAGAATTTCTTCAGAGATAACACTTGGCCATGCATTTTTTATAGAAATTCATGAGAATTGCTATATGCAATCCTATTCAGGTCTACTCTGCTCTTTATGTTTTATGCCACTAAAGTACTACATAGCCATCAAGAAATCAGGCAATGGGGAGTATCAGGATCAATCCTTATAGGAGTGAATGTGGGGGCAAAATGCTCCTGCTGATGGTGAATCCCAATGATGCTGTTACTAAAGACAAGACAGTGCCATTTTCTCTCCCTACAAGTGTCAACAAAACAGGCTGTTCTGAAAGCGTCATGGGGACAGGTGTCTGCATAGATTGGGAAAAATATGTTTTCATTTTCACTTTTGTTGTAACATCATAAAACGAATTACAAACCAAAAAGTGAATACAAATGACTCAATTGATTCATTAAGAGGAATGAAACACTGTGAGAAAATGATGTGGCTATGGTAGAATCCATGTTTCCTAGATTAGGTACTCCAGGTGTATATTGAATTGCCATAAACACTTAGATTTCTTTCGAGGGACAAGCAAGTATTCAAAAATATAAGATCTCACAGAATGCATGATAGAATTTTAGAGGAAAATAAAAACAAAATTCTTCATGGTATAGATTAACAATGATGATAAGTATTAGCTACCAAAATAACCTAGATTTTTTCCTAATTGTGAACCTTATGTTATACATTTCTGTAACTTTCATTTCTTTCATAAATGTTTGCAAACCCAGGTATAACAAAGAGGTTATAGGTCACCTTCTCTGAGCACAGATCACATGTTCCCAAATCCACTGAATTGTGATCTATTTTAATGAGACTCTTTCCTATGATTGCTTAGAACAAAGACCTTATTCGCTGGACACTCATGTATCTGTACTTCTGGAATGAACCACTACTTGATATAATGGTGGACCTGCAGAATATGACAGAAGTCTCGGAGACTATCTTGGAAAATGCCAAAAAGAATGAGAAAATTATAAGAGAATTACAAGAAATGCTAGAGACGAGATTCAAAGAGGTAAGCATCCTGCGGAGGGCTTCCTTGCTTTCCTAACGAATGAAAGAGGGGACCTTTGAAATGAAGAAAGAGTTCTCAAATAGCATACCTTGTAAGAGCAAAACTCAAAACTTCTATATTCTAGGCTTCTACTACATAAAATAAGAGCTTAGTCATGCTCAGTGATTGATTTCTACTCTTTGTGGGTCAGAATTCCACTGCAATCTTTGAAATGTGTAGCTTTCCCTACATGGCACGCAATTCCCATAGAAGCTTGTCTTTCCTTGGCCACAGATGTTTGAGATAGTTTCAAGGAAAAGCGAGCTAGAGGATAGAGTTCCTAAGATAAGTGGTTTCTTCAAAGTACCCTAGGACATCGGCTAGTGGAATTCGGCTGCTATCCTTTCTCTGTTCTCCTCAAATCAAAGGATGATGGTGGCAAGGAAGCAAAGAGAAAGACAAAATCAACCTTGAGTTATGTGTCTAGTTAAAGGTTTCTAATAGGTTTCTTACAGACTGGCTCTATACTCCACATCTAGAGACATTTATTCTCATGTGTCATTCCCAAATGTTACTTTGATAATTGGAAGGAACAAAGATACGGCGACACTGATAGACTCATGAGAAGTCATTATCTTTTGGTGTTTCAGATTGTTCTTGAAGTCAAAAGAATAGTGAAATTCAAAAAAATCACGTGGACAGGACTAGAATCACTGAAAACGAATGATGAAGATAAGCGTCGTTCTGCATTTTATATGCTGTTTCGATGCCTGGCCATGGATTCACGAAAAATTGAAATTTACATGAAGGTAGTGGCTTGCAGACACTTTCATCTGTGCTAAGTCCACATACATTCCATTGAGGTCTAGGATGGATCTCAGTGATCCATCCTACAGAAAATTTCATTGAGTTTTGTACCTTGTTAATGCTTGCTTGGGTGTAATGGGGGTCATCAAATATAAATTAATGAGTTAATTAATTAATTACAGTCTCTGTAAAGATGTTGAAATCCAGAGTAAACTTTCACTGTTTCTTGTGATAATTTAATGGATGGTGAACAGAAAATCAATGCAAAGCACGAAGAGAAACACATTTCTATAAAACTAGTCACAAATAGCAGAAGTTGATATTACAAAGAAAACTGTTATGAGTTTACTTAGGAATCACAGCAAATTACAGTGAGTCAAGTCTTTGCACTCCATGAGCTATATCATTCTTTATTGTGCTGGTCATGCTACACAAAAGACCAAATACTCAGAGTTCCTTATGAAATCCAGCCATGAACTGACAGCCAACGTTCACAGTGCTACAACAGAAAATATAAGTGCCTTGCAACTGGTATATACAAATAGAATGACATTCATCAAATGTCTCAAGATAGTTAGCATGCTGCCTAGTCCTCCTGGGCTGCAACCACCAAATATCACAGACTTATAAACTGTACTCTCTCTAGCTTTAACAGGCTAAGTGCAGGGATGTGTCAATTCTATATCCACTTTTGCTTCCTGACATACCATCATGGATCGGTGGGAACCCAAGCAGCACTAGATAAGGCAAACAATCAAAAACAATATGCCTAAGGCTTTAGAAGTAATCTTTTACTAGAAACATAGCCTACACACAAATCCTAGAAGGCCATAAGACATTTAAATAAAATGGCTTTCTAATAAAATATTATCTAAAAAAGACCCCAGAGGAATTTAACATAAGACAAAATGTGCAAGCAAGACCTGACAATGACTTGTCATGCCAAGAGCAAGAAAAAGGAAAACTGAACTGAGAAAAGGCCATCACCAAAGTCAAGACTGAAATTAATCACATGTAGTTATATGACAGTAGGTTAAAGCAGCTGTCATTATAAAAGAGTCAAGATAAATTATATATTATCTTAAACAACAGAAAAAGATCGTATGAAAGTAACAGAAGTTATAAAAAAGGACTGCATCAAAATGATATATTAATCTTACAATAAGAAAGAAAAAACCCTGACAGTTCTATAACAGAAGATAAGAATCAGACAATTTAAGGACGGATTAATACCATTTGTGTAATCTGAACAGTATGTACAAAGAAGCAAAAAATAAATAAATAAAACCCAAAATTAGATGTTTTGTGAACTGCGAGATAATAATGAAAAATCCAACATGGATTTCATCAGGTTTCCCCAAAAAAACTGTGTCTCACTCATCAACAAATTAATGGCCGAAACCTTCCTAAATGGAGTAAAAATGCAAGCACGCGGATTCAAAAAGTAGAACTCAAAGGAGGATAAATCCAAAGAAACCCACACCAAGACACACCATGAGTATATTTCAGAAAACGAAAGATGAAGAATAAGTCTTGAAAGCAGCCACGAAGAAATGGTGTCCTACCTGTACAGAAACATCAGCTCCTTGGTCAATGGATTTCTCTTACAAACTATGCAGAATTTAGGAAGGCTTAATTCCTGACAGAAAAGAAGTGTATATCACAAGTTCTTTAGTTGGCTAAATTGTTATTCAGGAATAAAGGGGAAATGAAACCAATCTCAGATGAAGCATAAACTAAAAGAATTGGTCATTAGCAGATCTACCCTTAAAACATTGCTAGAGAAAATCTTCACAGAGAAAGGGAATATTAAAAGAATGACTTGGCACATCAGAAGGAAAGAACAATGGGAAAAAGTGACTGTGTATGATATACTCTCCTTTTCCTCATGACATTTATACCCCACATGCAATGACTCCAACCAAGATCATAATACCTCTGGCACTAAGGTAGAGAAAGCCCTAAATGGAAAGAAGTCTCCACTCTTCATCACAAATGTAAAAGTTTGATTCCAACAGGCTGTGATAAATGATATGTAGGCAGATGACAGATAGATCTATAGCCAGGTATAGAATAGAGACAGTACGAGAAATATTTTCTAGCAAGAGCAAGCACACTCGAATACTAGACATAAAAGGAAATCCCAAAATTGTTAAAGTAACTCCAAAAGACGACAAAAGCAAAACAAGAGAAAGAAGAATAAGAGGAATAAACAAAAAGCGAATAAGATACTGTCACATTGAAGCAACAACATATCATAATCACCTAAAATGTACGGGGTCTAAATATACCAATCAGAAGACAGAGTTGGTGAGGTAAAGATAAAGGAACAAACAAACAATTATGAAGCACTGTATGATGCTTTTATTTGTTTGTTCCTTTTTAAATTTTTATTGGAATCTAGTTGAGTTATAATGTTGCGTTTGCCTCAGTTATAAAGAAAATGAATCCGTTATACATAAAACTATATCCTCTTTTTTATTTTTAGTTTATTTTTCCAAAGAGACCATGATAGACTATAGAGAAGAATTTTCTGTGCTATACTGCAGATTCATATTAGTAAGATATCTGTACCTTCTTAATGAAAAGCTCCTTTTAATATTACTGAATGCCTTTTTCTCTAGTAATATACTGTTACTTGAATTATGCACTGTCTGCTGTGTCTGAACAGCAAAATTATCATGAGTATCATTTTCATGGTTTATACATTTCATTTTTCTACTTTTAATGTATCTGTCCTTTCACATTAAAAAAAATTTTCCCCAGTGACACAGAGTAGTATCTTGCTTTGTATCTAGTCTGACAATCTCTGCCTATTAATACCAAAATTGATGAGATCATTGCTGTTGAATTAAATTATTAGGGTTCTTAGGTCTAAGTCAGCAAGCTTCCTGATTGATCTCTGTTTGAACTTGCTGTACTTTGTGCCTCGGCCTCTACCTGTCTGCCTTCTTTTGCTCTCAGGTACCTTAAAATAAAAATAATTCATTGCATCTCCTTTATAACCTTTTGAGCTATATCTGTTTGCAAATATTTAGTTGTGGCCTGAAAGTTAAAACAGTCCTTGTGAACTTATGATAGTCCACTGAGATATACTGCTATATCATTATACATACATGTAACAAAGCCTAGTAACAGTCTATTTCCAGTGTTCTCTATGCTCTCTTTATACTACTGTGGTAGGCTTTATTCTCTGCATGGTGTATAAACCTGACTATAAGCTACTTTTGCATTCAACAAATTATATTCTCTAAAAAGAGTATTTAAGAACAAATTTCTATATGTATACAAATTTCACCATTTATCATGTTTCCTATTCTCCCTATTAGATCCTACTTTATTTTTGCCTTAGCATGAAGAAATTTTTTTGACCTTTCATATAATCTAGGTCTGCTAGATACATATTCTTAGATTCCATTCATTTCATCTGTATTTGTTCTCACTTTGGAAATACATTTTCACCCAATACAGAGTTTTAAGTTGGCTTTTTCTTCCCACCATTTGAAAATGTCCTTCCATTCTTTTGTGTCTTGTCTTGTTTCTGATGAGAAGTTAGTTTGTATTTCTTATTCTCATTCACCTGTATGTAATGAATCTCTTACTCCACTGGTGGTGTTTGGTTTTGGTTTACTATTTTCTCTTTACTCTCAATTGTCAACCATTAGATTATAATGGGTATTTAACATGATGGGTGGGGGCCACGTTCTTGAATCAGTGGGCTGATGACATGTATACCTCTGACTGATTCATGCTGATGTTTGGCAGAAAACAACAAAACTCTGTAAAGCAATTATCTTTCAGCTAGAAATAAACTAAATGTGGAAGAAAACAGTATTTTTTCCCACAATCACAAGTGTTTATTTTGCTTTTGTGATTTTATAGAGTTTTGTGTTTTGCAGATATGCATATGCATATGATGCTTTACACAAAATAATGATACCAATATATTGAAAATTAAATGATAAAAAATATGTTACGATCAGGTAAAGTAGACTATAATGTAAAAACAACGCCAAGAGAGAAAGAGAAGATTAAGGATATTTCCTAAAGATAAAAGAATCAATCAGGCAGGGATACAAAATATCCTTAAATATGTATACAACAAAAAACACAGTCTCAGACATGAAGCAGGAATGGATAGATCTGCAGGAGAAATAAATACATTGGCAATTATAATGAGCAATTGGAACATCCCTCTCAAAAACTGACAGAAACACTAAACAGGAAATCAGTAAGGATACTCAAGGCATGAACAAACAAGACTTCAATTATATGTGTGTATATGTGTGCGTGTGTGTCTGTGTGTGTGTGTGTGTACACTCCCCAAGGTGAAAGGAAAATACACTTTTCCCCATCAATGCCCAGGAACATTCACCCAGATATATCATGTGCTGAGCCTTAAAACAAAGCTCTGTGAATCTGAAAGTATTGAAACCCTAAGGTATGTTCTCGGAGTATAATGCAAAATAATAGAAGCACAAGAAGATAATCTCTAGATATGTACATTAAACAATACTTTTATACATATGTCACACATTTAAAAGGACATCTGAATGAATTTTAAAAATACATAGCATTTAATGAACACTAAGGCATATATTGAAATCTCTAAAATGTAGATAAAGCAGTGCTGTGAGGGAAAGCTGTAGCTCTAAATGCTTGTGTACACCTGAAACAAAGAAATGAAATCCATGATACAATTCCATACTTCAGAAAACTACTAAGAAAAGTTAGGTAGAAACTAACAAGTGGAAAGGGGGGCATAATAAAAACAGAGTAGACATCAATGAAACTGAAAATAGAAAAAAGTCATTAAAACAACAACCTTTTCTCTAAAACAACAAACTAAATAAAATACTATTAAGATTGACAGGGGCTTCCCTGGTAGTCCAGTGGGTAAGGACACTGCATTGAAGTGCAGGGGGCGCCGGTTCGATCCCTGGCCTGGGAAGATCCCTAGTGCCGTGGAATGGCTGAACTGATGTGTCCAATTACCTAGCTGGAGCTCTGGAGCGCATGCGCCCAGAGCCGGTGCTCTGTGACAACAGAGGCCACTGAGATGGGAGACCCACATGGGCCAAACGCAAAGATGGATGAAAAAATGGATAAATGAAAGACCAATAGAAGTGGCCCGCCTGCCCCCCCCCTTTCCTAACCCACCTCACTCCACCTCCCCCACTTCCCCACAAAAAAAAAAAAGTCAGACAGAAATAAGCAGAAGCAAACAAACACTATTAGGAAGTAATATGTGATATCAGTACAGAATAGATAGTTATTAAATGTTTAGCCAGAGAGTACTGCAGTTTTATACTCATGGTGGTCCTAACTTAGAAAAAGTGAACAGTTCCTCAAAATTCAACAAAGGAACCAAGAATATTCATTGGGAAAAGCACAATCTTTTCACAAAATGGTACTTGGAAAACTGGACAATCCTATGAAAAATATGAAACTCTAGCCCTGTCTTGTACCACACACAAAAAATCAACTAAAAATGGATTAGAATCTTGAACATAAGACGTTATGCCATAAAACTCCTAGAAGAAATTCTTGAGGTAGAGTCCTTGCCATTCCTCTTTGCGATGAGGCTTTGAGTTTCACACCAAAAGAAAAGGCAACAGTTGGAAACACACACAAGTGGGGCCACATCCAAACTCAAAGCAAAGGAACATCAACAAAATCTAATGGCAGCCTATAGATTGAGAGGAAATCTTTCCACATCACGCATAGGATAAGGACCTAATAATTAAACACTTCAGAGATTCATACAACTCAAGGGCAAAAAATCCTAAAGAACACAAACCTTTAATGAAATATAACTAAAGTAAGGGCTTTGGCACATCTTAAGGTTAGATTGTACATGGAGAGACACAGGAAGGCTTTCCTTCTAGAACAAAAGCCTGTCCCTTCCTGGCCTCACTTTCTTTCATCTCTACTCGTCCGCACTGAGGTAGCGGTGTACATTCTTCAGTCAGGAGCAATTGCCACAGAGTGAGCTACTCTGTGCTAAAAGAGCCCAACTAGGAAAAATCTAATTTGTATGTTTCCTAATGAAGCATATAAAAAGCAAGGTCATTTCCAGAGCTTACCACTTCATTGTTTTCTACCTTTTATAACACAATTCAACGGCCTCGTAAGGAAAAATGAGTTAGAAGACCTCAGCCATATACAGATAGAAAATCATTTACAATGGGAGTGTTAATGGACTATAAGTGTGGGGAATTGATTATTACTGTTGTACTTGTATTCCTTTTGATCCTCTAATACATCAGGTTAAAAATCTATAATGAATATTAATACCAATATAGGGACTCAGAATACCAAAATTACAATGTGTCGAGAAAAACTAATGTAACCTATTAGGCAAGAATACTTGTATGGGAAGTTAGCAATGGTATCAAAATATAGTGCAGGATTACAATGAAATACCACTTCACACCAATCAGGATGGCTATCATCAAAATTCCACAAACAGCAAGTGCTGAGAGAGCGTGGAGGGAAGGGCACCCTCCGGCACCACTGGTGGGAATGTGAGTTGGTACAGCCACTATGGAGAACTGTGTGGAGGTTCCTTAAGAAAGTAAACATAGAGTTACCACATGATCATGGAATCGCACTCGTAGGCATATATCCAGAGGAAAGCAGGCTCCAACAAGATACAGGCTACCCAAGATTCATTGCAGCACTGTCTAAAGTAGCCAAGACATGTAAACAAATTAAATGTCCATCGACAGAGAAATAGATAAAGAGAACAGTGGTGTATATAGATAATGGAATATTACTCAGCTTTTTTTTTTTAAAGATTTATTTATTTATTTATTTTTGGGCGGGGGTCAGGTTGGGGAGGGAGGGGAGTGGGCAGGGCAATTCTATTGATCTTTCATTTCTCTATTTTCATCTGTCTTTGTTCTTTGGCCCATGTGGGCCGCCCATCGCAGTGGCATCTGTTGTTGCAGAGCGCCGGCTCTGGGAGCATGCGCTCCAGAGCTCCGGCTCGGTAATTGGACACATCAGTCCAGCCGCTCCGCGGCATGTGGGATCTTCCCAGGCCAGGGATCAAACCGGCGCCCCTTGCACTGCAAGGCGGTGTCCTTACCCACTGGATCACCAGGGGAAGCCCTTACTCAGCTATTAAAAAAAATGAAATGTGTCCATTTGCAGCAATATGGATTGAACTAGAGTGTGTCATATTAAGTGAGGTGAGTCAGACAAAGACAGACAATATCATATGCCATCCCTTTCAACAGGATTCTAAAAAGGAACGATTTTGATGAACTTTTCACAAAACAGAAAGAGATTCACAAACTTGGAAAATGAACTTATGGTTGCAGTGGGGAGGGGATGTCTGGGAGCTGTGGGAAAGTCATGTAAACACGGACATGTTTGAATGGGATAACCAAAAAAAGCTATTGTACAGCACATGGAACTCTGTTTACTGTGGTGTAAAAGCCTGGATGGGAGGGGGTCTTGGGGGAGAATGGATTCATGTATATGTAAGGCTGAGTCCCTTTACTGGTCACCGGAAAAGATCACACAATTGTTAATTGGCAATGCCTTGATAAAAATGCTTTTGGTGTTTAAAAATAAATAAATCAACCACAAAAAATAAATAAATAAAAGACAGTATTACTTTAAAATAAAATCTCTCCAACTGTTTTGAAACACCAAAAACAAGGTGCATGTGAGGAATTACCATAAGCTGTACAGCAGAAAATCTACCAGAAAAAATTGAAATTGACCAAAAAATCATGACATTAAAACTCAAAATTTAGACAGAGAACTGGGTAAGGGAGTGTATTTAGACCTTCAAAATTCTCCCTTTCATAGCACATTAGGCACTCAATGACTACCATAGCTCAAGTTTTTCCCTATTGTTCAATCTGCAGGTACCGACAAGGGGAGAGACACCCCCATCCCACTGGCATGACTCACTATTAGTATAGTACTTATACCACCTCCTGACTTACTCAAGAAGCATTTCCTGTAGCGATTTCCTCCATCCCATCCCATCCTATCGGACCGACTCCCTACGGCCAAAAACAGTCCTCAGTCTGGGATTATTCTGCAATCTTCATTGCCCTAGTTCCGAGCTTCCGTGGACACCAGTGGATTTATCACTCTGTCTGAAATATGAACGGCTCAGGCACGGGTTGTCTATGTGGGTCTTACTCTATTCAGACTGTCATTCACTAGGTCACTCCTCAACAGCCTCAAAGGACTCACTTCTATCCCAGTGGACTGCCACAGATAGACAGATCTCTACCCTGCACTTCACTCCCCTCACCCAAGGTTCAGGATGGTTCCACTTGCTTTTTTCTTTCTTCTCCCTTCGTCGTTTTTCCTTCTTTCCTTTGTCCTACCGACTTCTGTGTGGATCCAGATGGCCCTTTTCAGTATTCAGGGATTCTTGTCAGGATTCATCTGGTGTCTTGGGGGAACTAATGCACCTATGGATGTTCTCGAGGAATCCGTGGAGCGAGATTGACTCTACTTGCACCTTTCCCTCTATCATACTCTCCACTGTCATTTATACATGCCTTAGAAAAGAATTGACCTTTCTATTGAGGTAAGCACCATAGCCATCACCACACATGCTAAGAGAACACATGTAATTCCATTCTCTTAGACAATGGCAAATATACAATATAATCTCATCAGTTACACTCCTCTGCTCTAGATTAGCATGAGAGTTATTACCTGGCCATACATTTTACAAAGCACCTGATGGGCATTACCATATGTGATTCTATTCAGTGCTTCTATGATCTTCATTTCCTGTTCCACAGAAGTCGTTCATGCCCATCAAGAACATCAAGGATTTTAATTAGAGGTGTTCACCCCCTGAAAGTTACAGACTCATTTTTCGAAGTAGTGGGCGAAGCACTCCATTGTGGAGTACAGTGATGATGGTTAATGGACAGCTGTGGTCCATTTTGTGCCCCAAAACATGTCCAAAAAATAAACTGATCAGGAGGAGACTCAGGGGAGAATCCCGGAACTTGGTGGACCAAAGAATGGATCCCCCAGCCTTATGAACGGTAACTCTAGGGCAGTGCTCATGACAGTACTTCTGGGAACAGTCCCAGTTACAATTCGTGGGCCTAAAAGAATTAGGTGGTACAATTCGTACCACCTAAAAGAGAATGCAGGAAAGGATCATAGCTTGCTATGATGCTGAGTCAAAGACAAGAGTGTTAATTAATAAGTTTATTTTTCACATTCAACAGTAAAATTAATGAAGAGAGATTCATGATAACTGACACCTTCCATTTCCAGTCAGATGTGTGACAACAATCCTTTTTAGTCATACCCTGGATATCTGATTATGTTATATGATCACCAGTACTATTTTTAAGAACTAAATTCATACTTTTACTAGAATGAAAATTGCTTTACCATACTGTGTTGCCAAACATCCATATGAGTCAGCCATAGGTACACATATGTCTGTTCCTCCCACACTCCCTTCCACCTCCATTCCCATTCCACCTCTCTAAGTTGTCACAGAAAGTATGGAAGGCCTCACAAACGTGTATGTCACCCTTAACCAGGAGTCCTGTTAGTCTTTTCTGTATTATTCCAATTTTTCAATCTTACGTGCTGCTAAAGTGAACATGCTAATAAATACCATATTAACAGAAAATATCATCATTTTAATCATCTGCCAGTACATGACCAGCTACACTAGGAATTAGGATATCCTGCTACATGTAATCATTCCTGGAATATCTAATTATCACAAGACTCAAAGTTCCATGTAGTAATTAAGCTTTTTTATTCAATTGTGTCATCTTTATTTTATTTATTTATTTATTTATTCATTCATTTATACATTCATTTCTGTATGTGCTGAGCCTTGGTTCTAGTGCATGGGCTTTTCATTGCTGTGACTTCTCTTGTTGTCCAGCATGGACTCTAGGTGTTCAACTTTCAGTAGTTGCAGCACACAGGCTCAATAATTGTGGCTCAACATCTCTAGAGGGTGTGGTTTGTGGCCTCATGATATGTAGGATATAACTGACCCAGGAGTGAACCTGTGTCCCCTGCATCGGCAGGCAGATTCGTAACCACTGATCCACCTGGGAAGATCAGGAATTAAGCATTTATTTATAATTATGTGGATAATACATGTATATCTAGAGAAATACATGCATGAAATTTTATCAATTGGAAATGATCTGTTATTCACCATGGTTGTCACAGTAAGTGGAAAGAAGAGATAGTCCCAATTTTTTCCTACCTCTGTCGCGCTTTCAAGAGGCACTTCTTTTATGTTTTTCACCTAATTTTAATAACTACTTTATTCTCAGGTACCGTGTCTCTTTACTTTAACTAAGAGCAAAGAAAACCTAGTGAGTACCCTGTCTTCTATGAAGTCTCCACTCTCCAGTAAATTGGACAAAGAATCCTGTTCAGGTCTCATTCAGGATGATGAAATCCTGAACTTGACATTTATCAGTTCTTGTTGAAAATATATCATTGCCTGTTTCAGTCATAATTTTTACTTACTTACAAAGGACAGACAAGAAATGTTAACATTAAAATCACATTTCAAAGACTCTACAATTTTATGCTTGTTTTGGTGAAAGTTAGGCCTAAGAATATTTCTTAGAATATTGAAATACATGATGCATGCACAAAGTTTTCCTTGTACTATCAAATAACTGATGTATGGAGATGGTTCAAAATTTCAAACCCATGGATTGTCAAGATGGACTCTCAACGAGCCAGTTAAATTTTGCCTATAAAAAGTCAACAATGGGAAAGGACAGACCTTGTTTGGAGAGCACATGAGATTGTCTTGGGTGTTGTCCAGGTAATATTCTTCTATTACCATTTGGAGATCTATTTGCTGTATTCTCTAGGAAACAACCTTAACAAGATGAAAGACACATAAATTTAGAAGAGCTCTCAAGGTGCTAAAAGGAAGGCTAGCCAGGAGAACCAGGACCAGACAACGATAGTTTTCAAAGCCTTAGTAGGGGGTGTTTTGTAGATAGAGCAGAATAAGTGTCACATTCCATGTTCTAGAGTCACTGCTATTATGTGGTCACAAACAAATAATTTTTCTTTGCCAACAGAACCATCACAGCCCATGATGAGGTCCCTGTGACACACATGCAGGCTGAAAGCCTACAGGCATGTGTGATGTGGCATGACGAAGTGACAAGATGACTGCACTGGTGCCCAGTCACCTCCACCTGCTAATAATGGAGGCGTGGGGGAAATGGCATGCCCTCTCTAAGTCACTACACCTTCATGAATATAATTTGATGATAATAATGAAGGTCAAGGATAGCTCACAGGGTGCCTAAAAAAACACAAATTTTAAACTATTTTAAAGTGTTTGGTAAAGTATCAAAGAAATACATGGCGTTATTAAGAGACGTTTGCAGATTCAAGATACAGTATCCTGTTTCTCTTAGATGTCTCTGTGTACTCAATTGTAGCAATATGTCAGTCATTGTTTATTGTGACAGTAAACCACACAGATCAATGGTGTTATTCTTACCATTTCAGTATGTAAAATGCAAGAAATTATCAATCTACAGTGAAAAACTTACAAACCCCTAGAGCGCCTGTCTGCTGAGACCTTGCAGAGTCCCTAGACTTTCAACTATTTTAAGAGAATAATATAAAATCTATTGCTCAGAATTAAGTTGCAAATGTTTGCAAAGTGCAGAAGCACTTCTGGGAGCAGTACAAAAATGGAGGACGTAAACTCCTTCTCCAGCTACATATCTGTGCAAATATCATGAGCCATCTAAACTTACACAGTGGAAGGTGCTTCCCTACCAGAGCTGCTACAGCACCAAATTCTGCTCAGGGCAAGAGGGAGAGAAAGGGTTCCCTCCATAGGATGGCTTCTGATAGTCTCAGTCGAATAGATCATCTCAGCATGGCTTTATTTTTATTTAACCAGGGTCCTGCCTGCTGCTTCTGCTGGTGATGCCAAATCTGTTCTCAGGATAGGTCAATGATGGCACAAACATCTGTCGGAAAGGGGATAATATCTGCGTGAACTCCTTTAAAGATATGTTACTCCATTCCGTCGATATGTCTCATTTTCTCCATATACGCTCATTGGACATGTTCTCTGATTTTGTAAGTACTGTACATCTTGCTTATTTCCAGAAGAAACCTTCATGTAAGTGATTGGGCTATAGTATACATAAGAAGTCTGCATTAGCTAAATTTCAAATCATACACGCTCCAGGTCAAAGCAGTCATCGGATCATAAAATGTGAAAATCAGAGAGAGGATCACTTTTGTGAAATGTCAGAAGATAAACGAGTGCAATAACTTTTCCAATTGCCTTTCATTTTCATTTCTAATCTAAAAATAAATGCTTTGCTATTTGTCATAATATAATGCAATAGATTCAGGGGATTAAACAAGAGGAACTTCTTTCTTCACAGTTCGCAGGGCTGTGAGTCTCAAATCAGGAGGTTAGCAAGGTCAGGCTCTGGTAAGAGCTCTCTCCTCTCAGCTTGACATCCCACATGGACTGGAGGGTGGGGACGAGAGACAGAGGAAAGACACAGAGACACAGACCAAAGACAAAACACGCTGGTGGTTCACCTCATAAACACACTAATCCTACAGGATGAGGGCGCCATGCTCTGACCTCATTTCACCTGAATAGATTTGTCTGGGGGCTTAAATGGTAAAGAATATGCCTGCAATGCGAGAGATCAGGGTACTGTCTCTGATTCTGGAAGATTTCCAGAAGACCACAATGACAAGCCACTCCAGTACTCTTCCTGGGGAAACCCAAAAGACAGAATAGCCTGGTAGGTTACAGTCCATGGGGTACCCAAAAGTCACACACAACTGAGTTTCTAACACACAAACAGTCTTGATAAAACCCCCTTGCAAAACACGGTTCTTTGGCAGTTAGGGCTCCCTGAGTAGAATAGGGAGAACTCCCATTCAGTCCATAATAGAGCCTGACCTAATCTACTCTGAAGGAGGGTGCAGAAAAGGAAGCATGATGCTGATTTATTTCATGAATGTCACCTGGGGCATTCTTCACCAGGCTGAGTCAATGGACATTGAATGAGAACTGCTCTACAGTGAGCTGGGTTGATGGAACATTGAAACAAAGTCGATTCTGGGCTGCAGAACGAATAATGATAGTTTTCCAAGTGCTACAAATTATTGTTCTAAGATTTGCGGTGAATAGGTTTACAGTTACAGCACAAAGGATGGTTTAAACTGGAAACAACTATTCTCTTTCTGATGAAGCTATTTTGAATGTTGGTTGGTAATTCTTTACCCCAAATAAAGAACACGCAGAAGAGCACAAAACTGATTAAAAAAAAAAAATGTGCTGTGTCTGTTGAATTCATGTAATTGGTTTGACTCACTCCTGTCTGACTCATGCTTCATTGCTGACTTTCTTCCAGCTCTTCCAAGCAATCTTTTTAAAGGTTCATACACTTCTCATAACATGAGCTTCATTCTATCAATGTGTTAGCTAGATTTTTCTACCCTTATTCTCAGTCCATTGCCTAGTATTCTCTATAATTTTATGCCATATTTTTTCTGACTTATTATTATTTGGTGACCATAAGCAACACTGCATCATGATTTTAACATAAACACAAATTTTTAGGTGTGTGGATTAGAGCTAAGTCAAAGTTGTGATTGTACAACTCCTTATAAGGGAGTATATTGGTCTCAATTTATAGAAAACATGAGGCTGAATGGTGATATAGGTGCATACATGCATTCTGAGAGACTTCAGTTGTGCTGGACACTTGTAATCCTTCTGGCTATAGCCCACCAGGCTTCTCTGTCCAGGGGATTCTCCAAAGAAGAGTGTTGCTGAACCATCTTGTAGGGGATGTTCCTCACCCAGGGATCAAACTGAATTTCTTACATCTCCTGCATTACCAGGAGTGTTTTTTGCCACTAGCAAAACTTAGGAAGCATGAAAGATAGGTAAGCATGCGCTTTATTCGGTTGAAACACTAAAAAAAATTAAAGGCAGATACTAGATACAATAGATAAGGGAGGAGGTTCTACTTAGAAAAGTTAGTAAAAACTTTTTTATTGGAGAATATAATGTAAAAGTAGGAAAAGAATAATTTTCAAATTTTATGTGATCTCAGTAATAAATAGTATATACATACCAAACTGGTTAATGTTCTGGTAATGAGTTCATATATGGAATGCTAAAAGTACACTAAGGAGTTGCCTGATCACTTCCAGATTAGGAAGCATGTCCAGGGCAAATTGACCTCTATCACTGACACCAAAAGTTGCCACACCATATCCCTCGCTGGCCCGGAGGAAGAAGTAGAAGCTAAATACTTCGACGTGAGTCCTTTTTCCAGGTTTTTCACTGGAGCAATTCAGACATTACACTATTGTTACCCAGATTCATATTGTTAGAGGTAATAGTCACTGCACAAGCAGAGAAAGCTGGAGGAACCAGAAGCAATCAAAGAGAAATCACATTAAACAGCTAATATGGGATGAGAAACATCAAGTGATGACTAAAGATCAGTACCAACAAAACAAATGACAAGTCTATGAATCTTCCATGTAGACGACCTTGGTCCAACCAAGGCATTTCAACCAGCACTGCACCTGTTATGCTGTATGAAAGCATGGAGTGAATGTATTTCCATCTATGTAATGTAAGATTGCAAGACTCATCCATATGTCAGAAAAAGGAATCCATTTTTGAACGGTCCCTGTTAGAATGACTCTTACATTGGAGGCACTCCAACACTGACCACTCCAGCCATCGCTTCTGCCTTTCAAGGCTCTCCTGAGTCTGCCTCTACTTCCCTGACACCTCTTTCATCATCATTCTCAGGGACACCTCGATCACCGAGTTTCTTCATTAGAACTGTAAACCTCACAGTGGCCTTTAAAATATTGCCTTGCTTCTCATGGCTGCAACAATTACCTCTGTTCTGAGGACAACACAGTCTACATATCAAGTTTTACTCCTTTATCCCAGCTTCAACTTATCGCATTATGATTTCCTTTCTGATTCTTTGCATTAACTTCATTCCTAACATTATGGAAAATACTCTCCAGAGTGTCCTCCTTGAAAAACAAAAATTTTTGTTTTTTTTTTAAACTCATTAATGATGAGTTAAACTTTTAAAAAAAAGGGGAAAATAAATGTCAGTTTAGAATTTCTTCAGAGATATCATGTGACCATACACTTTACATAGAAATTCATGAGAATTGCTTGCTATATGTAGTCCTATTCAGGTCTTCCCTTTTCTTCATGTGTTGTGCCAGTAAAGTACTACATGGCCATCAAGAAATCAGGCAAGTCAGTCAGAACGTGAAGGACAAGTACAATATACTAACACATATATATGGAATTTAGTAGGATGGTGATGACTGCGCATGCAGTGAAGTGATGGAAAGACAGACATGTACAGTGGACATTTGGACATTGTGGGGAAGGAACAGTGGGTGAGAGGCATAAAGGAAGTAGCTTGAAGTCCTGTACTATCATATGTGAAGAAAATAGCTATAGTCATTGCTCTGTGAGAAAAGCAGATCCTTCACAGGTGCTGTATGACGGTTTGGAGGGATGGGATTGTGGGGGGTGGGGGGAATATACATATAACTAATCTGAGAACATACATATCTGTAAACAACAAAACTTTGTAAAAGTTAAAAGTAAAATAAAAATTAAAAAAAAAAAAAAACAGGCAATTTAAGTAGAGATGCTCAGCATCTGAGAGTGTCATGCTCAATCCTGATAGGAGTGAACATGAGGAAAATGCTCCCACTGATGGTGAAGCCCAATGATACTGTTACTAAAGACAAGACTGTGTCATTTTCTCTCCCTACACGTGTCAACAAAACAGGCTGTTCTGCAAGCGTCATGGGGACATGTGTCCGCCTAGATTGAAAAAAACGTGTTTTCATTGTCCGTTTGTTGTAACTTCATAAAACTAGTTACCAACCAAAAATGAATACAAATAACTCATTTGATTCATTAACAAGAATGAAACACTGTGAGAAAATGATGTGGCTATGGTGAGAATCCATGTTTCCTTGTCAGGTACTCCAGGTACATATTGAATTGCCATAAACACTTAGATCTCTTTCTGTGAACAAGTAAATATTCAAAAATATAAGAACTCACAGAATGCATGATAGAATTTCAGAGGAAATAAAAACAAAATTCTTCATGATATACATGAAAACTGATCGGAAGAATTAGTTACTAACATAACGTACATTTTTTCCTAATTGTGAACCTTCCATTATATATTTCTGTAACTTTCATTTCTTTCAAAAATGTTTACATACACAGGATTAACAAAGAGTTTATAAGTCAGATTCTCTGAACACAGATCACATATTCCCAAATCCACTGAATTATGATCTATTTTAATGAGACTCCTTCCGATGATTGCTTAGAACAAAGACCTTATTTGTTGGACATTCGCGTATCTGTACTCCTGGAATGAACCACTATATTACCTAATGATGGACCTGCAGAACATGCCAGAAGTCTCAGAGACTATCTTGGAAAAGGCCAAAGATTGTGAGAAAACTGTAAGAGAATTACAACCAACACTAGAGATGAGATTCAAAAAGGTAAGCATCCTGTGGAGGGCTTCCTTGCTTTCCTAATGAATGAAAGAGGGGACCTTTGAAGTGAGGAAAGAGTTCTCAAGTATCACACCTTGTAACAGTAAAACTCAAGACTTCTATATTCTAGGATGCTAGTGGATGAAGTAAGAGCCTTGTCATGCTCAGTGATTGATTTCTTCTCTTTGTGGGTCAGAATACCACTGCAATCTTTGAAATGTGCAGGCTTCCCTACGTGGCACACAATTCCCATAGAAACTTGCCTTTTCTTGGCCACAGATGTTTGAGATAGTTTCAAGGAAAAGAGATCTAGAGAACAGAATTCCTAAAATAAATGGTTTCTTCAAAGTACCCTAGGACATTGGCTGGTGGAATTCTGCTTCTAACCTTTTTAAGTTCTCCTAGAATCAAAGGATGCTGGTGGCATGGAAGAAAAGAGAAAGACAAAATCAGCCTTGAGTTATGTGTCTAGTTCCAGGTTTCTAATAGGATTCATATGGGCTAGCTCCATACTCTAAGTCTAGACACTTTCATATTTATGTCTCCCTCCCAAATGTTACTTTGGCAATTGGAAGGAACAAAGATACTGAGACACTAATAGACTCATGAGAAGTCATTATCCTTTGGTGTTTCAGATTACTCTTGAAGTCAAAAGAAATGAAAAGTTCAAAAAATCATGTGGACAGAACTCGAATCACTGAAAACAAATGATGATGATAAGCGTTATTGTGCATTTTTTCACCTGTTCCTATGCCTGATCTCGGATTCAAAAAAAATTGAAATTTATGTGATGTTACTGGCTTGCAGACTCCTTCATCTGTGCTAAGTCCACATACATTCCATTGAGGTGTAGGATGGTTCCTAGAGATCCATCCTACAGAATGCTTCATTGAGTTTTGTACCTTTTTAATGCTTGCTTGGGTGTAATGGGGCTCATCAAAAAAAAAAAAAAATTAATTAATTAATTAATTACACTCTCTGTCAAGATGCCGAAATCTAAAGGGAATTTTCACAGTTTCTTGTCATCATTTAATGCATGGTAAATAGAAAATCCATGCCTACCACTAAGAGAAACACTTTTCTATAAAAATTAGTCACAAATAGTGGAAGCTGACATTAGAAAGATGACGGCTATGAGCTTACTTAGCAATCACAGCAAAATACAGTGGGTCAAGTCTTTACACTCCAAGAATTATATTATTCTTATTGTACTGGTCATGCTACCTAAAAGACCGAATACTCAGAATTCCTTATGAAATCTAGTCATGAACTGACAGCCAATGTTCACAGTGGTAAAACAGAAAATACAAGTGCCTTGCAACTAGTATATCCAAATAGCATGATATTCATCAAATGTCTCAAGATAGTTACGATGTTGCCTAGTCCTCCCATGCTGCGACCACCAAATATCACGGACTTATAAACTGTAGAACCTTATAAACCACGGCACGGTCAGGCAATGGCCTCTCTGGTCACACTTCTTCCTGTATCCTCACAGAGAGGGAAAGGCTAGGGAGCTCTGTGCATCTCTGACACACAAGCAGTCAACTCCTTCAGCAGACTCCATCGTCACAACTTCATCACCTCCCAAAGGCTCCACCTATGGACACCATCAACAAAGGAGTCATGATTTCACCATCTGAAATTTCTTGGGGACATAGTGCTGAGACTGTAGCAGCTACAAATGGGAATTGACTCCATCCTCCTCCAGTGGTTGTCTTCAGCCAACCCCCACAGCATCCTCACTCCCTGCATCATCTTAAAACCATTCCATATGTTCTCTCTCTGGCTTTAAAAAGTTAAGCTCAGTGAGGTGTCAATTCTATCTCGTATTCAGCCTATTTACTGTTTCTCTCTCTCATACCGAGGTCCAAGAGCATGACCAGGGAATGCAGATATGTCCGTTTCTGCAAGGATCCTACCCCACCACTCTGGATCTTCACTCCTCTGACCCTGTTTGAAGTGGGCAGCGGGTGACAACATGGGAAAGTTCTCACTACACTGATTTGCATGGCTTTAATGTAGCCTTCTCATGCCCAAGAGGAACTGATCCTGAATTCCCCCTTAAAATACCAAGGTTGCCACCAGACAGACAAGGGGTCTCTCTTGTAGGGCCACTTTGGAATTGTACAGGACATTCAGAAGCTAGGGAAATCTGACTTCAGAGCTTCTCTTTGAACCAGGGGAAACATTCTGAGACCCACAGCTCCCCACCTGCAGCTGTCTCCATAGTCTTTCTCTGTTCCCTCACTCTTTGCACCTTCCACAAGAAAATTAAGGAGCTTAAAGGGAGCTGTCTAGAGCTGGCCCACAGGAAATGTATGCATCATAAACACTTCAGTCAAGTGAGTAATGAAACTATTGGTGAGAATCAGATTGCATCCAGGGATCTCTGGATAGCTGTCCTCCTGGTCACACACAGAGTAGATCAGAACATTGGATTCATTAGGAAACACTAATCGGTGGCATCAGAAAGTATTCCCTCTCTCTTTAGAGTAACTGTCTTTCTCCATAATTATTAGCCCTTACAAACACCCCCTTCTAGGTTTCTGAATTATAAATAAATTAATATCTATAGAGATTAGAAAGACATGACTAGATTAGGTCTGTTCAGCTTATTTATCTGTTTTCAAACAACTGGGAATGAGGACCATTCTCTCCCCTAGTTCTCCTGAAAAGGCAGTGATGTTGCTGGCTTAGTTTGATAGCATCTAGACGATTTTTCCGGGAATGTCTAGTGAAATAAGACAGGAGAAGGGAAAGAGGGATGAATAGGAAGGACAGAAGAGGGAGACAGAGAAACGGAAAAACAGAAAAGAGAAAGTGAGTTAAAGCTTTAAATTTTGAAGGAAAAAATGCAAGTAAAAATAGATTATTGTATCTGGGGAAGACATATATACACACCTATATGCCTTCACTTTTATACCATAAAAACAAACGCAATCTCTTATTCTCCTTTTACTTCCACTTTCATTTGTACATTTTTTTTCTGAAATCGTGCTTTGTATTAAGAGCATTCTTTTGTTACTTTAGAGTTGAAATAGTATTAGAGATGAAGACAACACTAGAGAAACCACCTTTGCTTCCCGACACACCATCAGGGATCAGTGAGAGCCCAAGCAGCATTAGATAGGGCAAACAATTGAAAACAATATGGCTAAGGCTTTAAAATTAGTCTGTTACTAGAAACATAGCCTACACACAAAGCCTAGAAGGCCATAAGGCATTTAAACAGAATGGCTTTCTGATGAAACAATATCTAAACAACACCCTAGAGGCATTTAACGTAAGACAAAATGTGCAAGCAAGACCTGACAATGACTTGTCATGCCAAGAACAAGGAAAATGAAAACTGAACTGAGAAAAGGCAACCATCAAGGACAACACTGAAATTAATCACATGCAGTTATATGACAACAGGTTAAAGTAGCTATTTTTAGAAAAGAGTGTGGATATATTACATATTCTCTTATATAACAGAAAAAGATGCTATGAAAGTAACAGAAGTTATAAAAAAGGACTGCATCAAAATGATATATTAATCTTACAATAAGAAAGAAAAAACCCTGACAGGTGTATAACAGAAGACAAGAATCAGAAAATTTAAGGACAGATTAATACCATTTGTGTAATCTGAACAGTACGTACAAAGATGTTAAAAAAAAAAAAAGAATAGAGGCTTTGTGAACTGTGAGATAACAATACAAATAAAATATGGATTTCATCAGATTTCCAAAAAAAAAAAAAATTTGTCTGACTCCTCAACAAATTAATGGCTGAAACATTCCTAAATGGGGAAAAAAATACAAGCATGCAGATTCAAAAACACAACTCAAAGGAGGATAAATACAAAGAAACCCACACCAAGACACACCATAGGTATATTTCAGAAAATGAAAGAGGAAGGATAAGTCTTGAAAGCAACCACGAAGAAATGGTGCCCTACCGGTAGAGTAACATCAGCTCCTTGGTCAATGGATTTCTCTTACAAACTATGCAGGCTTTGGAAGGCTTAAGTCCTGACAGAAAAGAAGTGTGTATCACAAGTTCTTTAGCTGGCTAAATTGTTATTCAGGAATAAAGGGGAAATTAAAGCAGTTTCAGGTGAAGCATAAACTAAAAGAATTGGTCACTTGCAGATCTACCCTTAAAACGTTGCTAAAGACAATCTTCACAGAGAAAGGCAATATTAAAAGAACGACTTGGAACATGAGAAGGAAATAAAAATGGAAAAAACTGAGTATGTACGATACACTCTCCTTTTCCTCATGACATTTATACCCCACATGCAATGACTCCAACCAAAATCATAATACCTCTGAAACTATCAATAATGGTGTTTAAAGGTAGAGAAAGCCTTAAATGGAAAGAAGTCTCCACTCTTCATCACAAAATGTAAAAGTTTGATTTCAACAGGCTGTGATAAATCATATTTAAGCAGATGACGGATAGATCCGTAGCCAGGTATAGAATAGAGACAGTACGAGAAATATTTTCTAGCAAGAGAAAACACACTCGAATACTAGAAATAAAAGGAAATCCTAAAAATGTTAAAGTAACACCAAAAGACAAGAAAAGTAAAACAAGAGAAACGAGAACAAGAGGAACAAACAAAATGCAAATAAGAAACTGTCACACTGAAGCAACAACATATCATTAATCACCTACAATTTAAGGGCCCTAAATATACCAGTCAGAAGACAGAGTTGGTGAAATAAAGGAAAAGGAACAAACAAAAAATTATAAAGCACTGTATGATGCTTTTATTTGTTTCTTTTTAAATTTTTATTGGAATCTAGTTGAGTTATAATATTGCGTTAGCCTCAGATATAAAACAAAATGAATCTGTTATACATAAAGCTATATCCTCTTTTTTTTAAATTATTTTCCCAAAGAGGCCATGATAGACTATTGAGAAGAATTTTCTGTGCTATACTGCAGATTCTTATTAGTAAGATATCTGTAACTTGTTAATGAAAAGCCCCTTTTAGCATTACTGAATGTCTTTTTCTCTAGTAATGTACTGTTACTTGAATTATCTACTGTCTCCTGTGTCTGAGCAGCAAAATTATCATGAGCATCATTTTCACGGTTTATACATTTCATGTTTTCTACTTTTAATGTATCTGTCCTTTCACATTAAAAAAAGGTTTTCCCCAATGATATTGTGTAGTATCTTGCTTTGTATTTAGTCTGACAATCTCTGCCTCTTAATATGAAAGTTGATGAGATCCTTTTTGTTGAATTAAATTATTAGTGTTCTTAGGTCTAAATCAGCCAGCTTCCTGCTAGATCTCTGTTTGAACTAGCAGTACTTTGTTCTTCTGCCTCTATCTGCCTGCCTTCTTTTGCTCTCAGGTACCTTAAAATAAAAATAATTCATTTTGATTCATGCTGATGTTTGGCAGAAAGTAACAAAACTCTGTAAAGCAATTATCCTTCAGCTAGATATATACTAAATGTGCAAGAAAATAGTATTTATTCCCACAATCACAAGTGTTTATTTTGCTTTTGTGATTTTATAGAGTTTTGTTGTTTGCAGATATGTATATGTATATGATGCTTTATACAAACTAATTAATGATATCGATATATTGAAAATTAAATCATAAAAATATGTTAAGATCAGGTAGACTTTAAAGCAAAAAAAAAAAAAAATACCGAGAGACAGAGCCGCTTAAGTGTATTTCATAAAGATAAATGAATCAATCAGGCAGGGATACAAAGTATCCTTAAATATGTATACAACAAAAAACACAGTCTCAGACATGAAGCAGGAATGGATAGATCTGCAGGAGAAATAAATACATTGGCAAATGTAATGAGCAATTGGAACATCCCTCTCAAAAACTGACAGAACTACTACTAAACAGGAAATCAGTAAGGATACTCAAGGCATGAACAAACAAGACTTCAATTATATGTGCATGTGTGTGTGTGTGTGTGTGTGTGTATCTGTGTGTGTGTGTGTATGTACACTCCCCAAGGTGAAAGGAAAATAGAGTTTTTCCCATCAATGCCCAGGAACATTCACCCAGATAGATCATATGCTGAGCCCTAAAACAAAGCTCCGTGAATCTGAAAGTCGTGAAACCCTATGGCATGTTCTTGGAGTATAATGCAAAATAATAGAAGCACAAGAAGGTAATCTCTAGATGTGTACATTAAACAACACTTTTCTACATATGTCACACATTCAAAAGGAAATCTCAATGGACTTTAAAAATACATAGCATTTAATGAACAGCAAAGCATACATTCAAATGTGTAAAATGTAGATAAAGCAGTGCTGTGACAGACAGTTGTAGGTCTAAATACTGTGACCACCTGAAACAAAGGAATGAACCCCATGATACAATTCCATACTTCAAAAAACTACAAAAAGAAGTTAGGTAAAAACTAACAAGCAGAAAGACGGAGTAATAAAAACAGAGTAGACATCAATGAAACTGAAAATAGAAAACAGTCATTAAAACAACAACCTGTTTCTTTAAAACAACAAACTAAATAAAATGCTATCAAGACTGAGAAAAAAGCAGAAACAAGCAAATACTATCAGGAATGAAATACATGATATCACTACAGAATAGACAGTTATTAAAATTTTAGCCAGAGTATTACAGTTTTATACTCACGGTGATCCTAACTTAGAAAAAGTGAACAGTTCCTCAAAATTCAACAAAGGAATCAAGAATATTCATTGGGAAAAACACTATCTATTCACAAAATGGAAAACTGGACAGTCCTATGAAAAATATGAAACTCTATCCCTGTCTTGTACCACACACAAAAATCAACTAAAAATGGATTAAAATGTTGAACATAAGATGTTAAGCCATAAAAGTCCTAGAAGAAATTCTTGAGGTAGAGTCCTTGCCATTCCTCTTTGCGATGAGGCTTTGAGTTTCACACCAAAAGAAAAGCAACAGTTGGAAACACACACAAGTGGGGCCACATCCGAACTTAAAGCAAAGGAACATCAACAAAACTTAACAGCAACCTATGGGTTGACAGGAAATCTTTCCACATCACATATTGGACAAGGACCTAATAATTAAACACTTCAGAGATTCATACAACTCAAGGGCAAAAAAATCCTAAAGAAGTCAAATCTTTAATGAAACATAACTAATATAAAGGCTTTGGTAAATCTGAAGATTAGATAGTAGATGGAGAGATGCAGGAAGGCTTTCCTTCTAGAACAATAAAAGCCTGTTCCTTCCTAGCCTAATGTTCTTTCATCTCCACTCACTTGTTTCACACCAAAGTAACAGTGTACATTCTTCAGTAAGGAGTAATTACCCTACAGTGAGCTATCACATATGCTGAAAGAGCCCAACTGGGAAATATCTAAAATTTGCATGTTTACTAAGGAGGCATACAAAAAGCAAGGTCATTTCCAGAGCTTACCACTTCATTGTTTTCTACCTTTCATAACGAAATCAAATCGTCTCATAAGGAATAATGATTTAGAAGGCCTCAGCCATAGACAGATAGAAAATCATTTACAATGGGACCATTAATGGATTATAATTGGGGAAATTGATTATTAATGTTGTACTTGTATCCCTTTTTATTCTCTAATACATCAGGTTACAATCCTGTTACAAATATTAATACCAACATAGGGATACAGAATACTAAAATTATAATGTGTCAAGAAAGACTAATGTAGCCCTTGAGACAGAAGTACAAGTATGTGAAGTTAGCAATGGTGTTAAAATACAGGGCAGTATTACAATGAGATGCCACCTCACACCAATCAGGATGGCTATCATCAAACATTCCACAAACAGGAGGAGGCCTACATGGTGGAGGAATGAGAGGAGGATTTCACCAGCTCCCCAATAGAATCACCAAAAACTAATGAAGAAATGAAACAGGGCCTCCCTGGTGGTCCAGTGGGTAAGGACACTGCCTTGCAGTTCAGGGGGCGCTGGTTTGATCCCTGGCCTGGAAAGATCCCACGTGCCGCGGAGCGACTGGACTGATGTGCCCCATTACCGAGCCGGAGCTCTGCGAAAACAGAGGTCACTGCGATGGGAGGCCCACACGGGCCGAAGAGCAATGATGGATGAAAATAGATAAATGAAAGACCAATAGAAGTGGCCTGCCCACGCCCCTCCCTCCCCACCCCCCGCACCCCCCAAAAGAAATGAAACACCACCAACAGAGCAGCCACTAGACGACAAAAACACGCCTCAGATCTATGAGGGTCAGAGAGCGAGCAATCAGAACTTTCCCGGAGCTCTGGTACTGAGGGCCCCGAACCCCAACCCGCACAACGGACCGGGCAGAGAGAGCACTGGGAAGAGCGCCAGGAGGACAGAAGGCAGCGCTCAGCGTGAAAATCCCAATAGGATAGTATAGGGTCGCTGGGCGCCAGGTGAGCTGTGACAACGCTAGTGGGGGGCATGAGGAACAGATCAGGGAAATTCCCTGTGGGTTGCAGTCCAAAAACCTGGCTCAAGCCAGACAGTGGGGAACTTCGTGCCCGTGTTTGGGCTGAGTCCTGTATCCAGCAGTGCGCATGCTGGCAGCTCTAGCAGCCCGCACAGCCCCAGAGCTGCAGCAAAGAAGCTGTCCACCGGGGATGAGAAGATACAGTTCCGCAGGCAGTGGAGAGCTGCAGCAGAGGAAACCAGAACAGCTGGGCTTGAAGGCTACCAGACGGTGCGTAGTGGAACCCGGGAGCCGCATCCAGCACCCGTCCTGGAGGCATCGCCCATGCCTGACGGACTGGGAACTGCCCACCGCCCTGGCTAGAACCTGAGCTTTCTGCAAAGCCTTTATTTTGCTGAAAGCAAAATAGAAACCAAAGCACCCAGCTCTGCAAGGGCTCTGACACTCACTGAAACGTAAGACATAAGCAGCCATCCAGCCATGACACACGACCCCAACCAGTACAATCTAGGTAAATTTGGGAAAATATCAAGAGCAAACTGGTAGGAGGTTCACATGCAGATGAGAAGATAAAAACCAGGGACAGTATTTACCCTTTTTTAAAAATTATTTTTTATCAATTTTAATTTTTTTGTAAACTTTTAATTTTTTTGGCCACTTTTTCCTCTCTATACTCTAACTGTAAAGTCTTTTTATACCTACTACTATCCTCTATATAAATATTTGCTATTTTCCTGTCTCTACTATTCTCTTCCAGCTGTACTAAACTCTACAACAGACAAACCTTTGTTGCTTAACTCTACAAAATCCTTGCAACACGAGTATATTCCTTCTCATTGCCCATACACTCTCCACCTTCTCACCCGCAACACATGTCTTAGTTAAAAACTGCTATCATTGTAATATTACCAGCGAGGATCCTTGCCATGGATCTGTTTTTCCAGGCAGTATTTTCATTAATTTAGAACTTAATGGTCAGGTACTAACTGTGATTGCACCGTTTGCCAGAAAACTTACCTATGCTTTATCCCTGTAGAACAGTTCAGTTGTGGTTATTGATGCGTATGTATGTATATTTTTCCTCTATATTAGAAAATATCTGCATGATTTTAGGACTGTCATCTATCAGGGATGCACGTCTTGTTCCTCATATGCTTACAGTTGAACTAATATCACTGAACACCATAGCAAACCAGACATAGAGCCTACACTCCATGGCCAGAGAGAAAATCGAGGATCCATGGAGTGGAAGCCCTGACTGCAAGACCCTACATTATCAAAGAACACACACCACTGGTGACTATCCACCTGCAAACAAGACCTAACACCACCTAAGACACAAACCACAAAACCATTCTACAAGGACAGAAACCAAAAGGAAGGGAGAATTCAACCACGAAGCCTGGGGGAAAAAGAACTCCAACACACAGACACACACAAAGAAACAAAAATTAACAAAAAAATGAAAAGACAGAGAAACACAGCACAAATGAAGGAACAAATCAGAGAAACACAGTTACAATTGATAGAAGAGGAGACAAAGTATCGGAAAGACAATTCAGAAGAGCCATAATAGTGAAGATCCAAAACACGGAAAACAGAATATCAGAGGAAATTAGTGCACTGAGAAGAGACATGCAAGACATGAAAAATAAACAAATAGAGACAACTCAATTGCCGAACTCAAAAATACTATAGAAGTTCTCAACAGTAGAGTATTAGAGGCAGCAGAACAGATAAGTTAGCTAATCAAGCTTCACAGACAAGCAAAAGCTAAAGGAATTTTGTACCATGAAACCAGCCCTACAACAAGTGTTAAAGGGCCTGATATAGCCAATAAATACAAGAGTGGGAGAAGTCCTACAAATCAACACCCAAATATCTAAGAAGAGGACAGTAGGAATATTCATATCAATAATTTCTTTCAATGTAAACAGACTAAATGCTCCAAACAAAAGACATAGCCTGGCTGAATAGATACAGAAGCAAGACCCATATACATACATATATATATGTATATATATATATATATGCTGTTTATAAGAAACCCACTTCAGGCCTAGAGACACTCATAGACTGAAAGTGAGAGGATGGAAAAAGATATTCCTTGCAAATGGAAATCAAAAGAAAGCTGGTGTAGCAATCTTCATATCAGACAAAATAGACCATAAAACAAACAAGATTATGAGAGACAAGGCAGGTCACTGCATCAAGATCAAGGGATCGATTCAAGTGGAAGATGTAACAGTCATAAATGTCTATGCACCCAACACAGGTGCACCTCAATACATAAGAAAGCCACTTTCAGACATAAAAGAGGAAATTGACAATAACACAGGAATAGTAGGGGACTTTAATTCTACTCTCAAACCAACGGACAGATCATCAAAACAGAAAATTAATAAAGAAACACAAGCCTTAAATGACACACTAGAAGAGATGGCCCTCGTTGTTATCTTTAGGACTGTCCATTCAAAAGCAGAAGAATACACTTTCTTCTCAAGCGCCCATGGAATATTCTCCAGGATAGAGTACATCTTAGGCCACAAGTCAAACCTCAGTCAATTCAAGAAAATTGAAATGATATCAACCATCTTCTCAGAAAACAATGCAATAAGACTAGAGATCAACTGCAGGAAAAAAACCGCTAAAAACAGAAACACATGGAGATTAAACAATGCATACCTAAAAATCAAACTGATTACCAAGCAAATCAAAGGAGAAATAAGAAAATTCCTAGAAGAAAATGACAATGAACACACAATAGTGCAAAACCTATGGAATACTGCAAAAGCATTTCTAAGAGGGAAATTTATAGCAATACAATCCTACCCAAGGAAACAAGAAAAAAATCAAACACATGACCTAAACATACGCCTAAAACAACTGGAGAAAGAAGAACAAAAACACTTGAAAGCCTGCAGAAAAAGAGATATCATAAAGATCAGAGCAGAAATAAATGAAAAAGAAAAAAAGATAAAGAAAAACAGTTTCTTCAAAAATCAACACCCAAATATCTAAGAAGAGGACAGTAGGAATATTCATATCAATAATTTCTTTCAATGTAAACAGACTAAATGCTCCAACCAAAAGACACAGGCTGGCTGAATGGATCCGGAAGCAAGACCCATATATATATATATATATATGCTGTTTACAAGAAACCCACTTCAGACCTAGAGACACTCATAGACTGAAAGTGAGAGGATGGTCAAAGATATTCCATGCAAATGGAAATCAAAAGAAAGCTGGAGTAGCAATCTTCATATCAGACAAAATAGACCATAAAACAAACAAGATTATGAGAGACAAGGCAGGTCACTGCATCAAGATCAAGGGATCGATTCAAGTGGAAGATGTAACAGTCATAAATGTCTATGCACCCAACACAGGTGCACCTCAATACATAAGAAAGACACTTTCAGACATAAAAGAGGATATTGACAATAACACAATAATACTAGGAGACTTTAACACTCCTCTCACACCAATGGACAGATCATCAAAACAGAAAATTAATAAAGAAACACAAGCCTTAAATGACACACTAGAAGAGATGGCCCTCATTGCTATCTTTAGGACTGTCCATTCAAAAGCAGAAGAATACACTTTCTTCTCAAGCGCCCATGGAATATTCTCCAGGATAGAGTACATCTTAGGCCACAAGTCAAACCTCAGTCAATTCAAGAAAATTGAAATGATATCAACCATCTTCTCAGAAAACAATGCAATAAGACTAGAGATCAACTGCAGGAAAAAAACCGCTAAAAACAGAAACACATGGAGATTAAACAATGCATACCTAAAAATCAAACTGATTACCAAGCAAATCAAAGGAGAAATAAGAAAATTCCTAGAAGAAAATGACAATGAACACACAATAGTGCAAAACCTATGGAATACTGCAAAAGCATTTCTAAGAGGGAAATTTATAGCAATACAATCCTACCCAAGGAAACAAGAAAAAAATCAAACACATGACCTAAACATACGCCTAAAACAACTGGAGAAAGAAGAACAAAAACACTTGAAAGCCTGCAGAAAAAGAGATATCATAAAGATCAGAGCAGAAATAAATGAAAAAAGAGGGAAAGAAACAATAGTAAAGATAAATAAAAAGAAAAACAGTTTCTTCAAAAAGATAAGCAAAATTGAAAAGCCACTGGCCAACCTCAGGAAGAAAAATAGAGAGAAGAACCAGATCAACAAACTCAAAAAAAGAAAAAGGAGAGATTGCAACAGATAATGCAGAAATTCAAAGGATTATGAGCAAATATATGGCAGTAAACTGGACAATCTAGAAGAAATGGACAGTTTCTTGGAAAAGATTACTCTTCCAAGACTGAACCAGGAAGAAATAGAAACTAGGAACAACCCAATCACAAGCTCAGAAATCGAATTTGTGATCAAAAATCTACCCAAATATAAAATCCCAGGGCCAGATGGCTCCACAGGTGAATTCTACAAAACATTTAAAGAAGAGCTAATGCCTGTCTTTGTAAAACTCTTTCAAACAATTGAACAGGAAGAAAACATCCAAACACATTCTACGAGGCCACCATCACCCTGATACCAAAAACAACACAAAAAAAAGAAAATTATACACTGATTTTACTGATGAACTTGAATGCCAAAATCCTCAACAAAATCCCAGCAAACAGAATTCAACAACACATCAGAAACCTCATACATCATGATCTAGTTGGGTGCATCCCAGGCATACTACAATTCTTCAATATCCACAAATCACTCAATGTGATGCACCATATCAACAAATTGAGACAAAAATCACATGATCATCTCAATAGATGCAGAAAAGGCCTTCGACAAAGTACAGCCAAACCCAAAGGCAAATACTAAAATCAAACTGATTACCAAGCAAATCAAAGGAGAAATAAGAAAATTCCTAGAAGAAAATGACAATGAACACACAATAGTGCAAAACCTATGGAATACTGCAAAAGCATTTCTAAGAGGGAAATTTATAGCAATACAATCCTACCCAAGGAAACAAGAAAAAAATCAAACACATGACCTAAACATACGCCTAAAACAACTGGAGAAAGAAGAACAAAAACACTTGAAAGCCTGCAGAAAAAGAGATATCATAAAGATCAGAGCAGAAATAAATGAAAAAAGAGGGAAAGAAACAATAGTAAAGATAAATAAAAAGAAAAACAGTTTCTTCAAAAAGATAAGCAAAATTGAAAAGCCACTGGCCAACCTCAGGAAGAAAAATAGAGAGAAGAACCAGATCAACAAACTCAAAAAAAGAAAAAGGAGAGATTGCAACAGATAATGCAGAAATTCAAAGGATTATGAGCAAATATATGGCAGTAAACTGGACAATCTAGAAGAAATGGACAGTTTCTTGGAAAAGATTACTCTTCCAAGACTGAACCAGGAAGAAATAGAAACTAGGAACAACCCAATCACAAGCTCAGAAATCGAATTTGTGATCAAAAATCTACCCAAATATAAAATCCCAGGGCCAGATGGCTCCACAGGTGAATTCTACAAAACATTTAAAGAAGAGCTAATGCCTGTCTTTGTAAAACTCTTTCAAACAATTGAACAGGAAGAAAACATCCAAACACATTCTACGAGGCCACCATCACCCTGATACCAAAAACAACACAAAAAAAAGAAAATTATACACTGATTTTACTGATGAACTTGAATGCCAAAATCCTCAACAAAATCCCAGCAAACAGAATTCAACAACACATCAGAAACCTCATACATCATGATCTAGTTGGGTGCATCCCAGGCATACTACAATTCTTCAATATCCACAAATCACTCAATGTGATGCACCATATCAACAAATTGAGACAAAAATCACATGATCATCTCAATAGATGCAGAAAAGGCCTTCGACAAAGTGCAGCATCCATTTATGATAAAAACTCTATAATAATGGGCATAGAAGGATCCTATCTCAACATAGCGAAACTCATATATGAGAAGCCCACAGCAAACATTATCCTCAACGGTGAAAAACTGAAGGCATTCCCTCTAAGATCAGGAACAAGACGGTGTGAACACTTTCACCACTATTATTCAACATAGTCCTGGAAGTTCTAGCAACAGCCATAAGAGAGGAAAAAGAAATAAAAGGAATCCAGATTGGAAAAGAAGAAGTAAAACTCTCTCTATTTGTGAATGGCATGATATTATACATAGAAAACTCCAAAGACCCTTTTACAAAACCACTAGAGCTAATCAGCGAATTCAGCAAAGTTGTGGGATACAAAATCAATACACAGAAATCACTGGCATTCCTCTATACAAACAATGATAAATCAGAAAATGAAATCAAAGAGGCAATGCCCTTCACCATTGCAACCAAAAGAATCAAATATCTAGGAATAAACCTACCCAAAGAAACAGAAGAACTGTGCACAGAAAATTACAAGACACTCATGAAAGAAATTGAAGAAGATTTAAACATATGGAGAGATATTCCATGTTCCTTGGACAGAAGAATCAATATTGTGAAAAGGACCATGCTATCAAATACCATCTACAGATTCAATGTGATCCCTATCAAGCTACCAGTGACATTCTTTACAGATCTAGACCAAAGAGTAGCACAGTTCATATGGAAACACAAAAGACCCCGTATAGCCAAAGCAATCCTTAGAAAGAAAGAAAGGGGCTGGAGGGATCAGCCTCCCTAACTTCAGACTATACTACAAAGCAACAGTCATCAAGACAGTATGGTACTGGCACAAAAACAGAAATATCGACCAATGAAACAAGATAGAGAACTCAGAGATAGGCCCACACACCTATGGATATCTTATTTTTGATAAAGGAGGTGAAAATCTAAACTGGGACAAAGACAGCCTCTTCAACAAATGGTGCTGGGAAAATTGGACAGCTACATGCAAAAAAATGAAGTTGGAACATTCCCTGAAACCATACACAAAGATCAACTCAAAATGGATTAAAGACCTAAATGTAAGACCAGAAACCATCAAACTCTTAGAGGAGAATATAAGTAAAACACTCAAGGACATAACTCAAAGCAAAATCTTCCATGACCCAACTACTCTAATAGCAGAAGGAAAAACAAAAATGAACATGTGGTGCCTAATGAAACTTAAAAGCTTTGGTATGGCAAAAGAAACAACAAAAAAGGTGAACAGACAGCCCACAGCATGAGAGAAAATAATATCAAATGAAATAACAGACAAAGAATTAATCTCCAAAATCCACAAGCACCTCAGCACCAGAAAAATGAGCAACCCAATTGAAAAATGGGAAAAAGAGCTAAATAGATATCTCACCAAAGAGGACATACAGAAGGGCAAAAAGCACATGAAACAGTGCTCAGCCTCACTTACTATTAGAGAAATGCAAATCAAAACCTGACACCAGTCAGAATGGCCATCATCAAAAAATCTACAGATAACAAATGCTGGAGAGGGTGTGGAGAAACGGGAACTCTATTGCATTGCTGGTGGGAATGTAAATTGATATAGCCTCTGTGGAAGACAGTATGGAGGCTTCTAAAAAATTAAAAATAGAAGCACCATACGACCCAGAAATCCCACTATTAGGCTTAAACCCTGATGAAATCAAAACCGAAAGAGGCACCTGTACCCCAATCTTCATTGCAGCTCTCTATACAATAGCTAGAACATGGAGGCAACCTAGATGTCCATCGATGAATGAATGGATAAAGAAGCTCTGGTACATATACACAAAGGAATATTACTCAGCTGTAGAGAGGAAGGCACAGGAATCAGTCCTAATGAGGTGGTTGGATCTAGTAACTATCATAAAAAGTCAAGTAGGTCAAAAAGAGAAAGACAAGTACAGTATACTTACACACATATATGGAATCTAGTAAAAGGGTAATGATAACACACACAGTGAACTGATGGAAGAACATACATAGAGAATAGAAATATGGACATTGGTGAATGAACAGTGGGTCAGAGGCATAGAGGAAAACATGGAAAACTATACTATCATATGTGAAAAAAATACCTATTGTCATTGTGCTCTGGGAATAGGAGTGCCTACAAGGACTCAGTGCGACAGCCTGGCGGGGTGGGATGGGGGTCTGTGAGGGGAGAGGGCACCAGGGATACGCATATGACTGATCAGGGAACATATATGCCTTTGAACAACAAAATTCTGTAAAAATTAAGAAAAAAATTCCACAAACAACAAATGCTAGAGAGGGTGTGGAGGGAAGGGAACCCTGCGGCATGGTTGGTGGTAATGTGAATCGGTACAGTTACTACGGAGAACTGTGTGGAGGTTCCTTAAAAAACTAAACATAGAGCTACCACACGACTCTGCAATCACACTCCTAGGCATATATCCAGAAAAGAGCATGCCCCAACGAGATACAGGCTCCCCAAGGTTCACTGCAGCACTGTCTAAAGTAGCCAAGACATGCAAACAAACTAAATGTCCATCGACAGAGGAATGGATCAAGAACAGTGGTGTATGGAGATAATGGGATATTACTCAGCTATTAAAAAAAAATGAAATACAGCCATTTGCAGCAATGTGGATGGGCCTAGAGAGTGTCATATTGAGTGAAGTCAGTCTGAAAGAGAAAGAGAATATTATGTGACATCCCTTTCAACAGGATTCTTAAAACAAATGACACAAATGAACTTTTTACAAAACAGAAAGAGACTTACAAACTTGAAAAATGAACTTATTGTTGCAGGGGAAGAGATGTTTGGAGACTTTGGGAAAGTCATGTAAACACTGACATGTTTGAACTGGATAACCAAAAAAAAGCTATTGTACAGCACATGGAGCTCTGTTTAATGTGATCTACCAGCCTAGATGGGAGGGCTCTTAAGGGGGACAAAGCATGAACTAGTAAAAAACACAGGAATCAGTCCTAATGAGGTGGTTCGATTTAAATAAAAAGTCAAGTAAGTCAAAAGAGTAAGACAAGTACAGTATACTTACACATATATATGGAATCTAGTAAAAGGGTAATGATAACACACGCAATGAACTGATGGAAGAACATACATAGAGAATAGAAATATGGACATTGTTGGGAATGAACAGTGGGTGGGAGGCACAGAGGAAGTAACATGGAAACCTATACTATTATATGTGAAAGAGATACTTATTGTCATTGTGCCCTGGGAATAGGAGTGCCTACAAGGGCTCAGTGCGACAGCCTGGAGGGGTGGGATGGGGGGGATCTGTGAGGGGAGAGGGGACCAGGGATATGCATATGACTGATCAGGGAACATATATGCCTTTGAACAACAAAATTCTGTAAAAATTAAGAAAAAAATTCCACAAACAACAAATGTTGGAGAGGGTGTGGAGGGAAGGGAACCCTGAACCACAGCTGGTGGTAATGTGAATTGGTACAGCAACTATGGAGAACTGTATGGAGGTTCCTTAAGGAACTAAACATAGAGCTACCACACGACCTCGCAATCGCACTCCTAGGCATATATCCAGAGAAAAACAGGCCCCAACAAGCTACAGGCTCCCCAAGGTTCATTGCAGCACTGTCTAAAGTAGCCAAGACATGCAAACAAACTAAATGTCCATCGACAGAGGAATGGATAAAGAGAACAGTGGTGTATATAGACAATGGAATATTACTCGGCTATTAAAAAGAATGGAATACAGCCATTTGTAGCAATATGGATTGACCTAGAGAGTGTCATATTGAGTGAAGTCAGTCTGAAAGAGAAAGAGAATATTATGTGACATCCCTTTCAACAGGATTCTTAAAACAAATGACACAAATGAACTTTTTACAAAACAGAAAGAGACTTACAAACTTGAAAAATGAACTTATTGTTGCAGGGGAAGAGATGTTTGGAGACTTTGGGAAAGTCATGTAAACACTGACATGTTTGAACTGGATAACCAAAAAAAAGCTATTGTACAGCACATGGAGCTCTGTTTAATGTGATCTACCAGCCTAGATGGGAGGGGCTCTTAGGGGAGAGTGGATTCATGTATATGTATGGCTGAGCCCCTTTGCTGTTCAACTGAAAGGATCACAAACTTGTTAATTGGCAATGCCCCAATAGAAATGCTTTTGGTGTTGAGAAAAGAGTAAATAAATAAACCACTAAAAGTAAATAAATAAAAGACAGTATTATTTTAAAATAAATCTCTCCAAGTATTTGGAAATACCAAAAAAAGAAAGGTACAAGTGAGGAATTAGCATAATCTGTACACCAGAAACTCTACCAGAAAAACTTTGAATTCACAAAAATATAACGACAGAAAAACTCAAAATTTAGACAGAAAACTGGGTATGGGAGTGTATTTAGAACTTCAAAATTCTGCCTTTCATAACACAATGACTACCCTAGTTGAAGTCTTTGCCTATTGCTCAATCTGCAGGTACCAGCAAGGAGAGAGATACTCCCATCCCATAGACTTGACTCACCTTTAGTACAGTACTTATACCGCCTCCTGACTTCCTCAAGAAGTATTACCTGCAGCAGATTTCCACCATCCCATCCCATCCTATCAGACCAACTCCCTAAGTCAATAGCAGTCCTCGCCCTGGGATTATTCTACAATCTCAATGGCCCTAGTTCCGAGCTTCCGTGGACACCAGTGGATTTACCACCCTGTCCAAGGTATGAACGGCTCAGGCACGGGTTGTCTATGTGGGTCTTACCCTATTCAGACTGTCACTCATTCACTAGGTCACCCCTCAACAGCCACAAAGGATTCCCTTCTGTCCCAGTGGATTGCCACGGATGCACGGATCTCTCCCCTGCACTTCAGCCCCTGACCTCAGGTTCAGAATGGTTCCACTTGCTCTTTTATTTCCACTGCGTTTGTCATTTTTTTTAATTTGCTTTGTCTTACTGAGCTCTGTGTGGATCCAGAGGGCCCTTTTCAGTATTCAGGGATTCATGCCAGGATTCAACTGGTCTTTTGGGAGAACTAACGCATCTTTGGACATTCTCGAGGCATTCGTGCAGAGAGATTTACTCCACTTCCACCTATCCCTCTGTCATCCTGTCCACTCCCATTTTTACATGTCTTAGAAAAGAATTAACCTTTCTATAGACAGAAGTGCCATAGCCATCACCACACATGCTAAGAGAACACATGTAATTCCATTCTCTTTGATAATGGCAAATATACAATATAATCTCCTCAGCTACACTCCTCTGCTCTAGATTAGCATGAGAGTTACTACCTGGCCATACATTTTACAAAGCACCTGATAGGCATTACCATATGTAATTCCATTCAGTGCTTCTCTGATCTTCATTTCCTGTTCTACATAAGTCGTTCATGCCCATCAAGAAAATCAAGGATTTTAATTAGAGAAAACTTTGAATTCACAAAATATAACGACCTCAAAATTTAGACAGAAAACTGGGTATGGGAGTGTATTTAGAACTTCAAAATTCTGCCTTTCATAACACAATGACTACCCTAGTTGAAGTCTTTGCCTATTGCTCAATCTGCAGGTACCAGCAAGGAGAGATACTCCCATCCCATAGACTTGACTCACCTTTAGTACAGTACTTATACCGCCTCCTGACTTCCTCAAGAAGTATTACCTGCAGCAGATTTCCACCATCCCATCCCATCCTATCAGACCAACTCCCTAAGTCAATAGCAGTCCTCGCCCTGGGATTATTCTACAATCTCAATGGCCCTAGTTCCGAGCTTCCGTGGACACCAGTGGATTTACCACCCTGTCCAAGGTATGAACGGCTCAGGCACGGGTTGTCTATGTGGGTCTTACCCTATTCAGACTGTCACTCATTCACTAGGTCACCCCTCAACAGCCACAAAGGATTCCCTTCTGTCCCAGTGGATTGCCACGGATGCACGGATCTCTCCCCTGCACTTCAGCCCCTGACCTCAGGTTCAGAATGGTTCCACTTGCTCTTTTATTTCCACTGCCTTTGTCATTTTTCCTAATTTCCTTTGTCCTACTGAGCTCTGTGTGGATCCAGAGGGCCCTTTTCAGTATTCAGGGATTCATGCCAGGATTCAACTGGTCTTTTGGGAGAACTAACGCATCTTTGGACATTCTCGAGGCATTCGTGCAGAGAGATTTACTCCACTTCCACCTATCCCTCTGTCATCCTGTCCACTCCCATTTTTACATGTCTTAGAAAAGAATTAACCTTTCTATAGACAGAAGTGCCATAGCCATCACCACACATGCTAAGAGAACACATGTAATTCCATTCTCTTTGATAATGGCAAATATACAATATAATCTCCTCAGCTACACTCCTCTGCTCTAGATTAGCATGAGAGTTACTACCTGGCCATACATTTTACAAAGCACCTGATAGGCATTACCATATGTAATTCCATTCAGTGCTTCTCTGATCTTCATTTCCTGTTCTACATAAGTCGTTCATGCCCATCAAGAAAATCAAGGATTTTAATTAGAGGTGCTCAGCCCCTGAAAGTTACAGGCTCAGTTTTCGAAGTAGTGGGCGAAGCACTCCATTGTGGAGTACAGTGATGATGGTTAATGGACAGCCGTGGTTCATTCTGTGCCCCAAAACATGTCCAGAAAATAAACTGATCACGAGGAGACTCTGGGAAAAACACCCGGCACTTGGTGGACCAAAGAATGGATCCCTCAGCCTTACAAACAGTAACTCTAGGGCAGTGCTCATGACTGAGTACTTCTGGGAACAGCCCCAATTACAATTCGTGGGCACTGTACCACCTAAAAGAGAGTGCGGGAAAGGATTAAAGCTTGCTATGATGCTGATCAAAGAGAAGAGTGTTTATTAGTTTATTTTTCACGTTCAACAATAAAGTTAATGAACAGATATCCCATGATAATTGACAGCTTTAGTTTCCAGTCAAATGTCTGAAAACAATCCTCTTTAGTCATACACTAGATATCTGACTATGTTATATGATCACCAGTAATACTTTTAAGAACTAAATTCATATTTTTTCTAGAAAGAAAAAATGCTTTACCATATTGTTTGCCAAACATTAACATGAATCTGTCATAGGTACACATAGGTCTGTTCCTCCCACGCCGCTTTTCACCTCCATTCCCACTCCACTTCACTAAGTTGTTACAAAAAATATGGAAGGCCTCACAAATGAGTATGTAGCCCTTGCACATGAGTCCTGTTAGTCTTCTCTGTATTATTCCATTTTTTTAGTATATGTGCTGCTAAATGAACATGCTAATAAATATGATGTTAATAGAAAAAGATCGTCTATTTAATCATCTACCAGTAAATGATCAATTACATTAGGAATTAGGCTATCCTGCTACATATATTCGCTCCTAGAATTTCTAATTTTCATAAGACCCAAAGTTCCATACAGAAATTAAGCTTTTTTTAAAAAAATTCTGCTGTTCATTTTCTAAATTATATTTATTTATTTATTTGTTCATTCATTCATTTTTGTGTGGGATGAGTCTTGGTTGCAGTGCATGGATTTTTCATTGCTGTGATTTCTCTTGTTCTCCAGCATGGACTCTAGGTGTTCAGGCTTCAGTCGTTGCAGCACAGGGGCTCAATAGTTGGGGTACTTTTGATGAAACAAGGATTTTAATTAGAGGTGCTCAGCCCTGAAAGTTACAGGCTCAGTTTTCGAAGTAGTGGGCGAAGCACTCCATTGTGGAGTACAGTGATGATGGTTAATGGACAGCCGTGGTTCATTCTGTGCCCCAAAACATGTCCAGAAAATAAACTGATCACGAGGAGACTCTGGGAAAAACACCCGGCACTTGGTGGACCAAAGAATGGATCCCTCAGCCTTACAAACAGTAACTCTAGGGCAGTGCTCATGACTGAGTACTTCTGGGAACAGCCCCAATTACAATTCGTGGGCACTGTACCACCTAAAAGAGAGTGCGGGAAAGGATTAAAGCTTGCTATGATGCTGATCAAAGAGAAGAGTGTTTATTAGTTTATTTTTCACGTTCAACAATAAAGTTAATGAACAGATATCCCATGATAATTGACAGCTTTAGTTTCCAGTCAAATGTCTGAAAACAATCCTCTTTAGTCATACACTAGATATCTGACTATGTTATATGATCACCAGTAATACTTTTAAGAACTAAATTCATATTTTTTCTAGAAAGAAAAAATGCTTTACCATATTGTTTGCCAAACATTAACATGAATCTGTCATAGGTACACATAGGTCTGTTCCTCCCACGCCGCTTTTCACCTCCATTCCCACTCCACTTCACTAAGTTGTTACAAAAAATATGGAAGGCCTCACAAATGAGTATGTAGCCCTTGCACATGAGTCCTGTTAGTCTTCTCTGTATTATTCCATTTTTTTAGTATATGTGCTGCTAAATGAACATGCTAATAAATATGATGTTAATAGAAAAAGATCGTCTATTTAATCATCTACCAGTAAATGATCAATTACATTAGGAATTAGGCTATCCTGCTACATATATTCGCTCCTAGAATTTCTAATTTTCATAAGACCCAAAGTTCCATACAGAAATTAAGCTTTTTTTAAAAAAATTCTGCTGTTCATTTTCTAAATTATATTTATTTATTTATTTGTTCATTCATTCATTTTTGTGTGGGATGAGTCTTGGTTGCAGTGCATGGATTTTTCATTGCTGTGATTTCTCTTGTTCTCCAGCATGGACTCTAGGTGTTCAGGCTTCAGTCGTTGCAGCACAGGGGCTCAATATTTGTGCCTCATCATCTCCAGAGGGTGGGTTTAGTGGCCTCATGGCATGTAGGATCTTCCTGACTCAGGAATGAACCTGTGTCCCCTGCATTGGCAGGCAGATTGGTAACCACTGATCCACAAGGGAAGCCCAGGAATTAAGCATTTATTTATAATTATATGTATAATACGTGTGTTTATACAGAAATACATGCATGAAATTTTATCTATCATAAATGATCTATTATTCACCATGCTTGTCAGAGTAAGCATTTAGTGGAAAGCAGAGATACTCCCGTATTTTTCTTAACTCTATCATGTTTTCAAGACTCACTTCTCTTATGTTCATCAACTAATATTAAACAATCAGTTTATTGTCAGTGGAAAGCAGAGATACTCCCGTATTTTTCTTAACTCTATCATGTTTTCAAGACTCACTTCTCTTATGTTCATCAACTAATATTAAACAATCAGTTTATTCTCAGATACCATGCCTCCTTACTTTAACTAAAGCAGAGAAAACCTAGTGAATATCTTGTTCTTCATAATGTCTCCACTCTCCAGTACACTGGAAAAAGAATCATGCTCAGATCTCATTCAGTATGATGAGATCCTGAACCTAACAGTTACCAGTTCTTGCTGAAAATACAGCATTGTCCATTTCAGTCATAAATTTTACTTATTTACAAAGGACAGACAAGAAAAATAACATTAAAGTCTACAGTTGTATGATTCTGTTGTTCAAAGGTACATTTAGGAATATTTTTTGGAACATTGAAATACATGATACATGCACCAAGGCTTCCTTGTACTATCAAAGAAGCGATGTTTGGAGATGGTTCAAAAACTCGACCCCATGGGCTGCCAAGATGGACTCTCAATGAGTCAGATAAATTTTGCCCATAAGAAGTCAATGTCAGGAAAGGACAGGCCTTTTTTGGAGAGCACACGAGGTTGTCTTGGGTGTTGTCCAGGTAATAATCTTCTGATACCATTTGGAGATCTATTTGCTATATTTTCTAAGAAACAACATTGACAATATTAAAGATACATACAGATAGAAGAGCTTTCAAGGTGCCTAAAAGAAAGGCTAGCCAGGAGAATCAGGACCAATGATAGTCGTCAAAAACTTAGTAGTGTGTGTTTTATAGATAGAGGAGAACAAGTGTCACAATCCATGTTCTAGAGTCACTGCTAGTATGTGGTGACAGAAAGTGTTTTTCTCTGCAGGCAGAGCCATCACAGCCCCTGATGGAATCCCTGTGACACACATGCAGGCTGAGAGCCCACAGGCATGTGTGATGTGATGTGAGGAAGTGACGAGATGTCTGTACTGGTGCCCAGTCACATCCACTTGCCAGTAATGGAGACTTGGGGAAAATGGAATGCCCTCTCTAAGTCACTGCATCTTCATGAATATAATTTGAGGATAATACTGAAGATTAAGGCTAGCTCACAGGGTGCCTAAAAAACACAAATTTTAAACCATTTTAAAGCTTTGGATAAAGTATCAAAGAAATACATGGGGTTATTAAGGGACATTTGCAGATTGAAGATACAGTATCCTGTTTCTCTTAGATATCTCTGTGTACCCAACTGTAGTGATAGGTCAGTCATTGCTAATTGTGACGGTAAACCACACAGATCAACGGTGCTATTCTATTCATTTCAGTATGGATAATGCACAGATTTGTCAATTTACAGTGAAAAACTTACAAACCGTTGGAGCACCTTGCTACTGAAACCTTGCAGAGTCCCTAGACATTCACTATCTTAAGAGAATAACATAAAATCTATTGCTCAGAATTAACTGGCAAATGTTTGCAAAGTACAGAAGCACTTCTAGGAGCAGTACAAAAATGGAGGAAGTAACCTCTGGCTCCAGCTATATATCTGTGCAAATACCATGAGCCACCTAAACTTACACAGTGGAAGGTGTTTCCCTACCAGAGCTGCTACAGCACCAAATAATGCTCAGGGCAACAGAGAGAGAAAGGCTCCCTCCACAAAAAGACTCGTGATAATCTCGATTGTATAGATCATTTCAGAATGGCTTTATTTTTATTTAACCAAGGTCCTGCCTGCTGCTTTTGCTGGTGATGTCAAATCTGATCTCGGGCCAGGACAGCAATGGCCCACAATTCTGTCTGGGAGGGGATACTGTCTGCCTGCAATCCCTTAAAGATATGTTTGACCCTTTCATCAATATGTCTCATATCTTCTATGTATGCTCATGGGAGATGTACAAAGATTTTGTAAGTACTGTACATCTTGATTATTTCCAGAAGAAACCTTCATGTAAGTGATTGGGCTATAGTATAAACAAGAAGGCTGCATCAGCCAAATTTCAAATAATGCATGCTCCAGGTCAAAGTAGGCATCGGATCATAAAATGTGGAAATCACAGAGAGGATCACCTGTGTGAAATCTCAGAAGCTAAAGGAGTGCAATAACTTTCTCAATAGCCTTTCATTTTCTTTTCAAATTTGAAAGTATATGCATTTCTATATGTCCGGTAAGGATGTCATAATAGAATGCAATAGATTCAGGGGATTAAACAACAGAAACTTCTTTCCTCACAGTTCGCAGGGCTGTGAGTCTCAAATCAGGGGGCTAGCAAACTCAGGATCTGTTAAGAGCTCTCTCATCTCAGCTTGACATCTCAGTGAGTGGAGGTGGATGAGAGACAGAGGAAAGACATGGAGACACAGACCAAAGGGAAAGCACGGGGTCACCTCATAAACACACTAATCCTACAGGATGGCTCATGCTCTGTAGGTCAGTCATTGCAATTTCAAAGATATTTTTTCAATTTAACAGTGAAAAACTTACAAACCGTTGGAGCACCTTGCTACTGAAACCTTGCAGAGTCCCTAGACATTCACTATCTTAAGAGAATAACATAAAATCTATTGCTCAGAATTAACTGGCAAATGTTTGCAAAGTACAGAAGCACTTCTAGGAGCAGTACAAAAATGGAGGAAGTAACCTCTGGCTCCAGCTATATATCTGTGCAAATACCATGAGCCACCTAAACTTACACAGTGGAAGGTGTTTCCCTACCAGAGCTGCTACAGCACCAAATAATGCTCAGGGCAACAGAGAGAGAAAGGCTCCCTCCACAAAAAGACTCGTGATAATCTCGATTGTATAGATCATTTCAGAATGGCTTTATTTTTATTTAACCAAGGTCCTGCCTGCTGCTTTTGCTGGTGATGTCAAATCTGATCTCGGGCCAGGACAGCAATGGCCCACAATTCTGTCTGGGAGGGGATACTGTCTGCCTGCAATCCCTTAAAGATATGTTTGACCCTTTCATCAATATGTCTCATATCTTCTATGTATGCTCATGGGAGATGTACAAAGATTTTGTAAGTACTGTACATCTTGATTATTTCCAGAAGAAACCTTCATGTAAGTGATTGGGCTATAGTATAAACAAGAAGGCTGCATCAGCCAAATTTCAAATAATGCATGCTCCAGGTCAAAGTAGGCATCGGATCATAAAATGTGGAAATCACAGAGAGGATCACCTGTGTGAAATCTCAGAAGCTAAAGGAGTGCAATAACTTTCTCAATAGCCTTTCATTTTCTTTTCAAATTTGAAAGTATATGCATTTCTATATGTCCGGTAAGGATGTCATAATAGAATGCAATAGATTCAGGGGATTAAACAACAGAAACTTCTTTCCTCACAGTTCGCAGGGCTGTGAGTCTCAAATCAGGGGGCTAGCAAACTCAGGATCTGTTAAGAGCTCTCTCATCTCAGCTTGACATCTCATAGTGAGTGGAGGGTGTGGATGAGAGACAGAGGAAAGACATGGAGACACAGACCAAAGGGAAAGCACGCTGGTGGTTCACCTCATAAACACACTAATCCTACAGGATGAGGGCTCCATGCTCTGACCTCATTTCACCTGAATAGATTTCTCTGGGGCTTAAATGGTAAAGAATATGCCTGTAATGCAAGAGATCAGGGTCCTATCTCTGAGTCTGGAAGATTCCCTGAAGAACACAATGACAAGTCACTCCAGCCCTCTTGCCAGGGAAACCCAAAAGACAGAAGAACCTGGCAGGTTACAGTCCATGGGGTACCCAAAAGTCACACACAACTCAGTTTCTAACACACAAACAATCTTGATAGAGTCCCCTTGCAAAACACACTTCTTTGGCAGTTGGGGCACCAAGAGAAGAATTGGGAGAACTCCCATTCAGTCCATAATAGAGCCTGACCTAATCCACTCTGAGGGAGGCTGGGGAAAAGGAAGCATGTTGCTTTTTTGTTCCATGAATGTCACCTGGGGCAGTCTTCACCAGGCTGAGCCAATGCATATTAAATGAGAACTGCTCTGCAGTGAGCTGGGTGGATGGAACAAGTGAAACAAAGTCAAATCCGGGCTGCAGAACGAATAATGACAGTTTTTCAAGTACTACAAGTTATTGTTCTAAGATTTGAAGTGAATAGGTTTGGAGGTACAACAGAAGGAATGTTTTAATCTGGAAAAAGTATTCTCTTTCTGATGAAGCTATTTTGAATGTTGGATGTTAATTCTTTCGGTCGAATAAGGGGCACACAGAAGACCATGAAACTGATATATTAAAAAAAAAAAAAAAGTGCGGAGTATCTCTGTTGAGTGCATGTAATTGGTTTCACTCACTCCTGTCTGACTCATGCTTCATTGCTGACTTTCTTCCAGCTCTTCCAAGCAATCTTTTTAAAGGTTCAGACATTTCACATAACATGAGTTTCATTCTATCAATATGTTAGCTGGGTTTTTCTGCTCTTATTCTCAGCCCATTGCCTAGTATTCTCTATAATCTTATGCCATAATTTCCCGACTTATTATTTGGTGACCATAAGCAATACTGCATCCTGTATTTAACATGAACACAAATTTTTAGGTGTGTGGATTAGAGCTAAGTGAATGTTGTGATTATACAACTTCTTATAAAGGAGTACATTGGTCTAAGTTCACAGAAAACAAGAGGCTGAGTAGTTCTATAGGTGTCTACGTGCATTCTGAGAGACTTCAGTTGTGCTGGACACTTGCAATCCTTCAGGTTCCTCTGTCCAGGGGGTTCTCCAGAGAAGAATTCTGGAGTGTTGCTGAACCGTCTTATAGGGAATGTTCCTCACCCAGGGATCAAACTTAATTTCTTACATCTCCTGCATTACCAGGAGTGTTTTGTTTTTCCACTAGCAACACTTAGGAAGCATGAAATATAGGTACACATGAACTATATTTGATTGAAACATTAAGGAAGTAAAGGCTGATACTAGATAAAATAGCGAAGGGAAGAGGTTCTATTTAGAAAATTTAATGAAAGCATTTTTATTGAGATGATATGAAGTAAAAGTAGGAAAAAAATGATTTTCAAATTTTATGTGACCTCTGTAAAAAAAATTATATACGTACCAAACTGGTTAATGTTCTGGTAATGAGTTTACATAGGACTGCCCGGAATACGCTAAGCAGTTGCCTGATCACTTCTAGAGGAAGAAGCATGTCCAGGGCAAATTTGTCTCTATCGACAAAAAACTACAACTGCCACGCCATAATCTATGCAGGCCCAGGACTAATAGAACAAGCCGAATACTTCGACGTGAGTATGTTTTCCAACTTTTTCACTGGAGCAAGTGAGACATTATACTAGTGTCACCTACATTCATATTGTTAGATGTGATGGTCACTGCACAAGCAGAGAAAGCTGGAGGAACAGGAAGCAATCAAAGAGAAATCACATTAAACTGTTAATACAGTATGAGAAATATGAAGTGATGACAAAAGATCATTAGTGACAAAACAAATAACATCTATGAAGCCCTCATGCAGATGACCTTGGTCCAACCAAGGCATGGCACCCAGCATTGCAACTTTTATACTGTGTGAAAGCATGGAGCAAATGTATTTTCATCCATGCAATGTAAGATTGCAAGACGTATCCATATGTCAGAAAAAGGAAGTCATTTTTGAGTGGTCTCTGTTAGAGTGACTCCTACATGGGAGGCACTCTGACACTGACCACTCTAGTCATCACTTCTGCCTTTCAAGGCTCTCCTGAGTTTGCCTCTACTTCCCTGACACCTCCTTCATCATCATTCTCAGGGACTCCTCGATCACTGAGTTTCTTCATTAGAACTCTAAACCTATGTCCAGTTCTGGTTGCAATCCTTCAGGTTCCTCTGTCCGGGGTTCTCCAGAGAAGAATTCTGGAGTGTTGCTGAACCTCTTATAGGGAATGTTCCTCACCCAGGGATCAAACTTAATTTCTTACATCTCCTGCATTACCAGGGTGTTTTTTTTCCACTAGCAACACTTAGGAAGCATGAAATATAGGTACACATGAACTATATTTGATTGAAACATTAAGGAAGTAAAGGCTGATACTAGATAAAATAGTGAAGGAAGAGGTTCTATTTAGAAAATTTAATGAAACATTTTTATTGAGATGATATGAAGTAAAAGTAGGAAAAAATGATTTTCAAATTTTATGTGACCTCTGTAAAAAAATATATGGACATACCAAACTGGTTAATGTTCTGGTAATGAGTTTACATAGGACTGCCCAATACGCTAAGCAGTTGCCTGATCACTTCTAGAGGAAGAAGCATGTCCAGGGCAAATTTGTCTCTATCACCAAAAACTACAACTGCCACACCATAACCCCTATGCAGGCCCAGGACTAATAGAACAAGCTGAAACTTTCAAAGTGAGTATGTTTTCCAACTTTTTCACTGGAGCAAGTGAGACATTATACTAGTGTCACCTACATTCATATTGTTAGATGTGATGGTCACTGCACAAGCAGAGAAAGCTGGAGGAACAGGAAGCAATCAAAGAGAAATCACATTAAACTGTTAATACAGTATGAGAAATATGAAGTGATGACAAAAGATCATTAGTGACAAAACAAATAACATCTATGAAGCCCTCATGCAGATGACCTTGGTCCAACCAAGGCATGGCACCCAGCATTGCAACTTTTATACTGTGTGAAAGCATGGAGCAAATGTATTTTCATCCATGCAATGTAAGATTGCAAGACGTATCCATATGTCAGAAAAAGGAAGTCATTTTTGAGTGGTCTCTGTTAGAGTGACTCCTACATGGGAGGCACTCTGACACTGACCACTCTAGTCATCACTTCTGCCTTTCAAGGCTCTCCTGAGTTTGCCTCTACTTCCCTGACACCTCCTTCATCATCATTCTCAGGGACTCCTCGATCACTGAGTTTCTTCATTAGAACTCTAAACCTCACAGTGGCCTTTAAAATATTGCCTTGCTTCTCATGGCTGCAACAATTGCCTCTGTTCTGAGGACAACACAGTATACATATCACGTTTTACTCCTTTATCCCCACTTCAACTTATTGCATTATCTTCTCCTTTCTGATTCTCTGCATTAACTTCAATCCTAACATTATGGGAAATACTCTCCAGAGAATTCTCCTTTAAACAGAATCTGTTCTTTTTTACAAATTTCTCAATGATTTCCAACATTGTTTTCCATTGTTTAAGCTCATTAATGATGAGTTAAACTTAAGGAAAATGGTCAGAATGGAGGAAGATGAGGGATTTTCAATAAATTTAAGTTTGGAATTTATTCAGAGATAACATGTGGCCATACATTTTATAAAGAAATTCATGAAAATTGCTATATGTAGTCCTATTCAGGTCTTCTCTGCTCTTCACATTTTGTTCCACTAAAGCAGTACATGCCCCTCAAGAAATCAAGCAATTTAAGTAGAGATACTCAGCCTCTGGGAGTGTCATGCTCAATCCTGATAGGAGTGACTGCAGGGGTAAAATGTTCCCATTGATGGTGAATCCCAATGATGCTGCTACTGAAGACAAGACTGTGCCATTTTATCTCTCTACATGTGTCAACAAAACAGGCTGTTCTCCAAGTGCCATGGTGGCAGGTGTCTGCATAGATAGACTGATAAAAAGTGTTTTCATTGTCTCTTTGTTGTAACAACATAAAATGAATTATCAACCAAAATGAATAAGAATGACTCATTTGACTCATTAATAAGAATGAAACACTGTGACAAAATGATGTGTTGGTTAGAATCATGTCTCCTGGATCAGGTACTCCAGTGCATATTAATTCCATAAACACTTAGACTATCCATATGTCAGAAAAAGGAAGTCATTTTTGAGTGGTCTCTGTTAGAGTGACTCCTACATGGGAGGCACTCTGACACTGACCACTCTAGTCATCACTTCTGCCTTTCAAGGCTCTCCTGAGTTTGCCTCTACTTCCCTGACACCTCCTTCATCATCATTCTCAGGGACTCCTCGATCACTGAGTTTCTTCATTAGAACTCTAAACCTCACAGTGGCCTTTAAAATATTGCCTTGCTTCTCATGGCTGCAACAATTGCCTCTGTTCTGAGGACAACACAGTATACATATCACGTTTTACTCCTTTATCCCCACTTCAACTTATTGCATTATCTTCTCCTTTCTGATTCTCTGCATTAACTTCACTCCTAACATTATGGGAAATACTCTCCAGAGAATTCTCCTTTAAACAGAATCTGTTCTTTTTTTACAAATTTCTCAATGATACCAACATTGTTTTCCATTGTTTAAGCTCATTAATGATGAGTTAAACTTAAGGAAAATGGTCAGAATGGAGGAAGATGAGGGATTTTTCAATAAATTTAAGTTTGGAATTTATTCAGAGATAACGTGTGGCCATACATTTTATAAAGAAATTCATGAAAATTGCTATATGTAGTCCTATACAGGTCTTCTCTGCTCTTCACATTTTGTTCCACTAAAGCAGTACATGCCCATCAAGAAATCAAGCAATTTAAGTAGAGATACTCAGCCTCTGGGAGTGTCATGCTCAATCCTGATAGGAGTGACTGCAGGGGTAAAATGTTCCCATTGATGGTGAATCCCAATGATGCTGCTACTGAAGACAAGACTGTGCCATTTTATCTCTCTACATGTGTCAACAAAACAGGCTGTTCTACGAGTGCCATGGTGGCAGGTGTCTGCATAGATAGACTGATAAAAACGTGTTTTCATTGTCTCTTTTGTTGTAACAACATAAAATGAATTATCAACCAAAAATGAATAAGAATGACTCATTTGACTCATTAATAAGAATGAAACACTGTGACAAAATGATGTAGCTGTGGTTAGAATCGATGTCTCCTGGATCAGGTACTCCAAGTGCATATTGAATTGCCATAAACACTTAGATTACTTTCTGTGGACAAGTAAATACTCAAAAATATAAGAATACAGAATGCATGATAGAATTTCAGAGCAAAAAAAAAAAAACAAAATTCTTCATGTTATACATTAAAACTGATAGGAAGAATTAGTTACTAAAATAACCTAGATTTGTTCCTAATTCAGCAATGTCTGAACCTTTCATTATAGACTTCTGCAACTTTCATTTCTTTCAGAAATATTTCCATACACAACAATAAGAAAGAGTGTTTAGTTCAGCTTCTCTGAGCAAAGATCACATGTTCCCAAATCAACTGAATTAGGAACTATTTTAATGAAACTGTTTCCCGTGGTTGCCTAGAACAAACAGTTGATTCAGTGGATACTCCTGTATCTGTGGTCCTGGAAAGAACCTCTGTATGATCTAATCACGGACCTGCGGAATATGACAGAAGTCTCAGAGACTATCTTGGAAAATGCCAAAAAGTGTGAGAAAGCTGTAAGCGAATTTGAAGCAATGCTAGAGACGAAATTCAGAAAGGTAAGCATCCTGTCAAGGGTTTCCTCGCTTTCTTAATGAATGGGAGAGATGATCTGTAAAATGAGGAATGAGTTCTCAAATATCACAGCATGTAACAGCAAGACTCATGACTTCTATATTCTAGGCTGCTACTGCATAAAGTAAGCCTTGTCATACTCAGTGATTGATTTCTACTCTTTGTGCATCAGAATTCCACTGCAATCTTTGAAATATGCAGCCTTCCCTACTTGGCACGCAATTCCCATAGAAACTTGCCTTTTCTTGGCTACAGATGTTTGAGATGGTTTCAATGATAAGAGAACTAGAGAATAGAATTCCTAAGATAAATGGTTTCTTCAAAGTACCCTAGGATATCGACTAGTGGAATTCCGCCTCTATTCTTTCTCTGTTCATCTCAAATCAAAAGATGATGGTGGAAAGGAAGATAAGAGAAAGACAAAATCAATCTTGAGTTATGTGCCTAGTTTTACGTTCCTAATAGGATTCTTAGAGTCTGGTTCCCTACTCCATGTCTAGAGAGTTTTATGTTCATGTGTCTTTCCCAAATGTTACTTTGATAATTGGAAGGAACAAAGATACTGAGACACTAACAGACTCCTGAGAAGTCATTATCCTTTGGTGTTCCAGATTGTTCTTGAAGTCAAAAAAAGGGAGAACTTCAAAAAAGCTGTGTGGACAGGATTTGAATCACTGAAAAGCAATGATGAAGATAAGCGTCGTTCTGCATTTTATCACCTGTTTCGATGCCTGGGCAGGGATGCACGTAAAATTGACATTTACATGAAGTTGGTGGCTTGCAGATATCTTTACAAGTGCTAAGTCCACATGCATTCCATCGAGGTCTACGATGGTTCCTAGAGATCCATTCTAAAGAAAGCTTCACCGCGTTCTGTACCTTTGCAATGCATGGTTGGATGCAATTTGGCTCATCAAAAATAAATAAATTAATTAATCAATTAAATAATTACAGTCTGTGTAGAAATGTCAAAAATGTACAGGGAATCTTCACTGTTTCTTGTGGTCATTTGATAGACAGTCAATAGAAAATCCATGTCTAACGCAAAGAGAAATACCTTTCTATAAAAATTAGTCACAAATAGTGGAAGCTGACATTAGAAAGAAGACTGTTAGGAGCTTACTTAAGAATCACAGCAAATCATACTGGGTCAAGTCTTTACACTCCATGACTTATGTAATTCTTTATTGTGCTGGTCATGCTACACAAAAGACGAAACACTCAGAATTCCACTGCAATCTTTGAAATATGCAGCCTTCCTACTTGGCACGCAATTCCCATAGAAACTTGCCTTTTCTTGGCTACAGATGTTTGAGATGGTTTCAATGATAAGAGAACTAGAGAATAGAATTCCTAAGATAAATGGTTTCTTCAAAGTACCCTAGGATATCGACTAGTGGAATTCCGCCTCTATTCTTTCTCTGTTCATCTCAAATCAAAAGATGATGGTGGAAAGGAAGATAAGAGAAAGACAAAATCAATCTTGAGTTATGTGCCTAGTTTTACGTTCCTAATAGGATTCTTAGAGTCTGGTTCCCTACTCCATGTCTAGAGAGTTTTATGTTCATGTGTCTTTCCCAAATGTTACTTTGATAATTGGAAGGAACAAAGATACTGAGACACTAACAGACTCCTGAGAAGTCATTATCCTTTGGTGTTCCAGATTGTTCTTGAAGTCAAAAAAAGGGAGAACTTCAAAAAAGCTGTGTGGACAGGATTTGAATCACTGAAAAGCAATGATGAAGATAAGCGTCGTTCTGCATTTTATCACCTGTTTCGATGCCTGGGCAGGGATGCACGTAAAATTGACATTTACATGAAGTTGGTGGCTTGCAGATATCTTTACAAGTGCTAAGTCCACATGCATTCCATCGAGGTCTACGATGGTTCCTAGAGATCCATTCTAAAGAAAGCTTCACCGCGTTCTGTACCTTTGCAATGCATGGTTGGATGCAATTTGGCTCATCAAAAATAAATAAATTAATTAATCAATTAAATAATTACAGTCTGTGTAGAAATGTCAAAAATGTACAGGGAATCTTCACTGTTTCTTGTGGTCATTTGATAGACAGTCAATAGAAAATCCATGTCTAACGCAAAGAGAAATACCTTTCTATAAAAATTAGTCACAAATAGTGGAAGCTGACATTAGAAAGAAGACTGTTAGGAGCTTACTTAAGAATCACAGCAAATCATACTGGGTCAAGTCTTTACACTCCATGACTTATGTAATTCTTTATTGTGCTGGTCATGCTACACAAAAGACGAAACACTCAGAATTCCTTCTGAAATCCAGCCATGAACTGACAGCCAACGTTCACAGTGCTACAACAGAAAATAGTGCCTTGCAACTAGTATATCCAGATAGCATGGCATACATCAAATGTCTCAAGATAGTTAGCATGCTGCCTAGTCCTTCTGGGCTGCAACAACCAAATATCACAGACTTATAAACTGTAGAACCTTATAAAACACAACATAGTCAGGCACAGGCCTCTCTGGTCACACTTCTTCCTGTATCCTCACAGAGAGGGAAAAGCTACGGAGCTATGTGCATCTCTGACCTACACAAGCAGTCATCTCCTTCAGGAGGCTCCATCCTCACAACTTCATCACCTCCCAAAGGCCCCACCTATGGACACCATCACCACAGGAGTCACGATTTCACCATCCAACATTTCTGGGGGACAGAGTGCTGAGACTGTAGAAGCTACAAATGGGAAATGGCTCCATCCTCCTCCAGTGGCTGTCTTCGGCCAACCTCCACAGCATCCTCAATTGCCGTATCATCTGCAAACCATTCCGTATGTTCTCTCTCTCTGGCTTTAACAAGTTAAGCTCAGTGAGGTGTCAACTCTATTATGTATTCAGCCTATTTACTGTTTCTCTCTCCCATACCAAGGTCCAAGAGCATGACCAGGAAACAGAGGTATGTCCGTTTCTGCAAGGTTCCCTCTCCACCACTCTGGATCTCCACTCCTCTGACCCTGTTTGAAGGGGGCAGAGGGTGACAACATGGGAAAGTTATCACTACACCGATTTGCATGGCTTTAATGTAGCCTTCTCATGCCCAAGAGGAACTGACCCTGAATTCCCCCTTAAAATACCAAGGTTGCCCACAAGACAGACAATGGTTTTGCCTTCCTCATTTTTCCCAAGAAAATTTTGGAAGCTGGATTGACACTAAAAATAGAAGCATTCTAGTTTTCAATGTCTGAATCAAGACAAGTCGTCAATTGAAAATCCTGTAGCATAAGAGAAAACTTTCATTAGTCACAATGTGGAAGCTGACATTAGAAAGAAGACTGTTGAGCTTACTTAAGAATCACAGCAAATATCTGGGTCAAGTCTTTACACTCCAGATTATTAATTCTTTATGTGCTGGTCAGCTACACAAAAGACCAAACACTCAGAATTCCTTCTGAAATCCAGCCATGAACTGACAGCCAACGTTCACAGTGCTACAACAGAAAATAGTGCCTTGCAACTAGTATATCCAGATAGCATGGCATACATCAAATGTCTCAAGATAGTTAGCATGCTGCCTAGTCCTTCTGGGCTGCAACAACCAAATATCACAGACTTATAAACTGTAGAACCTTATAAAACACAACATAGTCAGGCACAGGCCTCTCTGGTCACACTTCTTCCTGTATCCTCACAGAGAGGGAAAAGCTAGGGAGCTATGTGCATCTCTGACTACACAAGCAGTCATCTCCTTCAGGAGGCTCCATCCTCACAACTTCATCACCTCCCAAAGGCCCCACCTATGGACACCATCACCACAGGAGTCACGATTTCACCATCCAACATTTCTGGGGGACAGAGTGCTGAGACTGTAGAAGCTACAAATGGGAAATGGCTCCATCCTCCTCCAGTGGCTGTCTTCAGCCTATCTCCACAGCCTCCTCACTTGCTGTATCATCCTCAAACCATTCCATATGTTCTCTCTCTCTGGCTTCAACCAATTAAGCTCAGTGCGGTGTCAACTCTATCCTGTATCCACCCTATTTACTGTCTCTCTCTCCCATACCAAGGTCCCAGAGCATGACCAGGAAACAGAGGTATGTCCGTTTCTGCAAGGTTCCCTCTCCACCACTCTGGATCTCCACTCCTCTGACCCTGTTTGAAGGGGCAGAGGGTGACAACATGGGAAAGTTATCACTACACCATTTGCATGGCTTTAATGTAGCCTTCTCATGCCCAAGAGGAACTGACCCTGAATTCCTCTTAAAATCCAAGGTTGCCCACAAGACAGACAAGGGTGTCTCTTGTGGGGCCACCTTGGAATTTTATAAGACATTAACAAGGTGAGGATATCCGACTTCAGAGTTTCTCTTTGACCAGGAGAAACATTCTGAGATCTTCAGCTCACCACCTGCAGCAGTCTCCATAGTCTCTGTGTGTTCCCTCACTCTTTGCACCTTCCACGAGAAAATTAAGGAGCTTAAAGCAGCTGTCTAGAGCTGACCCACAGGAAATCTGTGCATCATAAACACTTCAAATAAGTGAGTAACAGAACTACTGGTGAGAATCAGACTCCATCCGGGATCTCTGGACAATTGTTGTCCTGCTCACATACACACAGAGTAGATCAGAACATTGGATTCATTAGGAAACAATAATCTGAGGCATCAGAAATCATCTCCTCTCCTTTTAGAGTAACTGGCTTTGTGTATAATTATTAGGCCTTACAAAAATCCCCTTCTTTATTCTCTGCATGGTTTATAAACCTGGCTATAAGCTACTATTGCATTCAACAAATTACTTTCTTTAAAAGAATTCTTAAGAATACATTTCTATATAGATACAAATTTCACCATTTATCATGCTTCCTATTCTCCCTATTAGATCCTACTTTATTTTTTGCCTTAGCCTGAAGAAATTCTTTTGGTCTTTCGTATAATCCAAGTCTGCTAGATACATATGCTTAGATTTCATTCATTTCATCTGTATTTGTTCTCACTTTGGAAATACAGTTTCACCCAATACAGTTTAAAGTACTTTTCTTCCCACCATTTAAAATTCCTTCCATTCTTTTTCTTGCCTGTTTCTGTATAGTTATCTTATTTTTTCTTCCTGAAATTCTTGTTCTTAATGGTTCTTGCCATTGTTTAATTATTTCTTTCCCATACCAAGGTCCAAGAGCATGACCAGGAAACAGAGGTATGTCCGTTTCTGCAAGGTTCCCTCTCCACCACTCTGGATCTCCACCCCTCTGACCCTGTTTGAAGGGGGCAGAGGGTGACAACATGGGAAAGTTATCACTACACCGATTTGCATGGCTTTAATGTAGCCTTCTCATGCCCAAGAGGAACTGACCCTGAATTCCCCCTTAAAATACCAAGGTTGCCCACAAGACAGACAAGGGGTGTCTCTTGTGGGGCCACCTTGGAATTTTATAAGACATTAACAAGGTGAGGATATCCGACTTCAGAGTTTCTCTTTGCACCAGGAGAAACATTCTGAGATCTTCAGCTCACCACCCGCAGCAGTCTCCATAGTCTCTGTGTGTTCCCTCACTCTTTGCACCTTCCACGAGAAAATTAAGGAGCTTAAAAGCAGCTGTCTAGAGCTGACCCACAGGAAATCTGTGCATCATAAACACTTCAAATAAGTGAGTAACAGAACTACTGGTGAGAATCAGACTCCATCCGGGGATCTCTGGACAATTGTTGTCCTGCTCACATACACACAGAGTAGATCAGAACATTGGATTCATTAGGAAACAATAATCTGAGGCATCAGAAATCATCTCCTCTCCTTTTAGAGTAACTGGCTTTGTGTATAATTATTAGGCCTTACAAAAATCCCCTTCTTTATTCTCTGCATGGTTTATAAACCTGGCTATAAGCTACTATTGCATTCAACAAATTACTTTCTTTAAAAAGAATTCTTAAGAATACATTTCTATATAGATACAAATTTCACCATTTATCATGCTTCCTATTCTCCCTATTAGATCCTACTTTATTTTTTGCCTTAGCCTGAAGAAATTCTTTTGGTCTTTCGTATAATCCAAGTCTGCTAGATACATATGCTTAGATTTCATTCATTTCATCTGTATTTGTTCTCACTTTGGAAATACAGTTTCACCCAATACAGAGTTTGAAAGTGACTTTTTCTTCCCACCATTTGAAAATGTCCTTCCATTCTTTTTTCTTGCCTTGTTTCTGATGAGAAGTTATTCTGTATTTCTTGCTCTCATTCACCTGTATGTAATGCATCTGTTACTCTACTGGTGGTGTTTCCTTTTGGTTTACTATTTTCTCTTCACTCTCAATTGTCAACCAGTAGATAATAATGGGTGTCTAATGTGACTGATGGGTGTCAAGTTCTTGAATCAATGGGCTCATGACATGTATACCTCTGACTGATTCATGCTGATATTTAGCAGAAAACAACAAAACTCTCTAAAGCAATTATCCTACAGCTAGAAATAAACTAAATGTGGAAGAAAATAGTATTATTTCGCACAGTCACAAGTGTTTATTTTACTCTTGTGATTTTGCAGAGCTTTGTGGTTTACAGATAGGTATATCTATATGATGATTGACACACTAATTAATTATTAAAATATATTGAAAATTAAATGATAAAAAATATGTTAAGATCAGGTAAAGTAGACTTTAAAGCAAACACAATGGCTAGAGGCAAAGAGCAGATTAAGGGTATTTCATAAAGGTAAAAGAATCAATCCAGTAGGAATACATAATAATCCTAAATATGCATACCCCAAACAACACAGTATCACACATGAAGCAGCAATGGATAGAACTGCAGGAGAAATAAATACATTGGTAAATGTAATGAGCAATTGGAACATCCCTCTCAAAAACTGACAGAACTACTAAACAGGAAATCAGTAAGGATATTCAAGGCATGAACAAGAAGACTTCAATTATATGTGCATATGTGCGTGTGTGTCTGTGTGTGTGTGTGTCTGTGTGTGTGTGTGTGTGAATGTACACTCCCCAAGGGGAAAGGAAAATAGAGTTTTTCCCACCAATGCCCAGGAACATTCACCCAGATAGATCATATGCTGAGCCCTAAAACAAAGCTCCATGAATCTGAAAGTCTTGAAACCCTATGGCATGTTTTCAAGTACAATGCAAAATAATAGAAGCACAAGAAGGTAATCTCTAGATGTGTACATTAAACAACACTTTTCTACATGTGTCACACATTCAAAAGGAAATCTCAATGGACTTTAAAAATACATAGCATTTAATGAACAGCAAAGCATACATTCAAATGTGTAAAATGTAGATAAAGCAGTGCTGTGACGGACAGTTGTAGGTCTACATGCTTGTGTCCACATGAAACAAAGGAATGAATCCCATGATACAATTCCATATTTCAAAAAACTACAAAAAGAAGTTAGGTAAAAACTAACAAGCAGAAAGACGGAGTAATAAAAACAGAGTAGACATCAATGAAACTGAAAATAGAAAACAGTCATTAAAACAACAACCTGTTTCTTTAAAACAACAAACTAAATAAAATGCTATCAAGACTGACAGAAAAAAGCAAAAGCAGGCAAATACTATCAGGAATGAAATATATGATATCACTACAGAATAGATAGTTATTAAAATTTTAGCCAGAGAGTATTACAGTTTTATACTCATGGTGATCATAATTTAGAAAAAGTGAGCAGTTCCTCAAAATTCAACAAAGGAACCAAGAATAAACATTGGGAAAAGCATGATGTTTTCACAAAGTGATCCTTCGAAAACTGGACAGTCCTATGAAAAATATGAAACTCTATCCCTGTCTTGTACCACACACAAAAATCAACTAAAAGGGCTTCCCCTGGTGGTCCAGTGGGTAAGGACACCGCCTTGCAGTGCAAGGGGCGCCAGTTCAATCCCTGGCCTGGGAAGATCCCACGTGCCGTGGAGCGGCTGGACCGATGTGTCCAATTACCGAGCCGGAGCTCTGGCGCACATGCGCGTATCACACATGAAGAATAAACTGCAGGAGAAATAAATACATTGGTAAATGTAATGAGCAATTGGAACATCCCTCTCAAAAACTGACAGAACTACTAAACAGGAAATCAGTAAGGATATTCAAGGCATGAACAAGAAGACTTCAATTATATGTGCATATGTGCGTGTGTGTCTGTGTGTGTGTGTGTCTGTGTGTGTGTGTGTGTGAATGTACACTCCCCAAGGGGAAAGGAAAATAGAGTTTTTCCCACCAATGCCCAGGAACATTCACCCAGATAGATCATATGCTGAGCCCTAAAACAAAGCTCCATGAATCTGAAAGTCTTGAAACCCTATGGCATGTTTTCGAAGTACAATGCAAAATAATAGAAGCACAAGAAGGTAATCTCTAGATGTGTACATTAAACAACACTTTTCTACATGTGTCACACATTCAAAAGGAAATCTCAATGGACTTTAAAAATACATAGCATTTAATGAACAGCAAAGCATACATTCAAATGTGTAAAATGTAGATAAAGCAGTGCTGTGACGGACAGTTGTAGGTCTACATGCTTGTGTCCACATGAAACAAAGGAATGAATCCCATGATACAATTCCATATTTCAAAAAACTACAAAAAGAAGTTAGGTAAAAACTAACAAGCAGAAAGACGGAGTAATAAAAACAGAGTAGACATCAATGAAACTGAAAATAGAAAACAGTCATTAAAACAACAACCTGTTTCTTTAAAACAACAAACTAAATAAAATGCTATCAAGACTGACAGAAAAAAGCAAAAGCAGGCAAATACTATCAGGAATGAAATATATGATATCACTACAGAATAGATAGTTATTAAAATTTTAGCCAGAGAGTATTACAGTTTTATACTCATGGTGATCATAATTTAGAAAAAGTGAGCAGTTCCTCAAAATTCAACAAAGGAACCAAGAATAAACATTGGGAAAAGCATGATGTTTTCACAAAGTGATCCTTCGAAAACTGGACAGTCCTATGAAAAATATGAAACTCTATCCCTGTCTTGTACCACACACAAAAATCAACTAAAAGGGCTTCCCCTGGTGGTCCAGTGGGTAAGGACACCGCCTTGCAGTGCAAGGGGCGCCAGTTCAATCCCTGGCCTGGGAAGATCCCACGTGCCGTGGAGCGGCTGGACCGATGTGTCCAATTACCGAGCCGGAGCTCTGGCGCACATGCGCCCATGCGCCCAGAGCCGGCGCTCTGCAATGACAGATGCCACTGCGATGGGAGGCCCACAGGAGCTAAAGAAAAAAGACGGATGAAAATAGAGAAATGAAAGACCAATAGACGTGGCCCGCCCGCTCCCCTCCCTCCCTAATCCGACCCCTGCCCAAAATAAATAAATAAATATAAATAAAAATTTTTTAAAAATCAACTAAAAGTGGATTCGAATGTTAAACATAAGACGTTAAGCCGTAAAACTCCTAGAAGAAATTCTTGAGGTAGAGTCCTTGCCATTCCTCTTTGCTATGAGGCTTTGAGTTTCACACCAAAAGAAAAGGCAACAGTTGGAAACACACACAAGTGGGGCCACATCCAACTCAAAGCAAAGGAACATCAACAAAACTTAATGGCAATCTATGGATTGAGAGGAAGCCTTTCCACATCACATATTGGATAAAGACATAATAATTAAACACTTCGAAGGGCAAAAAATCAAATACAACTCAAGGGCAAAACATCATAAAGAGCCCAAATGTTTTAATGGAACATAATTAAACTCGGGGTTTTGGTAAATCTGAAGATTAGATAGTAGATGGAGAGACACAGGAAGGCTTTCATTCCAGAACAACAAAAGCCTGTTTTTTCCTACCCTCATTCTCTTTCATCTCGAATGACTATTTTGGCAGCGAGGCAACAGGGTACATTCTTCAGTTAGTAGTTATTACCCACAGTGAACTGTCTGTGCTAAAATAGCCCAACTGGGAAAAATCTTGTATTTGCATATATACTGAGGAGGCATAAAAAAAGCAAGGTTATTTCCAGAGCTTCATTGTTTTCTACCTTTGTAACAAAATTCAACAGCCTCGTAAGGAATAAAGAGTTTCTTAAAAAACTAAAAATAGAAGCACCCTACGACCCTGCAATCCCACTCTTAGGCTTATACCCTGATGTAATCAAATCTGAAAGAAGCAGCTATACCCCAGTGTTCATTGCAGCTCTCTATACAATAGCTAGAACATGGAAGCAACCTAGATGCCCATCAATAAACAAATGGATACAAAAGCTCTGGTACATATATACAATAAAATACTACACAGCTGTAAAGAGAAATGCAGAAGAATCAGCCCTAATGAGGTGGCTGGATCTAGAACGTATCATCAAAAGTGAAGTCAGTCAGAAAGAGAAGAAAAAGTACAATATATTAACACATATATATGGAATCTAGTAAGATGGTGATGATGGCACATGCAGTGAAGCAACAAAGAGACAGACATGGACAGTGGACATATGGGCATTGTTGGAAAGGAACAGAGGGTGGGAGGCATAAAGGAAGTAGCATGAAGTCCTGTACTATCATATGTGAATAAATATCTATACTCATCGCTTGGTGAGAAAAGGAGATCCTTCAGCGGTGCTGTGTGATGGTCAGGAGGGGTGGGAAGTCGGGGATATACATATGACTAATCTGGGAACATACATATCTGTAAACAACAAAAGTCTGTAAAAGTTCAAAGGAAAATATAAGTTAAGAATAAATGAATACAATACAAAAATAAATAAATAAAAGGCAGTATAACTTTAAAATAAAATCTCTCCAAGTGTTTTGCAACATCAAAAACAAGGTACATGGCAGGAAGAGTATAATATGTACATCAGAAACTCTACCAGAACAAATTGAAATTCATAACAATATAATTACATGAAAACTCAAAATTTAGACAGAAAACTGTGTACGGGAGTATATTTAGACCTTCAAAATTCTCCCTTTCATAGCACATCAGGCACTCAATGACTCCCCTAGCTAAAGTCCTTCCCTATTGCTCAATCTGCAGGTACCAGCAAGGGGAGAGATACCCCCATCCCACTGGCATGACTCACCATTACTACTTATACCACCTTCTGACTTCCTCAAGAAACATTCCCTGCAGCGGATTTCCTCCATCCTATCCCCATCCTATCAGACCGACTCTGTACGATCAATAGCAGTCCTCAGCCTGGGATTATTCTGCAATCTCCATGGCCCTAGTTCTGAGCTTCCGTGGACACCAGAGGACTTACCACTCTGTCCGAGGTATGAATGACTCAGGCAAGGACTTTCTATGTGGTTCTTACTCTATTCAGGCTGTCACACACTCACTAGGTCACTCATCAACAGCCTCAAGGGCCCCCTTCTGTCCCAGTGGACTGCCACAGATGAAGAGATCTCTCCCCTGCACATCAGTCCACTCACACCTAGATTCAGGTTGGTCCCACTTGCTCTTCTCCTTCTTCTCTCTTCGTCCATTTTCCTTCTTCCCTTTGTCCTACTGAGTTCTGTGTGGATCCAGATGGCCCTTTTCAGTATTCAGGGATTCCTGCCAGGATTCACCTGGTCTCCTGGGAGAACTAATGCATTTTTGGACATTCTCGAGGCATCCGTGCAGAGAGATTTACTCCACTTCCTCCTATCCCTCTGTCATCTTGTCGACCCTCATTTATACATGTCTTAGAAAAGAATTAACCTTTCTATTGAGGTAAGCACCATAGCCATCCCCACACATGCTAACAGAACACAGGTAAGTTCCATTCTCTTAGACAATGGCAAATATACAAAGTAGTCTCATCAGTTACACTCCTCTGCTCTAGATTAGCATGAGAGTTACTACCTGGCCATACATTTTACAAAGCACCTGATGGGCATTACCATATGTAATTCTCTTTAGTGCTTCTCTGATCTTCATTTTCTGTACCACAAAAGTCATTCATGCCCATCAAGAAAATCAAGAACTTTAATTAGAGGTGCTCAGCCCCTGAAAGTTACAGGCTCAGTTTTGGAAGTAGTGGGCGAAGCACTCCATTGTGGAGTACAGTGATGCTGGTTAATGGACAGCCATGGTTCATTTTGTGCCCCAAAACAGGTTCAAAAAGTAAACTGATCAAGAGGAGACACAGGGGGAAAACCCCAGAAGTTGGTGGACCAAAGAATGAATCCCCCAACCTTATGAACAGCAACTCTAGAGCAGTGCTCCTGACTATTTCTGGAAACAGCCCCAATTACAATTCGTGGGCATTGTACCACCTAAAAGAGAATGCGGGAAAGGATCATAGCTTGCTATGATGCTGAGTCAAAGACAAGAATGTTTATTAGTTTCTTTTCAAATTCAACTACAAAGTTAATGAAGAGATATCCTATGATAATTGACACCTTCAGTTACCAGTTAGTCTGACAACAATCCTCTTTAGTCATATGCTGGATATCTCATTATGTTATATGATCACCAGTAATATTTTTAAGAAATAAAATCACATTTTTACTAGAAAGAAACTTGCTTTGCCATATTGTGTTGCCAAACATCTACATGAATCTGCCATAGGTACACATATGTCTGTTCCTCCCGCACCCCCTTCCACCTCCATTTGCATTCAACCCTTCTAACTTGTTACAGAAAATATGGAAGACCTCACAAATGTGTATGTCACCCTTGCACTGGAGTCCTATTTGTCTTCTCTGTATTATTCCAATTTTTTTGTCTATGTGCTGCTAAAGTGAACACGCTAATAAATACCATGTTAACAGAAAAAATCATCTATTTAATCATCTACCAGTAAATGTTCACCTACATTAGGAATTAGGATATCTTCCTGCATGTATTCACTCCTAGAAACTCTAATTTTCAGAAGACCCAAAGTTCCATATATAAATTAAGCTTTTCATTCAATTGTGGTGACTTTTAAAAATTTTTATTTATTCATTTAATTTTTTATTCATTCATTCATTTTTGTCTGGGATGAGTCTTGGTTGCAGTGAGTGCATCGGCTTTTCATTGCTGTGTCTTCTCTTTTGTCCAGCATAGACTCTAGGTGTTCAGGCTTCAGTAGTTGCAGCACATGGGCTCAATAGTTGTGGCTCAACATCTTTAGAGGGTGGGCTTAGTGGCGTAGGATCTTCCTGCCCCAGGAAAGAACCTGTGTCCCTGCATTGGCAGACAGATTGGTAACCACTGATCCACCAGGGAATCCCAGGAATTAAGCATTTATTAATACTTATGTGTATAATATGTGTGTATCTAGAGAAATATATGCATGAAATTTTATCACTCATAAATGATCTATTATTCACCATACTTGTCACAATAAGCATTTAGGGCAAGGTAGAAATAGTCCCCAATTTTTCTTACCTCTGTCATCTTTTCAAGAGTCACTTCTTTTATGTTGATCACCTAATTTTAAATAACCTTTTTATACTCAGGTACCATTTCTCTTCACTTTAACTAAGAGCAAAGAAACCCTAGTATATGTCTTGACCCAATGAAGTCTCCACTCTCCAGTATATTGGAAAAAGAATCATGTTCAGGTCTCATTCAGTATGATGAGATCCTGAACTTTACATTTATCAATTCTTGTTGAACATATATCATTGTCCATTTCACTCATAAATTTTACTTACTCACAAAGGACAGATAAGAAAAATAACATTAAAGTCTACAGTTGTATGCTTCTGTTGTTCAAAGGTACGTCTAGGAATATTTTTTGGAATATTGAAGTACATGATACACGTACAAAGGATTCCTTGTACATTCAAAGAAGCGATGTTTGGAGATGGTTCAAAAGCTCGACCCCATGGGTTGGCAAGATGGACTCTCAATGAGTCTGATAAATTTTGCCCATAAGAAGTCAATGTCAGGAAAGGACAGGCCTTGTTTGGAGAGCACATGAAGTTGTCTTGGGTGTTGTCCAGGTAATATTCCTCTATTACCATTTGGAGATCTATTTGCTATGTTCTCTAAGAAACAATGTTGACAAGAGTAAAGATACAGAAAGAGAGAAGAGTTCTCAAGGTGCCTAACAGAAAGGCTAGCCAGGAGAATCAGGACCAGACAAGATAGTCGTCAGTGACTTAGCAGTGTGTGCTTTATAGATAGAGGAGAACAAGTGTCACAATCCATGTTCTCAAGTCACTGCTAGTATGTGGTCACACAGGAAGTGTTTCTCTCTGCAGGCAGAGTCATTACAGTGCCTGAGGTGTCCCTGTGACACAAATGCAGGCTGAGAGCCCACAGGCATGTGTGATGTGATGTGAGGAAGTGACGAGATGACTGTACTGGTGTCCAGTCACCTCCACTTGCCAGTAATGGAGACAGGGGGAAAATGGCATGCCCACTCTAAGTCACTGCATCTTCATGAATATAATTTGAGGATAATACTGAAGATTAAGGCTAGCTCACAGGGTGCCTAAAAAACACAAATTTTAAACCATTTTAAAGATTTTGGTAAAGTATCAAAGAAATACATGGGATTATTAAGGGACGTTTGCAGATTGAAGATACAGTATCCCGTTTCTCTTAGATGTCTCTGTGTACTCAACTGTAGTGATAGGTCAGTCATTGCTAATTGTGACAGTAAACCATACAGATCAAAGGTGCTATTCTTTCCTTTTCAGTATGGAAAATGCAAGGATTTGTCAATGTATAGGGGAAAACTTACAAACCTCTAGAGCACATCACTGCTGAGACCTTGCAGAATCCCTAGACATTCAACTATCTTAAGAGAATAACATAAACACTATTGCTCAGATTTAAGTGGCAAGTGTTTGCAAAGCATAGAAGCACTTCCGGGAACAGTACAAAATGGAGGAAGTAACATCTGGCTCCAGCTATATATCTGTGCAAATATCATGAACCACCTAAACTTACACAGTGGAAGGTGCTTCCCTACCAGAGCTGCTACAGCACAAAGTCCTGCTCAGGGCAACACAGACAGAAAGACTTCCCTCCACAGGATGACTTCTGATAATCTCTGTCAAATAGATCATGTGAGCATGGCTTTATTTTTATTTAACCAGGGTCCTGCCTGCTGCTTTGCTGGTGATGTCAAATCTGATCTCGGGCCAGGACAGCAATGGCACATCTTTCTGTCCAGAAGGGGATACTGTCTGCCAGAACTCCCTTAAAGATATAGTACTCCCTTTGTCAATATGTCTCATTTCTTCTGTGGACGCTCATGGGAGATGGACAAGGATTTTGTAAGTATTGTACATCTTGGTTATTTCCAGAAGAAACCTTCATGTAAGTGATTGGGCTATAGTATAAACAAGAAGGCTGCATCAGCCAAACTTCAAATACTATACACTCCAGGTCAAAGCAAGCATCAGTTCATGAAACGTGGAAATCAGAGAGCGATCACTTGTGTGAAATCTCAGAAGCTAAAAGAGGGCAATAACTTTCTCAATAGCCTTTCATTTTCTTTTCAAATTTGAAAACAAATGCTTTTCCATTTGTTTCCAAGGCATGCCATAATATAAGGCAATAGATTCAGGGAATTAAACAACGGGAACTTCTTTCCTCACAGTTCTCAGGGCTGTGAGTCTCAAATCAGGGGGCTAGCAAGGTCAGGCTCTGGTAAGAGCTCTCTGCTCTCAGCTTGACATCTCATAGTGAGTGGAGGGTGTGGATGAGAGACAGAGGAAAGACATGGAGACACAGACCAAAGGGAAAGCACGCTGGTGGTTCACCTCATAAACACACTAATCCTACAGGATGAGGGCTCCATGCTCTGACCTCATTTCACCTGAATAGATTTCTCTGGGGGCTTAAATGGTAAAGAATATGCCTGTAATGCAAGAGATCAGGGTCCTATCTCTGAGTCTGGAAGATTCCCTGAAGAACACAATGACAAGTCACTCCAGCCCTCTTGCCAGGGAAACCCAAAAGACAGAAGAACCTGGCAGGTTACAGTCCATGGGGTACCCAAAAGTCACACACAACTCAGTTTCTAACACACAAACAATCTTGATAGAGTCCCCTTGCAAAACACACTTCTTTGGCAGTTGGGGCACCAAGAGAAGAATTGGGAGAACTCCCATTCAGTCCATAATAGAGCCTGACCTAATCCACTCTGAGGGAGGCTGGGAAAAGGAAGCATGTTGCTTTTTTGTTCCATGAATGTCACCTGGGGCAGTCTTCACCAGGCTGAGCCAATGCATATTAAATGAGAACTGCTCTGCAGTGAGCTGGGTGGATGGAACAAGTGAAACAAAGTCAAATCCGGGCTGCAGAACGAATAATGACAGTTTTTCAAGTACTACAAGTTATTGTTCTAAGATTTGAAGTGAATAGGTTTGGAGGTACAACAGAAGGAATGTTTTAATCTGGAAAAAGTATTCTCTTTCTGATGAAGCTATTTTGAATGTTGGATGTTAATTCTTTCGGTCGAATAAGGGGCACACAGAAGACCATGAAACTGATATATTAAAAAAAAAAAAAAAGTGCGGAGTATCTCTGTTGAGTGCATGTAATTGGTTTCACTCACTCCTGTCTGACTCATGCTTCATTGCTGACTTTCTTCCAGCTCTTCCAAGCAATCTTTTTAAAGGTTCAGACATTTCACATAACATGAGTTTCATTCTATCAATATGTTAGCTGGGTTTTTCTGCTCTTATTCTCAGCCCATTGCCTAGTATTCTCTATAATCTTATGCCATAATTTCCCGACTTATTATTTGGTGACCATAAGCAATACTGCATCCTGTATTTAACATGAACACAAATTTTTAGGTGTGTGGATTAGAGCTAAGTGAATGTTGTGATTATATAACTCCTTATAAAGGAGTATATTGGTCTGAAGTTCACAGAAAACAAGAGGCTGAGTAGTTTAAATAGGTGCATACATGCATTCTGAGAGACTTCAGTTGTGCTGGACACTTGCAATCCTTCAGGTTCCTCTGTCCAGGGGTTCTCCAGAGAAGAATTCTGGAGTGTTGCTGAACCATCTTATAGGGAATGTTCCTCACCCAGGGATCAAACTGAATTTCTTACATCTCCTGCATTACCAGGAGTGTTTTGTTTCCACTAGCAACACTTAGGAAGCATGAAATATAGGTACACATGAACTATATTTGATTGAAACATTAAGGAAGTAAAGGCTGATACTAGATAAAATAGCGAAGGGAAGAGGTTCTATTTAGAAAATTTAATGAAAGCATTTTTATTGAGATGATATGAAGTAAAAGTAGGAAAAAAATGATTTTCAAATTTTATGTGACCTCTGTAAAAAAAATTATATACGTACCAAACTGGTTAATGTTCTGGTAATGAGTTTACATAGGACTGCCCGAAGTACCTAAGCAGTTGCCTGATCACTTCTAGAGGAAGAAGCATGTCCAGGGCAAATTTGTCTCTATCAAAAAACTACAACTGCCACACCATAATCTATGCAGGCCCAGGACTAATAGAAGAAGCCAAAACTTCGAGTGAGTATTTTTCCAACTTTTCACTGGAGCAAGTGAGACATTATACTAGTGTCACCTACATTCATATTGTTAGATGTATGGTCACTGCACAAGCAGAGAAAGCTGGAGGAACAGGAAGCAATCAAAGAGAAATCACATTAAACTGTTAATACAGTATGAGAAATATGAAGTGATGACAAAAGATCATTAGTGACAAAACAAATAACATCTATGAAGCCTTCATGCAGATGACCTTGGTCCAACCAAGGCATGGCACCCAGCATTGCAACTTATTATACTGTATGAAAGCATGGAGCAAATGTATTTTCATCCATGCAATGTAAGATTGCAAGACGTATCCATATGTCAGAAAAAGGAAGTCATTTTTGAGTGGTCTCTGTTAGAGTGACTCCTACATGGGAGGCACTCTGACACTGACCACTCTAGTCATCACTTCTGCCTTTCAAGGCTCTCCTGAGTCTGCCTCTACTTCCCTGACACCTCCTTCATCATCATTCTCAGGGACTCCTCGATCACTGAGTTTCTTCATTAGAACTCTAAACCTCACAGTGGCCTTTAAAATATTGCCTTGCTTCTCATGGCTGCAACAATTGCCTCTGTTCTGAGGACAACACAGTATACATATCAAGCTTTACTCCTTTATCCCAGCTTCAACTTATTGCATTATCTCTCCTTTCTGATTCTCTGCATTAACTTCATTCCTAACATTATGGAAAATACTCTCCAGAGTGTCCTCCTTGAAACACAATCTGTTTTTTATTTACAACTTTCTCAGTGATACCAACATTCTTTTCCATTGTTTAAGCTCATTAATGATGAGTTAAACTTAAGGAAAATGGTCAGAATGGAGGAAGATGAGGGATTTTTCAATAAATTTAAGTTTGGAATTTATTCAGAGATAACGTGGCCATACATTTTATAAAGAAATTCATGAAAATTGCTATATGTAGTCCTATTCAGGTCTTCTCTGCTCTTCACATTTTGTTCCACTAAAGCAGTACATGCCCATCAAGAAATCAAGCAATTTAAGTAGAGATACTCAGCCTCTGGGAGTGTCATGCTCAATCCTGATAGGAGTGACTGCAGGGCAAAATGTTCCCATTGATGGTGAATCCCAATGATGCTGCTACTGAAGACAAGACTGTGCCATTTTATCTCTACATGTGTCAACAAAACAGGCTGTTCTACAGTGCCATGGTGGCAGGTGTCTGCATAGATAGACTGATAAAAACGTGTTTTCATTGTCTCTTTTGTTGTAACATCATAAAATGAATTATCAACCAAAATGAATAAGAATGACTCATTTGATTCATTAATAAGAATGAAACACTGTGACAAAATGATGTAGCTATGGTTAGAATCCATGTCTCCTGGATCAGGTACTCCAAGTGCATATTGAATTGCCATAAACACTTAGATTACTTTCTGTGGACAAGTAAATATCAAAAATATAAGAATACAGAATGCATGATAGAATTTCAGAGCAAAAAAAACAAAATTCTTCATGTTATACATTAAAACTGATAGGAAGAATTAGTTACTAAAATAACCTAGATTTGTTCCTAATTCAGCAATGTCTGAACCTTTCATTATAGACTTCTGCAACTTTCATTTCTTTCAGAAATATTTCCATACACAACAATAAGAAAGAGTGTTTAGTTCAGCTTCTCTGAGCAAAGATCACATGTTCCCAAATCAACTGAATTAGGAACTATTTTAATGAAACTGTTTCCCGTGGTTGCCTAGAACAAACAGTTGATTCAGTGGATACTCCTGTATCTGTGGTCCTGGAAAGAACCTCTGTATGATCTAATCACGGACCTGCAGAATATGACAGAAGTCTCAGAGACTATCTTGGAAAATGCCAAAAGTGTGAGAAAGCTGTAAGGAATTTGAAGCAATGCTAGAGACGAAATTCAGAAAGGTAAGCATCCTGTCAAGGGTTTCCTTGCTTTCTTAATGAATGGAGAGATGATCTGTAAAATGAGGAATGAGTTCTCAAATATCACAGCATGTAACAGCAAGACTCATGACTTCTATATTCTAGGCTGCTACTGCATAAAGTAAGCCTTGTCATGCTCAGTGATTGATTTCTACTTTTGTGCATCAGAATTCCACTGCAATCTTTGAAATTGCAGCCTTCCCTACTTGGCACGCAATTCCCATAGAAACTTGCCTTTTCTTGGCTACAGATGTTTGAGATGTTTCAATGATAAGAGAACTAGAGAATAGAATTCCTAAGATAAATGGTTTCTTCAAAGTACCCTAGGAATCGACTAGTGGAATTCCGCTCTATTCTTTCTCTGTTCATCTCAAATCAAAAGATGATGGTGGAAAGGAAGATAAGAGAAAGACAAAATCAATCTTGAGTTATGTGCCTAGTTTTACGTTCCTAATAGGATTCTTAGAGTCTGGTTCCCTACTCCATGTCTAGAGAGTTTTATGTTCATGTGTCTTTCCCAAATGTTACTTTGATAATTGGAAGGAACAAAGATACTGAGACACTAACAGACTCCTGAGAAGTCATTATCCTTTGGTGTTCAGATTGTTCTTGAAGTCAAAAAGGAGAACTTCAAAAAGCTGTGTGGACAGGATTTGAATCACTGAAAAGCAATGATGAAGATAAGCGTCGTTCTGCATTTTATCACCTGTTTCGATGCCTGGGCATGGATGCACGTAAAATTGACATTTACATGAAGTTGGTGGCTTGCAGATATCTTTACAAGTGCTAAGTCCACATACATTCCATCGAGGTCAGGATGGTTCCTAGAGATCCATTCCTAAAGAAAGCTTCATGAGTTCTGTACCTTTGCAATGCATGGTTGGATGCAATTTGGCTCATCAAAATAAATAAATTAATTAATCAATTAAATAATTACAGTCTGTGTAAAGATGTCAAAATGTACAGGAATCTTCACTGTTTCTTGTGGTCATTTGATAGACAGTCAATAGAAAATCCATGTCTAGCAAAGAGAAATACCTTTCTATAAAATTAGTCACAAATAGTGAAGCTGACATTAAAAGAAGACTGTTAGGAGCTTACTTAAGAATCACAGCAAATCATACTGGGTCAAGTCTTTACACTCCATGACTTATGTACATTCTTTATTGTGCTGGTCATGCTACACAAAAGACCAAACACTCAGAATTCCTTCTGAAATCCAGCCATGAACTGACAGCCAACGTTCACAGTGCTACAACAGAAAATAGTGCCTTGCAACTAGTATATCCAGATAGCATGGCATACATCAAATGTCTCAAGATAGTTAGCATGCTGCCTAGTCCTTCTGGGCTGCAACAACCAAATATCACAGACTTATAAACTGTAGAACCTTATAAAACACAACATAGTCAGGCACAGGCCTCTCTGGTCACACTTCTTCCTGTATCCTCACAGAGAGGGAAAAGCTACGGAGCTATGTGCATCTCTGACCTACACAAGCAGTCATCTCCTTCAGGAGGCTCCATCCTCACAACTTCATCACCTCCCAAAGGCCCCACCTATGGACACCATCACCACAGGAGTCACGATTTCACCATCCAACATTTCTGGGGGACAGAGTGCTGAGACTGTAGAAGCTACAAATGGGAAATGGCTCCATCCTCCTCCAGTGGCTGTCTTCGGCCAACCTCCACAGCATCCTCAATTGCCGTATCATCTGCAAACCATTCCGTATGTTCTCTCTCTCTGGCTTTAACAAGTTAAGCTCAGTGAGGTGTCAACTCTATTATGTATTCAGCCTATTTACTGTTTCTCTCTCCCATACCAAGGTCCAAGAGCATGACCAGGAAACAGAGGTATGTCCGTTTCTGCAAGGTTCCCTCTCCACCACTCTGGATCTCCACCCCTCTGACCCTGTTTGAAGGGGGCAGAGGGTGACAACATGGGAAAGTTATCACTACACCGATTTGCATGGCTTTAATGTAGCCTTCTCATGCCCAAGAGGAACTGACCCTGAATTCCCCCTTAAAATACCAAGGTTGCCCACAAGACAGACAAGGGGTGTCTCTTGTGGGGCCACCTTGGAATTTTATAAGACATTAACAAGGTGAGGATATCCGACTTCAGAGTTTCTCTTTGCACCAGGAGAAACATTCTGAGATCTTCAGCTCACCACCGCAGCAGTCTCCATAGTCTCTGTGTGTTCCCTCACTCTTTGCACCTTCCACGAGAAAATTAAGGAGCTTAAAAGCAGCTGTCTAGAGCTGACCCACAGGAAATCTGTGCATCATAAACACTTCAAATAAGTGAGTAACAGAACTACTGGTGAGAATCAGACTCCATCCGGGGATCTCTGGACAATTGTTGTCCTGCTCACATACACACAGAGTAGATCAGAACATTGGATTCATTAGGAAACAATAATCTGAGGCATCAGAAATCATCTCCTCTCCTTTTAGAGTAACTGGCTTTGTGTATAATTATTAGGCCTTACAAAATCCCTTCTTTATTCTCTGCATGGTTTATAAACCTGGCTATAAGCTACTATTGCATTCAACAAATTACTTTCTTTAAAAGAATTCTTAAGAATACATTTCTATATAGATACAAATTTCACCATTTATCATGCTTCCTATTCTCCCTATTAGATCCTACTTTATTTTTTGCCTTAGCCTGAAGAAATTCTTTTGGTCTTTCGTATAATCCAAGTCTGCTAGATACATATGCTTAGATTTCATTCATTTCATCTGTATTTGTTCTCACTTTGGAAATACAGTTTCACCCAATACAGAGTTTGAAAGTGACTTTTTCTTCCCACCATTTGAAAATGTCCTTCCATTCTTTTTTCTTGCCTTGTTTCTGATGAGAAGTTATTCTGTATTTCTTGCTCTCATTCACCTGTATGTAATGCATCTGTTACTCTACTGGTGGTGTTTCCTTTTGGTTTACTATTTTCTTCACTCTCAATTGTCAACCAGTAGATAATAATGGGTGTCTAATGTGACTGATGGGTGTCAAGTTCTTGAATCAATGGGCTCATGACATGTATACCTCTGACTGATTCATGCTGATATTTGCAGAAAACAACAAAACTCTCTAAAGCAATTATCCTACAGCTAGAAATAAACTAAATGTGGAAGAAAATAGTATTATTTCGCACAGTCACAAGTGTTTATTTTACTCTTGTGATTTTGCAGAGCTTTGTGGTTTACAGATAGGTATATCTATATGATGATTGACACACTAATTAATTATTAAAATATATTGAAAATTAAATGATAAAAAATATGTTAAGATCAGGTAAAGTAGACTTTAAAGCAAACACAATGGCTAGAGGCAAAGAGCAGATTAAGGGTATTTCATAAAGGTAAAAGAATCAATCCAGTAGGAATACATAATAATCCTAAATATGCATACCCCAAACAACACAGTATCACACATGAAGCAGCAATGGATAGAACTGCAGGAGAAATAAATACATTGGTAAATGTAATGAGCAATTGGAACATCCCTCTCAAAAACTGACAGAACTACTAAACAGGAAATCAGTAAGGATATTCAAGGCATGAACAAGAAGACTTCAATTATATGTGCATATGTGTGTGTCTGTGTGTGTGTGTGTCTGTGTGTGTGTGTGTGAATGTACACTCCCCAAGGGGAAAGGAAAATAGAGTTTTTCCCACCAATGCCCAGGAACATTCACCCAGATAGATCATATGCTGAGCCCTAAAACAAAGCTCCATGAATCTGAAAGTCTTGAAACCCTATGGCATGTTTTCGAAGTACAATGCAAAATAATAGAAGCACAAGAAGGTAATCTCTAGATGTGTACATTAAACAACACTTTTCTACATGTGTCACACATTCAAAAGGAAATCTCAATGGACTTTAAAAATACATAGCATTTAATGAACAGCAAAGCATACATTCAAATGTGTAAAATGTAGATAAAGCAGTGCTGTGACGGACAGTTGTAGGTCTACATGCTTGTGTCCACATGAAACAAAGGAATGAATCCCATGATACAATTCCATATTTCAAAAAACTACAAAAAGAAGTTAGGTAAAAACTAACAAGCAGAAAGACGGAGTAATAAAAACAGAGTAGACATCAATGAAACTGAAAATAGAAAACAGTCATTAAAACAACAACCTGTTTCTTTAAAACAACAAACTAAATAAAATGCTATCAAGACTGACAGAAAAAAGCAAAAGCAGGCAAATACTATCAGGAATGAAATATATGATATCACTACAGAATAGATAGTTATTAAAATTTTAGCCAGAGAGTATTACAGTTTTATACTCATGGTGATCATAATTTAGAAAAAGTGAGCAGTTCCTCAAAATTCAACAAAGGAACCAAGAATAAACATTGGGAAAAGCATGATGTTTTCACAAAGTGATCCTTGAAAACTCGACAGTCCTATGAAAAATATGAAACTCTATCCCTGTCTTGTACCACACACAAAAATCAACTAAAAGGGCTTCCCCTGGTGGTCCAGTGGGTAAGGACACCGCCTTGCAGTGCAAGGGGCGCCGGTTCAATCCCTGGCCTGGGAAGATCCCACGTGCCGTGGAGCGGCTGGACCGATGTGTCCAATTACCGAGCCGGAGCTCTGGCGCACATGCGCCCATGCGCCCAGAGCCGGCGCTCTGCAATGACAGATGCCACTGCGATGGGAGGCCCACAGGAGCTAAAGAAAAAAGACGGATGAAAATAGAGAAATGAAAGACCAATAGACGTGGCCCGCCCGCTCCCCTCCCTCCCTAATCCGACCCCTGCCCAAAATAAATAAATAAATATAAATAAAAATTTTTTAAAAATCAACTAAAAGTGGATTCGAATGTTAAACATAAGACGTTAAGCGTAAAACTCCTAGAAGAAATTCTTGAGGTAGAGTCCTTGCCATTCCTCTTTGCTATGAGGCTTTGAGTTTCACACCAAAAGAAAAGGCAACAGTTGGAAACACACACAAGTGGGGCCACATCCAACTCAAAGCAAAGGAACATCAACAAAACTTAATGGCAATCTATGGATTGAGAGGAAGCCTTTCCACATCACATATTGGATAAAGACATAATAATTAAACACTTCGAAGGGCAAAAAATCAAATACAACTCAAGGGCAAAACATCATAAAGAGCCCAAATGTTTTAATGGAACATAATTAAACTCGGGGTTTTGGTAAATCTGAAGATTAGATAGTAGATGGAGAGACACAGGAAGGCTTTCATTCCAGAACAACAAAAGCCTGTTTTTTCCTACCCTCATTCTCTTTCATCTCGAATGACTATTTTGGCAGCGAGGCAACAGGGTACATTCTTCAGTTAGTAGTTATTACCTACAGTGAACTGTCTGTGCTAAAATAGCCCAACTGGGAAAAATCTTGTATTTGCATATATACTGAGGAGGCATAAAAAAAGCAAGGTTATTTCCAGAGCTTCATTGTTTTCTACCTTTGTAACAAAATTCAACAGCCTCGTAAGGAATAAAGAGTTTCTTAAAAAACTAAAAATAGAAGCACCCTACGACCCTGCAATCCCACTCTTAGGCTTATACCCTGATGTAATCAAATCTGAAAGAAGCAGCTATACCCCAGTGTTCATTGCAGCTCTCTATACAATAGCTAGAACATGGAAGCAACCTAGATGCCCATCAATAAACAAATGGATACAAAAGCTCTGGTACATATATACAATAAAATACTACACAGCTGTAAAGAGAAAAGCAGAAGAATCAGCCCTAATGAGGTGGCTGGATCTAGAACGTATCATCAAAAGTGAAGTCAGTCAGAAAGAGAAGAAAAAGTACAATATATTAACACATATATATGGAATCTAGTAAGATGGTGATGATGGCACATGCAGTGAAGCAACAAAGAGACAGACATGGACAGTGGACATATGGGCATTGTTGGAAAGGAACAGAGGGTGGGAGGCATAAAGGAAGTAGCATGAAGTCCTGTACTATCATATGTGAATAAATATCTATACTCATCGCTTGGTGAGAAAAGGAGATCCTTCAGCGGTGCTGTGTGATGGTCAGGAGGGGTGGGAAGTCGGGGATATACATATGACTAATCTGGGAACATACATATCTGTAAACAACAAAAGTCTGTAAAAGTTCAAAGGAAAATATAAGTTAAGAATAAATGAATACAATACAAAAATAAATAAATAAAAGGCAGTATAACTTTAAAATAAAATCTCTCCAAGTGTTTTGCAACATCAAAAACAAGGTACATGGCAGGAAGAGTATAATATGTACATCAGAAACTCTACCAGAACAAATTGAAATTCATAACAATATAATTACATGAAAACTCAAAATTTAGACAGAAAACTGGGTCGGAGTATATTTAGACCTTCAAAATTCTCCTTTCATAGCACATCAGGCACTCAATGACTCTAGCTAAAGTCCTTCCCTATTGCTCAATCTGCAGGTACCAGCAAGGGGAGAGATACCCCCATCCCACTGGCATGACTCACCATTACTACTTATACCACCTTCTGACTTCCTCAAGAAACATTCCCTGCAGCGGATTTCCTCCATCCTATCCCCATCCTATCAGACCGACTCTGTACGATCAATAGCAGTCCTCAGCCTGGGATTATTCTGCAATCTCCATGGCCCTAGTTCTGAGCTTCCGTGGACACCAGAGGACTTACCACTCTGTCCGAGGTATGAATGACTCAGGCAAGGACTTTCTATGTGGTTCTTACTCTATTCAGGCTGTCACACACTCACTAGGTCACTCATCCACAGCCTCAAGGGCCCTTCTGTCCCAGTGGACTGCCACAGATGAAGAGATCTCTCCCCTGCACATCAGTCCACTCACACCTAGATTCAGGTTGGTCCCACTTGCTCTTCTCCTTCTTCTCTCTTCGTCCATTTTCCTTCTTCCCTTTGTCCTACTGAGTTCTGTGTGGATCCAGATGGCCCTTTTCAGTATTCAGGGATTCCTGCCAGGATTCACCTGGTCTCCTGGGAGAACTAATGCATTTTTGGACATTCTCGAGGCATCCGTGCAGAGAGATTTACTCCACTTCCTCCTATCCCTCTGTCATCTTGTCGACCCTCATTTATACATGTCTTAGAAAAGAATTAACCTTTCTATTGAGGTAAGCACCATAGCCATCCCCACACATGCTAACAGAACACAGGTAAGTTCCATTCTCTTAGACAATGGCAAATATACAAAGTAGTCTCATCAGTTACACTCCTCTGCTCTAGATTAGCATGAGAGTTACTACCTGGCCATACATTTTACAAAGCACCTGATGGGCATTACCATATGTAATTCTCTTTAGTGCTTCTCTGATCTTCATTTTCTGTACCACAAAAGTCATTCATGCCCATCAAGAAAATCAAGAACTTTAATTAGAGGTGCTCAGCCCCTGAAAGTTACAGGCTCAGTTTTGGAAGTAGTGGGCAAGCACTCCATTGTGGAGTACAGTGATGCTGGTTAATGGACAGCCATGGTTCATTTTGTGCCCCAAAACAGGTTCAAAAAGTAAACTGATCAAGAGGAGACACAGGGGGAAAACCCCAGAAGTTGGTGGACCAAAGAATGAATCCCCCAACCTTATGAACAGCAACTCTAGAGCAGTGCTCCTGACTATTTCTGGAAACAGCCCCAATTACAATTCGTGGGCATTGTACCACCTAAAAGAGAATGCGGGAAAGGATCATAGCTTGCTATGATGCTGAGTCAAAGACAAGAATGTTTATTAGTTTCTTTTCAAATTCAACTACAAAGTTAATGAAGAGATATCCTATGATAATTGACACCTTCAGTTACCAGTTAGTCTGACAACAATCCTCTTTAGTCATATGCTGGATATCTCATTATGTTATATGATCACCAGTAATATTTTTAAGAAATAAAATCACATTTTTACTAGAAAGAAACTTGCTTTGCCATATTGTGTTGCCAAACATCTACATGAATCTGCCATAGGTACACATATGTCTGTTCCTCCCGCACCCCCTTCCACCTCCATTTGCATTCAACCCTTCTAACTTGTTACAGAAAATATGGAAGACCTCACAAATGTGTATGTCACCCTTGCACTGGAGTCCTATTTGTCTTCTCTGTATTATTCCAATTTTTTTGTCTATGTGCTGCTAAAGTGAACACGCTAATAAATACCATGTTAACAGAAAAAATCATCTATTTAATCATCTACCAGTAAATGTTCACCTACATTAGGAATTAGGATATCTTCCTGCATGTATTCACTCCTAGAAACTCTAATTTTCAGAAGACCCAAAGTTCCATATATAAATTAAGCTTTTCATTCAATTGTGGTGACTTTTAAAAATTTTTATTTATTCATTTAATTTTTTATTCATTCATTCATTTTTGTCTGGGATGAGTCTTGGTTGCAGTGAGTGCATGGGCTTTTCATTGCTGTGTCTTCTCTTTTGTCCAGCATAGACTCTAGGTGTTCAGGCTTCAGTAGTTGCAGCACATGGGCTCAATAGTTGTGGCTCAACATCTTTAGAGGGTGGGCTTAGTGGCGTAGGATCTTCCTGCCCCAGGAAAGAACCTGTGTCCCTGCATTGGCAGACAGATTGGTAACCACTGATCCACCAGGGAATCCCAGGAATTAAGCATTTATTAATACTTATGTGTATAATATGTGTGTATCTAGAGAAATATATGCATGAAATTTTATCACTCATAAATGATCTATTATTCACCATACTTGTCACAATAAGCATTTAGGAGCAAGGTAGAAATAGTCCCAATTTTTCTTACCTCTGTCATCTTTTCAAGAGTCACTTCTTTTATGTTGATCACCTAATTTTAAATAACCTTTTTATACTCAGGTACCATTTCTCTTCACTTTAACTAAGAGCAAAGAAACCCTAGTATATGTCTTGACCCAATGAAGTCTCCACTCTCCAGTATATTGGAAAAAGAATCATGTTCAGGTCTCATTCAGTATGATGAGATCCTGAACTTACATTATCAATTCTTGTTGAACATATATCATTGTCCATTTCACTCATAAATTTTACTTACTCACAAAGGACAGATAAGAAAAATAACATTAAAGTCTACAGTTGTATGCTTCTGTTGTTCAAAGGTACGTCTAGGAATATTTTTTGGAATATTGAAGTACATGATACACGTACAAAGGATTCCTTGTACATTCAAAGAAGCGATGTTTGGAGATGGTTCAAAAGCTCGACCCCATGGGTTGGCAAGATGGACTCTCAATGAGTCTGATAAATTTTGCCCATAAGAAGTCAATGTCAGGAAAGGACAGGCCTTGTTTGGAGAGCACATGAAGTTGTCTTGGGTGTTGTCCAGGTAATATTCCTCTATTACCATTTGGAGATCTATTTGCTATGTTCTCTAAGAAACAATGTTGACAAGAGTAAAGATACAGAAAGAGAGAAGAGTTCTCAAGGTGCCTAACAGAAAGGCTAGCCAGGAGAATCAGGACCAGACAAGATAGTCGTCAGTGACTTAGCAGTGTGTGCTTTATAGATAGAGGAGAACAAGTGTCACAATCCATGTTCTCAAGTCACTGCTAGTATGTGGTCACACAGGAAGTGTTTCTCTCTGCAGGCAGAGTCATTACAGTGCCTGAGGTGTCCCTGTGACACAAATGCAGGCTGAGAGCCCACAGGCATGTGTGATGTGATGTGAGGAAGTGACAAGATGACTGTACTGGTGTCCAGTCACCTCCACTTGCCAGTAATGGAGACAGGGGGAAAATGGCATGCCCACTCTAAGTCACTGCATCTTCATGAATATAATTTGAGGATAATACTGAAGATTAAGGCTAGCTCACAGGGTGCCTAAAAAACACAAATTTTAAACCATTTTAAAGATTTTGGTAAAGTATCAAAGAAATACATGGGATTATTAAGGGACGTTTGCAGATTGAAGATACAGTATCCCGTTTCTCTTAGATGTCTCTGTGTACTCAACTGTAGTGATAGGTCAGTCATTGCTAATTGTGACAGTAAACCATACAGATCAAAGGTGCTATTCTTTCCTTTTCAGTATGGAAAATGCAAGGATTTGTCAATGTATAGGGGAAAACTTACAAACCTCTAGAGCACATCACTGCTGAGACCTTGCAGAATCCCTAGACATTCAACTATCTTAAGAGAATAACATAAACACTATTGCTCAGATTTAAGTGGCAAGTGTTTGCAAAGCATAGAAGCACTTCCGGGAACAGTACAAAAATGGAGGAAGTAACATCTGGCTCCAGCTATATATCTGTGCAAATATCATGAACCACCTAAACTTACACAGTGGAAGGTGCTTCCCTACCAGAGCTGCTACAGCACAAAGTCCTGCTCAGGGCAACACAGACAGAAAGACTTCCCTCCACAGGATGACTTCTGATAATCTCTGTCAAATAGATCATGTGAGCATGGCTTTATTTTTATTTAACCAGGGTCCTGCCTGCTGCTTTTGCTGGTGATGTCAAATCTGATCTCGGGCCAGGACAGCAATGGCACATCTTTCTGTCCAGAAGGGGATACTGTCTGCCAGAACTCCCTTAAAGATATAGTACTCCCTTTGTCAATATGTCTCATTTCTTCTGTGGACGCTCATGGGAGATGGACAAGGATTTTGTAAGTATTGTACATCTTGGTTATTTCCAGAAGAAACCTTCATGTAAGTGATTGGGCTATAGTATAAACAAGAAGGCTGCATCAGCCAAACTTCAAATACTATACACTCCAGGTCAAAGCAAGCATCAGTTCATGAAACGTGGAAATCAGAGAGCGATCACTTGTGTGAAATCTCAGAAGCTAAAAGAGGGCAATAACTTTCTCAATAGCCTTTCATTTTCTTTTCAAATTTGAAAACAAATGCTTTTCCATTTGTTTCAAGGCATGCCATAATATAAGGCAAATAGGGGTTCAGGGAATTAAACAACGGCTAAGTAAAAATGAAAAAAATTTAACATTTGGGAATTAAAATTAAGGGACGTTTGCAGATTGAAGATACAGTATCCGTTTCTCTTAGATGTCTCTGTGTACTCAACTGTAGTGATAGGTCAGTCATTGCTAATTGTGACAGTAAACCATACAGATCAAAGGTGCTATTCTTTCCTTTTCAGTATGGAAAATGCAAGGATTTGTCAATGTATAGGGGAAAACTTACAAACCTCTAGAGCACATCACTGCTGAGACCTTGCAGAATCCCTAGACATTCAACTATCTTAAGAGAATAACATAAACACTATTGCTCAGATTTAAGTGGCAAGTGTTTGCAAAGCATAGAAGCACTTCCGGGAACAGTACAAAATGGAGGAAGTAACATCTGGCTCCAGCTATATATCTGTGCAAATATCATGAACCACCTAAACTTACACAGTGGAAGGTGCTTCCCTACCAGAGCTGCTACAGCACAAAGTCCTGCTCAGGGCAACACAGACAGAAAGACTTCCCTCCACAGGATGACTTCTGATAATCTCTGTCAAATAGATCATGTGAGCATGGCTTTATTTTTATTTAACCAGGGTCCTGCCTGCTGCTTTTGCTGGTGATGTCAAATCTGATCTCGGGCCAGGACAGCAATGGCACATCTTTCTGTCCAGAAGGGGATACTGTCTGCCAGAACTCCCTTAAAGATATAGTACTCCCTTTTGTCAATATGTCTCATTTCTTCTGTGGACGCTCATGGGAGATGGACAAGGATTTTGTAAGTATTGTACATCTTGGTTATTTCCAGAAGAAACCTTCATGTAAGTGATTGGGCTATAGTATAAACAAGAAGGCTGCATCAGCCAAACTTCAAATACTATACACTCCAGGTCAAAGCAAGCATCAGTTCATGAAACGTGGAAATCAGAGAGACGATCACTTGTGTGAAATCTCAGAAGCTAAAAGAGGGCAATAACTTTCTCAATAGCCTTTCATTTTCTTTTCAAATTTGAAAACAAATGCTTTTCCATTTGTTTCCAAGGCATGCCATAATATAAGGCAATAGATTCAGGGAATTAAACAACGGGAACTTCTTTCCTCACAGTTCTCAGGGCTGTGAGTCTCAAATCAGGGGGCTAGCAAGGTCAGGCTCTGGTAAGAGCTCTCTGCTCTCAGCTTGACATCTCATAGTGAGTGGAGGGTGTGGATGAGAGACAGAGGAAAGACATGGAGACACAGACCAAAGGGAAAGCACGCTGGTGGTTCACCTCATAAACACACTAATCCTACAGGATGAGGGCTCCATGCTCTGACCTCATTTCACCTGAATAGATTTCTCTGGGGGCTTAAATGGTAAAGAATATGCCTGTAATGCAAGAGATCAGGGTCCTATCTCTGAGTCTGGAAGATTCCCTGAAGAACACAATGACAAGTCACTCCAGCCCTCTTGCCAGGGAAAACCAAAGACAGAAGAACCTGGCAGGTTACAGTCCATGGGGTACCCAAAAGTCACACACAACTCAGTTTCTAACACACAAACAATCTTGATAGAGTCCCCTTGCAAAACACACTTCTTTGGCAGTTGGGGCACCAAGAGAAGAATTGGGAGAACTCCCATTCAGTCCATAATAGAGCCTGACCTAATCCACTCTGAGGGAGGCTGGGGAAAAGGAAGCATGTTGCTTTTTTGTTCCATGAATGTCACCTGGGGCAGTCTTCACCAGGCTGAGCCAATGCATATTAAATGAGAACTGCTCTGCAGTGAGCTGGGTGGATGGAACAAGTGAAACAAAGTCAAATCCGGGCTGCAGAACGAATAATGACAGTTTTTTAAGTACTACAAGTTATTGTTCTAAGATTTGAAGTGAATAGGTTTGGAGGTACAACAGAAGGAATGTTTTAATCTGGAAAAAGTATTCTCTTTCTGATGAAGCTATTTTGAATGTTGGATGTTAATTCTTTCGGTCGAATAAGGGGCACACAGAAGACCATGAAACTGATATATTAAAAAAAAAAAAGTGCGGAGTATCTCTGTTGAGTGCATGTAATTGGTTTCACTCACTCCTGTCTGACTCATGCTTCATTGCTGACTTTCTTCCAGCTCTTCCAAGCAATCTTTTTAAAGGTTCAGACATTTCACATAACATGAGTTTCATTCTATCAATATGCTAGCTGGATTTTTCTGCTCTTATTAAACAACGGGAACTTCTTTCCTCACAGTTCTCAGGGCTGTGAGTCTCAAATCAGGGGGCTAGCAAGGTCAGGCTCTGGTAAGAGCTCTCTGCTCTCAGCTTGACATCTCATAGTGAGTGGAGGGTGTGGATGAGAGACAGAGGAAAGACATGGAGACACAGACCAAAGGGAAAGCACGCTGGTGGTTCACCTCATAAACACACTAATCCTACAGGATGAGGGCTCCATGCTCTGACCTCATTTCACCTGAATAGATTTCTCTGGGGGCTTAAATGGTAAAGAATATGCCTGTAATGCAAGAGATCAGGGTCCTATCTCTGAGTCTGGAAGATTCCCTGAAGAACACAATGACAAGTCACTCCAGCCCTCTTGCCAGGGAAACCCAAAGACAGAAGAACCTGGCAGGTTACAGTCCATGGGGTACCCAAAAGTCACACACAACTCAGTTTCTAACACACAAACAATCTTGATAGAGTCCCCTTGCAAAACACACTTCTTTGGCAGTTGGGGCACCAAGAGAAGAATTGGGAGAACTCCCATTCAGTCCATAATAGAGCCTGACCTAATCCACTCTGAGGGAGGCTGGGGAAAAGGAAGCATGTTGCTTTTTTGTTCCATGAATGTCACCTGGGGCAGTCTTCACCAGGCTGAGCCAATGCATATTAAATGAGAACTGCTCTGCAGTGAGCTGGGTGGATGGAACAAGTGAAACAAAGTCAAATCCGGGCTGCAGAACGAATAATGACAGTTTTTCAAGTACTACAAGTTATTGTTCTAAGATTTGAAGTGAATAGGTTTGGAGGTACAACAGAAGGAATGTTTTAATCTGGAAAAAGTATTCTCTTTCTGATGAAGCTATTTTGAATGTTGGATGTTAATTCTTTCGGTCGAATAAGGGGCACACAGAAGACCATGAAACTGATATATTAAAAAAAAAAAAAAAAGTGCGGAGTATCTCTGTTGAGTGCATGTAATTGGTTTCACTCACTCCTGTCTGACTCATGCTTCATTGCTGACTTTCTTCCAGCTCTTCCAAGCAATCTTTTTAAAGGTTCAGACATTTCACATAACATGAGTTTCATTCTATCAATATGCTAGCTGGATTTTTCTGCTCTTATTCTCAGCCCATTGCCTAGTATTCTCTATAATCGTATGCCATAATTTCCCAACTTATTATTTGGTGACCATAAGCAGCACAGCATCCTGTATTTAACATGAACACAAATTTTTAGATGTGTAGATCACTGCTAAGTCAAAGTTGTGATTATATAACTCCTTATAAGGGAATATATTGGTCTGAATTCACAGAAAACAGGAGGCTGAACTTTTAAATAGGTGCATACATGCATTCTGAGAGACTTCAGTTGTTCTGGACACTTACAATCCTTCTGGCTACAGCTCACCAGGCTCCTCTGTCCATGAGATTCTCCAGAAAAGACTACTGGAGTGTTGCTGAACCATCTTGTAGTGGATGTTCCTCATCCAGGGATCAAACTGAATTTCTTACATCTCCTGCATTACCAGGAGTGTTTTTTGCTACTAGCAACACTTAGGAAGCATGAAATATATAGGTACAAATATAGGTACAAATGCACTATATTTGGTTGAAACACTAAAAAAATTAAAGGCTGAAACTAGATACAATGGAGAAGGGAGGCGGTTCAATTTAGAAAAGTTAGTAAGAACATTTTTATTGGGAAAATATGAAGTAAAAGTAGGAAAAGAATAATTTTCAAACTGTATGTGATCTCTGTAAAAAAAAAAATTATATACATACCAAACTGGTTAATGTTCTGGTAATGAGTTCATACAGGGAATGTCCAAAGTACACTAAGCAGTTGCCTGATTAATTCCAGATTATGAAGCATGTCCTGGGCAAATGGATCTATATCAACGACACCTACAGCTGTCACACCATATCCCTCGCTGGCCCAGAAGATAAAGAAGAAGCCAAAAACTTCAATATGAGTATTTTTCCAAGTTTTTCACTGGAGCAAGAGAGACATTACACTAGTGTCACCTAGATTCATATTGTTAGATGTAATCTCACTGCACAAGCAGAGAAAACTGGAGGAACAGGCAGCAATCACAGGGAAATCACATTAAACTGTTAATACAGTATGAGAAACATCAAGTGATGATGAAAAATCAGTACCAGCAAAACAAATAACAGACTTATGAAGGCTTCATGCAGATGACCTTGGTCCAACCAATGCATTGCACACAGAATTGCACCTATTATACTGTATGAAAGCCTGGAGTGAATGCATTTCCATTTATGCAATGTAAGATTGCAAGACTCATCCATATGTCAGAAAAAGGAAGTCATTTTTGAGCTGTCTCTGTTAGGGTGACTCTTACATGAGAGGCTCTCCGACACTGACCACTGCCATTCATCGCTTCTGCCTTTCAAGGCTCTCCTGTGTCTGCCTCTACATCCCTGACACCTCCTTCATCATCATTCTCAGGGACTCCTCGATCACCGAGTTTCTTCATTAGGACTCTAAACCTCACAATGGCCTTTAAAATATTGCCTTGCTTCTCATGGCTGCAACAATTGCCTCTGTTCTGAGGACAACACAGTCTACATATCAAGCTTCACTCCTTTATCCCAGCTTCAACTTATTGCATTATCATCTCTTTTCTGATTCCCTGCATTAACTTCATTCCTAACATTATGGAAAATACTTTCCAGAGTGTCCTCTTTAAACACAATCTGTTCTTTATTTACAACTTTCTCCATGATACCAACATTCATTTCCACTGTTCAAGCTCATTAATGATGAGCTAAACTTAAGGAAAATGGTCAGGAAGGAGGAGGATGAGGGATCTTTCAATACATTTAAGTTTAGAGTTCATTCAGAGGTAACGCATGGCCATACATTTTATAATGAAATTCATGAAAATTGCTATACGTAGTCCTATTCAAGTCTTCTCTGCTCTTCATTTGTTGCGCCACTAAAGTACTACATAGTCATCAAGAAATCAAGCATTTTAAGTAGATATGCTCAGCCTCTGGGAGTGGCAGGCTCAATCCTGATCGGAGTGAACATGGGAGCAAAATGTTCCCACTTATGGTGAAGCCCACTGATGCTGCTACTAAAGACATGACTGTGCCCTTTTCTCTCCAACCTGTCAACAAAACAGACTGTTCTGCAAGCGGCATGGGGCCAGGAGTAGGCACAAACTGACGAAAACATGTTTTCATTATGTCTTTTGCTGTAACATCATAAAATGAATTATCAACCAAAAATGAATACAAAAGACTCATTTGATTCATTAATAAGAATGGAACACTGTGACAAAATGATGTGTCTATGGCTTGAATCCATGTTTCCAAAATGACACGAAGTGCATTGACATGCCATTTATGCATGTAAGATTGCAAGACTCATCCATATGTCAGAAAAAGGAAGTCATTTTTGAGCTGTCTCTGTTAGGGTGACTCTTACATGAGAGGCTCTCCGACACTGACCACTGCCATTCATCGCTTCTGCCTTTCAAGGCTCTCCTGTGTCTGCCTCTACATCCCTGACACCTCCTTCATCATCATTCTCAGGGACTCCTCGATCACCGAGTTTCTTCATTAGGACTCTAAACCTCACAATGGCCTTTAAAATATTGCCTTGCTTCTCATGGCTGCAACAATTGCCTCTGTTCTGAGGACAACACAGTCTACATATCAAGCTTCACTCCTTTATCCCAGCTTCAACTTATTGCATTATCATCTCTTTTCTGATTCCCTGCATTAACTTCATTCCTAACATTATGGAAAATACTTTCCAGAGTGTCCTCTTTAAACACAATCTGTTCTTTATTTACAACTTTCTCCATGATACCAACATTCATTTCCACTGTTCAAGCTCATTAATGATGAGCTAAACTTAAGGAAAATGGTCAGGAAGGAGGAGGATGAGGGATCTTTCAATACATTTAAGTTTAGAGTTCATTCAGAGGTAACGCATGGCCATACATTTTATAATGAAATTCATGAAAATTGCTATCGTAGTCCTATTCAAGTCTTCTCTGCTCTTCATTTGTTGCGCCACTAAAGTACTACATAGTCATCAAGAAATCAAGCATTTTAAGTAGATATGCTCAGCCTCTGGGAGTGGCAGGCTCAATCCTGATCGGAGTGAACATGGGAGCAAAATGTTCCCACTTATGGTGAAGCCCACTGATGCTGCTACTAAAGACATGACTGTGCCCTTTTCTCTCCAACCTGTCAACAAAACAGACTGTTCTGCAAGCGGCATGGGGCCAGGAGTAGGCACAAACTGACGAAAACATGTTTTCATTATGTCTTTTGCTGTAACATCATAAAATGAATTATCAACCAAAAATGAATACAAAAGACTCATTTGATTCATTAATAAGAATGGAACACTGTGACAAAATGATGTGTCTATGGCTTGAATCCATGTTTCCTGGATGAGGTACTCCAAGTGCATATTGAATTGCCTTAAACACTTAGATTTCTTTCTGGCGACAAGTAAATATTCAAAAATATAAGAACTCACAGAGTGGATGATAGAATTTCAGAGGAGAAATCATGGCATACATTAAAACTGATTGGAAGAAATAGTTAACAAAGTAACCTAGATTTGTTCCTAAGTCAGCAACGTCTGAACCTTTCATTATATACTTTTCCAACATTCATTTCTTTCAAAAAATGTTTGCATACATAGCAATTAGAAGTTTTAGCTCAGCCTCTCTGAGCACTGATCCCATGTTTCCAAATCAAATGATTTGTGATCTATTTTAATGAGACTCCATCCCGTGGTTGCCTAGAACAAACAGCTGATTCAGTGGATACTCCTGTATCTGTTCTCCTGGAAAGAACCCCTATATCATCTAATCAGGGACCTGCAGAATATGACAGAAGTCTCAGAGACTGTCTTGGAAAATGCCAAAAAGTGTGAGAAAACTGTAAGTGATTTTGAAGCAATGCTAGAGTCGTCATTCAGAGAGGTTAGCATCCTGTGGAGGGTTTCCTTGCTTTCCTAATGAATGAAAGAGGTGATCTGTAAAATGAGGAATGAGTTCTCAAATATCACAGCATGTAACAGCAAGACTCATGACTTCTATTCTAGGCTACTACTGCATAAAGTAAGAGGCCTGTCATGCTCAGTGATTGATTTCTTCTTTTTGTGGGTCAGAATTCCACCGCAGTCTTTGAAATGTGCAGCCTCCCCTGCATGGCACGCAATTCCCATAGAAGCTTGCCTTTTCTTGGCCACAGATATTTGAGATAGTTTCAACGATAAGAGAACTAGAGAACAGAATTCCTAAGATAAATGGTTTCTTCAAAGTACCCTAGGACATCGGCAAGTGGAATTCAGCTTCTGTCCTTTCTCTGTTCCCCTCGAATCAAAGGATGATGGTGGCAAGGATGAAACAAGAAAGACAAAATCAACCTTGAGTTATGTGTGTAGTTTTAGGTTTCTAATAGGATTCTTAGAGGCTGGTTCCCTACTCCTTGTCTAGAGAGTTTTATATTCATGTGTCCTTCCAAAATGTTACTTTGATAATTGGAAGGAACAAAGACACTGAGACACTAATAGACTCATGAGAAGTCATTATCCTTTTGTGTTTCAGATTGTTCTTGAAGTCAAAAGAAATGAGAAGTTCAAAAAAGCCATGTTGACAGAACTCAAATCCCTGAAGATGAATGATGAAGACAAGCATCGTTCTGCCTTTTATATCCTGTTCTGATGCCTGGGCATGGATTCTCGTAAAATTCACATGTACACAAATTTGGTGGCTTGCAGACAACTTCATTTGTGCTAATCCACATACATTCCATCGAGGTGCAGGAAGATTCCTAGTGATCCATCCTACAGAAAGCTTCTTTCAGTTCTGTCCCTTTTCAATGCATGCTTGGGTTCAATGTGGCTCATCAAAAATTTTAAAAAAATAATAATTAATTAATTACAGTCTCTGTAAAGATATCAATATCTAAAGGGAATTCTCACTGTTTTTTGTGGTCATTTAATAGAGAGTCCATAGAAAATCAATGTCTACCACTAAGAGAAACACCTTTCTACACAAATTAGTCACAATAGTAGAAGCTGACATTACAAAGAAGACTGTTAGGAGCTTACTTAACAATTACAGCAAATTATACTGGGTCAAGTCATTACACTCCAAGAATTATATCATTCTTTATTGTGCTGGTCATGCTATCAAAAGACCAAATATTCAGAGTTTCTTATGAAATCCAGCCATGAACTGACAGCCAACGTTCACAGTGCTATAACAGAAAATATAAGTGCCTTGCAACTAGTATATCCAAATAGCATGACATACATCAAATGTCTCAAGATAGTTCAAGAAAGACAAAATCAAAACCTTTTTGAGTTTATGTCGTGCTAGTTCCTAGTAAGGTTTCTAAAGTACCCTAGGACATCGGCAAGTGGAATTCAGCTTCTGTCCTTTCTCTGTTCCCCGAATCAAAGGATGATGGTGGCAAGGATGAAACAAGAAAGACAAAATCAACCTTGAGTTATGTGTGTAGTTTTAGGTTTCTAATAGGATTCTTAGAGGCTGGTTCCCTACTCCTTGTCTAGAGAGTTTTATATTCATGTGTCCTTCCAAAATGTTACTTTGATAATTGGAAGGAACAAAGACACTGAGACACTAATAGACTCATGAGAAGTCATTATCCTTTTGTGTTTCAGATTGTTCTTGAAGTCAAAAGAAATGAGAAGTTCAAAAAAGCCATGTTGACAGAACTCAAATCCCTGAAGATGAATGATGAAGACAAGCATCGTTCTGCCTTTTATATCCTGTTCTGATGCCTGGGCATGGATTCTCGTAAAATTCACATGTACACAAATTTGGTGGCTTGCAGACAACTTCATTTGTGCTAATCCACATACATTCCATCGAGGTGCAGGAAGATTCCTAGTGATCCATCCTACAGAAAGCTTCTTTCAGTTCTGTCCCTTTTCAATGCATGCTTGGGTTCAATGTGGCTCATCAAAAATTTTAAAAAAATAATAATTAATTAATTACAGTCTCTGTAAAGATATCAATATCTAAAGGGAATTCTCACTGTTTTTTGTGGTCATTTAATAGAGAGTCCATAGAAAATCAATGTCTACCACTAAGAGAAACACCTTTCTACACAAATTAGTCACAATAGTAGAAGCTGACATTACAAAGAAGACTGTTAGGAGCTTACTTAACAATTACAGCAAATTATACTGGGTCAAGTCATTACACTCCAAGAATTATATCATTCTTTATTGTGCTGGTCATGCTATCAAAAGACCAAATATTCAGAGTTTCTTATGAAATCCAGCCATGAACTGACAGCCAACGTTCACAGTGCTATAACAGAAAATATAAGTGCCTTGCAACTAGTATATCCAAATAGCATGACATACATCAAATGTCTCAAGATAGTTAGCATGCTGCCTAATCCTCCTGGGCTGTGACAACCAAATATCACAGACTTATAAACTGTAGAACCTTATAAACCATGGCATGGTCAGGCACATGCCTCTCAGGTCACACTTCTTCCTGTATCCTCACAGAGAGGGAAAGGCTTGGGAGCTCTGTGTGTCTCTGATACACACAAGCAGTCCCCTCTTGTACCTTCTTAATGAAAAGCCCCTTTGAGCATTACTGTATGTCTTTTTCTCTAGTAGTGTATTGTTACTTGAATTATACACTGCCCCCTGTGTCTAAACAGCAAAATTAACATGAGTATCATTTTCACGGTTTATACATTTCATTTTTCTACTTTTAATGCATCTCCCTTTTCACCTTAAAATAAAACTTTCACCCAGTGACACAGAGTAGTATCATCCTTTGTACCTAATCTGACAATCTCTGCCTTTTAATGTGAAAATTGATAAGATCATTTTTGTTGAATTAAATTCTTAGTGTCCTTAGGTCTAAGTCAGCCAGCTTCCTGATTGATCTCTGTTTCTAGCCATACTCTGTTTCTCTGCCTCTACCTGTCTGCTTCCTTTTGCTCTCAGGTACCTTAAAATAAAAATAATTCACTTCATCTCCTTTTTAACCTTTTGAGCTATATCTGGTTGCAAATATTCAGCGGTAGCCAAAAAGTTAAAACACTCCTTGTGAACTTATGACAGTTCACTGAGAAATAATACTGTACCATTATACATACATGTAACAAAACCTAATAACAGTCTATTTCCAGTGCTCTCTATGCTATCTTTATGCTACTATGATAGTCTTCACCTCTACATAGTTTACAAATCCAACTATAAGCTACTATTGCATTCAACAAATTATTTTCTTTAAAAGAATTCTTAAGAATACATTTCTATATAGATACAAATTTCACCATTTATCATGCTTCCTATTCTCCCTATTAGATCCTACTTTATTTTTTGCCTTAGCCTGAAGAAATTCTTTTGGCCTTTCATATAATCCTAGTCTGCTAGATACATATGCTTAGATTTCATTCATCTGATCTGTATTTGTTCTCGCTTTGGAAATACAGTTTCACCCAATACAGAGTTTGAAAGTGACTTTTTCTTCCCGCCATTTGAAAATGTCCTTCCATTCTTTTGTGTCTTGCCTTGTTTCTGTTAAGAAGTTATTTTGTATTTCTTACTCTCATTCGCCTGAATGTAATGCATCTGTTACTCCAGTGGTGTTGTTTGCTTTTGGTTTGCTATTTTCTCTTCACTCTCAATTGTCAACCAGTAGATAATAATGGGTGTTTAACATGACTGATGGGTGTCAAATTCTCAAATCAATCTAGTTTATTTGAAATTTGTATTGTCTTTTCTCTAGTAGTGTATTGTTACTTGAATTATACACTGCCCCCTGTGTCTAAACAGCAAAATTAACATGAGTATCATTTTCACGGTTTATACATTTCATTTTTCTACTTTTAATGCATCTCCCTTTTCACCTTAAAATAAAACTTTCACCCAGTGACACAGAGTAGTATCATCCTTTGTACCTAATCTGACAATCTCTGCCTTTTAATGTGAAAATTGATAAGATCATTTTTGTTGAATTAAATTCTTAGTGTCCTTAGGTCTAAGTCAGCCAGCTTCCTGATTGATCTCTGTTTCTAGCCATACTCTGTTTCTCTGCCTCTACCTGTCTGCTTCCTTTTGCTCTCAGGTACCTTAAAATAAAAATAATTCACTTCATCTCCTTTTTAACCTTTTGAGCTATATCTGGTTGCAAATATTCAGCGGTAGCCAAAAAGTTAAAACACTCCTTGTGAACTTATGACAGTTCACTGAGAAATAATACTGTACCATTATACATACATGTAACAAAACCTAATAACAGTCTATTTCCAGTGCTCTCTATGCTATCTTTATGCTACTATGATAGTCTTCACCTCTACATAGTTTACAAATCCAACTATAAGCTACTATTGCATTCAACAAATTATTTTCTTTAAAAAGAATTCTTAAGAATACATTTCTATATAGATACAAATTTCACCATTTATCATGCTTCCTATTCTCCCTATTAGATCCTACTTTATTTTTTGCCTTAGCCTGAAGAAATTCTTTTGGCCTTTCATATAATCCTAGTCTGCTAGATACATATGCTTAGATTTCATTCATCTGATCTGTATTTGTTCTCGCTTTGGAAATACAGTTTCACCCAATACAGAGTTTGAAAGTGACTTTTTCTTCCCGCCATTTGAAAATGTCCTTCCATTCTTTTGTGTCTTGCCTTGTTTCTGTTAAGAAGTTATTTTGTATTTCTTACTCTCATTCGCCTGAATGTAATGCATCTGTTACTCCAGTGGTGTTGTTTGCTTTTGGTTTGCTATTTTCTCTTCACTCTCAATTGTCAACCAGTAGATAATAATGGGTGTTTAACATGACTGATGGGTGTCAAATTCTCAAATCAATGGGCTCATGACATGTATACCTCTGACTGATTCATGCTGACGTTTGGCAGAAAACAACAAAACTCTCTAAAGCAATTATCCTACAGCTAGGAATAAACTAAATGTGGAAGAAAATAGTATTTTATCCCACAGTAACAAGTATGTATTTTGCTCTTGTGATTTTACAGAGTTTTGTGGTTTGCAGATATATATCTCTATATGATGATTGACACACTAATTAATTATTAAAATATATTGAAAATTAAATGATAAAAAATATGTTTAGATCAGGTAAAGTAGACTTTAAAGCAAAAACAATGCCTAGAGATAAAGATCTGCTTAACAGTATTTCATAAAGATAAAAGAATCAATCAGGCATGAATACATAGTAATCCTACCTATGTACATGCCAAATAACACAGATGCAGACATGAAGCAGGAATGGATAGATCTACAGGAGAAATAAATACATTGGCAATTGTAATGAGCAATTTGAACATCACTCTCAATAACTGTCAGAACTACTAAAGAGGAAATCAGTAAGGATACCTAAGGCATGAACAAACAGGACTTCAATTCTATGTTCATATATATGTATGAGTGTGTATGCGTTTGTGCACTCCCCAAGGTGAAAGGAAAATACAGTTTTTCCCACCAATGCCCAGGAACATTCACCCAGATAGATCATATGCTGAGCCCTAAAACAAAGCTCCATAAATCTGAAAGTCGTGAAACTCTATGGCATGTTCTCGGAGTATAATGCAAAATAATAGAAGCACAAGAAGGTAATCTCTAGATGTGTACATTAAACAACACTTTTCTACATATGTCACACATTCAAAAGGAAATCTCAATGGATTTTAAAAATACATAGCATTTAATGAACACCAAAGCATACATTCAAATGTGTAAAATGTAGATAAAGCAGTGCTGTGACAGACAGTTGTAGCTCTAAATACTTGTGTCCACTCGAAATGAAGGAATGAAATCCACGATACAATTCCATACTTCAAAAAACTACAAAAAGAAGTTAGATAAAAACTAACAAGTGGGGCTTCCCCTGGTGGTCCAGTGGGTAAGGACACCGCCTTGCAGTGCAAGGGGCGCCGGTTCGATCCCTGGCCTGGGAGGATCCCACGTGCCGCGGAGCGGCTGGACTGATGTGTCCAATCACCGAGCCGGAGCTCTGGAGTGCATGCGCCCAGAGCCGGTGCTCTGCAATGACAGACGCCACCGCGACTGGAGGCCCACAGGAGCCAAAGAACAAAGACGGATGAACATAGAGAAACGAAAGACCAATAGAAGTGGCTCGCCCACTCCCCTCCCTCCCCAACCCGACCCCCGCCCAAAGTAAATAAATAAATAAATCTTTATTAACAAAAAGCTGGTTCTTTGAAAAGGTAAGCAAAATTGACAAGCCACTGGCCAGACTCATTAAGAAAAAGAGACAGAAGAACCAGATCAACAAAATCAAAAATGAAAAAGGAGAGATTACAACAGATAATGCAGAAATCCAAAGGATTGTAAGAGACTATTATGAGCAACTCTATGGCAACAAACTGGACAACCTGGAAGAAATGGACAGTTTCTTGGAGAGGATTAATCTCCTAAGACTGAGCCAGGAAGAAACAGAAACTTTGAACAACCCAATCACAAGCTCAGAAATTGAATTTGTGATTAAAAATCTACCCCAAAATAAAAGCCCAGGGCCAGATGGCTTCACAGGCGAATTCTACCAAACATTTAAAGAAGAGCTAATGCCTGTCCTTCTAAAACTCTTTCAAAAAATTTGACAGGAAGAAAAACTTCCAAACACATTCTACGAGGCCACCATCACCCTGATACCCAAACCAGGCAAAGACAACACAAAAAAGGAAAACTATAGGCCAATTTCACTGATGAACTTAGATGCCAAGATCCTCAACAAAATCCTAGGAAACAGAATTAAATGACACATCAAAAAACTCATACATCATGATCAAGTGGGGTTCATCCCAGGCATGCAAGTATTCTTCAACATCCGCAAATCAATCAACGTGATACACCATATCAACAAGTTGAAAGACAAAAATCAGATGATCATCTCAATAAATGCAGAAAAAGCCTTCGACAAAGTACAACATCCATTTATGATCAAAACTCTTCAGAAAATGGGCATAGAAGGAACCTATCTCAACATAATAAAAGCCATCTATGAGAAGCCTACAGCGAACATTATTGTTAATGGTGAAAAACTGAAAGCATTTCCTCTAAGATCAGGAACAAGACAGGGGTGTCCACTTTCACCATTACTATTAAACATAGTCTTGGAAGTTCTATCAACAACAATAAGAGAAGAGAAAGAAATAAAAGGAATCCAGATTGAAAAAGAAAAAGTAATGCTCTCTCTTTTTGCAGATGACATGATATTATACATAGAAAATCCCAAAGACACTATTACAAAGCTACTAGAGCTAATCAACGAATTCAGCAAAGTCGCAGGATACAAAATCAACACACAGAAGTCACTGGCATTCCTATACACAAACAATGAAAAATCAGAAAATGAAATCAAAGAGGCAATCCCCTTCACCATTGCAACCAAAAGAATCAAATATCTAGGAATAAACCTGCCCAAAGAAACAAAAGAATTGTACACAGAAAATTACAAGACACTCATGAGAGACATTAAAGAAGACTTAAACAGATGGAGAGATATTCCATATTCCTGGATCGGAAGAATCAATATTGTGAAAATGACCATACTACCAAATATCATCTACAGATTCAATTCAATACCTATTCAACTACCATTGACATTTTTCACAGAACTAGACCAAAGAATAACACAGTTGATATAGAAACACAAAAGACCTCGAATAGCCAAAGCAATCCTGAGGAAGAAGAATGGAGTTGGAGGGATCAGCCTCCCTAACTTCAGACTCTACTACAAAGCAACAGTTATCAAGACAGTATGGTACTGGCACAAAAACAGAACTATAGATCAATGGAACAAGATTGAGAACCCAGAGATCAACCCACGCACCTATGGGTACCTTATTTTTGACAAAGGAGGAGAAACTATAAAATGGGATAAAGACAGCCTCTTCAACAAATGGTGCTGGGAAAATTGGACAGCTACATGCAAAAAAATGAAGTTGGAACATTCCCTGACAGCATACACTAAGATCAACTCAAAATGGATTAAAGACCTAAATGTAAGACCAGAAACCATCAAACTCTTAGAGGAGAATATAGGCAAAACCCTCAAGGACATCAATCAAAGCAAGATCTTCTCTGACCCACCTACTAGAATAGTGGAACTGAAAAGAAAAGTCAACACGTGGGACCTCATGAAACTTAAAAGCTTTTTTACAGCAAAAGAAATTACAAAAAAGCTGAACAGACAGCCCACAGAGTGGGAGAAAATCATAGCAAAGGAAACAACAGACAAAGAATTAATCTCCAAAATCTACAAGCAACTCAGACAACTCAGCACAGGGAAAATGAGCAGCCCAATCAAAAAATGGGAAAAAGATCTAAAGAGACGCCTCTCCAAAGAGGACATACAGATGGCCCCAAAATACATGAAACGATGCTCAACCTCGCTTATTATCAGAGAAATGCAAATTAAAACCACAATGAGATACCATCTCACACCTGTCAGAATGGCCATCATCAACAAATCGACAGACAACAAGTGCTGGAGAGGGTGTGGAGAAAAGGGAACCCTCTTGCATTGCTGGTGGGAATGTAAATTAATACAACCTCTATGGAAGACAATATGGAGATTTCTTAAAAAACTAAAAATAGAAGCACCCTATGACCCAGCAATCCCACTCTCAGGCTTATACCCTGATGAAATCAAAACTGAAAGAGGCACCTGTACCCCAATGTTCATTGCAGCTCTCTATACAATAGCCAGAACATGGAAGCAACCTAGATGTCCATCGACAAATGAATGGATCCAGAAGCTCTGGTACATATATACAATGGAATACTATTCAGCTGTTAAAAGAAATGCAGAAGACTCAGTCCTAATGAGGTGGCTGGCTCTAGAACCTATCATAAAAAGTGAAGTAAGTCAAAAAGAGAAAGACAAGTATAGTATACTAACTCATATATATGGGATCTAGTAAGATGGTCATGATAACATACACAGTGAACTCATAAAAAAACAGAGAATAGACATAAAGACATTGTGGAGACCGAACAGTGGGAGGGAGGCATGGAGGGAGTAACATGGAAGCCTATACTGTCATGTGTGGAAAAGATAGCTATTGTCATTGTGCTAGGGGAATAGGAGTACCTACAACCACTTGGAGCGATGGTCTGGATGGATGGGGGGGGTGGGGAACTGAGTTGGGGGAGGGTCCAGGGATATGCATGTGAATGATCTGGGAACATACATGTAAAAAAATAAATAAACTGACAAGTGAAAAGGAGGAGATAATAAAAACAGAGTAGACATCAATGAAACTGAAAATAGAAAACAGTCATTAAAACAACAACCTGTTTCGTTAAAACTACAAACTAAATAAAATGCTATCAAGACTGACAGAAAAAAGCAGAAGCAAGCAAATAGTATTAGGAATGAAATACGTGATATCACTACAAAATAGATAGTTATTAAAATTTTAGCCAGAGACTATTACAGTGTATAATCATGGTAATCCTAACTTAAAAAAAGTGAACAGTTCCTCAAAATTCAACAAAGGAACCAAGAATAAACATTGAGAAAAGCACGATCTTTTCACAAAGTGGTACTTGGAAAACTGGACAGGCCTATGAAAAATATGAAACTCTAGCACTGACTTGTACCACACGCAAAAATCAACTAAAAATGGATTAAAATGTTTAACATAGACTTTACGCTATAAAACTCCTAGAAGAAATTCTTGAGGTAGAGTCCTTGATATGCCTCTTTGCGATGAGGTTTTCAGTTTCACACCAAAAGCAAAGGCAGCAGCTGGAAAAACACACAAGTGGGGCCACATTGAAACTCAAAGCAAAGGAACATCAACAAAACTTAATGGCAACCTATGGATTAAGAGGAAGTCTTTCCACATCACATATTGTATAAGGACCTAATAACTAAACACTTCAGAGATTCATACAACTCAAGGGCAAAAATATCCTAAAGAACCCAAACATTTAATGAAATATAACTAAAGTAAGGGTTTTGGTAAATGTGAAGATTAGATTGTAGATGGAGAGACACAGGAAGGCTTTCCTTCCAGAACAACAAAATCCTGTCCCTTCCTGGCCTTTCTTTCGTCTCCACTCACATGTTTCGCACCGAGGTAACAGCGTACATTCTTCAGTCAGGACCAATTACCACAGAGTGAGCTACTATATGTGCTAAAAGAGCCCAACTAGGAAAAATCTAATATTTGTATGTTTACTAATGAAGCATACAAGAAGTAAGGTCTTCTCCAGAGCTTACCACTTCATTATTTTCTACCTTTTATAACAAAATTCAACGGCCTCTCAAGGAATAATGTGTTTGGAGACCTCAACCATATACAGATAGAAAATGATTTACAGTGGGAGTGTTAATGGACTATCATTGGGGGGAATTTAATATTACTGTTGTACTTGTATTCCTTTTGATCCTCTAATACATCAGGTTAAAAATCTATAATGAATATTAATACCAATATAGGGACTCAGAATACCAAAATTATTATGTGTCGAGAAAGACTAATGTAGCCTATGCGGCAAGAAGTCCATGTATGGGAAGTTAGCAATGGTATCAAAATATAAAGCAGTGGGCTTCCCCTGGTGGTCCAGTGGGTAAGGACACCACCTTGCAGTGCAAGGGGTGCCGGTTCGATCCCTGGCCTGGGAAGATCCCGCGTGCCACAGAGCGGTTGGACCGATGTGTCCAATTACCGAGCCAGAGCTCTGGCGCACATGCACCCATGTGCCCAGAGCCAGCACTCTGCAATGACAGATGCCACCGCGATGGGAGGCCCACAGGAGCCAAAGAACAAAGACGGATGAAAATAGAGAAAGACCAATGGAAGTGGCCCGCCCACTCCCCTCCCTCCCCAACCTGACCCCCACCCAAAATAAATAAATAAATCTTAAAAAAAGATATATATATATATATATAAAGCAGTATTACAATGAGATGCCAGAGACTATTCACACACGTCAGAATGGATATCTTCAATATTCCACAAAACACAAGCACTGGAGTGGGCATGGAAGGAAGGGAACCCTGCGGCATGGCTGGTGGGAATGTGACTTTCTACAGCCACTACAGAGAACTGTGTGGAGGTTCCTTAAGAAACTAAACATAGAGCTACCACATGACCCTGCAATCACATTCCTAGGCATATATCCAGAGGAAAGCAGGCCCCAACAAGATACAGGCTCCCCAAGGTTCATTGCAGTACTGTCTAAAGTAGCCAAGACATGCAAAGAAACTAAATGTTCATCGACAGAGGAATGGATAAAGAACAGTGGTGTATATAGATAATGGAATATTATTCAGCTATTGAAAAAAATGAAATATGGCCATTTGCAGCAATGTGGATGGACCTAGAGAGTGTCATATTGACTGAAGTAATCAGGCGGAGAAAGAGAATATCATATGACATCCCTTTCAACAGGATTCTAAAAATGAATGATACAGATGGACTTTTTACAAAAAAGAAAGAGACTCACAAACTTGGAAAATGAACTTATGGTTGCAGGAGGAGGGAAGGTTTGGAGATGTTGGAAAAGTCACGTAAACACTGACATGTTTGAATTGGATAACCATCAGAAACTTCACATGGAACTGTGTCTACTGTGATATACCAGCCTGGATGAGAGAGAGTACTAGGGGATAATGGGTTCATGTATATGTATGGCTGAGTCCCTTCACTGCTCACTGGAAAGGATCACAAAATTGTTCATTGGCAATGACATGATAAAAAAGCTTTTGGTGTTTAAAAATATATAAATAAATAAACCACAAAAATAAGTAGAAAATATAGAGTACTATCTTAAAATAAAATCTCTCCAAGTGTTTTGAAACACCAAAAACAAAGTACACGTGAGGAATTAGTATAATCTGTACACCAGAAACTCTACCAGAACAAATTCAAATTCATAACAATATAATGACATGAAAACTCAAAATTTAGACAGAAAACTGTGTACGGGAGTGTATTTACCCTTCAAAATTCTCCCTTTCATAGCACATCAGGCACTCAATGACTACCCTAGCTAAAGTCTTTCCTTATTGCTCAATCTGCAGGTACCAGTAAGGGGAGAGATACTCCCATCCCATGGGCCTGACTCACCATTAGTACAGTATTTATACCACCTCCTGACTTCCTCAAGAAGCATTCCCTACAGATTTCTTCCATCCCATCCCAATCTTTCGGACCGACTCACTACAATCAATAGCAGTCCTCAGCCTGGGATTATTCTGCAATCTCCATGGCCCTAGTTCCGAGCTTCCATGGACACCAGTGGATTTACCACCCTGTCCAAGGTATGAATGACTCAGGCAAGGATTTTCTATGTGGTTCTTACTCTATTGAGACTGTCACACACTCAATAAGTCACTACTCAACAGTCTCAAAGGACTCCCTTCTGTTCCAGTGGACTGCCACAGATGCATGTATCTCTCCCCTGCATATCAGTCTCCTCACCCGCAGGTTCAGATTGGTCCCACTTGCTCTTCTTCTTCTCTCTTCGTCCATTTTCCTTCTTCCCTTTGTCCTACTGAGTTCTGTGTGGATCCAGATGGCCCTTTTCAGTATTCAGGGATTCCTGCCAGGATTCACCTGGTCTCCTGGGAGAACTAATGCATTTTTGGACATTCTCGAGGCATCCGTGCAGAGAGATTTACTCCACTTCCTCCTATCCCTCTGTCATCTTGTCGACCCTCATTTATACATGTCTTAGAAAAGAATTAACCTTTCTATTGAGGTAAGCACCATAGCCATCCCCACACATGCTAACAGAACACAGGTAAGTTCCATTCTCTTAGACAATGGCAAATACACAATATAATCTCATCAGTTACACTCCTCTGCTCTAGATTAGCATGAGAGTTACTACCTGGCCATACATTTTACAAAGCAACTGATGGGCATTACCATATGTAATTCTGTTCAGTGCTTCTCTGATCTTCATTTTCTGTACCACAAAAGTCATTCATGCCCATCAAGAAAATCAAGAACTTTAATTAGAAGTGCTCAGCCGCTGAAAGTTACAGGCTCAGTTTTGGAAGTAGTGGGCAAAGCACTCCATTGTAGAGTACAGTGATGCTGGTTAATGGACAGCCATGGTTCATTTTGTGCCCCAAAACAGGTTCAAAAAGTAAACTGATCAAGAGGAGACACAGGGGGAAAACCCCAGAACTTGGTGAACCAAAGAATGAATCCCCCAACCTTACAAACGGTAACTCTAGGGCAATGCTTATGACTGAAATACATTGCTGGTCACCATTAGTACAGTATTTATACCACCTCCTGACTTCCTCAAGAAGCATTCCCTACAGATTTCTTCCATCCCATCCCAATCTTTCGGACCGACTCACTACAATCAATAGCAGTCCTCAGCCTGGGATTATTCTGCAATCTCCATGGCCCTAGTTCCGAGCTTCCATGGACACCAGTGGATTTACCACCCTGTCCAAGGTATGAATGACTCAGGCAAGGATTTTCTATGTGGTTCTTACTCTATTGAGACTGTCACACACTCAATAAGTCACTACTCAACAGTCTCAAAGGACTCCCTTCTGTTCCAGTGGACTGCCACAGATGCATGTATCTCTCCCCTGCATATCAGTCTCCTCACCCGCAGGTTCAGATTGGTCCCACTTGCTCTTCTTCTTCTCTCTTCGTCCATTTTCCTTCTTCCCTTTGTCCTACTGAGTTCTGTGTGGATCCAGATGGCCCTTTTCAGTATTCAGGGATTCCTGCCAGGATTCACCTGGTCTCCTGGGAGAACTAATGCATTTTTGGACATTCTCGAGGCATCCGTGCAGAGAGATTTACTCCACTTCCTCCTATCCCTCTGTCATCTTGTCGACCCTCATTTATACATGTCTTAGAAAAGAATTAACCTTTCTATTGAGGTAAGCACCATAGCCATCCCCACACATGCTAACAGAACACAGGTAAGTTCCATTCTCTTAGACAATGGCAAATACACAATATAATCTCATCAGTTACACTCCTCTGCTCTAGATTAGCATGAGAGTTACTACCTGGCCATACATTTTACAAAGCAACTGATGGGCATTACCATATGTAATTCTGTTCAGTGCTTCTCTGATCTTCATTTTCTGTACCACAAAAGTCATTCATGCCCATCAAGAAAATCAAGAACTTTAATTAGAAGTGCTCAGCCGCTGAAAGTTACAGGCTCAGTTTTGGAAGTAGTGGGCAAAGCACTCCATTGTAGAGTACAGTGATGCTGGTTAATGGACAGCCATGGTTCATTTTGTGCCCCAAAACAGGTTCAAAAAGTAAACTGATCAAGAGGAGACACAGGGGGAAAACCCCAGAACTTGGTGAACCAAAGAATGAATCCCCCAACCTTACAAACGGTAACTCTAGGGCAATGCTTATGACTGAGTACTTCTGGAAACAGCCCCAATTACAATTCGTGGGCATTGCACCACCTAAAAGAGAATGCAGAAAAGGATCATAGCTTGCTATGATGCTGAGTCAAAGACAAGAGTGTTTATTAGTTTCTTTTTCACATTCAACTGCAAAGTTAATGAAGAGATATCCTATGATAATTGACACCTTCAGTTACCAGTTAGTCTGACAACAATCCTCTTTAGTCATATGCTGGATATCTCATTATGTTATATGATCACAAGTAATATTTTTAAGAAATAAATTCATACTTTTGCTAGAAAGAAAATTGCTTTAACATATTGTGTTGGCAAACATCCAAATGAATCTGCCATAGGTACACATATGTCTGTTCCTCCCACACCCCCTTCCACCTCCATTCCCATTCCACCTCTCTAAACTGTTACAGGAAATATGGAAGGCCTCCCAAACATATATGTCACCCTTGCACTGGAGTCCTGTTTGTCTTCTCTGTATTATTCCAATTTTTTTGTCTATGTGCTGCTAAAGTGAACACGCTAATAAATACCATGTTAACAGAAAATATCATCTATTTAATCATCTACCAGTACATGACCAATTACATTAGGAATTAGGCTATCCTGCTACATGTATTCTCTCCGAGAATATCTAAGTTTCATAAGACCCAAAGTCCCATGGAGGAATTAAGCTTTTTTAAAAAATGGTGCTACCTCCTTTTTAATTTTATTTATTCATTCATTCATTCATTCATTTTTGTCTGGGCTGAGTTTTCATTGTAGTGCATCGGCTTTTCATTGCTGTGTCTTCTCTTGTCCAGCATAGACTCTAGGTGTTCAGGCTTCAGTCGTTGCAGCACAGTGGCTCAATAGTTGTGACGAAACATCTCTAGAGGGTGGGCTTAGTGGCCTTATGGCATGTAGGAGCTTCCTGCCCCAGGAATGAACCTGTGTCCCCTGCATTGGCAGGCAGACTGGTAACCACTGATCCACCAGGGAAGCTCAGGAATTAAGCATTAATTTATACTTATGTATATGGCATGTGTATATATAGAGAAATACATGCATGAAATTCAATCTGTGTTAGATGATCTATTATTCTCTTTGCTTGTCACAGTAAGCATTTAATGGAAGGCAGAGATAGTAACAATTTTTTCTTATCTCTTTCATCTTTTCAAGAGCCACTTCTCTTCTGTTCATTACATACTTTTAAATACCCATTTTATTTTTACGTACCATGCCCCTTTACTTTAACTAAGAACAAAGAAAACCTAGTGAATGCCTTGATCTTCATGAAGTCTCCACTCTCCAGTACATTAGAATCATGTTCAGGTCTCATTCAGGATGATGAGATGCTGAACTTAACATTTATCAGTTCTTGTTGAAAATATATCATTGTCCATTTCAGTCATAAATTTTACTTAATTACAATGGACAGACAAGAAATGTTACAATTAAAGTCTACAATTTTATGCCTCTGTTGGTCAAAGGTAGGCCTAGGAATATTTTTTGGAATATTGAAATACATGATACATGCACCAAGGTTTCTTTGTACTATCAAAGAAGCGATGTTTGGAGATGGTTCAAAAACTCGAACCTATGGGCTTTCAAGATGGACTCTCAATGAGTCACAAAAATTTTGCCCATAAGAAGTCAATGTCAGGAAAGGACAGGCCTTGTCTGGAGAGCACATGAAGTTGTCTTGGGTGTTTTCCAGGTAATAGTTTTCTAATACTATTTGGAGATCTATTTGCTGTATTCTATAAGAAGCAGCCTTAACAAGATTAAAGATACAAAAATATAGAAGAGCTCTCAAGGTGCCTAAAAGAAAGGCTAGCCAGGAAAACCAGAACCAGACAACAATAGTCGTCAAAGACATAGCAGGGAATGCTTTATAGATAGAGGAGAACAAGTGTCACAATCCATGTTCTCAAGTCACTGCTAGTATGTGGTCATACAGGAAGTGTTTTTCTCTGCAGGCAGAGTCATTACAGTGCCTGAGGTGTCCCTGTGACACAAATGCAGGCTGAGAGCCCACAGGCATGTGTGATGTGATGTGAGGAAGAGACAAGATGTTTGTACTGGTGCCCAGTCACGTCCACTTGCCAGTAATGGAGACTGGGGGAAATGGTATGCCCTCTCTAAGTCAATGCATCTTCATGAATATAATTTGATGATGATAATGAAGTTCAAGGTTAGCTCACAGAGTGCCTAAAAGGCACAAATTTTAAACAATTTTAAAGTTTTTGGTAAAGTATCAAAGAAATACATGCGGTTATTAAGGGACATTTGCAGAGTCAATATTCAGTATCCTGTTTCTCTTAGATATCTCTGTGTACGGAACTGTAGTGATAAGAAAGTCATTGTTTATTGGGACGGTATACCACACAGATCATCGGTGCTATTCTATCCTTTGCAGTATGGAAAATGCTTGGATATGTTAATTTGCAGTGAAAAACTTAAAAACATCTGGAATGCCTGGCTGCCGAGACCTTGCAGAGTCCCTAGACATTCAACGATCTTAAGAGATTAACATAAAATCTATTGCTCAGAATTAACTGGCAAATGTTTGCAAAGTACAGAAGCATTTCTGGGAGCACTACAAAAATGTAGGAAGTAACTTCTTGCTCCAGCTACATATCTGTGCAAATACCATGAGCCACCTAAACTTACACAGTGGAAGGTGCTTCCCTACCAGAGCTGCTACAGCACCAAATCCTGCTCAGGGCAACAGGGACAGAAAGGCTTCCCTCCACAGGATGGCTTCTGATAATCTCGGTCAAATAGATCATCTGAGCATGACTTTACTTTTATTTAACCAGGGTCCTGCCTGCTGCTTCTGCTGGTGATGTCAAATCTGATCTCAGGCCAGGACAGCAATGGCACGTACTTCTGTCCGGAAGGGGATACTGTTTGCCTGTACTCCCTTAAAGATATATTTGACCCTTTGGTCAATATGTCTCATTTCTTCTATGGACACTCATGGGAGATGTACAAAGATTTTGTAAGTACTGTACATCTTGGTTATTTCCAGAAGAAACCTTCATGTAAGTGATTGGGCTATAGTATAAACAAGAAGGCTGCATCAGCTAAACTTCAAATAATACATGCTCAAGGTCAAAGCAGGCATCAGATCATAAAATGTGGAAATCAAAGAGAGGATCACTTGTATGAAATCTTAGAAGCTTAAAGAGTGCAAAAACTTATTCAATTTCCTTTCATTTTCTTTTCAAATTTCAAAATAAATTTTTCTCTATCTATCATCTAGGCATGCCATAATAGAATACAATAGATTCAGGGAATTAAACAACAGGAACTTCTTTCCTCACAGTTCTCAGGGCTGTGAGTCCCAAGTCAGGGACTAGCAAGGTCAGACTCTGGTAAGAGCTCTCTCCTCTCAGCTTGACATTCCATATGGAGTGGGGAGTGTGGAAGAGAGGCAGAGGAAAGACACAGAGACACAGACCAAAGGGAAAGCATGCTGGTGGTTCACCTCATAAACACATGAATCCTATAGGATGAGGGCTTCATGCTCTGATCACATTTCACATGAATAGATTTCTCTGGGGACTTAAATGGTAAAGAATATGCCTGCAATGTGAGAGATCAGGGTCCTGTCCTGGAGTCTGGACGATTTTCTGCAGAGCACAATGACAAGCCACTCCAAGGAGGCTGGGGAAAAGGAAGCATGTTGCTTTTTGGTTCCAGGAATGTCGCCTGGGGCATTCTTCACCAGGCTGAGTCAATGGACATTGAATGAGAACTGCTCTGCAGTGAGCTGGGTGGATGGAACAAGTGAAACAAAGTCAAATTCGGGCTCCAGAACGAGTAATGACAGTTTTTCAAGTACTACAACTTATTGTTCTACGATTTGCAGTGAAAAGGTTTAGAGCTACAGCACAAAAAATGGTTTAATCTGGAAAAAGTATTCTCTTTCTGATGAAGCTTTTTTGAATGGTGGATGTTAATTTCTTCGGTCAAACAAGGAGGACGCAGAAGAGCAGTAAACTGATAAAAAACCAGGCTGAGTGTCTCTGATCAGTTCATGTAACTGGTTCGAGTCTGTACTTTCTCTTTCATGCTTCATTGTTGACTGTCCCTCTTCCAGCTCTTCAAGCAATCTTTTTAAAGGTTCAGACATTTCACATAACATGTGTTTTATTCTATCAATATGTTAGCTAGATTTTTCTGCTCTTATTCTCAGCCCATTGCCTAGTATTCTCTATAATTTTATGCCATGTTATTCCTGATTCATAATTTGGTGACCATAAGCAACACTGCATCCTGTATTTAACATGATCACAATATTTTTGGTGTGTGGATTAGATCTAAGTCAAAGTCATGATTATGTAACTCCTTATAAAGGAGTATACTGGTCTGAATTCACAAAAAACAGGAGGCTGAACGGTTAAATAGGTGTGTACATGCATTCTGAGAGCCTTCAGTTGTGCTGAACACTTGCAATCCTTCTGGCTATAGCGCAGCAGGCTCCGCTGTTCATGGCATTCTCCAGAGAAGAATACCAGAGTGTTGCTGAACCATCTTGTAGGGGATTTTCCTCACCCAGGAATCAGACTGAATTTCTTATATCTCCTGCATTACCAGGAGTGTTTTTTGCCACTTGCAACACTTAGGAAGCATGAAATGTAGGTACACATGCATTATGTTTTGTTGAAACACTAACAAAATAAAATAAAATAAAGGCTGATACTAGATAAAATAGAGAAGGGAGGAGGTTCAATTTTAAAAAATAAGTAAGAACATTTTTATTGGGAAAATATGAAGTAAAAGTAGGAAAAGAATGATTTTCATATTTTATGTGACCTTAGGGAAAAAATTTATATTCATATGAAATGGTTATTGTTCTGGTGATTAGTTCATATAGGACTGCCCAGTGTACACTAAGCAGTTGCCTGATCACTTCCAGATGAAGAAGCACGTTCAGGGCAAATGGAACTCTATCAACAAAACCAACAGCTGCCACACCATATCGCTCGCTGGCCCAGGACTAATAGAAGAAATTGAACACTTTGATGTGAGTCTTTTTTCTGAGCTTTTCACTGCAGCCAGTGAGACACTACACTAGTGTTACCTAGATTGATATTATTACATGTAATGGTTACTGCACATGCAAAGAAAGCTGGATGAACAGTCAGCAATCAAAGAGAAATCACATTAAACAGTTAATACAGTATGAGAAACATCAAGTGATGTCGAAAAATCAGTACCAGCAAAACAAATAACAGACTTATGAAGGCTTCATGCAGATGACCTTGGTCCAACCAATGCATTGTACCCTGAATTGCACCTATTATACTATATGAAAACATGGAGTGAATGCATTTCCATCTATGCAATGTAAGATTGCAAGACTCATCCATATGTCAGAAAAAGAATCCATTTTTGTGCGGTCTCTGTTAGAGAGACTCCTACATGGGAGGCACTCCAACCCTGATCCCTCCAGCCTTCGCTTCTGCCTTTGAAGGCTCTCCTGAGTCTGCCCCTACTTCCCTGACACCTCTTTCATCATCATTCTCAGGGACTCCTCAATCACTGAGTTTCTTTATTATAATTCTAAACCCCACAATGGCCTTAAAATATCGCCTTGCTACTCATGGCTGCAACAATTGCCTCTGTTCTGAGAACAACACATTCTACATATCTAGCTTCACTCATTTATCCCAACTTCAAATTACTGCATTATCATCTCTTTTCTGATTCCCTGCATTAACTTCATTCCTAACATTATGGAAAATACTTTCCAGAGTGTCCTCTTTAAACACAATCTGTTCTTTATTTACAACTTTCTCCATGATACCAACATTCATTTCCACTGTTCAAGCTCATTAATGATGAGTTAAGCTTGAGGAAAATGTCAGTGGGGGTCAATTTTATGTGACCTTAGGGAAAAAATTTATATTCATATGAAATGGTTATTGTTCTGGTGATTAGTTCATATAGGACTGCCCAGTGTACACTAAGCAGTTGCCTGATCACTTCCAGATGAAGAAGCACGTTCAGGGCAAATGGAACTCTATCAACAAAACCAACAGCTGCCACACCATATCGCCGCTGGCCCAGGACTAATAGAAGAAATTGAACACTTTGATGTGAGTCTTTTTTCTGAGCTTTTCACTGCAGCCAGTGAGACACTACACTAGTGTTACCTAGATTGATATTATTACATGTAATGGTTACTGCACATGCAAAGAAAGCTGGATGAACAGTCAGCAATCAAAGAGAAATCACATTAAACAGTTAATACAGTATGAGAAACATCAAGTGATGACGAAAAATCAGTACCAGCAAAACAAATAACAGACTTATGAAGGCTTCATGCAGATGACCTTGGTCCAACCAATGCATTGTACCCTGAATTGCACCTATTATACTATATGAAAACATGGAGTGAATGCATTTCCATCTATGCAATGTAAGATTGCAAGACTCATCCATATGTCAGAAAAAGAATCCATTTTTGTGCGGTCTCTGTGAGAGAGACTCCTACATGGGAGGCACTCCAACCCTGATCCCTCCAGCCTTCGCTTCTGCCTTTGAAGGCTCTCCTGAGTCTGCCCCTACTTCCCTGACACCTCTTTCATCATCATTCTCAGGGACTCCTCAATCACTGAGTTTCTTTATTATAATTCTAAACCCCACAATGGCCTTAAAATATCGCCTTGCTACTCATGGCTGCAACAATTGCCTCTGTTCTGAGAACAACACATTCTACATATCTAGCTTCACTCATTTATCCCAACTTCAAATTACTGCATTATCATCTCTTTTCTGATTCCCTGCATTAACTTCATTCCTAACATTATGGAAAATACTTTCCAGAGTGTCCTCTTTAAACACAATCTGTTCTTTATTTACAACTTTCTCCATGATACCAACATTCATTTCCACTGTTCAAGCTCATTAATGATGAGTTAAGCTTGAGGAAAATGTCAGGAAGGAGGAAGATGAGGGATTTTTCAATAAATTTAAGTTTAGAATTTATTCAGAGATAACACATGGCCATATATTTTATACAGAAACTCATGAAAATTGCTATATGTAGTCTTAATCAGGTCTTCTCTGCTCTTCATATGTTGTGCCACTAAAGTATTACATAGTCATCAAGAAATCAAGCATTTTAAGTAGAGCTACTCAGCCTCTGGGACTGTCATGCTCAATCCTGATAGGAGTGAATGTGGGGGCAAAATGTCCCCACCGATGGTGAAGCCCACTGATGCTGCTACTCAAGACATGACTGTGCACTTTTCTCTCCCTACACATGTCAGCAAAACAGGTTGTTCTGCAAGCAGCATGGTGGCTGGAGATGGCATAGACTGACAAAAACGTGTTTTCATCGCCTCTTCTGTTGTAACATCATAAAACAAATTATCAATCAAAAATGAATACAAATGACTCATTTGATTCATTAATAAGAATGGAATACTGTGACAAAATGATGTGGCTATGGTTAGAATCCATGTTTCCTGGACCAGGTGCTCCAGGTACATATTGAATTGCCATAAAGAGTTAGATTTCTTTCTGGGAACAAATAAATATTCAAAAATATAAGAAATCACAGAATGGATCATAGAATTTCAGAGGAGAGAAAAACCAAAATTCTTCATAGTATACATTAAAACTGATCGGAAGAAATAGTTAATAAAATAACCTAGATTTGTTCCTAATTCAGCAACGTCTGAACCTTTCATTGTATACTTCTGCAACTTTCATTTCTTTCAAAAATGTTTGCATACACAGGAATAAGAAAGAGTTTTAGCTCAGCTTCTCTGAGCACAGATCACATGTTCCCAAATCAACTGAATTAGGAACTACTTTAATGAGACTGTTTCCTGTGGTTGCATAGAACAAACAGCTGATTCAGTGGATACTCCTGTATCTGTGGTCCTGGAAAGAACCTCTATATCATCTAATCACGGACCTGCAGAATATTTTTGTTCTTTAAACACAATATGTTCTTTATTTACAACTTTCTCCATGATACCAACATTCATTTCCACTGTTCAAGCTCATTAATGATGAGTTAAGCTTGAGGAAAATGTCAGGAAGGAGGAAGATGAGGGATTTTTCAATAAATTTAAGTTTAGAATTTATTCAGAGATAACACATGGCCATATATTTTATACAGAAACTCATGAAAATTGCTATATGTAGTCTTAATCAGGTCTTCTCTGCTCTTCATATGTTGTGCCACTAAAGTATTACATAGTCATCAAGAAATCAAGCATTTTAAGTAGAGCTACTCAGCCTCTGGGACTGTCATGCTCAATCCTGATAGGAGTGAATGTGGGGGCAAAATGTCCCCACCGATGGTGAAGCCCACTGATGCTGCTACTCAAGACATGACTGTGCACTTTTCTCTCCCTACACATGTCAGCAAAACAGGTTGTTCTGCAAGCAGCATGGTGGCTGGAGATGGCATAGACTGACAAAAACGTGTTTTCATCGCCTCTTCTGTTGTAACATCATAAAACAAATTATCAATCAAAAATGAATACAAATGACTCATTTGATTCATTAATAAGAATGGAATACTGTGACAAAATGATGTGGCTATGGTTAGAATCCATGTTTCCTGGACCAGGTGCTCCAGGTACATATTGAATTGCCATAAAGAGTTAGATTTCTTTCTGGGAACAAATAAATATTCAAAAATATAAGAAATCACAGAATGGATCATAGAATTTCAGAGGAGAGAAAAACCAAAATTCTTCATAGTATACATTAAAACTGATCGGAAGAAATAGTTAATAAAATAACCTAGATTTGTTCCTAATTCAGCAACGTCTGAACCTTTCATTGTATACTTCTGCAACTTTCATTTCTTTCAAAAATGTTTGCATACACAGGAATAAGAAAGAGTTTTTAGCTCAGCTTCTCTGAGCACAGATCACATGTTCCCAAATCAACTGAATTAGGAACTACTTTAATGAGACTGTTTCCTGTGGTTGCATAGAACAAACAGCTGATTCAGTGGATACTCCTGTATCTGTGGTCCTGGAAAGAACCTCTATATCATCTAATCACGGACCTGCAGAATATGACAAAAGTGTCAGAGACTATCTTGGAAAATGCCAAAAAGTGTGAGAAAACTGTAAGTGATTTTGAAGCAACGATAGAGACGTCATTCAGAGAGGTAAGCATTATGTGGAGGGCTTCCTTGCTTTCCTAATGAATGAAAGAGGTGATCTGTAAAATGAGGAATGATTTCCCAAATATCACAGCATGTAAAACCAAGACTCATGACTTCTGTATTCTAGGCTGCTACTGCATAAAATAAGAGCCTTGTCATGCTCAGTGGTTGATTTCTTCTCTTTGTGCGTCAGAATTCCACCACAATCATTGAAATGTGCAGCCTGCCCTGCATTACATGCGATTCCCATAGAAACTTGCCTTTTCGTGGCCACAGATGTTTGGGATAGTTTCAACGATAAGTTAAATAGAGAAGAGAATTTCTAAAATAAATGGTTTCTTCAAAGTACCTATGGACATTGGCTAGTGGAATTCGGCTTCTATCCTTTCTCTGTTCATGTCAAATCAAAGGCTGATGGTGGTAAGGAAGTAAAGAGAAAGATTAAATCAAACTTGAGTTATGTGTGTAGTTTTACGTTTCTAATAGGATTCTTATAGACTGGCTCTATACTGGATGTCTGGAGAGTTTTATATTCATGTGTGTTTCCCAAATATTACTTTGATAATTGGAAGGAACAAAGATACTGAGACACTAATAGACTCATGAGAAGTCATTATCCTTTGGTGTTTCAGACTGTTCTTGAAGTCAAAAGAAATGAGGACTTCAAAAAAGCCATGTGGACAGGACATGAATCACTGAAAACAAATGATGAAGACAAGCGTTCTGCATTTTATCACCTGTTCCGATGCCTGGCCAGGGATTCACATAAAATTGACATTTACATGAAGTCTGCAACTTTCATTTCTTTCAAAATGTTTGCATACACAGGAATAAGAAAGAGTTTTAGCTCAGCTTCTCTGAGCACAGATCACATGTTCCCAAATCAACTGAATTAGGAACTACTTTAATGAGACTGTTTCCTGTGGTTGCATAGAACAAACAGCTGATTCAGTGGATACTCCTGTATCTGTGGTCCTGGAAAGAACCTCTATATCATCTAATCACGGACCTGCAGAATATGACAAAAGTGTCAGAGACTATCTTGGAAAATGCCAAAAAGTGTGAGAAAACTGTAAGTGATTTTGAAGCAACGATAGAGACGTCATTCAGAGAGGTAAGCATTATGTGGAGGGCTTCCTTGCTTTCCTAATGAATGAAAGAGGTGATCTGTAAAATGAGGAATGATTTCCCAAATATCACAGCATGTAAAACCAAGACTCATGACTTCTGTATTCTAGGCTGCTACTGCATAAAATAAGAGCCTTGTCATGCTCAGTGGTTGATTTCTTCTCTTTGTGCGTCAGAATTCCACCACAATCATTGAAATGTGCAGCCTGCCCTGCATTACATGCGATTCCCATAGAAACTTGCCTTTTCGTGGCCACAGATGTTTGGGATAGTTTCAACGATAAGTTAAATAGAGAAGAGAATTTCTAAAATAAATGGTTTCTTCAAAGTACCTATGGACATTGGCTAGTGGAATTCGGCTTCTATCCTTTCTCTGTTCATGTCAAATCAAAGGCTGATGGTGGTAAGGAAGTAAAGAGAAAGATTAAATCAAACTTGAGTTATGTGTGTAGTTTTACGTTTCTAATAGGATTCTTATAGACTGGCTCTATACTGGATGTCTGGAGAGTTTTATATTCATGTGTGTTTCCCAAATATTACTTTGATAATTGGAAGGAACAAAGATACTGAGACACTAATAGACTCATGAGAAGTCATTATCCTTTGGTGTTTCAGACTGTTCTTGAAGTCAAAAGAAATGAGGACTTCAAAAAAGCCATGTGGACAGGACATGAATCACTGAAAACAAATGATGAAGACAAGCGTCGTTCTGCATTTTATCACCTGTTCCGATGCCTGGCCAGGGATTCACATAAAATTGACATTTACATGAAGTTGGTGGCTTGCAGACATCATTATCTGTGCTAAGAGCACATACATTCCATCGAGATCCAGGATGGTTCCTAATGATCCATCCTATGGAAAGCTTCTTTGAGTTCTGTACCTTTGCAATGCATACTTCGATATAATGGGGCTCTTTAAAAATAAATTAATAATTAATTAATCAATTAATTACAGTCTCTCTAAAGATGTCAAAATCTAAAGGGAATTTTCACTGTTTCTTGTTGTCATTTAATAGACAGTCAATAGTAAATCCATGTCTACTACTAAGAGAAAGACATTTCTACAAAAATTAGTCACAAATAGTAGAAGCTGACATTACAAAGAAGAATTTTAGGAGCTTACTTAAGAATCACAGCAAATTATACTGGGTCAAGCCTTTACACTCCAAGAAGTATATCATTCTGGTCATGCAACACAAAAGACTGAACACTCAGAATTTCTTATGAAATCCAACCATGAACTGATAGCCAACTTCACAGTGGTACAACAGAAAATATAAGTGCCTTGCAACTAGTATATCCAAATAGCATGACATACATCAAACGTCTCAAGATAGTTATGATGCAGCCTAGTCCTCCTGGGCTGCGACAACCAAATATCATGGATTTATAAACTATGGAAGCTTATAAACCACTGCATGGTCAGGCACGGGCCTCTCAGGTCACACTTCTTCCTGTATCCTCACAGAGAGGGAAAGGCTTGGGAGCTCTGTGTATCTCTGATATACACAAGAAGTCATCTCCTTCAGGAGGCTCCATCCTCGCAACTTCATCACCTCCCAAAGGCCCCACCTATGGACACCATCACCACAGAAGTCAGGATTTCAGCATCTGAAATTTCTGGGGGACAGAGTGCTGAGACTGTAGCAGCTACAAATGGGAACTGGCTCCATCCTCCTCCAGTGGCTGTCTTCAGCCAACCTCCACAGCATCCTCACTTGCTGTATCATCTTCAAACCATTCCATATGTTCTCTCTCTCTGGCTTTAACAAATTAAGCTCAGTGAGGTGTCAACTCTATCACGTATTCAGCCTACTTATTCTTTTTCTCTCCCATACCAAGGTCCAAGAGCACGACCAGGGAAAGCAGATATGTACATTTCTGCAAGGTTCCTTCTCCACCACTCTGTATCTCCACTTGGAGGGGGCAGAGGGTGGCAACATGGGAAAGTTCTCACTACACCGATTTGCATGGCTTTAATGTAGCCTTTCCATGCCCTAGAGGAACTGACACTGAATTCTCCTTTAAAATACCAAGGCTCCCCAAGAGAGAGTTAAGGTATCTCTCTTGTGGGGTCACCTTGGGATTGTATAAGACATTCAAAGTTGGGGATATCCGAGGCCAGAGTTTCTCTTTGAAGGAGGGAAAACATTCTGAGACCCACAGCTCACCACCTGCAGCAGTCTCTCTCTGTTCCCTCACTCTTTGCACATTCGATGAGAAAATTAAGGAGCTTAAGGTTTCTAATAGGATTCTTAGAGACTGGCTCCATACTCCATGTCTAGAGAGTTTTATATCCATGTGTCTTTCCCAAAAGTTACTTTGATAATTGGAAGGAACAAAGACACTGAGACACTAATAGACTCATGAGAAGTCATTATGCTTTGGTGTTTCAGATTGTTCTTGAAGTCAAAAGAAACGAGAACTTCAAAAAAGCCGTGTGGACAGGACTCAAATCACTGAAAACAAATGATGAAGATAAGGGTTGTTCTGCATTTTATCACCTGTTCTAGAGCTGGCCCACAGGAAATCCATGAATCATAAACACTTCAAACAAGTGAGTAACAAAACTACTGGTGGGAATCAAAGTTTATCCGGGGAATCTCTGGACAACTGTCTTCCCGCTCACATATACACAGAGTAGATCAGAACATTGGATTCATAACAAAACACTAATATGAGGCATCAGAAATCATCCCCTCTTTTTTTAGAGTAACTGTTCTTGTTCATAATTATTAGGCCTTAGAAAAATCCCCTTCTAGGTTCCTGAATTCAAAATAAATTAGTCTCTATTGAGATTAAAAAGACATGGCTAGGTTAGGGCTGTTCAGCTTATTTAACTGTTTCCAAACAACCTGAAATGAGGACCATTCTCTCCCCTAGCTCTCCTGAAAAGACAGTGACGGTGGTGGTCTAGTTTGGCAGCATCTAGGTGGCTTTTCAAGGAATTTCTGGCTAAATAAGACAAGAGAAGAGAAAGGGGATGAAGAGAGAAGAGGGTGGCAACATGGGAAAGTTCTCACTACACCGATTTGCATGGCTTTAATGTAGCCTTTCCATGCCCTAGAGGAACTGACACTGAATTCTCCTTTAAAATACCAAGGCTCCCCAAGAGAGAGTTAAGGTATCTCTCTTGTGGGGTCACCTTGGGATTGTATAAGACATTCAAAGTTGGGGATATCCGAGGCCAGAGTTTCTCTTTGAAGGAGGGAAAACATTCTGAGACCCACAGCTCACCACCTGCAGCAGTCTCTCTCTGTTCCCTCACTCTTTGCACATTCGATGAGAAAATTAAGGAGCTTAAGGTTTCTAATAGGATTCTTAGAGACTGGCTCCATACTCCATGTCTAGAGAGTTTTATATCCATGTGTCTTTCCCAAAAGTTACTTTGATAATTGGAAGGAACAAAGACACTGAGACACTAATAGACTCATGAGAAGTCATTATGCTTTGGTGTTTCAGATTGTTCTTGAAGTCAAAAGAAACGAGAACTTCAAAAAAGCCGTGTGGACAGGACTCAAATCACTGAAAACAAATGATGAAGATAAGGGTTGTTCTGCATTTTATCACCTGTTCTAGAGCTGGCCCACAGGAAATCCATGAATCATAAACACTTCAAACAAGTGAGTAACAAAACTACTGGTGGGAATCAAAGTTTATCCGGGGAATCTCTGGACAACTGTCTTCCCGCTCACATATACACAGAGTAGATCAGAACATTGGATTCATAACAAAACACTAATATGAGGCATCAGAAATCATCCCCTCTTTTTTTAGAGTAACTGTTCTTGTTCATAATTATTAGGCCTTAGAAAAATCCCCTTCTAGGTTCCTGAATTCAAAATAAATTAGTCTCTATTGAGATTAAAAAGACATGGCTAGGTTAGGGCTGTTCAGCTTATTTAACTGTTTCCAAACAACCTGAAATGAGGACCATTCTCTCCCCTAGCTCTCCTGAAAAGACAGTGACGTTGGTGGTCTAGTTTGGCAGCATCTAGGTGGCTTTTTCAAGGAATTTCTGGCTAAATAAGACAAGAGAAGAGAAAGGGGGATGAAGAGGAAGGAAAGAAGTGTGAGACAGAAGAATGGAAAATCAGAACAGGGAAAGTGAGTGACAGCTTTAAATTTTGAAGGATAAAATGCAAGTAAAAATAGATGATTGTTTCCGGTGAAGACATACACATTTAAATGCTTTACTTTCATACCATAAAAGCAAATGCAATCTTTTATTCTCCTTTTACTTCCACTTCCCCTTGTATCTTTTTTCTGAAATGGTGCTTTGTATTAGGAGTATTCTTTTGTTATTTTTGAGTTCAAATAGAGATGAAGAGAACACTAGAGAAACCACCTTTGCTTCCCAACACAACATCAGGGATCAGTGGGAGCCCAAGCAGCACTAGATAAGGCAAACAATCGAAAAAAATATGGATAAGGCTTAAAATTAATCTGTTACTAGAAACATAACCTACACACAAAGCTTGGAAGGCCATAAGACTTCTAAACAGAATGGCTTTATGATAAAGTAATATCTAAACAACACCCTAGAGGCATTTAACATAAGACAAAATATGCAAGCAAAAACTGACAATGACCTGTCATGCCAAGAACAAGGTAAATGGAAGCTGAACTGAGAAAAGGCAATCATCAAGGTCAGCACTGAAATTAATCACATGCAGTTATATGACAATATGTTAAAGTAGCTATCTTTAGAAAAGAGTGTAGATAAATTACATGTTCTCTTATATAACAGAAAAAGATCGTATGAAAGTAACAGAAGTTATAAGAAAAGACTGTATCAAAATGATATATCAATCTTACAATAAGAAAGAAAAAATCCAGACAATAGTATAATAGAAGATAAGAATCAAGAGAATTTAAGGACAGATTAATACCATTCATAGAATCTGAACAATAAATACAAAGATGTTAAAAAACAGTATAGAGACTTTGTGAACTGTGAGATAGATTAAAAAGACATGGCTAGGTTAGGGCTGTTCAGCTTATTTAACTGTTTCCAAACAACCTGAAATGAGGACCATTCTCTCCTAGCTCTCCTGAAAAGACAGTGACGTTGGTGGTCTAGTTTGGCAGCATCTAGGTGGCTTTTTCAAGGAATTTCTGGCTAAATAAGACAAGAGAAGAGAAAGGGGGATGAAGAGGAAGGAAAGAAGTGTGAGACAGAAGAATGGAAAATCAGAACAGGGAAAGTGAGTGACAGCTTTAAATTTTGAAGGATAAAATGCAAGTAAAAATAGATGATTGTTTCCGGTGAAGACATACACATTTAAATGCTTTACTTTCATACCATAAAAGCAAATGCAATCTTTTATTCTCCTTTTACTTCCACTTCCCCTTGTATCTTTTTTCTGAAATGGTGCTTTGTATTAGGAGTATTCTTTTGTTATTTTTGAGTTCAAATAGAGATGAAGAGAACACTAGAGAAACCACCTTTGCTTCCCAACACAACATCAGGGATCAGTGGGAGCCCAAGCAGCACTAGATAAGGCAAACAATCGAAAAAAATATGGATAAGGCTTAAAATTAATCTGTTACTAGAAACATAACCTACACACAAAGCTTGGAAGGCCATAAGACTTCTAAACAGAATGGCTTTATGATAAAGTAATATCTAAACAACACCCTAGAGGCATTTAACATAAGACAAAATATGCAAGCAAAAACTGACAATGACCTGTCATGCCAAGAACAAGGTAAATGGAAGCTGAACTGAGAAAAGGCAATCATCAAGGTCAGCACTGAAATTAATCACATGCAGTTATATGACAATATGTTAAAGTAGCTATCTTTAGAAAAGAGTGTAGATAAATTACATGTTCTCTTATATAACAGAAAAAGATCGTATGAAAGTAACAGAAGTTATAAGAAAAGACTGTATCAAAATGATATATCAATCTTACAATAAGAAAGAAAAAATCCAGACAATAGTATAATAGAAGATAAGAATCAAGAGAATTTAAGGACAGATTAATACCATTCATAGAATCTGAACAATAAATACAAAGATGTTAAAAAAAAAACAGTATAGAGACTTTGTGAACTGTGAGATAGCAATAAAAAATCTAACATGGATTTCATCAGATTTCCAAAACAAACAAAAAAAAAAAATAAAGGAGTTGAAAGACTCCTCAACAAATTAATGGATGAAAACTTCCTAAATGGGGAAAAAATACAAGCATGCAGATTCAAAAAACACAACTCAAAGGAGGATAAATCCAAAGAAACCCACACCAAGACACACAATAAGTATATTTCAGAAAATGAAAGATGAAGGATAAGTCTTGAAAGCAACCACGAAGAAATGGTGTCCTACCTGTACAGAAACATCAGCTCCTAAGTCAGTGGATTTCTCTTACAAACTATGCAGATTTTAGGAAGGCTTAAGTCCTGACAGAAAAGAAGTGTGTATCACAAGTTCTTTAGCTGGCTAAATTGTTATTCAGGAATAAATGGGAAATAAAAGCAGTTTCAGATGAAGCATAAACTAAAAGAATTGGTCACTCGCAGATCTACCCTTAAAAAGTTGCTAAAGACAATCTTCACAGAGAAAGGCAATATTAAAAGAACGTCTTGGAACATCAGAAAGAAAGAACAATGGAAAAAACTGAGTGTATACGATATACTCTCCTTTTCCTCATGACATTTATACCCCACATGCAATGACTGCAACCAAAATCATAATACCTCTGACAGTATTGATAATGGTATTTAAGGGTAGAGAAAGCCCTAAAAGGAAAGAAGACTCCTCATTACAAAATATAAAAGTCTGATTCCAACAGCCTGTGATAAATCTTATGTAGGCAGATGACGGATAGATTAGTAGACAGGTATAGAATAGATGTCCATCGACAGAGGGATGGATAAAGTATAATGGTGGATATAGATAATGGACTATCACTCGGCTATGAAAAAGAACTAACTTTTTGCAGCAATGTGGATGGACCCAGAGAGTGTCATATTGAGGAGAGTAAGTCAGACAGAGAAAGAGAATATCATATGACATCCCTTTCAAGTGGATTCTAAAACCGAACGATACAAATGGACTTTTTACAAAACAGAAAGAGACTCACAAACTTGGAAAATGAACTGACGGTTGCAGTGGGGAGGGGATGTTTGGAGACATTGGGAAAGTCATGTAAACACTGACATGTTTGAATTGGATAACCAACAAAAAGCTCACATAGAACTCTGTTTAATGCAATGTACCAGCCTGGAAGGGAGGAGGATTTAGGGGAGAATGGATTCATGTATATGTACGGCTGAGCCCCTTCACTACTCACCGGAAAGGATCACAGAATTGTTAATTGGCAAAGGCCCAATAAAAATGCCTTTGGTGTTTAAAAATAAATAAATAAATCAACAAAAAATAAATAAATAAAACAAAAAATAAATAAATAAAACACAGTATGACTTTAAAATAAAATCTCTCCAAGTCTTTTGGAACACCAAAACCAAGGTACATGTGAGGAAATAGTATAATCTGTACATCAGAAACCCTACCAGGACAATTGAAATTCATAACAATATAATGACATGAAAACTCAAAATTCAGACAGAGAACTAGGTAATGGAGTGTATTTAGACATTCAAAGTTCTCCCTTTTATAGCACATCAGGCACTCAATGACTACCCTAGCTGAAGTCTTTCCCTATTGCTCAATCTGCAGGTACCAGCAAGGGGAGAGATACCCCCATCCCATGGGCTTGACTCGCCTTTAGTACAGTATTTATACCACCTCCTGACTTCCTCAAGAAGCATTCCTTGTAGTGAATTTCCTCCATCCCATCCCATCCTATCAGACCAACTCCCTACGGTCAATAGCAGCCCTTACCCTGGGATTATTCTGCAATCCCCGTGGCTCCAGCTTCCAGCTTCCATGGACACCAGTGGACTTACCACCCTGTCTGAGGTATGAACGGCTCAGGCACGGTTTGTCTATGTGGTTCTTACTCTATTCAGACAGCCACACATTCACTAGGTCACTCCTCAACAGCCTCAAAGGACTCCTTTTGTCCCAGTGAATTGCCACAGATGCATGGATCTCTTTGTTGTACATCAGTCTCTCCCGCCCCCAGAGTCAGATTGGTCCCTTTGCTCTTCTCCTGAGGAGAGTAAGTCAGACAGAGAAAGAGAATATCATATGACATCCCTTTCAAGTGGATTCTAAAACCGAACGATACAAATGGACTTTTTACAAAACAGAAAGAGACTCACAAACTTGGAAAATGAACTGACGGTTGCAGTGGGGAGGGGATGTTTGGAGACATTGGGAAAGTCATGTAAACACTGACATGTTTGAATTGGATAACCAACAAAAAGCTCACATAGAACTCTGTTTAATGCAATGTACCAGCCTGGAAGGGAGGAGGATTTAGGGGAGAATGGATTCATGTATATGTACGGCTGAGCCCCTTCACTACTCACCGGAAAGGATCACAGAATTGTTAATTGGCAAAGGCCCAATAAAAATGCCTTTGGTGTTTAAAAATAAATAAATAAATCAACAAAAAATAAATAAATAAAACAAAAAATAAATAAATAAAACACAGTATGACTTTAAAATAAAATCTCTCCAAGTCTTTTGGAACACCAAAACCAAGGTACATGTGAGGAAATAGTATAATCTGTACATCAGAAACCCTACCAGGACAATTGAAATTCATAACAATATAATGACATGAAAACTCAAAATTCAGACAGAGAACTAGGTAATGGAGTGTATTTAGACATTCAAAGTTCTCCCTTTTATAGCACATCAGGCACTCAATGACTACCCTAGCTGAAGTCTTTCCCTATTGCTCAATCTGCAGGTACCAGCAAGGGGAGAGATACCCCCATCCCATGGGCTTGACTCGCCTTTAGTACAGTATTTATACCACCTCCTGACTTCCTCAAGAAGCATTCCTTGTAGTGAATTTCCTCCATCCCATCCCATCCTATCAGACCAACTCCCTACGGTCAATAGCAGCCCTTACCCTGGGATTATTCTGCAATCCCCGTGGCTCCAGCTTCCAGCTTCCATGGACACCAGTGGACTTACCACCCTGTCTGAGGTATGAACGGCTCAGGCACGGTTTGTCTATGTGGTTCTTACTCTATTCAGACAGCCACACATTCACTAGGTCACTCCTCAACAGCCTCAAAGGACTCCTTTTTGTCCCAGTGAATTGCCACAGATGCATGGATCTCTTTGTTGTACATCAGTCTCTCCCCGCCCCCAGAGTCAGATTGGTCCCTTTTGCTCTTCTCCTGCTCCCTTCAACAATTTTCCATCTTTCCTTTGTCCTTCCAAGTTCTGTGTGGATCCAGGTGGCCCTTTTCAGTATTCAGGGATTCCTGCCAGGATTCACCTGGTCTCCTGGGAGAACTAATGCATTTTTGGACATTCTCGAGGCATCCATGCAGAGAGATTTACTCCACTTCCTCCTAACCCTCTGTAATCTTGTCAACACTCATTTATATATGCCTTAGAAAAGAACTAACCTTTCTGTTGAGGTAAGTACCATAGCCATCCCCACACATGCTAACAGAACACAGGTAAGTTCCATTCTCTTAGACAATAGCAAATACACAATATAATCTCATCAGTTACACTCCTCTGCTCTAGATTAGCATGAGAGTTATTACCTGGCCATACATTTTACAAAGCAACTGATGGGCATTACCATATGTAATTCTATTCAGTGCTTCTGTGATCTTCATTTACTGTTCCACAAAAGTCGTTCATGCCCATCAAGAAAATCAAGAACTTTAATTAGAAGTGCTCAGCCGCTGAAAGTTACAGGCTCAGTTTTGGAAGTAGTGGGCAAAGTATTCCATTGTGGAGTACAGTGATGCTGGTTAATGGACAGCCATGGTCCATTTTGTGCCCCAAAACATGGCCAGAAAAATAAACTGATCAAGAGGTGACTCGGGGAAAAACCTGGACTTGGTGGACCATAGAATGGAATCCCCAACCTTACGAACGGTAACTCTAGAGCAGTGCTCATGACTGAGTACTTCTGGAAACAGCCCCAATTACAATTCATGGGCACTGTACCACTTAAAAGAGAATTCAGGAAAGGATCATAGCTTGCTATGATGCTGAGTCAAAGACAAGAGTGTTTATTAGTTTACTTTTCACATTCAACTGTAAAGATAATGAAGAGATATCCCATAATTGACACCTTCAGTTTCCAGTCAGATGTCTGACAACAATCTGCTTTAGTCATACACTGAATATCTGATTATGTTATATGATCACCGGTAATATTTTTAAGGACTAAATTCATACTTTTGCTAGAAAGAAAATTGCTTTAACATATTGTGTTACCAACGTCCACATGAATCAGCCATAGGTTCACATATGTCACTTCCTCCCGCACCCCCTTCCACCACCATTCCCATTCCTCCTCTTTAACTTGTTACAGAAAATATGGAAGGCCTCAAAACATGTATGTTACCCTTGCACCGGAGTCGTGTTAGTCTTCTCTGTATTATTCCAATTTTTTTTTGTCTATGTGCTGCTAAAGTGAACATGCTAATAAATATCATCTTAACAGAAAAAATCATCTATTTAATCATCTACCAGTACATGATCAATTACATTAGGAATTAGGATATCCTGCTACATGTATTCTCTCCTAGAATATCTAAGTTTCATACGACCCAAAGTTCCATGGAGGAATCAAGCTTTTTAAAAAAAAAATGGTGCTGTTTCTTTAATTTTATTTTATTTATTCATTCATTCATTCATTTTTGTCTGGGATGAATCTTCATTGAAGTCCATGGGCTTTTCATTGCTATGTCTTCTCTTGTTGTCCAGCATAGACTCTAGGTGTTCAGGCTTCAGTCGTTGCAGCACACGGGCTCAATAGTTGTGACGAAACATCTCTAGAGGGTGGGCTTAGTGGCCTCATGCCATGTAGAATCTTCCTACCCCAGGAATGAACCTGTGTCCCTGCATTGGCAGGCAGATTAATAACCACTGATCCACCAGGGAAGCTCAGGAATAAAGCATTTATTTATAATTATGTGTATAATACATGTGTATATAGAGAAATACATGCATGAAATTTAATCTGTGTTAGCTGATCTATTATTCTCTTTGCTTGTCACAGTAAGCATTTAGTGGAAGGCAGAGATAGTCCCAATTTTTTCCTACCTCTGTCATCTTTTCAAGAGCCACTTCTCTTCTGTTCATTATCTGCTTTTAAATAAATATTTTATTTTTAGGTACCATGTCATTTTCACTGAGTTCATAGAAATCCTAGTGAATATCTTGTCATTCATGAAGTCTCCACTCTCCAGTACATTGGAAAAATGATCATGTTCAGGTCTCATTCAGGATGATAAAATTCTGAACTTAACATTTACAGGTTCTTTTAGAAAATATATCATTGTCCATTTCAGTCATAAATTTTACTTAATTACAATGGACAGACAAGAAATGTTACAATTAAAGTCTACAATTTTATACTTCTGTTAGTCACACATAGGCCTAGGAATATTTTTTGGAATATTGACATACATGATACATGCACCAAGGTTTCCTTGTACTATCAAAGAAGCGATGTTTGGAGATGGTTCAACATCTCGACCCCATTGGTTGCCAAGAAGGACTCTCAATGAGTCACAAAAATTTTGCCCATAGGAAGTGAACATCAGGAAAGAACAGGCCTTGTTTGGAAAGCACATGAGGTTATCTTGGGTGTTGTCAGAGTAATAGTCTTCTATTATGATTCGGAGATCTATTTGCTGTATTCTTTAAGAAACAACCTTAACAAGATTAAAGATACAAAAGAGAGACAGCTCTCAAGGTGCCTAAAAGAAAGGCTAGCTGGGAGATCCAGGGCCAGGCACTGATAGTCATCAAAGTCATAGCAGGGAGTGTTATAGATAGAGCAGAACAAGAGTCACAATCCATGTCCTCGAGTCACTGCTAGTATGTGGTCACACAGGTAGTGTTTTTCTCTGCAGGCAGAGCCATCACAGCCCATGATGGGGTCCCTGTGGCACACATGCAGTCTGAGAGCCCACAGGCATGTGTGATGTGATGTGAGGAAGTGACGAGATTACTGTACTGGTGCCCAGTCACCTCCACTTGCTAAAAATGGAGACTGAAGAAAAATATCATGCCCTGTCTAAGTGACTGCATCTTCATGAATATAATTTGATGATAATAATGAAGTTCAAGGTTAGCTCAAAGGTTGGCTAAGAAACACAAATTCTAAACCATTTTAAAGATTTTGATAAAGTATCAAAGAAATACATGGAGTAATTAAGGGACATTTGCAGATTCAACATACAGTATCCTGTTTCTCTTAGAAGTCTCTGTGCATTCAATTGTAGCAATAAGCCAGTCACTGTTTATTGTGACAGTAAACCACACACATCAACAGTGCTATTCTTTCCATTTCAGCATGGAAAATGCTCAGATTGGTCAATGTATAGTGAAAACTTCCAAACCCCTAGAGCACCTTGCTTCTGAGACCTCTAGGCCTTCAAATATCTTAAGAGAATAACAAAACTAGCTCAGGTTCTTTTAGAAAATATATCATTGTCCATTTCAGTCATAAATTTTACTTAATTACAATGGACAGACAAGAAATGTTACAATTAAAGTCTACAATTTTATACTTCTGTTAGTCACACATAGGCCTAGGAATATTTTTTGGAATATTGACATACATGATACATGCACCAAGGTTTCCTTGTACTATCAAAGAAGCGATGTTTGGAGATGGTTCAACATCTCGACCCCATTGGTTGCCAAGAAGGACTCTCAATGAGTCACAAAAATTTTGCCCATAGGAAGTGAACATCAGGAAAGAACAGGCCTTGTTTGGAAAGCACATGAGGTTATCTTGGGTGTTGTCAGAGTAATAGTCTTCTATTATGATTCGGAGATCTATTTGCTGTATTCTTTAAGAAACAACCTTAACAAGATTAAAGATACAAAAAGAGAGAACAGCTCTCAAGGTGCCTAAAAGAAAGGCTAGCTGGGAGATCCAGGGCCAGGCACTGATAGTCATCAAAGTCATAGCAGGGAGTGTTATAGATAGAGCAGAACAAGAGTCACAATCCATGTCCTCGAGTCACTGCTAGTATGTGGTCACACAGGTAGTGTTTTTCTCTGCAGGCAGAGCCATCACAGCCCATGATGGGGTCCCTGTGGCACACATGCAGTCTGAGAGCCCACAGGCATGTGTGATGTGATGTGAGGAAGTGACGAGATTACTGTACTGGTGCCCAGTCACCTCCACTTGCTAAAAATGGAGACTGAAGAAAAATATCATGCCCTGTCTAAGTGACTGCATCTTCATGAATATAATTTGATGATAATAATGAAGTTCAAGGTTAGCTCAAAGGTTGGCTAAGAAACACAAATTCTAAACCATTTTAAAGATTTTGATAAAGTATCAAAGAAATACATGGAGTAATTAAGGGACATTTGCAGATTCAACATACAGTATCCTGTTTCTCTTAGAAGTCTCTGTGCATTCAATTGTAGCAATAAGCCAGTCACTGTTTATTGTGACAGTAAACCACACACATCAACAGTGCTATTCTTTCCATTTCAGCATGGAAAATGCTCAGATTGGTCAATGTATAGTGAAAAACTTCCAAACCCCTAGAGCACCTTGCTTCTGAGACCTTGGAGAGTCTCTAGGCCTTCAAATATCTTAAGAGAATAACATAAAATCTATTGCTCAGAATTAACTGGCAAATGTTTGCAAAGTACAGAAGCATTTCCGGGAGCACTACAAAAATGTAGGAAGTAACTTCTTGCTCCAGCTACGTATCTGTGCAAATACCATGAACCACCTAAACTTACACAGTGGAAGGTGCTTCCCTACCAGAGCTGCTACAGCACCAAATCCTGCTCAGGGCAACAGGGACAGAAAGGCTTCCCTCCACAGGATGGCTTCTGATAATCTCGGTCAAATAGATCATCTGGGCATGACTTTACTTTTATTTAACCAGGGTCCTGCCTGCTGCTTCTGCTGGTGATGTCAAATCTGATCTCGGACCAGGACAGCAATGGCATGTACTCTGTCTGGAAGGGGATACTGTCTTCCTGAAGTCCCTTAATGATAAATTTGACCTTTTGGTCAATATGTCTCATTTCTTCTATGGACACTCATGGGAGATGTACAAAGATTTTGTAAGTACTGTACATCTTGGTTATTTCCAGAAGAAACCTTCATGTAAGTGATTGGGCTATAGTATAAACAAGAAGGCTGCATCAGCTAAACTTCAAATAATACACGCTCCAGGTCAAAGCAAGTATTGGATCATAAAATGTGGAAATCAAAGAGAGGATCACTTGTGTGAAATCTCAGAAGCTAAAAGAGTGCAACACCTTATTCAATTTCCTTTCATTTTCTTTTCAAATTTTAAAATAAATATTTCTCTATCTATCATCTAGGCATGCCATAATAGAATGCAATAGATTCAGGGGATTAAGCAACAGGAACTTCTCTCCTCACAGTTCGCAGGGCTGTGAGTCCCAAGTCAGGGGGCTAGTAAGGTCAGGCTCTGATAAGAGCTCTCTCCTCTTAAACAGATTCAACATACAGTATCCTGTTTCTCTTAGAAGTCTCTGTGCATTCAATTGTAATAAGCCAGTCACTGTTTATTGTGACAGTAAACCACACACATCAACAGTGCTATTCTTTCCATTTCAGCATGGAAAATGCTCAGATTGGTCAATGTATAGTGAAAAACTTCCAAACCCCTAGAGCACCTTGCTTCTGAGACCTTGGAGAGTCTCTAGGCCTTCAAATATCTTAAGAGAATAACATAAAATCTATTGCTCAGAATTAACTGGCAAATGTTTGCAAAGTACAGAAGCATTTCCGGGAGCACTACAAAAATGTAGGAAGTAACTTCTTGCTCCAGCTACGTATCTGTGCAAATACCATGAACCACCTAAACTTACACAGTGGAAGGTGCTTCCCTACCAGAGCTGCTACAGCACCAAATCCTGCTCAGGGCAACAGGGACAGAAAGGCTTCCCTCCACAGGATGGCTTCTGATAATCTCGGTCAAATAGATCATCTGGGCATGACTTTACTTTTATTTAACCAGGGTCCTGCCTGCTGCTTCTGCTGGTGATGTCAAATCTGATCTCGGACCAGGACAGCAATGGCATGTACTCTGTCTGGAAGGGGATACTGTCTTCCTGAAGTCCCTTAATGATAAATTTGACCTTTTGGTCAATATGTCTCATTTCTTCTATGGACACTCATGGGAGATGTACAAAGATTTTGTAAGTACTGTACATCTTGGTTATTTCCAGAAGAAACCTTCATGTAAGTGATTGGGCTATAGTATAAACAAGAAGGCTGCATCAGCTAAACTTCAAATAATACACGCTCCAGGTCAAAGCAAGTATTGGATCATAAAATGTGGAAATCAAAGAGAGGATCACTTGTGTGAAATCTCAGAAGCTAAAAGAGTGCAACACCTTATTCAATTTCCTTTCATTTTCTTTTCAAATTTTAAAATAAATATTTCTCTATCTATCATCTAGGCATGCCATAATAGAATGCAATAGATTCAGGGGATTAAGCAACAGGAACTTCTCTCCTCACAGTTCGCAGGGCTGTGAGTCCCAAGTCAGGGGGCTAGTAAGGTCAGGCTCTGATAAGAGCTCTCTCCTCTCAGCTTGATGTCCCCCATGGACTGCAGCGTGGGGACGAGAAACAGAGGAAAGACACAGAGACACAGACCAAAGACAAAACACGCTGGTGGTTCACCTCATAAACACATGAATCCTATAGGATGAGGGCTCCATGCTCTGACCACATTTCACATGAATAGATTTCTCTGGGAGCTTAAATGGTAAAGTATATGCCTGCAATACGGGAGATCAGGTTCCTTTCCCTGAGTCTGGAAGATTCTCCGAGGAGCACAATGACAAGCCACTCCAGTACTCTTGCCAGGGAAACCCAAAAGACAGAAGAGCCTGGCAGCTTACAGTCCGTGGGGAACCCAAAAGTCACACACAACTGAGTTTCTAACACACAGACAATCTTGATAGAGCCCCTTTGCAAAACACACTTCTTTGGCAGTTAGGGCTCCCTGAGAAGAATTGGGAGAACTCCCATTCAGTCCATAATAGAGCCTGACCTAATCCACTCTGAGAGAGGCTGGGGAAAAGGAAGTATGCTGCTTTTTGGTTCCAGGAATGTCGCCTGGGGCATTCTTCACCAGGCTGAGTCAGTGGACATTGAATGAGAACTGCTCTGCATTGAGCTGGGTGGATGGAACATGTGAAACAAAGTCGAATCTGGGCTCCAGAACGAATAACGATAGTTTCTCAAGTGTCACAACTTATTATTCTATGATTTGCAGTGAAGAAGTTTAGAGCTAGAACACAAGGGATGGTTTCCAACTGGAAAGAGTTATTCTCTTTCTGATGAAGCTAATTTGAATGTTGGATGTTAATTGTGTCGGTCAAACAAGGGGGACACAGAAGAGCATGAAACTGATAAAAAAAAAAAAAACAGGCTGAGTGTCTGTTGAATTCATGTAATTGGTTTGACTCATTCCTTTCTGACTCATGCTTCATTGTACCTGTTCCTCTTTCTTCCAGCTCTTCGAAGCAATCTTTTTAAAGGTTTATACATTTCACATACCATGAGTTTTGTTGTATCAAAGTGTTAGCTAGATTTTTCTGCTCTTATACTCAACCGATTCCCTAGTATTCTCTATAATTTTATGCTATATTTTCTGATTTATTATTTGGTGACCATAACCAACACCGTACCTGTATCTAACATGAACACAAATTTTTAGTTGTGTGGATTAGAGTTAAGTGGGGAGAAACAGAGGAAAGACACAGAGACACAGACCAAAGACAAAACACGCTGGTGGTTCACCTCATAAACACATGAATCCTATAGGATGAGGGCTCCATGCTCTGACCACATTTCACATGAATAGATTTCTCTGGGAGCTTAAATGGTAAAGTATATGCCTGCAATACGGGAGATCAGGTTCCTTTCCCTGAGTCTGGAAGATTCTCCGAGGAGCACAATGACAAGCCACTCCAGTACTCTTGCCAGGGAAACCCAAAAGACAGAAGAGCCTGGCAGCTTACAGTCCGTGGGGAACCCAAAAGTCACACACAACTGAGTTTCTAACACACAGACAATCTTGATAGAGCCCCTTTGCAAAACACACTTCTTTGGCAGTTAGGGCTCCCTGAGAAGAATTGGGAGAACTCCCATTCAGTCCATAATAGAGCCTGACCTAATCCACTCTGAGAGAGGCTGGGGAAAAGGAAGTATGCTGCTTTTTGGTTCCAGGAATGTCGCCTGGGGCATTCTTCACCAGGCTGAGTCAGTGGACATTGAATGAGAACTGCTCTGCATTGAGCTGGGTGGATGGAACATGTGAAACAAAGTCGAATCTGGGCTCCAGAACGAATAACGATAGTTTCTCAAGTGTCACAACTTATTATTCTATGATTTGCAGTGAAGAAGTTTAGAGCTAGAACACAAGGGATGGTTTCCAACTGGAAAGAGTTATTCTCTTTCTGATGAAGCTAATTTGAATGTTGGATGTTAATTGTGTCGGTCAAACAAGGGGGACACAGAAGAGCATGAAACTGATAAAAAAAAAAAAAACAGGCTGAGTGTCTGTTGAATTCATGTAATTGGTTTGACTCATTCCTTTCTGACTCATGCTTCATTGTACCTGTTCCTCTTTCTTCCAGCTCTTCGAAGCAATCTTTTTAAAGGTTTATACATTTCACATACCATGAGTTTTGTTGTATCAAAGTGTTAGCTAGATTTTTCTGCTCTTATACTCAACCGATTCCCTAGTATTCTCTATAATTTTATGCTATATTTTTCTGATTTATTATTTGGTGACCATAACCAACACCGTACCTGTATCTAACATGAACACAAATTTTTAGTTGTGTGGATTAGAGTTAAGTCAAAGTTGTGATTATACAACTCCTTATCAAGAGTATATTGGTCTGAATTCACAAAAAACAGGAGGCTGAACTGTTAAATAGGTGTGTACATGCATTCTGAGAGCCTTCAGTTGTGCTGGACACTTGCAATCCTGGCTGTATCACAGCAGGCTCCGCTGTCCATGGGATTCTCCAGAGAAGAATACCAGACTGTTGCTGAGCGATCTTGTAGGGGATTTTCCTCACCCAGGAATCAGACTGAATTTCTTATATCTCCTGCATTACCAGGAGTGTTTTTTGCCACTTGCAACACTTAGGAAGGAAGCAGGAAATATAGGTACACATGCATTATATTTGCTTGAAACACTGAAAAATAAAAAAAAAGGCTGGTACTAGATAAAATAAAGAAGGGAGGAGGTTCAATTTAGAAAAGTGACTAAACACATTTTTATTGGAAAAATATAAAATAAAAGTAGGAAAATAATGATTTTCAAATTTAGTGGGACCTCATGGAAAAAAATTATATACATAACAAACTGGTTCATGTTCTGGTAATGAGTTCATATAGGAATGCCCAGAGTATGCTAAGCACTTGCCTGATCCCATGCAGAGGAATAAGCATGTCCAGAGCAAATGGAACTCTGTCAACAAGACCAACAGTTGCCACACCATATCCCTCACTGGCCCAGGACTAATAGAAGAAGCCAAACACTTTGACGTGAGTATGTTTTCCAAGTTTTTCACTGGAGCAAGTGAGACATTATACTAGTGTCACCTAGATTCATATTATTAGACATAATGGTCACTGCACAAGCAGAGAAAGCTGGAGGAACCAGAAGCAATCAAAGAGAAATCACATTAAACAGTTAATACAGTATGAGAAGCATCAAGTGATGACTAAAGATCAGTACCAGCAAAACAAAACAGTTCATTTACTTCTCTTTCTTCCAGCTCTTGAGCAATCTTTTTAAAGGTTTATACATTTCACATACCATGAGTTTTGTTGTATCAAAGTGTTAGCTAGATTTTTCTGCTCTTATACTCAACCGATTCCCTAGTATTCTCTATAATTTTATGCTATATTTTTCTGATTTATTATTTGGTGACCATAACCAACACCGTACCTGTATCTAACATGAACACAAATTTTTAGTTGTGTGGATTAGAGTTAAGTCAAAGTTGTGATTATACAACTCCTTATCAAGAGTATATTGGTCTGAATTCACAAAAAACAGGAGGCTGAACTGTTAAATAGGTGTGTACATGCATTCTGAGAGCCTTCAGTTGTGCTGGACACTTGCAATCCTGGCTGTATCACAGCAGGCTCCGCTGTCCATGGGATTCTCCAGAGAAGAATACCAGACTGTTGCTGAGCGATCTTGTAGGGGATTTTCCTCACCCAGGAATCAGACTGAATTTCTTATATCTCCTGCATTACCAGGAGTGTTTTTTGCCACTTGCAACACTTAGGAAGGAAGCAGGAAATATAGGTACACATGCATTATATTTGCTTGAAACACTGAAAATAAAAAAAGGCTGGTACTAGATAAAATAAAGAAGGGAGGAGGTTCAATTTAGAAAAGTGACTAAACACATTTTTATTGGAAAAATATAAAATAAAAGTAGGAAAATAATGATTTTCAAATTTAGTGGGACCTCATGGAAAAAAATTATATACATAACAAACTGGTTCATGTTCTGGTAATGAGTTCATATAGGAATGCCCAGAGTATGCTAAGCACTTGCCTGATCCCATGCAGAGGAATAAGCATGTCCAGAGCAAATGGAACTCTGTCAACAAGACCAACAGTTGCCACACCATATCCCTCACTGGCCCAGGACTAATAGAAGAAGCCAAACACTTTGACGTGAGTATGTTTTCCAAGTTTTTCACTGGAGCAAGTGAGACATTATACTAGTGTCACCTAGATTCATATTATTAGACATAATGGTCACTGCACAAGCAGAGAAAGCTGGAGGAACCAGAAGCAATCAAAGAGAAATCACATTAAACAGTTAATACAGTATGAGAAGCATCAAGTGATGACTAAAGATCAGTACCAGCAAAACAAAACAGGTCTACGAAGGCTTCATGCAGATGACCTTGGTCCAACCAATGCATTGCACCCAGCATTGCACCTATTATACTGTATGAAAGCATGGAGTGAATGTATTTTCATCTATGCAATGTAAGATTGAAGACTCATCCATATCTCAGAAAAAGAATCCATTTTTGAGCAGTCTCTCTTAGAGTGACTCCTACACGAGATGTCCTCTGACACTGACCACTCCAACCATTGCTTCTGCCTTTCAAGGCTCTCCTGAGTTTGCCTCTACTTCCCTGACACTTCCTTCATCATCATTCTCAGGGAATCCTTTATTACCAATTTTCTTCATTAGAACTCTAAACTATAATGGCCTTTAAAATATTGCCTTGCTTCCCATGGCTGCAATAATTGCCTTTGTTCCGAGGACAACACAGTCTACATATCAAGCTTCATTCCTTTATCCCAGCTTCAACTTATTGCATTAACATCTCCTTTCTGATTCCCTGCATTAACTACATTCCTAACATTATGGAAAATACTCTATGCCATATCCTCCTTCAAGCACAATCTGTTCTTTATTTACAACTTTCTCAATGACACCAACATTCGTTTCCATTGTTTAAGTTCATTAATGATGAATTAAACTTAAGGAAAATGGTCAGGAAGGATCAGGATGAGGGATTTTTCAATAAATTTAAGTTTAGAATTTATTCAAAGATAACACATGGCCATACACTTTATATAGAAATTCATGAGAATTTCTATATGCAGTCCTATATAGGTCTTCTCTGCTCTTCATGTATTGTGCCAGTAAAGCAGTACATGGCCATCAAGAAATCAAACAATTTAAGTAGAGATGCTCCGTCTCTGGGACTGTCATGCTCAATCCTGATAGGAGTGAACATGGGGGCAAAATGTTCCCACTGGTGGTGAATCCCAATGATGCTGCTACTAAAGATAAGATGGCGCCATTCTCTCTCTCTACACATGTCAACAAAACAGGCTGTTCTGCAAGCAGCATGGTGGCTGGAGATGGCATAGACTGACAAAAACGTGTTTTCATCGCCTCTTCTGTTGTAACATCATAAAACAAATTATCAATCAAAAATGAATACAAATGACTCATTTGATTCATTAATAAGAATGGAATACTGTGACAAAATGATGTGGCTATGGTTAGAATCCATGTTTCCTGGACCAGGTGCTCCAGGTAATGCATTGCACCCAGCATTGCACCTATTATACTGTATGAAAGCATGGAGTGAATGTATTTTCATCTATGCAATGTAAGATTGAAGACTCATCCATATCTCAGAAAAAGAATCCATTTTTGAGCAGTCTCTCTTAGAGTGACTCCTACACGAGATGTCCTCTGACACTGACCACTCCAACCATTGCTTCTGCCTTTCAAGGCTCTCCTGAGTTTGCCTCTACTTCCCTGACACTTCCTTCATCATCATTCTCAGGAATCCTTTATTACCAATTTTCTTCATTAGAACTCTAAACTATAATGGCCTTTAAAATATTGCCTTGCTTCCCATGGCTGCAATAATTGCCTTTGTTCCGAGGACAACACAGTCTACATATCAAGCTTCATTCCTTTATCCCAGCTTCAACTTATTGCATTAACATCTCCTTTCTGATTCCCTGCATTAACTACATTCCTAACATTATGGAAAATACTCTATGCCATATCCTCCTTCAAGCACAATCTGTTCTTTATTTACAACTTTCTCAATGACACCAACATTCGTTTCCATTGTTTAAGTTCATTAATGATGAATTAAACTTAAGGAAAATGGTCAGGAAGGATCAGGATGAGGGATTTTTCAATAAATTTAAGTTTAGAATTTATTCAAAGATAACACATGGCCATACACTTTATATAGAAATTCATGAGAATTTCTATATGCAGTCCTATATAGGTCTTCTCTGCTCTTCATGTATTGTGCCAGTAAAGCAGTACATGGCCATCAAGAAATCAAACAATTTAAGTAGAGATGCTCCGTCTCTGGGACTGTCATGCTCAATCCTGATAGGAGTGAACATGGGGGCAAAATGTTCCCACTGGTGGTGAATCCCAATGATGCTGCTACTAAAGATAAGATGGCGCCATTCTCTCTCTCTACACATGTCAACAAAACAGGCTGTTCTGCAAGCAGCATGGTGGCTGGAGATGGCATAGACTGACAAAAACGTGTTTTCATCGCCTCTTCTGTTGTAACATCATAAAACAAATTATCAATCAAAAATGAATACAAATGACTCATTTGATTCATTAATAAGAATGGAATACTGTGACAAAATGATGTGGCTATGGTTAGAATCCATGTTTCCTGGACCAGGTGCTCCAGGTACATATTGAATTGCCATAAAGAGTTAGATTTCTTTCTGGGAACAAATAAATATTCAAAAATATAAGAAATCACAGAATGGATCATAGAATTTCAGAGGAAAACCAAAATTCTTCATGGTATACATTAAAACTGATCACAAGTATTAGTTATTAAAATAACCTAGATTTGTTCCTAATTCAGCAACGTCTGAACCTTTCATTGTATACTTCTGCAACTTTCATTTCTTTCAAAAATATTTGCATACATAGCAATAAGAGGTTTTAGCTCAGCCTCTCTGAGCACAGATCACATGTTCCCAAATCAACTGAATTGTGATCTATTTTAATGAGACTGTTTCTTGTGGTTGCATAGAACAAACAGGTGATTCAGTGGATACTCCTTTATGTGTGGGCCTGGAAAGAACCTCTATATCATCTAATCACGTACCTGCAGAATATGACAAAAGTCTCAGAGACTATCCTACAAAATGCCAGAAATAGTGAGAAAGCTGTAAGAGAATTTGAAGCAATGCTAGAGAGGAAATTCAGAGAGGTAAGGATCCTGTGGAGGGCTTCCTTGCTTTCCTAATGAACGAAAGAAGTGATTCGTAAAATGAGGAAAAAGTTTTCAAATATCATGGCCTGTTAGACCAAGACTCATGACTTCTATTCTAGGCTGCTACTGCATAAAGTAACAGCCTTTTCCTGCTCAGTGACTGATTTCTTCTCTTTGTGCATCAGAATTCCACCGCAATCTTTGAAATGTGCAGCCTTCCCTATATGGCATGCAAATGCCATAGAAGCTTGCCTTTTCTTGGCCACAGATGTTTGAGATAGTTTCAAGGATAAGAAAGCAAGATAATATAATTCCTAAGATAAATTCCCAATGATGCTGCTACTAAAGATAAGATGGCGCCATTCTCTCTACACATGTCAACAAAACAGGCTGTTCTGCAAGCAGCATGGTGGCTGGAGATGGCATAGACTGACAAAAACGTGTTTTCATCGCCTCTTCTGTTGTAACATCATAAAACAAATTATCAATCAAAAATGAATACAAATGACTCATTTGATTCATTAATAAGAATGGAATACTGTGACAAAATGATGTGGCTATGGTTAGAATCCATGTTTCCTGGACCAGGTGCTCCAGGTACATATTGAATTGCCATAAAGAGTTAGATTTCTTTCTGGGAACAAATAAATATTCAAAAATATAAGAAATCACAGAATGGATCATAGAATTTCAGAGGAAAACCAAAATTCTTCATGGTATACATTAAAACTGATCACAAGTATTAGTTATTAAAATAACCTAGATTTGTTCCTAATTCAGCAACGTCTGAACCTTTCATTGTATACTTCTGCAACTTTCATTTCTTTCAAAAATATTTGCATACATAGCAATAAGAGGTTTTAGCTCAGCCTCTCTGAGCACAGATCACATGTTCCCAAATCAACTGAATTGTGATCTATTTTAATGAGACTGTTTCTTGTGGTTGCATAGAACAAACAGGTGATTCAGTGGATACTCCTTTATGTGTGGGCCTGGAAAGAACCTCTATATCATCTAATCACGTACCTGCAGAATATGACAAAAGTCTCAGAGACTATCCTACAAAATGCCAGAAATAGTGAGAAAGCTGTAAGAGAATTTGAAGCAATGCTAGAGAGGAAATTCAGAGAGGTAAGGATCCTGTGGAGGGCTTCCTTGCTTTCCTAATGAACGAAAGAAGTGATTCGTAAAATGAGGAAAAAGTTTTCAAATATCATGGCCTGTTAGACCAAGACTCATGACTTCTATTCTAGGCTGCTACTGCATAAAGTAACAGCCTTTTCCTGCTCAGTGACTGATTTCTTCTCTTTGTGCATCAGAATTCCACCGCAATCTTTGAAATGTGCAGCCTTCCCTATATGGCATGCAAATGCCATAGAAGCTTGCCTTTTCTTGGCCACAGATGTTTGAGATAGTTTCAAGGATAAGAAAGCAAGATAATATAATTCCTAAGATAAATTATTTCTTCAAAGTACCCTAGGACATCAGCTAGTGAATTCGGCTTCTATCCTTTCCCTGTTCCCCTTGAATCAAAGGATGATTGTGGCAAGGAAGAAACGAGAAAGATAAAATCAACCTTGTGTTATATGTCTAGTTTTAAGTTCCTAATAGGATTCTTATAGGCTGGCTCTGTCGTGGGCAGACTTAGGAGAATTTTTAGGCATATATTGGGCCTTAGGATATAAAGAAACTAGTGCAGACATCTCAGATGATCCTCGAACACGAGATGAGCTTCTGAGACCTAGAATTCACCCCTTGGAAAGTGATACTAGCACTGATGGAGAAGAAGACTGGGTGAATATGATGATACCCAAAGGTGGGATATATACTAACCCAAAAGGTGAGAGATTTGTGTCTAAAAGAAGCTATAGTAAGTAAGTCAGGATTTGTCCTCTAACAATGAGGAACTTATGACTCACTCCATGCCATTTAGGCAGAGCTCCACTTGGAAGCGAAACCTAATCCAAAGATCTAATAGTGAATAGGAATTGTTTCTGGCACAATCCACTTCACAATAAAATCCCTATGGCAACATTCCAATCTTATCTGTTTACTTTCTTAGGGATAAGGTAGTTTAGTTTTCAGGCTGAGTAACCTACTCTGGTCTAGCTCACATGGTAAAGTTCCATGTCATAAAATCCTGGAGCAGTGTTTTCCTTTAAGCCATGAGTTCAAATCAATGAGTAGGGAATAGTTGTGTTTTTAGACTGACATGATTTTTTAGGCTACGGTTAAAAAAGCAGAAGAGAAGTGGTGGCACATACGGCTAAGGCTAACATTAAGCGCCATTGTTCCTTCCTTTTTAAGTTCTGATCCCTATAATGTTTAATGAATATAGAAACGATGATGTACTGCTTATGATCTAATAAGAGATAAGGAGTGAGCTCAAGCCCACACCAGCTTGTGTGACTGACTGTCTTGTGAGACCGACCGGCTTGTGAGGACCAGCTTGTAAGTCGCATGGACTGTTACGAGTGGCAAGAGAAACCGCATATTTCTCTTATAAAAAGGGGGAAATAGATTGTAAGGGAGCTCACTCATAGAACTCAGCTTCACGTGAGGTGAGACTGAAGCTTTACAGCTCTGGGGTAAGAAAACTGTTACTGTTGATTGAGTTCTGAAGTTTCAATTATTATTGATTTGAGTTCTGTAGTTTTGAAATGTCTTTTGAACTGTTGAAGGATTGCATTCTGATTATGTGACTGATTGCTTATTGACTTAGAAGTTCTTTATGCTAATAAATCTGATCTTGACTTGAACTCCATGCCTTTTTACTGTTGAAGTTCTATTCTCTAATGTTTGAGGGGGCTACATTCTGTAGGTCGAATGTTCTCTGAAAATAGAATAGAGGTAATTTAGTGTTCCCTCGTGTCTATTGATCAGAGATAAGTGACTGCACAGTGCCCACGACAGCTCCATATTGCATGTCTGGAGACTTATCTTCATATGTCTTTCCCAAATGTTACTTTGATAATTGGAAGGAACAAAGATACTGAGACACTAATAGACTCATGAGAAGTCATAATCTTTTGGTGTTTCAGATTGTTCTTGAAGTCAAAAGAAATGAAGACTTCACAAAAGCCGTGTGGACAGGACTCGAATCACTGAAAACGAATGATGAAGATAAGCATCCTTCTGCATTTTATCACCTATTCTGATGCCTGAATTTGGATTTACATAAAATTGACATTTACATGAAGTTGCTGGCTTGCAGACAACTTCATCTGTGCTAAGAGTACATACATTTCATTGAGGTCCAGGAGGTTCCTAGTGATCCATCCTACAGAAAGCTTCTTTGAGTTGTGTACCTTTGCAATGCATGCTTGAATGTAATGTGGCTCATCAAAAATATAGAAATTAATTAATTAATTAATTACAGTCTCTCTAAAGGTGTCAAAATCTAAAGGGGAAATTTTTACTGTTTCTTGTCATCATTTAATAGACAGTCAGTAGCAATTTCATGTCTACTACTAAGAGAAAGACATTTCTACAAAAATTAGTCACAAATAGTAAAAGCTGACAATACAAAGACTGTTAGTAGCTTACTTAAGAGTCACAGCAAATTATACTGGTCAAGTCTTTACACTCCAGGAATTATATCATTCTTTTTTATTATTATTATTCTTTATTTTAAAGGTTTTACAAAGTTTTGTTGTTCACAGACATTGATCTTTTAAAACATTGCTCTGGGGTAAGAAAACTGTTACTGTTGATTGAGTTCTGAAGTTTCAATTATTATTGATTTGAGTTCTGTAGTTTTGAAATGTCTTTTGAACTGTTGAAGGATTGCATTCTGATTATGTGACTGATTGCTTATTGACTTAGAAGTTCTTTATGCTAATAAATCTGATCTTGACTTGAACTCCATGCCTTTTTACTGTTGAAGTTCTATTCTCTAATGTTTGAGGGGGCTACATTCTGTAGGTCGAATGTTCTCTGAAAATAGAATAGAGGTAATTTAGTGTTCCCTCGTGTCTATTGATCAGAGATAAGTGACTGCACAGTGCCCACGACAGCTCCATATTGCATGTCTGGAGACTTATCTTCATATGTCTTTCCCAAATGTTACTTTGATAATTGGAAGGAACAAAGATACTGAGACACTAATAGACTCATGAGAAGTCATAATCTTTTGGTGTTTCAGATTGTTCTTGAAGTCAAAAGAAATGAAGACTTCACAAAAGCCGTGTGGACAGGACTCGAATCACTGAAAACGAATGATGAAGATAAGCATCCTTCTGCATTTTATCACCTATTCTGATGCCTGAATTTGGATTTACATAAAATTGACATTTACATGAAGTTGCTGGCTTGCAGACAACTTCATCTGTGCTAAGAGTACATACATTTCATTGAGGTCCAGGAGGTTCCTAGTGATCCATCCTACAGAAAGCTTCTTTGAGTTGTGTACCTTTGCAATGCATGCTTGAATGTAATGTGGCTCATCAAAAATATAGAAATTAATTAATTAATTAATTACAGTCTCTCTAAAGGTGTCAAAATCTAAAGGGAATTTTCACTGTTTCTTGTCATCATTTAATAGACAGTCAGTAGCAATTTCATGTCTACTACTAAGAGAAAGACATTTCTACAAAAATTAGTCACAAATAGTAAAAGCTGACAATACAAAGACTGTTAGTAGCTTACTTAAGAGTCACAGCAAATTATACTGGTCAAGTCTTTACACTCCAGGAATTATATCATTCTTTTTTATTATTATTATTCTTTATTTTAAAGGTTTTACAAAGTTTTGTTGTTCACAGACATGTATGCTCCCGGATCAGTCATATGCATATCACTGGTCCCCCACCACCACCACCCAGGTCCCACAATACCACCCCTTCGGGCCATCGCAACAAGCCATTGTAAGCACTCCTATTCCATTAGCACGTGACAATAGCTATCTTTTCCACACATACCAGTATAGGTTTCCATGTTACTCCCTCCATGCTTCCCCCTCCCTATTTCTTCCCCACAATGTCCCTATGTCTATACTCTGTTTGTTTTCCATGAGTTCACTGTGTGTGTTATCAAGACCGTCCTACTAGATTCCATATATGTGTGTTAGTATACTGTATTTGTCTTTCTCTTTTTGACTTACTTCATTTTTTATGATAGGTTCTAGAGCCAGCCACTTCATTAGGACTGAGTCTTCTGCATTTCTTTTAACAGCTGAGTAGTATTCCATTGTATATATGTACCAGAGCTTCTGGATCCATTCTTTCGTCGATGGACATCTAGGTCACTTCCACGTTCTGGCTATTGTATAGAGAGCTGCAATGAATATTGGGGAACAGGTGCTTCTTTCAGTTTTGATTTCATCAGGGTATAAGCCTGAGAGTGGGATTGCTGGTCATAGGGTGCTTCTATTTTTAGTTTTTTCAGGAATCTCTGTACTGTCTTCCAGAGAGGCTGTATCAATTGACATTCCCACTGGCAATGCATGAGGAATCCCTTTTCTCCGTACCCTCTCCAGCATATATTGTCTGTCGATTTATTGATTATGGCCATTCTGACGGGTGTGAGATGATATCTCATTGTAGTCTTCATCTGCATTTCTCTAATAATAAGCGAGGTTGAGCATCATTTCATGTGCTTTTGGGCCATCTGTCTGTCCTCTTTGGAGAGGCGTCTCTTTAGATCTTTTTCCCATTTTTTGATTGGGTTGTTCATTTTTACTTAAAATTTGTCTACTACTAAGAGAAAGACATTTCTACAAAAATTAGTCACAAATAGTAAAAGCTGACAATACAAAGACTGTTAGTAGCTTACTTAAGAGTCACAGCAAATTATACTGGTCAAGTCTTTACACTCCAGGAATTATATCATTCTTTTTTATTATTATTATTCTTTATTTTAAAGGTTTTACAAAGTTTTGTTGTTCACAGACATGTATGCTCCCGGATCAGTCATATGCATATCACTGGTCCCCCACCACCACCACCCAGGTCCCACAATACCACCCCTTCGGGCCATCGCAACAAGCCATTGTAAGCACTCCTATTCCATTAGCACGTGACAATAGCTATCTTTTCCACACATACCAGTATAGGTTTCCATGTTACTCCCTCCATGCTTCCCCCTCCCTATTTCTTCCCCACAATGTCCCTATGTCTATACTCTGTTTGTTTTCCATGAGTTCACTGTGTGTGTTATCAAGACCGTCCTACTAGATTCCATATATGTGTGTTAGTATACTGTATTTGTCTTTCTCTTTTTGACTTACTTCATTTTTTATGATAGGTTCTAGAGCCAGCCACTTCATTAGGACTGAGTCTTCTGCATTTCTTTTAACAGCTGAGTAGTATTCCATTGTATATATGTACCAGAGCTTCTGGATCCATTCTTTCGTCGATGGACATCTAGGTCACTTCCACGTTCTGGCTATTGTATAGAGAGCTGCAATGAATATTGGGGAACAGGTGCTTCTTTCAGTTTTGATTTCATCAGGGTATAAGCCTGAGAGTGGGATTGCTGGTCATAGGGTGCTTCTATTTTTAGTTTTTTCAGGAATCTCTGTACTGTCTTCCAGAGAGGCTGTATCAATTGACATTCCCACTGGCAATGCATGAGGAATCCCTTTTCTCCGTACCCTCTCCAGCATATATTGTCTGTCGATTTATTGATTATGGCCATTCTGACGGGTGTGAGATGATATCTCATTGTAGTCTTCATCTGCATTTCTCTAATAATAAGCGAGGTTGAGCATCATTTCATGTGCTTTTGGGCCATCTGTCTGTCCTCTTTGGAGAGGCGTCTCTTTAGATCTTTTTCCCATTTTTTGATTGGGTTGTTCATTTTTCCTGTGCTGAGTTGTCTGAGCTGCTTGTAGACTTTGGAGATTAATTCTTTGTCTGTTGTTTCCTTTGCTATGATTTTCTCCCATTCTGTGGGGTGTCTGTTGAGCTTTTTTGTAGTTTCTTTTGCTGTACAAAAGCTTTTATGTTTCATGAGGTCCCACATGTTCATTTTTGTTTTTAGTGCTGCTATTCTAGTAGGTGGGTCAGAGAAGATCTTGCTTTGACTGATGTCCTTGAGAGTTTTGCCTACATTCTCCTCTAAGAGTTTCATGGTTTCTGATCTTACATTTAAGTCTTTAATCCATTTTGAGTTGATCTTAGTGTATGCTGTCAGGGAATGTTCCAACTTCATTTTTTTGCATGTAGCTGTCCAATTCTCCCAGCACCACTTGTTGAAGAGGCTGTCTTTGTCCCATTTTAGATTTTCGCCTCCTTTGTCAAAAATAAGGTACGCATAGGTGTGTGGCTTTATCTTTGGGTTCTCGATTTTGTTCCATTGGTCTATAGGTCTGTTTTTGTGCCAGTGCCATGCTGTCTTGATGACTATTGCTCTGTAGTAGAGTCAGAAGTTAGGGAGGCTGATCCCTCCAGCTCTGTTTTTCTTTCTAAGGATTGCTTTGGCTATTCGAGGTCTTTTGTGTTTCTATATCAACTGTGTAATTCTTTTGTCTAGTTCTGTGAAAAATGTCAATGGAAGTTGAATAGGTATTGCATTGAATCTGTAGATGATATTTGGTAGTATGGTCATTTTTATGATATCGATTCTTCCGACCCAGGAACATGGAATATCTCTCCATCTGTTTAAGTCTTTAATTTCTTTCATGAGTGTCTTGTAATTTTCTTTGTACAATTCTTTTGTTTCTTTGGGTAGGTTTATTCCTAGGTATTTGATTCTTTTGGTTGCAATGGTGAAGGGGATTGCCTCTTTAATTTCGTTTTCTGATTTTTCATTGTTTCTGTATAGGAATGCCAGTGATTTCTGTGTGTTGAGTTTGTATCCTGTGACTTTGCTGAATTCATTGATTAGCTCTAGTAGCTTTGTAATAGTGTCTTTGGGGTTTTCTATGTATAATATCATGCCATCTGCAAAAAGGGAGAACTTTACTTCTTCCTTTCCAGTCTGGATTCCTTTTATTTCTTTTGCTTCTCTTACTGCCGTGACTAGAACTTCCAGGACTATGTTGAATAGTAGTGGTGAAAGTGGACACCCCTGTCTTGTTCCTGATCTTAGAGGGAATGCTTTCAGCTTTTCACCATTGAGGATAATGTTCGTTGTGGGCTTCTCATATATGACTTTCATTATGTTGAGATAGGTTCCTTCTATGCCCATTTTCTGAAGAGTTTTTATCATAAAAGGATGTTGGACTTTGTCGAAGGCTTTTTCTGCATGTATTGAGATGATCATGTGATTTTTGTCTCTCAATTAGTTGATATGGTGTATCACATTGATTGATTTGCAGATATTGAAGAATTCTTGCATGCCTGGGATGAACCCCACTTGATCATGATGTATGAGTTTTTTGATGTGTCGTTGAATTCTGTTTGCTAGGATTTTGTTGAGGATCTTGGCATCTAAGTTCATCAGTGAAATTGGCCTATAATTTTCTTTTTGTGTGTTGTCTTTGCCTGGTTTGGGTATCAGGGTGATGGTGGCCTCGTAGAATGTGTTTGGAAGTTTTCCTTCCTGTGCAATTTTTTGAAAGAATTTTAGAATGACAGGCATTAGCTCTTCTTTAAATGTTTGGTAGAATTCGCCTGTGAAGCCATATGGCCCTTGGCTTTTCTTTTTGGGTAGATTTTTGATCACAAGGTGAATTTCTGAGCTTGTGAGTGGGTTGTTCAAAGTTTCTGTTTCTTCCTGGCTCAGTCTTGGGAGATTGATCTTCTCCAAGAAACTGTCCATGTCTTTCAGGTTGTCCAGTTTGTTGCCATAGAGTTGCTCATAATAGTCTCTTACAATCCTTTGGATTTCTGCATTATCTGTTGTAATCTATCCTTTTTCATTTTTGATTTTGTTAATCTGGTTCTTCTCTCTCTTTCTCTTGATGAGTCTGGCCAGAGGCTTGTCAATTTTGTTTACCTTTTCAAAGAACCAGCTTTTTGTTTTATTTATCCGTACTATAGTTTCTTTCATTTCTTTCTCATTTATTTCTGCTCTAGTCTTTATAATTTCTCGTCTTCTGCTGGCTTTGGGATGTTTTTGTTCTTCTTTTATAAGCATAGGGTTAAGTCATCTGCTTCATATTTCTTCTCTTACGGGACTTTCCAGGACTATGTTGAATAGTAGTGGGGAGAGTGGGCATCCTTGTCTTGTTCCTGATCTTAGAGGGAATGCTTTCAGCTTTTCACCATTGAGGATAATGTTCGTTGTGGGCTTCTCATATATGACTTTCATTATGTTGAGATAGGTTCCTTCTATGCCCATTTTCTGAAGAGTTTTTATCATAAAAGGATGTTGGACTTTGTCGAAGGCTTTTTCTGCATGTATTGAGATGATCATGTGATTTTTGTCTCTCAATTAGTTGATATGGTGTATCACATTGATTGATTTGCAGATATTGAAGAATTCTTGCATGCCTGGGATGAACCCCACTTGATCATGATGTATGAGTTTTTTGATGTGTCGTTGAATTCTGTTTGCTAGGATTTTGTTGAGGATCTTGGCATCTAAGTTCATCAGTGAAATTGGCCTATAATTTTCTTTTTGTGTGTTGTCTTTGCCTGGTTTGGGTATCAGGGTGATGGTGGCCTCGTAGAATGTGTTTGGAAGTTTTCCTTCCTGTGCAATTTTTTGAAAGAATTTTAGAATGACAGGCATTAGCTCTTCTTTAAATGTTTGGTAGAATTCGCCTGTGAAGCCATATGGCCCTTGGCTTTTCTTTTTGGGTAGATTTTTGATCACAAGGTGAATTTCTGAGCTTGTGAGTGGGTTGTTCAAAGTTTCTGTTTCTTCCTGGCTCAGTCTTGGGAGATTGATCTTCTCCAAGAAACTGTCCATGTCTTTCAGGTTGTCCAGTTTGTTGCCATAGAGTTGCTCATAATAGTCTCTTACAATCCTTTGGATTTCTGCATTATCTGTTGTAATCTATCCTTTTTCATTTTTGATTTTGTTAATCTGGTTCTTCTCTCTCTTTCTCTTGATGAGTCTGGCCAGAGGCTTGTCAATTTTGTTTACCTTTTCAAAGAACCAGCTTTTTGTTTTATTTATCCGTACTATAGTTTCTTTCATTTCTTTCTCATTTATTTCTGCTCTAGTCTTTATAATTTCTCGTCTTCTGCTGGCTTTGGGATGTTTTTGTTCTTCTTTTACCAGTTATTTTAAGCATAGGGTTAAGTCATCTGCTTCATATTTTCCTAGTTTCTTGAGGTGGGATTGTATTGCTATAAATTTCCCTCTTAGAACTTCTTTTGCAGTATCCCATAGGTTTTGCACTGTCGCATGTTCATTGCCATTTTCTTCTAGGTATTTCTAAGTTTCTCCTTTGATTTCCTCAGTAATCAGTTTGTTTTTTGGTATGTATTGTTTAATCTCCATGTGTTTGTGTTTTTAGCAGTTTTTTTTTTTTTTTCCCTGTAGTTGATCTCTAGTCTCATTGCATTTTTGTCAGAGACGATGGTTGATATAATTTCAGTTTTCTTGAATTGACTGATGTTAGATTTGTGGCCCAAGATGTGGTCTATCCTGGAGAATGTTCCGTGAGCACTTGAGAAAAAAGTGTATTCTTCTGCTTTAGGGTGGAACGTCCTAAAGATATCGATGAGGTCCATCTTTTCTAGTGTGGCATTTAAGGCTTGTGTTTCTTTATTGATTTTCTGTTTGGATGATCTATCCATTGGTGTGAGAGGAATGTTAAAATCTCCTACTACTTTGTGTTATTATTGATTTCTTCTTTTATGTCTGAAAGTATCTGTCTTATGTATTGAGGTGCCCTTGTGTTGGGTGCGTAGATATTCATGACTGTTATGTCTTCCTCTTGGATGGATCCCTTAATCATGATGTAGTGATCTGCCTTGTCTCTTAGAATCTTCTTTACTTTAAAATCTATTTTGTCTGATATGAGGATTGCTACTCCAGCTTTCTTTTGATTTCCATTTGCATGGAATATCTTTTTCTAACCTCTCACTTTCACTCTATGAGTGCCTCTAGGTCTGAAGTGGGTCTCTTGTAAACAGCATATATATGGGTCATGTTTCTGGATCCAGACAGCCAGCCTGTGTCATTTGGTTGGAGCATTTAATCCATTTACATTCAAAGTAATTATTGATACAAATGTTCCTATTGTCATCTTCTTAGAAGTTTGGGCTTTGATTTGTAGGACTTCTTCTACTCTGTATTTATTGGCTATATCAGGCCGTTTAACACTTGTTGTAGGGTTGGTTTTGTGGTACAGAATTCTTTTAGTTTTTGTCTGTCTGAGAAGCTTTTGACTTCTACATCAATTCTGAATGAGATTCTTACTGGGTAGAGAATTCTTGGTTGAAGGTTATTCTCTTTTAGCTGTTTAAATGTGTCCTGCCATTCTCTTCTGGCCTGCATGGTTTCTGTTGAGAGATCTGCAGTTAAACGTATGGGGTTTCGTTTACATGTTATTTGTTGTTTGCTCCTAGCTGCTTTTAGTAATCTGTCTTTATATTTAGTCTGTGTTAGTTTGATTAGAATGTGCCTTGGTGTGTTTCTTCTGGGGTTTATCCTGTATGGAACTCTTTGTGCTTCTTGGATGTGGTTGACTATTTCCTTTCCCATGCTGGGGAAGTTTTCAACTATAACCTCTTCAAGAATTTTTTCGTAGCCTTTCTTCCCCTCTTCTTCCTCTGGAACTCCTATAATTCTAATGTTGGTGCATTTCATATTGTCCCATAGGTCTCTCATGCTATCCTCAGTTTTTTTGATTTTTTCGGCTTTGTTCTGTTCCTCACCAGTTATTTCCACCAGTCTATCTTCCAGCTCACTTATCTGTTCGTCTGCCTCCGATACTCTACTGTTGAGACCTTCTATAGTATTTTTGAGTTCAGCAATTGAGTTGGTGGTCTCTATTTGCTTATTTTTCATTTCCATTTGCATGGAATATCTTTTTCTAACCTCTCACTTTCACTCTATGAGTGCCTCTAGGTCTGAAGTGGGTCTCTTGTAAACAGCATATATATGGGTCATGTTTCTGGATCCAGACAGCCAGCCTGTGTCATTTGGTTGGAGCATTTAATCCATTTACATTCAAAGTAATTATTGATACAAATGTTCCTATTGTCATCTTCTTAGAAGTTTGGGCTTTGATTTGTAGGACTTCTTCTACTCTGTATTTATTGGCTATATCAGGCCGTTTAACACTTGTTGTAGGGTTGGTTTTGTGGTACAGAATTCTTTTAGTTTTGTCTGTCTGAGAAGCTTTTGACTTCTACATCAATTCTGAATGAGATTCTTACTGGGTAGAGAATTCTTGGTTGAAGGTTATTCTCTTTTAGCTGTTTAAATGTGTCCTGCCATTCTCTTCTGGCCTGCATGGTTTCTGTTGAGAGATCTGCAGTTAAACGTATGGGGTTTCGTTTACATGTTATTTGTTGTTTGCTCCTAGCTGCTTTTAGTAATCTGTCTTTATATTTAGTCTGTGTTAGTTTGATTAGAATGTGCCTTGGTGTGTTTCTTCTGGGGTTTATCCTGTATGGAACTCTTTGTGCTTCTTGGATGTGGTTGACTATTTCCTTTCCCATGCTGGGGAAGTTTTCAACTATAACCTCTTCAAGAATTTTTTCGTAGCCTTTCTTCCCCTCTTCTTCCTCTGGAACTCCTATAATTCTAATGTTGGTGCATTTCATATTGTCCCATAGGTCTCTCATGCTATCCTCAGTTTTTTTGATTTTTTCGGCTTTGTTCTGTTCCTCACCAGTTATTTCCACCAGTCTATCTTCCAGCTCACTTATCTGTTCGTCTGCCTCCGATACTCTACTGTTGAGACCTTCTATAGTATTTTTGAGTTCAGCAATTGAGTTGGTGGTCTCTATTTGCTTATTTTTCATTTCCTGCATATCTTTTCTCAGTGCACTGATTTCCTCTAATATTCTGTTTTTGCTGTTTTGCATCCTCATTAGTATAGCTTTTCTGAATTCTCTTTCAAATAATTTGTCTATCTCCTCTTCTGTCATTTGAAGTTGTGTTTTAGAAACTCTAGCTTGGTCCTTCATTTGGGCAGTGTTACTCTGTCTTTTCAATATTAGGTTAATTTTTGTTTCTTTATGTGTGTCTTTGTGTATGAAGTTCTTTTCTCCACCAGGCTTCTTGGTTGAATTCTCCCTTCCTTTGGGTTTCTGACCTTCTAGAAGGGTTCAATGGTTTGTGTCTTGGGTGGTGGTAGGTCTTGTTTACAGGGGAATAATCTCTAGTGTTGTATGTTCTTTGATAGTGTGGGGTCTTGGAACCAGGGCTTCTACTCTGAGGATCCTTGGTTTGATGATTGGTCAGGGGGTGTAGGCTCTATGTCTGGTTTGCTATGGTGTTCCATGATATTAGTTCAAATACTAGCATCTGAGGAACAAGAGGTGTGTCCCTGATGGGTGACAGTCATAAAAGCATGCAGATGTTTTCTAACACAGTCGTAAGATACACATACATACACAGCAATAACCACATCTAACCAGTCTTACAGTGATATAGTATAGGAAATTTTTCTGCCAAACGATGCAATCAAAGATGATACTTGCCCGTTAAGCTCTGAATTAACTAAAATAGTGCCTGGAAAAATAGATCCGGGGCAAGGTCCTGGCTTGTACTATTTCATTGAAAGCAATTTTTAACTAAGACATGTGTTGGGGGTGAGGAGGTGGAGAGTGTATGGGTAATGAGAAGGAATAGATTCAACTCGGAAGAATTTTATAGGGTTATGTAGCCAAGATTAGTGTGCTATATTGTTTAGTGCAGCTGGAAGAGAATAGTGGAGACAGGAAGGTAGGAAATATTTATCTAGGGGGTAGTGGTAGATAGGAGAAAGTTTTAGATTTAGAACATAGAGGAAGGAAGGAGTGGGAAAGAGGAAAGAAAATTAGAAGTTCAAGAATTAAAATTTTAAAAAAATTAATAATTAAAAATAAAAAAAAGAAATTAAAAATTAAAAAAGGGAAGAGAAACTTAATAAGAAGAGACAAAAGAGAAAAAAAAGAAAAAAGGGAAAAAAAAATCAAAACCCAAACCTGACCGATCAAAAGAATAAACAGAACCATCCGCAACAGATAAGCAAAAAAGCTAAATACTGTCCCTGGTTTTTATCCTCTCATCTGTCTGGTGGAAGCCAGTCTGCTCTCGATGGTGTTGTCTTGATGATGTAGCCTTTCCCTTATGGCACCGGTCTGCAAACTCAGGTGCTGGCCGGGACGGCGGGCTGATCCCAGTCCGTCGGACAGGGGACTGCGGAGCGCGCACCGTTCCCGGTTGGGTGGTGGCGTGGGCAGATCCCAGTCCATCGGGCGGGGGGGCCGCAGCGCGCGCTTCGTCCCAGGTTGGGTGGGGGCGCGGGCTGATTCCAGTCCGTCGGGCGGGGGCGGGGAGGTGCGCGGGCGCACAATCCCGTGTTGGACTGGGGCATCCTGGCTCTGCCGCGCATCCACCAGTAGCCTCCAATACCTGCCCTTCTCCCGGCTTCCTCCACTGCAGGTGTAGCTATGGGGGTGCAGCTATGGGGATGCACGGTCTCTTCCGTCACTGGCGCGCGTGCACTGCGGGTTACTCCTCCAAGTCCCAAAGGCAGGCACAAGCTTCCCCGTCTGGCTCGAGCCCGGTCCCTGGTCAGCAGTCTGTAGGCGCCTTCCCCTTCAGCCAGTCCCCCACTAGGAGTGTTTGAACTCACCCGGTGCCAGGCGGAAAGTCGCGATTTTCACCCGACCGAGCGGCGCGATTTTCTCCCTGGGCGCTCCCTCTCGTCTCCTGGTCTGTCTCTAGGCAGCACTCCCCGCATTCCGTCCCGCTTCAGGTCGCTAGGCAGCAAGCGCGCTCTGCTCAGCCCTGCTGCAGTATCCTATCTTCGCAGTGTCTTAATTTCTGCCGGCGATCCAGGCAGATTCTTGGAGTTTTCACGCTGAGTGCTGCCTTCTCTCCCCCGAAGCTCTGCTTAGGCCCCCTTTTAGGGTACTTACTGGCACGCTCTCCATCAATGCGGTCCAGCGTGGGGGTTAGGATAGAAGATTCTTAGAACCCTAGCTCCGGGAAATTTCTGGCTATTCACTCTTCTACTCTTGCAGACCTATGGAATTCTTCTGTCGTCTAGTGGCTGGTTTGTTGGTGGTGGTTCTTTTCTTGATTAGTTCTGGTGATTCTGTTGTGGAGCTGGTGAAATCTTCCCCTCATTCCTCTGCCATCTTGCCTCCCCCTCCTATATCATTCTTTATTGTGCTGCTTATGCTACCCAAAAGACCGAACACTCAGAATTCCTTATGAAATCCAACCATGAACTGACAACCAATTTCACAGTGCTACAACAGAAAATATAAGTGTCTTGCAACTAGTATATCCAAATAGCATGACATGCATCAAATGTCTCAAGATAGTTTTTGATGCTGCCTAATCCTCCCAGGCTGCGACAACCAAATATCACAGAGTTATAAACTGTGGAACCTTATAAACCACGGCATGGTCAGGCACGGGCCTCTTAGGTCACACTTCTTCCTGTATCCTCACAGAGAGGGAAAGGCTTGGGAGCTCTGTGCATCTCTGATGCACACAAGCAGTCAACTCCTTCAGGAGGCTCCATCCTCACAACTTCATCATCTCCCAACGGCCCCACCTATGGACACCATCACCACAGAAGTCAGGATTTCACCATCCGAAATTTCTGGGGGACAGAGTGCTGAGACTGTAGCAGCTACAAATGGGAACTGGCTCTATCCTCCTCCAGCAGTTGTCCTCAGCCAAGCTCCATAGTATCCTCACTTGCTGTATCATCTTCAAACCATTCCATATGTTCTCTCTCTCTGGCGTTAACAAGTTAAGCTCAGTGAGGTGTAAACTCTTTCTCGTATTCAACCTATTTACTGTTTCTCTCTCCCATACCGAGGTCCAAGAGCATGACCAGGACATGGAGGTATGTCCGTTTCTGCAAGGTTCCCTCTCCACCACTCTGGATCTCCACTCCTCTGACCCTGTTTGAAGGGGGCAGAGGGTGACAACATGGGAAAGTTCTCACTACACCAATTTGCATGGCTTTAACGTAGCCTTCTCATGCCCTAGAGGAACTGACCCTGAATTCCCCCTTAAAATATCAACATTGCCCACGAGACAGACAAGGTGTCTCTCTTGTGGGGCCACCTTGGGATTGTATAGGACATTCACAAGTTGGGGATATCCGAGGTCAGAGTTTCTCTTTAAACCAGGGAAAACATTCTGAGATCCACAGCTCACCACCTGCAGCAGTCTCCACAGTCTCTCTCTGTTCCCTCACTCTTTGCACCTTCCATGAGAAAATTAAGGATCTTAAGGGAAGGTGTCTAGAGTTGGCCCACAGGAATTCCATGCATCATAAACACTTCAAATAAGTGAGTAACAGAACTACTGTTGAGAATCAGACGACATCTGAGGATCTCTGGACAACTGTCCTCCTGGTCACATACACATAGAGTAGATCAGAACATTGGAGTCATTAGGAAACACAAATCTGAGGCATCAGAAATCATCCCCACTCCTTTTAGAGTAACTGTCTTTGTCCTTAATTATTAGGCCTTACAAACATCCCCTTCTATTTTCCTGAATTGCAAATAAATTAGTCTCTATTGAGACTAGAAAGACATGACTAGATTAGGGCTGTTCAGCTTGTTTAATGCTTTCTAAACAAGCTGGAATGAGGACCATTCTCACCCCTAGCTTTACTGTAAAGGCAGTGATGTTGCTGGACTAGTTTCACTGCATCTAGGTGATTTTTTCAGAATTTTCTAGGGAAATAAGATGGTATTGGAGAAAGGGAGATGAAGAGGAAGGAAAAAAGAGGGAGACAGAAGAATGATAAAACAGAAAAGGCAAAGTGAGTAAAAGTTTTAAATTTTGAAGAATAAAATGCAAATAAGAATAGATTATTATATCTGGTGAAGACACATGCACATGTGTATGCTTTCACTTTTATACCATAAATGCAAATGCTGTCTTTTATTCTCCATTTACTTCTACTTTCTCTTTTATCTTTTTTCTGAAATGGTGCTTTGTATTAGGATTATTCTTTTGTTATTTTTAAGGTGAAATAGTATTAGAGATGAAGAGAACACTAGAGGACCCACCTTTGCTTCCCAACACACCATCCAGGATCATTTGGAGCCAAAGAAGCACTAGATAAGGCAATCAATCAGAAACAATATGGCTAACTCTTTAAAATTAATCTGTTACTGGAAACATAGCCTACACACAAAGCCTGGAAGGCCATAAGATATTTAAACAGAATGACTTTCTGATAAAACATTATCTAAACAACACCCCACAGGCATTTAACATAAGACAAAATATGGCAGCAAAAACTGACAATGACTTTTCATACCAAGAACAAGGAAAATGGAAACTGAACTGAAAAATAGAAACATTCTGAGATCAGCCCCTCCTCCCTTTTGTTCCCTCACTCTTTGCACCTTCCATGAGAAAATTAAGGATCTTAAGGGAAGGTGTCTAGAGTTGGCCCACAGGAATTCCATGCATCATAAACACTTCAAATAAGTGAGTAACAGAACTACTGTTGAGAATCAGACGACATCTGAGGATCTCTGGACAACTGTCCTCCTGGTCACATACACATAGAGTAGATCAGAACATTGGAGTCATTAGGAAACACAAATCTGAGGCATCAGAAATCATCCCCACTCCTTTTAGAGTAACTGTCTTTGTCCTTAATTATTAGGCCTTACAAACATCCCCTTCTATTTTCCTGAATTGCAAATAAATTAGTCTCTATTGAGACTAGAAAGACATGACTAGATTAGGGCTGTTCAGCTTGTTTAATGCTTTCTAAACAAGCTGGAATGAGGACCATTCTCACCCCTAGCTTTACTGTAAAGGCAGTGATGTTGCTGGACTAGTTTCACTGCATCTAGGTGATTTTTTCAGAATTTTCTAGGGAAATAAGATGGAATTGGAGAAAGGGAGATGAAGAGGAAGGAAAAAAGAGGGAGACAGAAGAATGATAAAACAGAAAAGGCAAAGTGAGTAAAAGTTTTAAATTTTGAAGAATAAAATGCAAATAAGAATAGATTATTATATCTGGTGAAGACACATGCACATGTGTATGCTTTCACTTTTATACCATAAATGCAAATGCTGTCTTTTATTCTCCATTTACTTCTACTTTCTCTTTTATCTTTTTTCTGAAATGGTGCTTTGTATTAGGATTATTCTTTTGTTATTTTTAAGGTGAAATAGTATTAGAGATGAAGAGAACACTAGAGGACCCACCTTTGCTTCCCAACACACCATCCAGGATCATTTGGAGCCAAAGAAGCACTAGATAAGGCAATCAATCAGAAACAATATGGCTAACTCTTTAAAATTAATCTGTTACTGGAAACATAGCCTACACACAAAGCCTGGAAGGCCATAAGATATTTAAACAGAATGACTTTCTGATAAAACATTATCTAAACAACACCCCACAGGCATTTAACATAAGACAAAATATGGCAGCAAAAACTGACAATGACTTTTCATACCAAGAACAAGGAAAATGGAAACTGAACTGAGAAATAGAAATGACCAAGGTTAATCACATGCAGTTATATGACAATAGGTTAAAGCAGCTATCTTTAGAAAAGGGTGTAGATAAATTACATGTTCTCTTATATAACAGAAAAAGATCATATGAAAGTAACAGAAGTTATAAGAAAGGACTGTGTCAAAATGATATATCAATCTCACAATAAGAAAGAAAAAAATCCAGACAGTAGTATAACAGAAGATAAGAATCAGAGGATTTAAGGACAGATTAATACCATTTGTGGAATCGGAACAATACATACAAAGATGTTTGAAAAAAAAATAGAGGCTTTGTGAACAGTGGGATAACAATAAAAAATCCAACACAGATTTCATCAGATTTCCCCCTCCCAAAAAAAATGTATATGAAAGACTCCTCAACAAATTAATGGCTGAAAACTTCCTAAATGGGAAAAAATACAAGCATGCAGATTCAAAAAGCACAACTCAAAGGAGGATAAATCCAAAGAAACCCATACAAAGACACACCATATGTATATTTCAGAAAATGAAAGATGAAGGAAAAGTCTTGAAAGCAGTCACAAAGAAATGGTGTCCTTCCTGTACAGAAACATCAGCTCCTAGGTCAGTGGATTTCTCTTACAAACTATGCAGGCTTTAGGAAGGCTTAAGTCCTGACAGAAAAGAAGTGTGTATCACAAGTTCTTTAGCTGGCTAAATTATTCTTCAGAGATAAAGGGGAAATAAAAGCTGTTTCTCGTGAAGCATTAACTAAAAGAATTGGTCACTTGCAGATCTACCCTTAAAACGTTGCTAAAGAAAACCTTCACAGAGAAAGGCAATATTAAAAGAACGACTTGGAACATCAGAAGGAAAGAACAATCGAAAAAACAGAGTGTGTACGATACACTCTCCTTTTCCTCATGACATTTATACCCCACATGCAATGACTCCAACCAAAATCATAATACTCTAAGATATTTAAAACAGAATGCCCCCTTTCTGTTTTAAAACATTATCTAAACAACACCCCACAGGCATTTAACATAAGACAAAATATGGCAGCAAAAACTGACAATGACTTTTCATACCAAGAACAAGGAAAATGGAAACTGAACTGAGAAATAGAAATGACCAAGGTTAATCACATGCAGTTATATGACAATAGGTTAAAGCAGCTATCTTTAGAAAAGGGTGTAGATAAATTACATGTTCTCTTATATAACAGAAAAAGATCATATGAAAGTAACAGAAGTTATAAGAAAGGACTGTGTCAAAATGATATATCAATCTCACAATAAGAAAGAAAAAAATCCAGACAGTAGTATAACAGAAGATAAGAATCAGAGGATTTAAGGACAGATTAATACCATTTGTGGAATCGGAACAATACATACAAAGATGTTTGAAAAAAAAATAGAGGCTTTGTGAACAGTGGGATAACAATAAAAAATCCAACACAGATTTCATCAGATTTCCCCCTCCCAAAAAAAATGTATATGAAAGACTCCTCAACAAATTAATGGCTGAAAACTTCCTAAATGGGAAAAAATACAAGCATGCAGATTCAAAAAGCACAACTCAAAGGAGGATAAATCCAAAGAAACCCATACAAAGACACACCATATGTATATTTCAGAAAATGAAAGATGAAGGAAAAGTCTTGAAAGCAGTCACAAAGAAATGGTGTCCTTCCTGTACAGAAACATCAGCTCCTAGGTCAGTGGATTTCTCTTACAAACTATGCAGGCTTTAGGAAGGCTTAAGTCCTGACAGAAAAGAAGTGTGTATCACAAGTTCTTTAGCTGGCTAAATTATTCTTCAGAGATAAAGGGGAAATAAAAGCTGTTTCTCGTGAAGCATTAACTAAAAGAATTGGTCACTTGCAGATCTACCCTTAAAACGTTGCTAAAGAAAACCTTCACAGAGAAAGGCAATATTAAAAGAACGACTTGGAACATCAGAAGGAAAGAACAATCGAAAAAACAGAGTGTGTACGATACACTCTCCTTTTCCTCATGACATTTATACCCCACATGCAATGACTCCAACCAAAATCATAATACCTCTGGCACTATTGATAATGGTATTTAAAGGTAGAGAAAGCCCTAAATGGAGAGAACTCTCCATTCTTCACCACAAAATGTAAAATTTTGTTTCCAACAGGCTGTGATAAATCGTATTCAGGCAGATGACGGATAGATTAGTAGCCAGCTATAGAATAGAGACAGTACAAGAAATATTTTCTAGCAAGAGCAAGCACACTCAAATACTAGACATAAAATGAAATCCTAAAAATGTTAAAGTAAGACCAAAAGACAAGAAAAATAAAACAAGAGAAACAAGAACAAGAGGAACAAACAAAAAGCAAATAAGAAACTGTCACACTGAAGCAACAACATATCATTAATCACCTAAAGTGTACGGGACCTAAATATACCAATCAGAAGACAGAGTTGGTGAAGTTAAGAAAAAGAAACAGAGAAAAAAACATGAAGCATTGTATGATGTTTTTGTTTGTTTGTTTCTTTTTAAATTTTTATTGGAATGTAGATGATATACAATGTTGTGTTAGTTTCAGGTATACAACAAATTAAATCAGTTCTACATGAACCTATATCCTTTTTTTTCCCCATAGCATTACTGAATGTCTTTTTCTCTAGTAATGTACTGTTATTTGAATTAAACACTGTCTTCTGTGTCTGAACAGGAAAATTAACATGAGTATCATTTTCATGGTTTATACATTTAATGTTTTCTACTTTTAATGTCTCTCCCCTATCACATTAAAAAAAAAAAAAGAATTCCTCCAGTGACAGAGTAGTATCTTGCTTTGTATCTAGTCTGACAATCTCTGCCTTTTAATGTGAAAATTGATGAGATCATTTTTGTTGAATTAAATTCTTAGTGTCCTTAGGTCTAAGTCAGCCAGCTTCCTGATTGATCTCTTTGAACTAGCTGTACTTTTATTTCTCTGCCTCTACCAGTCTGCCTTCTTTTGCTTTCAGGTACTTAAAATCAAAGTAATTCACTTCATCTCCTTTATAACCTGTAAAGGTATATCTGCTTGCAAATATTCAGCGGTGGAAAAAAGGTTAAATCACTCCTTGTGAAGTCCTGAGAAATAATACTATACCATTATACATACATGTAACAAAACCTAATAACAGTCTATTTCCAGTGCTCTCTATGCTATCTTAATGCTACTATGATGGTCTTTATATAAACTCTACATGGTTTACAAACCTGACTATAAGCTACTATTGCATTCAACAAGGTATTTTCTCTAAAAAGAATTCTTAAGAATACATTTCTATATGGATACAAATTTCACCATTTATCATGCTTCCTATTCTTCCAGATAGATCACATGCTGAGCCCTAAAACAAAGCTCCGTGAATCTGAAAGTCGTGAAACCCTATGGCATGTTCTCGGAGTACAGTGCAAAATAATAGAAGAATGAGAAGTTAATCTCTAGATGTGTACATTAAACAACACTTTTCTACATATGTCTCATATTAAAAAGGAATTCTCAACGGATTTTAAAAATACATAGCATTTAATGAACAGCAAAGCATATATTGAAATCTCTAAAATGTAGATAAAGCAGTGCTGTGAGGGACAGTTGTAGGTCTACACGCTTGTGTCCACACGAAACAAAGGAAGGAAATCCATGATACAATTCCATACTTCCAAAAACTGCAAAAAGAAGTTACATAAAATCTAACAAGTGGAAAGAAGGGGATAATAAACACAGAGTAGACATCAATGAAACTGAAAATAGAAAACAGTCATTAAAACAACAACCTGTTTCTTTAAAGCTACAAACTGAATAAAATGCTATCAAGACTGACCGAAAAAGCAAAGAATACATTTTTTTTTTGAATTCCCCACAATTAAAAAAAAAAATTCCTCCAGTGACAGAGTAGTATCTTGCTTTGTATCTAGTCTGACAATCTCTGCCTTTAATGTGAAAATTGATGAGATCATTTTTGTTGAATTAAATTCTTAGTGTCCTTAGGTCTAAGTCAGCCAGCTTCCTGATTGATCTCTTTGAACTAGCTGTACTTTTATTTCTCTGCCTCTACCAGTCTGCCTTCTTTTGCTTTCAGGTACTTAAAATCAAAGTAATTCACTTCATCTCCTTTATAACCTGTAAAGGTATATCTGCTTGCAAATATTCAGCGGTGGAAAAAAGGTTAAATCACTCCTTGTGAAGTCCTGAGAAATAATACTATACCATTATACATACATGTAACAAAACCTAATAACAGTCTATTTCCAGTGCTCTCTATGCTATCTTAATGCTACTATGATGGTCTTTATATAAACTCTACATGGTTTACAAACCTGACTATAAGCTACTATTGCATTCAACAAGGTATTTTCTCTAAAAAGAATTCTTAAGAATACATTTCTATATGGATACAAATTTCACCATTTATCATGCTTCCTATTCTTCCAGATAGATCACATGCTGAGCCCTAAAACAAAGCTCCGTGAATCTGAAAGTCGTGAAACCCTATGGCATGTTCTCGGAGTACAGTGCAAAATAATAGAAGAATGAGAAGTTAATCTCTAGATGTGTACATTAAACAACACTTTTCTACATATGTCTCATATTAAAAAGGAATTCTCAACGGATTTTAAAAATACATAGCATTTAATGAACAGCAAAGCATATATTGAAATCTCTAAAATGTAGATAAAGCAGTGCTGTGAGGGACAGTTGTAGGTCTACACGCTTGTGTCCACACGAAACAAAGGAAGGAAATCCATGATACAATTCCATACTTCCAAAAACTGCAAAAAGAAGTTACATAAAATCTAACAAGTGGAAAGAAGGGGATAATAAACACAGAGTAGACATCAATGAAACTGAAAATAGAAAACAGTCATTAAAACAACAACCTGTTTCTTTAAAGCTACAAACTGAATAAAATGCTATCAAGACTGACCGAAAAAAGCAGAAGCAAGCAAATACTATCAGGAATGAAATACATGATATCACTACAGAATAGACAGTTATTAAAATTTTAGCCAGAGACTATTACAGTTTTATACTCATCGTGATCCTAACTTAGAAAAAGTGAACAGTTCCTCAGACTAAAACAAAGGAAGAAAGAATATTCATTGGAGAAAGCATGATCTTTTCACAAATCGAAAATTGGACAGTCCTATGAAAAATATGAATCTCTAGCCCTGTCTTGTACCACACACAAAAATCAACTAAAAATAAACGTTAAGCCATAAAACTCCTAGAAAAAATTCTTGAGGTAGAGTCCTTGCCATTCCTCTTTGCTATGAGGCTTTGAGTTTCACACCAAAAGAAAAGCAACAGTTAGAAACACACACAAGTGGGGCCACATCGAAATTCAAAGCAAAAGAACATCAACAAACTGTAATGGCAACATATGGATTGAGAGGAAATCTTTCCACATCACATATTGGATAAGGACCTAATACCTAAACACTTAGGAGATTCATAATACTCAAGGGCAAAACATCATAAAGAGCCCAAATGTTTTAATGGAAAATAATTAAACTCAGGGTTTTGGTAAATCTGAAAATTAGGTAGTAGATGGAGAGACACAGGAAGGCTTTCCGTCCAGAACAACAAAAGCCTGTCTTTTCCTACCCTCATTCTCTGTCATCTCGAATGACTATTTTGGCAACGAGGTAACAGTGTACATTCTTCAGTCAGTAGCAATTACTCCACAGTAAGCTATATGTGCTAAAATAGCCCAACTGGGAAAAATCTAGTATTTGCATATTTACTGAGGAAGCATAAAAAAAGCAAGGTCATTTCCAGAACTTCATTGGTTTCTACCTTTTGTAACAAAATTCAACGGCCTCATAAGGAATAATGTGTTTGGAGACCTCAACAAGATACAGACAGAAAATCATTTAAAATCGGAGTGCTAATGGACTATCACTGGGGGGAATTTAATATTAATGTTGTACCTGTATTCCTTTTGATCCCCTAATACATCTGGTTAAAAATCTATAATGAATATTAATACCAAAATAGGGACTCAGAATACCAAAATTATAATGTGTCGAGAAAGACTAATGTAGCCTATGAGGCAAGAAGCCCATGTATGGGAAGTTAGCAATGGTATTAAAATACAAAGCAGTATTACAATGAGATACCACTTCACATCAATCAGGATGGCTATCATCAAAAATTCCATAAACCACAAGCACTGGAGTGGGCGTGGAAGGAAGGGAAACCTGCGGCGGGAATGTGAACTGGTACAGCCAATACAGAGAACTGTGTGGAGGTTTCTTAAGAAACTAAACATAGAGCTACCGCATGACCCTGCAATCACACTCCTAGGCATATATCCAGAGGAAAGCAGGCCCCAACAAGATACAGGCTCCCCAAGGTTCATTGCAGTACTGTCTAAAGTAGCCAAGACATGCAAAGAAACTAAATGTCCATCGACAGAGGGATCAATACAGAGCAGTGGTGTATATAGATAATGGAATATTATTTGGCTATTAAACAGAATGAAATACGGCATTTGCAGCAATGTGCATGGACCTAGAGAATGTTATATTGAGTGAGGTAAGTCAGACTGAGAAAGAGAATATCATATGACATCCCTTTTCTAGAGGATTCTTAAAAGGAACAATATAAATGAACTTTTTACAAAACAGAAAGAGACTCACAAACTTGGAAAATGAGCTGATGGTTGCAGTGGGGAGGGAATGTCTGGGAGCTTTGGGAAAGTCATGTAAACACTGACATGTTTGAATTGGATAACCAACAAAAATCTCACAGGGAACTCCCTGGGTGGGAGGGGAATTTGGGGGGAGAATGGATTCATGTATATGTATGGCTGAGCCCCTTCACTACTCACCGGAAAGGATCACAAAAGTGTTAATTGGCAATGCCCCGATACAAATGCTTTTGGTGTTTAAAAATAAATAAATAAATCAACCACAAAAAATAAATAAAACACAGTATGACTTTAAAATAAAATCTCGCCAAGTCTTTCGAAACACTAAAACAAGGTACATGGAAGGAAACAGTATAATCTGTACATCAGACACTCTACCAGAACAAATTGAAATTCATAATAGTATAATGACATGAAAACTCAAAATTTAGACAGAAAACTGGGTAGCGGAGTATATTTAGACCTTCAAAATTCTCCCTTTCATAGCGCATCAGGCACTCAATGACTGCCATAGCTGAAGTTTCTCCCTATTGCACAATCTGCAGGTACCAGCAAAGAAAGAGATACCCCCATCCCATGGACTTGACTCATGATTCGTACAGTACTTATACCACCTCCTGACTTCCTCAAGAAGCATTCCCTACAGCGGATTTCTTCCATCCCATCCCATCCTTTCGGACCGACTCCGGTCAATAGCAGTCCTCAGCCTGGGATTATTCTGCAATCTCGATGGCCCTAGATCTCAAATAAAGAGCTACCGCATGACCCTGCAATCACACTCCTAGGCATATATCCAGAGGAAAGCAGGCCCTAACAAGATACAGGCTCCACAAGGTTCATTGCAGTACTGTCTAAAGTAGCCAAGACATGCAAAGAAACTAAATGTCCATCGACAGAGGGATCAATACAGAGCAGTGGTGTATATAGATAATGGAATATTATTTGGCTATTAAACAGAATGAAATACGGCATTTGCAGCAATGTGCATGGACCTAGAGAATGTTATATTGAGTGAGGTAAGTCAGACTGAGAAAGAGAATATCATATGACATCCCTTTTCTAGAGGATTCTTAAAAGGAACAATATAAATGAACTTTTTACAAAACAGAAAGAGACTCACAAACTTGGAAAATGAGCTGATGGTTGCAGTGGGGAGGGAATGTCTGGGAGCTTTGGGAAAGTCATGTAAACACTGACATGTTTGAATTGGATAACCAACAAAAATCTCACAGGGAACTCCCTGGGTGGGAGGGGAATTTGGGGGGAGAATGGATTCATGTATATGTATGGCTGAGCCCCTTCACTACTCACCGGAAAGGATCACAAAAGTGTTAATTGGCAATGCCCCGATACAAATGCTTTTGGTGTTTAAAAATAAATAAATAAATCAACCACAAAAAATAAATAAAACACAGTATGACTTTAAAATAAAATCTCGCCAAGTCTTTCGAAACACTAAAACAAGGTACATGGAAGGAAACAGTATAATCTGTACATCAGACACTCTACCAGAACAAATTGAAATTCATAATAGTATAATGACATGAAAACTCAAAATTTAGACAGAAAACTGGGTAGCGGAGTATATTTAGACCTTCAAAATTCTCCCTTTCATAGCGCATCAGGCACTCAATGACTGCCATAGCTGAAGTTTCTCCCTATTGCACAATCTGCAGGTACCAGCAAAGAAAGAGATACCCCCATCCCATGGACTTGACTCATGATTCGTACAGTACTTATACCACCTCCTGACTTCCTCAAGAAGCATTCCCTACAGCGGATTTCTTCCATCCCATCCCATCCTTTCGGACCGACTCCCTATGGTCAATAGCAGTCCTCAGCCTGGGATTATTCTGCAATCTCGATGGCCCTAGTTCCAAGTTTCCGTGGACACCAGTGGACTTACTACCCTGTCCGAGGTATGAACGGCTCAGACAAGGATTGTCTATGTGGTTCTTACTCTATTGAGACTGTCACACACTCAATAAGTCACTGCTCAACAGCCTCAAAGGACTCAATTCTGTCCCAGTGGATTGCCACGGATGCACGGATCTCTCCCCTGCACTTCAGTCCCCTCACCCTCAGGTTCAGTTTGGTCAAATTTGCTATTCTGCTTCTTCTCCCCTTTTTCCATTTTCCTTCTCTCCTTTGTCCTACTGAGTTCTGTGTGGATCCAGATGGCCCTTTTCAGTATTCAGGGATTCCTGCCAGGATTCACCTGGTCTCCTGGGAGAACTAATGCATCATTGGACGTTCTCAAGGCATTCGTGGAGAGAGATTTACTCCACTTCCACCTATCCCTCTGTCATCTGTTGACCCTCATTTATAAATGCCTTAGAAAAGAATTAACCTTTCTATTGAGGTAAGCACCATAGCCATCACCACACATGCTAAGAGAAGACAGGTAAGTTCCATTCTCTTAGGTAATGGCAAATAAGCAATTTAATCTCATCAGTTATACTCCTCTGCTTTAGATTAGCATGAGAGTTACTGCCTGGCCATACATTTTAGAAAGCACCTGATGGGTATTACCATATGTAATTCTATTCAGTGCTTCTCTGATCTTCATTTCCTGTACCACAAAAGTCATTCATGCCCATCAAGAAAACTCAAAATTTAGACAGTTAGCGGAGTATATTTAGACCTTCAAAATTCTCCCTTTCATAGCGCATCAGGCACTCAATGACTGCCATAGCTGAAGTTTCTCCCTATTGCACAATCTGCAGGTACCAGCAAAGAAAGAGATACCCCCATCCCATGGACTTGACTCATGATTCGTACAGTACTTATACCACCTCCTGACTTCCTCAAGAAGCATTCCCTACAGCGGATTTCTTCCATCCCATCCCATCCTTTCGGACCGACTCCCTATGGTCAATAGCAGTCCTCAGCCTGGGATTATTCTGCAATCTCGATGGCCCTAGTTCCAAGTTTCCGTGGACACCAGTGGACTTACTACCCTGTCCGAGGTATGAACGGCTCAGACAAGGATTGTCTATGTGGTTCTTACTCTATTGAGACTGTCACACACTCAATAAGTCACTGCTCAACAGCCTCAAAGGACTCAATTCTGTCCCAGTGGATTGCCACGGATGCACGGATCTCTCCCCTGCACTTCAGTCCCCTCACCCTCAGGTTCAGTTTGGTCAAATTTGCTATTCTGCTTCTTCTCCCTTTGTCCATTTTCCTTCTCTCCTTTGTCCTACTGAGTTCTGTGTGGATCCAGATGGCCCTTTTCAGTATTCAGGGATTCCTGCCAGGATTCACCTGGTCTCCTGGGAGAACTAATGCATCATTGGACGTTCTCAAGGCATTCGTGGAGAGAGATTTACTCCACTTCCACCTATCCCTCTGTCATCTGTTGACCCTCATTTATAAATGCCTTAGAAAAGAATTAACCTTTCTATTGAGGTAAGCACCATAGCCATCACCACACATGCTAAGAGAAGACAGGTAAGTTCCATTCTCTTAGGTAATGGCAAATAAGCAATTTAATCTCATCAGTTATACTCCTCTGCTTTAGATTAGCATGAGAGTTACTGCCTGGCCATACATTTTAGAAAGCACCTGATGGGTATTACCATATGTAATTCTATTCAGTGCTTCTCTGATCTTCATTTCCTGTACCACAAAAGTCATTCATGCCCATCAAGAAAATCAAGGATTTTAATTAGAGGTGATTAGCCCCTGAAAGTTACAGGCTCAGTTTTGGAAGTAGTGGGCAAAACACTCCATTGTAGAGTATTGTGGTGATGGTTAATGGACAGCTGTGGTCCATTTTGTGGCCCAAAACATGTCCAGAAAATAAACTGATCAAGAGGTGACTCAGGGGAGAAAACCAAGAACTTGGTGGGCCAAGAATGGATCCCCCAGTCTTACGAACAGTAATTCTGGGGCAGTGCTCATGACTTTTGGAAACAGCCCCAATTACAATTTGTGGGCAATGTACCACCTAAAAGAGAATGCAGGAAATGATTAAAGCTTTCTGTGATGCTCAGTAAAGACAAGAGTGTTTATTAGTCTATTTTTCACGTTCAACTACAAAGTTAATGTATGGATATCCTATGATAATTGACAGCTTCAGTTTCCAGTCAAATGTCTGACAACAATCCTCTTTAGTCATATGCTGGATATATCATTATGTTACAAGATCACCAGTAATATTTTTAAGGACTAAATTCATTGTTTTACTAGAAAGAAACTTGCTTTGCCATATTGTGTTGCCAAACATCCACATGAATCTGCCATCGGTACACATGTCTGTTCCTCCCACACTCCCTTCCACCTCCATTTGCATTCAACGCTTCTAACTTGTTACAGAAAATATGGAAGGCCTCACAAACGTGTATTTCACCCTTGCACAGGAATCCTATTTGTCTTCTCTGTATTATTCCATTTTTTAGTCTATGTGCTGCTAAAGTGAATATGCTAATAAGTATCATGTTAACAGAAAAAATCATGTTTAATATTCTACCAGTAAATGATCACCTATATTAGGAATTAGGATACCTTGATGTATGTATTCACTCCTAGAAACTCTAATTTTCAGAAGACCCAAAGTTCCATGTAGGAATTAAGCTTTTCAATCAACTGTGGTGTCTTTTTAAATTTTTATTTTTTTATTTATTCATTCATTCATTCATTCATTTATGTCTGGGATGAGTCTTTGTTGCAGTGCACGGGCTTTTCATTACTGTGACTTCTCTTGTTGTCCAGCATGGACTCTAAGTATTTAGCCTTCAGTAATTGCAGCACAGGGGTGCAATAGATGTGTCTCAACCTCTCTAGAGGGTGGGCTTAGTGGCCTCATGGCATATAGGATCTTCCTGACCTAAGAATGAACCTGTGTCCCCTACATTGGCAGGTAGATTGGTAACCACTGATCCACCAGGGAAGCTCAGGAATTAAGCATTTATTAATACTTATATGTATAACATGTGTTTATCTAGAAATATATGCATGAAAAATTTTTTTCCCCTTACATTGGCAGGTAGAATTGGTCAAGAGCCACTTCGGAATCCCCAGCCCCAATTTACAATTTGTGGGCAATGTACCACCTAAAAGAGAATGCAGGAAATGATTAAAGCTTTCTGTGATGCTCAGTAAAGACAAGAGTGTTTATTAGTCTATTTTTCACGTTCAACTACAAAGTTAATGTATGGATATCCTATGATAATTGACAGCTTCAGTTTCCAGTCAAATGTCTGACAACAATCCTCTTTAGTCATATGCTGGATATATCATTATGTTACAAGATCACCAGTAATATTTTTAAGGACTAAATTCATTGTTTTACTAGAAAGAAACTTGCTTTGCCATATTGTGTTGCCAAACATCCACATGAATCTGCCATCGGTACACATGTCTGTTCCTCCCACACTCCCTTCCACCTCCATTTGCATTCAACCCTTCTAACTTGTTACAGAAAATATGGAAGGCCTCACAAACGTGTATTTCACCCTTGCACAGGAATCCTATTTGTCTTCTCTGTATTATTCCATTTTTTAGTCTATGTGCTGCTAAAGTGAATATGCTAATAAGTATCATGTTAACAGAAAAAATCATGTTTAATATTCTACCAGTAAATGATCACCTATATTAGGAATTAGGATACCTTGATGTATGTATTCACTCCTAGAAACTCTAATTTTCAAAAGACCCAAAGTTCCATGTAGGAATTAAGCTTTTCAATCAACTGTGGTGTCTTTTTAAATTTTTATTTTTTTATTTATTCATTCATTCATTCATTCATTTATGTCTGGGATGAGTCTTTGTTGCAGTGCACGGGCTTTTCATTACTGTGACTTCTCTTGTTGTCCAGCATGGACTCTAAGTATTTAGCCTTCAGTAATTGCAGCACAGGGGTGCAATAGATGTGTCTCAACCTCTCTAGAGGGTGGGCTTAGTGGCCTCATGGCATATAGGATCTTCCTGACCTAAGAATGAACCTGTGTCCCCTACATTGGCAGGTAGATTGGTAACCACTGATCCACCAGGGAAGCTCAGGAATTAAGCATTTATTAATACTTATATGTATAACATGTGTTTATCTAGAGAAATATATGCATGAAATTTTATCACTCATAAATGATCTATTAATCACCATCCTTGTCACAGGAAGCATTTAGTGGAAGGCAGAGATAGTCCCAAATTTTTCTTGCCTCTGTGATCTTTTCAAGAGCCACTTCTTTTATGTTAATTACCTAATTTTTAATAATCGTTTTATTCTTAGGTACCATGTTTCTTTAACTAAGAGCAAGGAAAGCCTAGTGAATATCTTGCCCCTCATGAGGTGTCCACTCTCCAGTACATTGGGAAAAGAATCACATTCAGGTCTCATTCAGGATGATGAGATGCTGAACCTAACATTTATCAGTTCTTGTTGAAAATATATCATTGTCCATTTCAGTCATAAATTTCACTTACATACAAAGGACAGATAAAAATAACATTAAAGTCTACAGTTTTATGCTTCTGTTGGTTAAAGGTAGGCCTAGGAATATTTTTGGAATATCGAAATACATGATACATGCATCAAGGTTTCTTTGTACTATCAAAGAAGCGATTTTTGCAGATGGTTCAAAAACTCGACCCCATGGATTGCCAGAATGAACTCTCAATGAGTCAGATCAATTTTGCCCATAAGAAGTTAACGTCAGGAAAGGACGGGCCTTGTTTGGACAGCACATGAGGTTGTCTTGGGTGTTGTCCAGGTAATAGTCTTCTATTACCATTTGGAGATCTATTTGCTGTATTCTTTAAGAAACAAGCTTAACAAGATAAAGATACATAAAGAGAGAAGAGCTCTCAAGGTGCCTACAAGAAAGGCTAGCTGGGAGATCCAGGACCAGGCACTGATAGTCGCCAAAGACTTAGCAGAGGGTGTTTTATAGATAGAGCAGAGCAAGTGTCACAATCCATGTTCTAGAGTCACTGCTGGTATGTGGTCACAAAGGAAGTGTTTTTCTCTGCAGTCAGAGCCATCACAGCCATCACAGCCATCACCCTGATGGGGTCCCTGTGACACAGATGCAGGCTGAGAGACCACAGGAATGTGTGATGTTTCAAGATGTCTGCACTAGTGTCCAGTCACCTCCACCTGCTAGTAATGGAGATTTGGGGAAAATGACATGCCCTCTCTAAGTCACTGCATCTTCATGAATGTCATCAAATTGATGACAATAATGAAGGTCAAGTCTAGCTCACAGGGTGCCTAAGAAATACAAATCTAAACTATTTTAAAGTTTTTGTAAAGAATCAAAGAAGCACATGAGGTTATTAAGGGACATTTGCAGATTCAAGATACAGTATCCTGTTTCTCTTAGACGTCTCTGTGCATACAATTGTAGCAATAAGTCAGTCATTGTTTATTGGATTGGTAAACCACACAGATCAACGGTGCTATTCCTTCCATTTCTGTATAGAAAATGCTCGCATTTGTCAATGCATAATGAAAAACTTATGAAATTCTAGAGCACTTTGCTACTGAGACCTTGCAGAGTTCCTAGATATTCAATGATCTTAAGAGTATAACATAAAATCTATTGCTCAGATTTAAGTTGCAAATGTTTGCAATGCACAAAAGCACTTCTGGGAACAGTACAAAAATGGAGGAAATAACCTCTTGCTCCAGCTATGTATCTGTGCAAATACCATGAGCCACCTAAACTTACACAGTGGAAGGTGCTTCCCTACCAGAGCTGCTACAGCACCAAATCCTGCTCAGGGAAACACAGATAGAAAGGCTTCCCTCCACAGGATGGCTTCTGATAATCTCGGTCAAACAGATCATGTGAGCATGGCTTTATTTTTTTTTAACCAGGGTCCAGCCAGCTGCTTTTGCTGGTGATGTCAAATCTGATCATGGGCCAGGACAGCAATATCACATCCTACTGTCCAGAAGGGGATACTGTCTGCCTGAACTCCCTTAAAGATATACTTTTCCCTATTGTCAATACGGCTCACTTCTTCCATATGCGCACACGGGTGATGTACGATGATTTTGTAAGTACTGTCCATCTTGCATATTTCCAGAAGAAACCTTCATGTAAGTGATTGGGCTATACTATAAACAAGAAGGCTGCATCAGCCAAACTTCAAATACTATACACTCCAGGTCAAAGCAAGCATCGGATCATAAAATGTGGAAATCAAAGACAGGATCATTGTGGGAAATCTCAGAAGCTAAAGGAATGCAATCACATTTTCAATTGCCTTTCATTTTCTTTTCAAATTTCAAAATAAATGCTTTTCTATTTGTCAGCTAGGCATGCCATAAGAGAATCCAATATGTTCAGGGGATTAAACAACAGGAACATCTTTCCTCACAGTTCGCAGGGCTGTGAGTCTCAAATCAGGGGGCTATCAAACTCAGGATCTGTTAAGAGATCTCTCCTCTCAGCTTGTAGTTCCCCATGGAGTGGAGGGTGTGGAAGAGAGGCAGATGTAAGACATGGAGACACAGACCAAAGAAAAAACAGGCTGGTGGTTTACCTCATAAACACACGAATCCTACAGGATGAGGGCTCCATGCTCTGACCTCATTTCATCTGAATAGATTTCTCTGGGAGCTTAAATGCTAAAGAATATGCCTGCAATGTGAGAGATCAGGGTCCTGTCCCGGAGTCTGGAAGATTTCCTGAAGAGCACAATGACAAGCCACTCCAGTACTCTTCCCAGGGAAATCCAAAAGACCCAGAAGAGCCTGGCAGGTTACAATCCATGGGATACCCAAAAGTCACACACAACTGAGTTTCTAACACAGAGACAATCTTGATAAAGTCCCTTTGCAAAGCACACTTCTTTGGCAGTTAGGGCTCCCAGAGAAGAATTGGGAGAACTCCCATTCAGTCCATAATAGAGCCTGACCTAATCCACTCTGAGAGGCTGGGAAAAGGAAGCACCTAATCACTCATGGTTTATTTTTAACCAGGGTCCAGCCAGCTGCTTTTGCTGGTGATGTCAAATCTGATCATGGGCCAGGACAGCAATATCACATCCTACTGTCCAGAAGGGGATACTGTCTGCCTGAACTCCCTTAAAGATATACTTTTCCCTATTGTCAATACGGCTCACTTCTTCCATATGCGCCCACGGGTGATGTACGATGATTTTGTAAGTACTGTCCATCTTGCATATTTCCAGAAGAAACCTTCATGTAAGTGATTGGGCTATACTATAAACAAGAAGGCTGCATCAGCCAAACTTCAAATACTATACACTCCAGGTCAAAGCAAGCATCGGATCATAAAATGTGGAAATCAAAGACAGGATCATTGTGGGAAATCTCAGAAGCTAAAGGAATGCAATCACATTTTCAATTGCCTTTCATTTTCTTTTCAAATTTCAAAATAAATGCTTTTCTATTTGTCAGCTAGGCATGCCATAAGAGAATCCAATATGTTCAGGGGATTAAACAACAGGAACATCTTTCCTCACAGTTCGCAGGGCTGTGAGTCTCAAATCAGGGGGCTATCAAACTCAGGATCTGTTAAGAGATCTCTCCTCTCAGCTTGTAGTTCCCCATGGAGTGGAGGGTGTGGAAGAGAGGCAGATGTAAGACATGGAGACACAGACCAAAGAAAAAACAGGCTGGTGGTTTACCTCATAAACACACGAATCCTACAGGATGAGGGCTCCATGCTCTGACCTCATTTCATCTGAATAGATTTCTCTGGGAGCTTAAATGCTAAAGAATATGCCTGCAATGTGAGAGATCAGGGTCCTGTCCCGGAGTCTGGAAGATTTCCTGAAGAGCACAATGACAAGCCACTCCAGTACTCTTCCCAGGGAAATCCAAAAGACCCAGAAGAGCCTGGCAGGTTACAATCCATGGGATACCCAAAAGTCACACACAACTGAGTTTCTAACACAGAGACAATCTTGATAAAGTCCCTTTGCAAAGCACACTTCTTTGGCAGTTAGGGCTCCCAGAGAAGAATTGGGAGAACTCCCATTCAGTCCATAATAGAGCCTGACCTAATCCACTCTGAGGGAGGCTGGGGAAAAGGAAGCATGTTGCTTTTTTTTCCATGAATGTCACCCGGGGCAGTCTTCACCAGGCTGAGTCAATGGACATTGAATGAGAACTGCTCTGCAGTGAGCTGGGTGGATGGAACAAGTGAAACAAAGTCAAATCCGGGCTCCCGATTGAATAATGATAGTTTTTCGAGGACTACTTATTGTCCTAAGATTTCCAGTAAATAGGTTTGGAGCTACAGCACCAAGGATGGTGTAATCAGGAAACAACTATTCTCTTTCTGATGAAGCTAGTTTGAATGTTGGACTTTAATTTCTTCGGTCAAACAAGGAGCATGCAGAAGAGCATGAAACTTAAAAATAAAAACGGGCCGATGTCTCTGCTGAATGCATATAATTGGTTTGACTCACTCCTTTCTGTTTCATGCTTCATTTTTGACTCTCCGTCTTTGTTCCAGCTCTTCTAAGCAATCTTTTTAAAGGTTCAGACATTTCACATAACGTGAGTTTTGTTCTATCAATATGTTAGCTAGATTTTTCTGCTCTTATACTCAACTGATTCCCTAGTATTCTCTATAATTTTATGCTATATTTTTCTGATTTATTATTTGGTGACCATAAGCAACACTGCATCCTGTATCTAACATGATCACAAATTTTTAGGTGTGTGGATTAGAGCTAAGTAAAAGCTGTGATTATGTCGCTCCTTATAAAGAAGTATATTGATCTGAATTCACAGAAAACAGGAGGCTGAATGGTAAATAGGTGCATACACGCATTCTGAGAGACATCAGTTGTGCTGGACACTTGCAATCCTTCTGGCTATAGCCCACCAGGCTCCTCTGTCCATGGGATTCTCCAGAGAAGAATAATGAAGTGTTGCTGAACCATTTTATAGGGAATATTCCTCACCCAGAGACCAAACTGAATTTCTTACATCCCCTGCATTGCCAGGAGTGATTTTTGCCACTAGCAACACTTAGGAAACATGAAATATAGGTACACATGCACCATATTCAGTTGAAACACTAAAAAAAATTAAAGGCTGATACTAGATACAATAGAGAAGGGAGGAGGTTCTATTTAGAAAAGTTCGTAGGAATATTTTAATTGAGACAGTATAAAGTAAAAGTAGGAAAAGAATGATTTTCAAATTTTATGTGACCTCTGTAAAAAAAAGTTATATACATACCAAACTGGATAATGTTCTTCTAATGAGTTCACACAAGTAATGTCCAAAGTACGCTAAGCGGTTGTTTGATCACTTCCAGATGAAGAAGCATGTCCAGGGCAAAGGGTTCTATATCAACGACACTGACATCTGCCACACCAAATCCCTCGCTGGCCCGGAAGAAAAAGAAGAAGCCAAACACTTCGACGTGAGTCTTTTTTCCAAGTTTTTCACTGGAGCAAGTGAGACATTGCACTAGTGTTACCTAGATTCATATTGTTAGATGTACTGATCACTGCACAAGCAGAGAAAGCTGGAGGAACCAGAAGCAATCAAAGAGAAATCACATTAAACAGTTAATACGGTATGAGAAACATCAAGTGATGACTAAAGATCAGTACCAGCAAAACAAAAAACAGGTCTATGAAGGCTTCATGCAGATGACCTTGGTCCAACCAATGCATTGCACCCAGTATTGCACCTATTATACTGTATGAAAGCCTGGAGTGAATGTATTTTCATCTATGCAATGTAAGATTGTAAGACTCATCCATATGTCAGAAAAAGAATCCATTTTTGAGCTGTCTCTGTGAGAGTGACTCCTACACGGGATGTCCTCTGACATTGGCCACTCCAGCCATCGCTTCTGCCTTTCAAGGCTCTCCTGAGTCTGCCCCTACTTCCCTGACACCTCCTTCATCATCATTCTCAGGGACTCCTCTATCACTGAGTTTCCTCATTAGAACTCTAAACTTCACAATGGCCTTTAAAATATTGCCTTGCTTCTCATGGCTGCAACAACTGCCTCTGTTCTGAGGACAACACAGTCTACATATCAAGCTTCACTCCTTTATCCCAGCTTCAACTTACTGCATTATCATCTCCTTTCTAATTCCCTGCATTAAATTCATTCCTAACACTATGGGAAATACTTTCCATAGTGTCCTCTTTAAGCACTATCTGTTCTTTCTTTACAACTTTCTCAATGATACCAACATTCTTTTCCATTGTTTAAGCTCATTAAAGATGAGTTAAACTTAAGGAAAATGGTCAGGAAGGAGGAGGATGAGGGATTTTCAATAAATTTAAGTTTAGAATTTATTCAGAGATAACACATGGCCATACACTTTATATAGAAATTCATGAGAATTGCTATATGTAGCCTTATTCAGGTCTTCTCTGCTCTTCATGTGTTGTGCCACTAAAGTAGTACATGGCCATCAAGAAATCAAGCAATTTAAGTAGAGATGCTCAGTCTCTGGGAGTGTCATGCTCAATTCTAATAGGAGTGAACATGGAGGCAAAATGCTCCCACTGATGGTGAAGCCCACTGATGCTGCTACTAAAGGCAAGACTGTGCCATTTTCTCTCCCAATATGTGTCAACAAAACAGGTTGTTCAGCAAGCAGCATGGGGACAGGTGTCCGCATAGTCTGACAAAAATGTAGTTTCATTATCTCTTTTGTTGTAACATCATAAAATGAATTATCAACCAAAAATGAATGCAAATGACTCATTTGATTCATTAATAAGAATGGAACACTGTGACAAAGTGATGTGGCTATGGTTAGAATCCATGTCTCCTGGATCAGGTACTCCAGGTGCATATTGAATTGTCATAAACACTTAGATTACTTTCTGTGGAAAAGTAAATAATCAAAAATAAAAGAACTCACAGAATGGATCATAGAATTTAGAGGAGAAATCATGGTATACATTAAAACTGACTGGAAGTAATAGTTACTAAAATAACCTAGATTTGTTCTAATTCAGCAACATCTGAACCTTTCATTATAGACTTCTGCAACTTTCATTTCTTTCAGAAATATTTCCATACAGAGCAATAAGAAAGACTGTTTAGTTCAGCCTTTCTGAGCAAAGATCACATGTCCCCAAATCAACTGAATTATGAACTGTTTTAATGAGACTGTTTCCTATGGTTTCATAGAACAAAGAGTTGATTCAGTGGATACTCCTGTATCTGTAGTCCTGGAAAGAACCTCTGTATCATCTAATCACGGAGCTGCAGAATATGACAGAAGTCTCAGAGACTATTCTAGAACATGCCAACAGGTGTGAGAAAGTTGTAAGATATTTTGAAGCAATGCTAGAGATGTCATTTAAAGAGGTAAGCATCCTGTGGAGGGCATTCTTACTTTCCTAACGAATGCAAGAGGTGATCTGTAAAGTAAGGAATGAGTTCTCAAATATCACAGCATGTAACAGCAAGATTCATGACTTCTAGGCTGCTACTGCATAAAATAAGAGCCTTGTCATGCTCAGTGATTGATTTCTTCTTTTTGTGGGTCAGAATTCCACTGCAAACTTTGAAATATGCAACCTTCCCTGTATGGTATGCAATTCCCATAGAAGTTTGCCTTTTCTTGGCCACAGATGTTTGAGATAGTTTCAAGGATAAGAGAACTAGAGAACAGAATTCCTAAGATAAATGGTTTCTTCAAAGTACCCTAGGACATCAGCTAGTGGAATTTGGCTTCTGTCCTTTCTCTATTCCCCTCAAATCAAAGGATGATGGTGGTGAGGAGGAAAGGAGAAAGCAAAATCAACCTTGAGTTATGTGTCTAGTTTTATGTTTCCAGTAGGATTCTTAGAGGCTGGCTCCCTACTCCTTGTCTAGAGAGTTTTATATTCATGTGTCTTTCCAAAATATTACTTGGGTAATTGGAAGGAACAAAGATACTGAGACACTAATAAACTCGTGAGAAGTCATTATCCTTTGGTGTTTCAGATTGTTCTTGAAGTCAGAAGAAATGAGAACTTCAAAAAAGCCGTGTGGACAGAACTCGAATCACTGAAAACAAATGATGAAGACAAGCGTCGTTCTGCCTTTTATATCCTGTTCCGATGCCTGCTCATGGATATTCATAAAATTCACACATACACCAATTTGGTGGCTTGCAGACTACTTTATCAGTGCTAATCCACATACATTTCATCGAGGTCCAGGATGATTCCTAGTGATCCATCCTACAGAAAGCTTCTTTGAGATCTGTCCCTTTTCAATGCATGCTTGGGTGTAATGGGGCTTATCAAAAATAAATAAATTGATTGATTAATTACAGTCTCTGTAAAGATGTCAAAATCTAAAGGGAATTTTCACTGTTTCTTTTGGTTAATAGATAGTCTATAGAAAATCCATGTCTAGCACTAAGAGAAACACCCATCTACAAAAATTAGTTACAATAGTAGAAGCTGACATTACAAAGACTATTAGGAGCTTACTTATGAATCACTACAAATTATATAGGGTCAATTCATTACACTCCATGAATTATATCATTCTTCATTGTGCTGGTCATGCTACCCAAAAGACCGAATACTCAGAATTCTTGAAATCCAACCAACGTTCACAGTGGTACAACAGAAAATATAAGTGCCTTACAACTAGTATATCCAAATAGCATGGCATTCATCAAATATCTCAAGATAGTTAGCATGCTGCCTAGTCCTCAGGACTGCAGCAACCAAATATCACAGACTTTTAAACTGTAGAACCTTATAAACCATGGCATGGTCAGGCCTGGGCCTCTCTGGTCACACTTCTCCCTGTATCCTCACAGAGAGGGAAACGCTAGGGAGTTCTGTGCGTCTCTAATATACACAAACAGTCACCTCCTTGCACCTTCTTAATGAAAACCATGTTTAGCATTGCTGTATATCTTTTTCTCTAGTAATGCACTGTTACTTGCATTATACACTGTCACCTGTGTCTGAACAGCAAAATTATCATGAGTATCATTTTCACGGTTTATACATTTCATTTTTCTACTTTTAATGCATCTCCCTTTTCACCTTAAAATAAAACTTTCACCCAGTGACACAGAGTAGTATCTTGCTTTGTACCTAGTCTGACAATCTCTGCCTTTTAATATGACAATGGATTAGATCATTTTTGTTGAATTAAATTGTTAGTTTTCTTAGGTCTAAGTCAGCCAGCTTCCTGATTGATCTCTGTTTGAACTAGGTGTACTTTGTTCTTCTGCCTCTACCTGTCTGCTTTCTTTTGCTCTCAGGATGATTCCTAGTGATCCATCCTACAGAAAGCTTCTTTGAGATCTGTCCCTTTTCAATGCATGCTTGGGTGTAATGGGGCTTATCAAAAATAAATAAATTGATTGATTAATTACAGTCTCTGTAAAGATGTCAAAATCTAAAGGGAATTTTCACTGTTTCTTTTGGTTAATAGATAGTCTATAGAAAATCCATGTCTAGCACTAAGAGAAACACCCATCTACAAAAATTAGTTACAATAGTAGAAGCTGACATTACAAAGACTATTAGGAGCTTACTTATGAATCACTACAAATTATATAGGGTCAATTCATTACACTCCATGAATTATATCATTCTTCATTGTGCTGGTCATGCTACCCAAAAGACCGAATACTCAGAATTCTTGAAATCCAACCAACGTTCACAGTGGTACAACAGAAAATATAAGTGCCTTACAACTAGTATATCCAAATAGCATGGCATTCATCAAATATCTCAAGATAGTTAGCATGCTGCCTAGTCCTCAGGACTGCAGCAACCAAATATCACAGACTTTTAAACTGTAGAACCTTATAAACCATGGCATGGTCAGGCCTGGGCCTCTCTGGTCACACTTCTCCCTGTATCCTCTCAGAGGGAAACGCTAGGGAGTTCTGTGCGTCTCTAATATACACAAACAGTCACCTCCTTGCACCTTCTTAATGAAAACCATGTTTAGCATTGCTGTATATCTTTTTCTCTAGTAATGCACTGTTACTTGCATTATACACTGTCACCTGTGTCTGAACAGCAAAATTATCATGAGTATCATTTTCACGGTTTATACATTTCATTTTTCTACTTTTAATGCATCTCCCTTTTCACCTTAAAATAAAACTTTCACCCAGTGACACAGAGTAGTATCTTGCTTTGTACCTAGTCTGACAATCTCTGCCTTTTAATATGACAATGGATTAGATCATTTTTGTTGAATTAAATTGTTAGTTTTCTTAGGTCTAAGTCAGCCAGCTTCCTGATTGATCTCTGTTTGAACTAGGTGTACTTTGTTCTTCTGCCTCTACCTGTCTGCTTTCTTTTGCTCTCAGGTACCTTAAAATAAAAATAATTCATTGTATGTCCTTTATAACCTTTTGAGCTATATCTGCTTGTAAATATTCAGCGATGGCCAAAAAGTTAAAACACTCCTTGTGAACTTATGATAGTCCACTGAGAAATAAGACTATACCATTATACATACATGTAACAAAACCTAATAACAGTCTATTTCCAGTGCTCTCTATGCTATCTTTATGCTACTGTGATAGTCTTTATTCTCTGCATGGTTTATAAACCTGACTATAAGTTACTACTGCATTCAAAGACTCAGTCCTAATGAAGTGGCTGGCTCTAGAACCTATCATAAAAAGTGAAGTAAGTCAAAAAGAGAAAGACAAATATAGTATACTAACACACATATATGGAATCTAGTAGGACGGTCTTGATAACACATGCAGGGAACTCATGGAAAAACAGACAGAGCATAGACATAGGGACATTGTGGGGAAGAAATAGGGAGAGGGAAGCATGGAGGGAGTAACATGGAAACCTATACTGTTATGTGTGGAAAAGATAGCTGGTGTCATAGTGCTAAGGGAATAAGAGTGCTTACAATGGCTTGGGGCGAAGGTCTGGAGGGGTGGGATGGAGGGAACTGGGGGGGTGGGGACCATGGATATGCATATGACTGATCTGGGAACATACATGTCTGTGAACAACAAAACTCTGTAAAACCTTTAAAATAAAGAATAAAAAAAAAAGAGAGAGAAAAGCAAATACAATACCCTAACACACATACATGGAATATAGTAGGATAGTCTTGATAACACATGCAGGGAACTCATGGAAAAACAGACAGAGCATAGACATAGGGACATTGTGGCGAAGAAATAGGGAGGGGAAAGCATGGAGGGAGTAACATGGAAACCTATACTGTTATGTGTGGAAAAGATAGCTAGTGTCATTGTGCTAAGGGAATAGGAGTGCTTACAATGGCTTGAGGCAAAGGTCTGGAGGGGACCAGGGATATGCATATGACTGATCTGGGAACATACATGTCTGTGAACAACAAAACTCTGTAAAACCTTTAAAATAAAGAATAAAAAAAAAAGAGAGAGAAAAGCAAATACAATACCCTAACACACATACATGGAATATAGTAGGATAGTCTTGATAACACATGCAGGGAACTCATGGAAAAACAGACAGAGCATAGACATAGGGACATTGTGGCGAAGAAATAGGGAGGGGAAAGCATGGAGGGAGTAACATGGAAACCTATACTGTTATGTGTGGAAAAGATAGCTAGTGTCATTGTGCTAAGGGAATAGGAGTGCTTACAATGGCTTGAGGCAAAGGTCTGGAGGGGTGGGATGGGGGAAACTGGGGGGGTGGGGACCATGGATATTCATATGACTGATCTGGGAATATACATGTCTGTGAACTATAAAACTCTGTAAAACCTTTAAAATAAAGATAAAAAAAAGAGAGATAACAAAAGTTACTACTGCATTCAACAAATTATTTTCTTTAAAAAGAATTCTTAAGAATAGATTTCTATATGGATACAAATTTCACCATTTATCATGCTTCTTATTCTTCCTATTAGATCCTACTTTACTTTTTGCCTTAGCCTGAAGAAATTCTTTTGGCCTTTCACATAATCCAAGTCTGCTAGATACATATGCTTAGATTTCATTCATCTCATCTGTATTTGTTCTCACTTTGGAAATATATTTTCACCCAATACAGAGTTTGTAAGTGACTTTTTCTTCCCACCGTTTGGAAATGTCCTTCTGTTCTTTTGTGTCTTGCCTTGTTTCTGATGAGAAGTTATTTTGTATTTCTTACTCTCATTCACCCATATGTAATGCATCTGTTATTCCAATGGTAGTGTTTGGTTTTGGTTTACTATATTCTCTTTACTCTTTAGATTATAATGGGTATTTAACATGATGGGTGGGTGTCAAGTCCTTGAATCAGTGGGCTCATGACATGTATACCTCTGACTGATTCATGCTGATATTTGGCAGAAAACAACAAAACTCTGTAAAGCAATTATCCTACACTTATAAATAAACTAAATGTGGAAGAAAATAGTATTTTTTTCCCATAGTCACAAGCGTTTATTTTGCTTTTGTGATTTTACAGAGTTTGTGGTTTGCAGATATGTATATCTATATGATGATTGACACACTAATTAATGATATCGATATATTGAAAATTAAATGATAAAAAATATGTTAAGATCAGGTAAAGTAGACTTAAAAGCAAAAAACAATGGCTAGAGACAAAGAGCAGCTTAAAGGTATTTCATCAAGGTAAAAGAATCAATCCAGCAGCAATACATAATAATCCTTAATATGTATACAACAAACAACACAGTCTCAGACATGAGGCAGGAATGGATAGAACTGCAGGAGAAATAAATAAATTGTCAATTGTAATTAGCAATTTGAACATCACTCTCAATAAATGGCAGAACTACTAAAGAGGAAATCAGTAAGAATACTTAAGGCATGAACAAACAGGACTTCAATTCTATGTTCATATATATGTATGAGTGTGTACACATTTGTGCACTCCCCAAGGTGAAAGGAAAATACAGTTTTTCCCACCAATGCCCAGGAACATTCACCCAGATAGATCATATGTTGAGCCCTAAAACAAAGCTCCATGAATCTGAAAGTCGTGAAACCCTATGGCATGTTCTCGGAGTACAGTGCAAAATAAGAGAAGGATGAGAAGTTAATCTCTAGATGTGTACATTTAACAACAATTTTCGACATATGTCTCATATTAAAAAGGAAATCTCAACGGATTTTAAAAATACATAGCATTTAATGAACAGCAAAGCATATATTAAAATCTCTAAAATATAGATAAAGCAGTGCTGTGAGGGACAGTTGTAGGTCTACACGCTTGTGTCCACACGAAACAAAGGAAGGAAATCCATGATACAATTCCATACTTCCAAAAACTGCAAAAAGAAGTTACATAAAATCTAACAAGTGGAAAGAAGGGGATAATAAACACAGAGTAGACATCAATGAAACTGAAAATAGAAAACAGTCATTAAAACAACAACCTGTTTCTTTAGAGCTACAAACTGAATAAAATGCTATCAAGACTGACCGAAAAAAGCAGAAGCAAGCAAATACTATCAGGAATGAAATACATGATATCACTACAAAATAGATAGCTATTAAAACTTTAATCAGAGAGTATTACAGTTTTATACTCATCGTGATCCTAACTTAGAAAAAGTGAACAGTTCCTCAAAATTCAACAAAGGAACCAAGAATAAACATTGGGAAAAGCACAATCTATTCACAAAATGGTACTTGGAAAACTGGACAATCCTATGAAAAATATGAAACTCTAGCCCTGTCTTGTACCACAAATAAAAATCAACTAGAAATGGATTAGAATGTTGAACATAAGACATTAAGCCGTAAAACTCCTAGAAAAAATTCTTGAGGTAGAGTCCTTGCCATTCCTCTTTGCAATGAGGCTTTGAGTTTCACACCAAAGGAAAAGACAACAGTTGGATAAACACACAAATGGGGCCACAACAAAACTAAAAGCAAAAGAACATCAACAAACTCTAATGGCAACATATGGCTTGAGAGGGAATCTTTCCACATCACATATTGGATAAGGACCTAATAATTAAACACTTCAGAGATTCATACAACTCAAGGGCAAAAAAATCCTAAAGAACCCAAACTTTTAATGAAATATAACTAAAGTAAGGGTTTTGGTAAATGTGAAGATTAGATTGTAGATGGAGAGACATAGGAAGGCTTTCCTTCTAGAACAACAAAAGCCTGTCCCTTCCTGGCCTCACTTTCTTTCATCTCCACTCACATGTTTTGCACTGAGGTAACAGTGTACATTCTTCAGTCAGGAGCAATTTCCACAGAGTGAGCTACAATATGTGCTAAAAGAGCCCAACTAGGAAAAATCTGATATTTGTATGTTTACTAATGAAGCATATAAATAGCAAGGTCATTTCCAGTGCTTACCACCTCATTGTGTTCTACGTTTTGTAACAAAATTCAACAGCCTCATAAGGAATATGAGTTGGTAGACCTCCAGATACAGATAGAGAATCATTTACAATGGGAGTGTTAATGGACTATCATTGGGGGGAATTTAATATTACTGTTGTACTTGTGTTCCTTTTGATCCTCTAATATATCAGGTTAAAAATCTATAATGAATATTAATACAATATAGGGACTCAGAATACCAAAATTATAATGTGTTGAGAAAGACTAATGTAGCCTATGAGGCACGAAGTCCATGTATGGGAAGTTAGCAATGATATTAAAATACAAAGCAGTATTACAATGAGATACAACTTCACACCAATCAGGATGGCTATCATCAAAATTCCACAAACCACAAGCACTGGAGAGGACGTGGAAGGAAGGGAACCCTGCGGCATGGTTGGTGGGAATGTGAATTGGTGCAGCCACTACAGAGAATTGTGTGGATGTTCTTTAAGAAACTAAACATAGAGCTACCACATGATCCTGCAATCGTACTCCTAGGTATATATCCAGAGGAAAGCAGGCCCCAATGAGATACAGGCTCCCCAAGGTTCACTGCAGTTCTGTCTAAAGTAGCCAAGACATGCAAACACTCTAAATGTCCATCAACAGAGGGATGGATAAAGAACAGTGGTCTATATAGATAATGGAATATTACTCGGCTATTAAACAGAATGAAATATGGCCATTGCAGCAATGTGGATTGGCCTAGAGAGTGTCATATTGAGTGAAGTAAGTCAGACCGAGAAAGAGGATATCATATGACATCCCTTTCAAGTGGATTCTAAAAACGAACTATACAAATGAACTTTTTACAAAACAGAAAGAGACTCACAAACTTGGAAAATGAACTGATGGTTGCAGTGGGTGGGGGATGTTTGGAAACATTAGGAAAGCCATATAAACACTGGCTCACATGTTTTGCACTGAGGTAACAGTGTACATTCTTCAGTCAGGAGCAATTTCCACAGAGTGAGCTACAATATGTGCTAAAAGAGCCCAACTAGGAAAAATCTGATATTTGTATGTTTACTAATGAAGCATATAAATAGCAAGGTCATTTCCAGTGCTTACCACCTCATTGTGTTCTACGTTTTGTAACAAAATTCAACAGCCTCATAAGGAATATGAGTTGGTAGACCTCCAGATACAGATAGAGAATCATTTACAATGGGAGTGTTAATGGACTATCATTGGGGGGAATTTAATATTACTGTTGTACTTGTGTTCCTTTTGATCCTCTAATATATCAGGTTAAAAATCTATAATGAATATTAATACAATATAGGGACTCAGAATACCAAAATTATAATGTGTTGAGAAAGACTAATGTAGCCTATGAGGCACGAAGTCCATGTATGGGAAGTTAGCAATGATATTAAAATACAAAGCAGTATTACAATGAGATACAACTTCACACCAATCAGGATGGCTATCATCAAAATTCCACAAACCACAAGCACTGGAGAGGACGTGGATGGAAGGTAACCCTGCGGCATGGTTGGTGGGAATGTGAATTGGTGCAGCCACTACAGAGAATTGTGTGGATGTTCTTTAAGAAACTAAACATAGAGCTACCACATGATCCTGCAATCGTACTCCTAGGTATATATCCAGAGGAAAGCAGGCCCCAATGAGATACAGGCTCCCCAAGGTTCACTGCAGTTCTGTCTAAAGTAGCCAAGACATGCAAACACTCTAAATGTCCATCAACAGAGGGATGGATAAAGAACAGTGGTCTATATAGATAATGGAATATTACTCGGCTATTAAACAGAATGAAATATGGCCATTGCAGCAATGTGGATTGGCCTAGAGAGTGTCATATTGAGTGAAGTAAGTCAGACCGAGAAAGAGGATATCATATGACATCCCTTTCAAGTGGATTCTAAAAACGAACTATACAAATGAACTTTTTACAAAACAGAAAGAGACTCACAAACTTGGAAAATGAACTGATGGTTGCAGTGGGTGGGGGATGTTTGGAAACATTAGGAAAGCCATATAAACACTGGCATGTTAGAATTGTATAACCAGCAGAAAGCTCACGTGAACCTCTGTTTACTGTGATGTACCAGCCTGGATGGGAGAGGGTATTAGGGGAGAACAGATTCCTGTATATGTACGGTTGAGCCCCTTCACTGCTCACCGGAAAGGATCACAGAATTGTTAATTGGCAATGGCCCAATAAAAATGCTTTTGGTGTTTAAAAATAAATAAATCAATCAACCACAAAAATAAATAAATAAAATACAGTATCACCTTAAAATAAAATCTCTCCAATGTTTTCAAATGCCAAAAATAAGGTACACATGAGGAATTAGTATAATCTGTACACCAGAAACTCTACCAGAAAAAATTGAAATTCATAACAATATAATGACATGAAAACTCAAAATTTAGACAGAAAACTGGGTCGAGGAGTGTATTTAGACATTCAAAGTTCTCCCTTTCATAGCACATTAGGCACTCAATGACTACTCTAGCTAAAGTCTTTCCCTATTGCTCAATCTGCAGGAACCAGCAAGGGGAGAGATACTCCCATCCCATGGGCCTGACTCACCATTAGTACAGTATTTATACCACCTCCTGACTTCCTCAAGAAGCATTCCTTGTAGTGGATTTCCTCCATCCCATCCCATCCTTTTGGACTGCCTCCCTATGGTCAATAGCAGTCCTCAGCCTGGGATTATTCTGCAATCTCGATGGCCCTAGTTCCAAGTTTCCGTGGACACCAGTGGACTTACCACCCTGTCCGAGGTATGAACGATTCAGACAAGGATTGTCTATGTGGTTCTTACTCTATTGAGACTGTCACACACTCAATAGGTGACTCTGCAATAGCCTCAAAGGACTCAATTCTGTCTCAGTGGATTGTCACGGATGCATGGATCTCTCCCCTGCACTTCAGTTTCCACACCCCCACGTTCAGATTGGTCCCACTTGCTCTTCTCCTTCTTCTCTCTTTGTCCATTTTCCTTCTTTCCTTTGTCCTACTGAGTTCTGTGTGGATCCAGATGGCCCTTTTCAGTATTCAGGGATTCCTGCCAGGATTCACCTGGTCTCCTGGGAGAACTAATGCATCTTTGGATGTTCTCGAGGCATCCGTGAAGAGAGATTTACTCCACTTTTACCTATCCCTCTGTCATATTGTCTACTCTCATTTATACATGTGTTAGAAAAGGATTAACCTATCTATTGCGGTAAGTATCATAGCCATCATCACACATGCTAAGAGAAGACAGGTAAGTTCTCTTCTCTTAGATAATGGCAAATGTACAATATAATCTCATCAGTTACACTCCTCTACTCTAGAGTAACATGAGAGTTGCTACCTGGTCATACATTTTAAAAGCACCTGATAGGCATTACCATATGTAATTCTATTCAGTGCTTCTCTGATCTTCATTTCCTGTTCCACAAAAGTCGTTCATGCCCATCAGGAAAATCAACGATTTTAATTAGAGGTGCTCAGTCCCTGAAAGTTACAGGCTCAGTTTTCGAAGTAGTGGGTGAAGCACTCCATTGTGGAGTACAGTGATCCTGGTTAATGGACAGCTGTGGTTCATTCTGTGCCCCAAAACATGTTCAGAAAATAAACTGATCAAGAGGAGACTCATGGCAGAACACCCCGCACTTGGTGAACCAAAGAATGGATCCCCCAGCCTTATGAACGGTAACTCTAGGGCAGTGCTCATGACTGAGTACTTCTGGAAACAGCCCCAATTACAATTCCTGGGCACTGTACCACCCAAAGAGAATGCAGGAAAGGATTACAGCTTGCAATGATGCTAAGTCAAAGACAAGTGTTTATTAGTTTATTTTTCACATTCAAGTGCATATTTAATGAAAAGTATTATAAGTTTCCACACCAGTTCAGATTGTCCCATTTTTGGACTCACACACTCAATAGGTGACTCTGCAATAGCCTCAAAGGACTCAATTCTGTCTCAGTGGATTGTCACGGATGCATGGATCTCTCCCCTGCACTTCAGTTTCCACACCCCCACGTTCAGATTGGTCCCACTTGCTCTTCTCCTTCTTCTCTCTTTGTCCATTTTCCTTCTTTCCTTTGTCCTACTGAGTTCTGTGTGGATCCAGATGGCCCTTTTCAGTATTCAGGGATTCCTGCCAGGATTCACCTGGTCTCCTGGGAGAACTAATGCATCTTTGGATGTTCTCGAGGCATCCGTGAAGAGAGATTTACTCCACTTTTACCTATCCCTCTGTCATATTGTCTACTCTCATTTATACATGTGTTAGAAAAGGATTAACCTATCTATTGCGGTAAGTATCATAGCCATCATCACACATGCTAAGAGAAGACAGGTAAGTTCTCTTCTCTTAGATAATGGCAAATGTACAATATAATCTCATCAGTTACACTCCTCTACTCTAGAGTAACATGAGAGTTGCTACCTGGTCATACATTTTAAAAGCACCTGATAGGCATTACCATATGTAATTCTATTCAGTGCTTCTCTGATCTTCATTTCCTGTTCCACAAAAGTCGTTCATGCCCATCAGGAAAATCAACGATTTTAATTAGAGGTGCTCAGTCCCTGAAAGTTACAGGCTCAGTTTTCGAAGTAGTGGGTGAAGCACTCCATTGTGGAGTACAGTGATCCTGGTTAATGGACAGCTGTGGTTCATTCTGTGCCCCAAAACATGTTCAGAAAATAAACTGATCAAGAGGAGACTCATGGCAGAACACCCCGCACTTGGTGAACCAAAGAATGGATCCCCCAGCCTTATGAACGGTAACTCTAGGGCAGTGCTCATGACTGAGTACTTCTGGAAACAGCCCCAATTACAATTCCTGGGCACTGTACCACCCAAAAGAGAATGCAGGAAAGGATTACAGCTTGCAATGATGCTAAGTCAAAGACAAGTGTTTATTAGTTTATTTTTCACATTCAAGTGCATATTTAATGAAGAGATAATCCATTATAATTGACACCTTCAGTTTCCAGTCAGATGCCTGACAACAATCCTCTTTAGTCATATGCTGGATATATGATTATGTTATATGAACACCAGTAATATTTTTAAAGAACTAAATTCATAGTTTTACTAGAAAGAAAATAGCTTTACCATATTGTGTTGCCAAACATCCACATGAATCTGCCATAGGTTCACATATGTCTGTTCCTCCCGCACTCCATTCCACCTCCGTTTGCATTCAACCCTTCTAAGTTGTTACAGAAAATATGGAAGGCCTCACAAACATGTATGTCACCCTTGCACAGGAATCATGTTAGTCTTCTCTGTATTATTCCAATTTTTTACTCTATGTGCTGCTAAAGTGAACATGCTAATAAATATCATTTTAACAGAAAAAATCATCTATTTAATCATCTACCTGTACATGACCTATTACATTAGGAATTAGGATATCCTGCTATGTATATTCACTCCTAGAATATCTAAATCTAATTTTCATAAAACCCAAAGTTCCATGTAGGAAATATGCTTTAAAAAAAAATGGTGATGCTTCCTTTTTCAATTTTATTTTATTTATTCATTCATTCATTCATTCATTTATGTCTGGGATGAGTCTTTGTTGCAGTGCATGGGCTTTTCATTACTGTGACTTCTCTTGTTGTCCAGCATGGACTCTAGGTGTTCAGGCTTCAGTAGTTGCAGCACAGGGGCGCAATAGTTGTAGCTCAATGTCTCTAGAGGGTGGACTTACTAGCCTCATGGTATGTAGGATCTTCCTGATTCTGGAATGAACCTGTGTCCCTGCATTGGCAGGCAGATTGGTAACCACTGATCCACCAGGGAAGCCCAGGAATTAAGCATTTATTAATACTTATGTGTATAATATGTGTGTATCTAGAGAAATATGTGCATGAAATTTTATCAATCATAAATGATCTATTATTCTCTTTGCTTGTCACAGTAAGCATTTAGTAGAAGGCAGAGATAGTCCCAAATTTTTCTTACCTCTGTGATCTTTTCAAGAGCCACTTCTTTTATGTTCATCACCTAATTTTAAATAACCATCTTATCCTTCGGTACCATGCCTCTTTACTTTATCTAAGAGCAAAGAAAACCTGGTCAATATCTTGTCCTTCATTAAGTCTCTATTCTCCAGCACATTGGAATCATGTTCAGGTCTCATTCAGGATAATGACATCCTGAACTTAACAATTATCAGTTCTTGTTGAAAATATATCATTGTACATTTCAGTCATAAATTTTACTTCCTTACAAAGGACAGATAAGAAAAATAACATTAAAGTCTACAATTTTATGCTTGTTTTTGTCAAAGGTAGGCCTAAAAATATTTTTTGGAATATTGAAATATATGATACATGCACCAAGATTTCCTTGTACTATCAAAGAAGTGATATTTGGAGATGGTTCAAAATCTCGAACCCATTGGTTGCCAAGATAGTCTTTCACTGAGTCAGATCAATTTTGCCCATAAGAAGTTAACGTCAGGAAAGGGCAGGCCTTGTCTGGAGAGCACATGAGGTTGTCTTGAGTGTTGTCCAGTAATATTCTTCTATTACCATTTGGAGATCTATTTGCTGTATTGTTTCAGAAGTAACCTTAAATAGATTAAAGGTACATAAAGAGAGAAGAGCTCCCAAGGTGCCTAAAAGAAAGGCAAGCCGGGAGAACCAGGACCAGACAACAATAGTTATCAAAGACGTAGCAGGGAGTGTATTATAGATGGAACATAAAACGTGTCACAATCCATGTTCTAGAGTCACTGCTAGTATGTGGTCACAAAGAAAGTGTTTTTCTCCAGCAGAGCCATAACAGCCTGTGATGGGGTCCCTGTGACACAGATGCAGGCTGAGAGCCCACAGGCATGTGTGATGTGATATGAGGAAGTGACAAGATATATGTACTGGTGCCCAGTCACCTGCACTTGCTAATAATAAAGACATGGGGAAAAGGGCATGCCCTCTCTAAGTCACTGTATCTTCATGAATATAATTTGATGATAATAATGAAGTTCAAGCTTGTCACAGTAAGCATTTAGTAGAAGGCAGAGATAGTCCCAAATTTTTCTTACCTCTGTGATCTTTTCAAGAGCCACTTCTTTTATGTTCATCACCTAATTTTAAATAACCATCTTATCCTTCGGTACCATGCCTCTTTACTTTATCTAAGAGCAAAGAAAACCTGGTCAATATCTTGTCCTTCATTAAGTCTCTATTCTCCAGCACATTGGAATCATGTTCAGGTCTCATTCAGGATAATGACATCCTGAACTTAACAATTATCAGTTCTTGTTGAAAATATATCATTGTACATTTCAGTCATAAATTTTACTTCCTTACAAAGGACAGATAAGAAAAATAACATTAAAGTCTACAATTTTATGCTTGTTTTTGTCAAAGGTAGGCCTAAAAATATTTTTTGGAATATTGAAATATATGATACATGCACCAAGATTTCCTTGTACTATCAAAGAAGTGATATTTGGAGATGGTTCAAAATCTCGAACCCATTGGTTGCCAAGATAGTCTTTCACTGAGTCAGATCAATTTTGCCCATAAGAAGTTAACGTCAGGAAAGGGCAGGCCTTGTCTGGAGAGCACATGAGGTTGTCTTGAGTGTTGTCCAGTAATATTCTTCTATTACCATTTGGAGATCTATTTGCTGTATTGTTTCAGAAGTAACCTTAAATAGATTAAAGGTACATAAAGAGAGAAGAGCTCCCAAGGTGCCTAAAAGAAAGGCAAGCCGGGAGAACCAGGACCAGACAACAATAGTTATCAAAGACGTAGCAGGGAGTGTATTATAGATGGAACATAAAACGTGTCACAATCCATGTTCTAGAGTCACTGCTAGTATGTGGTCACAAAGAAAGTGTTTTTCTCCAGCAGAGCCATAACAGCCTGTGATGGGGTCCCTGTGACACAGATGCAGGCTGAGAGCCCACAGGCATGTGTGATGTGATATGAGGAAGTGACAAGATATATGTACTGGTGCCCAGTCACCTGCACTTGCTAATAATAAAGACATGGGGAAAAGGGCATGCCCTCTCTAAGTCACTGTATCTTCATGAATATAATTTGATGATAATAATGAAGTTCAAGGCTAGCTCACAGGGTGCCTAAAAAGCACAAATTTTAAACCATTTTAAAGCTTGTGGTAAAGTATAAAAGAAATACATGCTGTTATTAAGGGACATTTGCAGATTCAAGATACAGTATCCTGTTTCTCTTAGATGTCTCTGTGTACTCAACTGTAGTGATAAGTCAAGCATTATTTATTGGGACAGTATACCACACAGATCATCGGTGCTATTCGTCCCGTTTCAGCATGGAATATGCTCAGATTTGTCAATGTATAGTGAAAAACTTACAAACCTCTAGAGCACATGGCTGCTGAGACCTTGCAGAGTCCCTAGACATTCAACGATCTTAAGAGATTAACAAAATCTATTGCTCAGAATTAACTGGCAAATGTTTGCAAAGTGCAGAAGCAATTCTGGGAGCAGTACAAAAATGGAGGAAGTAAGTTCTTCCCCCAGCTATATATCCGTACAAATACCATGAGCCACCTAAACTTACACGGTAGAAGGTGCTTCCCTTCCAGAGCTGCTATGGCACCAAATCCTGCTCAGGGAAACAGGGACAGAAAGGCTTCCCTCCACAGGATGGCTTCTGATAATCTCGGTCGAATAGATCATCTGGGCATGACTTTACTTTTATTTAACCAGGGTCCTGCCTGCTGCTTCTGCTGGTGATTTCAAATCTGATCTCCAATCAGGACAGCAATGGCACGTACTTCTGTCCAGAAGGGGATACTGTCTGCCTGAATCCCTTAACGACATATTTTAACCTTTGGTCAATATGTCTCATTTCTTCTATGGACGCTCATTGGAGATGCACAACGATTTTGTAAGTACTGTACATCTTGGTTATTTCCAGAAGAAATCTTCATGTAAGTGATTGGGCTATAGTATAAACAAGAAGGCTGCATCAGCCAAACTTCAAATAAAACACACTCCAGGTCAAAGTAGGCATCGGATCATAAAATGTGGAAATCAAAGAGAGGATCACTAGTGTGAAATCTCAGAAGCTAAAAGACTGCAATAACTTATTCAACTGCCTTTCATTTTCTTTTCAAATTTCAAAATAAATGTTTCTCTATCTATCAGCTAGACATGCCATAAGAGAATGCAGTAGATTCAGGGGATTAAACAACAGGAGCATCTTTCCTCACAGTTCACAGGGCTGTGAGTCTCAAATCAGTGGGCTAGCAAGGTCAGGCTCTGGTAAGAGCTCTCTGCTCTCAGCTTGACGTCCCCCATGGACCTGAGGGAGGGGATGAGAGGCAGAGGAAAGACATGGAGACACAGACCAAAGACAAAACAGGCTGGTGGTTCACCTCATAAACACACGAATCCTACACTAATCCTACACGATTAGGGCTCTATGTTCTGACCTCATTTCATCTGAATAGATTTCTCTGGGGGCTTAAATGGTAAAGAATATGCCTGCAATGCGAGAGATCAGGGTCCTATCCCTGAGTCTGGAAGATTCCCTGAAGGGCACAAAGACAAGCCACTCCAGTTCTCTTCCAGGGGAAACCCAAAAGACAGAAGACCCTGGCAGGGTCTGAGCTTCTACAGCTCATGCGGTACCCAAAAGTCACACACAACTGAGTTTCTAACACACAGACCATCTTGATAAATAGCTCAAATGGGGCACCAAATCCTGCTCAGGGAAACAGGGACAGAAAGGCTTCCCTCCACAGGATGGCTTCTGATAATCTCGGTCGAATAGATCATCTGGGCATGACTTTACTTTTATTTAACCAGGGTCCTGCCTGCTGCTTCTGCTGGTGATTTCAAATCTGATCTCCAATCAGGACAGCAATGGCACGTACTTCTGTCCAGAAGGGGATACTGTCTGCCTGAATCCCTTAACGACATATTTTAACCTTTGGTCAATATGTCTCATTTCTTCTATGGACGCTCATTGGAGATGCACAACGATTTTGTAAGTACTGTAACTCTTGGTTGTTTCCAGAAGAAATCTTCATGTAAGTGATTGGGCTATAGTATAAACAAGAAGGCTGCATCAGCCAAACTTCAAATAAAACACACTCCAGGTCAAAGTAGGCATCGGATCATAAAATGTGGAAATCAAAGAGAGGATCACTAGTGTGAAATCTCAGAAGCTAAAAGACTGCAATAACTTATTCAACTGCCTTTCATTTTCTTTTCAAATTTCAAAATAAATGTTTCTCTATCTATCAGCTAGACATGCCATAAGAGAATGCAGTAGATTCAGGGGATTAAACAACAGGAGCATCTTTCCTCACAGTTCACAGGGCTGTGAGTCTCAAATCAGTGGGCTAGCAAGGTCAGGCTCTGGTAAGAGCTCTCTGCTCTCAGCTTGACGTCCCCCATGGACCTGAGGGAGGGGATGAGAGGCAGAGGAAAGACATGGAGACACAGACCAAAGACAAAACAGGCTGGTGGTTCACCTCATAAACACACGAATCCTACACTAATCCTACACGATTAGGGCTCTATGTTCTGACCTCATTTCATCTGAATAGATTTCTCTGGGGGCTTAAATGGTAAAGAATATGCCTGCAATGCGAGAGATCAGGGTCCTATCCCTGAGTCTGGAAGATTCCCTGAAGGGCACAAAGACAAGCCACTCCAGTTCTCTTCCAGGGGAAACCCAAAAGACAGAAGACCCTGGCAGGGTCTGAGCTTCTACAGCTCATGCGGTACCCAAAAGTCACACACAACTGAGTTTCTAACACACAGACAATCTTGATAAAGCCCCTTTGCAAAGCACACTTCTTTGGCAGTTAGGGCTCCCAGAGAAGAATTGGGAGAACTCCCATTCAGTCCATAATAGAGCCTGACGTAATTCACTCTGAGGGAGGCTTGGGAAAAGGAAGCATGTTGCTTTTTTTTTCCATGGATGTCACCTGGGGCAGTTTTCACCAGGCTGAGTCAATGGACATTGAATGAGAACTGCTCTGCAGTGAGCTGGGTGGATGGAACATGTGAAACAAAGTCGAATCTGGGTTCCTGATTGAATAATGATAGTTTTTCGAGGGCTACAACTTATTGTCCTAAGATTTCCAGTAAATAGGTTTAGAGCTACAGCACCAAGGATGGTGTAATCAGGAAACAACTATTCTCTTTCTGATGAAGCTTTTTTGAATGTTGGACTTTAATTTCTTCGGTCAAACAAGGGCATGCAGAAGAGTGCAAAAGTAATAAAATAAAAAAATTTAAAAAAAAAATGTGCTGAGTGTCTCTGCTGAATGCATGTAATTGGTTTGACTCACTCCTTTCTGTTTCATGCTTCATTTTTGACTGTCCATCTTTGTTCCAGCTCTTCCACGCAATCTTTTTAAAGGTTCATACGTTTCGCATAACATGAGTTTTGTTCTATCAGTTTGTTAGCTAGATTTTTCTACCCTTATTCTCAGTCCATTGCCTATTATTCTCTATAATTTTATGCCATATATTTACTACTTATTATTTTGTGACCATAAGCAACACTACATCCTGATTTTAACATGAACACAAAATTTTAGGTGTGTGGATTAGAGCTAAGTCAAAGTTGTGACTATATAACTCCTTATAAAGGAGTATATTGGTCTGAATTTAGAGAAAACAGGAGGTTGAACAGTAAAATATGTGCATACATGCATTCTGAGAGACATCAGTTGTGCTGGACACTTTCAATCCTTCTGGCTGTAGTCCACCAGGCTCCTCTGTCTGTGGGATTCTCCAGAGAAGACTACTGGAGTGTTGCTGAACCACCTTGTAGGGGATGTTCCTCACCCAGGGATCAAACTGAATTTGTTACATCTCCTTCATCACCAGGAGTGTTTTTTGCCACTAGCAACACTTAGGAAGCATGAAATACAGGTATATATGCATTATATTTGGTTGGAACACCAGAAAAAACTGATGGCTGGTATTAGTTAAGAGAAGGGAGGAGGTTCAATTTAGAAAAGTTAGTAAGAACATTTTCATTGGGAAAATATGAAGTAAAAGTAGGAAAAGAATGATTTTCACAATTTATGTGACCTCAGTAAAAAAATTATATACATACCAAACTGGTTTATATAGGACTGCCCAGAGTACACTAAGCAGTTGCCTGATCACTTGCAGAGGAACAAGCATTTTCAGGGCAAATGGAACTCTATGAACAAAACCAACAGCTGCCACACCATATCCCTCACTGGCCAAGGACTAATAGAAGAAGCCAAACACGTCGATGTGAGTCTTTTTTCCAAGCTTTTCACTGGAGCAATTGAGACATTACACTAGTGTTACCTGGATTCATATTATTAGACATAATGGTCACTACACAAGCAGAGAAAGCTGGAGGAATAGTCAGCAATCAAAGAGAAATCATATTAAACAGTTAATACGGTATGAGAAACATCAAGTGATCATGAAAGATCAGTACCAGCAAAACAAATAAAAGGTCTATGAAGACTTCATGCAAATGACCTTCATCCAACCAGTGTATCACACCAGCATTGCAGCTATTATACTGTATGAAAGCATGGAGTGAATATATTCTCATCTATGCAATGTAAGTTTGCAAGACTCATCCATATGTCAGAAAAAGAATCCATTTTTGAACAATCTTTCTTAGAGTGACCCCTACATGGAAGGTACCCCAACACTGACCACTCCAGCCATTGCTTCTGCCTTTCAAGGCTCTCCTGAGTCTGCCTCTACTTCCCTGACACCTCCTTCATCATCATTCTCAGGGAATCCTCTATCACCAGTTTTCTTAATTAGAACTCTAAACCCCACAATGGCCTTTAAAATACTGCCTTGCTTCTCATGGCTGCAACAATTACCTCTGTTCTGAGGACAACAGAGTCTACATATCAAGCTTCACTCCTTTATCCCAGCTTCAACTTATTGCATTATCATCTCCTTTCTGATACCCTGCGTTAACGTCATTCCTAACATTATAGAAAATACTCTTGGGCATATCCTCCTTCGAACACAATCCGTTCTTTATTTACAACTTTCTCCATGATACCAACATTCATTTCCACAGTTCGAGATCATTAATGATGAATTAAACGTAAGGAAAATGGTCAGGAAGGAGGAGGATGAGGGATTTTTCAAAAAATTTAAGTTTTGAATTTATTCAGAGATAACACATGGCCATACACTTTATACAGAAATTTATGAGAATTTCTACATTTACTCCTATTCAGGTCTCCTCTTCTCTTCATGTGTTGTGCCACTAAAGCAGTACATGGCCATCAAGAAATCAAGCAATTTAAGTAGAGATGCTCCGTCTCTGGGAGTGTCATGCTCAATTCTGGTAGGAGTGAACGTGGAGGAAAAATGCTCTCACTGATGGTGAATCCCAATGATGCTGCTACTAAAGATAAGATGGCGCCATTTTCTCTCCCTACACATGTCAACAAAACAGGCTGTTCTGCAAGCGGCATGGGCACAGGTGTCTGCATTGATAGAGAAAAATGTGTTTTCATAATTTCTTTTTTTGTAACATCATAAAATGAATTGCAACCCAAAAATGAATACAAATGACTCATTTGATTCATTAATAATAATGGAACACTGTGACAAAATGATGTGGCTATGGATAGAATCCATGTTTCCTGGACCAGGTACTCCAGGTACATATTGAGTTGGCGTGAACACTTAGATTTCTTTCTGAGGACAAGTAAATATTCAAAAATATATGAAATCACAGAATAGATGATAGAATTTCAGAGTAAAACCAAAATTCTTCATGGTGTACATTAAATCTGATCAGAAGAAATATTTACTAAAATAAACTAGATTTGTTCCTAATTCAGCAACGTCTGAACCTTTCATTATATAATTTTGCAACTTTCATTTCTTTCAAAAACCTTTACATACACAGCAATAAGAAACAGTTTTTAGCTCAGCTTCTCTGAGCACAGATCACATGTTCCCAAATCAACTGAATTATGAACTATTTTAATAAGACTGCTTCCTGTGGCTACATAGCACAAACAGCTGATTCAGTGGATACTCCTGTATTTGTTCTCCTGAAATGAACCTCTATATCATCTAATCACGGACCTGCAGAATATGACAGAAGTCTCGAGACTATCCTAGAACATGCCAACAAGTGTGATAAAACTGTAAGATAATTTGAAACAATGCTAGAGATGTCATTTAAAGAGGTAAGCATCCTGTGAAGGGCTTCCTTGCTTTCCTAATGAATGAAAGAGGGGACCTTTGAAATGAGGAAAGAGTTCTCAAATATCTTACCTTGTAAGAGCAAAACTGAAGACTTCTATATTCTAGGCTGCTACTGCATAAAGTAAGAGCTTAGTCATGCTCAGTGATTGATTTCTAGGCTTTTTGGATCAGAATTCCACAGCAGTCTTTGAAATGTGCAGCCTTCTCTACGTGGCACGCAATTCCCATAGAAGCTTGCCTTTCCTTGGCCCCAGATGTTTGAGATAGCTTCAAGGATAAGAGAACTAGAGAATAGAATTCCTAAAATAAATGGTTTCTTCAAAGTATCCTAGGACACAGGTAAGTGGAATTCTGCTTCTGTCCTTTCCTGTTCATGTCAAATCAAAGGATGATGGTGGCAAGGAAGAATAGAGAAAGACGAAATCAACCTTGAGTTATGTGTCTAGTTTTAAGTTCCTAATAGGATTCTTATAGGCTGACTCCATACTGAATGTCTGGAGACTTTTATATTCATGTGTCTTTCCCAAATGCTACTTTGACAATTGGACGGAACAAAGATACTGAGACACTAATGGACTCATGAGAAGTCCTTATCCTTTGGTGTTTCAGATTGTTCTTGAACTCAAAAGAAATGAAAAGTTCAAAAAAGCCATGTGGACAGGACTCGAATCACTGAAAACAAATGATGAAGATAATTGTCGTTCTGCATTTTATTACCTGTTCTGATGCCTGAATTTGGATTTACATAAAATTGACATTTACAAGAAGTTTGTGGCTTGCAGATATCTTTATCTGTGCTAAGAGCACATACATTTCATTGAGGTCCAGAATGTTTCCTGGTGATCCATCCTACAGAAAGCTTCTTTGAGTTCTGTACCTTTGGAATGCATGCTTGTGTGTAATGGGGCTCATCAAAAATAAATAAACAAATTAATTAATTACAGTCCCTGTAAAGACTACAAAATCTAAAGGGAATTTTCACTGTTTCTTGTCATCACTTCATAAACATTCAATAGAAACTCCTTGCCTACCACTAAGAGAAAAACTTTTCTACAGAAATTAGTCACAAATAGTAGAAGCTGACATTACAAAGACTATTAGGAGCTTACTTAAGAATCACAGAAAATTATACTGGGTCAAGCCTTTACACTCCAAGAATTATATCATTTTTTATTGTGCTGGTCATGCTACCGAAAAGACTGAATACTTAGAATTTCTTATGAAATCCAGCCGTGAACTGACAACCAACGTTCACAGTGCTACAACAGAAAATAAAAGTGCCTTGCGACTAGTATATCCAAATAGGATGACATGCAGCAAATGTCTCAAGACAGTTACTATGCAGCCTAGTCCTCCCGGGCTGAGACAACCAAATATCACAGACTTATAAACTGTAGAACCTTATAAACCACAATGTGGTCAGGTACAGACCACTCTGGTCACACAGTGGTCCTGTGTCACTCTGGTCCTGTGTCTTCACAGACAGGGAAAGGCTTGGGAGCTCTGTGCATCTCTGACGCACACAAGCAGTCAACTCCTTCAGGAGGCTCCATCCTCTCAACTTCATCACCTCCCAAAGGCCCCACCTATGGACACCATCACCACAGGAGCCAGGATTTCACCATCCGAAATTTCTGGGGGACAGAGTGCTGAGACTGTAGCAGCTACAAATGGGAACTGGCTCTATCCTCCTCCAGCAGTTGTCCTCAGCCAAGCTCCATAGTATCCTCACTTGCTGTATCATCTTCAAACCATTCCATATGTTCTCTCTCTCTGGCGTTAACAAGTTAAGCTCAGTGAGGTGTAAACTCTTTCTCGTATTCAACCTATTTACTGTTTCTCTCTCCCATACCGAGGTCCAAGAGCATGACCAGGACATGGAGGTATGTCCGTTTCTGCAAGGTTCCCTCTCCACCACTCTGGATCTCCACTCCTCTGACCCTGTTTGAAGGGGGCAGAGGGTGACAACATGGGAAAGTTCTCACTACACCAATTTGCATGGCTTTAATGTAGCCTTCTCATGCTCTAGAGGAACTGACCCTGAATTCCCCCTTAAAATATCAACATTGCCCACGAGACAGACAAGGTGTCTCTCTTGCGGGGCCACCTTGGGATTGTATAGGACGTTCACAAGTTGGGGATATCCAATCTCAGACTTTCTCTTTGAACCAGGGAAAACATTCTGAGATCCACAGCTCCTCACCTGCAGCACTTCCATAAAGCCCTCTGTTACTTTTGCACCTTCATGTTCACCAGAATTATATCATTTTTATTGTGCTGGTCATGCTACCGAAAAGACTGAATACTTAGAAAATAAACCAACCAACGTTCACAGTGCTACAACAGAAAATAAAAGTGCCTTGACTAGTATATCCAAATAGGATGACATGCAGCAAATGTCTCAAGACAGTTACTATGCAGCCTAGTCCTCCCGGGCTGAGACAACCAAATATCACAGACTTATAAACTGTAGAACCTTATAAACCACAATGTGGTCAGGTACAGACCACTCTGGTCACACAGTGGTCCTGTGTCACTCTGGTCCTGTGTCTTCACAGACAGGGAAAGGCTTGGGAGCTCTGTGCATCTCTGACGCACACAAGCAGTCAACTCCTTCAGGAGGCTCCATCCTCTCAACTTCATCACCTCCCAAAGGCCCCACCTATGGACACCATCACCACAGGAGCCAGGATTTCACCATCCGAAATTTCTGGGGGACAGAGTGCTGAGACTGTAGCAGCTACAAATGGGAACTGGCTCTATCCTCCTCCAGCAGTTGTCCTCAGCCAAGCTCCATAGTATCCTCACTTGCTGTATCATCTTCAAACCATTCCATATGTTCTCTCTCTCTGGCGTTAACAAGTTAAGCTCAGTGAGGTGTAAACTCTTTCTCGTATTCAACCTATTTACTGTTTCTCTCTCCCATACTGAGGTCCAAGAGCATGACCAGGACATGGAGGTATGTCCGTTTCTGCAAGGTTCCCTCTCCACCACTCTGGATCTCCACTCCTCTGACCCTGTTTGAAGGGGGCAGAGGGTGACAACATGGGAAAGTTCTCACTACACCAATTTGCATGGCTTTAATGTAGCCTTCTCATGCTCTAGAGGAACTGACCCTGAATTCCCCCTTAAAATATCAACATTGCCCACGAGACAGACAAGGTGTCTCTCTTGCGGGGCCACCTTGGGATTGTATAGGACGTTCACAAGTTGGGGATATCCAATCTCAGACTTTCTCTTTGAACCAGGGAAAACATTCTGAGATCCACAGCTCCTCACCTGCAGCAGTCTCCATAGCCTCTCTCTGTTCCCTCACTCTTTGCACCTTCCATGAGAAAATTAAGGAGTTTAAGGGTAGCTGTCTAGAGCTGGCCCACAGGAAATCCATGCATCATAAGCACTTCAAATAAGTGAGTAACAGAACTACTGTTGAGAATCAGACTCCATCCGAGGATCTCTGGACAACTCTCCTCCTGGTCACATACACATAGAGTAGATCTGAACACTGGATTCATTAGGAAACACGAATCTGAGGCATCAGAAATCATCCCCTTTCCTTTTAGAGTAATTGCCTTTGACCATAATTATTAGGCCTTACAAACATCCCCTTCTAGGTTTCTGAATTGCAAATAAGTTAGTCTTTATTGAAACTAGAAGACATGACTAGATTAGGGCTGCTCAGCTTGTTTAATGCTTTCTAAACAAGCTGAAATGAGGACCATTCTCTCCCCTAGCTCTCTTGAAAAGACAGTGATGTTGCTGGACTAGTTTCACAGCATCTAGGTGATTCTTTCAGGATTTCCTAGGCAAATAAGATGGAATTGGAGAAAGGGAGATGAAGAGGAAGGAAAAAAGAGGGAGACAGAAGAATGATAAAACAGAAAAGGCAAAGTGAGTAAAAGCTTTAAATTTTGAAGAATAAAATATAAATAAGTATAGGTTATTGTATCTGGTGAAGACTCACATACACCATTTGTATGCTTTCACTTTTATACCATAAAAGCAAATGCTATCTCTTATACTCCTTTCACTTCTACTTTCTCTTTTATCTTTTTTCTGAAATGGTGCTTTGTATTAGGAGTATTCTTTTGTTATTTTTGAGTTGAAATAGAATTAGAGATGATGAGAACACTAGAGAAACCACCTTTGCTTCCCGACACAGCATCGGGGATAGGTCAGAGCCAAAGAAGCACTAGATAAGGCAATCAATCGGAAACAATATGGCTAACTCTTTAAAATTAATCTGTTACTAGAAACAGAGCCTACACACAAAGCCTGGAAGATGATAAGACATTTAAACAGAATGACTTTCTAATAAAACATTATCTAAACAACACCCCACAGGCATTTAACATAAGACAAAATATGGCAGCAAAAACTGACAATGACTTTTCATACCAAGAACAAGGAAAATGGAAACTGAACTGAGAAAAGGCCATCATCAAGGTCGACACTGAATTTAATCACATGTAGTTATATGACAATAGGTTAAAGTAGCTATCTTTAGAAAAGAGTGTAGATAAATTACATGTTCTCTTATATAACAGAAAAAGATTGTATGAAAGTAACAGATGTTATAAGAAAGTATTGCATCAAAATGATGTATCAATTTTACATTAAGACAGAAAAAAAACCGAGACAGTAGTATAACAGAAGATAAGAATCAAAATTTAAGGACAGATTAATACCATTTGTGGAATCTGAACAATACGTACAAAGATGTCAAAAAAAAAAAAAAAAAAAGAATAGACACTTTGCAAACCATGAGATAACAATAAAAAATCCAACACGGATTTCATCAGATTTCAAAAAAAAAAATGTATATGAAACACTCCTCAACAAAGTAATGGCTGAAAACTTCCTAAATGGGGAAAAAATACAAGCATGCAGATTCAAAAAGCACAACTCAAAGGAGGATAAATCCAAAGAAATCCACACCAAGACACACCATAAGTATACTTCAGAAAACCAAAGATGAAGGAAAAGTCTTGAAAGCAGCCACAAAGAAATGGTGTCCTTCCTGTACAGCAACATCAGCTCCTAGGTCAGTGGATTTCTCTTACAAACTATGCATGTTTTAGGAAGACTTAAGTCCTGACAGAAAAGAAGTGTGCATCACAAGTTCTTCACACGGCTAAATTATTCTTCAGGGACAAAGGGGAAATAAAAGCAGTTTCAGATAAAGCATAAACTAAAAGAATGGGTCACTAGTAGATCTACCCTTAAAAAGTTGCTAAAGACAATATTCACAGAGAAAGGCAATATTAAAAGAACAACTTGGAACATCAGAAGGAAAGAACAATGGAAAAAACTGAGTGTGTACAATACACTCTCCTTTTCCTCATGACATTTTTACCCCACATGCAATACTCCAACTAAAATCATAATACCTCTGACACTATCAATAATGGTGTTTAAAGGTAGAGAAAGCCCTAAATGGAAAGAAATCTCCAGTCTTCATCACAAAATATAAAAGTTTGATTCCAACAGGCTGTGATAAATTATATTTAGGCAGATGACAGATAGATTAGTAGCCAGCTATAGAATAGAGAGAGTATGAGAAATATTTTCTATCAAGAGCAAGCACACTCAAATGCTAGAAATAAAAGGAAATCCTAAAAATGTTAAAGTAACACTAAAAGACAAGAAAAGTAAAACAAGAGAAACAAGAACAAGAGGAACAAACAAAAAGCAAATAAGAAAATGTCACACTGAAGCAACAACTTATCATTAACCACCTAAAATTTACGGGACCTAAATATACCAATCAGAGGACAGATTTGGTGAAGTAAAGAAAAAGAAACAGACAAAAAAAAATCATGAATCTTTAAATGATGATTTTATTTGTTTCTTTTTAAATTTTTATTGGAATGTAGATGATTTACAATGTTGTATTAGTCTCAGTTATACAACAAACTAAATCAGTTCTACATAAACCTTTATCCTCTTTTTTTTAAGATTATTTTCCCAAAGAGGCCATGATAGATGACTGAGAAGAATTTTCTGTGCTATACTGCAGATTCTTATAAGTAAGATATCTGTACCCTCTTAATGAAAAGCCCCTTTTAGCATTACTGCATATCTTTATCTCAGTAATGTATATTCTTGTTTCACTGTCTCTTTTCCTTCCTGTACAGAAGCTCCTAGGTCAGTGGATTCTACAAACTATGCATGTTTTAGGAAGACTTAAGTCCTGACAGAAAGAAGTGTGCATCACAAGTTCTTCACACGGCTAAATTATTCTTCAGGGACAAAGGGGAAATAAAAGCAGTTTCAGATAAAGCATAAACTAAAAGAATGGGTCACTAGTAGATCTACCCTTAAAAAGTTGCTAAAGACAATATTCACAGAGAAAGGCAATATTAAAAGAACAACTTGGAACATCAGAAGGAAAGAACAATGGAAAAAACTGAGTGTGTACAATACACTCTCCTTTTCCTCATGACATTTTTACCCCACATGCAATACTCCAACTAAAATCATAATACCTCTGACACTATCAATAATGGTGTTTAAAGGTAGAGAAAGCCCTAAATGGAAAGAAATCTCCAGTCTTCATCACAAAATATAAAAGTTTGATTCCAACAGGCTGTGATAAATTATATTTAGGCAGATGACAGATAGATTAGTAGCCAGCTATAGAATAGAGAGAGTATGAGAAATATTTTCTATCAAGAGCAAGCACACTCAAATGCTAGAAATAAAAGGAAATCCTAAAAATGTTAAAGTAACACTAAAAGACAAGAAAAGTAAAACAAGAGAAACAAGAACAAGAGGAACAAACAAAAAGCAAATAAGAAAATGTCACACTGAAGCAACAACTTATCATTAACCACCTAAAATTTACGGGACCTAAATATACCAATCAGAGGACAGATTTGGTGAAGTAAATAAAAAGAAACAGACAAAAAAAAATCATGAATCTTTAAATGATGATTTTATTTGTTTCTTTTTAAATTTTTATTGGAATGTAGATGATTTACAATGTTGTATTAGTCTCAGTTATACAACAAACTAAATCAGTTCTACATAAACCTTTATCCTCTTTTTTTTAAGATTATTTTCCCAAAGAGGCCATGATAGATGACTGAGAAGAATTTTCTGTGCTATACTGCAGATTCTTATAAGTAAGATATCTGTACCCTCTTAATGAAAAGCCCCTTTTAGCATTACTGCATATCTTTATCTCTAGTAATGTACTATTCTTGAATTATACACTGTCTCCTGTGTCTAAACAGCAAAATTAACATGAGTACCATTTTCACGGTTTATACATTTAATGTTTTATCCTTTTAATGTCTCTGTCCTTTCACTTTAAAAAAAAATAAATTTCCCCTAGTGACACAGAGTAGTATCTTACATAGTAGCTAGTCTGACAATCTCTGCTTTTTATTAAGAAAATTGATGTGATCACTTTTGTTGAATGTTCTTAGGTCTAAGTCAGCCAGCTTCCTGATTGATCTCTTTTAACTAACTGTACTTTGTGCCTCTGCCTCTACCTTTCTGCTTTCTTTTGCTCTCAGGTACCTAAAAATAAAAATAATTCACTTCATTTCCTTTATAACCTTTTCAGCTATATCTGCTTGCAAATATTCAGCAGTAGCCAAAAAGTTAAAACACTCCTTATGAATTCCACTAAGAAATAATGCTATACCATTATACATATACGTATCAAAACCTAATAACAGTCTATTTCCAGTGCTCTCTATGCTATCTTTATGCTACTGTGATAGTCTTTACCTCTACATGGTTTACAAATCTAACTATAAGCTACTATTGCATTCAACAAATTATTTTCTTTAAAAAGAATTTTTAAGAATACATTTCTATATGGATACAAATTTCACCATTTATCACGCTTCGTATTCTCCCTATTAGATCCTACTTTAATTTTGCATTAGCCTGAAGTAATTCTTTTGGCCTTTCATATAATCCAAGTTTGCTAGATAAATATGCTTGGATTTCATTCATTTCATCTGTATTTGTTCTCACTTTGGAAATATACTTTCACCCAATACAGAGTTTTAAGTTGACTTTTTTTTCTAAATGTAAAATATTTTCCTATCTACCACTAGCCTCTAGATAAATATTTCCTCTCTTCCTGTCTCCACTATTCTCTTCCAGCTGTACTAAACACTACAAAACACTAATCTTGGCTACATAACCCTATAAAACCTTCCAAGACGAATCTATGCCTTCTCATTACCCATACACTCTCCTCCTCCTCACCCCAACACATGTCTTAGTTAAAAATTGCTTTCATTGTAATAGTCCAAGCCAGGACCTTGCCCTGGATCTATTTTTCCAGGGACTATTTTAATTAATTCAGAGCTTAACGGGCAAGAACCATCTTTGCGTCATTTGCCAGAAATATTTCTTATGCTTTATCTCTGTAAGACGGGTCAGTTGGGATTATTGCTGTGTATGTATGTATATCTTATGACTATGTTAGAAAACATCTGCATGCTTTCATGACTGTCACCCATCAGGGATGCACCTCTTGTTCCTCAGATGCTAGTATTTGAACTAATATCATGGAACACCATAGCAAACCAGACATAGAGCCTACACCCCCTGACCAGATATCAAATCTAGGATCCTCGGAGTGGAAGTTCTGATTCCAAGACCCCACACTATCAAAGAACATACAACACTAGAGATTATTCACCTGTAAACAAGACCTAACACCACCCAAGACACAAACCACTGAACCCTTCTAGAAGGTCAGAAACCCAAAGGAAGGGAGAATTCAACCAAGAAGCCTGATGGGAAGAAGAACGTCACACACACAAAGAAACAAAAATTAACCTAGTAATGAAATGACAGAGAAACACTTCACAAATGAAGAACCAAGCTAGAGAAACACAGCTTCAAATGACAGAGGAGGAGATAGACAAATTATCTGAAAGAGAATTCAGAAAAGCTATACTAATGAGAATCCAAAACACTGAAAACAGAATAGTAGAGGAAATTACTGCACTGAGAAGAGACATGCAAGAAATGAAAAATAAGCAAATAAAGACCACCAACTCAATTGCTGAACTCAAAAATTCTATAGAAGGTCTCAACAGTAGAGTATCAGAGGCAGAAGAATGGATAAGTGAGCTGGAAGACAGAATGATGGAAATAAGTGCTGAAGAACAGAACAAAGCACAAAGAATGAGAAGAACTGAGGGTAGCATTAGAGACCTATGGGACAATATTAAACACACCAACAGTAGAATTATAGGAGTTCCAGAGGAAGAAGAGGGGAAGAAAGGCTATGAAAAAATTCTTGAAGAGGTTATAGTAGAAAACTTCCCCAGCATGGGAAAGGAAATAGTCAACCACATCCAAGAAGCACAAAGAGTTCCATACAGGATAAACCCCAGAAGAAACACACCAAGGCACATTCTAATCAAACTAACACAGACTAAATATAAAGACAGATTACTAAAAGCAGCTAGGAGCAAACAACAAATAACATATAAAGGAAACCCCATACGTTTAATTGCAGATCTCTCAACAGAAATCATGCAGGCCAGAAGAGAATGGCAGGACACATTTAAACGGCTAAAAGAGAATAACCTTCAACCAAGAATTCTCTACCCAGCAAGAATCACATTCAGAATTGATGGTGAAGTCAAAAGCTTCACAGACAAGCAAAAACTAAAAGAATTCTGTAAAACCCCGGACCAGATATCAAATCTAGGATCCTCGGAGTGGAAGTTCTGATTCCAAGACCCCACACTATCAAAGAACATACAACACTAGAGATTATTCACCTGTAAACAAGACCTAACACCACCCAAGACACAAACCACTGAACCCTTCTAGAAGGTCAGAAACCCAAAGGAAGGGAGAATTCAACCAAGAAGCCTGATGGGAAGAAGAACGTCACACACACAAAGAAACAAAAATTAACCTAGTAATGAAATGACAGAGAAACACTTCACAAATGAAGAACCAAGCTAGAGAAACACAGCTTCAAATGACAGAGGAGGAGATAGACAAATTATCTGAAAGAGAATTCAGAAAAGCTATACTAATGAGAATCCAAAACACTGAAAACAGAATAGTAGAGGAAATTACTGCACTGAGAAGAGACATGCAAGAAATGAAAAATAAGCAAATAAAGACCACCAACTCAATTGCTGAACTCAAAAATTCTATAGAAGGTCTCAACAGTAGAGTATCAGAGGCAGAAGAATGGATAAGTGAGCTGGAAGACAGAATGATGGAAATAAGTGCTGAAGAACAGAACAAAGCACAAAGAATGAGAAGAACTGAGGGTAGCATTAGAGACCTATGGGACAATATTAAACACACCAACAGTAGAATTATAGGAGTTCCAGAGGAAGAAGAGGGGAAGAAAGGCTATGAAAAAATTCTTGAAGAGGTTATAGTAGAAAACTTCCCCAGCATGGGAAAGGAAATAGTCAACCACATCCAAGAAGCACAAAGAGTTCCATACAGGATAAACCCCAGAAGAAACACACCAAGGCACATTCTAATCAAACTAACACAGACTAAATATAAAGACAGATTACTAAAAGCAGCTAGGAGCAAACAACAAATAACATATAAAGGAAACCCCATACGTTTAATTGCAGATCTCTCAACAGAAATCATGCAGGCCAGAAGAGAATGGCAGGACACATTTAAACGGCTAAAAGAGAATAACCTTCAACCAAGAATTCTCTACCCAGCAAGAATCACATTCAGAATTGATGGTGAAGTCAAAAGCTTCACAGACAAGCAAAAACTAAAAGAATTCTGTACCACAAAACCAGCCCTACAACAAGTGTTAAACGGCCTGATATAGCCAATAAATACAAGAGTGGGAGAAGTTCTAAAAATCAAATCCCAAACTTCTAAGAAGATGACAATAGGAATATTTGTATCAATAGTTACTCTGAAAGTAAATGGACTAAATGCTCCAACCAAATGACAAGGGCTGGCTGAATGGATCCAGAAGCAAGACCCATATATATGCTGTTTACAAGAGACCCACTTCAGACCTAGAAACACTCATAGAGTGAAAGTGAGAGGTTAGAAAAAGATATTCCATACAAATGGAAATCAAAAGAAAGCTGGGGTACCAATCCTAATATCAGACAAAATAGATTTTAAAGTAAAGAAGATTCTAAGAGACAAGGCAGGTCACTACATCATGATTAAGGGATCCATCCAAGAGGAAGACATAACAGTCATGAATATCTACGTACCCAACACAGGGGCCCCTCAATACATAAGACGGATACTTTCAGACATAAAAGAAGAATTCAACAATAACACAGTAATAGTAGGAGACTTTAACACTCCTCTCACACCAATGGACAGATCATCCAAACAGAAAATCAATAAAGAAACACAAGCCTTAAATACCACACTAGAAAAGATGGACCTCATCGATATTTTTAAGACTTTCCATACAAAAGCAGAAGAATATACTTTCTTCTCAAGTGCTCACGGAACATTCTCCAGGATAAACCACATCTTGGGCCACAAATCAAACCTCAGTCAATTCAAGAAAACTGAAATTATATCAACCATCATCTCTGACAACAATGCAATGAGACTAGAGGTCAACTACAGGAAAAACAAACTGCAAAAAACACAAACACATGGAGATTAAACAATACATACCAAAAAACAAACTGATTACTGTGGAAATCAAAGGAGAAATTTAAAAATTCCTAGAAGAAAATGACAATGAACATATGACCATGCAAAACCTATGGGATCCCACAAAAGCAGTTCAACCAAGAATTCTCTACCCAGCAAGAATCTCATTCAGAATTGATGGTGAAGTCAAAAGCTTCACAGACAAGCAAAAACTAAAAGAATTCTGTACCACAAAACCAGCCCTACAACAAGTGTTAAACGGCCTGATATAGCCAATAAATACAAGAGTGGGAGAAGTTCTAAAAATCAAATCCCAAACTTCTAAGAAGATGACAATAGGAATATTTGTATCAATAGTTACTCTGAAAGTAAATGGACTAAATGCTCCAACCAAATGACAAGGGCTGGCTGAATGGATCCAGAAGCAAGACCCATATATATGCTGTTTACAAGAGACCCACTTCAGACCTAGAAACACTCATAGAGTGAAAGTGAGAGGTTAGAAAAAGATATTCCATACAAATGGAAATCAAAAGAAAGCTGGGGTACCAATCCTAATATCAGACAAAATAGATTTTAAAGTAAAGAAGATTCTAAGAGACAAGGCAGGTCACTACATCATGATTAAGGGATCCATCCAAGAGGAAGACATAACAGTCATGAATATCTACGTACCCAACACAGGGGCCCCTCAATACATAAGACGGATACTTTCAGACATAAAAGAAGAATTCAACAATAACACAGTAATAGTAGGAGACTTTAACACTCCTCTCACACCAATGGACAGATCATCCAAACAGAAAATCAATAAAGAAACACAAGCCTTAAATACCACACTAGAAAAGATGGACCTCATCGATATTTTTAAGACTTTCCATACAAAAGCAGAAGAATATACTTTCTTCTCAAGTGCTCACGGAACATTCTCCAGGATAAACCACATCTTGGGCCACAAATCAAACCTCAGTCAATTCAAGAAAACTGAAATTATATCAACCATCATCTCTGACAACAATGCAATGAGACTAGAGGTCAACTACAGGAAAAAAAAAACTGCAAAAAACACAAACACATGGAGATTAAACAATACATACCAAAAAACAAACTGATTACTGTGGAAATCAAAGGAGAAATTTAAAAATTCCTAGAAGAAAATGACAATGAACATATGACCATGCAAAACCTATGGGATCCCACAAAAGCAGTTCTAAGAGGGAAATTTATAGCAATACAATCCTACCCCAAGAAACTAGGAAAATATGAAGCAGATGACTTAACCCTATGCTTAAAATAATTGGAGAAAGAACAAAAACACCCCAAAGCCAGCAGAAGAAGAGAAATCATAAAGATCAGAGCAGAAATAAATGAGAAAGGAACGAAAGAAACAATAGCAAAGATAAAACAAAAAGCTGGTTCTTTGAAAAGGTAAACAAAATTGACAAGCCACTGGCCAGACTCATCAAGAAAAAGAGAGAGAAGAACCAGATCAACAAAATCAAAAATGAAAAAGGATAGATTATGTCATATAATGCAGAAATCCAAAGGATTGTAAGAGACTATTATGAGCAACTCTATGGCAACAAACTTGACAACCTGGAAGAAATGGACAGTTTCTTGGGGAAGATCAATCTCCCAAGACTGAGCCAGGAAGAAACAGAAACTTTGAACAACCCACTCACAAGCTCAGAAATCGACCTTGTGATCAAAAATCTACCCAAAAAGAAAAGCCAAGGGCCATATGGCTTCACAGGCGAATTCTACCAAACATTTAAAGAAGAGCTAATGCCTGTCATTCTAAAATTCTTTCAAAAAATTGCACAGGAAGGAAAACTTCCAAACACATTCTACGAGGCCACCATCACCCTGATACCCAAACCAGCCAAAGACAACACACAAAAAGAAAATTATAGGCCAATTTCACTGATGAACTTAGATGCCAAGATCCTCAACAAAATCCTAGCAAACAGAATTCAACGACACATCAAAAAACTCATACATCATGATCAAGTGGGGTTCATCCCAGGCATGCAAGGCTTCTTCAACATCCGCAAATCAATCAACGTGATACACCATATCAACAAGTTGAAAGACAAAAATCACATGATCATCTCAATACATGCAGAAAAAGCCTTCGACAAAGTCCAACATCCTTTTATGATAAAAACTCTTCAGAAAATGGGCATAGAAGGAACCTATCTCAACATAATGAAAGTCATATATGAGAAGCCCACAACGAACATTATCCTCAATGGTGAAAAGCTGAAAGCATTCCCTCTAAGATCAGGAACAAGACAGGGGTGTCCACTTTCACCACTACTATTCAACATAGTCCTGGAAGTTCTAGTCACGGCAGTAAGAGAAGCGAAAGAAATAAAAGGAATCCAGACTGGAAAGGAAGAAGTAAAGTTCTCCCTTTTTGTAGATGGCATGATATTATACATAGAAAACCCCAAAGACACTATTACAAAGCTACTAGAGCTTATCAATGAATTCAGCAAAGTCACAGGATACAAACTCAACACACAGAAATCACTGGCATTCCTATACACAAATGATGAAAAATCAGAAAACAAAATCAAAGAGGCAATCCCTTTCACCATTGCAACCAAAAGAATCAAATACCTAGGAATAAACCTACCCAAAGAAACAAAAGAATTGTACAAAGAAAATTATAAGACACTCATGAAAGACATTAAAGACTTAAACAGATGGAGAGATATTCCATGTTCCTGGGTCAGAAGAATCAATATTGTGAAAATGACCATACTACCAAATATCATCTACAGATTCAATGCAATACCTATTCAACTATCATTGACATTTTTCACAGAACTAGACAAAAGAATACACAGTTCATATGGAAACATAAAAGACCTTGAATAGCCAAAGCAATCCTTAGAAAGAAAAACAGAGCTGGAGGGATCAGCCTCCCTAACTTCAGACTCTACTACAGAGCAATAGTCATCAAGACAGCATGGCACTGGCACAAAAACAGACCTATAGACCAATGGAACAAAATTGAGAACCCAAAGATAAAGCCACACACCTATGCGTACCTTATTTTTGACAAAGGAGGCGAAAATCTAAAATGGGACAAAGACAGCCTCTTCAACAAGTGGTGCTGGGAGAATTGGACAGCTACATGCAAAAAAATGAAGTTGGAACATTCCCTGACAGCATACACTAAGATCAACTCAAAATGGATTAAAGACTTAAATGTAAGATCAGAAACCATGAAACTCTTAGAGGAGAATGTAGGCAAAACTCTCAAGGACATCAGTCAAAGCAAGATCTTCTCTGACCCACCTACTAGAATAGCAGCACTAAAAACAAAAATGAACATGTGGGACCTCATGAAACATAAAAGCTTTTGTACAGCAAAAGAAACTACAAAAAAGCTCAACAGACACCCCACAGAATGGGAGAAAATCATAGCAAAGGAAACAACAGACAAAGAATTAATCTCCAAAGTCTACAAGCAGCTCAGACAACTCAGCACAGGAAAAATGAACAACCCAATCAAAAAATGGGAAAAAGATCTAAAGAGACGCCTCTCCAAAGAGGACAGACAGATGGCCCAAAAGCACATGAAATGATGCTCAACCTCGCTTATTATTAGAGAAATGCAGATGAAGACTACAATGAGATATCATCTCACATCCGTCAGAATGGCCATAATCAATAAATCGACAGACAATAAATGCTGGAGAGGGTGCGGAGAAAAGGGAATCCTCATGCATTGCCAGTGGGAATGTCAATTGATACAGCCTCTCTGGAAGACAGTACAGAGATTCCTGAAAAAACTAAAAATAGAAGCACCCTATGACCAGCAATCCCACTCTCAGGCTTATATCCTGATGAAATTAAAACTGAAAGAAGTGCCTGTACCCCAATATTCATTGCAGCTCTCTATACAATAGCCAGAACATGGAAGTGACCTAGATGTCCATCGACGAAAGAATGGATCCAGAAGCTCTGGTACATATATACAATGGAATACTATTCAGCTGTTAAAAGAAATGCAGAAGACTCAGTCCTAATGAGGTGGCTGGAGCTAGAACCTATCCTTAAAAGTGAAGTAAGTCAACAAGTACAGTGTACTAACACATATATATGGAATCAATTAGGACGGTCATGATAACACACACAGGGAACTCATGGAAAAACAGACAGAGCATAGACATAGGGACATTGTGGGGAAGAAATAGGGAGGGGGAGGAATGGAGGGAATAACATGGAAACCTATACTGTTATGTGTGGAACAGATAGCTATTGCCACGTGCTAATGGAATAGGAGTGCTTACAATGGCTTGGTGCGATGGCCCGGAGGGGTGGTATGGTGGGGCCTGGGTGGTGGTGGTGGGGGACCAGTGATATGCATATGACTGATCTGGGAACATGTCGGTGAACAACAAAACTCTGCAAAACCTATAAAATAAAGAATTTTTAAAAAACAAAAAAATAAATGAATAAATTATCTAATTAATTACAGTCTCTGTAAAGGATCTAAAGGGAATTTTCACTGTTTCCTGTTGTCATTTAATAGACAGTCAATTTAAAATCCATGTCTACCACTAAGAGAAACACTTTTCTATAAAAATTAGTCACAAATAGTAGAAGCTGACATTACAAAGAAGACTGTTAGCAGCTTACTTAAGAATCACAGAAAATTATACTGGGTCAAGTCATTACACTCCAAGGATTGCATCTTACTTTATTGTGCTGGTCATGCTACCCCCAAGACCGAATAGTCAGAATTCCTTATGAAATCCAGCCATGAACTGACAGCCAATGTCTATAGTGTTACAAAAGAAAAATATAAGTGCATTGCAACTAGTATATCCAAATAGCATGACATTCATCAAATATATCAAGATGGCTAGGATGCTGCCTACTCATCCCAGGCTGTGACAACCAAATATCACAGACCTATCTCGTATTCTCCCTTTATTTCCACTTTCCCTTGTATATTTTTTTCTGAAATGGTGCTTTGTATTTCGAGTATTCTTTTGTTACTTTAGAGTTGAAATAGTACTAGAGATGATGAGAAAACTAGAGAAACCACCTTTACTTTCTGACACACCATCAGGGATTGGTGGGAGCCCAAACAGCACTAGATACAGCAAACAATCAAAAGCTGTATGGCAAATACTTTAAAATTAATCTGTTACTAGAAACACAGCCTACACACAAAGCCTGGAAGGCCATAGGACATCTAAACAGAATGGTTTTCTCATAAAACAATATCTAAACAACACCCCAGAGGCATTTAACATAAGATAAAATATTCAAGCAAAACCTGACAATGACTTGCCATACCTAGAACAAGGAAAAAGAAAACTGAACTGAGAAAAGGCACCACCAAGGTCAATACTGAATTTGATCACATGTAGTTATGTTGTGGAACAGATAGCTATTGCCACGTGCTAATGGAATAGGAGTGCTTACAATGGTTGGCGATGGCCCGGAGGGGTGGTATGGTGGGGCCTGGGTGGTGGTGGTGGGGGACCAGTGATATGCATATGACTGATCTGGGAACATGTCGGTGAACAACAAAACTCTGCAAAACCTATAAAATAAAGAATTTTTAAAAAACTAAAAATAAATGAATAAATTATCTAATTAATTACAGTCTCTGTAAAGGATCTAAAGGGAATTTTCACTGTTTCCTGTTGTCATTTAATAGACAGTCAATTTAAAATCCATGTCTACCACTAAGAGAAACACTTTTCTATAAAAATTAGTCACAAATAGTAGAAGCTGACATTACAAAGAAGACTGTTAGCAGCTTACTTAAGAATCACAGAAAATTATACTGGGTCAAGTCATTACACTCCAAGGATTGCATCTTACTTTATTGTGCTGGTCATGCTACCCCCAAGACCGAATAGTCAGAATTCCTTATGAAATCCAGCCATGAACTGACAGCCAATGTCTATAGTGTTACAAAAGAAAAATATAAGTGCATTGCAACTAGTATATCCAAATAGCATGACATTCATCAAATATATCAAGATGGCTAGGATGCTGCCTACTCATCCCAGGCTGTGACAACCAAATATCACAGACCTATCTCGTATTCTCCCTTTATTTCCACTTTCCCTTGTATATTTTTTCTGAAATGGTGCTTTGTATTTCGAGTATTCTTTTGTTACTTTAGAGTTGAAATAGTACTAGAGATGATGAGAAAACTAGAGAAACCACCTTTACTTTCTGACACACCATCAGGGATTGGTGGGAGCCCAAACAGCACTAGATACAGCAAACAATCAAAAGCTGTATGGCAAATACTTTAAAATTAATCTGTTACTAGAAACACAGCCTACACACAAAGCCTGGAAGGCCATAGGACATCTAAACAGAATGGTTTTCTCATAAAACAATATCTAAACAACACCCCAGAGGCATTTAACATAAGATAAAATATTCAAGCAAAACCTGACAATGACTTGCCATACCTAGAACAAGGAAAAAGAAAACTGAACTGAGAAAAGGCACCACCAAGGTCAATACTGAATTTGATCACATGTAGTTATATGACAATAGCTTAAAGCAGCTATCATTATAAAAGTGTCTAGATAAATTCCATGTTCTTTTATATAAGAGAAGCCAATGATATGAAAGTAACAGAAGTTATAAGAAAGGACTGCATCAAATTGATATACCAATCTCACAATAAGAAAGAAAAAAAACTAGATGGTATTATAACAGAAGATAAGAATCAGAGAATTTAAGGACAGATTAATACCATTCATAGAATCTGAACAATAAATACAAAGATGTTAAAAAAAAAATAGAGGCTTTGTGAACTTTGAGACAGCAATAAAAAATCCAACATGGATTTCATTGTATTTCAGAAAAAAAAAAAAAAAAAGGACTGAAAAGCTCCTCAACAAATTAATGGCTAAAAACTTCCTAAATGGGGAAAAAATACAAGCATGCAGATTCAAAAAGCACAACTCAAAGGAGGATAAATTCCAAGAAACCCACACCAAGACACACCATAAGCATATCTCAGAAAATCAAAGATGAATGAAAAGTCTTGAAAGCAGCCACGAAGAAATGATGTCCTTCCTGTACAGTAACATCAGCTCCTAGGTCAGCGGATTTCTCTTACAAACTATGACGGTTTTAGGAAGGCTTAAGTCCTGACAGAAAAGAAGTGTGTATCACAAGTTCTTCACATGGCTAAATTATTCTTCAGGGATAAAAGGGAAATAAAAGCAGTTTCAGATGAAGCATCAACTAAAAGAATCGGTCACTAGCATGTCTACCCTTAAACAGTTGCTAAAGAAAATATTCACAGAGAAAGGCAATATTAAAAGAACGACTTGGAACATCAGAAGGAAAGAACAATCGAAAAAACAGAGTGTGTACGATACACTCTCCTTTTCCTCATGACATTTATACCCCACATGCAATGACTGCCACCAAAATCATAATACCTCTGACACTATCGATAATGGTATTTAAAGGTAGAGAAAGCCCTAAATGGAAAGAAGACTCCACTCTTCATCACAAAATGTAGAAGTTTGATTCCAACGGACTGTGATAAATCATATTGAGGCAGATGATGGATAGATCTGTAGCCAGCTATAGAATAGAGACAGTTTGAGAAATATTTCCGAGCAAGAGCAAGCACACTTGAATACTAGACATAAAAGGAAATCCTAAAAATGTTAAAGTAACACCAAAAGACGACAAAAGCAAAACAAGAGAAACAAGAACAAGAGGAACAAACAAAAAGCAAATAAGAAAATGTCACACTGAAGCAACAACATATCATTAATCACCAAAAATATAAGGGGCCTAAATATAGCAATCAAAAGACAGAGTTGGTGGAGTAAAGAAAAAGAAACAAACAAAAAAAACAAGAAGCACTGTATGATGTTTTTATTTGTTTCTTTTTAAATTTTTATTGGCATCTAGTTGATTTACAATGTTGTGTTAGTCTCAGGTATACAACAAACTAAACCAGTTCTACATAAACCTATATCCTCTTTTTTTCCAGATTATTTCCCTAAAGGGGCTATTGAGAAGAATTTTCTGTGCTATACTGTAGATTTCTATTAGTAAGATATCTGTAACTTAAATTGTTAATGAAAAGCCCCTTTTAGCATTACTGAATGTCTTTTTCTCTAGTAATATACTATTACTTTAATTCACTGTGTCCTGTGTCTGAACAGGAAAATTATCATGAGCATCATTTACACAGTATATACATTTCATTTTTCTACTTTTAATGTATCTGTCCTTCCACATTGAAAAAAAAATTCTCCCAGTGACACAGCTAGTCTGATAATCTCTGCCTTTCAATACGAAAATTGATGAGATCATTTTTGTTGAATAGAATTGTTAGTGTTCTTAGGTCTAAGTCTGCCAGGTTCCTGATTGATCTCTGTTTGAACTAGCTGTGCCTTGTTCCTCTGCCTCTACCTGTCTGCCTTCTTTTGCTCAGGTACCTTAATATCAAAATAATTCACTTCATCTCCTTTATAACCTTTTGAGCAATATCTGCTTGCAAATATTCAGCGGTGGCCAAAAAGTTAAAACACTCCTTGTGAACGTATGATAGTCCACTGAGAAATAATACTATATCATTATACATACATGTAACAAAACCTAGTAACAGTCTATTTCCAGGGCTCTCTATGCTATCTTTATGCTACTGTGATAGTCTTCACCTCTACATGGTTTACAAACACAACTATAAGCTACTATTGCATTCAACAAATTATTTTCTTTAAAAAGAATTCTTAAGAATACATTTCTATATGTCTACAAATTTCACCATTTATCTTGCTTCCTATTCTCCCTATTAGATCCTACTTTAAATGACCAAATACTTGTGTAGCAAGCAGTAGGTTAGAATCTTCTGTCTGATTTTTATTTTTTTATTTTTTGAAACGTTTATTTTACTTTTAATTTTATAGAGTTTTGTTGTTTACAGATATGCATGTTCCCAGATTAGTCATATGTATATCCTCCCATCCCACCCCTTCCGACTGTCACACAGCACCCCTGAAGGATCTCCTTTTCTCACAGAGCAATGACTATAGCTATTTTCTTCACATACGATAGTACAGTCTCTCATGCTACTTCCTTTATGCCTCCCACCATCTGTTCCTTCCCCACAATGTCCATATGTCTGCTCTCCATGTCTATTTCTCCATCGCTTCACTGCATGTGCCATCAACACCATCTTACTAGATTCCATAGATATGTATTAATATGTTGTACTTGTCCTTCTCTTTTTGACTGACTTCACTTTTGATGATAGGTTCTAGATCAAGCCAAGCCATTAGGGCTGATTCTTCTGCATTTCTTTTTACAGCTGAGTAGTATTCCATTGTATATATGTACCAGAGCTTCTGGATCCACTCATTCGTTGATGGACATCTAGGTTGCTTCCATGTTCTGGCTATTGTATAGAGAGCTGCAATGAACATTGGGCTACAGGTGCTTCTTTCAGATTTAATTTCATCAGGATATAAGCCTAAGAGTGGGATTGCTGGGTCGGATGGTGCTTCTATTTTTATTTTTTTAAGGAATCTCCAGACTGTCTTCCATAAAGGGTGTATCCATTTACATTCCCACCAGCAATGCAAGAGGGTTCCCTTTTCGCAACACACCATCTCCTGCATTTATTGTCTGTCGATTTATTGATTATGGCCATTCTGACGGGTGTGAGGTGATATCTCATTGAAGTTTTTTTTTTTTTTTAATTCTTTATTTTAAAGGTTTTACAGAGTTTTGTTGTTTACAGATATGCATGTTCCCAGATTAGTCATATGTATATCCTCCCATCCCACCCCTTCCGACTGTCACACAGCACCCCTGAAGGATCTCCTTTTCTCACAGAGCAATGACTATAGCTATTTTCTTCACATACGATAGTACAGTCTCTCATGCTACTTCCTTTATGCCTCCCACCATCTGTTCCTTCCCCACAATGTCCATATGTCTGCTCTCCATGTCTATTTCTCCATCGCTTCACTGCATGTGCCATCAACACCATCTTACTAGATTCCATAGATATGTATTAATATGTTGTACTTGTCCTTCTCTTTTTGACTGACTTCACTTTTGATGATAGGTTCTAGATCAAGCCAAGCCATTAGGGCTGATTCTTCTGCATTTCTTTTTACAGCTGAGTAGTATTCCATTGTATATATGTACCAGAGCTTCTGGATCCACTCATTCGTTGATGGACATCTAGGTTGCTTCCATGTTCTGGCTATTGTATAGAGAGCTGCAATGAACATTGGGCTACAGGTGCTTCTTTCAGATTTAATTTCATCAGGATATAAGCCTAAGAGTGGGATTGCTGGGTCGGATGGTGCTTCTATTTTTATTTTTTTAAGGAATCTCCAGACTGTCTTCCATAAAGGGTGTATCCATTTACATTCCCACCAGCAATGCAAGAGGGTTCCCTTTTCGCAACACACCATCTCCTGCATTTATTGTCTGTCGATTTATTGATTATGGCCATTCTGACGGGTGTGAGGTGATATCTCATTGAAGTTTTTTTTTTTTTTTAATTCTTTATTTTAAAGGTTTTACAGAGTTTTGTTGTTCACAGACATGTATGTTCCCAGATCAGTCATATACATATCCCTAGTCCCCCACCCACCCAGTTCACCCCATCCCACCCCTCCAGACCATCGCCCCAAGCCATTGTGAGCACTCCTATTCCCTTAGCACAATGACAATAGCTATCTTTTCCACACATGACAGTATAGATTTCCATGGTACTCCCTCTATGCCTCCCCCTCCCTATTTCTTCCCCACAATGTCCCTATGTCTATGCTCTGTCTGTTTTTCCATGAGTTCACTGTGTGTGTTATCAAGACCATCCTACTTGATTCCATATATGTGTGTTAGTATACTGTATTTGTCTTTCTCTTTTTGACTTACTTCACTTTTTATGATAGGTTCTAGAGCCAGCCACTTCATTAGGACTGAGTCTTCTGCATTTCTTTTAACAGCTGAATAGTATTCCATTGTATATATGTACCAGAGCTTCTGGATCCATTCTTTCGTCGATGGACATCTAGGTCACTTCCATGTTCTGGCTATTGTATAGAGAGCTGCAATGAATATTGGGGTACAGGCACTTCTTTCAGTTTTAATTTCATCAGGATATAAGCCTGAGAGTGGGATTGCTGGTCATAGGGTGCTTCTATTTTTAGTTTTTTCAGGAATCTCTGTACTGTCTTCCAGAGAGGCTGTATCAATTGACATTCCCACCAGCAATGCATGAGGGTTCCCTTTTCTCCGCGCCTTCTCCAGCATTTATTGTCTGTCGATTTATTGATTATGGCCATTCTGACGGGTGTGAGATGATATCTCATTGTAGTCTTCATCTGCATTTCTCTAATAATAAGCGAGGTTGAGCATCATTTCATGTGCTTTTGGGCCATCTGTCTGTCCTCTTTGGAGAGGCGTCTCTTTAGATCTTTTTCCCATTTTTTGATTGGGTTGTTCATTTTTCCTGTGCTGAGTTGTCTGAGCTGCTTGTAGACTTTGGAGATTAATTCTTTGTCTGTTGTTTCCTTTGCTATGATTTTCTCCCACTCTGTGTGTTGTCTGTTCAGACTTTTTGTAGTTTCTTTTGCTGTACAAAAGCTTTTAGGTTTCATTAGGTCCCACATGTTCATTTGTCTTTTTAGTTCCACTATTCTAGTATGTGGGTCTTGGAAGACCGTATGATTTTTAGATCTTTCCTATTAAACTCATTTTGCTACATGTCAAAAAAAAAGGAATTCTTAAGAATACATTTCTATATGGATACAAATTTCACCATTTATCATGCTTCCTATTCTCCCTATTAGATCCTACTTTATTTTTTGCCTTAGCCTAAAGAAATTCTTTTGGCCTTTCTCATAATCCAAGTCTGCTACATACATATTCTTCAATTTCATTCATCTCATCTGTATTTGTTCTCACTTTGGAAATACATTTTCACCCAATACAAAGTTTTAAGTTGGTTTTTTCTTCCCACAGTTTGAAAATGTCCTTCCGTTCTTTTGTGGCTTGCCTTGTTTCTGATGAGAAGTTATTTTGTTTTTCTTACTCTCATTCACCCTTATGTAATGCATCTGTTACTCCACTGGTGGTGTTTGGTTTTGGTTTACTGTTTTCTCTTTACTCTCAATTTTCAACCATTAGATTATAATGGGTATTTAACATGACTGGTGGTTGTCAAGTCCTTGAATCAGTGGGTTCATGACGTGTATACCTCTGACTGATTCATGCTGATGTTTGGCAGAAAACAACAAAACTCTGTAAAGCAATTATCCTTCAGCTAGAATTAAACAAAATGTGCAAGAAAGTAGTATTTATTTCCACAGTCACAAGTTTTTATTTTGCTTTAGTGATTTTAAAGAGTTTTGTGGTTTGCAGATAGGTATATCTATATGATGCTTTACACAAATTAATTAATGATATTGATATATTGAAAATGAGATGATAAAAAATATGTTAATATCAGGTAAAGTAGACTTTAAAGCAAACACAATGCCTAGAGACAAAGAGCAATTTAAGGGTATTTCATAAAGGTAAAAGAATCAAACAGGCAGGAATACAAAATAACCTTAAATATGTATACACCAAACAACAGAGTCTCAGACATGAAGCAGGAATGGATAGAAATGCAGGAGAAATAAATAAATTGGCAATTGCAAATAGCAATTTGAACATCCCTCTCAAAAACTGACAGAACTACTAAACAGGAAATCAGTAAGGATACTCAAGGCATGAACAAACAGGACTTCAATTATATGTACGTGTGTGTGTGTGTGTGTGTGTGTGTGCGCGTGCGCACACGCACCTTTGTGCACTCCCCAAGGTAAAAGGAAAACATAGTTTTTCCCATCAATGCCCAGGAACATTCACCCAGATAGATCATATCCTGAGCCCTAAAACAAGGCTCCATGAATCTGAAAGTCTTGAAACCCTATGGCATGTTCTCTGAGTATAATGTAAAATAATAGAAACACAAGAAGATAGTCTGTAGATGTGTACATTAAACAACACTTTTCTATATATGTCACACATTCAAAAGGAAACCTCAATGGATTTTTAAAATACATAGCATTTAATGAACATTAAGACATACATTCAAATGTGTAAAATGTAGATAAAGCAATGTTGTGAGGAACAGTTGTAGCTCTAAATGCTTGTGTCCACACGAAACAAAGGAATGAAATCCATGATACGGTTCCATACTTCAAAAAAACTACAAAAAGAAGTTAGGTAAAAACTAACAAGTGGAAAGAAGGGGAGAACAAAAACAGAGTAGACATCAATGAAAATAGAAGACCGTCATGAAAACAACCTGTTTCATTAAAACTACAAACTAAATAAAATGCTATCAAGACTGACAGAAAAAAGCAGAAGCAAGCAAATATTATTAGGAATGAAATACATGACATCACTACAGAATAGATAGTTATCAAAATTTTAGTCAGAGAGTATTACAGTTTTATACTCATGGTGATTCTAACTTAGAAAAAGTGAACAGTTCCTCAATATTCAACAAAAGAACCAAGAATATTCATTGGGAAAAGCACGATCTTTTCACAAAATGGAAAACTGGACAGTCCTATGAAAAATACGAAACTCTAGCACTGACTTGTACCACACGCAAAAATCAACTAAAAATGGATTAAAATGTTTAACAGAAGACTTTACGCTATAAAACTCCGAGAAGAAATTATTGAGTTAGAGTCCTTGACATTCCTCTTTGCAATGAGGTTTTGAGTTTCACACCAAAAGAAAAGGCAACAGCTTGAAAAACACACAAATGAGGTCACATCTAAACTCAAAGCAAAGGAACACCAACAAGATCTAATGGCAACCTATGGATTGAGAGGAAATCTTTCCACATTACATATTGGATAAGGTCCTAATAACTAAACACTTCGGAGATTCATACAACTCAAGGGCAAAAAATCATAAAGAGCCCAAATTTTTAATGGAACATAACTAAAGTAAGGGTTTTAGTAAATCTGAAAATTAGGTAGTAGATGGAGAGACACAGGAAGACTTTCCTTCCAGAACAACAAAAGCCTGTCTTTTCCTACTCTCATTCTTTTTCATCTTGAATCACCTTTTTGGCAACAAGGTAACAGGGTACATTCTTCAGTCAGTAGCAATTACCCCACAGTAAGCTATATGTGCTAAAATAGCCCAACTGGGAAAAATCTAGTATTTGCATATTTACTGAGGAGGCAAAAAAAAAAGAAAGGTCATTTCCAGAGATTACCACTCCAGTGTTTTCTACCTTTCATAACAAAATTCAACTGCCTCATAAGGGATAATGAGCTAGGAGGCCTCAACAATATACAGATAGAAAATCATTTACAACAGGAGCCTAATCGATTATAATTGGAGGGAATTTATTATTACTGTAGTACTTGTATTCTTTTTGGTTCTCTAATACATCAGGTTAAAAATCTATTATGAATATTAATACCAACATAGGCACACATAATACTAAAATTATAATGTGTAGAGAAAGACTAACGTAGCTTCTGAGGTATTAAAATACAGGGCAGTATTACAATGAGATACCACCTCACACCAATCAGGATGGCTATCATCAAAAATTCCACAAAGAACAAACGCTGGAGAGGGCATGGAGAGAAGGGAATCCTCTGGCACCGCTGGTGGGAATGTGAATTGGTACAGCCACTATGGAGAACTGTGTGGAGGTTCCTTAAGAAACTAAATATAGAGTTAGCATATGACCCTGCAATTGTACTCCTAAGCATATATACTAAGAAATACAGGTCCCAAATAGAAGCAGCCTCCCTAGGGCTCATTGCAGCATTCTTTACTATAGCCAAGACATGGAAACAACCTTAGTGTCCATCGACAGAGGAATGGATAAAGAACAGCAGTCTATGTGTATATTTATATATATACATATACATATATATATGAATATTACTTGGCCATTAAAATGAATGAAATAAGGCCATTTGCATCTATATGGATGAATTTAGAGAGTGTCATACTGAGTGAAGTAAGTCAGAGGAGAAACATATGACATCCCTTTTAACTGAATTGTAAAAAGGAATGATGATGCAAATGAGCTTTTTACAAAACAAAAAGAGACTCACAAACTTGGAAAATGAACTTTTGGTTGCAGTGGGGAGAGGATGCTTGGGAACTGTGGGAAAGTCATGTAAACACTGACATGTTTGAATTGGATAACCAACAAAAAGCTATTTTACAGCACATGGAACTCTGTTTAACGTGATGTACCAGCCTGGATGGGAGGGGGATTTGGCGGAGAAAGGATTTATGTATACATAAGGCTGAGCCCCTTCACTGTTCACCTGAAAGGATCACAAACTTGTCAATTGGCAATACCCAATAAAAATGCTTTTAGTGCTAAATAAATAAAAATAAATAAGTGGCAGTATTGCCTTAAAGTCTCTCCAAGTTTCTTGAAACACCAAAAACAAGATAGGTGTGAGGAATTAGCATCATCTGTACACCAGAAACTCTACGACAACAAATTTAAATTCATAAAAATATAATGACATGAAACCTTAAAATTGAGACAGAGAACAGGGTAGCGGAGTGAATTCAGACCTTCAAAATTCTCCATTTCATAGCACATCAGGCACTCAAAGACTACCCTAGCTAAAGTCTTTCCCTATTGCTCAATCTGCAGGTACCAGCAACGGGAGAGGTACCCCCATCCCAATGGCATGACTCAAAAGTAGTACCCTACATATACGGCCTCCTGGCCTTCCTAAGGAAACATTCCCTGCAGCAGATTTCCTCCGTCCGATCCCATCCTATTGGACCAACTTCCTAAGGTCAATAGCAGTCTTCACCCTGGAATTATTCTGCAATCCCCAATGGCTCCAGTTCACAGCTTCCATGAATACCACTGAATTTACCACCCAGTCTGAGGTATGAAAGGTCAAGACACAGGTTGTCTATGTGGTCTGTGCTCTATTCAAACTGTCACTCATTCACTAGGTCACTCCTCAACAGCCTCAGAGAACTCCCTTCTGTCCCAATGGACTGCCATGGATGCAGGAATCTCTCCCCTGCACATTTGCTCCCTCACCCCTAGGTTCAGGTTGGTCCCACTTGCTCTCCTCCTCCTTCTCCCTTCATCCTTGTTCCTTCTTCCTGTGCCCTACTGAGTTCTTTGTGGATGCAGACATCCCTTTTCAGTATTCAGGGACTCCTGCCAGGATTCAGCTGGTCTTTTTGGGGGAACTGCTGCATCTTTGCTCGTTCTCAAGGCATCTGTGGAGAGATTTACTCCACTTCCACCTGTCCCTCTGTCATCTTGGATAACCAACAAAAAGCTATTTTACAGCACATGGAACTCTGTTTAACGTGATGTACCAGCCTGGATGGGAGGGGGATTTGGCGGAGAAAGGATTTATGTATACATAAGGCTGAGCCCCTTCACTGTTCACCTGAAAGGATCACAAACTTGTCAATTGGCAATACCCAATAAAAATGCTTTTAGTGCTAAATAAATAAAAATAAATAAGTGGCAGTATTGCCTTAAAGTCTCTCCAAGTTTCTTGAAACACCAAAAACAAGATAGGTGTGAGGAATTAGCATCATCTGTACACCAGAAACTCTACGACAACAAATTTAAATTCATAAAAATATAATGACATGAAACCTTAAAATTGAGACAGAGAACAGGGTAGCGGAGTGAATTCAGACCTTCAAAATTCTCCATTTCATAGCACATCAGGCACTCAAAGACTACCCTAGCTAAAGTCTTTCCCTATTGCTCAATCTGCAGGTACCAGCAACGGGAGAGGTACCCCCATCCCAATGGCATGACTCAAAAGTAGTACCCTACATATACGGCCTCCTGGCCTTCCTAAGGAAACATTCCCTGCAGCAGATTTCCTCCGTCCGATCCCATCCTATTGGACCAACTTCCTAAGGTCAATAGCAGTCTTCACCCTGGAATTATTCTGCAATCCCCAATGGCTCCAGTTCACAGCTTCCATGAATACCACTGAATTTACCACCCAGTCTGAGGTATGAAAGGTCAAGACACAGGTTGTCTATGTGGTCTGTGCTCTATTCAAACTGTCACTCATTCACTAGGTCACTCCTCAACAGCCTCAGAGAACTCCCTTCTGTCCCAATGGACTGCCATGGATGCAGGAATCTCTCCCCTGCACATTTGCTCCCTCACCCCTAGGTTCAGGTTGGTCCCACTTGCTCTCCTCCTCCTTCTCCCTTCATCCTTGTTCCTTCTTCCTGTGCCCTACTGAGTTCTTTGTGGATGCAGACATCCCTTTTCAGTATTCAGGGACTCCTGCCAGGATTCAGCTGGTCTTTTGGGAGAACTGCTGCATCTTTGCTCGTTCTCAAGGCATCTGTGGAGAGAGATTTACTCCACTTCCACCTGTCCCTCTGTCATCTTGTTGACCCTCATGTATACAGGCCTTAGAAAAGAATTAACCTTTCTATTTAATTAAGTAACATAGCCATAACCACACATGTAAATAGAACAAATGTAAGTTCTACTCTCAGACAATTTCAAATATACAAAATCTTATTAGTTACACTCACTCTGCTATAGATTAGCATGAGAGTTACTATATGTCTATATATTTTACAAAGCACCATAGTGGCATGTTAAACTATTCAGTTCTCTGATCTTCATTTCCTGAATCACAAAAGTAGTTCATGCACATCAAATAAATCAAGAATTTTAATTAGAGGTACTCAGTCCCTGAAAATTACACTCTCATTTCTCATTGTAGTGGGCAAATAACTATATTGTGGATTACAGTGATGCTGTTAATCGAAAACCATGATCCATTTTCTGCCTCAAAACATGTCAAGAAAATAAACTGATCCAGAGGATGCTCAGGGGAGAAAACCTGGGGCTCGGTGGACCATAGAATGGAAGACCTCAGCGTCATGAACAAAAACTCTAGGGGAGGGCTCATGACTGAATGCTTCTGGAAACAGCCCCAGTTTCAAATCTTGGGGACTGTACCATCTAAAAGAGAATGCAGGAAATGATTATAGCTTGCTATAACAGTGAGTCAAAGACAAGAGTGTTTATTAGTCTATTTTGCTCAATCAACTGTAAGTTAATGAATAGGTATCCAATGATAATTGACAATTTCAGTTTCCAGTCAGATGACTGACAACAATCCTCTTTACTCATACTTTGGATATCTGAATATGCTATATGATCACCAGGAACATTTTTAATGGTTAACTTTTACTAGAAAGAATATTGTTTTATCATATTGTATTGGCAATCAACATGAATCACCCACAGGTACATATATGTTCATCCCTCTTGCACCTCCCTCTGACCACCCTTCCCATTCCACTTATCTAGGTTGTTATAAAAATATGATATGCTTCACAAATTTGCATGTCACCCTTTCACAGGAGTCATGTTACTCTTCTCTGTGTTACCTTGACCTTAAATAAATTTCCACTCTCTGGCTTTAAAGTGGAAAAATAGTCATATTTAGATCTCATTCAGATGATGAGATCCTGAACTGATCATTTATCAGTTCTTGTCAAAAATATATTCTTGGCCATTTCAGTCTTAAATTCTACTTACTTACAAGGACAGACAAGAAAAATAACATTAAAATCACTAAAAGAGTCTGTGATTTTCTGCTTCTGTTGGTCAAAGGTAGGCCCAGAAATCATTTTTGGAAAACTGAAATGCTTGACACAAGCACAAAGGTTTAGTAGTACTATCAAAGAAGATGTTTGGAGATGGCTCAAAAACTTGACTCCATGGGTTGCCAAGATGTACTCTCTCAGTGAGACAGATAAATTTTGTCCATAAAAAGTCAACGTCAGGAAAGGACAGCCCTTGTCTGGAGAGCACATGAGATTGTCTTGGGTGACGTCCAGATACTATTCTTCTATTACCATTTGGAGATCTTTATGCTGTATTCCCTAGGAAAGAACCTTAACAAGATTAAAGATACATAAAGATAGAAGAACTCCCAAGGTGCCTAAAAGAAAGACTAGCCAGAGGAACCAGGGCCAGGCACTGATAGTCATCAAAGACAGCAATGGATGTTTTATATAGAGAGCAGAACAAGTGTCACAATCCATGTTCTAGAATCACTGCTAGTATGTGGGCACAAAGGAAGTATTTTTCTCTGGGCCCCGTCATCACAGCCATCACCCTGCTCAATCAACTGTAAGTTAATGAATAGGTATCCAATGATAATTGACAATTTCAGTTTCCAGTCAGATGACTGACAACAATCCTCTTTACTCATACTTTGGATATCTGAATATGCTATATGATCACCAGGAACATTTTTAATGGTTAACTTTTACTAGAAAGAATATTGTTTTATCATATTGTATTGGCAATCAACATGAATCACCCACAGGTACATATATGTTCATCCCTCTTGCACCTCCCTCTGACCACCCTTCCCATTCCACTTATCTAGGTTGTTATAAAAATATGATATGCTTCACAAATTTGCATGTCACCCTTTCACAGGAGTCATGTTACTCTTCTCTGTGTTACCTTGACCTTAAATAAATTTCCACTCTCTGGCTTTAAAGTGGAAAAATAGTCATATTTAGATCTCATTCAGATGATGAGATCCTGAACTGATCATTTATCAGTTCTTGTCAAAAATATATTCTTGGCCATTTCAGTCTTAAATTCTACTTACTTACAAGGACAGACAAGAAAAATAACATTAAAATCACTAAAAGAGTCTGTGATTTTCTGCTTCTGTTGGTCAAAGGTAGGCCCAGAAATCATTTTTGGAAAACTGAAATGCTTGACACAAGCACAAAGGTTTAGTAGTACTATCAAAGAAGATGTTTGGAGATGGCTCAAAAACTTGACTCCATGGGTTGCCAAGATGTACTCTCTCAGTGAGACAGATAAATTTTGTCCATAAAAAGTCAACGTCAGGAAAGGACAGCCCTTGTCTGGAGAGCACATGAGATTGTCTTGGGTGACGTCCAGATACTATTCTTCTATTACCATTTGGAGATCTTTATGCTGTATTCCCTAGGAAAGAACCTTAACAAGATTAAAGATACATAAAGATAGAAGAACTCCCAAGGTGCCTAAAAGAAAGACTAGCCAGAGGAACCAGGGCCAGGCACTGATAGTCATCAAAGACAGCAATGGATGTTTTATATAGAGAGCAGAACAAGTGTCACAATCCATGTTCTAGAATCACTGCTAGTATGTGGGCACAAAGGAAGTATTTTTCTCTGCAGGCAGAGCCACCACAGTCATCACAGCCATCACCCTGATGGGTCCCTGTGACACACATGCAGGCTGAGAGCCCACAGGCATGTGTGATCTGACATGAGAAAGTGACAAGATGTCTGCACTGGTGCCCAGTCACCTCCACCTGCTAGTAATGGAGATTTGGGGAAAATGGCATGCCCTCTATAAGTCACTGCATCTTCATGAATATAATTTGATGATAATAATGAAGATTAAGGCTTGCTCACAGGTTCCCATGAAACACAAATTTTAAACTATTTTAAAGTTTTTGGTTAAGTATCAAAGAAATGCATGTGCTTATTAAGAGGAGTTAGCAGATTCGAGATACATTATTCCTTTTCTCTTAGAATTTTTTTACTCAGTAGTGGCAGTCAGTCCCTGTTTATTTCTACCCAGTTGATGGTAAACAATACAGATCAATGGTGCTATTTTTGCCAATTCAATATATGAAATGCAAGCATTTGTCAATGTACAGTGAAAAACTTACAACCCCCTAAAGTGCCTTGCTGCTGAGATCTTGCAGAGTCCCTAGACATTCAACTATCTTAAGAGAAAGACATAAACACTATTGCTCAGAATTAAGTTGCAAATGTTTGCAAAGCACAGAAGCACTTCTAGGAGCAATACAAAAATGGAGGAAGTAACCTTCTCCAACTCTGCAGTCAAATGCTCTACCACTGAGCTATACCCCCATCCAACTCTGTATCTATGCAAATATGATCATCCACCTAAACTTATACAGTGGAAGGTGCTGCTTCTTCCTCACCAGAGCTACTAGGACCAAATTCAGCTCAGGGCAACATGGAGAGAAAGGCTTCCCTCCACAGAGTGGCTCATGATAAGCTCCATTGAAAAGATGATCTCAGAATGACTTCTGTTTTTATTTAACCAGGGTCCTGCCTGCTGCTGTTGGTGGGTGTCAAATCTTCCTCGTGCCAGGACATTATGAGCATGTCCCTTTCTAGCCAGAGGAACCCGGGCCAGGCACTGATAGTCATCAAAGACAGCAATGGATGTTTTATATAGAGAGCAGAACAAGTGTCACAATCCATGTTCTAGAATCACTGCTAGTATGTGGGCACAAAGGAAGTATTTTTCTCTGCAGGCAGAGCCACCACAGTCATCACAGCCATCACCCTGATGGGTCCCTGTGACACACATGCAGGCTGAGAGCCCACAGGCATGTGTGATCTGACATGAGAAAGTGACAAGATGTCTGCACTGGTGCCCAGTCACCTCCACCTGCTAGTAATGGAGATTTGGGGAAAATGGCATGCCCTCTATAAGTCACTGCATCTTCATGAATATAATTTGATGATAATAATGAAGATTAAGGCTTGCTCACAGGTTCCCATGAAACACAAATTTTAAACTATTTTAAAGTTTTTGGTTAAGTATCAAAGAAATGCATGTGCTTATTAAGAGGAGTTAGCAGATTCGAGATACATTATTCCTTTTCTCTTAGAATTTTTGTACTCAGTAGTGGCAGTCAGTCCCTGTTTATTTCTACCCAGTTGATGGTAAACAATACAGATCAATGGTGCTATTTTTGCCAATTCAATATATGAAATGCAAGCATTTGTCAATGTACAGTGAAAAACTTACAACCCCCTAAAGTGCCTTGCTGCTGAGATCTTGCAGAGTCCCTAGACATTCAACTATCTTAAGAGAAAGACATAAACACTATTGCTCAGAATTAAGTTGCAAATGTTTGCAAAGCACAGAAGCACTTCTAGGAGCAATACAAAAATGGAGGAAGTAACCTTCTCCAACTCTGCAGTCAAATGCTCTACCACTGAGCTATACCCCCATCCAACTCTGTATCTATGCAAATATGATCATCCACCTAAACTTATACAGTGGAAGGTGCTGCTTCTTCCTCACCAGAGCTACTAGGACCAAATTCAGCTCAGGGCAACATGGAGAGAAAGGCTTCCCTCCACAGAGTGGCTCATGATAAGCTCCATTGAAAAGATGATCTCAGAATGACTTCTGTTTTTATTTAACCAGGGTCCTGCCTGCTGCTGTTGGTGGTGATGTCAAATCTTCCCTCGTGCCAGGACATTATGAGCATGTCCCTTTGTCCTGAAGGGGATAATGCCTGCCTGAACTCCCTTAGAGATCTGTTTATAGATGTTGTCAACATGTTCCATTACTTCTTTAAGTGCTCAGTGGAGATGTTCTACGAGTGTCTAAATACTGCACTTCTTGCTTATTTCCAGAAGGAACCTTCATGTAAATGATTGGGCTATAGTATAAATGCGAATGTTAAATAAGCTAAACTTCAGATGATACACGCTCAAGATCAAAGCAGGCATCACTCAGAAATGTGGGAATAGAAGTAAGGATCACTTTTGTGAAATCTCAGACTTTAAAAAGAGTGCAATACTTTTTCAATTTCATTTTCCTTTTAAATTTAAAAATAAATGCTTTTCTATTTGTCAGCTAGGCATGTCATAATAGGATACAGAAGATCCAGTGGTTTAAACAAGAGAAACTTCTTTCCTCACAGTTCTGGATGCTGTAAGTCTCAGATCAGGAGGCTAGCAAGGTCAGCTTAGCTTCTCCCATGGGGTGGAGTGTGGGGAAGAGACAGAGGAATGACACAGAGAGACACAGAAAAGGGAAAACCCTGGTGTTTCATCTCATAAAGACACTGATCCTACAGAATTAAGGTTCCATGCTCTGACCTCATTTCACCTGAATAGATCTCCCTGGTGGCTCAGATGATAAAGAATATGCCTGGAATTTGAGACATCGGGGTTCTATCCCTTGGTCTGGAACATTCCCTGAGGAGCACAATGACAAGTCGCTCCAGTATTCTTTCCAGGGAAACCCAAAAGACAAAAGAGCCTGGAAAGTTACAGTCTATTAGGTACCCAAAAGTCAGACACAACTGAGTTTCTAACACACAAACAACCTTGATAAAGCCTGTTTTCAAGACACAGTACTTTGGCAGTTAGGGCTCCCACACAAGAATTGGGAGAACTCCTATTCAGTCCATAATAGTACCTGACCTAAATCACTCTGAGGCAGGCTAGGGGAAAGTATGTTGATTTTTTGTTCCATGAATGTTGTCTTGGGCATTCTTCACCAGGCTGAGTCAATGCACATTAAATGAGAACTGCTCTGCAGTGAACTGGGTGGATGGAATATGTGAAACAAAGTCAAATTCTAGGCTCAAGAAAGAACTGGGGTGGTTTTCTATATGTGACAAATTATTGTTCTAAGATTTGCAGTGAATAGGTTTAGAGCTACAACACAAGGGATGGTTTTCAACTGGAAAGGGTCATTCTCTTTCTGATGAAGCTACTTTGAAAGTTGTATGTTAATTCCTTTGGCCAAACAAGGAACACGCAGAAGAGCACGAAACTGATTAAAAACAAACAAACAAACAAACAAACAAACGGGGCTTCCCCTGGTGGTCCGGTGAGTAAGGACACCGCCTTGCAGTGCAAGGGGCACCGGTTCGAGCCCTGGCCTGGGAAGATCCCACGTGCCGCGGAGTGGCTGGACCGATGTGTCCAATTACCGAGCCAGAGCTCTGGAGCGCATGCGCCCAGAGCCGGCACTCTGCAAGGACAGATGCCACCGCGATGGGAGGCCCACAGGAGCCAAAGAACAAAGACGGATGAACATAGAGAAACGAAAGACCAATAGAAGTGGCCTACCTGCTCCCCTCCCTCCCCAACCTGACCCCCACCCAAAATAAATTAATTAAAAAAAAAAAAAACGGTGCTCAGCATCTCTGTTGAATTCACGCAATTGGTTTTATTCACTACTTTCTGTTTCGTGCTTCATTTTTGACTGCCCATCTTTCTTCCAGCTCTTCCAAGTAATCTCTTTAAAGGTTCATCACTTTTTCTTAACATGAGTTTTGTGCCATCAATGTGTTAGCTAGATTTTTCTACTCATATTCACAGTCCATTGATCAGTGTTTTCTATAATTTTATGCCATATTTTCTTACTTATTATTTGGTGACCATAAGCAACACTGCCTTCTACATTTAAGATGAACACAAATTTTTAGGTGTGTGGACTCAGAGATAAGTTAAAATTATAATTTGGCAACTCCTTATAAGGGAGTATATTGGTCTCAACTCACAGAAAACAGGAGGTTGAATGGTTAAATATAGGTGCATACATGCATTCTAAGACACTTCAGTTGTGTCTGACACTTGTCACCCTACTGACTGTAGACCACCAGACTCCTCTGTCCATGGGATTCTCCAGATGGAATATGTGAAACAAAGTCAAATTCTAGGCTCAAGAAAGAACTGGGGTGGTTTTCTATATGTGACAAATTATTGTTCTAAGATTTGCAGTGAATAGGTTTAGAGCTACAACACAAGGGATGGTTTTCAACTGGAAAGGGTCATTCTCTTTCTGATGAAGCTACTTTGAAAGTTGTATGTTAATTCCTTTGGCCAAACAAGGAACACGCAGAAGAGCACGAAACTGATTAAAAACAAACAAACAAACAAACAAACAAACGGGGCTTCCCCTGGTGGTCCGGTGAGTAAGGACACCGCCTTGCAGTGCAAGGGGCACCGGTTCGAGCCCTGGCCTGGGAAGATCCCACGTGCCGCGGAGTGGCTGGACCGATGTGTCCAATTACCGAGCCAGAGCTCTGGAGCGCATGCGCCCAGAGCCGGCACTCTGCAAGGACAGATGCCACCGCGATGGGAGGCCCACAGGAGCCAAAGAACAAAGACGGATGAACATAGAGAAACGAAAGACCAATAGAAGTGGCCTACCTGCTCCCCTCCCCCCCCACCCCGCCCCCCACCCAAAATAAATTAATTAAAAAAAAAAAAAACGGTGCTCAGCATCTCTGTTGAATTCACGCAATTGGTTTTATTCACTACTTTCTGTTTCGTGCTTCATTTTTGACTGCCCATCTTTCTTCCAGCTCTTCCAAGTAATCTCTTTAAAGGTTCATCACTTTTTCTTAACATGAGTTTTGTGCCATCAATGTGTTAGCTAGATTTTTCTACTCATATTCACAGTCCATTGATCAGTGTTTTCTATAATTTTATGCCATATTTTCTTACTTATTATTTGGTGACCATAAGCAACACTGCCTTCTACATTTAAGATGAACACAAATTTTTAGGTGTGTGGACTCAGAGATAAGTTAAAATTATAATTTGGCAACTCCTTATAAGGGAGTATATTGGTCTCAACTCACAGAAAACAGGAGGTTGAATGGTTAAATATAGGTGCATACATGCATTCTAAGACACTTCAGTTGTGTCTGACACTTGTCACCCTACTGACTGTAGACCACCAGACTCCTCTGTCCATGGGATTCTCCAGAGAAGAATATTGGAGAGTGTTGCTGAACCATCTTGTAGGGGATGTTCCTTACCCATGGATCAAACTGCATTTCTTACATCTCCTGCCTTGGCAGGACTGTTTTTTTACCACTAGCAGCACTTGGGAAGCACCAGATATACATATATATGCTCTATATTTGGTTCAAAAACTTAAAAAAATCAAAGCTGATACTTGATAAAACAAGGGAGGAAGTTCAATTTAGAAAAGTTAGTAAAAACATTATTTTTAAAACTTTTTTTTAATTTTTATTTTTGCCTCTAAGGCATCATTTTTATTTTTCATCTATCTTTATTCTTTTGTCATATGTGGGCCTCCCATCACAGTTACCTGTCTCATTGCAGAGCGCTGGCTCTGGGCCCATGTGCTCCAAAGCGCAGGTTCTTAGTTGAAGAAACCTGCCCAGCCATTTCTTAGCATGTGTGATCTTCCCAAGTGAGGGATCTTCCCATGCCCCTTGCACTGCAAGGCAGACTCTATCCCCTGGCCCATCAGGGAAGCCCAGTAAAAATGTTTTTATTGAGACAATGTAGAGTAAAAGTAGGAAAAGAATGACTTTTGAATTATATGTGACTCTCATAAAAAAAAATGTATATCTACCAAACTTGTTAATGTTCTGGTAATGAGTTCATCTACTAAATGTCCAAAGTATACTAAATAGTTGCCTGATCACTTCCAGGATGAGAAGTATTCCCAAGCCCAAATGCTTGTTTTTGATGACACCCTTAGATGCCACACCATTTCTCTCACAGGCCCGGAAGCAGAATAAATTCAAAACTTCTAAGTGGGTCTTTTTTCCAGGTTTTTCACTGGAGCAAGTGAGAAACTGCACTAGTGTTACCTGGATTCATATTGTTAGAGGTAATGGTCACTGCACAAGCAGAGAAAGCTTGAGGAACAGGGAGCCATTAAAGAAAAATCACATTATGTAGTTATGAATAAGTTAAAATTATAATTTGGCAACTCCTTATAAGGGAGTATATTGGTCTCAACTCACAGAAAACAGGAGGTTGAATGGTTAAATATAGGTGCATACATGCATTCTAAGACACTTCAGTTGTGTCTGACACTTGTCACCCTACTGACTGTAGACCACCAGACTCCTCTGTCCATGGGATTCTCCAGAGAAGAATATTGGAGAGTGTTGCTGAACCATCTTGTAGGGGATGTTCCTTACCCATGGATCAAACTGCATTTCTTACATCTCCTGCCTTGGCAGGACTGTTTTTTTACCACTAGCAGCACTTGGGAAGCACCAGATATACATATATATGCTCTATATTTGGTTCAAAAACTTAAAAAAATCAAAGCTGATACTTGATAAAACAAGGGAGGAAGTTCAATTTAGAAAAGTTAGTAAAAACATTATTTTTAAAACTTTTTTTTAATTTTTATTTTTGCCTCTAAGGCATCATTTTTATTTTTCATCTATCTTTATTCTTTTGTCATATGTGGGCCTCCCATCACAGTTACCTGTCTCATTGCAGAGCGCTGGCTCTGGGCCCATGTGCTCCAAAGCGCAGGTTCTTAGTTGAAGAAACCTGCCCAGCCATTTCTTAGCATGTGTGATCTTCCCAAGTGAGGGATCTTCCCATGCCCCTTGCACTGCAAGGCAGACTCTATCCCCTGGCCCATCAGGGAAGCCCAGTAAAAATGTTTTTATTGAGACAATGTAGAGTAAAAGTAGGAAAAGAATGACTTTTGAATTATATGTGACTCTCATAAAAAAAAATGTATATCTACCAAACTTGTTAATGTTCTGGTAATGAGTTCATCTACTAAATGTCCAAAGTATACTAAATAGTTGCCTGATCACTTCCAGGATGAGAAGTATTCCCAAGCCCAAATGCTTGTTTTTGATGACACCCTTAGATGCCACACCATTTCTCTCACAGGCCCGGAAGCAGAATAAATTCAAAACTTCTAAGTGGGTCTTTTTTCCAGGTTTTTCACTGGAGCAAGTGAGAAACTGCACTAGTGTTACCTGGATTCATATTGTTAGAGGTAATGGTCACTGCACAAGCAGAGAAAGCTTGAGGAACAGGGAGCCATTAAAGAAAAATCACATTATGTAGTTGATAAAGTATGAGAAAAATCAACTGTTGACTAAGATCAGTTGCAGCAAAAGAAATAACAGATCTATAAATCCTCCATTTCGACAACCTTAGTCCAACCAATGCATTACATCTAGCACTGCACATATTATACTGCATGAAAGCATGGAATGAATATAATTCCATATATGTAATATAAGATTGCTAGATTCATGGATATGCCAGAAACAAAACCGTTTTCAGCAGTCCCTGTTAGAGTGACTCTTACATGGGAGGCACTCCTACACTCACCACTCCCTTCCATCGCTTCTGCCTTTCAAGGCTCTCCTGAGTCTGCCCCTACTTCCCTGACACCACCTTCATCATCATTCTCAGGGACTCCTCGATCACTGAGTTTCCTCATTAGAACTCTAAACTCCACAATGGCTTTTATAATACTGTTTTGCTTCACATGGCTGTAACTATTACCTCGGTTCTGATGACAGCACAATCTATATATCAAGCTTCACTCCTTTATCCCAGCTTCAACTTATAGCATTATCATCTCCTTTCTGATTCCCGGCATTAACTTCATTTCTAACATTATGGAAAATATGTTCCAGAGCATCCTCCTTTAAACACAATCTGTTCTTTATTTATAACTGGCTCAATGATACCAACATTCTTTGCCTTTGTTAAGCTCATTAATACTGAGGATGGTATATTTATGCAAAATGGTCAAGAAGGAGGAGGAAGAGGGATTTTTCAATAAACTTAAATTTAGAATTTATTCAGAGATAACACATGGCCATACACTTTATACAGAAATTGATGAGAATTGCTATTTTTAGTCCTATTCAGGTCTTCTCTGCTCTTCATTTTCCATACCGCTAAAGTAGCACATGGCCATCAAGAAATCAAACATTTTAAGTAGAGATGCTGAGCCCCTGGGAGTGTCATACTGAATCCTGATAGGAGTGAAGTAGGGGGCAAACTCTCCATTGTCAATCCCACTGATGCTGCTACTAAAGACAACACTATGCCATTTTCTGTCCCTACATGGGTCAATGAAACAGAGTGTTTGGCAAGCTACATGAGGCAGGTGTCCAGATAGATTGAGGAAAAATTGTTTTCCTCATCTCTTTTTGCAATATCATGAAACAAATTATCAATCAAAAATGAACATAAATGACACATTTGATTCAATAAAATTAATGAAAAAATGTGAAAAAATCATGTGGGCATGGTTAGAATCTATGTTTCTTGGATCAGGTACTTTAGGCACATATTGAATTGTCATAAACACTTAGATTTCTTTCTGTAGGCAAGCAAATATTCAAAGATAAAAGTACTCACAGAAAGGATGGTAGAATTTCAGAGAAAAAAAATTCTTCATGGTCTACATTAAAACTTATCAGAAGAATCAGTTACTAAAATAACCTACACTTTTCCCTAATTCAACAATGTGTGAAGCTTACATTATATACTTCTGTAACATTTATTACTTTCAAAAATTTTTGCATACACATAGGAATTACAAAGAGTTTATAGGTCAGCTTCTCTCAGCACAGATCCCATGTTTCCCAAATCCACTGAATTATGAGCTATTTTAGTGAGACTGCTTCCTATGGTTGCTTAGGACAAAGATCTCACTCACAGGATACTCATGTATCTGTACTCCTGGAAAGAACCCCTATATTATATAATGATAGATCTGTGGATTATGAGAGAAGTTTCAGAGACTATCCTAGAAAATGGTGAACAGAGTGTGAAAACTGTAGAAGAATTTCAAGATATGCTACAGAAGCCATTCTGCCAGGTAAGCATCCTGTGGAGGGCTTCTTTGCTTTCCTAATGAATGAAAGAGGTGATCTATAAAATGAGAAATGAGTTCTCAAATATCACAGCATGTAACAGCAAGACTCATGACTTCTATTTTCTAGGATGCTACTACATAATGTAAGAGTCTAGTCAAGCTCAGTGATTGATTTCTACTCTTTGTGGGTCAGATTTCCACTGCAGTCTTTGAAACGTGCAGTCTACCCTGCATGGTATACAATTCCCATAGAAGCTTGTGTTTTCTTGGCCACAGATGTTTGAGATAGCTTCAAGGATAAGAGAACTAAAGAAGAGAATTCCTAAGATAAATGGTTCCTTCAAAGTACCCTAGGACATCGGCTAGTGGAATTTAGCTTCTATCCTTTCCCTGATCATGTCAAATCAAAGGATGATGGTGGCAAGGAAGAAAGGAGAAAGAAAAAATCAACCTTGAGTTATGTGTCTAGTTTTACGTTTCTAATAGGATTCCTAGAGGCTGGCTCCATACTGAATGTCTGGAGCCTTTTATATCCAGGTGTCTTTCCCAAATGTAATTTTGATAATTGGAAGGAACAAAGATACTGAAACACTAATAGACTCATGAGAAGTCATTATCCTTTGGTGTTTCAGACTGTTCTTGATGTCAAAAGAAATGAGGACATCAAATAAGTCATATGGACAGGACTCAAATCACTGAAAACGAATGATGAAGATAAGCGTCATTCTGCATTTTCTCACCTGTTCCAATGCCTGGCCGTGGATTCACGTAAAATTGACATTTACATGAACTTGGTGGCTTGCAGACTCCTTCATCTGTGGTAATCCACACACATTTGAAGGAGGTCTATGGTGTTTCCTAGTGATCCATCCTACAGAAACTTTCTTTGAGTTCTTTACATTTTGAATGCATGTTTGAGTACAATGAGGTTCATAAAAATTAATTAATTGATTGATTACAGTCTCTGTAAAGATGTCAAAATCTAAAGGGAATTTTCACTGTTTCTTGTGGTCATTTAATAGACAGTCAAAAGAAAATCCATGCCTACCACTAAGAGAAACACTTTTCTATAAAAATTAGTCACAAATAGAAGCTGACATTACAAAGAAGACTGTTAGGAGCTTATTTAAGAATCGTAGCAAATTATACTGGGTCAAGTCTTTACACTCCAAGAATTATATCATTCTGGTCACGCTACCCAAAAGACCGAATACTCAGAATTCCTTATGAAATCCAGCCATGAATGGACAGTCAACGTTCACAGTGATACAACAGAAAATACAAGTGCCTTGCAACTAGTATATCCAAATAGCATGTCATCAAATGTCTCAAGATAGTTAGCATGCTGTTTAGTCCTCCCAGGCTGTGACAACCAAATATCACAGACTTATAAACTGTAGAACCTTCTAAATCACGGCATGGTCAGACACGGGGCTCTCTGGTCATACTTCTTCCTGTGTCCTCACAGAGAGGGAAAGGCAACAGAATTCTGTGTGTCTGTGATACACACAAGCAGTCCTCTCCTTCAGGAGGCTCCATTTCGCAACTTCATCACCTCCCAAAGGCTCCACCTATGGACATCATCACCACAGAAGTCACAATATCACCATCCGAAATTTCTGGGGGACAGAGTGCTGAGACTGTAGCAGCTACAAATGGGAACTGGCTCCATCCTCCTGAGTGGCTGCCTTCAGCCAAACTTCACAGCATCCTCACTTGCTATATCATCTTGAAACCATTCTATATGTTCTCTCTCTCTGGCTTTAACAAGTTAAGCTCAGTGAGGTGTCCACTCTATCTCGTATTAAGGCTATTTACTGTTTATGTCTCCCATACCAGGGTCCAAGAGCAAAACTGGAAATTGCAGGTGTGTACACTTCTGCAAGATTTCTTCTCTCCTACTCTGGATCTTCACTCCTCTGACCCTGTTTGAAGGGGGCAGAGGATGACAAGATGGGAAAGTTCTCACTACACTGATTTGCATGACTTTAATGTAGCCTTCTCATGCCCTAGAGGAACTGACCCTGAACTCCCCCTTAAATATCAAGGTTGCCCATGAGACAGACAAGCTGTCTCACTTGTGGGGCCACCTTGGGATTTTATAAGACATTCACAAGTTGGGGATATCCGACTTCAGAGTTTCTCTTTGAACCAGGGAAAACATTCTGAGACCCACAGCTCCCCACTTGCAGCAGTCTCTCTCTGTTCCCACACTCTTTGCACCTTCCACAGGAAAATTAAGGAGCTTAAGGGAAGCTGTCTAGAGCTGGCCCACAGGAAATCTGTGCAGCATAAACACTTCAAACAAGTGAGTAAGAAAATCCTGGTGAGAATCAGACTCCATCCAGGGATCTCTGGACAACTGTCCTCCTGCTCACATACACACAGAGCAGATCAGAACATTGGATTCATAATGAAACATGAATCTGAGGCATCAGAAATCATCCCCTCTCCTTTTAGAGTAACTGTCTTTGTCCATAATTATTAGACCTTACAAACATCCCCTTCTAAGTTTCTGCATTGAAAATAAACAAAGCCTCTATTGAGACTAGAAAGACATGACTAGATTAGGGTTGTTTAGCTTTTTTAACTGTTTCCAAACAACCTGGATTGAGGACCACTTTCTCCCCTAGCTCTCCTGAAAAGGCAGTGATGTTGTTGAACTGGTTTTGCAGCATCTAGGTGAATTCTCAGGAATTTCTATCTAAATAAAACAGGAGAAGGGAAAGGGGTATGAAGAGGAAGGAGAGAAGAAGGAGACAGAAGAATGGAAAATCAGAACAGGGAAACTGAGTAAAAGCTTTAAATTCTGAAGGATAAAATGTAAATAAAAGTAGATTATTGTATCTGCTAAAGATATATATATATATGTATATATATACACACACACATGTATATGCTTTCTGTTTTATACCATAAAAGTAAATGCAATCTCTTATTCTCCTTTTACTTCTACTTTCTCTCATATCTTTTTTCTGAAATGGTGTTTTATATTAGTACTATTCCTTGTTATTTTAGAGTTGAAATAGTAGTAGAGATGAAAAGAACACTAGAGAAACCACCTCTGCTTCTTTTAACACACCATCAGGGACCGGTAGGAACCCAAGCAACACAAGGCAAGGCAAACAATCGAAAGCAATATGGCAAATGCTTTAAAATTAATCTGTTACTAGAAACACAGCCTACACACAAAACCTGAAAGGCCATAAGACATCTAAACAGAATGGGTTTCTGATAAAACAGTATCTAAACAACACCCCAGATGCATTTAACATAAAACAAAATATTCAAGCAAAAACTGACAATGACTTGTCATACAAACAATAAGGAAAATGAAAAATGAACTGAGAAAAGGCAACCCCCAAGTCAACACTGAATTTAATCACATGCAGTTATATAACAATAGGTTAAAGCAGCTATCTTCATAGAAGTGTCTAGATAAATTATATATTCTCTTATACAACAGAAAAAGAGCAGATCAGAACATTGGATTCATAATGAAACATGAATCTGAGGCATCAGAAATCATCCCCTCTCCTTTTAGAGTAACTGTCTTTGTCCATAATTATTAGACCTTACAAACATCCCCTTCTAAGTTTCTGCATTGAAAATAAACAAAGCCTCTATTGAGACTAGAAAGACATGACTAGATTAGGGTTGTTTAGCTTTTTTAACTGTTTCCAAACAACCTGGATTGAGGACCACTTTCTCCCCTAGCTCTCCTGAAAAGGCAGTGATGTTGTTGAACTGGTTTTGCAGCATCTAGGTGAATTCTCAGGAATTTCTATCTAAATAAAACAGGAGAAGGGAAAGGGGTATGAAGAGGAAGGAGAGAAGAAGGAGACAGAAGAATGGAAAATCAGAACAGGGAAACTGAGTAAAAGCTTTAAATTCTGAAGGATAAAATGTAAATAAAAGTAGATTATTGTATCTGCTAAAGATATATATATATATGTATATATATACACACACACATGTATATGCTTTCTGTTTTATACCATAAAAGTAAATGCAATCTCTTATTCTCCTTTTACTTCTACTTTCTCTCATATCTTTTTTCTGAAATGGTGTTTTATATTAGTACTATTCCTTGTTATTTTAGAGTTGAAATAGTAGTAGAGATGAAAAGAACACTAGAGAAACCACCTCTGCTTCTTTTAACACACCATCAGGGACCGGTAGGAACCCAAGCAACACAAGGCAAGGCAAACAATCGAAAGCAATATGGCAAATGCTTTAAAATTAATCTGTTACTAGAAACACAGCCTACACACAAAACCTGAAAGGCCATAAGACATCTAAACAGAATGGGTTTCTGATAAAACAGTATCTAAACAACACCCCAGATGCATTTAACATAAAACAAAATATTCAAGCAAAAACTGACAATGACTTGTCATACAAACAATAAGGAAAATGAAAAATGAACTGAGAAAAGGCAACCCCCAAGTCAACACTGAATTTAATCACATGCAGTTATATAACAATAGGTTAAAGCAGCTATCTTCATAGAAGTGTCTAGATAAATTATATATTCTCTTATACAACAGAAAAAAAATCGTATGAAAGTAACAGAAGTTATAAAAAAGAACTGCATCAAAATCACATATTAATCTTACAATAAGAAAGAAAAAAAACCAGACAGTAGTATAACAGAAGATAAGAATCAGAGAATTTAAGGACAGATTAATACCATTAGTGGAATCTGAACAACAAGTAGAAAGATGTTCAAAAAAAGAATAGACACTCTGTAAACTGTGAGATAACAATAAAAATCCAACAAGGATTTCATCATATTTCCAAAAAGAAAATGTGTCTGAAACACTCCTCAACAAATTGATGGCTGAAAACTTCCTAAATGAGAAAAAAAATACAAGCACGTGAATTCAGAAGTACAACTCTAAGTAGGATAAATCCAAAAACCCACACCAAGACACACCATAAGTATATCTCAGAAAATGAAAGATGAATGGTAAGTCTTGAAAGCAGCCATGAAGAAATGGTCCTACCTGTATAGAAACATCAGTTTCTAGGTCAGTGGATTTCTCTTACAAACTATGACGGTTTTAGGAAGGCTTAAGTCCTGAAAGAAAAGAAGTGTGTATCACAAGTTCTTCACATGGCTAAATTATTCTTCAGGGGTAAAGGGGAAATAAAAGCAGTTTCAGATGAAGCATCAACTAAAAGGTTTGGTCACTCGCAGATCTACCCTTAAAAGGATGCTAAAGACAATCCTCACAGAGAAAGGCAATATTAAAAGAACGACTTGGAACATCAGAAGGAAAGAACAATTGAAAAACAGAGTGTGTACGATGCCCCCAAACTGAAAATAATCCTCCACAGATGAAAGGCAATATTAAAAGAATGGGTTTCTGATAAAACAGTATCTAAACAACACCCCAGATGCATTTAACATAAAACAAAATATTCAAGCAAAAACTGACAATGACTTGTCATACAAACAATAAGGAAAATGAAAAATGAACTGAGAAAAGGCAACCCCCAAGTCAACACTGAATTTAATCACATGCAGTTATATAACAATAGGTTAAAGCAGCTATCTTCATAGAAGTGTCTAGATAAATTATATATTCTCTTATACAACAGAAAAAAAATCGTATGAAAGTAACAGAAGTTATAAAAAAGAACTGCATCAAAATCACATATTAATCTTACAATAAGAAAGAAAAAAAACCAGACAGTAGTATAACAGAAGATAAGAATCAGAGAATTTAAGGACAGATTAATACCATTAGTGGAATCTGAACAACAAGTAGAAAGATGTTCAAAAAAAGAATAGACACTCTGTAAACTGTGAGATAACAATAAAAATCCAACAAGGATTTCATCATATTTCCAAAAAGAAAATGTGTCTGAAACACTCCTCAACAAATTGATGGCTGAAAACTTCCTAAATGAGAAAAAAAATACAAGCACGTGAATTCAGAAGTACAACTCTAAGTAGGATAAATCCAAAAAAACCCACACCAAGACACACCATAAGTATATCTCAGAAAATGAAAGATGAATGGTAAGTCTTGAAAGCAGCCATGAAGAAATGGTCCTACCTGTATAGAAACATCAGTTTCTAGGTCAGTGGATTTCTCTTACAAACTATGACGGTTTTAGGAAGGCTTAAGTCCTGAAAGAAAAGAAGTGTGTATCACAAGTTCTTCACATGGCTAAATTATTCTTCAGGGGTAAAGGGGAAATAAAAGCAGTTTCAGATGAAGCATCAACTAAAAGGTTTGGTCACTCGCAGATCTACCCTTAAAAGGATGCTAAAGACAATCCTCACAGAGAAAGGCAATATTAAAAGAACGACTTGGAACATCAGAAGGAAAGAACAATTGAAAAAACAGAGTGTGTACGATACACTCTCCTTTTCCTCATGACATTTATACCCCACATGCAATGACTGCCATCAAAATCATAATACCTCTGACACTATCGATAATGGTATTTAAAGGTAGAGAAAGCCCTAAATGGAAAGAAGACTCCACATTTCATCACAAAATGAAAAAGTTTGATTCCAACGGACTGTGATAAATCATATTGAGGCAGATGATGGATAGATCTGTAGCCAGCTATAGAATAGACACAGTATGAGAAATATTTTCTAGCAAGAGCAAGCACACTCGAATACTGACATAAAAGGAAATCCTAAAAATGTTAAAGTAACACCAAAAGACGACAAAAGCAAAACAAGAGAAACAAGAACAAGAGGAACAAACAAAAAGCAAATAAGAAAATGTCACACTGAAGCATCAACATATCATTAATCACCAAAAATATAAGGGGCCTAAATATAGCAATCAAAAGACAGAGTTGGTGGAGTAAAGAAAAAGAAACAAACAAAAAACCATGAAGCACTGTATGGTGTTTTTGTTTATTTGTTTGTTTCTTTTTAAATTTTTATTGGCATCTAGTTGATTTACAATGTTGTGTTAGTCTCAGGTATACAACAAACTAAACCAGTTCTACATAAACCTATATCCTCTTTTTTTCCGGATTATTTCCCTAAAGGGGCCATGATAGACTATTGAGAAGAATTTTTTGTGCTATACTGCAGATTTTTATTAGTAAGATATCTGTACCTTCTTAATGAAAAGCCCATTTTGGCATTACTGAATATTTTTTTCTCTAGTAATGTTATCTAGTAATGTTAAATGCTTAATGTTAATCAGTGGATTTCTCTTACAAACTATGACGGTTTTAGGAAGGCTTAAGTCCTGAAAGAAAAGAAGTGTGTATCACAAGTTCTTCACATGGCTAAATTATTCTTCAGGGGTAAAGGGGAAATAAAAGCAGTTTCAGATGAAGCATCAACTAAAAGGTTTGGTCACTCGCAGATCTACCCTTAAAAGGATGCTAAAGACAATCCTCACAGAGAAAGGCAATATTAAAAGAACGACTTGGAACATCAGAAGGAAAGAACAATTGAAAAAACAGAGTGTGTACGATACACTCTCCTTTTCCTCATGACATTTATACCCCACATGCAATGACTGCCATCAAAATCATAATACCTCTGACACTATCGATAATGGTATTTAAAGGTAGAGAAAGCCCTAAATGGAAAGAAGACTCCACATTTCATCACAAAATGAAAAAGTTTGATTCCAACGGACTGTGATAAATCATATTGAGGCAGATGATGGATAGATCTGTAGCCAGCTATAGAATAGACACAGTATGAGAAATATTTTCTAGCAAGAGCAAGCACACTCGAATACTGACATAAAAGGAAATCCTAAAAATGTTAAAGTAACACCAAAAGACGACAAAAGCAAAACAAGAGAAACAAGAACAAGAGGAACAAACAAAAGCAAATAAGAAAATGTCACACTGAAGCATCAACATATCATTAATCACCAAAAATATAAGGGGCCTAAATATAGCAATCAAAAGACAGAGTTGGTGGAGTAAAGAAAAAGAAACAAACAAAAAACCATGAAGCACTGTATGGTGTTTTTGTTTATTTGTTTGTTTCTTTTTAAATTTTTATTGGCATCTAGTTGATTTACAATGTTGTGTTAGTCTCAGGTATACAACAAACTAAACCAGTTCTACATAAACCTATATCCTCTTTTTTTCCGGATTATTTCCCTAAAGGGGCCATGATAGACTATTGAGAAGAATTTTTTGTGCTATACTGCAGATTTTTATTAGTAAGATATCTGTACCTTCTTAATGAAAAGCCCATTTTGGCATTACTGAATATTTTTTTCTCTAGTAATGTTATCTAGTAATGTTAAATGCTTATTTAACTGTTTCCAAACAGCCTGGAAAGAGGACCATTCTCTCTCCTAGCTCTCCTGAAAAGGCAGTGATGTTGCTGGACTAGTTTGGCAGCATCTAGGCAATTTTTTCAGGAATTCCTAGCACAATAAGACAGGAGAAGAGAAAGGGGGATGAAGAGGAAGGAAAGAAGAGGAAGACAGAAGAATGGAAAAACAGTAAAGGGAAAGTGAATAGAAGCTTTAAATTTTGAAGGATAAAATGCAAATAAGAATAGATTACTGTATTTGGTGAAGACCCATATATTTATAATAGGAGTATTCTTTTTTCTTTCTTTTTTTTTTTTTTTTTTACTTTCAACACTGTTTTGTTCTTTACCGGTATGTACAATCCCACATTAGTCATATGTATATCGCTGGCCCCCATCCCATCCCACAAGGCCTTCTTTCAGTGCACCTGCAGAATCACCTATTCCTACAGCACAATGACAATAGCTATCTGTTAAAAGTCACATATGATAGTATAGGTTTCCATGTTACTCCCTCTACACCTCCCACACCCTGTTCATTCCTCACAATGTGCATACATCAGTTCTCTATGTTTGTTTTTCCATCACTTCACTGCATGTGTTATTATTACCCTCTTTTTAGATTCCATACATAAGTGTTAGTATAATATAGTTGTCTTTCTCTTTTTAACTTACTTCACATTTTGTAATAGATTCTAGATACATCCATCTCATTATAACTGATTCTTCTGCATTTCTTTTTACAGCTGAGTAGTACTCCATTGTATATATGCACCAGAGCTTTTGTATCCATTCATTCGTCAATGGACATCCAGGTTGCTTCCATGTTCTTGCTATTGTATAGAGAGCAGCAATGAACATTGGGATACAAGTATCTCTTTCAATTTTGATTTCATCAAAGTATAAGCCTAATAGTGGAACTGCTGGGTCATATGCTGCTTCTATTTTTAGTTTTTTGAGAAATCTCCATACTGTCTTCCATACTGGCTGTATCAATTTACATTCCCACCGCCAGTGCAAGAATGTTCCCTTTTCTCCACACCCTCTCCAGTATTTATTGTCTGTAGATTTTTTGATGATGGCCATTCTGGCTGGTGTGAGGTGGTATCTCACTTTAGTTTTGATTTGCATTTCTCTAATAATAACTGAGGTTGAGCATCGTTTTATGTGCTTTTTCACCATCTGTTTGTCCTGTTTAGAGAGATGTCTGTTAAGGTCTCTTTCCCATTTTTTGATTGGGTTGTTGTTCACTTTTCCAGTGCTGAGTTGTCTGAGTTGTTTGTAGATATTGGAGATTAATTCTTTGTCTGTTGTTTCATTTGCTATTATTTTCCCCCATTCTGTGGGTTGTCTGTTCATCTTTTCTGTAGTTTCTTTTGCTGTGCAAAAGCTTTTAAGTTTCATTAGGTGCCACATGTTAATTTTTGTTTTTAGTTCCGCTATACTAGTAGGCAGGTCATAGAAGATCTTGCTTTGATTTATGTCACTGAGTGTTGAGTGTTTTTTTTTGTTACTTCTGAGTTGAAATAGTATTAGAGATCAATAGAACATGTGACCTCTTCACAACAGAATCAAGGGAAATTCTTTCTGTCATAATGATGCATGTATCTACTACAATATGTCATATCCACTATATCAGGGACCAGCGGAACTAAGACATCAATATATATAGCATTTACGGTATCAGTGAAGGATTAAATATGGCCAAAAACACAAGAAATGTTCTTCTTTTCTAACAGATATGTAATATCTCTCATAATTATGCTGCCACAATGTGCTACCTACATTATGGTAGGGCTAGAAAGAAGAACATCTTGTAAGGACTGTTTATATATTAGGATCATTTATGCCTATTTGGAGAGCTTGTATTTATTCTACAAGGCAACAGGAAACCAGAAAATTTTAGTACAAGAAGCCAGTGTGTCCAGAATTGACAAAGGAAACATTAATCTGTATTGATAGGTTGTGGGTGTCTGGGCTGGAAGAGAAAAAGAAGCAGCCTAGGTTGATTCCTAGGTCAAAAATATGCCCTGGAGAAGTGAATGGTTTCCCACTTTGGTATTTGTGCCTGGAAACTTCCAGGGACAGAGGACCCTTGTGGGCTGCCATCCATGGGGTCACATAGAGCCAGATAAAATTGAATGACTAACAAAACACATTCTAAGCCACATTATACCCCAAGTAAGTAACATTTTATGCACAAAATTTTTTATAATTCTCTATTTCCAAAAGAATTCATCTCCAAATTATTTTCATTTTACAACACACTGATAGTGCCCCAAATTATATAATGCAAACCAAATATTCATTATTTTCATTAATTAAACAAAGTATAAATTAAATGAGAGAGATATTTTTACTTTTGTGTGTTGGGTGCTGAGTTTTTTTTTTCTTTGGAGTTGTTTTTTTAGATATTGGAGATTAATTCTTTGTCTGTTGTTTCATTTGCTATTATTTTCCCCCATTCTGTGGGTTGTCTGTTCATCTTTTCTGTAGTTTCTTTTGCTGTGCAAAAGCTTTTAAGTTTCATTAGGTGCCACATGTTAATTTTTGTTTTTAGTTCCGCTATACTAGTAGGCAGGTCATAGAAGATCTTGCTTTGATTTATGTCACTGAGTGTTGAGTGTTTTTTTTTGTTACTTCTGAGTTGAAATAGTATTAGAGATCAATAGAACATGTGACCTCTTCACAACAGAATCAAGGGAAATTCTTTCTGTCATAATGATGCATGTATCTACTACAATATGTCATATCCACTATATCAGGGACCAGCGGAACTAAGACATCAATATATATAGCATTTACGGTATCAGTGAAGGATTAAATATGGCCAAAAACACAAGAAATGTTCTTCTTTTCTAACAGATATGTAATATCTCTCATAATTATGCTGCCACAATGTGCTACCTACATTATGGTAGGGCTAGAAAGAAGAACATCTTGTAAGGACTGTTTATATATTAGGATCATTTATGCCTATTTGGAGAGCTTGTATTTATTCTACAAGGCAACAGGAAACCAGAAAATTTTAGTACAAGAAGCCAGTGTGTCCAGAATTGACAAAGGAAACATTAATCTGTATTGATAGGTTGTGGGTGTCTGGGCTGGAAGAGAAAAAGAAGCAGCCTAGGTTGATTCCTAGGTCAAAAATATGCCCTGGAGAAGTGAATGGTTTCCCACTTTGGTATTTGTGCCTGGAAACTTCCAGGGACAGAGGACCCTTGTGGGCTGCCATCCATGGGGTCACATAGAGCCAGATAAAATTGAATGACTAACAAAACACATTCTAAGCCACATTATACCCCAAGTAAGTAACATTTTATGCACAAAATTTTTTATAATTCTCTATTTCCAAAAGAATTCATCTCCAAATTATTTTCATTTTACAACACACTGATAGTGCCCCAAATTATATAATGCAAACATATCATAAATATATTGCTATTCAAATATCTTGTCACAGTTTCAAACTATAAACAAAGTATAAATTAAATGAGAGAGATATATTTTAATACATATGGTATCATTCTCCTCCCAAAGGAATGAGGACATTCGTTTTTAAGGAGACTGGACTAATAGATTCAGCATGTCCACACGTAGTTATAACAATCACAACTGTTTATGATAATAAAGTAACTTCCTTTATACAAAATTTAAAGCAAAGTTCTCAGAATACCACAAGTGGCTTAAAATAAAATAATATATGAATATCTATCTTTATATACATATATATATATAATTTGACAAGCTCAAATAAGTCATTACAATTAGTCTGTTTGTTATTCCATCAATCCATCTGCTTAAAACTATTCAAAAAATAGATTTTTTTTTCTTTTCAAGGGGCTAAATTTCAAGTCATAACAAAAACAGAGCAATGACCTATTCTTATGGCTCATTATATATATTCTTATAGGTCATAAATAACATATACTATGGGTATCATTCTACACACACACACACACACACACACACACACACACACACACATATCCATTTGTAAAGAGAAGTAATGAAGAGGGCTTCCCTGGTGGTTCAGTGGGTAAGGACACTGCCTTGCAGTGCAAGCGGCGCCAGCTGAACCCCTGGCCTGGGAAGATCCCATGTGCCGTGGAGCGACTGGACTGATTTGTCCAGCTACCAAGCTGGAGCTCTGGAGCGCATGCGCCCAGAGCCGGTGCTCTGCAGTGAGAGAGGCCACTGCAATGGGAGGCCCACACAGGCTGAAAGAACAAAGATGGAAATACACAAAATATCAATAGAAGATCCACTCCCAAAAAAAGGAAGTAATGAAGAGATACAGGACTTACACTTTATTGAAACAGAGAGTGTACTCACTCAGAACTGAATGTGCCTGTCATCTCAGGCACGTAGAGGATACCACTCTAATGCAGAAAGTGAAGACGAACTAAAGAGCCTCTTGAGGAGGGTGAAGAAGAGAGTACAAAACCTGGTTTAAAACTCAATATTCAAAAAATTATGATCACAGCATCCAGTCCCATCACCTGATGGCAAACACATGGGGAACAAACAAAAGTGAAAATTTCCTTCTCTAGGACTCCAAAGTGAATGATTGCTATTCAAATATCTTGTCACAGTTTCAAACTATAAACAAAGTATAAATTAAATGAGAGAGATATATTTTAATACATATGGTATCATTCTCCTCCCAAAGGAATGAGGACATTCGTTTTTAAGGAGACTGGACTAATAGATTCAGCATGTCCACACGTAGTTATAACAATCACAACTGTTTATGATAATAAAGTAACTTCCTTTATACAAAATTTAAAGCAAAGTTCTCAGAATACCACAAGTGGCTTAAAATAAAATAATATATGAATATCTATCTTTATATACATATATATATATAATTTGACAAGCTCAAATAAGTCATTACAATTAGTCTGTTTGTTATTCCATCAATCCATCTGCTTAAAAACTATTCAAAAAATAGATTTTTTTTTCTTTTCAAGGGGCTAAATTTCAAGTCATAACAAAAACAGAGCAATGACCTATTCTTATGGCTCATTATATATATTCTTATAGGTCATAAATAACATATACTATGGGTATCATTCTACACACACACACACACACACACACACACACACACACACACATATCCATTTGTAAAGAGAAGTAATGAAGAGGGCTTCCCTGGTGGTTCAGTGGGTAAGGACACTGCCTTGCAGTGCAAGCGGCGCCAGCTGAACCCCTGGCCTGGGAAGATCCCATGTGCCGTGGAGCGACTGGACTGATTTGTCCAGCTACCAAGCTGGAGCTCTGGAGCGCATGCGCCCAGAGCCGGTGCTCTGCAGTGAGAGAGGCCACTGCAATGGGAGGCCCACACAGGCTGAAAGAACAAAGATGGAAATACACAAAATATCAATAGAAGATCCACTCCCAAAAAAAGGAAGTAATGAAGAGATACAGGACTTACACTTTATTGAAACAGAGAGTGTACTCACTCAGAACTGAATGTGCCTGTCATCTCAGGCACGTAGAGGATACCACTCTAATGCAGAAAGTGAAGACGAACTAAAGAGCCTCTTGAGGAGGGTGAAGAAGAGAGTACAAAACCTGGTTTAAAACTCAATATTCAAAAAATTATGATCACAGCATCCAGTCCCATCACCTGATGGCAAACACATGGGGAACAAACAAAAAGTGAAAAATTTCCTTCTCTAGGACTCCAAAATAACTGTTGATGGTGACTACAGTCAAGAAATTAAAACATGCTTGATCATTGGAAGAAAAAATATCAGTCTTAAGAGTATTAAGAAGCTGAAACATCACTTAGCCAACAAAAATCTCTGTCATCAATCCAGCAGTCATGTATGATAGTGAGATTTGGACCATCAAGAAGGGTGAGTGCCCAAGGATTGATGCTTTCAAATGGTGGTGCTGGAAAAGGGCACAACAAGAGACAACATACAAACAACCAGGTTTTGAAAGCCTTTCTGTCCCCATTGACTGTGAGTCCCATCTAGAGGGCGCCTGTAAGGAGACCCCATGCTCACAAGCAGGCTAGCCTGGGAGGCACAGGAGGTCCCCCGGAGCAGGGAAGATTCTGCCAGAACAAGAACCTGACCAGGGAAACCTCCACAAGACTGAAACTCCCTTTGGAACTGGGTACACAAGAAAGGGCCATGGGGAGCAAGGAGAAGAAACTCAATCATACAGGCAAAAGGGCCAGGAAACCTCCATGTCTCCAAGAGACTAAACCTTCCTTCCTCTGTCCACAAGCAGGTAGCAGCTGGGAGGCACTAAGAGGGGATCCTGCTGTAAGAATTTTGGTTCAAGAAACCCCTTTTCCATAAAGGCCCTGCACTACCTTCTTTCACTAAGAGACCCCCCCAGTGACGAAGACTGGGGAAACCACTTTTGCTTTCTAAGACATAAGATCAGGAACTAGTGGGCACCCAAGCAACACTAGATAACTCAAACAGATGAAAATAATTAAAATAAAAATAATTAACATTAAAATAAGTAAAAGTAATCTGTTACTAGCAATCTGTTACACCACCCACAGATGAAGCCTGGAGGGCCACAATAAATCTAAAAAGAATGGCTTTGGGACTTCCCTGGTGGTTCAGTGTTTAAAAATCCACTTGGCAATGCGTGGGGAACGGCTTCAGTCCCTGGTTAGGAAACCACGATCACACATGCCTTGAAGCAACTAAGCCTATGCAACACAAACAAGACCTGACACAGACAAATAAATAAATTTTAAAAAGAGAAAGAAACAGAAGGAATACATGGTCAGTATTTAGAAAATAAAAATAAAAAGGATGGCTTTCTGATAAATAGGATCTCAAAATCTTCTAGTATAAGACAAAATATATAATCAAGAACTGAAAACGGGGCTTCCCTGGTGGGCCAGTGGATAAAGAGTTTGCCTTGCAGTGAAAGTGACTCTGGTTCCATCCCTGGCCTGGGAAGATTCCACATGCTGTGGAGTGGCTGTACCGGTGTGTCCAATTATGAGCCAGCACTCTGGAGCACATGTGCCCAAAGCCGGTGCTCTGCTACAAGAGAGCCCACTGCAATGGGAGGCCCTGACAGGCCAAAGAACAAAGATGGATAAAAATAAATAAATGAAGGACCAATAAAAGAGGCCAAAAAAAGAAAAAAGAAAAAAAAACACCTGAAAATGGAGGCTTCCCTGGTTGTCCAGTTGGTAAAGAGTCCTTCTTGCAGTGAAAGGGGCACCAGTTCAATCCCTGGCCCAGGAAGATCCTGCATGCTAAAGAACGGCTAGGCCAGTGTGCCCAATTATGAGTCAGTGCTCTAGGAAGCATGTGCCCAAAGCCAGTGCTCTGCAATGAGAGAGGCCACTGTAATGGCAGGCTCACACATGCCAAAGAATAAAGATGTATGAAAAATAAATGATGACTTAGAGGTAAAAAAAAATTTTTTTTTTCTCAAAACTAAACAAAAAACTGGGCTTCCCTGGTGGTCCAATGGGTAAGGACACCACCTTGCAGTGCATGAGGCACCAGTTCGATCCCTAGCCTGGGAGGATCCCACGTGCTATGGAGCAACTGGGCCAGTGTGTCCAACTACCGAACTGGAGCTCTGGAGAGCACACACCCGGAGCTGGTGCTATGCAGTGGGGGAGGCCACTGCAAAAAGTGGTCCACACAGGTGAAAGAATGGAGATGGATGGAAATAAATAAATGAAAGACCAATAGAAGTGGTCAAAAATACATAAATAAATGAATGAATAAAATAAATTTAAAAAACTGAAAATGAGTTGTCATACCAAGAACCAAGAAAAGTAAAAATGGACTGAGAAAAGATAACCACCAATATCAACACTGAAAATTAGTAGATGTAGTTATCTAACAAAAGTTTTAAGAAACACCATAAAAAATTAAAGATAAATTACATATTCCCTTGGAAAAACTGAAAAAATCTTATGAAAAAAATAGAAGTTATAAAAAGGAATGAATCAAAATTGCATAAGTTAATAATACAATAAGAAAGAAAAAACACCACACAGTACAGCTAACAGAAGAAAAGAATCAGAGAATTTCAGGACAGATGAATATAATTCATGAAATATAAACAATAAAGAAGAAAGACAGACCAAAAATAAAAACAATAGAGCCCCTATGAACTGTGAGATAACAATAAAAAATTCAACACCCACCTCATCCTATTTCCAGAAAAAGAATGGGACTGAAAGAGTCCTCAAAGCACTAATGGCTAAAAGCTTTTGAAATGGGGAAAAGATAGAAGCATGAAGATTCAAAAAGCACAACCATTCAAAACAGGATAAATACAAAGAAATCCACACCAAAACACATTAAAAGTATATTTCAAAAAATGAAACACAAAGGAAAAAACCTGAAAGCAGCCAGGAGCAAATGGTGCCCTACCTGTAGGGAAACTTCAGTTCTTTCTCTATGGCTCAATCTACAGGTACCAGCAAGGGGAAAGAGATATAAGCATTCCATGGACATGACTCGGAAGTAGTACCCTACTTATATCGCCTCCTGGCTTTCCTCAAGAAGCATTCCCTGAATTGGATTTCCTCCATCCTAGCCACCATATCAGACCAATTCCTTACAGTCAACAGCAGTCCTCACCCTGGGATTATTCTGCAATCTCCATGGCCCTAGTTTTGAGCTTCCGTGGATACCAGTGGATTTACCACCCTGTCTGAGGTATGAACGGCTGAGGCATGGGTTGTCTATACGGTTCTTACTCTATTTAAACTGTCACACATTCGATAGTTCACTCCTCAACAGGTTTAAATGATGCCTTTCTGTTCCAATGAATTCCCATGGATGCAGGGATCTCACTAGTGCACATCAGATCCCTCACTGCCAGGTTCAGGTTGGTTCCACTTGCTCTCCCCCTCCTTCTCCCTTCATCCTTGTTCTTTCTTTCCTTTATCCTACTGAGTTCTGTGTGGATCCAGATATCCCTTTTCATTACTTACAGACTCCTGCCAGTATTCACTTAGTCTTTAGGAAGAGCTGCTTCATCTTTGGACATCCTTCAGGCATCTGTGGAGAGAGATTTACTCCACTTCCATCTACCCCTCCATCATCTTGTCAACCCTCATTTATACAGGTATTAGAAAACATTTCCCTTTCTATTAAATAACATAGCCATCACCACACGTTTTAACTTTTTTTGGAAACAACATGGTTAAGTTCCATTCTCTTGGAAAATTTCAAATATAATCTTATCTGTTATACTCACTATGCTATACATGAGCATGTGTGTTACTACATGGTCATACATTTTACAAAGCACCTTATGGGTTTTAATATATTTAAGCCTATTCAGTTGTTCTCTGCCCTTCTTTCCTTGTACCAGAAAAGTAGTTCATGGCCATTAAGAAATGAGACATTTTAATTAGAGATGCTCAGTCCCTGGGAGTTTCATGTTCAGTTCTCACAGCAGTGGCCGAAACACTCTATTGTAAATTTCACTTATGCTGTTACAGACAACACTGTGCCATTTTCTGCCCCTAAACATGTCAAAAAATAAATAAATAAATGGTTCCAGAGAATGCTCAGGGAAGAAAACCTTGGACTTGGAGGACCATAGATTCTCCCCGCCCCTAGGGAACAGTACCCTACTTATATCGCCTCCTGGCTTTCCTCAAGAAGCATTCCCTGAATTGGATTTCCTCCATCCTAGCCACCATATCAGACCAATTCCTTACAGTCAACAGCAGTCCTCACCCTGGGATTATTCTGCAATCTCCATGGCCCTAGTTTTGAGCTTCCGTGGATACCAGTGGATTTACCACCCTGTCTGAGGTATGAACGGCTGAGGCATGGGTTGTCTATACGGTTCTTACTCTATTTAAACTGTCACACATTCGATAGTTCACTCCTCAACAGGTTTAAATGATGCCTTTCTGTTCCAATGAATTCCCATGGATGCAGGGATCTCACTAGTGCACATCAGATCCCTCACTGCCAGGTTCAGGTTGGTTCCACTTGCTCTCCCCCTCCTTCTCCCTTCATCCTTGTTCTTTCTTTCCTTTATCCTACTGAGTTCTGTGTGGATCCAGATATCCCTTTTCATTACTTACAGACTCCTGCCAGTATTCACTTAGTCTTTAGGAAGAGCTGCTTCATCTTTGGACATCCTTCAGGCATCTGTGGAGAGAGATTTACTCCACTTCCATCTACCCCTCCATCATCTTGTCAACCCTCATTTATACAGGTATTAGAAAACATTTCCCTTTCTATTAAATAACATAGCCATCACCACACGTTTTAACTTTTTTTGGAAACAACATGGTTAAGTTCCATTCTCTTGGAAAATTTCAAATATAATCTTATCTGTTATACTCACTATGCTATACATGAGCATGTGTGTTACTACATGGTCATACATTTTACAAAGCACCTTATGGGTTTTAATATATTTAAGCCTATTCAGTTGTTCTCTGCCCTTCTTTCCTTGTACCAGAAAAGTAGTTCATGGCCATTAAGAAATGAGACATTTTAATTAGAGATGCTCAGTCCCTGGGAGTTTCATGTTCAGTTCTCACAGCAGTGGCCGAAACACTCTATTGTAAATTTCACTTATGCTGTTACAGACAACACTGTGCCATTTTCTGCCCCTAAACATGTCAAAAAATAAATAAATAAATGGTTCCAGAGAATGCTCAGGGAAGAAAACCTGGGACTTGGAGGACCATAGATTGGAACTCCCCAGCATCATGAATAAACACTCTAGGGCAGTGCTCATGACTGCGTATTTCTGGGAACAGCCCCAATTTCAATTCTTGGGCACTGTACCACCTAAAAGTAAATGCAGGAAAGGATTAGAGTTTGCTATGATACTGAGTCAAAGATAAGCGTGTTTGTAAGTTTATTTTTCTCATTAAACTACAAAGTTACTGAATAAGTATCCAATGTTAATAGACACTTTCAGTTTCTAGTCGGATGACTGACAAAAATCCCCTTTAGTTTTGCATTGGATTTCTGAGTATGCTATATGATTACCAATATATATATTTTTAATTTTGGCCTCTTTTATTGATTTTTTTGTATATTTCTTTTCATCCATCTTTATTCTTCAGCCTATGTGGGCCTCCCATTGCAGTGGCCTCTCTCATTGCAGAGCACCAGTTCTGAGCACATGCACTCCAGAGCACCAGTTCATAATTGGACACACCGGTCCAGCCGTTCTGTGGAAAGTGAGATCTTCCTGGGACGGGGATCAAACCTTGTACTCCTTGCAAACCAAGTGCTCCTTGCACTACAAGGTGGTGTCCTTACCCACTGAACCACTAGGGAAGTCCCAATAAAATATTTTTAATTAAATTTATGTATTTTTACTAAAAAGAAAATTGCCTTACAATATTGTGCTGCCAAACTTCAACAGGAATCAGCCATAAAATTCATATCACTCTCCCTCCTGACTCTCCCTCCCACCTCCCTTCCCATTCCACCCCTCCAGGTTGTTACTGAAAAATACATGCTTCACAAATTTGCATGTCCTCTTTGTACAGGAGCCATGTTAATCTTCTCTGTTTTTCCAATTATTTACTATATGTGCTCCTAAAGTAGTGCACTAATAACAGTTTAACTGAAGAAAATCATACATTTAGTCATCTACCAATAAATGGCTGGGATATTCCACTTCATGTATTGGCTCCTATAAAATCTAATTTTCATAAGGCCCATAGACCCATGTAGGAATTAACCATTTATTTATATTTATGCATACCACATGTGTTCATATACAGCAGTATATGCACACTAGTATATCTTTGTTACTTCCCCTGCTTGTCACAGTAAGTGCTTAGTTGATGAGGGAGATAGTTCTGAGTTTCTGAAATTTCTGGCTTCCTTTTGACAACCCCTTCTTTTATTTTCACCACCTAAATTTAAATCACCATTTTATTATTAGATACCATGCCCCTCTATAACTAAGAGCAGAGAAGATCTAGTGATATCTTATCCTTAATTAAATTTCCACTCATCTGGTAAATTGGAGAAAGAACAATGTTCAGATCTGATTAAGGATAATAAAATCTCTCATTTATCAGTACTTTTCCATACTAAATTCTTGCTCATTTCAGTCTTAAATTCTACCTACTTACAAATGACAGAATAGAAAAGTAATATCATGTTTGCTAGAATCTATAATTGCATCCTTCTGTTGGCCTATGGTAGGCCCAGGAATAATTTCTGAAATATTACAATACATCATGTATGCACAAAGGTTTAGTTCTATTATCATGGAGGAGATGTTTGGAAATGATTCAAAAGCTCAACCCCATGGCTTTCAGAATTTACTCCCAACCAGAGGAGATAAATTTTGTCCATAAATTGTCAAAGTCAGGAAAGGACAGGCCTTGACTGGGGAGCAAGCAAAGATGTCATGGGTGTTGGCCTGGTAATTTTCTTGTATTACTACTTGGAGATCTATTTGCTATATTCTCAAAGAAACAACCTTAACAAAATTAATGATGCATTAAGATAGAAGTTTTGGGGCTTCCCTGGTGGTCCAGTGGGTAAGGACATCGCCTTGCAGTGCAAGGGGTGCCGATTCGATCCCTGGCCTGGGAAGATCCCACGTGCCGCAGAGCGGCTCAACCGAGGTGTCCAATTACCAAACCGGACCTCTGGAGCGCATGCGCCCAGAGCCAGTGCTCTGCGACAACAGAGGCCACTGTGATGGGAGGTCCACACGGGCCAAGAAACGGGGATGGATGAAAATAGACAAATGAAAGACCAATAGAAGTAGCCCGTCTGCTCCCCTCCCCCCCCCCCCCCCCCCCCAAAAACTAAAAAAAAAAATAAATCTTAAAAAAAAAAAAAAAACGATAAAGGTTTTACCAAGGTGTAAAAGAAAGGCTAGCCAGGAGAACCGCGACCAGAAACTGATAGTTGTCAAAGTCTTAATAGTACATGTTTTATAGATAGAGCAGAACAAGTGGATAACATTGGAGTTCTAGAGCTTCTGCTGTTGTGTGGTCAAAGACAAAAGTATCTTTCTCTGAAAGCAGAGCCATCACAGCCCCTGATGAAATTTAAATCACCATTTTATTATTAGATACCATGCCCCTCTATAACTAAGAGCAGAGAAGATCTAGTGATATCTTATCCTTAATTAAATTTCCACTCATCTGGTAAATTGGAGAAAGAACAATGTTCAGATCTGATTAAGGATAATAAAATCTCTCATTTATCAGTACTTTTCCATACTAAATTCTTGCTCATTTCAGTCTTAAATTCTACCTACTTACAAATGACAGAATAGAAAAGTAATATCATGTTTGCTAGAATCTATAATTGCATCCTTCTGTTGGCCTATGGTAGGCCCAGGAATAATTTCTGAAATATTACAATACATCATGTATGCACAAAGGTTTAGTTCTATTATCATGGAGGAGATGTTTGGAAATGATTCAAAAGCTCAACCCCATGGCTTTCAGAATTTACTCCCAACCAGAGGAGATAAATTTTGTCCATAAATTGTCAAAGTCAGGAAAGGACAGGCCTTGACTGGGGAGCAAGCAAAGATGTCATGGGTGTTGGCCTGGTAATTTTCTTGTATTACTACTTGGAGATCTATTTGCTATATTCTCAAAGAAACAACCTTAACAAAATTAATGATGCATTAAGATAGAAGTTTTGGGGCTTCCCTGGTGGTCCAGTGGGTAAGGACATCGCCTTGCAGTGCAAGGGGTGCCGATTCGATCCCTGGCCTGGGAAGATCCCACGTGCCGCAGAGCGGCTCAACCGAGGTGTCCAATTACCAAACCGGACCTCTGGAGCGCATGCGCCCAGAGCCAGTGCTCTGCGACAACAGAGGCCACTGTGATGGGAGGTCCACACGGGCCAAGAAACGGGGATGGATGAAAATAGACAAATGAAAGACCAATAGAAGTAGCCCGTCTGCTCCCCTCCCTCCCCACCCCACCCTCCAAAAGCTAAATAAATAAATAAATCTTAAAAAAAAAAAAAAAACGATAAAGGTTTTACCAAGGTGTAAAAGAAAGGCTAGCCAGGAGAACCGCGACCAGAAACTGATAGTTGTCAAAGTCTTAATAGTACATGTTTTATAGATAGAGCAGAACAAGTGGATAACATTGGAGTTCTAGAGCTTCTGCTGTTGTGTGGTCAAAGACAAAAGTATCTTTCTCTGAAAGCAGAGCCATCACAGCCCCTGATGGGGTCCCTGTGACACACATGCAGGCTGAGAGCCCGCAGGCAAGCGTGATGTGACATGAGGAAGTGAGAAGATGACTGTACTGGTGCCCAGTCCCCTCCACCTGCTAGTAATGGCACTTGGGGAAAATCACTTGCCCTTTCTCAGTCACTGTATCTTCATTAATATAATTTGATGATAACTGTGAAGATTAAGGCTAGCTCACAGGGTTCCTGTGAAAGACAAAATTTAAACTGTTTCAAAGCTTTTGGTAAAGTATCAAAGAAATGCATGGGGTTATTAAGAGGAGTTTGTATGTAGATTCATAGATTCAAGATACAGTATCCTATCTCACTTAGACGTCTCTTGGTATTCAATAGTGGTGATCAGTCAGTCATTGTTTGTTCCTACCCACCATGATGGCAAACCACACAGATCAATGGTGCTGTTCTTGCATTTCAGTGTCAAAAAAGCAGGCATTAATCAATGTACAGTGAAAACCTCACGAACTCCTAGAGAGCCTGGATGTTGAAACTCTGCAGAGTCCTTAGACATTCAACTATCTTAAGAGAATGACAAACACTCTTGCTCAGAGTTAAGTTCCAAATGTGTGAAAAGTACAGAAGCACTTCCTGGAGCAATAAAAAAATAAAAATAAAGGAAGCAACCTACCTCTTCCTCACAAAAGCTACTGCTATAGCACCATATTCTGCTCAGGGCAACAGGGAAAGAAAGGCTTCTCTCTCCACAGGATGGCATGTGATAACCTCAGGTGTACAGATAATCTCCAAGTGGTTTTTGCTTTTACTGAAGCAGGGTCCTGTCTGCTCCTGCTGCTGGTGATGTCAAATCTGCACTTGTGCCAGGGAGACCACGTCGGATGCCGGAACTTCTGTCCTATAGGGGATCAAACTTGTGCTGAAGCCATGAACAACCTGTTCTTCCATGCTGGCAATACATACAGCAACTTAGTTTTCCCAGAACATGTTCAATGAGATTGTAAGTGTTGCACTTCTTGCTTATTTCCAGAACAAATCTTCATGTAAGTGGCCACTTCTTGCAACAGGCATTGGAGTTCTAGAGCTTCTGCTGTTGTGTGGTCAAAGACAAAAGTATCTTTCTCTGAAAGCAGAGCCATCACAGCCCCTGATGGGGTCCCTGTGACACACATGCAGGCTGAGAGCCCGCAGGCAAGCGTGATGTGACATGAGGAAGTGAGAAGATGACTGTACTGGTGCCCAGTCCCCTCCACCTGCTAGTAATGGCACTTGGGGAAAATCACTTGCCCTTTCTCAGTCACTGTATCTTCATTAATATAATTTGATGATAACTGTGAAGATTAAGGCTAGCTCACAGGGTTCCTGTGAAAGACAAAATTTAAACTGTTTCAAAGCTTTTGGTAAAGTATCAAAGAAATGCATGGGGTTATTAAGAGGAGTTTGTATGTAGATTCATAGATTCAAGATACAGTATCCTATCTCACTTAGACGTCTCTTGGTATTCAATAGTGGTGATCAGTCAGTCATTGTTTGTTCCTACCCACCATGATGGCAAACCACACAGATCAATGGTGCTGTTCTTGCATTTCAGTGTCAAAAAAGCAGGCATTAATCAATGTACAGTGAAAACCTCACGAACTCCTAGAGAGCCTGGATGTTGAAACTCTGCAGAGTCCTTAGACATTCAACTATCTTAAGAGAATGACAAACACTCTTGCTCAGAGTTAAGTTCCAAATGTGTGAAAAGTACAGAAGCACTTCCTGGAGCAATAAAAAAATAAAAATAAAGGAAGCAACCTACCTCTTCCTCACAAAAGCTACTGCTATAGCACCATATTCTGCTCAGGGCAACAGGGAAAGAAAGGCTTCTCTCTCCACAGGATGGCATGTGATAACCTCAGGTGTACAGATAATCTCCAAGTGGTTTTTGCTTTTACTGAAGCAGGGTCCTGTCTGCTCCTGCTGCTGGTGATGTCAAATCTGCACTTGTGCCAGGGAGACCACGTCGGATGCCGGAACTTCTGTCCTATAGGGGATCAAACTTGTGCTGAAGCCATGAACAACCTGTTCTTCCATGCTGGCAATACATACAGCAACTTAGTTTTCCAAACACAGAACATGTTCAATGAGATTGTAAGTGTTGCACTTCTTGCTTATTTCCAGAACAAATCTTCATGTAAGTGACCAGGCTATCCTATTCTTTAAACAAGAAGACTGCTTCAGCCAAAAATTCAAATAACACCCTCTTTAGGTCAAAGAAGGCATTGGCTCATAAGCTGTGGAAATTTAAGAAAGTGAAATCTCAAAGATTCTAAAAGAATATGATGACTTTTGAAATTTCCTTTCATTTTCTTTTTAAATTTCCAAAACAAATGATTTTCTACTTGTCAGCTAGGAATGCCATAATAGAGTACCATAGACTCAGTGCATTAAACAACAGAAAAACTCACTCCAGTATTCTTTTCAGGTAAATCCCAAAGACAGAAGAGCTGGGTGGGTTACAGTCCACGGGCTCTTCAAAAGTCGGACACAACTGAATATCTAACATTAAATCTTGATAAAGCACCTTTATCAAAACACAGTACTTTGGCAGTTAGGGCTCCAACACAAGAATTTGGAGAAGTCCTATTCAGTCCATAATAGTAGCTGGCATGAACCACTTCAGGAGAATTTGGGGAAACAGAAGCATGTTGATTTTTTGGTCTTTCATTGTCTCTCAGGGCATTTTTCACTAGACTCAAAGTAAATATTCAATAAATGAGAACTTCTCTGCAGTGAACTGAGTGGAAAGACCATGTTAAATAAGGCTAAATTCCAATCATGAATAATGGTAATTTTTTAAATGCTACAAATTAATGTTCTAAGATTTGTAGGGAATAGGTTTAGAGCTACAACACACAGGTTGGTTTGCAATTGCAAGCAATTGTTCTTTTTCTGATGAAGCTACTTTGAAAGTTGTATGTTAATTCTTTTCAGTCAAGCAAGGAGCACACATAAGAGCAGACAACTGATAAAAAACAATGTTGAGTGTTTGTATTAAATTTGGATAGCTCTTTTTACTCACTACTTTATGTTTCATCCTCCATTTTTGACTGCCCATCTTTCTTCCAGCTCTTCCAATAATCTTTTTTCAGGTTCATAACTTTCACTTAACATCACTTTTGTTTTATCAAATATTTTAGCTACATTTGTATACTCTTATTCTGAGTCCATTGCTTAGTATTTTCTGTAATTTTATGGCATGTTTTTTCTGACTTAACATTTTGTTATCATAAGAAACACTTAGTCCTGTATCTAAGATGAAGACAAAGATTTACATGTATGGATTCAGAGTTAAGTCAAAGTTATAAATTTATATCTCTTGTAAGGGAGAATATTGGTTCCAATGCACAAAAAACAGGAGTTTGAAAGGTAAAATATAGGTGCATTCATGCATTACAAGACACTTCAGTTGTGTCCGAAACTTTGCAACCATAGTGATTGTAGCCCACCAGGATCCTCTGGTGCATGAGATTCTCTAAAGTAGAATAATGAAGTGGGTTGCTGTTCCCTCTTATAGGAGATATTCCTCCCCCAGGGATCAAATCTGCATTTTTTTTATATCTCCTGAGTTGTCAGGAATGTTCTTTATCAATAGTGGTACCTTAGAAGCACCTAATATATGTACATATGCACTATATTTGGTTCAAAATAAAAGCTGATACTTAATAAAATAGAAAGGGAAGACGTCGAATTTAGAAAAGTTAGATGAAACCATATTTATTATAGATACAATACAAAACAGTAGGAATGTCTTTCAAATTTTATCTGACCTTCATTAAAAAACAGGATACATCTACCAAACTTACATCTACCGTGACCATCTAGAAATCAAGCATCTTCTGGTAATAAGTTCATCTACTGAATGCCTAAACACCCCTAACTAACCACCTGATCACTTCCAGGATTTAAAGTATGCCCAAGGTAAACTCTACCCTGTCGATGCCACAGAGAACTATCACACCATTTCCATCCCTGCCCCTGTAGAAAGACCAGAAGCCAAGTGTCATGGGCAAGAAAAGACATCTTCACTGACAGATATGGGACCCTAATTATGAGGAGACTAGTTCTGATGGGGAAAGTGATGAGGAAGAAAAGTCAGGTTATTTGCAGGGAATGCCACTATGTGGGGAAGAAGATCCCTCTACTCTAACTTGGTAGGTACGTCAAATGCTCCCACAAGGGTGGTCATTAGTATGAGGGGATGGTTTCATATTCACTTCTCACAGGAAAGGTCAAGAAAAGATATCCAGGTCAAGCAGACAAATGTCTCCTCACGCTAGTGATAAGCGCTGCCTGCAGACCTCTTCTGAGGATGACTAAGAAGCTGATACTTTTACTGATAAAAGCCTGGACCTGAAATAGCCCCACTCATAAAATTAGCAGTTTATAGACTTAAACTATCACCTTTGACAAACACAGATAGAGATGTTTACCTAGACAAAAGTTTTTCCAATTGTGCCCTCTTTACAACTCACAGTTCCCTTTGTAGATTAAGAATTGTAAGAATGTTTTCTCTACAAACACGTTTTCCCTTGAGAACAAAGGTGTTTACCAAGGCATTAGTAAAGGAGCAATATGCTCCAGTAATAACCTCTTTTGTGTCTCTAGAGAAGCAAAAATCTCTTGTAATAACCACTTTTATGATTACTAGTTAACTTGAGATCTCTAGTGGGAAAAATATAAAAATGTAAGGTAAGATTGTGCAGGAGGCTTGCTTACTGAGATCGGCTGCGCCCGATGTGAGACCGAGATTCTCCAGCTCTGGGGTAAGAACATCTGTTTGCATTTGATTGAATTCTGATAATTTCTGATTACTTGTGCTTGCCTTTATTTGAATCCTGATTAATGGAATCTTGATTCTGATTATTATATGTTTTGTGATTAATAAAACTACTCTTAGTTTGACAATACTCGAGATCACGACACTTCATTGTCCAAGTCTGAGACTCACGATTCTGAGGGGACTTACACTGTGACTGTAAAAAGTCTCTGAACTATTTAAGATAGTGCCTCTTAGTTAGAACTAATAAGAATAGGAATCAGAGTAAGCTACAGCACAGTGCCTGCGACACGAGCACACCCTTGTAAGTCTTTTATCCGGGTTTTCACTAGAGCAACCCCAGTATTCTAGTGTTACTGGGTTTCAAATTATTAGAGGCAATAGTCACTGCACACACACAGAGAAAGGAGGAACAGTAAGCAATCAAAGAGAAATCACATTATGCAGTTGATACAGTGTGAGAAAAATCAAGTGATGGTCAAAAATCAGTAGCAACAAAATCAAATAACATATCTATGAATCCTCCATGCAGAAGACCTTAGTTCAACCAATGCAGTACACCCAACATTGCACCTATTATAGTGTATGACAGCATGAAATGAACGAAACTTCCATGTATGCAATATAAGATTGAAAGATTCATAGGTACGTGAAAAACAAACTCAAAATAAACTCAGTTTTGAGTGGTCCTTGTTAGAGTGACTCCTATATGGGAGGCATTCCTACACTCACCTCTCCAGCCATTGCTTCTACCTTCAAGGCTCTCCTGATTCAGCTTCTACTTCCCTGACACATCCTTCATCATCATTCTCAGGGACTCCTGTATCACCTATTATTCTTCATTAGAATTCTAAATCCTGCAATGGCCTTTAAAATGCTGCTTTCCTTCTCATGGCTGCAAAAATTGCCTCTGTTCTGATGACAATGCAGTCTACATATCAAGCATTGATCCTTTATCCCAGTTCCAACCTCTTATCATTATCATCTCTCTTTTCTGACTCTCTGCATTAACCCCAATTCTAACATTATTTACAATATTTTCACATGTATCCCCCCTTCAATACAAACTCTTCTGCCTCTACATCTTTCTTAACAATACCAACATTCTTTTTTTTTTTGCCATTTTTTAAATTTTTTCTTTTTTGCTTTTAAGGAGTTTTGTTGTTAACAGATATGTATATCAACATTCTTTTCCTTTGTTAAGCTCATTAAAAATGAGGAAGGTAAACTAAAGGGAAAAGATCAAGGAAGAAGAGTAAGAGGGAATTTTCAATAAACTTTAATATAAAATTTATGAAGAATTACTATGTGGCCATATATTTTCTAAAGCAATTCATGTGCATTACTACATTTAGTCCTAGTCTGTCCTTTTCTTCTCTTCATTTTTGGTACCACTAACATAGTTCATGGCCATCAAGAAATCAAGCATTTTAATTAGAGATGCTCAGCCCCTGGCAGTGTCATGTTTAAACCTGGTATCAGTGAACTAGGAAAAGTCCTCCCAAGAAATCACAGCATTTTTTTAATTAGAGATGCACCTGACTGCACACACACAGAGAAAGGAGGAACAGTAAGCAATCAAAGAGAAATCACATTATGCAGTTGATACAGTGTGAGAAAAATCAAGTGATGGTCAAAAATCAGTAGCAACAAAATCAAATAACATATCTATGAATCCTCCATGCAGAAGACCTTAGTTCAACCAATGCAGTACACCCAACATTGCACCTATTATAGTGTATGACAGCATGAAATGAACGAAACTTCCATGTATGCAATATAAGATTGAAAGATTCATAGGTACGTGAAAAACAAACTCAAAATAAACTCAGTTTTGAGTGGTCCTTGTTAGAGTGACTCCTATATGGGAGGCATTCCTACACTCACCTCTCCAGCCATTGCTTCTACCTTCAAGGCTCTCCTGATTCAGCTTCTACTTCCCTGACACATCCTTCATCATCATTCTCAGGGACTCCTGTATCACCTATTATTCTTCATTAGAATTCTAAATCCTGCAATGGCCTTTAAAATGCTGCTTTCCTTCTCATGGCTGCAAAAATTGCCTCTGTTCTGATGACAATGCAGTCTACATATCAAGCATTGATCCTTTATCCCAGTTCCAACCTCTTATCATTATCATCTCTCTTTTCTGACTCTCTGCATTAACCCCAATTCTAACATTATTTACAATATTTTCACATGTATCCCCCCTTCAATACAAACTCTTCTGCCTCTACATCTTTCTTAACAATACCAACATTCTTTTTTTTTTTGCCATTTTTTAAATTTTTTCTTTTTTGCTTTTAAGGAGTTTTGTTGTTAACAGATATGTATATCAACATTCTTTTCCTTTGTTAAGCTCATTAAAAATGAGGAAGGTAAACTAAAGGGAAAAGATCAAGGAAGAAGAGTAAGAGGGAATTTTCAATAAACTTTAATATAAAATTTATGAAGAATTACTATGTGGCCATATATTTTCTAAAGCAATTCATGTGCATTACTACATTTAGTCCTAGTCTGTCCTTTTCTTCTCTTCATTTTTGGTACCACTAACATAGTTCATGGCCATCAAGAAATCAAGCATTTTAATTAGAGATGCTCAGCCCCTGGCAGTGTCATGTTTAAACCTGGTAGCAGTGAACTAGGGGAAAAGTCCTCCACCATGAATTCCACTGATGCTGATACTAAAGACAACACTGTGCCATTTTCTGTCCCTACACATGTCAACAAAACAGACTGTTCTGATAGTGGCATAGGGGCAGGTGTCGTGACTCACTGAGGAAAGCGTGTTTAGGAATGTCTTATCTTTTCCTTGCCTCTTTGTTGCAATATTATAAAACAAATTATCAGTCAAATATGAATACAAATGATGCACTTGATTCATTTGAATGAATGAATGAATGGGTGACGATATGGGCATGGTTAGAATCCATGTTTCCTGGATCAGGTACTCTAGACACATCCTGACTTGGCACAAACACTTAGATTTCTCTCCAAGGACAAGCAAATATCCAAACATAAAAGGTACTCACTGGGGCTTCCCTGGTGGTCCAGTGGGTAAGGACACCACCTTGTAGTGCAAGGGGTGCCGGTTTGAACCCTGGCCTGGGAAGATCCCACGTGCTGTGGAGATGCTGGACCGATGTGTCCAATTACCAAGCCAGAGCTCTGGAGCGCATGTGCCCAGAACCAGTGCTCTGTGACAACAGAGGCTACTGCGATGGGAGGCCCACACAGGCCAAAGAACAAAGATGGATGAAAATAGATAAATGAAAGACCAATAGAAGTGGCCCGCCTGCCCGCATCCCTGCCCAACCCGCTCCCCCACCCCTCGCCAAAAAAAAACTTAAAGAAAAAAAAAAAGTCACTCACTGAATGGATGATAGAATTTCAGATGAAAAATAAATTCATGTTATAATTTAGAACTCATCAGAAGTGTTAGTTACTAAAATGATATAGATTTCTCATAATTCAACAATATGTGAACTAACACTTTACATTATATATGCCTGCAACATTTGCTACTTTGAACAAGTTTTGAATACACATAGGGATAACCAAAAGATTTTTAGGTCAACTGCTGTGAGTTTAGGTCATGTTGTCAAAAAACTGAATTATGATTGTTTTAATGAGACTCTTTCCTATGTTTCCTTAGAACAAAAAAACTTACTACCTGGACATTCATGTTTCTGTACTCCTGGAATGAACCTCTCTCTGATATACACACAAAACTGGAGAATATAAAAGAAGTCTCTGAGAATATCACATCAAGGACCAGAGAGACTGTGAAACTTGTAAAACAACTTCAATCAATGTTAGGGCCAAAATTCTCTTACGTAAGTATCCTATGGAGTGCTTCTTTGTTTTTTCTATGGATGAAAGAGATGACAACTGAAATAAGGAGTGAGTTCACAAATATCTCATTTTGTAAGAACAAGACTCATGACTTCTATATTCTAGGCTGCTACTACATAAAGCACAAGTCTAGTCATATATCATGTTAAATATCTAATGTGGGTGAATCAGAATTCTACAACAATTTTTGACACATTCAGACTTCCCAGAATTTCACAGAAGCTTGCCTCTTCCTGGCCACAGGTGTTTAAAATATTTTCGAGGATAAGAGAACCAGATAATAGAAAATCTAAGATAAATGGTTTCTTCAAAGTATCTCTGGACATTCGCTAGTGGAATTCGGCTTGTATTCCTTCTCTGTTCTCCTCAAACCAAAGGATAATGATGGGAGGAACAAAAGAGGAAGTCAAAACCAAACGAGTTATGTGTCTAGTGTGTAGATTCCTTATAGATTTCTTAAAGACTGGCTAAAACTCCATGTCTAGAGAGTTTTATATTCATTTGTCTTCCCCAAAAGGTAATTTGATAATCAGAAAGAACAAAGATGAGAAACAAGTAATAAACTTATAAGAAGTTGATATCTTTTGCATATTCATGTTATTCCTCAAGCAAGGAGGATGATGAGGTACTATTAGATTGTGTGGCAAGGACTCAGAAACCTGAAGTCTAATCATGAAGGTCCGCGTCACTGTGCATTTCATCACCTGTTCCACTGCCTGCTCAGGGATGCATGTAGAATTGACATTTTCATCAAGGTCGTGATGTGTTGACTTGTGCCTGACAAATGCTGAAGTTCACATACATAACCATCTAGTTCTAGGATTGTTTTTAGTGACCTATCCCATTGAAAGTTTCTTTGAGTTTTATACCTTTTTAATGCATGCTTGGAAGTAATGTGGCTCATGAATAATTATAATGATAATAAAAATAGTTTCTGTAAAGATTTCAAAATCTGAAGGGAATTTTCACTATTTCTTCTCTTCATTTAATAATCAATAGAAAATCCATGCCTAGCACTACAATAAAGATGTTTCTATTAAAACTAGTCGAAAATAGTAGAAGATGGCATTAAAAAGAAGACTTGTTAGGAGCTTGTTTAAGAGTCACGGCAAATTATTCTGGGTCAAGTCATTAGAATCAAAGAAATAGATAATTTTTATTGTGTTGGTCATGCTACCAAAAAGACTGGATAATCAGAATTCTTTATGAAATCCAGCCATGAATTGACAGCCAACTTTCACAGTGTTACAACAGAAAATATAAGTGCCCTACAACTAGTATACCCAAACAGCATGACATTCATCAAATGTCTAAAGATAGTTAGGATGCTGGCTTAGTCCTCCTGGGCTGCTATAACAAAATATTACAGACTTGGAAACAATTGAAATGGGTTTCCACAGCATCATCAGTCATGGTCCTCTCTAGTCACACTTCTTAGTATAGCCTCAAAATATATGCGCTCATATAGGGATTGCTGATTCCTTCTCTGTTCTCCTCAAACCAAAGGATAATGATGGGAGGAACAAGAGGAAGTCAAAACCAAAGGAGTTATGTGTCTAGTGTGTAGATTCCTTATAGATTTCTTAAAGACTGGCTAAAACTCCATGTCTAGAGAGTTTTATATTCATTTGTCTTCCCCAAAAGGTAATTTGATAATCAGAAAGAACAAAGATGAGAAACAAGTAATAAACTTATAAGAAGTTGATATCTTTTGCATATTCATGTTATTCCTCAAGCAAGGAGGATGATGAGGTACTATTAGATTGTGTGGCAAGGACTCAGAAACCTGAAGTCTAATCATGAAGGTCCGCGTCACTGTGCATTTCATCACCTGTTCCACTGCCTGCTCAGGGATGCATGTAGAATTGACATTTTCATCAAGGTCGTGATGTGTTGACTTGTGCCTGACAAATGCTGAAGTTCACATACATAACCATCTAGTTCTAGGATTGTTTTTAGTGACCTATCCCATTGAAAGTTTCTTTGAGTTTTATACCTTTTTAATGCATGCTTGGAAGTAATGTGGCTCATGAATAATTATAATGATAATAAAAATAGTTTCTGTAAAGATTTCAAAATCTGAAGGGAATTTTCACTATTTCTTCTCTTCATTTAATAATCAATAGAAAATCCATGCCTAGCACTACAATAAAGATGTTTCTATTAAAACTAGTCGAAAATAGTAGAAGATGGCATTAAAAAGAAGACTTGTTAGGAGCTTGTTTAAGAGTCACGGCAAATTATTCTGGGTCAAGTCATTAGAATCAAAGAAATAGATAATTTTTATTGTGTTGGTCATGCTACCAAAAAGACTGGATAATCAGAATTCTTTATGAAATCCAGCCATGAATTGACAGCCAACTTTCACAGTGTTACAACAGAAAATATAAGTGCCCTACAACTAGTATACCCAAACAGCATGACATTCATCAAATGTCTAAAGATAGTTAGGATGCTGGCTTAGTCCTCCTGGGCTGCTATAACAAAATATTACAGACTTGGAAACAATTGAAATGGGTTTCCACAGCATCATCAGTCATGGTCCTCTCTAGTCACACTTCTTAGTATAGCCTCATGGATAGGGAAAGGCTAGGGAGCTCATGCGTCTCTGATATATGCAAGCAGTCATCTCCTTCAGGAAGCTCTATCCTAATAACTCCATCAACTCCCTAAGGCACTCCCTATGGACACCAGCACTGCAAGAGTGAGGATTTCATCATACAAGATTTCTGGGGGACATAGAGTTTGAGACCACAGCAGATACAAACAAGAACTGGCTCCTCCAGTGGCCGTCTTCAGCCAGGCTCCACAACTTGCTGCATCATCATGAAACCATTCCATATGCTCTGTCTCTCTGGGTTTAACAAACCCAAGTCAGTCATGTGTCAACTCCATCTCATATTCAGCCTATTTACTGTTTCTCTCTCCCATACTGAGGTCCAAGTAACCAACCAGGGAAAGCAAATATGTCCATTTCTGCAAGGTTCCTTCTCCATCACTCTGGATCTTCACTCCTCTGACCATGTTTGAAGGGGGCAGAGGGCAACAAGTTGGGAAAGTTCTCACATCACTGACTTAATGTGGTTTTCATGTAGTGTTCTCATGGCCAAGAGGCACTTACCCTGATTTCCCCCAAAGGTGTCTCTTGTGGGGCAACTTCAGGATTTTATAGAACATTCACAAGTTGGGGATAGCCGACTTCAGAGTTGCTCCTTGAACCAGGCAAAACATTTTGAGACCCACAGCTCACCACCTGAAGCAGTCTCCACAGCCTCTCTGTTCCCAAGCTCTGTACACCCTCCAGGAAAAAATTAAGTAGCTTGAGGTTAGGAGTCTAGAGCTGACCCACAGGAAACCCACAATTATTCTGGGTCAAGTCATTAGAATCAAAGAAATAGATAATTTTTATTGTGTTGGTCATGCTACCAAAAAGACTGGATAATCAGAATTCTTTATGAAATCCAGCCATGAATTGACAGCCAACTTTCACAGTGTTACAACAGAAAATATAAGTGCCCTACAACTAGTATACCCAAACAGCATGACATTCATCAAATGTCTAAAGATAGTTAGGATGCTGGCTTAGTCCTCCTGGGCTGCTATAACAAAATATTACAGACTTGGAAACAATTGAAATGGGTTTCCACAGCATCATCAGTCATGGTCCTCTCTAGTCACACTTCTTAGTATAGCCTCATGGATAGGGAAAGGCTAGGGAGCTCATGCGTCTCTGATATATGCAAGCAGTCATCTCCTTCAGGAAGCTCTATCCTAATAACTCCATCAACTCCCTAAGGCACTCCCTATGGACACCAGCACTGCAAGAGTGAGGATTTCATCATACAAGATTTCTGTGGGACATAGAGTTTGAGACCACAGCAGATACAAACAAGAACTGGCTCCTCCAGTGGCCGTCTTCAGCCAGGCTCCACAACTTGCTGCATCATCATGAAACCATTCCATATGCTCTGTCTCTCTGGGTTTAACAAACCCAAGTCAGTCATGTGTCAACTCCATCTCATATTCAGCCTATTTACTGTTTCTCTCTCCCATACTGAGGTCCAAGTAACCAACCAGGGAAAGCAAATATGTCCATTTCTGCAAGGTTCCTTCTCCATCACTCTGGATCTTCACTCCTCTGACCATGTTTGAAGGGGGCAGAGGGCAACAAGTTGGGAAAGTTCTCACATCACTGACTTAATGTGGTTTTCATGTAGTGTTCTCATGGCCAAGAGGCACTTACCCTGATTTCCCCCAAAGGTGTCTCTTGTGGGGCAACTTCAGGATTTTATAGAACATTCACAAGTTGGGGATAGCCGACTTCAGAGTTGCTCCTTGAACCAGGCAAAACATTTTGAGACCCACAGCTCACCACCTGAAGCAGTCTCCACAGCCTCTCTGTTCCCAAGCTCTGTACACCCTCCAGGAAAAAATTAAGTAGCTTGAGGTTAGGAGTCTAGAGCTGACCCACAGGAAACCCACACATCATAAACGATTCAAATAATTGAGTAGCAAAAATACTGGTGTAGACCAGACTCCATCCAGGGATCTCTGGACAAATTTTCACTTGGTAATACACACAAAGAGTAGACTAGAAAGTTGGATTCATAAATAGACACTAATCTGAGGAGTCAGATATCATTCCCTATCCCTTCAGAGTAGCTCTCTTTGTCCTTAATTATTTGACCTTACAAACATCACCTACCAAGTTCCTCAACTGCAAATAAAGTCTCCATTAAGACTAGAAAGATATGACTGGATTATGGTTGTTTAGCTTATCAAACTGTTTCCAAACAACCTCGAATAAGGGCCACACTCTCCTGAAAAGGCAGTGATGTTGCTGGATTGGTTTTGCAGAATCTAGGGTATATTTGCAGGAATTTCTATTTCATGGGAAATAACACAATAGGAGGGAAAGTGGGATGAAGAGGAAGAAAAGACGAGGAAGACAGAAGGATGGAAATACAAAAGCAGGAAAGTGAATAAAAGACTTCTGTTTTAAAGGATAAAATTCAATTAATAATACATTATTGTAACTGGTGAAGACCCATGTGTGTGTATATATATATGCTTTAACTTTTATACCCTTAGGGCCAATACAATTTCTTACTCTCCTTTTACTTCCAATTTCTCTTTTCTCTTCCATTTCTGAGATAGTCCTTTGTATTAGGAGTGTTCTCTTGCTGCTAACTTAGGGCCAATAACAAAAAATCTTTTTTTCTCAAGGGCAAAAAGGGAAAGCAAATTCTCACCCATCACTGACTTAATGTGGGGGGTTTTCATGTAGTGTTTTTTTCATGGCCAAGAGGCACTTACCCTGATTTCCCCCAAAGGTGTCTCTTGTGGGGCAACTTCAGGATTTTATAGAACATTCACAAGTTGGGGATAGCCGACTTCAGAGTTGCTCCTTGAACCAGGCAAAACATTTTGAGACCCACAGCTCACCACCTGAAGCAGTCTCCACAGCCTCTCTGTTCCCAAGCTCTGTACACCCTCCAGGAAAAAATTAAGTAGCTTGAGGTTAGGAGTCTAGAGCTGACCCACAGGAAACCCACACATCATAAACGATTCAAATAATTGAGTAGCAAAAATACTGGTGTAGACCAGACTCCATCCAGGGATCTCTGGACAAATTTTCACTTGGTAATACACACAAAGAGTAGACTAGAAAGTTGGATTCATAAATAGACACTAATCTGAGGAGTCAGATATCATTCCCTATCCCTTCAGAGTAGCTCTCTTTGTCCTTAATTATTTGACCTTACAAACATCACCTACCAAGTTCCTCAACTGCAAATAAAGTCTCCATTAAGACTAGAAAGATATGACTGGATTATGGTTGTTTAGCTTATCAAACTGTTTCCAAACAACCTCGAATAAGGGCCACACTCTCCTGAAAAGGCAGTGATGTTGCTGGATTGGTTTTGCAGAATCTAGGGTATATTTGCAGGAATTTCTATTTCATGGGAAATAACACAATAGGAGGGAAAGTGGGATGAAGAGGAAGAAAAGACGAGGAAGACAGAAGGATGGAAATACAAAAGCAGGAAAGTGAATAAAAGACTTCTGTTTTAAAGGATAAAATTCAATTAATAATACATTATTGTAACTGGTGAAGACCCATGTGTGTGTATATATATATGCTTTAACTTTTATACCCTTAGGGCCAATACAATTTCTTACTCTCCTTTTACTTCCAATTTCTCTTTTCTCTTCCATTTCTGAGATAGTCCTTTGTATTAGGAGTGTTCTCTTGCTGCTACTGATTTGACATAGAATTAGAGATGAACAGAACAAGTCACTTCCTCAGTACAGAATCCAGGGAAATCTTCTCTGTTCTAAACACTTTTCACACACATATAGGAACACTGTTTAGCAAAAACAACCTCTTCCCTCAAAGCCAGGTTTATCTTTGCCTGAGTCATGCTTCTGCCTCTAGATATGATGACTCAAACGTCTCAAAACACTACAGAATATTCTTCCAATCTATCAATTTCTCCTTTTTGCCCCTGCATGCATGCAAATGGAAGCTTACTTGTGGAACATCATTGGAAAAACCCATATGCACTTTCTTTCCAAATGATTTATTGCTCAAAACATCTAATTTTACTGTGTCAACCACTTTCTTTCCTTCAGTATCCACATATTTCCAGCAGGGAGGATGGTATGTATTAGATGAGAAATTTGGCAATAAGGGGGACAATGCAATTGGAGGAGACATACCTTCACTACTAGCCCTCACACATCTTAGGTATTCATCTCTTAGAAAGTTTATTCCAAGTATAAATTTAAAACTTTGGATCAGCAACAGAGGTGGTGGTATTGAAAGGCCTCCTCGTGGTTGATCGTGACATATACACTAAATACTGTATATTTCAGATAATATTGAGTAGAACTATCCTTGTTTAGTAGAGACAGTGAGGAGAACTTGAAAAGAGGATATTTAGAGAGGTTTTAACCATCACTTCCCTGCTAGCCAGAGTGAGTCCATTTTTTCCTCTTTTACAAATTTCCATGTAAGATTACATTTGAAGAAATGGGCATTTATAGCAAGCATAGGAGCAGTGGTTACCGAATGGACACAAACAATTGAAAAATTCATACAACTCACTGAGCACATAGATTAGTACACTGTACATGATGGCCATAACCAGAACTTAAGCTGAGCTTTTAAAACATCTCTATTTGCAGAAGTTTTCTCTCAAATTGTGGAGAGGAGAGAATGACATAAACATGCAAATTACTAGTTACACAGTAGAGAAAATAAGGATAAAAGGTGAGCTCAAACAAGGTGCTACAGTGAGTTGAAGTAAAGCTAGGAGTCACCTGGATGGGAGGACCAGCAGGCTTTGGAGTGATACAACCGCAGTGGCTTTATGATAGTTTTCAAGGCTTTTATTTTTTTTTTGAAGATTTTTTTTGATGGGATATCGATATGCAAAAACAGAAGCAGTATACCGGGTGATTCATTTCAGATCATACTATAACAATGTATGTATCAAGGATCTACATACATTCAAGGACCTATATCAAGGACCAAGGGAGGTGAGATATCAATACATATAGCATTTAACATATCACTGAAGAATCAAGGGTGACCAAAACACAAGAAATGTCCTTCTTTTCTAACAGACATGTGCTATCTCTCATGACTATGCTGCCACAAAGTGCATATATATTGCTATATATATATATATATTGCTGCAGGGCTAGAAAGAAGAACATCTTGTAAGGATTGGTTATGCATTAGGGAGGATCATTTATGCCAATATGGAGAACTTTTGTTTATTCAACAAGGCAAAACGAAACCAGAAAATCTTAGGACAAGAAAGCAGTATGTCCAGAATTGACAAAAGGAACATTAACCTGTATTGAGAAGTTGTGGGTGTTTGGGCTGGAAGATAAAAAGAAGTACCCCAGAAACAGCTGGGAATATTATGACACTAAGAGGAAATCAAAGAGGCCTCTGCCAAGAAAAAAAGAAACAAAGGATGTGAGAGATACAGGACAAGAGATAGACCTTGACCATACAGACCGAAAGAGGCAGTCATAAGAGTCAAAATGACACCCAAGAACATGGGATTAGATGAGAAAATAAAAGACTGAAAAGTCATAGAGAAGACAGCAGATAGATTAAGGTTTTCATCTAAAAGCATCTGAACTTTCTTTTCCTGTGTTTCACTGACTTTGTACCAGACATCATCAGAGTATGTTGTTACTGCAGAAAATCACAGAAATATTTCCACTCAGGAATCTATGATAGACTCTATTAAATACCAGAACCAAAGCATCACTACCCAGTTAACAAACAGTAAGTCACTAGTCACTTTCAACGTTGTTTAACATGGAAAAGTTTTCTCTCAAATTGTGGAGAGGAGAAAATGACATAAACATGCAAATTACTAGTTACACAGTAGAGAAAATAAGGATAAAAGGTGAGCTCAAACAAGGTGCTACAGTGAGTTGAAGTAAAGCTAGGAGTCACCTGGATGGGAGGACCAGCAGGCTTTGGAGTGATACAACCGCAGTGGCTTTATGATAGTTTTCAAGGCTTTTATTTTTTTTTTGAAGATTTTTTTTGATGGGATATCGATATGCAAAAACAGAAGCAGTATACCGGGTGATTCATTTCAGATCATACTATAACAATGTATGTATCAAGGATCTACATACATTCAAGGACCTATATCAAGGACCAAGGGAGGTGAGATATCAATACATATAGCATTTAACATATCACTGAAGAATCAAGGGTGACCAAAACACAAGAAATGTCCTTCTTTTCTAACAGACATGTGCTATCTCTCATGACTATGCTGCCACAAAGTGCATATATATTGCTATATATATATATATATTGCTGCAGGGCTAGAAAGAAGAACATCTTGTAAGGATTGGTTATGCATTAGGGAGGATCATTTATGCCAATATGGAGAACTTTTGTTTATTCAACAAGGCAAAACGAAACCAGAAAATCTTAGGACAAGAAAGCAGTATGTCCAGAATTGACAAAAGGAACATTAACCTGTATTGAGAAGTTGTGGGTGTTTGGGCTGGAAGATAAAAAGAAGTACCCCAGAAACAGCTGGGAATATTATGACACTAAGAGGAAATCAAAGAGGCCTCTGCCAAGAAAAAAAGAAACAAAGGATGTGAGAGATACAGGACAAGAGATAGACCTTGACCATACAGACCGAAAGAGGCAGTCATAAGAGTCAAAATGACACCCAAGAACATGGGATTAGATGAGAAAATAAAAGACTGAAAAGTCATAGAGAAGACAGCAGATAGATTAAGGTTTTCATCTAAAAGCATCTGAACTTTCTTTTCCTGTGTTTCACTGACTTTGTACCAGACATCATCAGAGTATGTTGTTACTGCAGAAAATCACAGAAATATTTCCACTCAGGAATCTATGATAGACTCTATTAAATACCAGAACCAAAGCATCACTACCCAGTTAACAAACAGTAAGTCACTAGTCACTTTCAACGCTTAAATAAGACATATATTGTAAAGCATAGAGGATGAATGGAAATGAAAATGGAAACAACCTATTCCTTCACTGAGATAGCCTGACCTGAAACCCAAACAAAACAGGACCAATGTTCTCCTTAAACACATGTCCACTTTCTCCAAGTTTCTCATTCTTTTTGCCCAAATTCACCCTTGTTGACTATCCCACCATTGTCTTACTCTCATCAGATGTTCACCTAATCACTAGTCAAAAAAAAATTAAAAAGTTTTCACTTCTAAGATAATGTTCATATTGATGGATTCATGAAACTGAAAAACTTTCTTATCCCATGAAACTAATATTGGAAGGACTTCTTCCAAGCCTCTTTCAAAAGCCCAATAGGCAGCTAGATGTGCCTCTAGCTACTCACACATTTTCTGCCATACCTATAACCTATTTCAATAGTAAAGACAGGAAAGACAGATGAAGCAACAAAAGATGTTGAGAAAGAAATGCAGACAACTGGAAATAATAACACATGCTTAAATACAGATCTCTGCCTGCATACTGATAGATGATGGTAGATAGCTTACTGTGAATGGTGGCAGATTCTTGATCTCCAAAGGAGAAGAATTCACATTGGGATCAAAATACTTAGCTATGGTCACTCAGACCTTTGTTCAGTAAAATGTTTATTAAATAAAAAGGGATAGAGAAAGCTTTCAGCATAGAGACTGGAGGGGGATAGAAGCATCCCAAAAACCTTTGTTTCTTTTAAGTCATAAAGGTCTTACCAGACCCACATCTACAACAGGACAAGAGATAGACCTTGACCATACAGACCGAAAGAGGCAGTCATAAGAGTCAAAATGACACCCAAGAACATGGGATTAGATGAGAAAATAAAAGACTGAAAAGTCATAGAGAAGACAGCAGATAGATTAAGGTTTTCATCTAAAAGCATCTGAACTTTCTTTTCCTGTGTTTCACTGACTTTGTACCAGACATCATCAGAGTATGTTGTTACTGCAGAAAATCACAGAAATATTTCCACTCAGGAATCTATGATAGACTCTATTAAATACCAGAACCAAAGCATCACTACCCAGTTAACAAACAGTAAGTCACTAGTCACTTTCAACGCTTAAATAAGACATATATTGTAAAGCATAGAGGATGAATGGAAATGAAAATGGAAACAACCTATTCCTTCACTGAGATAGCCTGACCTGAAACCCAAACAAAACAGGACCAATGTTCTCCTTAAACACATGTCCACTTTCTCCAAGTTTCTCATTCTTTTTGCCCAAATTCACCCTTGTTGACTATCCCACCATTGTCTTACTCTCATCAGATGTTCACCTAATCACTAGTCAAAAAAAAATTAAAAAGTTTTCACTTCTAAGATAATGTTCATATTGATGGATTCATGAAACTGAAAAACTTTCTTATCCCATGAAACTAATATTGGAAGGACTTCTTCCAAGCCTCTTTCAAAAGCCCAATAGGCAGCTAGATGTGCCTCTAGCTACTCACACATTTTCTGCCATACCTATAACCTATTTCAATAGTAAAGACAGGAAAGACAGATGAAGCAACAAAAGATGTTGAGAAAGAAATGCAGACAACTGGAAATAATAACACATGCTTAAATACAGATCTCTGCCTGCATACTGATAGATGATGGTAGATAGCTTACTGTGAATGGTGGCAGATTCTTGATCTCCAAAGGAGAAGAATTCACATTGGGATCAAAATACTTAGCTATGGTCACTCAGACCTTTGTTCAGTAAAATGTTTATTAAATAAAAAGGGATAGAGAAAGCTTTCAGCATAGAGACTGGAGGGGGATAGAAGCATAACCCCAGAAGGTAGTTTAGGCAAGGCATTTTGTACTTTTCCAGATGATTACTAACAATAGATAAAAACAATATTTTAAGGTCATAAAGGTCTTACCAGACCCACATCTACAACAGTCATCTTTAGGTAACATAGGTACAAACTAAGGAGCATCATGTCCTGAGCAAGATACATTGTGGTTATAAACATTAGTTCTGGGCTTAAAGAAAGTATTGGGCAAAATTGATACTTGTCATGGCCGTGGCAATCAAGGTGAAGAAATCATGGATAAAAATGTATGTTCCACCTCCTCCTCCTCCTTCTTGGAAACCTCTGGCCTCATTACCAAGTCTACCTAGTCACCCCCTTCGATACCATGTGTGATGGGACCCTCAGGTTGACATTTTCAAGAAAGCTCTACTGAAAAGTCTTATTCAACTCAACTCTTTAAACATGACTCACTGATTCTAAGACTCAGAATCAGTTGTCCCATTTAACTGCACTAAATTAAAAAAATGGTGGCAAAAAGCATCACAATACTGTAAAGTAATTAGCCTCCAATTGAAATAAAATCATTAATTGAGAAAAAGAAAAACCAGTATACTTACAGCATATTTAAACCCTGCTAAGAGATCTTAAAATTCTCATCACAAGAAAATAACTGTAGCTATATTGTGATGGATGTTGACCAGACTTATTGTACTGATCATTTTGCAACATTTACATGTATCAAATAATTAAGTTGCACCCCTGAATCTAATATAACATTGATGCCAATGTTATATACATGTGATAATTATATAATCATTATGTTATATACATAAAACTTATAATGATATATATATATACACATACACACACACACACACACACACACACACACACACACCTTTCAACACAACTTCAAAAAGATTTCCATCTCTGAGGCTCATGCAGACTCATGCAAACATGAATATTTTGAACATTTTCCCTCTCTTCAGTTGAACTCATTTCATAAATAATTTGAGGTATACTTCCTTAAATGGCTTCACAACTAACTGGCACACATGATAAAGTATTATCCTGAAATGCTGGAGACTGTGATTTGATGCCTGGGTTAAAAACACACCCTAGAGAAGAGAATGGCAGCCCACCCTAATATTCTTGCCTGAGAAGATCCAAGGAGAGAGGACCCTGGTAGGCTATCATCCATGGGGGTGCAGAGAGTCAGACAAGACTAAGCGATGAACAAAACACATTCTAAACTACACTACTCCCAAATTAAGTAACATTTTATGCAGAAAATTTTTATGATTCTCTATTTCCAAAAGAATTTGTCTACAAATTATTTTCATTTTACAACACGCTCTAGTGCCCCAAATTACATAATGCAAAAATATAATAAATGTATTGTTTTTCTAATCTCTGTGACATTTTGAAACTATACAAAAAATGTAAATTACACAAATGTGATATATTGTAACACAAATGCTATCATTCTCTTCCCAAAGGAATGAGGCCACTTATTTTTAAGGAGATTGGACTAATGGATTCAGTATGATCACACATAATTGTAACAATCAGAGTTGTTCATCATAACAAAGTCATTTTTTTACATATAATTTAAAGAAAAGCTCTCAGAATACCATAAGTGGCCAAAAATAAAATGACATCTGTATATTTCTATTTATTTGTTTATGTATAATTTAGTAAGCTCAAATAAGTAATCACTAACAGTCCTATAATTATTGCATCAATCCATCTGCTTCAAAACTATCCAAAAAATCAATTTCTTCTTTTCAAGGGGTTAAATTTCAAGTCATAACAAAAGCAGAGCAATGACCTATAAGAATAAACAAGACGTAGTATGGGTATCATTCTATGTATAAATACACACACACACACACACACACACACACACATATCCATTTGTAAAGAGAAGTAATGAAGAGATATAGGGCTTACAGTTTACTGAAATAGACAGTCTACTCACTTAGAATGAAGCACGCATACCACCTCAGGCATGCAGATGGTACCACTCTCATGGCAGAAAGTGAAGACAAACTAAAGAGCCTCTTGAGGACGGTGAAGAAGAGAGTACAAAACCTGGCTTAAGACTCAACATGCAAAAAACTATGATCATGGCATCAGGTCCCATCACTTCATAGCAAACACACGGGGAACAAGTGGAAACACTGAAAGATTTCCTTTTCTTGGGCTCCAAAATCACTGTGGATGCTGACTGCAGCCATGAAATTAAAAGACGCTTGATCATTGGAAGAAACAATATCACAAAATTAGGACCACGAAAAAGCAGAGACATCACCCGGCCAGTAAAAGTCTCTGTTATCAAAGGTATGGCTTTTCCAGTAGTCATGCAAGATGGTGAGATCTGGATCTTAAAGAAGGCTGAGTGCCCAAGAATTGATGCTTTCAAATGGTGGTGCTGGAAAAGAGCACAACAAGAGACCACACACCAACAACTCTGAGTCCCATCTAGAGGGCGCCTGTAAGGAGACCTCATGCTCACAAGCAGGGTAGCCTGGGAGGCATGGGAGGTGCCCCCAAGCAGGGAAGATACTGCTCCAACAAGAACCTGACCAGGGAACCCTCCACAAGACTGCAACTCCCTTTTGAACTGGGCATTCAAGAAGGGGCCACAGGGACCAAGCAGGAGAAACTCAATCACACAGGCAATAGGATCTGGAAAGTCTCTTAAAACTTCCTTCCTCTTTTCCACAAACACGGAGCAACTGAGAGGCATTAGGAGGGGGATCGTGTTGTCAATAATTCTGGCTCAAGAAACCCCTTTCCCCTGAGGCCCTGCACTACTTTCCTTCACCAAGAGACCCCCAGTGACCTAGACTGGGAAAATGACTTGTGCTTCCCTCAGACACACCATCAGGGAGCAGTGGTTGCCCAAGGAGCCCTAGATAAGTCAAACAGATCAAATTAGCATCGCAAAGGCTTTAAAAGTAAAGTGTTCCTGAAAACACAGCCTACACACTAAAGCCTAGAGGGCCACAATAAAACAATAAATCAAACAGGAATACTTTCTAGTAAAACAATACCTGTATAAGCACCCTGAGGCTTTTCACAAGCAAAAAGTGAAAATGACTTCACATGGCAAAAACCAAGAAAATGAAAAAATGGACTAAGAAAAGACACCCACCAATGTCAACAATGAAAATAATCAGATGCAGTTATGTGACAAAAGTTTTAAGCAGTTATCATAATAAAGTCAAGGTAAATTACACATTCTCTTATAAAAAACTCTTGAAAAAGTTACAAACATTCTTAAATAGAACTGAATCAAAACTAACTAAATAAATATTACAATAAGAAAGATAAAAAGTCCACACAGTAGAGATAACATAAGAAAAGAATCAAAGAATTTCAAGAAAAGAATTTCACGGAATCTGAACAAGAAAGAATGAAGAATGATTGAAAAAAAGAACAGAGATCCCGTGAATTGTGAGGTAACAGAGGTAACAACTAAAAAGCCAACATTCATTTCATCATATTCCCAGAAAAAAAAAAAAAAACTGAACTGAAAGTTTCCTCAAATATTAATGGCTAAAAACATCCTAAATGGGGAAAAGATACTGTAGATTTGAAAAGTAAAACTGCTTGAAATTGGATAAATCCAAAGAAATTCACACCAAGACACATCAAAAATATATTTCATAAAAAATGAAAGGCAAAAAAAATCTCAAAAGCAGCCAAGGAGAAATGGTGTCATACCACTAGGGGAATAGCTGCTCCTAGTCAGTGGATTTCCCTTACAAATTCTGGAGGCTTTATGAAAGTCATACGTCCTGAAAGAAAAGAAGTGTCTATCACAAGATATTTACCTAAATAAGTTTTCCTTTGGGAATGAAGGGATATAAAAGCATTTTCACATGAAGAAAAAAATGAAAGAATTTGTCACTAGCAGATGTGCCCTTAAACACTTGCTAAAGAAAATCTCCACAGAATAGGGACTATTAAAAAAAATGACTCTCAGATCATTAGAAGAAAAGAACAATGGAAAAACTTAATAGGACAATATACACTTTTACTCATGACATTTATAACCCACATGTCATGACTGTAACAAAAATTATAATACCATTGATACTCATAAGAATGGCATGTAAAGGAAGGGAGAAACCAAAATGGAAAGCAGTATCCCCTCCTCATCACAAAATGTTAAAGACTGATTCCATCAGGCTGTAATAAATCATATTGAGACAGATGAATGATATTTTAAGTTAGCTATAGAATAGAGAAAGTACTAGAAACACTTTCTAGTAAGAGAAAGGACACTCACTATACTAGAAATAAAATGAAATCCTAAAAAATTGTCCAAGTAGCACGAAAAGTCAAGAAAATGGAAACAGAAAGAAAAACAAGAGAAACAAACCAAAAGAAAATAAGAAAATGTCAGACTTAAGCAACAACATATCATTCATCACCTAAAATATATATGCATTATATATATATATACACATATTTGTATATATATATGTATATGTGTGTATATATGTGTGTTTATATATATGTATTTATATATTTTAAAATATACATGTATTTTATATTTATAAAAATATAAAATATAAATGGCATAAATATAGGAATCAAAAGAAAGAGTTGGCAGAACAAATTAAAAAAAAAAGACATGAGGCACTATATGATATTTCAAACAAATTAACTAATGACATGAATATATTGAAAGCTAAATGATAAAAAATTGTTAAGATCAGATGTAACAGACTTCAAAACAAAAACAATTCCTTGAGACAAACAGAAACATAGGGCATTACATAAGGATAAAAGAATAAATCCAGCAGGAATACATAATAATACTAAATATGTATACAGCAAACAACACAGTCTCAAACATGAAGCAAAGATGACTAGAACTACAAGAAGAAATAAGTAACTTTGCAATTATAATTAGGAATTTTAAGATTCCTCCCACAAACTGACAAAACTACTCAACAGTAAAAAAATGGTTACTGAAGATATGAACAAATGGGATTCAAATTATATATGTGTGTGTGTGTGTGTGTATTTAAACACTCCCCAAAGCAATAGCAAAATACATGTTTTTCCCCTCAGTGCCCAGGAACATTCACCAAGATAGATCATACTCTGAGCCATGAAACAAAGCTCAGTGAAACTCAAAGTATTGAAACCATATGGTATATTCTCTGAGTATAATGCAAAACAACATAAGGACAATAAGATAATCTCTAAATGTGTAAATTCAACCTTTTACATATTTCACACATTAAAAGGAAATCTTAATGAATTTACCCTCCTCATCACAAAATGTTAAAGACTGATTCCATCAGGCTGTAATAAATCATATTGAGACAGATGAATGATATTTTAAGTTAGCTATAGAATAGAGAAAGTACTAGAAACACTTTCTAGTAAGAGAAAGGACACTCACTATACTAGAAATAAAATGAAATCCTAAAAAATTGTCCAAGTAGCACGAAAAGTCAAGAAAATGGAAACAGAAAGAAAAACAAGAGAAACAAACCAAAAGAAAATAAGAAAATGTCAGACTTAAGCAACAACATATCATTCATCACCTAAAATATATATGCATTATATATATATATATACACATATTTGTATATATATATGTATATGTGTGTATATATGTGTGTTTATATATATGTATTTATATATTTTAAAATATACATGTATTTTATATTTATAAAAATATAAAATATAAATGGCATAAATATAGGAATCAAAAGAAAGAGTTGGCAGAACAAATTAAAAAAAAAAGACATGAGGCACTATATGATATTTCAAACAAATTAACTAATGACATGAATATATTGAAAGCTAAATGATAAAAAATTGTTAAGATCAGATGTAACAGACTTCAAAACAAAAACAATTCCTTGAGACAAACAGAAACATAGGGCATTACATAAGGATAAAAGAATAAATCCAGCAGGAATACATAATAATACTAAATATGTATACAGCAAACAACACAGTCTCAAACATGAAGCAAAGATGACTAGAACTACAAGAAGAAATAAGTAACTTTGCAATTATAATTAGGAATTTTAAGATTCCTCCCACAAACTGACAAAACTACTCAACAGTAAAAAAATGGTTACTGAAGATATGAACAAATGGGATTCAAATTATATATGTGTGTGTGTGTGTGTGTGTATTTAAACACTCCCCAAAGCAATAGCAAAATACATGTTTTTCCCCTCAGTGCCCAGGAACATTCACCAAGATAGATCATACTCTGAGCCATGAAACAAAGCTCAGTGAAACTCAAAGTATTGAAACCATATGGTATATTCTCTGAGTATAATGCAAAACAACATAAGGACAATAAGATAATCTCTAAATGTGTAAATTCAACCTTTTTTACATATTTCACACATTAAAAAGGAAATCTTAATGAATTTCTAAAACATATAGCATTAACAAAAAAAGCACACATCAAAATAAGTGAAATATAGATAAAGCAGTGGTGTGAGGGTAATTTTTAGCACTATATGCTTATATCCAACAGAAATTAAGCACTGAAATCAATGAAAAAATTCCATACCTCAAAAAAACTAAGAAAAGAAGTTAAATAAACCTAACACTAGCAGAAAGAAGGGGATAATAAAACCAAACATAGAAATCAATTAAAGTAGAAACAGAAAAAAGTCACTGAAACAGCAAACTATTTCTTTAAAAAATATAAATAAAATTTAACCAAGACAGACAAAAATAAAGATACAAACAACTAATATTAGGTATGAAATAGGGAATATCAGTACAGATCAAATAGTTATTACAAATTTTAGCAAGAGAATACTACAAATTTATATCATGGAGGCAATAACATAGAAGAAATGAACAGTTCCTCAAAATTCATTAAAAGGAGCCAAGAATATCCAGTGGAGAAGGACATTTTTTCAAAAAATGATACTGGGAAAACTGGATAGTCCTATGAAAAGTATGCAACTCTGTTTCTATCTTATATCGCACAACAAAATTAACTAAAAATGGATTAAAATGCTGAACATAGGATTTTAAGCTACAAAACTCCTGAAAGGAAACATTCAAGTATTCTTGTTGACTTAACAGTGAGTTTTTGAGTAGCACACAAAAAGGAAAGACAATTGGGAAAATAAACAAGTGGGGCCACATCAAACTCAAAGCAAAGGAACATCAACAAAATCTAATTGCACGCTATGGATTAAGAGGAAATATTTTCACATCACATATTTGATAAGGACTTAATATCAAAATAAATATGAGACTTATACAACTCAATGACAAAGCACATATTTCTTAACGGATCATAAGACAAATCAGAGTTGCAGCAAATTTGAAGATTAGACTGTAGATGGAGAGACACAGCAAAGCTTTCCTTCTGTGACAACAAATGCCTGTCTCTTATTAGCCTTACTTTCTTTTCATCTCCACTCATTTTTTGGCAATTAAAGGTCACAGGCACAATCTTGAGTCAGTAGCAATTACCCCACCCTGAACTACAAAATGTGCTAAAATAGCCCCCTGGGGAAAAACTAATACTTGCACACTTACTAATGAATATAAAAAGCAAGGTCATTTCCAGAATTTACCACTCCATTGTTTTCTAAAATTCACCACCTTGCAAGGAAAAATGAGTTAAAATCATTTAAAATGGGAGCATTAATGGATTACAGTTTGGGGGGAATTTACTATTACTATTGTACTTAAATTCCTTTTGATTCTCTAATACATCAGTTTAATATTTGATTATAAATATTAATACAAGCACAGGCAGACATAGTACTAAAGTTATAGTAGAGAGAAAAGGACAAACATAGAGTATGAGTCAAGAAGTAAAAGTATGGGAAGCAAGCAATGGTATTAAAATAAAAGGCAGCATTTCCTTGAGAAAAAGTAAAGTTCTCAGTTTTTTAAAACTCCAACAACAAGCTAGATGTGAGTGAGGATTTACCATCATCTGTACATGAGAAACTCTACCAAAAGAGAATACTACAAATTTATATCATGGAGGCAATAACATAGAAAATGAACAGTTCCTCAAAATTCATTAAAAGGAGCCAAGAATATCCAGTGGAGAAGGACATTTTTTCAAAAAATGATACTGGGAAAACTGGATAGTCCTATGAAAAGTATGCAACTCTGTTTCTATCTTATATCGCACAACAAAATTAACTAAAAATGGATTAAAATGCTGAACATAGGATTTTAAGCTACAAAACTCCTGAAAGGAAACATTCAAGTATTCTTGTTGACTTAACAGTGAGTTTTTGAGTAGCACACAAAAAGGAAAGACAATTGGGAAAATAAACAAGTGGGGCCACATCAAACTCAAAGCAAAGGAACATCAACAAAATCTAATTGCACGCTATGGATTAAGAGGAAATATTTTCACATCACATATTTGATAAGGACTTAATATCAAAATAAATATGAGACTTATACAACTCAATGACAAAGCACATATTTCTTAACGGATCATAAGACAAATCAGAGTTGCAGCAAATTTGAAGATTAGACTGTAGATGGAGAGACACAGCAAAGCTTTCCTTCTGTGACAACAAATGCCTGTCTCTTATTAGCCTTACTTTCTTTTCATCTCCACTCATTTTTTGGCAATTAAAGGTCACAGGCACAATCTTGAGTCAGTAGCAATTACCCCGCAGTGAACTACAAAATGTGCTAAAATAGCCCCCTGGGGAAAAACTAATACTTGCACACTTACTAATGAATATAAAAAGCAAGGTCATTTCCAGAATTTACCACTCCATTGTTTTCTAAAATTCACCACCTTGCAAGGAAAAATGAGTTAAAATCATTTAAAATGGGAGCATTAATGGATTACAGTTTGGGGGGAATTTACTATTACTATTGTACTTAAATTCCTTTTGATTCTCTAATACATCAGTTTAATATTTGATTATAAATATTAATACAAGCACAGGCAGACATAGTACTAAAGTTATAGTAGAGAGAAAAGGACAAACATAGAGTATGAGTCAAGAAGTAAAAGTATGGGAAGCAAGCAATGGTATTAAAATAAAAGGCAGCATTTCCTTGAGAAAAAGTAAAGTTCTCAGTTTTTTAAAACTCCAACAACAAGCTAGATGTGAGTGAGGATTTACCATCATCTGTACATGAGAAACTCTACCAAAAGAAATTTAAATTCATAAAAATATTATGACACTAACCCCAAAATTTAAACAAAGAATAGGGTAGGATATGGTTTACAGACCTTCAAACTTCTCCATTACATATTACATTCAACACTTAAGGACCCTAGAAGCTAAAAATCTTTCTCAATTGCTCAAGGTGGAGGTACCAGCATGGGGAAAGAGTTAGATCCATCCCATGGGCATGACTCAGAAGTAGTACCCTATTTATACTGACTTCTGACTTTCCTCAAGAAGCATTCCTTGCAGCAGATTTCCTCCATCCCATCCCATCCCATCCTGCTGGACTGACTTGCCACGGTCAACAGAAGTCTTCACCCTGGGATTATTCTGCAATCCCCATGGCTGCAGCTCCAGCTCCCAGCTTCCGTGGACACCAGTGGACTTACCACCCTGTCCAAGGTATGAAAGCCGAGAAACGGGTTGTCTATGTGGTTCTAACTCTATTCAGACTGGCACACATTCGCTGGCTCACTCTTCAACAGTCTCAAATAATACCCTTCTTTCACAATTGGACTGCCATGGATGCAGGGATCTCTCCCTTGAATTTACGGTCCCTCACTGCCAGGTTCAGGTTGGTCCCACTTGCTCTCCTCCTTCTTCTCCTTTCATCCTTGTTCTTTGCTTTATCCTACTGAGTTCTGTGTGGATCCAGATATCCCTTTTCAGTAGTTATAGACTCCTGCCAGTATTCGCTTAGTCTTTAAAAGGAACTGTAGAATCTCTGGATGTTCTTGAGGCATCCGTGGCGAGACCTACTTGGCTTCCACGTATGTCTCCATCATCTTGTTGACCCTCATTTATACATGTAGTAGAAAAGAATTTCCTTCTCTATTAAGTAACAGAGCCATTACCACGCATGGGTTAACTTCTGTTTTTTTGAGGAGAACACAGGAAAGTTCCAAACTCTTAGGCAATTTCAAATTTGCGACACATTCTTATCAGTTACATTCACTATGCTATGCATTAGCATGATAGCAACTATGCAGGCATACATTTTACAAAGCACCTTATGGGCATTACTGTATTTAATCCTATTCAGTACTTCTCTGATCTTTTTTCTCTGTATTTTGAAAGTAATTTTGGCAATCACAAAATCATATATTTTAACTAGAGATGCTCTGCCCCTGCGAGTTTCATGTTTAAATTTCGTGCTAGTAGTCAAAGCACTCTATTGTGAATTCCACTTACACTGTTACAGACAACATTGTGCCATTTTCTACCCCTAAACATGTCAAAAAAATAAACTGTTCCAGGGGATACTCAGGGCAGGAAGGGACTTAGTGAACCATAGAATGGAACCACCAGCATCACAAACAAAAACTCTAAGGCAGTGCTCATGACTGAGTGCTTCTGGGAACAGCCTCAATTAAAATTCCTGGGCACTGTACCACCTAAAAGTGAATGCAGGAAAGAATTATAGCTTTCTATGATAATGAGTCAGAGACAATAGTGTTTATTAGTTTATGTTTCTCATTCAACTATAAGGTTAATGAATAGATATCCAATGATAATTGACACCATCAGTTTCTAGTAAGATGACAAATATTCTCTCGAGTCACACATTGGATACCTAAATACACTATATAATCATCAATAACATTTTTAGAATTATATTTATGTTTTTATGTACTGTTACTAGAAATATAGTCGCCAACAATATTGTGTTGCCAAACATCAACAAGAATCAGTCACAATACATATATGACTCTCCTTCTTGACTCTCTCTCCCACCTCCCTTCCCTTTCTACCTCTCTAGGCTGTTACTGAAAAACATGGCATGCTTCACAAATTTGCATATCCTCTTTGTACAGGAGTCATTTAATTTTCTCTATATTGTTCTAATATCTTTAGTATATGTGCTGCTAAATTACTGCGCCAATAATAGTTTAACAGTAAAAAAATCATCTACCAATAAATGGACAATAACATGCAAAATTGGAATATTCCATTTCATGTATTGGCTCCTATAAAATCTAATTTTCATAACTCCCAAAGGTCCATGCAGGAATTGACCATTTATTTATACTTATGCATGCCACATGTGTTCATATACAGAACTATATGCACACTAATATATGTATGTTATTTTTCCTGCTCATCACAGTAAGCACTTAGTTGATGAGGGGGATAATTCTGAGCTTCTGCAGCTTCTGGCTTCTTTTTTAAAAAGCTCTTCTTTTATTTTCATCACCTAATTTAAAATAAATATTTTTTTCTTATATACCTTGCCACCCTACAACTAAAAGCAGACAAAACCTAGTAAATGCTGATATATTATCCTTTTTTTTTTTTAACTCTTCTGGTAAATTGGAAAAAGAATCATATTCAGACCTCATGCAGGATGATAAAATCTCTCATTTATCAGTACTTTCCCAACTAAATTCTTGCTCACTTCAGTTTAATAGAATGGAACCACCAGCATCACAAACAAAAACTCTAAGGCAGTGCTCATGACTGAGTGCTTCTGGGAACAGCCTCAATTAAAATTCCTGGGCACTGTACCACCTAAAAGTGAATGCAGGAAAGAATTATAGCTTTCTATGATAATGAGTCAGAGACAATAGTGTTTATTAGTTTATGTTTCTCATTCAACTATAAGGTTAATGAATAGATATCCAATGATAATTGACACCATCAGTTTCTAGTAAGATGACAAATATTCTCTCGAGTCACACATTGGATACCTAAATACACTATATAATCATCAATAACATTTTTAGAATTATATTTATGTTTTTATGTACTGTTACTAGAAATATAGTCGCCAACAATATTGTGTTGCCAAACATCAACAAGAATCAGTCACAATACATATATGACTCTCCTTCTTGACTCTCTCTCCCACCTCCCTTCCCTTTCTACCTCTCTAGGCTGTTACTGAAAAACATGGCATGCTTCACAAATTTGCATATCCTCTTTGTACAGGAGTCATTTAATTTTCTCTATATTGTTCTAATATCTTTAGTATATGTGCTGCTAAATTACTGCGCCAATAATAGTTTAACAGTAAAAAAAAATCATCTACCAATAAATGGACAATAACATGCAAAATTGGAATATTCCATTTCATGTATTGGCTCCTATAAAATCTAATTTTCATAACTCCCAAAGGTCCATGCAGGAATTGACCATTTATTTATACTTATGCATGCCACATGTGTTCATATACAGAACTATATGCACACTAATATATGTATGTTATTTTTCCTGCTCATCACAGTAAGCACTTAGTTGATGAGGGAGATAATTCTGAGTTTCTGCAGCTTCTGGCTTCTTTTTTAAAAAGCTCTTCTTTTATTTTCATCACCTAATTTAAAATAAATATTTTTTTCTTATATACCTTGCCACCCTACAACTAAAAGCAGACAAAACCTAGTAAATGCTGATATATTATCCTTTTTTTTTTTTAACTCTTCTGGTAAATTGGAAAAAGAATCATATTCAGACCTCATGCAGGATGATAAAATCTCTCATTTATCAGTACTTTCCCAACTAAATTCTTGCTCACTTCAGTTTAAATTCCTCTTTCTGACAAATGTCAGAAAAGAAAAGTAATATCAAAATCATGTTTGAAAGAGTCTATAGATTTATTTTTCCATTGGCCAATGGTAGGCCCAGGATTAATTTATGAAATGTTACAATACAGCACATATACACAAAGGCTTAGTTCTAGTATCAAGGAGGACTTGTTTAGAGATGGTTCAGAAACTCAACCCCATGACTTTCAGAATTTACTCTCAACCAGAGAGATCATTTTTGTCCATAAACTGTCAAAGACAGGAAAGGACAGGCCTTGTTTGGAGATCAAATGAGGTTATCTTGGGAGTCATCCAGGTAATAGTTTTCTATTACCATTCAGAGATCTTTATGCTGTATTCTCAAAGAAACAACCTTAACAAGATTAAAAATACAAAAATATAGAAGAGCTCTCAAGGTGCCTAAAAGAAAGGCTAGCCAGGAGAACCACGACCAGACAATAATAGTCGTGAAAGACTTAGCAGTGAGTGTTTTACAGATAGAGCAGAGCAAGTGTATACAATCCATGTTCTAGAGTCACTGCTATTATGTGGTCAAAAACAAAGTATCTTTCTCTGCAAGCAGAATCATCACAGCCCCTGATGGGGTCCCTGTGACACACATGCAGGCTGAGAGCCCACAGGCATGTGTGATGTGACATGAAGAAGTGAGAAGATGACTGTACTGGTGCCCAGTTCCCTCTACCTGCTAGTAATGGCACTTGGGGGAAATCAGTTGCCCTTTCTCAGTCACTGCATCTTCATTAATATAATTTGATGATAACAGTGAAGATTAAGGCTAGCTCACAGGGATCCTGTGAATCACAATTTTTAAACTGTTTTAAAGTTTTTGGTAAAATAGCAAAGAAATCGATACAATGTATTAAAAAGCAATCATTTTTTTAACTTTTTTTCTATACCTTGCCACCCTACAACTAAAGCAGACAAAACCTAGTAAATGCTGATATATTATCCTTTTTTTAACTCTTCTGGTAAATTGGAAAAAGAATCATATTCAGACCTCATGCAGGATGATAAAATCTCTCATTTATCAGTACTTTCCCAACTAAATTCTTGCTCACTTCAGTTTAAATTCCTCTTTCTGACAAATGTCAGAAAAGAAAAGTAATATCAAAATCATGTTTGAAAGAGTCTATAGATTTATTTTTCCATTGGCCAATGGTAGGCCCAGGATTAATTTATGAAATGTTACAATACAGCACATATACACAAAGGCTTAGTTCTAGTATCAAGGAGGACTTGTTTAGAGATGGTTCAGAAACTCAACCCCATGACTTTCAGAATTTACTCTCAACCAGAGAGATCATTTTTGTCCATAAACTGTCAAAGACAGGAAAGGACAGGCCTTGTTTGGAGATCAAATGAGGTTATCTTGGGAGTCATCCAGGTAATAGTTTTCTATTACCATTCAGAGATCTTTATGCTGTATTCTCAAAGAAACAACCTTAACAAGATTAAAAATACAAAAATATAGAAGAGCTCTCAAGGTGCCTAAAAGAAAGGCTAGCCAGGAGAACCACGACCAGACAATAATAGTCGTGAAAGACTTAGCAGTGAGTGTTTTACAGATAGAGCAGAGCAAGTGTATACAATCCATGTTCTAGAGTCACTGCTATTATGTGGTCAAAAACAAAGTATCTTTCTCTGCAAGCAGAATCATCACAGCCCCTGATGGGGTCCCTGTGACACACATGCAGGCTGAGAGCCCACAGGCATGTGTGATGTGACATGAAGAAGTGAGAAGATGACTGTACTGGTGCCCAGTTCCCTCTACCTGCTAGTAATGGCACTTGGGGGAAATCAGTTGCCCTTTCTCAGTCACTGCATCTTCATTAATATAATTTGATGATAACAGTGAAGATTAAGGCTAGCTCACAGGGATCCTGTGAATCACAATTTTTAAACTGTTTTAAAGTTTTTGGTAAAATAGCAAAGAAATGCATGGGGTTATTAAGGGGCGTTTGCAGATTCAAGATACAGTAACCTTTTTCTCTTAGAATTCTTCGTACTCATTAAAGGCAATCAGTCAGTCGCTGTTTATTCCTACCCAGAGTGATGGTAAACCGCACAGACCAACGGTGCTATTCATGCCATTTCAGTGTCGAATATGCAAGCACTGGTCAATGTATAGTGAAAACCTGACAAACTCCTAGATAGCCTGGCTGTTGAGACTCTGTAGTGTCCCTAGACATTCAACTATCCTAAGAGAATGACATAAACACTGTTGCTTAGAAATAAGTTCTAAATATTTGCAAGGATAGAAGTACTTCTGGGACCAATAAAAAAACATAACAAGTTACCTATTTCGCCAACTATATATCTGTGTAAAAATCACCACCTACCTAAGCTTACACAGTGGAAGGTGCTGCTTCTTCCCTACCAGAGCTATGACAGCACCAAATGCTGCTCAGGACAACAGGGAGAGAAAGGTTTCTCTGCTAACCTCGGGCGTATAGGTCATCTCCGACTGGCTTTTGTTTTTTTAAAGCAGGGTTCTGCCTGTTCCTGCTGCTGGTGATTTCAAATCTGCAATTGTGCCTAGGAGCCAAATGCTGGAACCTCTGTCCTGTAGGGCATGAAACATGCCCTGAATTCATGAACAACCTGTTTTTCCAGGCTGGCAATACATCCAGCTTCTTAGTTAACCACACATATTACATGTTCAATGAGATTGTAAGTATTGTACTCCTTGATTATTTCCAGAACGAACCTTCATGTAGGCTATACTATTCTTGAAATAAGAAGGATGCATCAGGCAAACTTCAAATAACACCTGCTTTAGGCCAAAGAAGGCACTGGCTCGTAAGATGTGGAAATCGACGAAAGCATCACTTTTGTGAAATCTCAAGGATTCTAAAAGAATGCAAGAACGTTCTCAATTTCCTTTCATTTTCTTCTTAAAATTCCGAAATGAATGATATTCTAATTGTCAGCTAGGAATGCTGTAACATACCATAGACTCAGTGCCTTAAACAACAGAAACATATTTCCTCCCAGTTTTGCAAGCTTGAAGTCCCAAATCAGGGTGCAAGCAAATTCAGGCTCTGGTAAGAACTCTCTCTTCCCAGCTAGACCTCTCCTGTGTCCTCACAGACTGGAGGGTGGGAAGAGAGAGGAAAGACACAGAGACACAGACAAAGAGAAAACCCTCTGCTGTTTCACCTCATGAAGACACTGATCCTACAGGATTGGCATTCTACGCTCTGACCTCATTTAATTGTAAAAGGCTTCCCTGGTGGCTCAGAACGTAAAGAATCTGCCTGCCATGAGAAACCGGGGTTCTATCCCTGGGTGTGAAGATCCCTGGAAGAAGGGAATGGCAACCCGTTCCAGTACTCTTATTGAGTAAAACCCAAAGACAGAAGAGCCGGGTGGTTACAGTCCATGGGGTCCCCCAAATTTAGACACAACTGAGTATCTAACACAAAATCTTGACAAAGTTCCTTTTCAAAATGCAGTACTTTGGCAATTAGGGCTCCAACACTAGAATTTGTAGAAGTCCCATTCAGTCCATAATAGAACCTGGCAGGGACCACTTTGGAGGAGGCCGAGGAAACAGAAGCATGTTGATATTTTGGTCTTTGGCTCTCAGGCATCTCCGACTGGCTTTTGTTTTTTAAAGCAGGGTTCTGCCTGTTCCTGCTGCTGGTGATTTCAAATCTGCAATTGTGCCTAGGAGCCAAATGCTGGAACCTCTGTCCTGTAGGGCATGAAACATGCCCTGAATTCATGAACAACCTGTTTTTCCAGGCTGGCAATACATCCAGCTTCTTAGTTAACCACACATATTACATGTTCAATGAGATTGTAAGTATTGTACTCCTTGATTATTTCCAGAACGAACCTTCATGTAGGCTATACTATTCTTGAAATAAGAAGGATGCATCAGGCAAACTTCAAATAACACCTGCTTTAGGCCAAAGAAGGCACTGGCTCGTAAGATGTGGAAATCGACGAAAGCATCACTTTTGTGAAATCTCAAGGATTCTAAAAGAATGCAAGAACGTTCTCAATTTCCTTTCATTTTCTTCTTAAAATTCCGAAATGAATGATATTCTAATTGTCAGCTAGGAATGCTGTAACATACCATAGACTCAGTGCCTTAAACAACAGAAACATATTTCCTCCCAGTTTTGCAAGCTTGAAGTCCCAAATCAGGGTGCAAGCAAATTCAGGCTCTGGTAAGAACTCTCTCTTCCCAGCTAGACCTCTCCCTGTGTCCTCACAGACTGGAGGGTGGGGAAGAGAGAGGAAAGACACAGAGACACAGACAAAGAGAAAACCCTCTGCTGTTTCACCTCATGAAGACACTGATCCTACAGGATTGGCATTCTACGCTCTGACCTCATTTAATTGTAAAAGGCTTCCCTGGTGGCTCAGAACGTAAAGAATCTGCCTGCCATGAGAAACCGGGGTTCTATCCCTGGGTGTGAAGATCCCTGGAAGAAGGGAATGGCAACCCGTTCCAGTACTCTTATTGAGTAAAACCCAAAGACAGAAGAGCCGGGTGGTTACAGTCCATGGGGTCCCCCAAATTTAGACACAACTGAGTATCTAACACAAAATCTTGACAAAGTTCCTTTTCAAAATGCAGTACTTTGGCAATTAGGGCTCCAACACTAGAATTTGTAGAAGTCCCATTCAGTCCATAATAGAACCTGGCAGGGACCACTTTGGAGGAGGCCGAGGAAACAGAAGCATGTTGATATTTTGGTCTTTGGTTGTCTCTCTCAGGGTATTCTTCACCAGGCTGACTCAATGGACATTAAATGAGAAGTGCTCTGCCATGAACTGAGTGGATGGAACATGTTAAACAAGGCCAAATTCCAGTCACAAGAACGAATAATGTAGTATTTTAAATACTACAAATCATTGTTCTAAGATTTGTAGGGAATAGGCTTAGAGCTATAACACAAGGGTGGGTTTGCAATTGGAAACAATTGTTCTCTTTCTGATAGGGATTAAGAAAGTTGTATGTTAATTCTTTTCAGTTAAACAAGGAACACACAGAAGAGCAGATGACTGATTAAAAACAATGCTGAGTGTTTTTATTAAATTCATATAGTTCTTACTCATTACTTTTTACTCACTACTATCAATGTGTTAGCTAGATTTTTCTACTCTTATTCTCAGTACATTGCTTAGTATTGCCTATAATTTATGCCATGTTTTTTCTGACTTACCATTTTGTCACCTCAAGCAACACTGCATCCTATGTCTATGATGAACACAAAGCTTTAGGTGTATAGATTCAGAGAAAAGTCAAAGTTATAACTTTATACCTCCTTTAAGGGAGAATATTGGTTCTAACACACGGAAAACAGAAATTTGAATGGTTAAACACAGGTCCCTGTGTGGGTTTTAAGACACTTTAGTTGTGTCTGATATTGTTCAAACGACTTATATTGACTCTGCTGTTTCACCTCATGAAGCAGACTTTCATTCTTACCCATTTGTAAAGGCTTCCTGGTGGCTCAGAACGTAAAGAATCTGCCTGCCATGAGAAACCGGGGTTCTATCCTGGGTGTGAAGATCCCTGGAAGAAGGGAATGGCAACCCGTTCCAGTACTCTTATTGAGTAAAACCCAAAGACAGAAGAGCCGGGTGGTTACAGTCCATGGGGTCCCCCAAATTTAGACACAACTGAGTATCTAACACAAAATCTTGACAAAGTTCCTTTTCAAAATGCAGTACTTTGGCAATTAGGGCTCCAACACTAGAATTTGTAGAAGTCCCATTCAGTCCATAATAGAACCTGGCAGGGACCACTTTGGAGGAGGCCGAGGAAACAGAAGCATGTTGATATTTTGGTCTTTGGTTGTCTCTCTCAGGGTATTCTTCACCAGGCTGACTCAATGGACATTAAATGAGAAGTGCTCTGCCATGAACTGAGTGGATGGAACATGTTAAACAAGGCCAAATTCCAGTCACAAGAACGAATAATGTAGTATTTTAAATACTACAAATCATTGTTCTAAGATTTGTAGGGAATAGGCTTAGAGCTATAACACAAGGGTGGGTTTGCAATTGGAAACAATTGTTCTCTTTCTGATAGGGATTAAGAAAGTTGTATGTTAATTCTTTTCAGTTAAACAAGGAACACACAGAAGAGCAGATGACTGATTAAAAACAATGCTGAGTTTTTTTATTAAATTCATATAGTTCTTACTCATTACTTTTTACTCACTACTATCAATGTGTTAGCTAGATTTTTCTACTCTTATTCTCAGTACATTGCTTAGTATTGCCTATAATTTATGCCATGTTTTTTCTGACTTACCATTTTGTCACCTCAAGCAACACTGCATCCTATGTCTATGATGAACACAAAGCTTTAGGTGTATAGATTCAGAGAAAAGTCAAAGTTATAACTTTATACCTCCTTTAAGGGAGAATATTGGTTCTAACACACGGAAAACAGAAATTTGAATGGTTAAACACAGGTCCCTGTGTGCGTTCTAAGACACTTTAGTTGTGTCTGATACTTTGTAACCATACTAACAGAGCCCAGCAGACTCCTCTGGCCATGGGATTCTCCAGAGAAGAATACTGAAGTGTGTTGCTGAATTCTCTTGTAGGAGATGCTCTTCACACAGGAATCAAATCCACATTTCTTACATCTCCTGCTTTGGCAGGAGTGTTCATTACCATGAGCAGCACCTGCGAAGCAAAATATATAGGTGCATATGCACTATATTTGGTTCAAAAATGAAGAAAAAAAGCTAACACTTCATAAAACAGAAAGGGAAGAGGTTGAATTAAGAAGTTAGATGTAAAAACATTTTTTATAGAGACTATGTAAAAAAGCATGAAGTAATGCCGTTCAAATTTTATGTGATCCTCATTAAAAATGTATAAATTTCCCAACGTACACTATCATGGTCATCAAGAAATCAAGCATCTTCTGATAATGATTCATCTACTGGATCCCCAAACAACCCTAACTACCTGATCACTTCCAGGATTTAAAGTATTCCCAGGATAAACCGTGCTCTGTGTATGCCACCGAGGGCTGCCACACATATTTCATCAATGCCCCTCGAAACAGACCAGACTCTGAACGCGTCTATGTAAGTCTTTTTTATTGGGATTTTCACTGGAGTAACACCATTATTCTGGCGTTAACAGGCTTCAGATTATTAGAGGCAATGGCCACTCCACATGCAGAGAAAGAAGGAGGAACAGTAAGCAGTCAAAGAGAAATCACATTATGCAGTTGATACAGTATGAGAAAAATCAAGTGATAGTGAAAGATCAGTAGCAGCAAAATAAATCACACATCTATGACTCCTCCATGCAGACAATGTTAGTTCAACCAATTCAGTACACCCAGCATTGCACCAATTAAACTGTATGAAAGCATGAAATGAATGTAACTTCCCTGTATGCAATATAAGATTGCAAGATTTGTGGATATGTCAGAAACAAACCCGTTTTGAGTGGTGCCTGTTAGAGTGACTCCTCTATGGGAGGAACTCCTACATGGACCACTCAAGCCTTTGCTTCTGACTCTCAAGGCTCCTCTGATACTGCTTCTAATTCCCTGACACCTTCTTCATCATTAATCAAAGGGACTCCTCTATCACCACCTATTCTTAGTTATAACTCTAAACCCTCCAGTGGCCTGTAAAATATTGTTTTGCTTCTCATGGCTGAAACAATTACCTCTGTTCTGATGACAACACAGTCTACATATGAAGCGTCATCCTTTATCCCAGCTACAACATTTTATAATTATCATCTCTCTTTTCTGATTCGCTGTAATAACCTCAGTCCTAACAATTTTTTTATAATATTTTCACATGCATCCCCCTTAAATACAAACTCTTCTCTGTCTACATCTTTCTTGACAATACTGGCATTCTTTTCCTTTGTTAAGCTCAGTTATAATGAGGATGGTAAACTATAGGAAAAAGGTCAAGGAGAAGGAGGAAGAGGGACTTTCCAAAAAAAATTAATTTAAAATTTATGGAGAGTTTACTATGTGGCCATACATTTTCTAAAGCAATTTTTGTATATTACTATATTTAGTCTTATTCAGTTCATCTCTGCTCTTTATTTTCTGTACCACTAAAGTAGTTCATGGCCATTAAGAAGTCAAGCATTTTCATTAGCGATGCTCAGCCCCTGGGACTGTCATGCTCAATCCTGGTAGGAGTGAACTAGAACAAAATCCTCCACTGTGAATCCCACTCATGCTACTACTAAAAGAAACACTGTGCCATTTTCTGTCCCTATACATGTCAACAAAATAGACTGTTCTGATAATGGCATGGAGGCTGAGTTGGGATGGACTGAGGAAAGCATGCTTAGGAATGTCCTATCTTCTTCCTTGTCTATTTGTTGTAATATCATAAAACAAATTATCAATCAACAATGAATACAAATGACTCATTTTATTCCTTATTACAAATGAATCATTGGGTGAAAAGGATGTGGGCATGATTAGAATTCATATTTCCTGGATCAGGTACTCCAGGCACATCCTGACTTGACACAAACACTTAGATTTCTCTCCAAGGACAAGCAAGTGTTCAAACATAAAAGGTACCCACTGAATGGATGACAGAATTTCAGAGGAAAAAATAAAATTCCTCATGGTGCAATTTAGAACTCATTAGAAGTATTAGTTACTAAAATAACCTGGACATTTTCATAAGTCAGCAACTTGTGAAGTAATACCTTATATTAAATACATCTGCAAATTTTACTACTTTCAAAAATTTATGCATACACATAGGAATAACTAAAAGATTTTTAGGTCAACTGTTGCAAGGATCACATGTTGTCAAAAACACTGAATCATGCTTGTTTTAATGAGTCTGTTTCCTATGGTTCCTTAGAACAAACACCTTATTACCTGGACACTCATGCTTCTGTATGCCTGGAATGAACCTCTCTATGATATACTCACAAAACTGCGGAATCTGAAAGAAATCTCTGAGAATCTCATAATAAGGACCAGAGAGAGTGTGAAAATTGTAAAACAACTTCAATCAATGCTAAACAAAGTATTCCCCCGGGTAAGTATCCTGCAGAGGGTTTCCTTGTTTTTCCTATGAATGAAAGAGGTGACATTTCAAAGGATGAATGAGTTCTCAAATATCTCACTAAGTAAGAACAAAACTTATGACTTCTATATTCTAGGCAGAAACTACATAAAGCAAGAGCCTAGTCATTCATAATGATAGATATCTACTATGGATGAATCACAATTCTACAACAATTTTTTATATGTGTAGTCTTCCCTGCACTGCACACTGTTCCTACAGAAGCTTGCCTCTTCCTAGCCACGGGTATTTGAAATATTTTCAAGGATAAGAGAACCAAAGAATAGAAGATGAAAGATACATGGTTTCTTCAAAGTATCCCAGGACATCCGCTAGTGGAATTCTTCTTGTATTCCTTCTCTGTTCTCCTCAAACCAAAGGATAATGACGGAAGGAACAAAAGAGGAAGTCAAAACCAAACTTGAGTTATGTGTCTGGTGTGTAGATATCTATTAGGTTTCTTATAGCCTGACTCCAAACTCCATGTTTAGAGAGTTTTATATTCATTTGTCTTCCCCAAAAGGTAATTTGATAATTAGAAGGAACAAAATAAGGAGAAACTACTAAACTCATAAGAGGTCATTGCCCTTTGTTTTAAGGTTGCTCTTGAAACAAGGACGAAGATGGAATATTATGGGGTCGAGTGGCGAGGACTCCACCCACTGAGATCAAAACATGAAAAAAGGCGTCATTGTGCACTTCATAACCTGTTCCACTGCCTGTTCTGGGATGCACGAAGAATTGACACTTACATCAAGGTCGTGGTGTGCCGACTCATGCCCCAAATGTGCAACTCCACATATGTATCCACTTGGTTCTAGGATGGTTGTTAGTGATCCATCCAATAGAAAGCATCTTTGAGTTTTATATCTTTTTAATGCATGCTTGGGTATGATGTAATGGAGCTCATTAAAAAATAAACACAGTCTCTGTAGAGATGTTAAAATTGACAAGAAATTTTCACTGTTCCTTATCTTCGTTTAATAGATAATGAATGTACTATCCACGACTACCACTAACAGGAAGATATTTCTATTAAAATTAGTCAAAAATAGTAGAAGCTGATGTTAAAAAGAAGACTGTTAGGAGCATACTTAAGAATCACAGGAAATTATAGTGGGTTAAGTCAATAGAATCAATGACTTAGATAATTCTGTATTGTGCTGGTCATGCTACCAAGCAGACCAAATACACAGAATTCTTTATGAAATACTCAGAATTTCACCCAAGCTCCACTGCATCACTTCCTGCATCATCTTGAAACCGTTCCATATGTTCTGTCTCTTTGGGTTTAACAAGTCCAGCTCAGTCATGTGTCACTCCATTCTCACATTCAGCCTATTCACTGTTTCTGTCTCTCCTACTGAGGCCCAAAGGACCAACCAGAGAAAGCAGAAATGTCCTTTCTGCAAGGTTCCTTCTCTATCCCTCTTTGGATCTTCACTCCTCTGGCCATGTTGGAAAACAGTAGAGGGTGACAAGATGGGAACGTTCTCACATCACTGACTTACGTGGTTTGCATGTAGCCTTCTCCTGGCCAAGAGGCACTGAATTCCCCCTGAAAATCCCAAGGTTACCCCCCAAGAGAGACAACATTAACAAGTTGGGGATATCCAACTTGAAAGTTTTTTTAAACCAGGTAAAATGTTCTGGGACCCACAGCTCATCACCTGTTGTATCCTCCACAACTTCTCTGTTTCCTTCAGTCACAAAAAAAAATCCAGGAGAAAATTAAGTAGCTTAAGATCAGTCTTGTCTAGAGCTGACCCACAGGAAGCCCATGCCTCACAACCACTTCATCCAATTTAATAACAAAAATTATAATGAACCTGAACCCATTTGGGTGATCTCTGGACAACTCTCCACCTGGTCACATACACACAGAGTAGAGTAGAAAGTCGGATTCATAAAGAGACACTAATCTGAGGAGTGAGATATCATTTCCTCTCCTTTTAGAGTAACTCTCATTGTCCATTATTATTTTGCCTTACAAACATTGCTTACTAGGTCTCTGAATAACAAGGAAACTAAGTCTATATTGAGACTAGAAAGACTCGACTGGATTAAGGTTGTTCAGTTTATTAAGTTGTTTCCAAAAAACCTGGGACTATGGTACACTTTCCCTAGCACTGGGATGTTAAAAGGAAGACTTTAAAAGTCAAAAATAGTAAGCTGATGTTAAAAGAAGACTGTTAGGAGCACAGGAAATTATAGTGGGTTAAGTCAATAGAATCAATGACTTAGATAATTCTGTATTGTGCTGGTCATGCTACCAAGCAGACCAAATACACAGAATTCTTTATGAAATACTCAGAATTTCACCCAAGCTCCACTGCATCACTTCCTGCATCATCTTGAAACCGTTCCATATGTTCTGTCTCTTTGGGTTTAACAAGTCCAGCTCAGTCATGTGTCACTCCATTCTCACATTCAGCCTATTCACTGTTTCTGTCTCTCCTACTGAGGCCCAAAGGACCAACCAGAGAAAGCAGAAATGTCCTTTCTGCAAGGTTCCTTCTCTATCCCTCTTTGGATCTTCACTCCTCTGGCCATGTTGGAAAACAGTAGAGGGTGACAAGATGGGAACGTTCTCACATCACTGACTTACGTGGTTTGCATGTAGCCTTCTCCTGGCCAAGAGGCACTGAATTCCCCCTGAAAATCCCAAGGTTACCCCCCAAGAGAGACAACATTAACAAGTTGGGGATATCCAACTTGAAAGTTTTTTTAAACCAGGTAAAATGTTCTGGGACCCACAGCTCATCACCTGTTGTATCCTCCACAACTTCTCTGTTTCCTTCAGTCACAAAAAAAAATCCAGGAGAAAATTAAGTAGCTTAAGATCAGTCTTGTCTAGAGCTGACCCACAGGAAGCCCATGCCTCACAACCACTTCATCCAATTTAATAACAAAAATTATAATGAACCTGAACCCATTTGGGTGATCTCTGGACAACTCTCCACCTGGTCACATACACACAGAGTAGAGTAGAAAGTCGGATTCATAAAGAGACACTAATCTGAGGAGTGAGATATCATTTCCTCTCCTTTTAGAGTAACTCTCATTGTCCATTATTATTTTGCCTTACAAACATTGCTTACTAGGTCTCTGAATAACAAGGAAACTAAGTCTATATTGAGACTAGAAAGACTCGACTGGATTAAGGTTGTTCAGTTTATTAAGTTGTTTCCAAAAAACCTGGGACTATGGCCACACTTTCCCCTAGCACTAGTGAAAAGGCAGTGATGTTACTGGACTGTTTTTGCAGTGTCTAGGGGATTTTTGCAAGAATTTCTAGTAAACAAACTATGGGAAATAAAACGGTAAGAGAAGGGGGATGAAGTGTTAAATGAAGGATGGAAAAATAGAAGACGGAAAGTGAATAAAAGACAGGTTTAAAGAATAAAATGCAAATAATAATAGATTATTGTATTTGGTAAACACATGTGTGTGTGTGTGTGTGTGTGTGTGTGCTTTAACTTTCATACCCTTAGAGTAAATACAGTCTCGTATTCTGCTTCTACCTCCACTTTCTCTTTCTCTTATTTTTCCCTGAGATAGTCCTTTGTACTAGGAGTATTCCTTTGTTGCTACTGACTTGACATCATGTTAGAGATGAATAGAACATGTTTCTTCTTCAACACAGAATCTAGAGAAATTTTTTCAGTCATAAATAAACACTTTTCACACACAAAACCAGGATTAGCTTTCCTGAGTTGTGCATCACTCTCTAGATGTGATGACCCAAACCTTTTAGAACACAACAAAATACTCTGCCCCAAAGTAGTGTATCAATTTCTTCTTATGCTCCTGCAGGCAAGAAGCTTTCTTGCAAAACTTAATGGGAAAAGCCTGTATGTGCCTCTCTCCAAATAATTTATTGGTGAAATATTTAGATGCTGAAACATCTAAGTTTACTGCATTACTTACTTAGAATTTTTTCCTTCAGTGTCTATGTATTTACAGCAGTCAAGATGGTATGTATTAGATGGGAAATTTGGCAATCAAGTGGACAACTCTCCACCTGGTCACATACACACAGAGTAGAGTAGAAAGTCGGATTCATAAAGAGACACTAATCTGAGGAGTGAGATATCATTTCCTCTCCTTTTAGAGTAACTCTCATTGTCCATTATTATTTTGCCTTACAAACATTGCTTACTAGGTCTCTGAATAACAAGGAAACTAAGTCTATATTGAGACTAGAAAGACTCGACTGGATTAAGGTTGTTCAGTTTATTAAGTTGTTTCCAAAAAACCTGGGACTATGGCCACACTTTCCCCTAGCACTAGTGAAAAGGCAGTGATGTTACTGGACTGTTTTTGCAGTGTCTAGGGGATTTTTGCAAGAATTTCTAGTAAACAAACTATGGGAAATAAAACGGTAAGAGAAGGGGGATGAAGTGTTAAATGAAGGATGGAAAAATAGAAGACGGAAAGTGAATAAAAGACAGGTTTAAAGAATAAAATGCAAATAATAATAGATTATTGTATTTGGTAAACACATGTGTGTGTGTGTGTGTGTGTGTGTGTGCTTTAACTTTCATACCCTTAGAGTAAATACAGTCTCGTATTCTGCTTCTACCTCCACTTTCTCTTTTCTCTCTTTTTTTTCCCTGAGATAGTCCTTTGTACTAGGAGTATTCCTTTGTTGCTACTGACTTGACATCATGTTAGAGATGAATAGAACATGTTTCTTCTTCAACACAGAATCTAGAGAAATTTTTTCAGTCATAAATAAACACTTTTCACACACAAAACCAGGATTAGCTTTCCTGAGTTGTGCATCACTCTCTAGATGTGATGACCCAAACCTTTTAGAACACAACAAAATACTCTGCCCCAAAGTAGTGTATCAATTTCTTCTTATGCTCCTGCAGGCAAGAAGCTTTCTTGCAAAACTTAATGGGAAAAGCCTGTATGTGCCTCTCTCCAAATAATTTATTGGTGAAATATTTAGATGCTGAAACATCTAAGTTTACTGCATTACTTACTTAGAATTTTTTTTTTCCTTCAGTGTCTATGTATTTACAGCAGTCAAGATGGTATGTATTAGATGGGAAATTTGGCAATAAGGGGGACAATGCAATCGGAAGAAACATACCTTCATTACTAGCCTACACACATCTTAGGTATTCATCTCTTAGAAAGTTATTCTAAGTGTAAATTTAAAACTTTGGATCAGCAAAAGAGGTGGTGGTATTGATAGGCCTCCTCATGGTTGATTGTGACATATACACTAAATACTGTAGATTTTAGAAAATATTTAACACCTTAGTTGTTTTTTAGAAACAGTAAGGAGGAGCTGAAAAGAGGATATTTGGGGAGGTTTTAACCATCACTAGCGTGCTAGCCAGAGTTCACTCAGTTTTTCCTCTTTTATAAATTTCCTTGTAAGATAACATTTGAAAAAATGGCCATGTTATAAAAAGAATAGTATCAGTGGTTACCTAATGGAAATAAACGTGAAAAATCAGTAAAGTTCACTAAGCACATAGATTCTCTTCACAAGAAAGAAATTGTAACAGTATTGTGATGGATGTTACCAAACTTACAATGCTGATAATCTTGAAAAATTTATACATATCAAATAATTATATCATACACCTCAGATTAATACAAGATTCATGTCTATGTTATACATGTATGATGATCATACAATCATTATGTTATGTACATAAAACATATATAGTTATATATATGAATAAAAGTGTATCCCTTGCGCTTCCCTGGTGGTCCAGTGGGTGGAGAGCCTTCCATGCAGTGCAAGAGCCGCCGGTTTGATCCACAGCCTGGGAGGATGCCACATGCCATAAAGTGGTGGAACGGGTGGGTCCAGTTGTGCATCACTCTCTAGATGTGATGACCCAAACCTTTTAGAACACAACAAAATACTCTGCCCCAAAGTAGTGTATCAATTTCTTCTTATGCTCCTGCAGGCAAGAAGCTTTCTTGCAAAACTTAATGGGAAAAGCCTGTATGTGCCTCTCTCCAAATAATTTATTGGTGAAATATTTAGATGCTGAAACATCTAAGTTTACTGCATTACTTACTTAGAATTTTTTTTTTCCTTCAGTGTCTATGTATTTACAGCAGTCAAGATGGTATGTATTAGATGGGAAATTTGGCAATAAGGGGGACAATGCAATCGGAAGAAACATACCTTCATTACTAGCCTACACACATCTTAGGTATTCATCTCTTAGAAAGTTATTCTAAGTGTAAATTTAAAACTTTGGATCAGCAAAAGAGGTGGTGGTATTGATAGGCCTCCTCATGGTTGATTGTGACATATACACTAAATACTGTAGATTTTAGAAAATATTTAACACCTTAGTTGTTTTTTAGAAACAGTAAGGAGGAGCTGAAAAGAGGATATTTGGGGAGGTTTTAACCATCACTAGCGTGCTAGCCAGAGTTCACTCAGTTTTTCCTCTTTTATAAATTTCCTTGTAAGATAACATTTGAAAAAATGGCCATGTTATAAAAAGAATAGTATCAGTGGTTACCTAATGGAAATAAACGTGAAAAATCAGTAAAGTTCACTAAGCACATAGATTCTCTTCACAAGAAAGAAATTGTAACAGTATTGTGATGGATGTTACCAAACTTACAATGCTGATAATCTTGAAAAATTTATACATATCAAATAATTATATCATACACCTCAGATTAATACAAGATTCATGTCTATGTTATACATGTATGATGATCATACAATCATTATGTTATGTACATAAAACATATATAGTTATATATATGAATAAAAGTGTATCCCTTGCGCTTCCCTGGTGGTCCAGTGGGTGGAGAGCCTTCCATGCAGTGCAAGAGCCGCCGGTTTGATCCACAGCCTGGGAGGATGCCACATGCCATAAAGTGGTTGAACTGGTGTGTCCAGTTGTGAGCCAGTGCTCTGAAACATATGTGCCTAGAGCTGGTACACTACAGCAAAAGGGGCTGCTGCAATGAGAGGCCCATGTAGGACAAAGAACGAAGATGGATGAAAATAAATAAAAAAGGAAAGACCAGAAAAGGGGCCAAAATTTAAAAAAAAAAAGTACCCTTCACCACAATTTCAAAAACATTTCCTTCTTTGAGGCTCCGTATAGACTCATGCAAACATGAACATTCTGAACAGTTTCCACTCTTCAGTTGAACTCATTTCATAAATAATTTGGGGGTAAAGCATCCCAAAATGGGCTTTACAATTGGGTGGCTCACATGGTGAAGAATCTGCCTGCAACGCTGTAGACTGAGGTGTGATTCCAGGGTTGAAAACATGTCCTGGAGAAGGAAATAAGGAAGACTCTACTATTCTCATCTGAAAATTCCATGGACACAGGATCCTGGTGGGCTATTGTCCGTGGGATCACAGAGAGTCAGACAAGACAGTAAAAGTAGCACAACACTTTTAAACTACACTATCCCCAAATTAAGTAACATTTTATGCAGAAAAAAATACTCTATTTTTAAAAGAATTTATCTTCAAATTATTTTCATTTTCTAACAAGCTCTCAGTGCCCCAAATCATATAATGTAAACATATCATAAATGCACTGCTGGGCTTCCCCTGGTGGTTCAGTGGATAAGGACACCGCCTTGCAGTGCAAGGGGCGCCGGTTCGATCCCTGGCCTGGGGAGATCCCACGTGCCGCGGAGCGGCTGGACTGATGTGTCCAATTACCGAGCCGGAGCTCTGGAGCGCATGCGCCCAGAGCCGGTGCTCTGCGATGACAGACGCCACCGCGATGGGAGGCCCACAGGAGCCAAAGAACAAAGACGGATGAAAATAGAGAAATGAAAGATCAATAGAAGTGGCCCACCCGCTCCCCTCCCTCCCCAACCTGACCCCCGCCCAAAATAAATAAATAAATAAATCTTTAAAAAAAAATGCACTGCTATTCCTGCTATTCTAGCAGCACCAATAATATTCTTGTGATATTTTAAAACTATGAATAAATCATAAATTAAATTACTGAAATATATTCTAATAGAAAGGTTACAATTCTCTTCCCATAGGAATGAAGACATTCATTTTTAAGGAGACTGAACTAATGGATTCAGTATGCCCACACATAATTGTAACAACCACAGTTGTTTATCATAACGAAGTCATTTCTTTTACATATAATTTAAAGAAAAGATCTCAGAATATCACAAGTGGCCTAAAACAAACTGATATCTGAATATTTCTTTTTTATACATGTATATATATTGGTAAGCTCAAACAAGTGTTCAGGATTAGTCCTTTTATTATTCCATCAATCCATCTGCTTCAAAACTATCCAAAAAATCAATTTCTTCTTTTCAAGGGGTTAAATTTCAAGTCATAACAAAAGCAGAGCAATGACCTATAAGAATAAACAAGACGTAGTATGGGTATCATTCTATGTATAAATACACACACACACACACACACACACACACACACACACACATATCCATTTGTAAAGAGAAGTAATGAAGAGATATAGGGCTTACAGTTTACTGAAATAGACAGTCTACTCACTTAGAATGAAGCACGCATACCACCTCAGGCATGCAGATGGTACCACTCTCATGGCAGAAAGTGAAGACAAACTAAAGAGCCTCTTGAGGACGGTGAAGAAGAGAGTACAAAACCTGACTTAAGACTCAACATGCAAAAAACTATGATCATGGCATCAGGTCCCATCACTTCATTGCAAACACATGGGGAACAAGTGGAAACACTGAAAGATTTCCTTTTCTTGGGCTCCAAAATCACTGTGGATGCTGACTGCAGCCATGAAATTAAAAGACGCTTGATCATTGGAAGAAACAATATCACAAAATTAGGACCACGAAAAAGCAGAGACATCACCCGGCCAGTAAAAGTCTCTGTCATCAAAGGTATGGCTTTTCCAGTAGTCATGCAAGATGGTGAGATCTGGATCTTAAAGAAGGCTGAGTGCCTAAGAATTGATGCTTTCAAATGGTGGTGCTGGAAAAGAGCACAACAAGAGACCACACACCAACAACCAGGTTTTGAAAGCCTTTTTGCCTCCAGTGCCTCTGAGTCCCATCTAGAGGGCGCCTGTAAGGAGACCTCATGCTCACAAGCAGGGTAGCCTGGGAGGCATGGGAGGTGCCCCCAAGCAGGGAAGATACTGCTCCAACAAGAACCTGACCAGGGAACCCTCCACAAGACTGCAACTCCCTTTTGAACTGGGCATTCAAGAAGGGGCCACAGGGACCAAGCAGGAGAAACTCAATCACACAGGCAATAGGGTCTGGAAAGTCTCTTAAAACTTCCTTCCTCTTTTCCACAAACACGGAGCAACTGAGAGGCATTAGGAGGGGGATCGTGTTGTCAATAATTCTGGCTCAAGAAACCCCTTTCCCCTGAGGCCCTGCACTACTTTCCTTCACCAAGAGACCCCCAGTGACCTAGACTGGGAAAATGACTTGTGCTTCCCTCAGACACACCATCAGGGAGCAGTGGTTGCCCAAGGAGCCCTACATAAGTCAAACAGATCAAATTAACATTGCAAAGGCTTTACAATTAAAGAGTTCCTGGAAATGCAGCCTGCACAGGAAGCCTAGAGGCCACAATAAATCAAACAGAATATTTTTCTGGTAAAACAAGACCTATATAGGAAATGAGAGGCTTTTAAATGAGACAAGCAAAAAGTGAAAATGACTTCACATGGCAAAAACCAAGAAAATGAAAAAATGGACTAAGAAAAGACAACCACCAATATAAACACTGAAGTTAATCAGATGTAGTTATATGACAAATGTTTTAAGCAGCTATCATAAAAATGTCAGGATACATTGCATATTCTCTTGTGATAACTTAAAAAATCTTATGAAAGGTACAGAAGTTCTTAAAGAGAATTGAGTAAAAATTACATAAATTAATATTACAATAAGAGAGAAAAACACCCACACAGTAGAGATAACAGAAGACAAGAATCAGAGAATTTCAGGACATATAAATACAATTCATAGAATGTGAACAATAAAGAATGCAGACAGAAACAAATGAAAAAAAGAACAGAGACCCCATGAACTGTGAGGTAACAATTAAAAATTCAACATTCATCTCATCATGTTCTCAGAAAAAAAAAATTGCACTGAGAGACTCCTCAAATTATTAATGGCTGAAAACATTCTAAATAGGGAAAAGACACAAACATGCAGATTCTAAAAGCACAACCACTTGAAATAGGATAAATCCAAAGGAATATTTAAAAAAAAGAATAAAAAAAGGACTCTCTAATCAACAGAAGAAAAGAACAATGAAAAAAACTTAATAGAACAATACACACTCTTTTTCCTCATAACATTTATAACCCACATGCCATAACTGTAACAAAAATTATAATACCATCGATACTCACAAAAATGGTATTAAAGGTGGGGAAAGCTTAAAATGGAAATAAGTCTCCACTCCTCATCACAAAATGCACAAGACTGATTTCAACAGGCTGTGATAAATCATACATAGACAGATGACTGACAGATTAAGAGCCAGTTAGAGAATAGAGAAAGTACTAGAAACACTTTCTAGTAAGAGACAGCACACTCAATTGTACTAGAAATAAAATGAAATCCAAAAAAATTTTCCAAGTAACACAAAAAATCAAGAAAATGGAAACAGAGAAAGAAGAACAAGAGAAACAAATAAAAAGCAAATAAGTAAATGTCAGACTTAAGCAACAACATATCATTCATCACCTAAAATATAAATGGCATAAATATAGCAATCAAAAGGAAGAGTTGGCAGAGTAAATTAAAAAAAAAAAAAAAAAAAAACCATGAGGCACTATATGATGTTTCAAACAAACTAATGACATGGATATACTGAAAATTACATGATAAAACATATGTTAAGATCAGATAAAGTGAACTTCAAAGCAAAAGCAATTCCTACAGACCCAGAGCAACATAAGGGTAAAGGATAAAAGAATCAGTCCAGAAGGGAATACATAATAATCCTAAATATGAGTACATCAAACAACTCAGGTTCAAATATGAAGCAAAAATGGACAGAACTTCAAAGAGAAATAAGTAACTTTGCCTTTATAATTAGGAACTTTAACATCCTTCACAGAAACGGACAGAGCTACTACACAGGAAATCAGGATACAAAGATACAACCAAAAAGGATTTAAATTATATGTATATAAACACTCCCCTAAGCACTAACAAAAGACATGGTTTTCCCCCAAGTGCCCAAGAACTCTCACCAGGATAGATCATACTCTGAGCCATAAAACAAAGCTCACGGAAACTCAGAGTATTGAAACCATGTGGCATATTCTGAGTATAATGCAAACTAGCATAAGGACAATAAGATAATCTCTACACGTAGAAATTCAACACTCTTCTACATATTTCACACAGTAAAAAGGAAATCTCAATGCATTTCTAAAATACATAGCATTAATTAACAGAAAAGCACATACCAAAATAAGGGAAATACAGATAAAGCAGTGGTGTGAGGGTAATTATTGGCACTACATGCTTCTATCCAACAGAAAGAATAGACTGAAATCAATAACAAAATTCCATACCTCAAAAAAATGAAGAAAAGAAGTTAAATAAACCTAACACTAGCTGAAAGAAGGGGATAATAAAACCAAAAGTAGAAATCAGTTAAAGTAGAATAAAGTATAAACAGGAAAAAGTCACTGAAACAGCAAATTATTTCTTTGAAAAAATAAAATAAATAAAATTTGACCAAGACAGACAAAAGTAAAGACACAACCAACTAATATTAGATATGATATAGGGGATATCACTACAGATTATATACTTATCAAAAATTTTAGCAAGAGAATATTGCAAATTTATATGATGGAAGTAATAGCTTAGGAGAAATGAACAGTTCCTCAAAATATGTAAAACGGAGTCAAGACTATCCAGTGGGGAAAGGTAGATCTTTTCTAAAAGTGGTACTGGGAAAATGGATAGTCCTATGAAAAATATGAAGCTTTATCCCTGTCTTATACCACAGACAAAAATCAACTAAAAATGGATTAAAATATTGAACATAAGACTTTAAGCCATAAAACTCCTAGAAGAAAACATTGAGGTATTCTTGCTGACATTGGTCTTTGCAGGGAGTTTTTGAGTTGCACATGAAAACAAAAGGCAATGACTGGAAAAATAATCAAGTGGGACCACATCAAACTCAAAGCAAAGGAACATCATGAAAAACTAAATGACAGCCTATGGATTGAGAGGAAATATTTCCAAATCACGTATTTGATAAGGACCTAATATCAAAAATGATACAAGATTTATACAACTCAAGGGCAAAAAACCCTATACAACCCAAATCTTTAATGGAACATAAGAAAATTAAGAGTCTTGGTAAATCTGAAGATTAGAGTATAGATGGAGAGGCACAGAAAGTCTGTCCTCCCAGAAAACAAAAGCCTGTCCCTTACTGGCCTTACTTTCTTAATCATTTCCGCTATTTGTTTGGTGATTACAAGTCACAGTCTACAATCTTTAATTAGTAGCACTTACCTCACAGTGGGATAAAATATGTGCTAAAATAGTACCACGGGATAAAAACTAATAATTGCACACTTACTAATGAGGCATATAAAAAGCAAGGTCATTTCCAGAGTTTACCACTCCATTGTTTCCTACCTTTCATAACAAAATTCAACCACCTTGCAAGAAAAATGAGTTAGGAGACCTCAACAATATACAGACAGAAAATCATTTAAAATGGGAGCATTAGTGGATTACAGATTGGGGGGGGGTTATTATTACTACTGTACTTGTATTCCTTTTGATTCTGCAATACATCAGCTTAATAATTGATTATAAATATTAATATGAACACAGGGAGGCATAACACTAAAGTTATAGTGGATAGAGACAGACAAACATAGAGTATGAGACACAAAGTAAAAGTATGGGAAGTTAGTGACAGGATTAAAATAAAAGGCAGGATTACCTTGACGTAAAGTAAAGTTCTCAAAGTTTTTTGAAACACTAAAAACAAGCGGGGTGTGGGTAAAGATTTAGCATAATCTGCACACAAGAAACTCTACCAGAAGAAATTTAAATTTATAAAGATAATATGACGTCAACCCCCAAATGTAGACAAAGAATAGGGTAGGATAAGGCATATATACCTTCAAACATCTCATTACACAGCATATCAAACACTTAAGGACCCTAACTAAAGTCTTTCTCTATTGCTCTATCTGCGGGTACCAGCATGGAGAGTTTCATTCATTCCATGGACATGTCTCAGAAGTAGGACCCTACATATACTGCCTCCTGCCTTCCCTCAAGAAGCACTGTCTGCAGCGGATTTCCTCCATCCTATCGGACAGATTCCCAACGGTCAACAGGAGTCCTCACCCTGAGATTATTGTGCAGTTTCCATGGCTCCAGCTTCCAGCTTCCGTGGACACCAGTGGACTTACCACCCTGTCCGAGGTATGAAAGGCTGAGGCATGGGCTGTCTATATGGTTTTTATTCTACGTAGACTGGCACACACTTACTAGTTCACTCCTTAACAGCCTCAAATGACTCCTTTCCATTCCAATGAGTTGCCACAGGTGCAGACATCTCTCTCGCAAACTTCAATTCCCTCAGCTCTACATGCAGGCTGGTCCCACTTGCTCTACTCTTTCTTTCTTCAGCCTTGTTCCTTTAATTTGACCTACCAAGTTCTGCGTGGATCTAGATATCCCCTTTTAGTAGTCAGGGACTCCTGACAGTATTCACCTTGTCTCTTAGAAGAACTGCAGCATCTTTGGGCATTCTTGAGGCATCCGTGGAGAGAGACTTACTTGGCTTCCATTGAACCCTGTATCATCTTGTCCACCCTCATTTACACACGTAATAGAAAGGAATTTCCCTTTCTTAAGTGACATAGCCATCACCACTCATGCATTAAGTTTTGCTTTTTGAAGAGAACACAGGAAAGTTCCACTCTCTTAGACAATCTCAAATATATAGTATAATTATATCAGTTTCACTCACTATGCTGTACATTAGCATGAGAGTTACTATGCGGCCACACATTTTACAAAGCATTACATACCTTATGAACATTACTATATTTAATCCTATTCAGTTCTTCTCTGTTCTCCTTCCCCTGTACCTTGAAAGTAGTTCACAGCAAGCAAGAAATCAAGCATTTTATTAGAGATGCTCAGCCCCTGGTAGTTTCATGTTTAATGCTCATCGTAATGGTCAAAGCACTCTATTGTAAATTCTACTTATACTGTTACAGATAACACTGTGCCATTTTCTGCCTCAAAATCTCAAAAAAAAAAAAAAGAAAGAAAAGAAAAAAACTGTTCCAGGGGCTGCTCAGGGGAGAAAACCTGGGACTTAGTGCACCATAGAATGGAACCCCTAGCACCACAAACAAAAACTCTCCGGCAGGGCTCATGAGTGAGCACTTCTGGGAACAGCTCCAGTTTCAATTCTTAGGCACTGTACCACGTAAAACTGAATGCAGGAAAGGATTATGGCTTGCTATGATACTGAGCCAAGGATAAGATTGTTTATTAATTTATTTTTCTCATTCAACTATAAAGTTAATGAATAGATATCCAATGACACTTGACACCTTCAGCTTTCTGTCAGATGATTGATGACATTCTTCTTTAGTCATACATTGGATATTGGAGTATGATATATGATCACCAATACAAATTTTTAATTATATTTATATATTTTTATTATAAAGAAAATTGCCTTTCAATATTGTGTTGCCAAACTTCAACAGGAATCAGACATAGTATACATATGCCTCTCCCTCTTGACTCTCTCTCCTTCATACCTTCCCATCCCAACCCTCTAGGTGGTTACAGAAAAATATTATATGCTTCACAAATTTGCATGTCCTCTTTGTACAGGAGCCATGCTAATCTTGTCTGTATTGTTCCAATTTTTTTTGGTTTCTGTGCTAATAATGTAGCATACCAATAACAGCTTAACAAAAGAAAATCATATAGCTAGACATCTACTCATCAATGGTAAGTTTCAGGAGGAATTGGGATATTCCATTTCATGTATTGGCTCCTATAAAATCTAATTTTCATAAGGCACAAAGGTCCATGTAGGAATTAACCATTTATTTTTAGTGATGCATACCACAAGTGTTCATACACAGAAATATATGCACACTAATATATCTGTTTTTTTACTTGCTTCCCACACTAAGTGCTTAGTTGATGAAGGAGATACTTCCAAGTTTCTGAAACTTCTGGCTTCTTTCTGACAACGCCTTCTTTTATTTTCATCACCTAATTTTCAATAACCAGTGAATTCTTAGATACCATGCCCCCATACAACTAAGCAGAGAAAACCTAGTAAATGCTGATATCTTGTCCTTAAAGAATATCTACTCTTTGGTAAACCAGAAAAAGAATCATGTTCAGATCTCATTCAAGATGATAAAATCTCTTTTATCAATATTTTTCCAAACTAAATCTTGCTCAATTCAGTCTTAAATTCTTCTTACTTACAAAAGACATACAAGAAAAGTAGTATTAAAATCACGTTTACAAGAGTCTATAATTTTATCCTTCTGCTGGCCAATGGTAGGCCCAGGAATAATTTCTGAAATATTACAATATATCATATAAGCACAAAGGTTTGGTTCTAGTATCAAGGAGGCAATACTTGGAGACGGTTCAAAAACTCAATGCCATGACTTGTCAAAATTCATTCCCAACCAGAGAGATGAATTTTGTCCATAAACTGTCAAAGTTAGCAAAGGACAGGCTGTGATTGGAAAGGGAATGAAGGTATTTTGAGTGATGACCAGGCAATATTCTTGCATTGCTATTTGGAGATTTATTTGCTATAGCCTCAAAGAAACAGCCTTAACAAGATTAATGATGCATAAAAGGAGAAGCACTGCCAAGGTGCCTAAAAGAAAGGCAAGCCAGGAGAACCAGGACCAGACATTGATAGCTGTCAACGACTTAACAGTGAGTGTCTTATAGATAGAGCAGAATAAATGGATAATATGGGTGTTCCAGAGTTGCTGCTGTTTTGTGGTCAAAGACAAAAGTACTTTTCTCTGCAAGCAGAGTCATCACAGACCCTGATGGGGTCCCTGTGACACACATGCAGGCTGAAAGCCCACAGGCCTGTGTGATGTGACGTGAGGAAGTGAGAAGATGACTGCACGGGTGCCCAGTCCCCTCCACCTGCTAATAATGGGACTTGGGGAAAATACCTTCCCTCTCTAAGTCACTGCACCTTCATTAATATAATCTGATGATAAGAGTGAGGATTGAAGGTAGCTCATAGTGTTTCTGTGAAGCACAAATTTAAAACTGTTTTAAAACTTTTGGCAAAGTATCAAAGAAATGTGTGGCATTACTAAGGGGAGTTTGCAGATTCAAGATACAGTATCCTTTTTCTCTTACAATTCTCTTTGTACTCATTAATGGTGATCACTCCATCGCTGTTTATTCCTACCCAGCATGATGGTACACCACAAAGATCAACAGTGCTGTTCTTGCCATTTCAGTGTCAAAAATGCAAGCACTGGTCAATGTACAGTGAAAACCTCACAAACTCCTAGACGGCCTGGCTGTTGAGACTCTGCAGAGTCCCTAGACATTCAACTATCCTAAGAGAATGACATAAATACTATTGCTCAGAATTAAGGTCCAAATGTTTGCAAAGACAGAAGCACTTCTGGGAGTAAAAAAAAAAAAAAAAAAAAAACAAACAAAAAGGCAGGAAGCAACTTACTTTGCTAACTATATATCTGTACAAATATCATCATCCACCAACACTTAAATAGTTGAAGGTGCTGCTTCTGCCCTACCAGAGCTACTATAGTACCAGATGCTGCTCAGGGAAACAGGGAGAGAAAGGCTTCCCTCCACAGGATGGCTTGTGAAAACCTCGGGTGAGCACATCAACTCTGAGTGGCTTCTGTTTTTATTTAAGCAGGGTCCTGCCTGCTCCTGCTGCTGGTGATGTCAAATATGCACTTGTGCCAGGGAGTCATATGCCGGGACCTCTGTCCTGAAGGGGATCAAACCTGTGCTGAAACCGTGAAAGACGTGTTTACCCGTGCTTCCAACATATCCAGAGACTTTGTTATCCAAGCACAGAACATGTTCAATGAAACTGTACGTATTGTACTTCTTGCTTATTTCCAGAATGAATCCTCATATAAGTGACTGATTATACTATTCTTTAAACAAGAAGGCTGCATCAGGTAAACTTCAAATAACACCCTCTCTAGGTCAAAGAAGGCATTGACTCATAAAATGTGGAAATCGAAGAAAGTCTCACTTTTGTGACCTCTCAAAGATTCTAAAAGAATGCAAGAACTCTTTCAATTCTCTTCTTGTAAAATGTCCTAAATAAATTATTTTCTTTTTGTCAGCTATGAATGCCATAATAGAATACCACAGACTCAGTGCCTTAAACAACAGAAACTTATTTCCTCACAGTTCTTGGGGCTGGAAGTCTCAGATTAGTGTGTCAACAAAGTCAGGTTCTGGTAAGAACTCCCTCTTCTCAGCTAGACCTCTCCCAGTGTCCTCACAGGCTGGAGGGTGGGGAAGAGAGACACAGGAAAGACACAGAGACACAGACAAAAGAGGAAACACTCTGGTGTTTCACCTCATAAAGACACTGATCCTACAGGATTGGGATTCCACCCTCTGACCTCATTTTACCAAATCAGGTTTCCCTGATGGCTCAGAACGTAAAGAATCTGCCTGCCATGAAAAACCAGTGTTCTATTCCTGGGTCTGGGGGTCCCCTGAAGTAGCGAATGGCAACCCACTCCAGTATTCCTGCTGGGGAAACCCCAAAGACAGAAGATCCAGGTGGGTTTCAGTCCATGGGGTACCCAAAAGTCATACACAACTGAGCATCTAACACAAAATCTTGATAAACCACCTTTTTCAAATCGCAGTACTTTGGCAGTTAGGGTCTATCACAAGAATTTGGAGAAGTCCCATTCAGTCCATAATAGTACTTGGCATGAATCACTTTAGGAGAGGCTGCGGAAACAGAAGCATGTTGATTTCTTGGTCTTAAATGTCTCTCAGCACATTCTTCACAGGTTCAGAATAAATAGCCAATAAGTGAGAACTTCTCTGCATTGAACTCAGTAGATGGAACACAGTAAACAAGGCTGAATTCCAATCAAAAGAAAGAACAATGGTAGCTTTTTAAATGCTACAAATGATCTTTCTAAGATATGTAGGGAATAGGTTTAGAGCTACAACACAAGGATTGGTTTCCAAATGGAAACAGTTATTCTCTTTCTGATGAAGGGACTAAGGAAGTGGTATTTTAATTCTTTTTAGTAAAACAAAGAGCACTCAGAAGAGCAGACAACTGATAAAAAATGGTGCTGAGTATCTCTATTAAATTCGTGTTGTTCTCTGTCTCAGTACTTGGTTTCATCCTCCATTTTTGTCTGCCCATCTTAATTCCAGGTCTTCCAATAATCTTTTTAAAGATTCATAACTTTCGCTTAACATGAGTTTTGCTCTATCAATGTGTTAGCTAGATTTTTCAACTCATTCTCAGTACATTGCCTCGTATTTCCTATAGTTTATATCATGTTTTTCTGACTTAACATTTTATCACCATAGGCAGCACTACATCCTTTGTCTATGATAAACACAAAAGATTTAGGTGTATGAATTCAGAGATAAGTCAAAGTTAGAATTTTGTAAGTCTTTTAAGAGAGTTTATTGGTTCTAATACACAGAAAAGAGGAGTTTGATGGTTAAATATATGTCTGTGGGTGCATGCTAAGACACCTTAGCTGTGTCCAACACTTTATAACCATACTGACATAGTCCACCAGGCTCTTCTGGCTATGGGACTCTCCAGAAAAAGACACTGAAGTGTGTTGCTTAACTCTCTTTTAGAGGATGCTCTTCACCAGGGATCAAATCTGCATTTCTTACATCTCCTATGTCTGCAGGAGTGTTCTTTACCTCTAGCAGCACCTGAGAAGCACAAAACATAGGCACATTTGCATTATATTTGGTTCAAAAATGACCAGAAAAAAGCTGATAATAAAACAGAAAGGGAAGAAGTTGAATTTAGAAAGGTTAGATATGAAAAACATTATTCAGGGCTTCCCTGGTGATCCAGTGGGTAAAGAGTCGACCTTGCAATGAAAAGGGCACCAGATCTATCCCTGGCCTGGGAAGATCCCATGTGAAGTGGAGTGGCTGGGCCAGTGTGTCCAATTAAAAGTCAGCACTCTGGAGCGCATGTGTCCACAGCCAGTGGTCTGCAATGAAAGGGGCCACTGCAATGGGAGGCCCTCACATGCCAAAGAAAAAAGATGGATGGAAATATATAAATATAAAAACAAAACTGTTTAAAAACAAGACTTAAGAAAAACATTTATATAGACAATGTAAAAAAGTACAAAGGAATGTCTTTCAACTTTTATGTGACTCTCAATTTAAACAGTATCCACCTACAAAACTTATATCTATCATGGCCATCAAGAAATCAAGCATCATCTTGTAATGTGTTCATCTACTGGATGCCCAAACAACCCTAACTAATTGCCTGATCACTTCCAGGATGTAAAGTATGCCCAGGGCAAACTGTACTCTGTCAACGCCACTGATAGCTGCCACACCGTTTCCATCCCTGCTTCTGAAGAAAGAGCAAACACTGAACACAACCCTGTAAGTCTTTAATCTGATTCTCATTGGAGCAACACCAGTATTCTGCCAGGCTTCAAATTGTTGGGCGTAATGATCACTGAACATGTAGGGAAAGAAGGAGGAACAGTAAGCATTCAGTGCAAAATCACATTATGCAGTTGAAACAGTATGAGAAAAATCAAGTGTTCACTAAAGATCAGTAGCAGCAAAAGAAATAACAGATCTATGAATCCTCCATGCAGAAGACCTTAGTTCAACAAATGGAGTACACCCAATATTTGACCTGTCATATTGTATGAACGCATGAAATGAATGTAACTTCCATGTATGCGATATAAGACTGCAAGATTCGTGGATATGTCAGAAACAAGGCCCAGATTTGAGTGGTCCCTGTTAGAGTGACTCCTACATGGGAGGCACTCCTACACTGGCCACTTGAGACATCGTTTCTGCCTTTCAAGGCTCTCCTGAGTCTGCCTCTACTTCCCTGACACCTCCTTCATCATCATTCTCAGGGACTCCTCAATCACCCCTTATTCTTAATTGTAACTCTCTGACCCTCAAAGGACTGTAAAATATTGTTTTCCTTCTCATTGCTGAAATAATTGCCTATGCTCTGATGAAAATATGATCTACATATTAAGCTTCATTCCTTTATCCCAGGTCCAACTTTTTATCAAAATCAGATCTCTTTTCTGATTTTCTGCATTAACTTCAGTCCTAATATTATTTAAAATATTTTCACATGCATCCCGTCTTAAATACAAACTCTTCTCTCACTACATTTTTCTTAATGATACTGGCATTCTTTGCTTTTTTAAGCTCATTAATAATGAGGATGGTACACTATAGGAAAAAAGGTCAGGGACAAGAAGAAAGAGAGACTTTTCAATAAACTTAAAACTCACTGAGAGTTACTATGTGACCATACGTTTTCTAAACCAATTTATGTGCATTACTATATTTAGACCAACTCAGTTCTTTTCTTCTCTTCATTTTTGGTACCACCAAAGTAGTTCATGGCCATCAAGAAATCCAGCAATTTCATTAGAGATGCTCAGCCCCTGGAATTGTCATGCTCAACCCTCGTAGCAGTGAACTAGGGGGCAAAACCCGCCACTGTGAATCCCACGGATGCTGCTACTAAAGACAACTCTGTGTCATGGTCTGTCCCTAGATATGTCAACTAAACAGACGGTTCTGATGGTGGCATCAGGGCTAGTGTCAGGATTGAGTGCAGAAAGCGTGTTTAGGAAGGTCCTATTTTCCTTCTTGTCTCTTTGCTGTAATAACATAAAACAAATTTTCAATCAAAAATGAATACAAATGACTCCTTTATTTCACAAATATGAATGAACCATTGGGTGAAAATGAGCTGGGGATGGATAGAATCCATGTTTCCTGGGTCAGGTACTCTAGGCACATCCTGACTTGCCACGAATGCTTAGATTTCTCTCCAAGGACAAGCAAATATGCAAATAAGAAAGGTACTTCCTGAGTGGATGGTAGAGTTTCAGAGGGAAAAATGAAATTCTTCATGTTATAATTCAGAACTCATCAGAAGTATTAGTTATTAACATAGAGTTTTCTTTTAATTCAGCAAGTGTGAACTAATACCTTGCATTAAATACATCTGCAAATTTTACTACTTTCAAAAAATTTTGCACACACATAGGAATAACCAAAAGACTTTTAGGTTAACTGCTGTGAGTAATGATCACATGTTGCCAAAAAAACTGAATTATGATTATTTTAATGATACACTTTCCTATGGTTCCTTAGAACAAAAGCATTGTTACCTGGTTATTCATGTTTCTGTACTCCTGGCAAGAACCTCTCATTGATATACTCACGAAACTGAGGGATATGGAAGAAGTCTCTGTGAATATTGTATCAAGGACCAGAGAGAGTGTGAAAATTGTAAAACAACTTCAATCAATGCTAGGGGCTGTATTTCCCCAGGTAAGTGTTCTGTGGAAGCATTCCTTGTTTTTTTCTATGAATGAAAGAGGTGACATCTGAAACGAGGAGTTCTCAAATATCTCACTTTGTAAGAACTAGACTCATGATTTCTTTATTCTAAGCTGCTACTACATAAAGCACAAGCCTAGTCATTCATGGTGATAGATATCTACTATGGGTGAATCAGAATTCTACAGCAATTTTTGACACATGCAGCCTTCTCTGCATTGCACACTATTCCTACAAAAGCTTGCCTCTTCCTGGCCACAGTTGTTTGAAATATTTTCAAGGATAAGAGAACCAGAGAATAGAAAATGAAAGATAAATCATTTCTTCCAAGTATCCCAGGACATCCACTAGTGGAATTCTGCTGGAAATCTTTCTCTATTCTCCTCAAATCAAAAAATAATGGTGGGAGGAACAAAAGATGAAGTCAAAATCAAACTTGAGTTATGTGTCTAATGTGTAGATTCCTATTAGGTTCCTTATGGGCTGACTCTAAAGTACATGTCTAAATTTGACAATTAGAAGGAACAAACTTAAGCAGCCATTAATAAACTCATAAGTACCCTTTGTGTATTCAGTATTCTGATAGAGCATTGAAGAAGATGGCGAACCAAAAGATTGTGTGGCAAGGACTTGAATCACTGAAGTCGAATGATAAAGATACGCGTCATCATGCATTTTACAACCTGTTCCACTGCCTGTTCTGGGATGCACGTAGACTTGATGCTAACATCAACATCGTAATGTGCCGACTCATGCCCAGCAAGTGCTAAGTCCACATACGTAACCATCTTGTTATAGGATGGTTCTCAGTGATCCATCCAGTAGAAAGCTTCTTTGAGTTTTATACCTTTTTAATGCATACTTGGGCGTAATGGAGCCCATTTTAAAAATAAAAATAAACACAGTCTCTGTAAAGATGTCAAAATCTGAATGGAATTCTCACTGCTTCTTATCTTTATTTAATACGTAATCAATAGACTACCCATGCCTATGACTACAAGGAAGATGTTTCTATTAAAACTAGTAACAACCAGTAGAAGCTGACATTATAAAAGAGCATACTTAAGAATCACAGCAAATTATTCTGGGTGAAGTCAGTAAAATCAAAGAATTAGATGACTTTTTATTGTGCTGGTCATGCTACCAAGAAGACCGAATACTCAGAATACTCAGAATTCTTTATGAAAGCCAGTCAAGAACTCACAGCCAACTTTCACCATGTTACAGCAGAAAATGTAAGTCCTTTCCTACTAGCATACATGAAAAGGATGATATTGCCAAATGTCTAAAGATAGTTAGGATGCTGTGTTAGTCCTCCTGGACTGCTATAGCAAAACATCACTGACTTCTAAACAACTGAAATGGGTTTCCACAGCATAGTTGGGCATGGTCCTATCTGGTTACATAATGTATTATATCTTCATGGATGGAGAAAGACTAGGGAGTTCTGTGTGTCTCTTATATATACAAGCACACATCTCCTTCAGGAGGTTCCATCCTGATAATTTTACTACCTATCTAAGTGCCCACCAATGGCCACCAGCACCACAGGGAGTCAGCATTGCATCATGTGAAGTTTCTGGGGGACGTGGAGATTGAGACCTTAACAGATACAAATGAGAACTGGCTCCACCCTTCTCCAGTGGTTGTCCTCAGCCAAGCTCCACTGCATTCTCACTTCCTTCATCATCTTGAAATTGTTCCGTATGTTCTGTCTCTCTGGGTTTAACAAGTCCAGGTCAGTCATGCATCACTCCATACCATATTCAGCCTATTTACTGTTTCTGCCTCCCCTACTGAGGCCCAAGGGACCAACCAGAGAAGGCAGAGATGTCCTTTCTGCAAGGTTCCTTCTCCATCCCGCTTTGGATCTTCACTCCTCTGGCCATGTTGGAAAACAGTAGAGGGTGACATAATGGGAAAGTTCTCACTGACTTACGTGATTTAATGTAGTCTTCTTCTGGTCAAGACGCACTGAATTCCCCCTGAAAATCCCAAGGTTGCCCCCCAAGAGAGACAACATTCATAAGTTGGGGATATCCAACTTGATAGTTTCTTTTAACCAAGTAAAATGTTCTGGGATGAACAGATCATCACCTTCTATATTCTCCAGAGCCTCTCTTATTCCCTCAATCACCAAAAGACCTCCAGGAGAAAATTAAGTAGTGTAAGATCAGACCTGTCTAGAGCTGACCCACAGGAAACCCATGCAACATAACCACTTCATCCAATTTAATACCAAAAATACTGATAAACCTGAACCTATCTGGAGATCTCTGGATCACTGTCCACCAGGTCACATACACCCAGAGTAGACCAGAAAGTTGGATTCATTCACACTAATCTGATGAGTCAGATATAATTTCCTCTTCTTTTAGAGTAACTTAGTCCTTAATTATCTGTCATTACAAGCATACCCTACCTGGCCCCTGCATCACAAACAAACCCAGTCTCTATTGAGACTAGAAAGATATGACTGGATTACAGTTTATCAGCTTATTAAACTGTTTCCAAACAACCTGGGATCAGGGCCACTCTCTCCCCAACTCTCCTGAAAAGGCAGTGACGCTGCTGGGCTGGTTTTGCAGTATCTAGGGGGTTTTTGCAGGAAATACTTACAAACCATGGAGGGGAAAATAGTAAAAAGGAAATGGGGATGAAGAGGAAGATGGAAGGAAAGACAAATGGAAGAGGGAAAGTGAATAAAAGACAGGTTTTAAAGAGTAAAATGCAATTAACAATGGATTATTGTACTTGGTGAAGACCCGTGTGTGTGTGTGTGTGTGTGTGCATGCATTAACTTTTATACCCTAAGAGAAAATACAATCTCTTACTCTCATTTTACTTCCATTTTCTCTTTTCTGTTCCTTTTCTGAGATAGTTCTTTGTATTAGCAGTATTCCTCTATGTCTACTTACTCGACTTAGTTTAAGAAATAAACACATGTCTTCTTCAGCACAGAATCTAGGGAAATTTTTTCTGTCATAAATGGAGACTTTTCACACACATATAGGAACACTGTTTAGCAAAACCAAACTCTTGCCTCAAAGCCAGGTTTATCTTTCCCTGCGTCGTGCTTCTGCCTCTAGATTTGATGGCCCCAAACTTTCAGAACACAACAGAATACTCTGTCCAATCCAAAATATCAATTTCTTCTTTTGCTCCTGCATCATACAAAATGAAAGCTTTCCTGCAGAACATTATGGGAAAAACCTGTATGTGCTTTGCCTCCAAATCATTGCTCCAGAGCCTCTCTTATTCCCTCAATCACCAAAAGACCTCCAGGAGAAAATTAAGTAGTGTAAGATCAGACCTGTCTAGAGCTGACCCACAGGAAACCCATGCAACATAACCACTTCATCCAATTTAATACCAAAAATACTGATAAACCTGAACCTATCTGGAGATCTCTGGATCACTGTCCACCAGGTCACATACACCCAGAGTAGACCAGAAAGTTGGATTCATTCACACTAATCTGATGAGTCAGATATAATTTCCTCTTCTTTTAGAGTAACTTAGTCCTTAATTATCTGTCATTACAAGCATACCCTACCTGGCCCCTGAATCACAAATAAACCAAGTCTCTATTGAGACTAGAAAGATATGACTGGATTACAGTTTATCAGCTTATTAAACTGTTTCCAAACAACCTGGGATCAGGGCCACTCTCTCCCCAACTCTCCTGAAAAGGCAGTGACGCTGCTGGGCTGGTTTTGCAGTATCTAGGGGGTTTTTGCAGGAAATACTTACAAACCATGGAGGGGAAAATAGTAAAAAGGAAATGGGGATGAAGAGGAAGATGGAAGGAAAGACAAATGGAAGAGGGAAAGTGAATAAAAGACAGGTTTTAAAGAGTAAAATGCAATTAACAATGGATTATTGTACTTGGTGAAGACCCGTGTGTGTGTGTGTGTGTGTGTGCATGCATTAACTTTTATACCCTAAGAGAAAATACAATCTCTTACTCTCATTTTACTTCCATTTTCTCTTTTCTGTTCCTTTTCTGAGATAGTTCTTTGTATTAGCAGTATTCCTCTATGTCTACTTACTCGACTTAGTTTAAGAAATAAACACATGTCTTCTTCAGCACAGAATCTAGGGAAATTTTTTCTGTCATAAATGGAGACTTTTCACACACATATAGGAACACTGTTTAGCAAAACCAAACTCTTGCCTCAAAGCCAGGTTTATCTTTCCCTGCGTCGTGCTTCTGCCTCTAGATTTGATGGCCCCAAACTTTCAGAACACAACAGAATACTCTGTCCAATCCAAAATATCAATTTCTTCTTTTGCTCCTGCATCATACAAAATGAAAGCTTTCCTGCAGAACATTATGGGAAAAACCTGTATGTGCTTTGCCTCCAAATCATTTATTGCTGAAACATCTAATTTTACTGTGTTACCCACTTAACTTTCTTTCCTTCAGTATCTACATATTAGCAGGGAAGATGGTATTTATTAGATGGAAAATTCGGCAATAAGGGGGAAAATGCAATCGGAGGAAACATATCTTCACTACTAGCCCACACACATCTTAGGTATTCATCTCTTGGAAAGTTTATTCCAAGTATAAATTTAAAACTTTGGATCAGCAACAGAGGTGGTGGTATTGAAAGGCCAACTCATTGCTGATTGTGACATATACAGTAAATACTGTAGATTTCAGACAATATTGAGCAGAAACAGAGCTGTTTTGAAGAAACAGTGAGGAGGAGCTGACAAGAGGATATTTGGGGCGGTTTTAACCATCACTCACCTACTAGCCAGAGTTCATCAGTTTTTTCCTCTTTTACAAATTTCCATGTAAGGTTACATTTGAAGAAATGGGCATGTTATAGAAAGAATAGTAGCAGTGGTTGCCTAATGGAGACAGACAAATGAAAACTCCGTAGAGTTTGCCAAGCACATAGATTAGTACATCATACGTGGTGGACGCAGCCAGAACATAAGCTGGGCTATTAAGACATCTCTGTTTGCAAAAGACAGCTCTCAAATTGGGGAGAGGAGAGAATGACAGAAGCCTATTAATTACTAAATTACATGGTAGAGCAAAATAAGGATAAGACATGAATACAAACAAGGTGCTACAGTGGATTAAAGTAGAGCCAAGAGTCACTGGATGGGAGGACCAGCAGGTTTTGGAGTGATGCAACCTCAATGGCTTTATGATAGTTTTGAAAGGCTGACAGATATCAATATGCAAAAACAGAAGCAGCATATCTGTAGATTCATTTCAGATCATACTACGATGTATGCATCTACTGCATCTGGGACCAAGGGAGCTGAGGCATCAATACATACAGCATTTAACATATTAGTGAAGGATCCAGTGTGACCAAAATGCAAGAAATGTTCTTTTTCTTTAACAGACATGTAATATCTCTCGTGACTATGCTGCCACAATGTGCGATACACTTTACTGTAGGGCAAGAAAGAAGAATATCTTGCAAGGATTGGCTATGTATTAGGGAGGACCATTTATGCCAATTTGGAAAGCTTGTGTTTATTCTACAAAGCAATAGGAAACCAGAAAATTTTAGGACAAGAAAGTAATATGTCCAGAATAAACAAAAGGAAACAGCAACCTGTATTGAGAGGTTGTGGGTGTTTGGGCTGGAAGAGAAAAGAAGCAGCCCAGAAACAGCTGGGAATACTATGACTCTAATATAAAATCAGAGAGGGCTCTGGCAAGGAAAAAGCAGCAAAGGATGTGAGAGATACAGGATAAGAGACAGGCCTTGACTACGCAGACTGAAAGAGGCAGTCATAAGAGTCAATCAGGTACCCAAGAACATGGGACTAGATGAGAAAATAAAAGACTTAAAAGTCATAGAGAAGACAGGAGATAAATAAAGGTTTTTATCCAAAACCTGAGCTTTCCCATTCTGTGTTTCATTGACTTTGTACCAGACATCATCAGAGTATGTTGTTACTGGAGCAAATCACAACAATGCATTCACCCAGGAGTCTCTGATAGACTCTATCAAACACCAGAACCAAAGCATCACTGCCCAGAAATAACAACCTACAAGTCACTAGTCAATATGAACACTTGAACAAGACATATGTCGCAAAGTATAGAGGATGAATAGAAATATAAATGAAAACAACCCATTCCTTTACCGAGTCAGCCTGACCCCAAACCCAAATGAAACAGAAGCAACACTCCCCTTAAACATGTGTCTGCTTTCTCCAAGAGTTTCTCTTTCCTTTTGCCTGAATTCACCCTTGTTTACTATCCCTTCACTGTCTTACTCACAGCAGATGGGCAACTAATCACTACAATCACTATTCAAATAAAAAATGTTAAAGAATTCATTCCTAAGTTAATATTCTTATTGATGAATTCATGAAACTGGAAAACTTTCTCGTCTCATGAAAGTAAAGCTAATATTGGAAGGACTTCTCTCAAACCTCTTTCAAAATGGCCATTTAGCAGATGTGCTTCTAGCTACTCAGACATCTTTTGCCATACTTATAACCTATTGTAATAGTAAAGACAGGAAAGAGAGGTGTAGCAATGAAAGATGTGGAGAAACAAATAACAGATGTTTCAACATGGATCTCTGCCTGCAAACTGATAGATGATGGTAGATAGCTTACCATGAATGGTGTTGGATTCTTGATCTTCAAAGAAGAATAATTTATATTGGGATCAAAAGACTTGGCTTTGGTCAATCAGAGCTTCATGCAGTAAAAAATTTACTAATGAAAAATGGGATAGAGAAAACTTCCAGCATAGACACTGGAAGGAAGATAGAAGAATGCCCCCAGAAGCCAGTTTAGGTGAGTTATTTTATACTTTTCCAGTTGGTTATTAACAATAGATCAAAAGAATATTTTAAGGTCATAAAGGTCTTACCAGACCCACACCCACAATATCCATCTTCAGATAACATAGGTACAAACAAAGAAGAACCATGTCCTACAGCAAGATACATTGTTGTTACAAAGATTACCTCTGGGCTTAAAGAAAGTCTTGGGCAAAATGGATAATTGTCATGACGGTGGCAAACAAGGTGAAGGAACCTTCACTAAAAATGTATGTTCCTCTTCCTCCTCCTCCTCCTTGGAAACCTCTGGCCTCCTTACCAAGTCTCCCTATTCATCCCTTCTAATACCATACCTAGTGTGATGGGAACCTGGGGTGGAGTTTTTCAAGAAAGCACTATATGAATTGCTACTGAGAAGTCTTATTCAACGCAACTCTTTAAACATGACTCATTGACTCTAGGACTCAGAATCACTTGTCCCATTTGACTGCACTAAATCAACAAATGGTGGCAAAAACCATCACAATACTATAAAGGATGTATCCTCCAATTGAAACAAATTCATTAATTGAAAAGAAGACAAACAAATATACTTACTGCATATTGCAACCCTGCTAAGAGATCTTAAAATTCTCACCACAAGAAAAACATTGAATTGACAAACAAATAATATATCTGATGAATTCATGAAACTGGAAAACTTTCTCGTCTCATGAAAGTAAAGCTAATATTGGAAGGACTTCTCTCAAACCTCTTTCAAAATGGCCATTTAGCAGATGTGCTTCTAGCTACTCAGACATCTTTTGCCATACTTATAACCTATTGTAATAGTAAAGACAGGAAAGAGAGGTGTAGCAATGAAAGATGTGGAGAAACAAATAACAGATGTTTCAACATGGATCTCTGCCTGCAAACTGATAGATGATGGTAGATAGCTTACCATGAATGGTGTTGGATTCTTGATCTTCAAAGAAGAATAATTTATATTGGGATCAAAAGACTTGGCTTTGGTCAATCAGAGCTTCATGCAGTAAAAAATTTACTAATGAAAAATGGGATAGAGAAAACTTCCAGCATAGACACTGGAAGGAAGATAGAAGAATGCCCCCAGAAGCCAGTTTAGGTGAGTTATTTTATACTTTTCCAGTTGGTTATTAACAATAGATCAAAAGAATATTTTAAGGTCATAAAGGTCTTACCAGACCCACACCCACAATATCCATCTTCAGATAACATAGGTACAAACAAAGAAGAACCATGTCCTACAGCAAGATACATTGTTGTTACAAAGATTACCTCTGGGCTTAAAGAAAGTCTTGGGCAAAATGGATAATTGTCATGACGGTGGCAAACAAGGTGAAGGAACCTTCACTAAAAATGTATGTTCCTCTTCCTCCTCCTCCTCCTTGGAAACCTCTGGCCTCCTTACCAAGTCTCCCTATTCATCCCTTCTAATACCATACCTAGTGTGATGGGAACCTGGGGTGGAGTTTTTCAAGAAAGCACTATATGAATTGCTACTGAGAAGTCTTATTCAACGCAACTCTTTAAACATGACTCATTGACTCTAGGACTCAGAATCACTTGTCCCATTTGACTGCACTAAATCAACAAATGGTGGCAAAAACCATCACAATACTATAAAGGATGTATCCTCCAATTGAAACAAATTCATTAATTGAAAAGAAGACAAACAAATATACTTACTGCATATTGCAACCCTGCTAAGAGATCTTAAAATTCTCACCACAAGAAAATAATTGTAACTATGTTGGAATGAGTGTTGACCAGATTTATTCAATATGTACATATATCCAATAATTATGTCATAGCCCTGAATCTAATATAACATTCATGTCAATGTTATATATGTATGATGATAATACAATCAACATGTTACATATATAAAACATATAATGATATATATGTGTGTGTGTATATATGTACATATAATATATCCTTCACCACAACTTTAAAATGATTTCCATCTCTGAGACTCCATGCAGACTCATGAAAACATGAATATTCAGAACATTTTCCCTCTCTTCAGTTAAACTCGTTTTGTAAATAATTTGGGGTAAACCTCCCCTAAATGGGCTTCACAAACAAGTGGCAGACACGATAAAGAATCTTCCTGAAACACTGGAGACTGGGCTTGACTCCTGGGTTGAAAACATGCCCTGGAGAAGGGAATGGCTACCCACTCTAGTATTCTTGCCTGGGAAATTCCGCGGACAGATGACCCTGGTGGGCTACCGTCCACAGGGTCGCAGACACTCAGATAAGACATAGTGACAAACACACTTTCTAAGCTACACTATCCCCAAATTAAGTTACATTTTATGCTGAAAATTTTGATAATTCTCTATTTACAAAAGAATTAATCTTCAAATTATTTTCACTTTATAAAATACTGTCAGTACCCCACAATATATAATGTAAAAATATCATAAGTGCATTGCTATTCTAATATCTTAGGACATTGTAACACTATACACAAGTATAAATTTAATCAGTGAGACATAATTAAATTAGGCATTAGGAGGGATAAATTTCTTAGGACACCTGGGGTGGAGTTTTTCAAGAAAGCACTATATGAATTGCTACTGAGAAGTCTTATTCAACGCAACTCTTTAAACATGACTCATTGACTCTAGGACTCAGAATCACTTGTCCCATTTGACTGCACTAAATCAACAAATGGTGGCAAAAACCATCACAATACTATAAAGGATGTATCCTCCAATTGAAACAAATTCATTAATTGAAAAGAAGACAAACAAATATACTTACTGCATATTGCAACCCTGCTAAGAGATCTTAAAATTCTCACCACAAGAAAATAATTGTAACTATGTTGGAATGAGTGTTGACCAGATTTATTCAATATGTACATATATCCAATAATTATGTCATAGCCCTGAATCTAATATAACATTCATGTCAATGTTATATATGTATGATGATAATACAATCAACATGTTACATATATAAAACATATAATGATATATATGTGTGTGTGTATATATGTACATATAATATATCCTTCACCACAACTTTAAAATGATTTCCATCTCTGAGACTCCATGCAGACTCATGAAAACATGAATATTCAGAACATTTTCCCTCTCTTCAGTTAAACTCGTTTTGTAAATAATTTGGGGTAAACCTCCCCTAAATGGGCTTCACAAACAAGTGGCAGACACGATAAAGAATCTTCCTGAAACACTGGAGACTGGGCTTGACTCCTGGGTTGAAAACATGCCCTGGAGAAGGGAATGGCTACCCACTCTAGTATTCTTGCCTGGGAAATTCCGCGGACAGATGACCCTGGTGGGCTACCGTCCACAGGGTCGCAGACACTCAGATAAGACATAGTGACAAACACACTTTCTAAGCTACACTATCCCCAAATTAAGTTACATTTTATGCTGAAAATTTTGATAATTCTCTATTTACAAAAGAATTAATCTTCAAATTATTTTCACTTTATAAAATACTGTCAGTACCCCACAATATATAATGTAAAAATATCATAAGTGCATTGCTATTCTAATATCTTAGGACATTGTAACACTATACACAAGTATAAATTTAATCAGTGAGACATAAATTTAATTAATGAGGCATTAGGAGGGGGATCCTGCCGCCAACAATTCTGGCTCAAGAAACCCCTTTTCCCTAAGGCCCTGCACTACTTTCGTTCACCAAGAGACCCCCAGTGACCTAGACTGGGGAAACGACTTGTGCTTCCTCAAACACACCATCAGGAACCAGTGTTTGCCCAAGGAGCCTTTGACAAGTCAAACAGATCAAAATAACATTGCAAAGGCTTTACAATTAAAGTGTTCCTAGAAATACAGCCTTCACACAAAGCCTAGAGGGCCACAATAAATCAAACAGGATGACTTTCGTGTAAAACAAGACCTATATAGGAACACAGAGGCTTTTAACATATGAAAAGCATAAAGTGAAAATGACTTCACATACCAAGAACCAGAAAATGGAAACTGAACTGTGAAAAGACCATGTTGACCAATGTCAACCCTGGAATCAGATGCAGTAATATGACACAAGTTTTAAGTAGCTATCATAAAAAAGTCAAGATAAATTTCATATTCTCTTGTAACAACTGAAAAATTATTATGAAAGTAACAGAAGCTCTTGAATAGAATTGAGTCAAAATTAAATACATAAATATTACAATAAGAAGAACTAACCTCACACAGTAGAGATAAGAGAAGTAAAGACTCAGAGAATTTCAAGACAGATAACTATAATTCATGGAATCTGAACAATAGAGGATGCAGACTGAATTTTTAAAAAAGAAAAAAAAAAGAGTAGAGACCCTGTGAACTGTGAGATAAAAGTGAATATCTGACATTCATCTATCGCATTCCCATAATTCGAAAAATTAATGGGTGAAAGCGTCCTAAATGGGGAAAACATATAAGCAAGCAGAATCAGAAAGCACAACAATTCTAAATAGGAAAAATTCAAATAAACCTACACCAAGACACATCATAAGCATATTTCAGAAAATGAAAGGCAAAGGAAAAACCTTGAAAGCAGCCAAGGAGAAATGGTGTCCTATCTGTAGGGAAATAGCAGCTCTAAGGTCAGTGGATTTCTCTTACAAATTCTTCAGGCTTCATGAAAGTCATAAGTCCTGAAAGAAAAGAACTGTCTATCACAAGTTACTTACCTGGCTAAATTATCCTTTAGGAATGAAAGGAAATAAAAGCATTTTCAAATGAAGAAAAAACTAAAAGAATTTGTCACTAACAGATCTGCCTTTAAAAGTTTGCTAAAGAAAATCTCCACAGAGTAAGGGAATATTATAAGAAAGAATTTTGGAACATAGAAGAAAAGAACAATGGAAGAAACTGAGTATATAAAATACACTCTCCTTTTACTCTAACCTACATGCAATGATTGTGACAAAAATTATAATATCTCTGACACACACAAGAATGGTACCTAAAGGTAGGGAAAGCCCTAAATGGAAAGTCTCCGCTCTTCACCACAAAATGTAAAAGTCTGATTCCAACAGGCTGTAATAAATCATACATAGACAGATGATTGGTAGATTAATAGCCAGGTATGGAATAGAGAAAATACTAGAAATACTCTCCAGTAAGAGAAAGCACACTCAATTGTGCTACAAATAAAATAAAACCCTAAAAAATTTTCAAACCAACACAAAAATTGAAAAAAGAGAAACAGAGAATTAAGATATGTTAAGATCAGGTAAAGTGAACTTCAAAGCAACAGCAATTCCTACAGACACAGAACAACCTAAGGGCATTACATAAGGATAAAAAAATCAATCCAGAAGGGAATACATAGTAATCCTAAATATGTATACACCAAACAACTTGGTCTCAAACGTCAAATAAAAATACACACAACTTCAAAAAGAAATAAGAAAATTTGCCATTATAATTAGGAATTTTAACATCCTTCAGAGAAACTGACACAGCTACTACACAGGAAATCAGGATACAAAGATACGACCAAACAGGATTTAAAGTATATGTATATAAACACTCCCCTAAGCACTAACAAAAGACATGGTTTTCCCCCAAGTGCCCAAGAACTCTCACCAAGGTAGATCATACTCTGAGCCATAAAACAAAGCTCACAGAAACTCAGAGTACTGAAACCATGTGGCATATTCTGAGTATGCAAACTAGCGTAAGGACAATAAGATAATCTCTAGCAGCTCTAAGGTCAGTGGATTTCTCTTACAAATTCTTCAGGCTTCATGAAAGTCATAAGTCCTGAAAGAAAAGAACTGTCTATCACAAGTTACTTACCTGGCTAAATTATCCTTTAGGAATGAAAGGAAATAAAAGCATTTTCAAATGAAGAAAAAACTAAAAGAATTTGTCACTAACAGATCTGCCTTTAAAAGTTTGCTAAAGAAAATCTCCACAGAGTAAGGGAATATTATAAGAAAGAATTTTGGAACATAGAAGAAAAGAACAATGGAAGAAACTGAGTATATAAAATACACTCTCCTTTTACTCTAACCTACATGCAATGATTGTGACAAAAATTATAATATCTCTGACACACACAAGAATGGTACCTAAAGGTAGGGAAAGCCCTAAATGGAAAGTCTCCGCTCTTCACCACAAAATGTAAAAGTCTGATTCCAACAGGCTGTAATAAATCATACATAGACAGATGATTGGTAGATTAATAGCCAGGTATGGAATAGAGAAAATACTAGAAATACTCTCCAGTAAGAGAAAGCACACTCAATTGTGCTACAAATAAAATAAAACCCTAAAAAATTTTCAAACCAACACAAAAATTGAAAAAAGAGAAACAGAGAATTAAGATATGTTAAGATCAGGTAAAGTGAACTTCAAAGCAACAGCAATTCCTACAGACACAGAACAACCTAAGGGCATTACATAAGGATAAAAAAATCAATCCAGAAGGGAATACATAGTAATCCTAAATATGTATACACCAAACAACTTGGTCTCAAACGTCAAATAAAAATACACACAACTTCAAAAAGAAATAAGAAAATTTGCCATTATAATTAGGAATTTTAACATCCTTCAGAGAAACTGACACAGCTACTACACAGGAAATCAGGATACAAAGATACGACCAAACAGGATTTAAAGTATATGTATATAAACACTCCCCTAAGCACTAACAAAAGACATGGTTTTCCCCCAAGTGCCCAAGAACTCTCACCAAGGTAGATCATACTCTGAGCCATAAAACAAAGCTCACAGAAACTCAGAGTACTGAAACCATGTGGCATATTCTGAGTATAATGCAAACTAGCGTAAGGACAATAAGATAATCTCTACATGCAGAAATTCAACACTCTTCTACATATTTCACACAGTAAAAAGGAAATCTCAATGCATTTCTAAAATACATAGCATTAATTAACAAAAAAGCACATACCAAAATAAGGGAAATACAGATAAAGCAGTGGTGTGAGGGTAATTATTGGCACTACATGCTCCTATCCAACAGAAATAAAAGACTGACATCAATAACAAAATTCCATACCTCAAAAAAACGAGGAAAAGAAGTTAAATAAACCTAACACTAGCAGAAAGAAGGGGATAATAAAACCAAAGGCAGAAATCAATTAAAGTAGAAAGAGAAAAAAGTCACTGAAACAGCAAACTGTTTCTTTGAAGAAATTAAATAAATAAAATTCGACCAAGACAGACAAAAATACAGACACAACCAACTAATATTAGGTATGAAATAGGGGATATCACTACAGACCATATACTTATCAAAAATTTTAACAAGAGAATATTACAAATTTATATGATGGAAGTAATAGCTTCCTGAAAATTCGTAAAAAGGAGCCAAGACTATCCAGTGGGGACAGGCTGATCTTTTCAAAAAATGGCACTGGGGAAACTGGATAGTCCTATGAAAAATATGAAGCTCTATCCCTGTCTTGTACCACACACCAAAATCAACTAAAAATGCATCAAAATGTAGAACATAAGACTTTAAGCCATAAAACTCCTAGAAGAAAACATGGAGCTATTCTTAATGACATTGGTCTTTGCAGTGAGTTTTTTAGTTGCACACAAAAACAAAAGGCAGGGGCTTCTCTGGTGGTCCAGTGGGTAAAGTGCCCACCATACAGTGCAAGGGGCACCGGTTTGATCCCTGGCCCGGGAAGATCCCAGTTGCCATGGAGCGGCTGGACCAGTGTGTCCAATTACAAGCCAGTGCTCTGGAGCGCATGCACCCAGAGCCATTGCTCTGCAATGAGAGAAGCCACTGCAATGGGAGACCCACACAGGCCAAAGAATAACGATGGATGAAAGTAAATGAATAAGCAAAAAATAAAAGAGGCCAACATTTTTTTTAAAAAGGGCAACAAACAGAAAAATAAACAAGTGTGACCACATCAAATTCAAAGCAAAGGGACATCAAGAAAATCTAATAACAACCTATCAATTGACAGGAAATATTTCCAAGTCATCTATTTGATAAGGACTTAGTACCAAAGGAGATACGAGACTCGTACAACGCAGGGGTAAAAATACCCTATACAACCCAAATCTTTAATGCAGCATAAGAAAAGTAAGAGTTCTGGCAAATGTGAAGATTAGAGTGCAGATGGACAGACACAGGAAGTCTGTCCTCCCAGAAAACAAAAGCCTGTCCCTTTCTGGCCTTACTTTCTTTCATTTCCACTATTTGTTTGGCAATTACACATCACAGTGTACAATCTTTAATCAGTAGCAATTACCCCACAGTGGGATACAATATGTGCTAAAATAGTCCCACGGGGTAAAAACTAATACTTGCATACTTACTAAGGACACCTATAAAAAAGCAAGGTCATTTCCAGAGTTTACCACTCCATTTCTTCCTACATTTCATTTCAAAATTCAACCACCTCATAAGAAAAAATGAGTTTCGAGACCTCAACAATACTCAGATGGAAAATCATTTACAATGGGACCATTAATGAATTACAGGTTGGGGGAAAATAATTATTACTATTGAACTTGAATTACTCTTGATTCTCTAATATATAAGCTTTTAATTGATTATAAATATCAATAGGAACAAAGGGAGACATAGTACTAAAGTTATAGTGGATAGAGAAAGACAAACATAGCGTATGAGGCAAGAGGTATGGGAAGTTAGCAATGGTATTAAAATAAAAGGCAGCATTGCTCGGAGAGACACTAAAGTTCTCAACGTTTTCTGTAACTCCAACAACAAGCTAGATGTGAGTGAGGATTTAGTAAAATCTGCGTGTGAGAAGCTCTACCAGAAGAAATTGAAATGGATAAAAATATTCTGACACTAACCTAAAATTTAAACAGACAATAAGGTATATAGACCTTCAAATGGCACCATTACACAGCAAAATCAGACACTTAAGGATCCTAGCTAAATTCTTTCTCTATTGCTCAATGTGAAGGTACCAGCATGGGGAAAGAGCCAGATCAATCCCATGGGCATGACTCAGCAGTAGCAGTACCCTACTTATACTGCCTCCTGGCTTCCCTCAAGAAGCATTCCTTGCAGCAGATTTCCTCCATCCGTCCCACCCTGTCAGACCGACTTGCCACGGTCAACAGCAGTCCTCACCCTGGGATTATTCTGCAATCCTCATGGCTCCAGCTCCAGCTCCCAGCTTCCGTGGACGCCAGTGGACTTACCACCCTGTCCGAGGTATGAAAGGCTGAGGCACGGGTTGTCTCTGTGGTTCTAACTCTATTCAGACTCTCACACGTTCGTCAGTCCACTCTTCAACAGTCTCAAATGATTCCCTTTTTTCCCAGAGGGTTGCCAAAGCGTATCCCAAAGAATATCTCCCCTGCACATTTGCTCCCTCACCACCAGCTTCAGGTTGGTCCCACTTACTGTCCTCCTTCTGCCTTCATCCTTGTTCCTTCTTTCCCTTGTCCTACCGAGTTCTCTGTGGATCCAGATATCCCTCTTCAGTAGTTACAGACTCCTGCCAGGATTCACTTGCTCTTTTGGAAGAACTGCTTCATCTTTGGACGTTCTTGAGACACCCGTGGAGAGAGATTTACTCCACTGCCACCTATCCCTTCATCATCTTGTCGACCCACATTTCTACATGTATTTGAGAATTTCCCTTTCTATTCCGTAACATAGCCACCACCACACACGCTTAACTTTCGTTTTCTGAAGAGAATACAGGGAATTTCCACTCTCTTAGGCAATTTCAAATCTACAACACATTCTGAACAGTTACCCTCACTTTGCTATACATTAGCATGAGACTTACTGTGGGGCCATACATTTTACAAAGCACCTTATGGGCAATACTATATTTAACCCTATTCAGTTCTTCTCTGTTCTTCTTTCTCTGGACCTTGAAATTAGTTCATGGCCAGCAAGAAATCAAGCATTTTAATTAGAGATGGTCTGTCCCTGGGAGTCTCATGTTCAGTTCTCTAGTAGTGGTGAAAGTGCTCTATTCTGAATTCCACTTGTGCTGTTACAGACAACACTGTGCCATTTTCTGCCCCAAACATCTCAATAAAATAAACTGTTTCAGGCACTGCTCAGTGGAGAAAACCTGAGACTTAGTGCACCATAGAATGGGACCCCCAGCATCATGAACAAAAACTCTAGGGCAGGGCTCATGTGTGAGATCCTCTGGGAATAACCCCAGTTTCAATTCTTGGGCACTGTAGTGTTTAACAGTTTATTTTTCTGATTCAACTATAGGCTAAGGAATAGGTGTCCAATGTTAATACACACCTTCAGTTTCCTGTCAGATGATTGATGACAATCCTCTTTAGTAATGCATTTTATATGTGAATATTTTATATGATCACCAATAAAATTTTTAAAATTAAATCTATGTATTTTTACTAGAAGGAAAAATACTTTACCATATTGTGCTGTGAAACATCAACAGGAGTCAGCCATACTATACATATCTCTCTCCCTCTTTTTTTTTTTTTTTTAAATTTTTTTTTAAATTAATTCTGGTAGGCAGGGGTGGGGAGGGAGGGGAGGAGGCGGGCCGCTTCTATTGGTTTTCATTTGTCCATTTTCATCCATCTTTGTTCTTTGGCTCCTGTGGGCCTCCCATCACAGTGGCCTCTGTTGTCGCAGAGCACCAGCTCTGGGTGCATGCGCTCCAGAGCTCCAGCTTGGTAGTTGGACACATCGGTCCAGCTGCTCCATGGCACATGGGATCTTCCCAGGCCAGGGATCGAACTGGTGCCCCTTGAACTGCAAGGCGGTGTCTTTATCCACTGGACCACCAGGGTATCCCTCTCTCTCCCTCTTGACTCTCCCTCCCACCTCCCTTCCCATTTCACCCATCTAGGTTGTTATAGAAAAATATGGTATGCTTAATGAACGTGCATGTCCTGGCTGTGGAGTCTCTATGGAGTCGCCAGATATTCAACTATCTTAAGAGAATGACATAAACTATGTACTCAGAATTAAGTGCCAAACTTTTTCACAGATGGGAGCACTTCTGGGAGCAATAAAAAAAAAAAAATGTCAGATCTAACCTACTTCTCCTACTGCATATATGTAAATATCTTCATCCACCAAAACTTACACAGTGGAAGGTGCTGCTTCTTCCCTACCAGAGCTACTACAGCACCAAATCCTGCTCAGAGTAACAGGGAGAGAAAGGCTTCCCTCCGCATTATGGCTCATGATAAACTCGGTCTAATAAATCATCTCAGAGAGTGGTGTTTGTTTTAATTTAAGCAGGGTCCTGTCTGCTCCTACTGCTGCTGATGTCAAATCTGCACTTGTGTCAGGAAGTCGAAAATCAGAACCTCTGTCCTGAAGGGGATGAAAAATGTGCTGAATCATTGCAAGATACGTTTTTCAAGGCTGCCCTTATATCCAGCATCTTAGCTACCCAAACACAGCGCATGTTCAATGAAACTGTAAGTATGGAACTTCTTGCTTATTTCCAGAATGAATCTTCATGTAAATGATTGGCTATACTGTTCTTTAAACAAGAAGGTGGCACCAGGCAAACCTCAAATAACACCCTCTCAAGGTCAAAGTAGGCATTGGCTCGTAAGATGTGGAAACCAAAGAAAGCATAACTTTTGTGAACACTGTTAGGAATGCCTTAATAAAATGCCCTAGACTCAGTGCATTAAACAACAACAAATTATCTCCTCACAGCTCTGGGGTTGGAAGGCTCCGATTAGGGTGCCAGTAAAGTCCGGTTCTGGTAAGAACTCTCTCTTCCCTGTTAGGCCTCTCCCTGGGCCCTCACAGGCTGCAGGGTGGCAAAGAGAGACACAGGAAAGACACAGAGACACAGACAAAAGAGGAAACACTCTGGTGTTTCACCTCATAAACACGCTAATCCTACAGGATTGGGATTCTACCGTCTGACTTCAGTTAACCTTAACAGCTCAGATGTTAACTGCCGAGATGTTAACCCGGCAGCTCAGATGATAAAGAATCTGCCAGCCACGAGAAACCGGGGTTCTCTCCCTGGGTATAGAGACCACCAGAGAAGGAAATGCCAACCCCTCAAGTATTTTTGACAGGGAATTCCCAAAGACAGAGGATCCAGGTGGGTTTCAGTCCATGCCGTCCCCTTAAGTTGGACACAACTGAGCATCTAACACAAAATTTTGATCAAGCTCCTTTTCAAACCCCAGTACTTTGGCAGTTAGGACTCCAGCTCAGGAATTTGGAGAAGTCCCATTCAGTCCATAATAGAACCTGGCAGGATCCACTCTGGAGGAGGCTGAGGAAACAGAAGCATGTAGGGGTTTTTTTTGTTTTTAAATATTTATTTATTTACTTATTTTGGGGCGGATGGGGTTGGGAGGGACGGGGGCGGGTGGGTCACTTACATTGGTCTTTCATTTATCTGTTTTCATCCATCTTTGTTGTTTGGCCCACGTGGGCCTCCCATTGCAGTGGCCTCTGTTGTCACAGAGCACCGGATCTAGGCACATATGCTCCAAGTTCCGGCACAATAATTGGACACATCAGTCCAGCCGCTCCGTGGCACATGGGATCTTCCCAGGCCAGGGATTGAACTGGCACCCCTGCACTGCAAGGCAGTGTCCTTAACCACTGGACCACCAGGGAAGTTCAGCATGTGGGTTTTCGGTCTTTGATTGTCTCTCAGGGAATGCTTCACTAGGCTCAGAGTCAATAGCCATTAGATGAGAACTGCTCTGGAGTAAACTGAGTGGATGACACATGTTCAAGCCAAATTCCAGTCACAAGGACAAACAATGGTAGTTTGTTAAATGCTACAAATTATTGTTCTAAGATTTGTAAGGAATAAGTTTAGAGCTATAACACAAGGGTTACTTTGCAATTCGAGATAATTATTCTCTTTCTGATGATGGGACTAAGAAAGTTGTGTGTTAATTCTTCTCAGTCAAACAAGGAGCACAGAAGAGCAGACGACTGATAAAACAAACAAACAAACAAACAAACAAAAATAACGGTGCTGAGTGTTTCTGTTAAATTCATGGTGTTCTTTTTACTCACTTTACTTTTTGCTCCATCCTCCATTTTTGACTCCGCATCTTTCTTCCAGAGCTTCCAATAATCTGTTTAAAGGTTCATAACTTGCACTTAAAGTGAGGTTTGCTCTATCAATGTGTTAGCTAGGTTTTAATGTGTTAGCTAGGTTTTCCTACGCTTATGTGTCTATGATGAACACACACAAAGCTTTAGGTGTATGGATTCAGAGATAACTCAAAATTATAATTTTATAGCTCGTTTAAGAGAGTATTTTGGTTCTCATGCACAGAAAACAGGAGTTTGAGTGGTGGAATATAGGTCCGTGAGTGCACTCCAAGAAACTTCAGTTGTGTCCAACACTTTGTGAGCATACTGACTGTAGCCCATCAGGCTCCTCTGGACACGGGATTTTGCCAAGAAGAATACTGAAGTGTGTTGCTGAACTCTCTTTTAGAGGATGCTCCTCACCCAGGGATCAAATCTGCATTTCTTACATCTCCTGCTTGGCAGAAGTGTTCTTTCCCACTAGGGGCACCTGGGAAGCACACAATAAAGGTACATATGCACTATATTTGGTTCAAGAACTAAACATTAGAAAAGCTGATACTTCATAAAACAGAAAGAGAAGAGGTTGAATTGAGAAAAGCTAGATGTAAAAACATTTTCAACAGAGACAATGTAAAAAAGTAGGAAGGAATGTTTTTCAAATATTATGTGACCCTCATACAAAGAAGTATACATCTACCAAACAAACATCTATCAGAGCCATCAGTAAGTTAAGCATCTTCTGGTAATGGGTGCATATACTGGATGCCCAAACTATCCTCACTAATTGCCTGATCACTTTCAGGATTTAAAGTATTCCCAAGGTAAACTCAGTAGCCTCTGAGAGCTGCCAAATTATTGTTCTAAGATTTGTAAGGAATAAGTTTAGAGCTATAACACAAGGGTTACTTTGCTGATTTTTTTGATGATGGGACCAAGAAAGTTGTGTGTTAATTCTTCTCAGTCAAACAAGGAGCACAGAAGAGCAGACGACTGATAAAACAAACAAACAAACAAACAAACAAAAATAACGGTGCTGAGTGTTTCTGTTAAATTCATGGTGTTCTTTTTACTCACTTTACTTTTTGCTCCATCCTCCATTTTTGACTCCGCATCTTTCTTCCAGAGCTTCCAATAATCTGTTTAAAGGTTCATAACTTGCACTTAAAGTGAGGTTTGCTCTATCAATGTGTTAGCTAGGTTTTAATGTGTTAGCTAGGTTTTCCTACGCTTATGTGTCTATGATGAACACACACAAAGCTTTAGGTGTATGGATTCAGAGATAACTCAAAATTATAATTTTATAGCTCGTTTAAGAGAGTATTTTGGTTCTCATGCACAGAAAACAGGAGTTTGAGTGGTGGAATATAGGTCCGTGAGTGCACTCCAAGAAACTTCAGTTGTGTCCAACACTTTGTGAGCATACTGACTGTAGCCCATCAGGCTCCTCTGGACACGGGATTTTGCCAAGAAGAATACTGAAGTGTGTTGCTGAACTCTCTTTTAGAGGATGCTCCTCACCCAGGGATCAAATCTGCATTTCTTACATCTCCTGCTTGGCAGAAGTGTTCTTTCCCACTAGGGGCACCTGGGAAGCACACAATAAAGGTACATATGCACTATATTTGGTTCAAGAACTAAACATTAGAAAAGCTGATACTTCATAAAACAGAAAGAGAAGAGGTTGAATTGAGAAAAGCTAGATGTAAAAACATTTTCAACAGAGACAATGTAAAAAAGTAGGAAGGAATGTTTTTCAAATATTATGTGACCCTCATACAAAGAAGTATACATCTACCAAACAAACATCTATCAGAGCCATCAGTAAGTTAAGCATCTTCTGGTAATGGGTGCATATACTGGATGCCCAAACTATCCTCACTAATTGCCTGATCACTTTCAGGATTTAAAGTATTCCCAAGGTAAACTCAACTATGTCAACGCCTCTGAGAGCTGCCACACATTTTCCATCAATGCCCCTGAAGAAAGACCAGAAGCCGAACACATCCTTGTAAGTCTTTTATCTGAGTTTTCACTGGAGCAACCACTAGAATTCCAGTGTTACCACGCTTCAACTTATTAGAGGTAGTGGTCACTGCAGATTCGGCTAAAGGAGGAACAGTGAGCAATCAAAGAGAAGTCACATTATGCAGTTGATACAACATGAGCAAAATCAAGTCATGGCTAAAGATCAGTAGCAGCAAAATAAATAAACTCAACCAAGGCAGTACGCACAGGATTACACCTATCATACTGCATGAAAGCACGGAATGAATGTAACTTCCATGTATGCAATATAAGTTTGCAAGATTTGTGGATATGTCAGAAACAAATCCCAGTTTTGAGTGGTCCCTGTTATGAGTGACTCCAACATGGGAGACACTCCAACACTGACCACTCAGGACATCGCTTCTGCCTTTCAAGGCTCTCCTGATTCTCCCTCTACCTCCCTGACACCACCTTCATCATTATTTCAGGGACTTCTCTATCTCCTCACATCCTTAATTATAATCATCCACCTCCCAAAGACCAATGAACTATTGTTTTGCTTTCATGGTTGCAACAATTGCCTCTGTTCTGATGACAACACAATCTACATATTAAGCTTCACTCCTTTATCCCAGCTCCAGCCTTTTATCATAATCATCTCTCTTTTCTGATTTTCTGCATGAACTTCAGTCCTAATATTATTTACAACAGTATCACATGCATCCCATATTAAATACAAACTCTTCTCTCGCTACATCTTTCTTAACGATACCAGCATTCTTTATCTTTTTTAAGCTCATTAATAATGACAATGGTACACTATAGGAAAAAGGTCAAGGACAAGGAGGAAGAGGGTACTATGAAGAAACTTAAATTTAAAATATATGGAGAGTTATTATGTGGCCAAACATTTTCTAAACCAATTTATGTGTATCACCATATTTAGACCTATTCAGTTCTTTTCTTCTCTTCATTTTTGGTACCACCAAAGCAGTTCATGGCCATCAAGAAATCCAGCATTTTCATTAGAGATGCTCAGCCCCTGGAATTGTCATGCTCAACCGTCATAGCAGTGAACTAGGGGGCAAAACCCTCCACTGCGAATCCCACAGATGCTGCTACTAAAGACAACTCTGTGTCATGGTCTGTCCCTTTAGATATGTTTAGATATGTTTAGATATGTTTAGATATGTCAACTAAACAGACGGTTCTGATGGTGGCATCAGGGCTAGTGTCAGGATTGAGTGCAGAAAGCGTGTTTAGGAAGGTCCTATTTTCCTTCTTGTCTCTTTGCTGTAATAACATAAAACAAATTTTCAATCAAAAATGAATACAAATGTCTCCTTATTTCACGAATATGAATGAACCGTTGGGTGAAAATGAGCTGGGCATGGTTAGAATCTGTTTCCTGGGTCAGGTACTCTAGGCACATCCTGACTTGCCACGAATACTTAGATTTCTCTCCAAGGACAAACGAACATTCAAACATGAAAGGTACTGCCTGAATGGATGATAGAAATTCAGAGGGAAAAAATGAAGTCCTGCATGTTATAATTTAGAACTCATCAAAAGTATTAGTTACTAAAATAATCTAGACCTTTTTCATGATTCTGCAGCATGTGAACTAATACTTTACATTATATGTGTCTGCAACCTTTACTACTTTCAAAAAATTTTGCATACACATAGGAATAACCAAAAGTTTTTTGGTCAACTGCTATAAGTAACAATCACATGTTGCCAAAAAAAAGTGAATTATCGTTATTTTAATGAGACTCTTTCCTATGGTTCCTCAGAACAAACAACTTATAAACTGGACACTCATGTTTCTGTACTCCTGGAATTACCCTCTCTATCATATAGTCACACAACTGCGGCATCTGAAAGAAGCCTCTGAGAATATCATATCAAGGACCAGGCGGAGTGTGAAATTTGTAAAACTACTTCAAATAATTCTAGGGAATGCATTCCCCCAGGTAAGTATCCTGCGGAGGGCTTCCGTTTTTTGCCCATGAATGAAATAGATGAAAACTGAAATGAAGAGTGAGTTCTCAAATATCTCACTTTGTAAGAACAAGACTCATGATTTCTTTATTCTAAGCTGCTACTACATAAAGCACGAGCCTAGTCATTCATGGTGATAGATACCTACTGTGGGTGAATCAGAATTCCACAGCAATATGTGACATGTGCAGCCTTCTCTGCATTGCACACTATTCCTAAGAAGCTTGCCTCTTGCTGGCCACTGGTGTTTGAAATATTTTCAAGGATAAGAGAACCAGAGAATAGAAGATGAAAGATACATGGCTTCCTCAAAGTATCCCAGGACATCCGCTAGTGGAATTCTTCTTATATTCCTTCTCTGTCCTCCTCAAACCAAAGGATAATGGTGGGAGGAACAAAAGAGGAAGTCAAAGCTGAACTTGAGTTATGTGTCTCGTGTGTAGATTCCTAATAGGTTTCTTATAGGCTGGTTCCAAACTCCATGTCCAGAGAGTTTTATATTCACTTGTTTTCCCCCAAAGGTAATTTGATAATCTGAAGGAACAAAGATAAAGAGACACTAATAAACTCATAAAAAGTATTACCCTTTGCATATTCAGGTTGCTGATAAAGCAGTCAGGAGTCTGAAGTACGATAAGATCGTGTGGCAAGGAGTCCAAAAACTGAAGTCAAAAAAGAACGATGAACGTCGTCATGCACTTCATCACCTGTTCCACTGCCTGTTCAGGGATGCACGTAAAATTGACATTTACCTCAAGGTTGTTGTGTGCCGAATTGTTCCTGGCATGTGCTAAGTCCACAAATGTATCCATCTAGTTCTAGGATGGTTCTTAGTGATCCACCCAATAGAAAGCTTCTGAGGTTCATACATTTTTAATGCATGCTTGGGTGTAATGGGGCTCATTACAAAATAAAATAAACACAGTCTCTATAAAGATGTCAAAAGCAAAGGGAATTTTCACTGTTTCTTCTCGTCACTTAATAGATCAATAGATAGACTATCCATGACTGCCAATAAGAGAAAGATGTTTCTATTAACATTAGGCACAAATAGCAGAAGCTGACATTATAAAGAAGACTTTTGAGAACTAGGGCAAATTTGTAAAACTTCAAATAATTCTAGGAATGCATTCCCCAGGTAAGTATCCTGCGAGGGCTTCCGTTTTTGCCCATGAATGAAATAGATGAAAACTGAAATGAAGAGTGAGTTCTCAAATATCTCACTTTGTAAGAACAAGACTCATGATTTCTTTATTCTAAGCTGCTACTACATAAAGCACGAGCCTAGTCATTCATGGTGATAGATACCTACTGTGGGTGAATCAGAATTCCACAGCAATATGTGACATGTGCAGCCTTCTCTGCATTGCACACTATTCCTAAGAAGCTTGCCTCTTGCTGGCCACTGGTGTTTGAAATATTTTCAAGGATAAGAGAACCAGAGAATAGAAGATGAAAGATACATGGCTTCCTCAAAGTATCCCAGGACATCCGCTAGTGGAATTCTTCTTATATTCCTTCTCTGTCCTCCTCAAACCAAAGGATAATGGTGGGAGGAACAAAAGAGGAAGTCAAAGCTGAACTTGAGTTATGTGTCTCGTGTGTAGATTCCTAATAGGTTTCTTATAGGCTGGTTCCAAACTCCATGTCCAGAGAGTTTTATATTCACTTGTTTTCCCCCAAAGGTAATTTGATAATCTGAAGGAACAAAGATAAAGAGACACTAATAAACTCATAAAAAGTATTACCCTTTGCATATTCAGGTTGCTGATAAAGCAGTCAGGAGTCTGAAGTACGATAAGATCGTGTGGCAAGGAGTCCAAAAACTGAAGTCAAAAAAGAACGATGAACGTCGTCATGCACTTCATCACCTGTTCCACTGCCTGTTCAGGGATGCACGTAAAATTGACATTTACCTCAAGGTTGTTGTGTGCCGAATTGTTCCTGGCATGTGCTAAGTCCACAAATGTATCCATCTAGTTCTAGGATGGTTCTTAGTGATCCACCCAATAGAAAGCTTCTGAGGTTCATACATTTTTAATGCATGCTTGGGTGTAATGGGGCTCATTACAAAAATAAAAATAAACACAGTCTCTATAAAAATGTCAAAAGCAAAGGGAATTTTCACTGTTTCTTCTCGTCACTTAATAGATCAATAGATAGACTATCCATGACTGCCAATAAGAGAAAGATGTTTCTATTAACATTAGGCACAAATAGCAGAAGCTGACATTATAAAGAAGACTGTTAGGAGCATACTTAAGAATCACAGCAAATTATTCCGGGTGAAGTCGTTAGAATCAAAGAATTAGATAAGTTTTTATTGTGCTGGTCATGCTACCAAGAAGATCAAATACTCAGAATTCTTTATGAAAGCCAGTCACGAATCAAAGCCAACATTCACAGTGCTACAACAGAAAATATATGTGCTTTCTACTAACATACACAAGTAGCATGGTTTTTACCAAATATCTAAAGATAGTTAGGATGCTGTGTTAGTCCCCGTGGGCTGCTATAACCAAATATCACAGACCTCTAAACAATCAAAACAGGTTTCCAGAGCATGGTGAGGCACGGTCCTTTCTGGTCACACTTATTACTATATCCTCACGGATGGGGAAATGCTAGGGAGCTCTGTGTGTCTCTCATATATACAAGCAGCCATCTCCTTCAGGAGGCTCCATCCTGATAAATTCATCACCTGCCTAAGGCCCCACCAATGGCCACCAGCACCACAGGGAGCTGGGATTTCATCATATGAAGTTTCTAGGACACACAGCGGTTGAGACCGTAACAGACACAAATGAGAACTGGCTCTAGATTTGATGACCCAAACCTTTCAGAATACAAGGGAATACTATGCCCCAAGCCAATCTGTCGATATCTCCTGTTACTCCTGCATGCATTCAAAATGGAAAATTTCTTGCGGAACATAATCAGAAAAACCCATTTGCACTTTCTGTCCAAATCATTCATTGCTGAAATATCTCAATTTTTCTGTGTCACCCACTTAACTTTGTTTCCTTCATTATCCATTTGGCTATGAGGGAGGCAATGTAATTGAAGGAAACATACCTTCACTACTAGCCCGCACACATCTTAGATATTCATCTCTTAGAAAGTTTATTCCAAGTATAAGTTTAAAACTTTTGGGCTTCCCCTGGTGGTCCATTGGGCAAGGACACCGCTTTGCAGTGCAAGGGGCGCAGGTTTGATCCCTGGCCTGGGAAGATTCCACATGCCGTGGAGCGGCTGGACTGATATGTCCAATTACCGAGCCGGAGCTCTGGAGCGCATGCGCCCAGAGCCGGCGCTCTGCAACTACAGACGCCACCGCGATGGGAGGCCCACAGGAGCCAAAGAACAAAGACGGATGAACATAGAGAAAGGAAAGACCAATGGAAGTGGTCCACCTGCTCCCCTCCCTCCCCAACCCGACCCCCGCCCAAAGTAAATAAATAAATCAAAAAAAATAAAATTTCCATCTCTGAGACTCCATGTAGACTCATGAAAACATGAATATTCTGAACATTTTCCCTCTCTTCAGTTGAACTCATTTCATACATAATTTCGGGCAAACCTCCCCTAAATGGGCTTCACAATCAAGTGGCAGACACAGTAAAGAACCTTCCTGAAATGCTGGAGACTGCAGTCTGATTCCTGGGTTGAAAACATGCCGTGAAGAAGGGAATGGCTGCCCACTGTAGTATTTTTGCCTGGGAAATTCCACAGACAGAGTACCCTTGTGGGCTACCATCCATGGTGTCACGGAGAGTCAGATAAGACTGATAGACTAACAAAACACTTTCTACACTATTCCCAAATTAAGTAACATTTTATGCTGAAAACTTTGATAATTCTCTATTTACAAAAGAATTAATCTTCGAATTATTTTACAACACCCTGTCAGTTCCCCAAATTATATAATGTAAAAGTATCATAAATGCATTGCTATTCTAATATCTTATGATATTTTAAAATTATATACAAAGCATAAATTAAAATGAATGAGATATAGTGTAATACAATTGCTATCATTGTCTTCAAAAGGGATGAGGACATTCATTTTTAAGGCCACAGGACTAATGGATTCAGTGTGCCCACACATAATTGTAACAACCACAGTTGTTTATCATGACAAAATAATTTCTTTTACATATACTTTATTTATTTATTTTTTTAAAGATTTATTTATTTATTTACTTTGGGGGGAGGGGAGTGGGCGGGCCACTTCTATTGGTCTTTCATTTCTCCATTTTCATCCGTCTTTGTTCTCTGGCTCCTGTGGGCCTCCCATCGCGGTGGCATCTGTCGTCGCTGAGCGCCGGCTCTGGGCGCATGCGCTCCAGAGCTCCGGCTCGGTGATTGGACACATCAGTCCAGCCACTCCGCGGCACGTGGGATCTTCCCAGGCCAGGGCTCGAACCGGCGCCCCTTGCACTGCAAGGCGGTGTCCTTACCCACTGGACCACCAGGGGAAGCCCTACATATACTTTAAAGCAAAGCTCTCAGAATACCACAAGTGGCCTAAAATAAAATTATATTTGATTATTTCTCTTTATAGGCATATATATGATTTTATGAGCTCCAAAAATAATCCCTATTAGTCCTTTTATTATTTCATCAATTTAATTGCTTCAAAAGTATCCAAACTCAATAAATTTCTTCTATTTAAGGGGTTAAATTGCAAGTCATAACAAAAGCAGAACAATGATCTATAAGAATAAATAAGAATATTCTGAACATTTTCCTCTCTTCAGTTGAACTCATTTCATACATAATTTCGGGCAAACCTCCCCTAAATGGGCTTCACAATCAAGTGGCAGACACAGTAAAGAACCTTCCTGAAATGCTGGAGACTGCAGTCTGATTCCTGGGTTGAAAACATGCCGTGAAGAAGGGAATGGCTGCCCACTGTAGTATTTTTGCCTGGGAAATTCCACAGACAGAGTACCCTTGTGGGCTACCATCCATGGTGTCACGGAGAGTCAGATAAGACTGATAGACTAACAAAACACTTTCTACACTATTCCCAAATTAAGTAACATTTTATGCTGAAAACTTTGATAATTCTCTATTTACAAAAGAATTAATCTTCGAATTATTTTACAACACCCTGTCAGTTCCCCAAATTATATAATGTAAAAGTATCATAAATGCATTGCTATTCTAATATCTTATGATATTTTAAAATTATATACAAAGCATAAATTAAAATGAATGAGATATAGTGTAATACAATTGCTATCATTGTCTTCAAAAGGGATGAGGACATTCATTTTTAAGGCCACAGGACTAATGGATTCAGTGTGCCCACACATAATTGTAACAACCACAGTTGTTTATCATGACAAAATAATTTCTTTTACATATACTTTATTTATTTATTTTTTTAAAGATTTATTTATTTATTTACTTTGGGGGGAGGGGAGTGGGCGGGCCACTTCTATTGGTCTTTCATTTCTCCATTTTCATCCGTCTTTGTTCTCTGGCTCCTGTGGGCCTCCCATCGCGGTGGCATCTGTCGTCGCTGAGCGCCGGCTCTGGGCGCATGCGCTCCAGAGCTCCGGCTCGGTGATTGGACACATCAGTCCAGCCACTCCGCGGCACGTGGGATCTTCCCAGGCCAGGGCTCGAACCGGCGCCCCTTGCACTGCAAGGCGGTGTCCTTACCCACTGGACCACCAGGGGAAGCCCTACATATACTTTAAAGCAAAGCTCTCAGAATACCACAAGTGGCCTAAAATAAAATTATATTTGATTATTTCTCTTTATAGGCATATATATGATTTTATGAGCTCCAAAAATAATCCCTATTAGTCCTTTTATTATTTCATCAATTTAATTGCTTCAAAAGTATCCAAACTCAATAAATTTCTTCTATTTAAGGGGTTAAATTGCAAGTCATAACAAAAGCAGAACAATGATCTATAAGAATAAATAAGATGTAGCATGGGTGTATATATATATATATATATATATATATCAACTTGCAAAGAGAAGTAATGAAGAGATAAAGGGCTTACACTTTATTGAAACATAGAGTGTACTCACTCAGAACTGAATGTGCATATCACCTCAGGCATGCAGATGATAGCACTCTAATAGCTGAAAGTGAAGAGGAACTAAAGAGCCTCTTTTTTTTTTCAGTTGGGGTATATTTGTTTTACAATGTTGCATTAGCTTCAGGTGTACAGCGAAGTTACTGTTATACATTTTTGACAGAGTTTTCTTGTTTACAGGTATATATTTCATAAGCTCAAATAATAAGTATTAGTTCAATTATATGTGGAATCTGCTAAAGTTCAACTCACAAAACAGAGCAGAATGTTGTTTGTTGTAACTTGCTGTGGAGATAATAGATGTTAGTCAAATGGTACAAAAATTCAGTTATATAGGAAGAATGAATTCTGGAAATCTAAATACAGCCTGGTTAAACAGTTAGTTATAGGGCATATTATATTTGAGAATTACTAAGACAGTGTATTCAAAGTGTTCTCACCAAAAAAAAAAAAAAGCAAATAAGTCAGATATGTTAATTAGCTTGAATGTGGTTATCCTTTCACCACATATCTACTTGCATTTTGAACCTGAACAAACACTGGAAATGGGGGAATGGAACGCAGGGTACTGGATGGGATGGCTCATGAAGTGCAGGATTTAATGAAACTCCAAAATATATAGATCTTTGTCCACATACATCTGCTTTTGCGTTTTAGCCAAATGTGAGCATATGCCACTGAAATGAGGAGCAGCCACCAATCAAGCACCTGTGCAGTGAGGGGAGGGCCCAGGGTGGGGGCAGGCCTGCACAGAGTCCTCTGAGGGCATGGGTTTGGCAGTACTGGGAAGGAGCTGTCTCCCTGCATTGCTCTCCAGATCTCTGGGATACTTCCCTTGCTATCTCTCCTTAGTCAGCCCGATGGTTCCTATTACTTTAACTCAGTGACTTTCCTGCTTATTTTATAAAAGAAAATAAAAAGAAAAAAAAATAAAGAGCCTCTTGATGTGGGTGAAGAAGAGTGTAAAACCTGCCTTAAAACTCAACATATAAAAAAACTAGGATCATGGCATCAGGTCCCATTGCTTCATGGCAAATAGATGGGAAAAAGTGGAAACAGAGACAGATTTCCTTTCCTTGGGCTACAAAATTACTGCAGACAATGACTACAGTCATGGAATTAAAAGATGCTTGCTCTGATGACAATCTGATAAAAACTAGCAACCTCTTTTTTTTTTCAGTTGGGGTATATTTGTTTTACAATGTTGCATTAGCTTCAGGTGTACAGCGAAGTTACTGTTATACATTTTTGACAGAGTTTTCTTGTTTACAGGTATATATTTCATAAGCTCAAATAATAAGTATTAGTTCAATTATATGTGGAATCTGCTAAAGTTCAACTCACAAAACAGAGCAGAATGTTGTTTGTTGTAACTTGCTGTGGAGATAATAGATGTTAGTCAAATGGTACAAAAATTCAGTTATATAGGAAGAATGAATTCTGGAAATCTAAATACAGCCTGGTTAAACAGTTAGTTATAGGGCATATTATATTTGAGAATTACTAAGACAGTGTATTCAAAGTGTTCTCACCAAAAAAAAAAAAAAAAAGCAAATAAGTCAGATATGTTAATTAGCTTGAATGTGGTTATCCTTTCACCACATATCTACTTGCATTTTGAACCTGAACAAACACTGGAAATGGGGGAATGGAACGCAGGGTACTGGATGGGATGGCTCATGAAGTGCAGGATTTAATGAAACTCCAAAATATATAGATCTTTGTCCACATACATCTGCTTTTGCGTTTTAGCCAAATGTGAGCATATGCCACTGAAATGAGGAGCAGCCACCAATCAAGCACCTGTGCAGTGAGGGGAGGGCCCAGGGTGGGGGCAGGCCTGCACAGAGTCCTCTGAGGGCATGGGTTTGGCAGTACTGGGAAGGAGCTGTCTCCCTGCATTGCTCTCCAGATCTCTGGGATACTTCCCTTGCTATCTCTCCTTAGTCAGCCCGATGGTTCCTATTACTTTAACTCAGTGACTTTCCTGCTTATTTTATAAAAGAAAATAAAAAGAAAAAAAAATAAAGAGCCTCTTGATGTGGGTGAAGAAGAGAGTGTAAAACCTGCCTTAAAACTCAACATATAAAAAAACTAGGATCATGGCATCAGGTCCCATTGCTTCATGGCAAATAGATGGGAAAAAGTGGAAACAGAGACAGATTTCCTTTCCTTGGGCTACAAAATTACTGCAGACAATGACTACAGTCATGGAATTAAAAGATGCTTGCTCTGATGACAATCTTAAAGAGAATTAAAAAGCGGAGACATCTTCTGACCAACAGAAGTCTGCCATCAAAGGTTTGCCTTTTCCAGAAATAACATATGATTATGAGATTTGGACCATAAAGAAGGCTGAACACCAAAGAATCAATGCTTTCAAACTCTGGTGATGCAAAAAGAGCATAACCAGAGACAATATACAAACAACTAGCTTTTTTTTTTTTTTAAGATTTATTTATTTATTTATTTTGGGTGGGGATCGAGCTGGGGAGGGAGGGGAGCGGGCGGGCCACTTCTATTGGTCTTGCATTTCTCTATTTTCATCCGTCTTTGTTCCTTGGTTCGTGTGGGCCTCCCATCACAGTGGTCTCCATTGTCGCAGAGCGCCGGCTCTGGGTGCATGTGTTCCAGAGCTCCGGCTTGGTAATTGGACACATGGGTCCAGCCACTCCGCGGCACATGGGATCTTCCCAGGCCAGGGCTCGAACTGACGCCCCTTGCACTGCAAGGCGGTGTCTTTACCCAGTGGACCACCAGGGGAAGCCCAACAACTAGCTTTTGAAAGCATTTTTGACCCCAGTGCCTGTGAGTCCCATCTAGCGGGCACCCTATCCTCACAAGCAGGCTAGCATGGGAGGCACAGGTAGTCCACAAGACTGCAACCCCCTTTTGCACTGGGCACATAAGAAAGGGCCACAGGGAACAAGCAGGAGGAACTCAATCACGTGGGTCAAAAGTCCTCACAAGTCTCTTTATCTCCAAGAGCCTAAACCTTCCTGCCTGTCCACAAATGTGGAGCAGCTGAGAAGCACCAGCAGGGGCATCCTGTCACAAGAATTCTGGGAAAAGAAACACCTTGGGCTTCCCTGGTGGTCCAGTGGGTAAGGACACCGCCTTGCAGTGCAAGGGGCGCTGGTTCAATCCCTGGCCTGAGATGATTCCACATGCCGCAGAGCGGCTGGACCAACGTGTCCAATTACCGAGCCGGAGCTCTGGAGCACATGCGCCCAGAGTCACTGCTCTGTGACAACAGAGGCCACTGCGATGGGAGGCCCACACAGGCCAAAGAACAAAGATGGATGAAAATAGATAAATGAAAGACCAATAGAAGTGGCCCACCCACCCCCCTTCCTCCCCCAACCAATCCCCTGCAAAATAATAATAATAATAATAATTTAAAAATTAATAAAGAGAAAGAAACACCTTTTCCCTAAAGGCCCTGCACTATCTTCTTTCCCTAAGAGACCCTCAATGACCTTGACTGGGGAAACCAATTTTGCTTCCTCAGACACACCCTCAGGGACCAGTGGATTCCAAGCAGCAGCACTAGATACAAGTCAAACAGATCAAAATAATATGGTAAAGGCTTTAAAATTAAACTATTACTACAGTCATAAAGTCTGGATGGCCACAATAAATCTAAACAGGATGGCCTTCTGGTAAAACAAGATCTAAATACAATCCCAGAGGCTTCTAAAATAAGAAAATATCCAAATAACAAATGAAAATAACTTGTCATACCTGAACCAAGAAAATAAATATCGCACTGAGAAAAGATAGCCACCAATGTCAACACTGAAATTCATCATATGTAATTATCTGTCAAAAGTTTTAAGGAGCTATCATAAAAAATCGAGATAATTTACAAATTCTCTTGGAATATCTGAAAATATCCTATCAAGGAATCAGAAGCTAATAAACAGAACTGAATCAAAATTACATACATGAAAAATACAATAAGAAAGAAAAAACCCACACAGTAGAGATAACAGAAGATAAAAACCAGAGAATTTCAGGAAAGACTAATAAAATTCATGGAATTGGAACAATAAAGAATACAGAGTCAGGTTTCCCTGGTGGTCCAGTGGGTAGAGAGTCTACCTTGCAATGCAAGAGGCATCAGTTCAATCTCTGGCCTGGAAAGATTCCACATGCCGTGGAGTGGCTGGACCAGTGTGTCCAATTATGAGCCAGGGCTCTGGAGCGCGTGCATCCAGAGCATTGCTCTGCAGCGAGAGAGGCACTGTAATGGGAGGCCCACACAGGCTGAAGAATAAAGATGGGTGAAAAATAAATAAATAAAAAATCAATATAAGGAGGCCAAAACTTAAAAAAAAAAAAAAAAAAAAGAAGAAGAGTGAAAAAAAATAATAGAGCCCGTGTGAACTGTGCAGTAACAATAAAAAAAAAAAAAATCCAACATTCATCTCATCATATTTTCACAGGAAAAAAATGGAAGGAAGGCTTTGAAATTCTGCCCCCCAAAAATAGGCCTGAAAACTTCCTAAATGGGAAAATATAAAACATGCAGATTCAAAAAGTTCAACCACTATAAATAGGATAAATCCAAAGAAACCCACACCAAGACACATCCTAAGTACATTTCAGAAGATGAAAGACAACAGAAAAATCTTAAAAGCAGCCAAGGAGAAATGGTGTCCTAACTGTAGGGAAACATCAGGTGCTATTCAATGGATTTCTCTTACAAACTCTGGAGGCTTTTTGAAAGTCATAAGTCCTGAAAGAGAAGTATCTATCACACATTCTTTACCTAGCTAAATTATCCTTTAGGAATGAAGGGGAAATAAAAGCATTTTCAGCTGGGAAAAAAAAACTAAAAGAATTTGTCACTGGTATATCTATCCTTAAAAAGTTGCTAAAGGAAATCTTCACAGAAAAAAGGAATATTAAAAGAAAGGCTCTTAGAACATTGGGGGAAGAGAACAAAGGAAAAAACTGAGTATTTAAATCTCTTGGAATATCTGAAAATATCCTATCAAGGAATCAGAAGCTAATAAACAGAACTGAATCAAAATTACATACTTGAAAAATACAATAAGAAAGAAAACCCACACAGTAGAGATAACAGAAGATAAAAACCAGAGAATTTCAGGAAAGACTAATAAAATTCATGGAATTGGAACAATAAAGAATACAGAGTCAGGTTTCCCTGGTGGTCCAGTGGGTAGAGAGTCTACCTTGCAATGCAAGAGGCATCAGTTCAATCTCTGGCCTGGAAAGATTCCACATGCCGTGGAGTGGCTGGACCAGTGTGTCCAATTATGAGCCAGGGCTCTGGAGCGCGTGCATCCAGAGCATTGCTCTGCAGCGAGAGAGGCACTGTAATGGGAGGCCCACACAGGCTGAAGAATAAAGATGGGTGAAAAATAAATAAATAAAAAATCAATATAAGGAGGCCAAAACTTAAAAAAAAAAAAAAAAAAAAGAAGAAGAGTGAAAAAAAATAATAGAGCCCGTGTGAACTGTGCAGTAACAATAAAAAAAAAAAAAATCCAACATTCATCTCATCATATTTTCACAGGAAAAAAATGGAAGGAAGGCTTTGAAATTCTGCCCCCCAAAAATAGGCCTGAAAACTTCCTAAATGGGAAAATATAAAACATGCAGATTCAAAAAGTTCAACCACTATAAATAGGATAAATCCAAAGAAACCCACACCAAGACACATCCTAAGTACATTTCAGAAGATGAAAGACAACAGAAAAATCTTAAAAGCAGCCAAGGAGAAATGGTGTCCTAACTGTAGGGAAACATCAGGTGCTATTCAATGGATTTCTCTTACAAACTCTGGAGGCTTTTTGAAAGTCATAAGTCCTGAAAGAGAAGTATCTATCACACATTCTTTACCTAGCTAAATTATCCTTTAGGAATGAAGGGGAAATAAAAGCATTTTCAGCTGGGAAAAAAAAACTAAAAGAATTTGTCACTGGTATATCTATCCTTAAAAAGTTGCTAAAGGAAATCTTCACAGAAAAAAGGAATATTAAAAGAAAGGCTCTTAGAACATTGGGGGAAGAGAACAAAGGAAAAAACTGAGTATAACAACACACTCTCATATTCCTCATGATATTTATAACCTGCATACAATGACTGTAACAAAAATTATAATACTGTTGATGTTCAGAATGGTATATAAGGTAGGGAACGCTCTAAATGAAAAGAAGCCTCCATGCCTCATCACGAAATGTAAAATACCAATTCCCGCACGCTATGACAAATCATATTTAGACAGATGAGTGATAGATGAACAGCCAGGTATAGAATAGACAGACACTCAAAACTACTGGGAAAAAATAAAATACTAAAAAGATGTTGAAGTAACAAAAAGCCAAGAAAAGACAAACAGAGAAATGAGAACAAGAATGAACAAAAAACAAACAAGGGAACATATCGATACCTATGGAGGATCAAGTTGATATGTGTTAGTAAACAACAAAACTCTGTACAAAAAAAAGAGAAAAAGTAAAATTAAAAAAAAAAAAACAACTCCTGGAACATTAGAAGAATGGAAAAAAAAAATGAGTATAACAACACACTCTCCTTTTCCTCATGATATTTATAACCCATCTACAATGATTATAACCAAAATTCTAATGCCTCTGATACTCAGAAGAATGGTATTTAAATTTGGGGAAAGCCCTAAATGGATAGAAGTCTCCACACCTCAACACAAATTTTAAAATACTGATCCCAACAGGCTGTGATAAACCATATTTATACAGATGACTGATAGATCAATAGACAGGTGTAGATTACAGAGACACTCAAAAGTACTAGAAATAAAATAAAATACTAAAAAAATGTTCAAGTAACACACACACACACATAAACAAGAAAAGAGAGAGAAACAAGACCAGAACAAACAAAAAAACAAATAAGAAAATGTCAGACTTAAACAACAACATATCATTAATCACCTAAAATATAAATGGCCTAAATATGCCAATCAAAAGACAGAGTTGGCAGTTTTAAAAAAAAAATGATGCACTATATGTTATTTCAAAGAAACTCACTAATGATGTAGATATATTGAAAATAAAATGATAAAAAATATGTTAAGATCAGATAGATTCCAAAGCAAAAACAATTCCTAGAGACCAAGAGCAACAAAAGGGCATTACATAAGGATAAAACAATCAATCCAGCAGGAATACATAATAAACCTAAGTATGTATACATCAAACAGCCCAGTCTCCAAGATGAAGCAAAAATGACTAGAACTGCAAAGAGAAATAAGTAACTTTGCAATTATATTAGAAATTTTAACACCCCTCTTCGAAAATGACAGAACTGCTAAACAGAAAATCAGTAAGAATACTGAAGATCTGAATAACACAACCAAACAGAACTTACATATACATATATATATACAAATACATCCTTAAACAATAGAAAAATACAGATTCCCCCCCCTCCCCCAAGAGCCCAGGCGCATTCACCAAGACAGATCATATTCTGACCCATAAAACAAAGCTCAATAAATCTGAAAGTATTGACATCATATGGCCTGTTCTCTTGAGAATTTGAATAAACAACAATGAAACAAAATTCGTACTATGAACAAAAACCCAAAACTCTGTAAAAAAAAAGAGAAAAGTAAAATTAAAAAAAACAACTCCTGGAACATTAGAAGAATGGAAAAAATGAGTATAACAACACACTCTCCTTTTCCTCATGATATTTATAACCCATCTACAATGATTATAACCAAAATTCTAATGCCTCTGATACTCAGAAGAATGGTATTTAAATTTGGGGAAAGCCCTAAATGGATAGAAGTCTCCACACCTCAACACAAATTTTAAAATACTGATCCCAACAGGCTGTGATAAACCATATTTATACAGATGACTGATAGATCAATAGACAGGTGTAGATTACAGAGACACTCAAAAGTACTAGAAATAAAATAAAATACTAAAAAAATGTTCAAGTAACACACACACACACATAAACAAGAAAAGAGAGAGAAACAAGACCAGAACAAACAAAAAAACAAATAAGAAAATGTCAGACTTAAACAACAACATATCATTAATCACCTAAAATATAAATGGCCTAAATATGCCAATCAAAAGACAGAGTTGGCAGTTTTAAAAAAAAAATGATGCACTATATGTTATTTCAAAGAAACTCACTAATGATGTAGATATATTGAAAATAAAATGATAAAAAATATGTTAAGATCAGATAGATTCCAAAGCAAAAACAATTCCTAGAGACCAAGAGCAACAAAAGGGCATTACATAAGGATAAAACAATCAATCCAGCAGGAATACATAATAAACCTAAGTATGTATACATCAAACAGCCCAGTCTCCAAGATGAAGCAAAAATGACTAGAACTGCAAAGAGAAATAAGTAACTTTGCAATTATATTAGAAATTTTAACACCCCTCTTCGAAAATGACAGAACTGCTAAACAGAAAATCAGTAAGAATACTGAAGATCTGAATAACACAACCAAACAGAACTTACATATACATATATATATACAAATACATCCTTAAACAATAGAAAAATACAGATTCCCCCCCCTCCCCCAAGAGCCCAGGCGCATTCACCAAGACAGATCATATTCTGACCCATAAAACAAAGCTCAATAAATCTGAAAGTATTGACATCATATGGCCTGTTCTCTTGAGTACAAAGGGAAATAACACAAGGACAATAAGAGAATCTATAAATGTGTAAATTAAACAACACTTTTCTAAATAATTCACACATCAAAAAGGAAATCTCAATGGATCTTTAAAATGCATAGCACTTAATGAAAACAAAATGACATATTGAAATGTAGATAAAGCATTGGAGAGAGGAAATTTTTTAGCACTTAATACTTATATCCACCAGAAATCAAGGACTGAAATCAGTAATAAAATTTCATACTGCAAGACACTAGGAAAAGAAGTTAAATAAACCTAACACTAGCAGAAAGAAGGGAATAATAAAAACAAGTGTAGAAATCAATGAAACTGGAAATAGAAAAAAGTCATTAAACAACAATCTGTTTCTTTGAAACAATAAAATAAATAAAATTCTATCAAGACAGACAGAAAAGAAGATGCAAACAACTAATATTAGGAATGAAATATGTGATATCACTAAAGATTATATAGTTATTAAATTTTTTAGCAAGAGATAATAAAATTTTATGCTCATGGAGGTAAGTTGTAAGAAATGAATAATTCCTCAAAATTCATAAAAAGGAGCCAAGAACATCCAGTGGGGAAACAATGATTTTTTTTCAGAAAATGGTACTGGGAAAACTGGACAGTCCTATGAAAAATATGAAATTCTATCTCAGTTTAATATCACACATAAAAATCAAATAAAAATGGATTAAAATATTGAAAATATGACTTAAAACCATAAAAATCATAGAAGAAAACATTGAAGTAATCTTCTTGACATTGGTCTTTGCAGCACTATTTACAACAGCTGTAACATGGGAGAAACCCAGCTGTCCATTGACAGATGAATGAATAAGAAAGCTGTGGTACGTACATACAATGGGATATTTCTCAGCCATGGAAAGAAATGCATTTGTGTCAGTTCTAATGAGGTGGATGAACCCAGAACCTGTTATACAGAGTGAAGTAAGTCAGAAAGAGGACAATAAATATTTTATACTGACACATATATATGGAATCTAGAAAGATGGCACTGATAAAGGTATACGCAGAGCAGCAATGAAGAAACAGACGTAGAGAATAGACTTAAGGACAATGAAGCAAGGGTGGAATGGGTAACATGTATAGAAAGAGTAACATGGAAACTTACATTACTATAGGTAAAACAGACAACAAAGATGAATCTGCCATAAGACTAAGGGAACGTACACAGGGAATGTAACAACCTAGAGTGGCAGGATGAGGAGGTAGATGGGAGGCAAGTTCAAGTGGGAGGGGTTATGTGCACACCTATGGCTGATTCAGGTTTATGTATAGCAGTAAACAACAAAACTCTGTAAAAGTAAAATTAAAATACATTGATAAACACACAGACACACATACACACATAGTCTAACCTAGTTGATGTCTTTCTGCATTGCTCAATCTGCAGGTACCAGCATGGGGAAAGAGATAATTCCATCCCATGGGCATGATTCAGCAGTAGAACTGCCTCCTGGCTTTCCTTATACCAGGCTTTTTTCTTATACCACTTTCTGGCTTTCCTTAAGAAGCATTCTCTGTAGCAGATTTCCTCCATCCCATCCCATCTTGTCAGACCAGTTCCTTATGGTCAACAGCAGTCTTCAGCTGCTATCATTCTGCACTGCCCATGGCCCCAGCTCCAGTGGGAAACAATGATTTTTTTCAGAAAATGGTACTGGGAAAACTGGACAGTCCTATGAAAATATGAAATTCTATCTCAGTTTAATATCACACATAAAAATCAAATAAAAATGGATTAAAATATTGAAAATATGACTTAAAACCATAAAAATCATAGAAGAAAACATTGAAGTAATCTTCTTGACATTGGTCTTTGCAGCACTATTTACAACAGCTGTAACATGGGAGAAACCCAGCTGTCCATTGACAGATGAATGAATAAGAAAGCTGTGGTACGTACATACAATGGGATATTTCTCAGCCATGGAAAGAAATGCATTTGTGTCAGTTCTAATGAGGTGGATGAACCCAGAACCTGTTATACAGAGTGAAGTAAGTCAGAAAGAGGACAATAAATATTTTATACTGACACATATATATGGAATCTAGAAAGATGGCACTGATAAAGGTATACGCAGAGCAGCAATGAAGAAACAGACGTAGAGAATAGACTTAAGGACAATGAAGCAAGGGTGGAATGGGTAACATGTATAGAAAGAGTAACATGGAAACTTACATTACTATAGGTAAAACAGACAACAAAGATGAATCTGCCATAAGACTAAGGGAACGTACACAGGGAATGTAACAACCTAGAGTGGCAGGATGAGGAGGTAGATGGGAGGCAAGTTCAAGTGGGAGGGGTTATGTGCACACCTATGGCTGATTCAGGTTTATGTATAGCAGTAAACAACAAAACTCTGTAAAAGTAAAATTAAAATACATTGATAAACACACAGACACACATACACACATAGTCTAACCTAGTTGATGTCTTTCTGCATTGCTCAATCTGCAGGTACCAGCATGGGGAAAGAGATAATTCCATCCCATGGGCATGATTCAGCAGTAGAACTGCCTCCTGGCTTTCCTTATACCAGGCTTTTTTCTTATACCACTTTCTGGCTTTCCTTAAGAAGCATTCTCTGTAGCAGATTTCCTCCATCCCATCCCATCTTGTCAGACCAGTTCCTTATGGTCAACAGCAGTCTTCAGCTGCTATCATTCTGCAATGCCCATGGCCCCAGCTCCCAGCTTCCGTCGACACCAGTGGACTTACCACCCTGTCCAAGGTATGAAAGGCTGAGGCACGGGTTGTCTATGTGGTTCTTACTCTATTCAGACTGTCGCACACTCACTAGGTCACTCCTCAGCAGACTCAAATGACTCTCTTCCATCTCAATGGATTAAGACAGATGCAGGGATCTCTCCTCTGCATTTCAGCTCCCTTACCCCAGGGGGAGTTCAATCCCACTTAATCTCCCCCATCTTTTCCCTTCATGCTTGTTCCTTCTTCCCTTTGTCCTACAGAGTTCTGTATGAATCCAGATATTCCATTTACACAATCAGGGATTCCTGCCAGAATTCTCCTGTTCTTTGGGGAGAAATGCTGCGTCTTTGGATGTTCTTGAGGCATCCAAGAAGACAGATTTATTCCATTTCCTCCTACCCAACCATCATCTTCTCAACCCTCATTTATACATGTATTAGAAAAGAACTTCCCTTTCTACTGAGTTAAGTAACATAGCCATCACCGTACATGCTCTGTTTTTTGAAGAGAACAAATCTACAACACATTCTTATCAGTTACACCCACTATGCTATACACGAGCATGAGAGTTACAGCGTGGCCACACATTTCACAAATCACCTATGGACATTACTATATTTAATCCTGTTCAGTTCTTCTCTGCTCCTCATTTCCTATACCACTAAAGTAGTTCATGGTCAGCAAGAAATCAAGTATTTTAATTAGAGATGCTCAGCCCCTGGGAATGTCATGCTCAATTTTTGCAGTAGGGGGCAGAGCGATTCATTGTGAATCCCAGTGATGCTGTTGTGGAAAACATTGAGATATTTTCTGACCCAAAAATGTCAAAAAATTAACTGTTCCAGGGGAGAAACCTTGAGACTGAGTGGACCACAGAATGGAAACCCCCATATCAAGAACAAAAACTCTAGGGCAGGGCTCATGGCTGAGTACTTCTGGGAACAGCCCCAATTTCAATGCCTGGGCACTGTGCCATCTAAAAGTGAACACAGGAAAGGACTATAGCTTGCTAGGACACTGAGTCAAAGAAAGAGTGTTTATGAGTTTATTTTTCTCATTGAACAGTAAAGGAAATGAATACGTGTCCAATGATACTAGACACCTTCAGCTTCCACTCTGACAGCAACAATCTTTAGTCAAACACTGCATATCTGAATAGGTTATATGATCACCAATAAGCAATATGAATAATTAAATGTATATATTTTTACTAGAAAGAAAATTGCCTTACAAACACCAACAGGAATCAGCCATAGTGTATGTATCTCTCTCCCTCTTGACTTTCCCTTCCACCTCCCTTCTCATCCACCCGTCTAGGTCATTACTGAAAAATATGGGATGCTTCACAAATTTGTTGCACTGGAGCCATGCTAATCTTCTCTGTATTATTCTAATTTTTTAATACATGTGCTGCTAAGGTAAGCCCACCAATAACATTTTAACAGAAAAGAATCATTTATTTAATCATCTACCAATAAATGATCAATTATATATTCTGCTACATGTACTGGCTTCTATAAAATCTAATTTTCATAAGGCCCAATGTTCCATGTAGGAATTAAGCATTTATTTATACTTATGCATACTGCATAGGTGCATACAAAGTAATATATGCACATCAAAAATATCTGTGCTATACAAGCTATTATTCTTATCTGTCCAGTAAGTGCTTAGTGGAATAGAGAGAGAGTCCCAAATTTCTCCAACTTCTGTCTTCTTTTTGAGAACCTCTTCTTTTATTTCTATCACCTAATTTTAAATTATTATTTTATTCTGAGATACCATGGCCATTTACAATAAACTAAGAGCAGAGACATCCTAATAAACGCTGATATGTTATTCTTAATTAAATTTCCACTTTTCCTGTAAATTGGAAAAATACTCAATTTTTAATTCTCATTCTGAATGATAAAATCCCTCATTTATCATCTCTTCTCCAAACTAAATTCTTTCTCACTTCGGTCTTAAATTCTGCTTACTTATAAAGGACAGACAAGAAAAGTAACATTAAAATCATGTTTAGAAGAATCTATAATTTTATGCTTCCTTTGGCCAAGTGTAGGCCAGGAGTAATTTGTGGATATTTGGAAAACATGATGAATGCACAACCGTTTAGTTCTATTATCAAAGAGGAGATGTTTGGAGATGGTTAAAAAACTAGACACCATAGGTTGTCAGAATGTACTACCAAAAAGACACATAAATTTTGTCCACAAAATTTCAAAGTCAAGAAAGCATAGGACTTGTTTAGAGAGCAAATTAAGTTGTCTTGGGTATTGGCCAGGTAATAGTCTTGTTTTATCATTTGGAGATCTATTTGCTGTATTCTCAAAGAAACAACTTTTAACAAGATAAAAGGTACATAAAAGTACAGAGCTGCCAAGGTGCCTAAAAGAAACGCTAGCCAGGAGAACTACGTCCGCACCCTGATAGTTGTCAAAGACTTAGCAGTGAGTGTTTTATAGATAGAGCAGAACAATGGATACAATCCATGTTATAGACTTGCTACTGTTTTGTGGTCAAAAAAGCTCTGCTAGCAGAATCATCACAGCCCCTGATGGGGTCCCTGTGACACACATGCAGGCTGAGAGCCCACAGGCATATACGATGTGACGTGAGGAAGTAAGAAGATGACTGTACTGGTGCCCAGTCACCTCCACCTGCTAATAATGGGACTTGAGGAGAATCACCTGCCCTCTCTAAGTCACTGCGCCTTTGTTAATATGATATGATGATAACCTTGAAGATTGGGGCTAAATCACAGGGCTCCTGTGAAACACAAATTTTGAATTGTCTTAAAGTTTTTGGTAAAGTGTCAAAGGAATGCATGGAGTTATTAAGGGGAGTTTGCAGATTCAAGATACAGTATCCTTTTCTCTTAGAATTCTCTTTGTACTCAATTGTAGTGATGAGTCAATGCCTGTTTATTCCTACCCAGCATGATGGTAAACCACACAGGTCAATGGTGCTGTTCTTGACATTTCAGTGTCAAAAATGCATTGAAGCATTCATCAATGTACACTGGAAAAGTTATAACTTCCTAGAGAGCCTTGTGCTGAGAATCTACAGAGTCCCTAGACATTCAACTACCTTAAGTGAATGACATGACATAAACACTAATGCTCAGAATTAAGTTCCAAATGTTTGCAAAGCAAAGAAGCACTTCTGGAAGCAATACAAAAATGTAGGAAGTAACCTACTTCTCCAACTATACAGTGGAAGGTGTTGCTTCTCTATACCAGAACTACAACAGCACCAAATCCTGCTCAGGGCAACAGGAGAGAAAGGCTTCCCTCCACAGGATGACTCGTGATAACCTTGGGGGTACAGAACATCTCAGAGTGGCTTTTCTTTTTGTTTAAACAGGATCCTGCCTACTGCTGGTGGTGGAGATGTCAAATCTGCTCTCATGCCAGAGCATCATGAGCACCTCCTTCTCTCCTGAAGGGGATGATGTTTTCCTGGTCTCCCTTAAGGACGTGTTTATCTGGGCTGTCAACATACCCCTTCACCAACCCAAAGTTGCCCCTATGGCACTGTTTTATAGATAGAGCAGAACAATGGATACAATCCATGTTATAGACTTGCTACTGTTTTGTGGTCAAAAAAGCTCTGCTAGCAGAATCATCACAGCCCCTGATGGGGTCCCTGTGACACACATGCAGGCTGAGAGCCCACAGGCATATACGATGTGACGTGAGGAAGTAAGAAGATGACTGTACTGGTGCCCAGTCACCTCCACCTGCTAATAATGGGACTTGAGGAGAATCACCTGCCCTCTCTAAGTCACTGCGCCTTTGTTAATATGATATGATGATAACCTTGAAGATTGGGGCTAAATCACAGGGCTCCTGTGAAACACAAATTTTGAATTGTCTTAAAGTTTTTGGTAAAGTGTCAAAGGAATGCATGGAGTTATTAAGGGGAGTTTGCAGATTCAAGATACAGTATCCTTTTCTCTTAGAATTCTCTTTGTACTCAATTGTAGTGATGAGTCAATGCCTGTTTATTCCTACCCAGCATGATGGTAAACCACACAGGTCAATGGTGCTGTTCTTGACATTTCAGTGTCAAAAATGCATTGAAGCATTCATCAATGTACACTGGAAAAGTTATAACTTCCTAGAGAGCCTTGTGCTGAGAATCTACAGAGTCCCTAGACATTCAACTACCTTAAGTGAATGACATGACATAAACACTAATGCTCAGAATTAAGTTCCAAATGTTTGCAAAGCAAAGAAGCACTTCTGGAAGCAATACAAAAATGTAGGAAGTAACCTACTTCTCCAACTATACAGTGGAAGGTGTTGCTTCTCTATACCAGAACTACAACAGCACCAAATCCTGCTCAGGGCAACAGGGAGAGAAAGGCTTCCCTCCACAGGATGACTCGTGATAACCTTGGGTGTACAGAACATCTCAGAGTGGCTTTTCTTTTTGTTTAAACAGGATCCTGCCTACTGCTGGTGGTGGAGATGTCAAATCTGCTCTCATGCCAGAGCATCATGAGCACCTCCTTCTCTCCTGAAGGGGATGATGTTTTCCTGGTCTCCCTTAAGGACGTGTTTATCTGGGCTGTCAACATACCCCTTCACACCCAAAAGTTCTGCAGAGAAATGCTCAATGTTTGTAAGTACTGTACTTCTTGCTTGTTTCCAGAGCAAACCTTCATGTATGTAATTGGCTGTACAATAAACACAAAGGTTGCATCAGCCAAACTTCAAATAATACCCTCTCTAGGTGAAAGAAGCCATCGGCTCATAAGATGTGGATATTGAAGAAAGGCTCAGTTTTGTAAAGTTTCAATGATTCTAGAAGAGTGCAATAACTTTTTCAATTTCCTTTCATTTTCTTTTTAATTTTCAAATAAAATGATTTTAGATTTCTCAGCTTGGAATGCCATAATAGAATACCATGGAGTCAGTGGGTTAAAACAACAGAAACTTATTTCCTCACAGCACTGGGGGCTGGAAGTCCCAGATCAGGGTACCAGCAAGGTCAGGTTATGGCAAGAGCTCTCTCTTACCAGTTTCACCTCTTCCTGTGCCTCACAGGGTGGAGGTTGGGCAAGAGAGACAGAGGAAAGACAGACACGAAAGCAAAAGCTCTCTGGTATTTCTCCCCGTAAAGAATCTAGGGGTTCCCTGGTGGTTCAGTGGGTGAAGAGTCCACCTTGCAGTGCAAGGGGCACCAGTTCAATCACTGACCTGGGAAGATCCCACCTGCTGCAGAATGGCTGGACTGGTGTGTCCAATTATGAGCAAGCACTTTGGAGCATATGCGCCCAGAGCCAGTGCTCTGCTACAGGTGAGGCCACTACCATGGGAGGCCCACACGGGCCGAAAGAACAAAGGTAGACAAAAAGAAATAAATGAAGGACCAATAAAATTAAAAAAAAAAAAAAAAAAGACAACCTAGTTTAAAAAAAGAAAAAAAAGACACTAAGTTTATAGGATTAGGATTCTGCCCTGTGAGTGCCTTTAACCTTAATTAACCTTCATAGACGCCCTTTTGAAGGGACTTGGGGCTTCATTACTTGAATTTCCTGCCTACTGCTGGGGGGGAGATGTCAAATCTGCTCTCATGCCAGAGCATCATGAGCACCTCCTTCTCTCCTGAAGGGGATGATGTTTTCCTGGTCTCCCTTAAGGACGTGTTTATCTGGGCTGTCAACATACCCCTTCACACCCAAAAGTTCTGCAGAGAAATGCTCAATGTTTGTAAGTACTGTACTTCTTGCTTGTTTCCAGAGCAAACCTTCATGTATGTAATTGGCTGTACAATAAACACAAAGGTTGCATCAGCCAAACTTCAAATAATACCCTCTCTAGGTGAAAGAAGCCATCGGCTCATAAGATGTGGATATTGAAGAAAGGCTCAGTTTTGTAAAGTTTCAATGATTCTAGAAGAGTGCAATAACTTTTTCAATTTCCTTTCATTTTCTTTTTAATTTTCAAATAAAATGATTTTAGATTTCTCAGCTTGGAATGCCATAATAGAATACCATGGAGTCAGTGGGTTAAAACAACAGAAACTTATTTCCTCACAGCACTGGGGGCTGGAAGTCCCAGATCAGGGTACCAGCAAGGTCAGGTTATGGCAAGAGCTCTCTCTTACCAGTTTCACCTCTTCCTGTGCCCTCACAGGGTGGAGGTTGGGCAAGAGAGACAGAGGAAAGACAGACACGAAAGCAAAAGCTCTCTGGTATTTCTCCCCGTAAAGAATCTAGGGGTTCCCTGGTGGTTCAGTGGGTGAAGAGTCCACCTTGCAGTGCAAGGGGCACCAGTTCAATCACTGACCTGGGAAGATCCCACCTGCTGCAGAATGGCTGGACTGGTGTGTCCAATTATGAGCAAGCACTTTGGAGCATATGCGCCCAGAGCCAGTGCTCTGCTACAGGTGAGGCCACTACCATGGGAGGCCCACACGGGCCGAAAGAACAAAGGTAGACAAAAAGAAATAAATGAAGGACCAATAAAATTAAAAAAAAAAAAAAAAAAGACAACCTAGTTTAAAAAAAGAAAAAAAAGACACTAAGTTTATAGGATTAGGATTCTGCCCTGTGAGTGCCTTTAACCTTAATTAACCTTCATAGACGCCCTTTTGAAGGGACTTGGGGCTTCATTACTTGAATTTAGGGGTGAGGGGACATATTCAGTAGTCCATAACTGTATCTAACATAAAGCCCTTCAGGTGGGGCTGGGAAAAAGGATGCATGTTGATATTTTTGTTCTTGGGTGTCTCTCTGGGCATTCTTCACCCAGCACACAGTAACTAGTCAATAAATTGGGCCTGCACTGCAGTGAACTGCGTGGATGGAACGTACTGGACAAAGCTAAAGCCATGTCATGGAAACAAGTGTCAGTTTTTAAAATGCTACAGATTATTGTTGTAAGATTTGCAGTGAATAGGCTTAGAACTAAAATAGGTGGGTTAGTTTAGAATTGGAAATAATTATTGTCTTCTGACAAAGGTACTTTGAAGAATGCAAACTTTTAGGTTAATCAAGGAGCCCAGAATAGAGCAGACAACTGGAAAAAAAAAAAATGAAGCTCAGTGTTTCTACAAAACTCATGCAGTTCTTTTTATTCACTAATTTTTCTTTCATCTTCCTAGTTTGTCTTTTTTTACAAATCCTTCAAGTAATAATGTTGACAGCTTTTGCTGAAGGTTAGTTTTTCTCTATCAGCACATTGGCTAGTTTTATATTCTTACTCTCAGCCTACTGCTTACTTTGCCTAGAATATATATTTTTTAATTTTGGCCTCTTTTATTGGTTTTTTATTTATTTTCATCCATCTTCATTCCTTGGCCTGTGTGGGCCTCCCATCACAGTGGCCTCTCTTGTTGCAGAGCATCAACTCTGGGCACATGCACTCCAGAGTGCTGGTTTGCAATTGGACACACCGGTCCAGCTGCTCCGCAGCACATGGGATCTTCCCAGGCCAGGGATCGAACCAGTGCCCCTCGCACTGCAAGGCAGACTCTTCACCCACTGGACCACCAGGAAAGATCTTCCCTAGAATTTTAAGCCATGGTTTTCTATTGTTTTGTCACCATCAGCCACATTGCATTCAACATTTATAATGATAAACCTTAGCTATAGGTCTGTGGATTCAGAAATTAGTCAAAGAAACATCATAATTTTATAACTCCTTTTAAAGGAGTATATTGATTCAAATCCATAGTAAACAGGAGATTGCCTGGTTGCATGTAGGTACATATGCACTATATTTGGTTCAAATACTAAAAAAAAAGATGATACTGAATAAAACATTTAATATTTCATATTTGCAGTATTTTTAGTGTCTGCTATCTAGATATTAACTGTGGTAAGGATAAAATTAAACAAGGGAAGAGGTTAGAATTTAGAGAGTTAAATGAAAAACTGCTGCTTATAGAGATAATAGAAATAAAATGTAGGAAAAAGAATGACTTTCAATTTTTATGTGACCCTCATTAAAAAAAGTATACATCTATCACATCTGTTAATGTCATGGTAAAGGTTTGTCTATTGAATGCCCAAGCAATCATAACTCTTTAAATTTGCTTGATATTTTCTAGAATAAATTGTACATCTAGGGCAAACACTTCTACCTCTTCAAAAGCTGCCACACCTCCTCCTTCCCTACCCCTCAAAACAAACAAGCAGCTGTACAGACAGAGGTGAGTCTTTGATACGCGTTTTTCACTTGAGCAATTGAGACAGTACACTCATCTTACCAGGTTTCAGATCATTAGAGGACTGGTAACTGCACATGCAGAGGAATATGGAAGAAGAATCAGTAATCAATGAGAAATAGCATTATACTATTGATAATAGTTGATAATCTATGAGTAAAATCAAGTGAGGACTAAAGATCTGTATCAGCAAAATAAATAACACATCTATAAATTGTCCATGTAGACAATCTTACTTCAACCGATGCATTCCACCCAGCATTGCACCTATTACACTGTATGAAAGCATGAACTGAATGGAACTTCCATGTATAAAATATAAGACTGCAAGATTCATGGATATGTAAGAAACAACTCCAATTTTGAGGAGTTCCTGTTACAAGGGACTTGTACATGGTAATCACTCCTACCTTGCACCACTTGAGCCTATGTTTCTGCCTTTCAAGGTTCTTCTGACTCTGCTTCTACTTTCCTGACACCTCCTTCATTCATTTTCTCAATGATTCCTCTGTCACATCTCATTCTTAATTTTAAATCTCCTTCTCTCACAATGACCTATAAAATACTGTTTTACTTCTCATGACTGTTGCAATTGCCTCTGTCCTGGTAACTACAGAATCTACATATCAAGCCTCACCCATTTATCCCAGCTCCAACTTTTCATCATTATATACTGTTGATGAAAAAAAAAAGGTTTTAGTGTCTGCTATCTAGATATTAACTGTGGTAAGGATAAAATTAAACAAGGGAAGAGGTTAGAATTTAGAGAGTTAAATGAAAAACTGCTGCTTATAGAGATAATAGAAATAAAATGTAGGAAAAAGAATGACTTTCAATTTTTATGTGACCCTCATTAAAAAAAGTATACATCTATCACATCTGTTAATGTCATGGTAAAGGTTTGTCTATTGAATGCCCAAGCAATCATAACTCTTTAAATTTGCTTGATATTTTCTAGAATAAATTGTACATCTAGGGCAAACACTTCTACCTCTTCAAAAGCTGCCACACCTCCTCCTTCCCTACCCCTCAAAACAAACAAGCAGCTGTACAGACAGAGGTGAGTCTTTGATACGCGTTTTTCACTTGAGCAATTGAGACAGTACACTCATCTTACCAGGTTTCAGATCATTAGAGGACTGGTAACTGCACATGCAGAGGAATATGGAAGAAGAATCAGTAATCAATGAGAAATAGCATTATACTATTGATAATAGTTGATAATCTATGAGTAAAATCAAGTGAGGACTAAAGATCTGTATCAGCAAAATAAATAACACATCTATAAATTGTCCATGTAGACAATCTTACTTCAACCGATGCATTCCACCCAGCATTGCACCTATTACACTGTATGAAAGCATGAACTGAATGGAACTTCCATGTATAAAATATAAGACTGCAAGATTCATGGATATGTAAGAAACAACTCCAATTTTGAGGAGTTCCTGTTACAAGGGACTTGTACATGGTAATCACTCCTACCTTGCACCACTTGAGCCTATGTTTCTGCCTTTCAAGGTTCTTCTGACTCTGCTTCTACTTTCCTGACACCTCCTTCATTCATTTTCTCAATGATTCCTCTGTCACATCTCATTCTTAATTTTAAATCTCCTTCTCTCACAATGACCTATAAAATACTGTTTTACTTCTCATGACTGTTGCAATTGCCTCTGTCCTGGTAACTACAGAATCTACATATCAAGCCTCACCCATTTATCCCAGCTCCAACTTTTCATCATTATCATCTCTTCTGATTCCCTGCACTAACCTCAGTCATAACACTATTTAAAATATTTTCACATGCCTCCCCCCTTATATACAATCTGCTCTTTCACTAAAACGTTGTTAATGACACCAACATTCTTTCCATCTACTAAGTTCCTTAATAATGAGGAGGATAAAATGAAGGAAGAAGGTCAGGGATAAGGAGGAGGACTTTTATAATGAATTTAAAATAATTTTAAAATTTAGTGAGAGGTATTATGTGCACATACAATTTAGAAAGTGGTTTGCATTCATTACTATGTTTAATCCTCACCCAAAAAATCAATAGTGACTGTTACTACACTTCCTGAGACACAGAAGCCAAGGCTTAGAAAAGTTACAGAATTTGCACCTATCCCACAGGGAGTAAGTAAGCAGTGAATCTGGGTTCCATCCAGCTGAGAGCTCTTGTCCGTCACCTTTAAGCTACTATGCCCCGAGGAAACCCATGCTGCCCTCCACCCTGAAGTCTGAATTTTATTACAGCTCCTCAGTCTCACGTCCATCATATTTCCACTGCAATGTCTATTTCATTCTTCTCTGCTCTTCATTTTCTATACCAATAAAGTAATTCATGGCCATCAAGAAATCAAGCTTTTTAATTAAGGATGCTCAGCCCCTAAGAGTTTCAAGCCTAATCCTGGTAGTAATTAACGAGGGGCCAAAGCCCTCCATTGTGAATCCCATGGATGCTTACTAAAAACAACACTGTGTCATTTTCTGTCACTACACATGGACAGAAAGTGTGTTTAGGAATGTCATGTCTTCTTCATTGTCTCTGTTTTAATATCATGAAGGAAACTACCAATCATAAAGTGAATACATTGATGAATGATTTGATTCATTAATACAAGTGATTCATTGGGTGAAAATGATGTGGGCATACGTAGAACCCTTCATTGCTGGGTCAGGTACTCCAGGAGCATACTGAATTCCCACAAAATACTTAGAATTCTCTCCCTGAATGAGCAAAAGCATTCGAATATAAAAGAATTCCCTGAGTAGATTGTAGACTTTCAGAAAGAAAAAGAAAAGTCTTCATGTTATGGATTAGAATTCGTCAGAAAAATTAGCTACTAAAATAAGCTAGATTTTAAAATATTTTAGCAAAATGTAAACTAATAGTTTTCACTTTATAATGTTACAGCTTTTACCACCTTCAAAAACTTCTGCATACACAAAGGAATAAGAAACTATTTTTTAGTTCAGCCACTCTGACAAAAAATCATGTGTTATGAAACCCACTGAATTATGCTTGCTTTAATGATATTGTTTCCTATAGTTGCTTAGGATAAAATCCTTCTGAGGTGGGTACTCATTTTGCTCAACTCCTGGAATGATCCTCTGCATCACTTAGTCACAGAGCTACAAGGTATGAAAGGAGTCCCAGATGCTTTTCTACAGAGGACCATAAGGATTGAAAATGTGTACAAAGTACTTCAGGAAGGCATGGAAACTATAGCCCATCAGGCAAGCAGCCGCCTACAAGCTTTCATGCTTTTCTAATGAAAAAAAAAAAAAAAAGCTGACCTCTGTAATGAGGAATGAGTTTTGAAATTTCTCACACTGCAAGAACAAGATGCAGGCCTTCTATGTTTTAGATTGTTATCACATAAAGCAAGAGCATAGTCATTCATAGTGGTAGATTCTACTATAAGTAGATCAGAATTTCACTGCAAGTTTTGACACATTCAGCCTTCCCTGCAGTGCACAAAATTCCACCAAAAACTTGCCTCTTCCTGGGTACAGGTGATTGAAATATTTTCAAGGGTAAGAAAATGAGAGAAGAGTATTTCCAAAATAAATGCTTTTTACACAGTATATCCAGGACATCCACTAGTGAGTTTCTGTTCATATATTATCTTTGTTCTCCTCAAACCAAAGGATAAGAGTGGGAAGAAGAAAGTCAAACTCAACACTTGAGTTCTGCTTCTAATTTTTAAGATCACTAACAGATTTCCGATATGTTGGTTACAAAAACCATGTTTAGAGAGTTTCACGTGTCTTCTCCAATTCTTAATGCTGATAATTAGAAGGAACAAAGAAGAGCAAATACTACTAAAACTCATAATAACTCAGTATCTTTTGGATACTTAGGTTCATCCTGGAATCAAGGAGAACGGGGCCTACCCCTTGTGGTCAGGACTCCCATCCATGCAGACAAATGATGAAGATGCCTGCAAAAAGGCTTTTTATAACCTGCTCCTCTGCCTGTGCAGTGACTCAAGTATGATTAACACTTATCTCAACCACCTGAATTGCCGAATCATCCACAAAAACAACTGCTAGTCCACATCCATCCCATCTATTTCTGAGATGGTTTTTAATGATCCACCCTACACCAAGCTCTTTGAGCTTAATAGCTTTTTCATGCATGCTTGAGTGTAATGGATTTCATCTTAAAAGATAAATTTAAAAAAAGGCTTCATAGAGATGTCAAAAATCTAAGAAGGCAATTTGTCAATGATTCTTACTTTCATTTAGTAGAAAATCAAAAGCAAAATCTGTCCCTAGCCTTGGGATAAAGAAGTTTCTATTAAAATTTGTTACAAATAGCAGAAGCTGGCATTACAGAGTAGACCATTACGAGCCTATTTACAGTTAGATCAAATTATTCTGGGTCAAGTTATTAGAATCAAAGAATTAGATAATTATTCATCATGTTCATTATGCTATAAGAAGACTGAATCCTTACGATTTTTTATGAAAGCAAGCCACAGACTGTCAGCTAACTTTCAGGGTTACACCAGACAATGTAAATACTTTGCATGTATGTAAGCAAAGAGCATGAAGTTTACTGAACTGTCTAAAGATTGTTAGAATATCATAGACTTATAAACAATAGAAACGGATTTCCACAGAGTGACCAGGAGAAGCCCTCTTCTACTCATTCACTTCTTACTCTATCCTTCTGTGGTGGGAAGGGCTATGGAACTCTGTGCACATCTTATATATAAAAGTAGTCATCTCATTCAGGAGGCTCCATCCTGATAACTCCATCACCTCCTAAAGGCCCCACCTATGGACACCAGTACCAGGGGAGCCAGGATTTCAACATGTGAAGTTTCTGGGGGACATAGAGGTTGAAAACATAGCAGATAAAAAAGTGATGTGGCTCTATCGTCCTCCATTCTTAATGCTGATAATTAGAAGGAACAAAGAAGAGCAAATACTACTAAAACTCATAATAACTCAGTATCTTTTGGATACTTAGGTTCATCCTGGAATCAAGGAGAACGGGGCCTACCCCTTGTGGTCAGGACTCCCATCCATGCAGACAAATGATGAAGATGCCTGCAAAAAGGCTTTTTATAACCTGCTCCTCTGCCTGTGCAGTGACTCAAGTATGATTAACACTTATCTCAACCACCTGAATTGCCGAATCATCCACAAAAACAACTGCTAGTCCACATCCATCCCATCTATTTCTGAGATGGTTTTTAATGATCCACCCTACACCAAGCTCTTTGAGCTTAATAGCTTTTTCATGCATGCTTGAGTGTAATGGATTTCATCTTAAAAGATAAATTTAAAAAAAGGCTTCATAGAGATGTCAAAAATCTAAGAAGGCAATTTGTCAATGATTCTTACTTTCATTTAGTAGAAAATCAAAAGCAAAATCTGTCCCTAGCCTTGGGATAAAGAAGTTTCTATTAAAATTTGTTACAAATAGCAGAAGCTGGCATTACAGAGTAGACCATTACGAGCCTATTTACAGTTAGATCAAATTATTCTGGGTCAAGTTATTAGAATCAAAGAATTAGATAATTATTCATCATGTTCATTATGCTATAAGAAGACTGAATCCTTACGATTTTTTATGAAAGCAAGCCACAGACTGTCAGCTAACTTTCAGGGTTACACCAGACAATGTAAATACTTTGCATGTATGTAAGCAAAGAGCATGAAGTTTACTGAACTGTCTAAAGATTGTTAGAATATCATAGACTTATAAACAATAGAAACGGATTTCCACAGAGTGACCAGGAGAAGCCCTCTTCTACTCATTCACTTCTTACTCTATCCTTCTGTGGTGGGAAGGGCTATGGAACTCTGTGCACATCTTATATATAAAAGTAGTCATCTCATTCAGGAGGCTCCATCCTGATAACTCCATCACCTCCTAAAGGCCCCACCTATGGACACCAGTACCAGGGGAGCCAGGATTTCAACATGTGAAGTTTCTGGGGGACATAGAGGTTGAAAACATAGCAGATAAAAAAGTGATGTGGCTCTATCGTCCTCCAGTGGCTGTCTTCAGCCAAGTTCCACCAGATTCTCACTTCCTGCATCATCTTGCAACCATTCCATGTGTTCTATCTCTCTGAGTTTAAGAGTCCAGCTCAGTCATTTGGCAACTCCATCTCGTATTCAGCCTATTTATTGCTGTTCTCTCCCCAACTGAGGCCCAGGTGACCAACCAATGAAAGCAGATATGTCCATTTCTTCAAGGTTCCTTCTCCATCTCTCTTTGGATCTTCACTCCTCTGGCCATGTTGGAAAGGGGTAGATGGTGACAAGATGGAAAAGTTCTCACATCACTGACATGTGATGTTACTATAGCCTTCTCCTGACCAAGAGGCACTGACCAGGGATTTCCCCTGACTGACATGTGTCCCTCTTGAGAGGCACCATGCATCCCTCTTGTGGGGCACCTGTGGGACTCTACCAGACACTCACAATATGGGGATGCACAGCTTCAGTGTTTATTTTTTAACCAGGTAAAATGCTCTGGCACCCACAACTGACCACCTGCACTATTCTCCACAGGCTCCCTGTTTCCCTCACTCTGAAAACACCCTCCAGGAGAAAATTAAGTAACTTAAAGTCAGATGTCTAGTGCTGACCCACAGGAAATCCATGCATCACAGACCCTTCAAACAACTGAATACCAAAAATACTGGTATGCACCAGACCCCATCTCAGGATCTCTGGACAACTGTCCATCTGGTCATGTACACACAGAGTAGATCAAATTTATATCCATAAACAGACACTAATCTTACATAAATAAAAGAATTACATTGTATACCTGAAAATAACATAAGATTGATGTCAATGCTATATATGTATGATGATACAATTATTATATTATTACATAATATAAATATAAATATACCTACATAAATAGGCATATAGAAATATACATATGAATAAATATGAACTCTTCTGCACAGTTTCTAAGCCTATACGATGCAGCAAAAGCAGTTTTAAGAGGGAAGTTTATAGCAATACAATCTTACCTCAAGAAATAAGAAAAACATTGACTAGCTAACCTAACCCTACACTTAACCCAGCTGGAAAAAGAACAAAATAAAACCAAAGTTAGCAGAAGAAAAGAAACCATAAAGATGAGAGCAGAAATAAGTGAAAAAGAAATGAAAGAAACAATAGCAAAAATTAACACAATCAAAAGCTGATTCTCAGAAAAGATAAAATTGACAGACCTTGAGCCAGACTCATCGAGAAAAAAAGAATCAAATCAATAAATTTAGAAATGAAAAAGGAGAGGTTACAATAGACAATGCAGAAATATAAAGGATTATAAGAGACTATTGTGAAGAACTATACGGCAATAAAATGGGGGAAGAAAGATAAGTGTGGGTTCTTAGATAAGTGTAACCTTTCAAGACTGAACCAGAAAGAAACAGAAATGGTGACCAATCCAACTACAACCACAAAAGTCGAATCTGTGATCAAAATTTTCCTCAAAAATAAAAGCTCAGGGCCAGATGGCTTCACAGGTGAATTCTATTAATCATTTAGAAAAGACCTGATACTTATTCGTCTAAAACTAGTTCAAAAATATGCATAGGAAGAAACACCTCCAAACTAATTGCATGAAGCAACCATCACCCTGATACCAAAACCAGGCAAAGACAACACAAAAAAAAGAAAATTACAGGCCAATATCACTGATGAATATAGGTGCAAAAGTTCTCAACAAAATTCTAGCAAACAGAATTCAACAACACATCAAAAAGCTCATACACGTGATCAAGTTGGGTTTATTCCAGGCATGCAAGGATTCTTCAATATCCACAAATCAATCAATATGACACACCATATTAACAAATAGAAAGATAAAAATCATATTATAATCTCAATAGATGCAAAACCCAAAATCCAGCACCCATTTATGATAAAATCTCTTAAAAAAATGGGCATAGAAGGAACCTACCTCAACATAGTGAAAACCATATATGATAAGCCCACAGCAAACATTATCCTCAATGGTAAAAAACTTAAAGCATTCCCTCTAAGATCAGGGACAAGACAGTGGTGTACACTATCTCTACAAAAGCAGTTTTAAGAGGGAAGTTTATAGCAATACAATCTTACCTCAAGAAATAAGAAAAACATTGACTAGCTAACCTAACCCTACACTTAACCCAGCTGGAAAAAGAACAAAATAAAACCAAAGTTAGCAGAAGAAAAGAAACCATAAAGATGAGAGCAGAAATAAGTGAAAAAGAAATGAAAGAAACAATAGCAAAAATTAACACAATCAAAAGCTGATTCTCAGAAAAGATAAAATTGACAGACCTTGAGCCAGACTCATCGAGAAAAAAAGAATCAAATCAATAAATTTAGAAATGAAAAAGGAGAGGTTACAATAGACAATGCAGAAATATAAAGGATTATAAGAGACTATTGTGAAGAACTATACGGCAATAAAATGGGGGAAGAAAGATAAGTGTGGGTTCTTAGATAAGTGTAACCTTTCAAGACTGAACCAGAAAGAAACAGAAATGGTGACCAATCCAACTACAACCACAAAAGTCGAATCTGTGATCAAAATTTTCCTCAAAAATAAAAGCTCAGGGCCAGATGGCTTCACAGGTGAATTCTATTAATCATTTAGAAAAGACCTGATACTTATTCGTCTAAAACTAGTTCAAAAATATGCATAGGAAGAAACACCTCCAAACTAATTGCATGAAGCAACCATCACCCTGATACCCAAACCAGGCAAAGACTACACACAAAAAAGAAAATTACAGGCCAATATCACTGATGAATATAGACACAAAAATTCTCAACAAAATTCTAGCAAACAGAATTCAACAACACATCATAAACCTCATACACGTGATCAAGTTGGGTTTATTCCAGGCATGCAAGGATTCTTCAATATCCACAAATCAATCAATATGACACACCATATTAACAAATAGAAAGATAAAAATCATATTATAATCTCAATAGATGCAAAACCCAAAATCCAGCACCCATTTATGATAAAATCTCTTAAAAAAATGGGCATAGAAGGAACCTACCTCAACATAGTGAAAACCATATATGATAAGCCCACAGCAAACATTATCCTCAATGGTAAAAAACTTAAAGCATTCCCTCTAAGATCAGGGACAAGACAGTGGTGTCCACTCTCACCACTATTATTCAACATAGTCTTGGAAGTTCTAGCTACAGCAATTAGAGAAGAAAAAGAAATAAAAGGAATCCAGATTGAGAAAGAAGTATAACTCTCACTGTTTGCAGATGACCTGATACTGAAGAAGAAAACAGAGGCTCAAGCTCAATAATGATTAACTATAAAGCTCCTTTCATTCCCATGAAATATGCCTGTGACACTGAAAGCATTGTTCTGATAAAGTCAGGATGCTCCGCTCTTGATCCTATAGGTCATGAATCTTACCTGTAAGCACTAGCAATTCCTGTGTTCTGTAGCTGCTGATTTTAACGTCCTCAAAGATCACCAACTGTACGTGCATATGTTAATCCTATAAAAGAAGAGCTCACTCTGAGCCCAGGGCCCAAAGCTTCTGAGCACTAGCTCATCTGGGACTGCCGGCGTAATGAACCTGAGTTCTCCAGCCCTCTGAGTATGGTGCTTGGTTTCTTGGTGGTCTGATTTCTACAACAATACTATATACAGAAAACCCCAAAGATACTATCAGAAAATTACTAGAGCTAATCAGAGAATTTAGCAAAGTCACAGGATACAAAATCAATACATGGAAATCACTCACATTCCTATACATTAACAATGAAAAATCAGAAAGAGAAATCAAGGAAGCAATCCCATTGACCATCACAAAAAAAGAATATAATATCTAGGAATAAACTTACCTAAGGAGACAAAAGAACTGTGCACAGAAAGTTATAAGAAACTGATGAAAGAAATCAAAGATGAAATAAAAGGATGGAGAGATATTCCATGTTCCTGGTTTGGAAGAATCAATATGGGGAAAATGACCATGCTATCAAGCATCATCTACAGATTCAATGTGATCCCTATCAAATTATCAACGGTACTTGCACTATTGATGGGAATGTAAACTGATACAGCCACTATGGAAGACAGTATAGAGATTCCTCAAAAAATTAAGAACAGAACCACCATATGACCCCCACTAGTAGGCACATACCCTGAGAAGATCAAAATTAAGTACCCCATTGCTCATTGCAGCACTATTTACAATAGCTAGAATATGGAAGAAACCTAGTTGTCCACCAATAGATGAATGGATATTGAGGTGTGGTACATATATAAAATGGAATATTACTCAGCCATAAAAAGAAATGCATTTGAGTCAGTGCTAATGACGTGGATGAATCTATAACCTATTATACAGAGTGAAGTAAGTCAGAGAGAGAAAGATAAATATTATATACTGATACATACATATGAATCTCAAAAGAAGGTACTGATAAATGTATAGGCAGAGCGGCAATGGAGAAACAGAAAAGAGAATAGACTTACGGATATTGTGGGGAGGGAGAGGAATATGCTATAAGACTAAGAGAACTCAAAAATGGGCTCTGTAACAACCTGGAGTTGTGGGATGGGGAGGGAGACAGGAGGGAAGTTCAAGAGGGACTAGACATAAAAGGTTGATGTGTGGTAGTAAACAACAAAACTCTGTAAAAAACAAACAAACAAACAATCTGGGTATCTGGCATTGCAGGATACCCAGACTTGATTTCTGATTCGGGAAGATGAGCTGGAGAAAGGAATGGCTGAACACTCCAGTATTCTTGCCTGGAAAATTCCATGGACAGAGGATGCTGGCAGGCTGCAGTTTATGGGATCACAGAGATCAGACATGACTTAGCAACTAACACAGTATTTTATAAACTACACTACCCCCTAATTAAGTAGCATTTTATGAGCCAAATTTTCATAATTCTGTACTTTCAAAATAATTAATCTTCAAATTATTTTCATTTTACAACATTCAGTACCCCATAAATGCATTGATATTTTAATATGTTGTGACATTTTAAAACTATTCACAAAGTATAAATTAAATGTGTGAGATATCATGTAATAGAAATGCTATCATTCTCTTCAAAAGGATGAGGATGCTAGTTTTTAAGGAGAAAAAACTAATGGATTCTGTATGCCCACACATAAATGTAACAACCACAGTTGTGCACCATAATAAAGTAACTTATTTTACATATACTTTAAAGCAAAGCTCTCAGAATAACACAAGTGCCATAAAAAATAAAATCATATCTGGATATCTCTATATGCATATATGAAAATCTGTAAGCTCAAATATGAAATCACTATTAGTTCTTTTTATTCCATCAATTGATCTGCTTCAAAATAATCCAAGCACAAGAGATTTCATCTTTTCAAGGGTTCAAATCTCAAGTCATAACAGAAGAAGAGCATGACCTAAAAGAATAAATATGATGTAGTATGGGTATATATATCCAATTGCAAAGAAAATTAATGAAGAGATACATGACTTACACTGTGCTGAAACAGAAAATAGACTCACTCAGAACTGAATCTGCATATCAACTCAGGCAAGTAGATGATACCATTCTAATCACAGAAAGTAAAGTAGAACTAAAGAGCCTCTTGACAAGGGTGAAGAGGAGAGTGCAAAATAGGCTTAAAACTCAACAGTCAAAAACCCAAAAATCATGGCATCAGGTCCCATCACTTCTTGGCAAATAGATGGAAAAAAAAGTGGCAACAGTGACAGATTTCCATTTCCTGGGCTCCAAAATCACTGCAGATGGTGACTGTAGCCATGAAATTAAAAGATACTTGCTCCTAGGAAGAAAACATATGACAACCTTAACAAAAGCAAAGACGTTACTTGGCCAACAAAAGTCTGTGTCATCAAAGGTATGGCTATTCCAGTAGTCAAGCATAAATGTGAGACCTGGACCATAGAGAAGGCTGAGTGCCAAAGAACTGATGCTTTCGAACTTTGGTGGTGGGAAAGAGCACAGCCAGACACAACACAGCTGGGCTTTGAAAGCTTTTTTGACTCCATCGCCTGTGAGTCCCATCCAGAGGGCACATACAAGGAGACACCATCCTCACAAGTAGGCTACTCTGGGAGGCTTGAGCGGTTGCCTGGAGCAGGGAGGATTCTGCCAGAACAAGCACCTGACCAGGAAAGCCTCCAAAAGACTGCAACCCCCTTTTGCACTGGGCGCACTAGAAAGGGCCATGGGGAACAAGCAGGATGAACTCAATCACACAGGCAAAAGGGCCAGGACCATAATAAAGTAACTTATTTTACATATACTTTAAAGCAAAGCTCTCAGAATAACACAAGTGCCATAAAAAATAAAATCATATCTGGATATCTCTATATGCATATATGAAAATCTGTAAGCTCAAATATGAAATCACTATTAGTTCTTTTTATTCCATCAATTGATCTGCTTCAAAATAATCCAAGCACAAGAGATTTCATCTTTTCAAGGGTTCAAATCTCAAGTCATAACAGAAGAAGAGCATGACCTAAAAGAATAAATATGATGTAGTATGGGTATATATATCCAATTGCAAAGAAAATTAATGAAGAGATACATGACTTACACTGTGCTGAAACAGAAAATAGACTCACTCAGAACTGAATCTGCATATCAACTCAGGCAAGTAGATGATACCATTCTAATCACAGAAAGTAAAGTAGAACTAAAGAGCCTCTTGACAAGGGTGAAGAGGAGAGTGCAAAATAGGCTTAAAACTCAACAGTCAAAAACCCAAAAATCATGGCATCAGGTCCCATCACTTCTTGGCAAATAGATGGAAAAAAAAGTGGCAACAGTGACAGATTTCCATTTCCTGGGCTCCAAAATCACTGCAGATGGTGACTGTAGCCATGAAATTAAAAGATACTTGCTCCTAGGAAGAAAACATATGACAACCTTAACAAAAGCAAAGACGTTACTTGGCCAACAAAAGTCTGTGTCATCAAAGGTATGGCTATTCCAGTAGTCAAGCATAAATGTGAGACCTGGACCATAGAGAAGGCTGAGTGCCAAAGAACTGATGCTTTCGAACTTTGGTGGTGGGAAAGAGCACAGCCAGACACAACACAGCTGGGCTTTGAAAGCTTTTTTGACTCCATCGCCTGTGAGTCCCATCCAGAGGGCACATACAAGGAGACACCATCCTCACAAGTAGGCTACTCTGGGAGGCTTGAGCGGTTGCCTGGAGCAGGGAGGATTCTGCCAGAACAAGCACCTGACCAGGAAAGCCTCCAAAAGACTGCAACCCCCTTTTGCACTGGGCGCACTAGAAAGGGCCATGGGGAACAAGCAGGATGAACTCAATCACACAGGCAAAAGGGCCAGGCAAGTCTCTATCTCTCAATGAGTCTAAACATTCCTGACTCTGTTCACAAACAGGTAGCAGTTGGGAGGCACTCGGAAGGGGATCCTGCCACAAAAGTTTTGGCTCAAGAAACCTCTTTTCCCTAAAGGCCCTGCACTGCCTTCTTTAATCAAGAGACATCTAGTGACCAAGACAGGGGCAACTACTTTTGATTCCTCAGACACACCATCAGGGCCCAATGAGAGCCCAAGAAGCACTAGATAAGTCAAAAAGATCAAAATAATATGGCAAAGGCTTTAAAATTATGTTGTTGATAGAAACACAATCCACACCCAAAGCCTGGAGGGCAACAATAACCTTAAACAGGATGGCTTTCTGGTAAAATAAGATCTAAATAAGATTCCAGAAACTTCTAACACAAAACAAAATATCCAATCAAAAACTGAATGTAACATACCATACCTGAACCAAGAAAACAAAAAACTGCACTGAGAAAAGAAAACCACCAATATCAACACTGAAATTTCTCAGATGTAGTTACCTGACAAAAGTTTTACACAGGGGGAGGGCCAAGAGGGCAGAGGAATGAGAGGAGGATTTCACCAGCTCAACAGAATCACCAGAACTAATTAAGAAATTAAACACCACCAACAAATCAGCCTCGAGATGACAAATGAAGTCCTCAAGGTCTACAAGGGATGGAGAGAGAACAGCCTGAGCTTTCCCCGAGCTCCGGTCTCGGAGCTCCTGTCCCCCAGCTCCCACACCAGACCCGGTGGAGAGAGTGCTGGGAACTGCACCGGGCAGATGGAAAGCTGTACTCAAGAGTGAGAATCCCGCCGGGGACAGTACTGGGACAGGGGGCTGAGATAGGAGGTGAGCTGAGACAAGGCTAGTGGGCGTGGGAAACGAAACAGGAAACCCCCACGGGTCACAGCCCAGAAGCCTGGCTCAAGCCAGATGGGAAGCTTCCACCCGCGTTTGGGGCAGTGAGGCTTAATCCCGCTTCTGGGAGCTGAGACAGGTACTCCGGTGGCACTAGAAAGGGCCATGGGGAACAAGCAGGATGAACTCAATCACACAGGCAAAAGGGCCAGGCAAGTCTCTATCTCTCAATGAGTCTAAACATTCCTGACTCTGTTCACAAACAGGTAGCAGTTGGGAGGCACTCGGAAGGGGATCCTGCCACAAAAGTTTTGGCTCAAGAAACCTCTTTTCCCTAAAGGCCCTGCACTGCCTTCTTTAATCAAGAGACATCTAGTGACCAAGACAGGGGCAACTACTTTTGATTCCTCAGACACACCATCAGGGCCCAATGAGAGCCCAAGAAGCACTAGATAAGTCAAAAAGATCAAAATAATATGGCAAAGGCTTTAAAATTATGTTGTTGATAGAAACACAATCCACACCCAAAGCCTGGAGGGCAACAATAACCTTAAACAGGATGGCTTTCTGGTAAAATAAGATCTAAATAAGATTCCAGAAACTTCTAACACAAAACAAAATATCCAATCAAAAACTGAATGTAACATACCATACCTGAACCAAGAAAACAAAAAACTGCACTGAGAAAAGAAAACCACCAATATCAACACTGAAATTTCTCAGATGTAGTTACCTGACAAAAGTTTTACACAGGGGGAGGGCCAAGAGGGCAGAGGAATGAGAGGAGGATTTCACCAGCTCAACAGAATCACCAGAACTAATTAAGAAATTAAACACCACCAACAAATCAGCCTCGAGATGACAAATGAAGTCCTCAAGGTCTACAAGGGATGGAGAGAGAACAGCCTGAGCTTTCCCCGAGCTCCGGTCTCGGAGCTCCTGTCCCCCAGCTCCCACACCAGACCCGGTGGAGAGAGTGCTGGGAACTGCACCGGGCAGATGGAAAGCTGTACTCAAGAGTGAGAATCCCGCCGGGGACAGTACTGGGACAGGGGGCTGAGATAGGAGGTGAGCTGAGACAAGGCTAGTGGGGCGTGGGAAACGAAACAGGGAAACCCCCCACGGGTCACAGCCCAGAAGCCTGGCTCAAGCCAGATGGGGAAGCTTCCGCCCGCGTTTGGGGCAGTGAGGCTTAATCCCGCTTCTGGGAGCTGAGACAGGTACTCCGGTGGCTCGAAGGAGCCTGCTCAGCCCCCAGAGCTGCAGCAAAGACACCGGGCATCCGGGATGAGAAGCCTCAGTCCTTCCAGCAGCAGAGCCACAACAAGCCGAGATAGAAGGCTACCAGGGTGTGTGCAGTAGAACCAGAGAACCCTCTCCCCTCCAGCACCAAGTTCAGAGGCGCTAGCCCGGCCCAATCGACTGGGGACTGCCCACCGCGCCCCCTGCCAGCATCAGGGGCTGAGAGCCGGGCTTAGCTGCCCTAACTGCAGGGCCTTTGGGGCAGAGAACTACTGAGAGCAAAACAGACACACTGTGGAGAAACAAGAGGAACCGGTTCTGCAAGGGTCCTAGCTACGAGCTTAAAACCGGACCCTCACTGAAACCTAAGATGTAAGCAGCCGCCCAGTCTCCACACCTGACCCCCACCAGTACAGACTAGGGAAATCTGGGACAGCATCAAGAGCAAACTGGTTGGGCTTCCCCTGGTGGTCCAGTGGGTAGGGACACCGCCTTGCAGTGCAAGAGGCGCTGGTTCGAGCCCTGGCCTGGGAAGATTCCACGTGCCGTGGAGCGGCTGGACTGATGTGTCCAATTACCGAGCCGGAGCTCTGTAGCACATGCGCCCAGTGCAGGCGCTCTGCAGCGACAGACGCCACCGCGATGGGAGGCCCACAGGAGGCCAAAGAACAAAGATGGATGAAAATAGAGAAATGAAAGACCAATAGAAGTGGCCCACCCACTCCCATCCCTCCCCAACCCAACCCCCGCCCAAAAATAATAAAATAAATAAATCTTTTTGAAAAAAGAGCAGAGCAAAGTAGTGGAAGGTTCACAAGCAGATGAGAAGATAAAAACCAGGTACAGTATTTTTTTATATTTTTTAATTAAAAAAAAAATTTTTTTAACCACTGCTTCCTCTCTCTACACTCTAACTGTAAAATCTTTTCATATCTACTACTACCCTCTCTATAAATATTTCCTATCTTGTGGCTTTTACTCTTCTCTTCCAGCTGTACTAAACTCTACTACATACTAATCATTGTTACCTAACCCAACAAAATCCTTGCAACACGAATCTATTCATTCTCATTACCTATACACTGTCTTCCTTCTCACCCCCAACACATGTTAGTTAAAAACTGCTTTCCCTGCAATATTCCCATCTGGGACTTTGCCTTGGATCTGTTTTTATAGGCAGTGTTTTAATTAACTTAGAGCTTAACGGTCAGGTACCAACTTTGATTGCGCCATTTGCCAGAAAAATTTCCTATATACTTTCTCCTTTTAAGACAGTTCAGTTGTGTTTATTGATGTGTATGTCTGTATGTATATTTTTCCATTATGTTAGAAAATATTTGCATGATTTTATTACTGTCATCTACCAATGATGTACCTTTTGTCCCTCATATGTTTATATTTGACCTAATACCATTGAATGTCATAGCAAACCAGACATAGAGCCTACACTCCCTGGTCAGAGATCAAACAAAGGAACCTCGGAGTGGAAGCCCGGACTGCAAGACCTTATACTATCAAAGAACACAAAAAATTAGAGATTATTCACCTGCAAAGTAGATCCAACACTATCGAATACTTCAACAAGAACAGAAAGCAAAAGGAAGGGAGAACTCAACCATGAAATCTGGGAAAAAGACTTCAATCACACACACACACACACACACACACACACACACATGAAGAAACAAAAATTAGCATAAAAATGAAAAGACAGAGAAACACTGCACAAATGAAGGAACAAATCAGATAAATACAATTACAAATGACTCAAGAGGAGATAGACAAACTATCTGGAAGAGAATTCAGAAGAGTGATACTAGCAAGGATCCAACACTCTGAAAACAGAATATTAGGGGAAATTAGTGCACTGAGAAGAGACATGCAAGAAATGAAAAATAAACAAATAGAGACAAACCATTCAATTGCTGAACTTAAAAATGCTAAAGGAGGACTCAACAGTAGAGTATCAGAGGCAGAAGAATGGATAGGTGAGGTGGAAGACAGAATGGTGGAAATAAATGCTGAAGAATGGAACAAAGCACAAAGAATAGAAAGAACTGTGGATAACCTCAGAGATCTTCATCTGCCCAGGAGCTGGATTGTTGGATCACATGGTATTTATTTATTTATTTATTTTTACTTTTTCCTTTTACAGTGTTTTGTTGTTTATAGGTATGCATAATCTCATATTAGTCATATGTATATCCCTGGCCCCCATCCCCCCTCCGCCTCCCTCCCAGTCCCCCTGTCCCATTCCTCCAGGCCATCTCAAGGGGCAGTATTGTCTTGAGACAAAGTAGCATTCTCAGAGAATCTTGAAACACCAAGACCAAAATATATGTGAGAAATTAGGATAATCTGTACACAAAAAACTCTACCAGAAAAAAATGCAAATTTGTAAAAATATTATGACACTAAAACCCAAAATTTAGGCAGAAAACAGGGTAGGAGAGGGTATTTGGACCTTCAAAATTCTCCATTGTGTAGCACATCAGGCACTCAACAACTACTTTAGCTAAAGCCTTTCTCTATTACTCAATCTGCAGGTACCAGCAAGGGGAAAGCAATATCCCCACGCCAGCGGCATGACTCAGCAGGAGTACCCTACTTATACCACCTCCTGGCTTATCTCAAGAAGCATTCCCTGCAGAGATTTCCTCCATTCTATTCCAATGGATGGGCTCCCTATGGGCAACATCAGTCCTCACACTAGGATTATTCTGCAATCTCCATGGCAGCAGCTCCCAACTTCTGTGGACACCAGTGGACTTACCACCCTGTCCGAGGTATGAAAGGCTGAGGCACGGGTTGTCGATGTGGTTCTGACTCTATTCAGACTGTCACACATTTGCCAGGTCACTCCTCAACAGCCTCAAATGACTCTCTTTTGTGCCAATGGATTGCCACGGATGCAGGGATATCTCCCCTGCACATTTGCTCCCTCACCCCCAGGTGCAGGCTGGCCCCAGTTACTCTGCTCCTTCTTTTCACCTCAGCCTTGTTCCTTCTTTTCTTAAAAATGCTAAAGGAGGACTCAACAGTAGAGTATCAGAGGCAGAAGAATGGATAGGTGAGGTGGAAGACAGAATGGTGGAAATAAATGCTGAAGAATGGAACAAAGCACAAAGAATAGAAAGAACTGTGGATAACCTCAGAGATCTTCATCTGCCCAGGAGCTGGATTGTTGGATCACATGGTATTTATTTATTTATTTATTTTTACTTTTTCCTTTTACAGTGTTTTGTTGTTTATAGGTATGCATAATCTCATATTAGTCATATGTATATCCCTGGCCCCCATCCCCCCTCCGCCTCCCTCCCAGTCCCCCTGTCCCATTCCTCCAGGCCATCTCAAGGGGCAGTATTGTCTTGAGACAAAGTAGCATTCTCAGAGAATCTTGAAACACCAAGACCAAAATATATGTGAGAAATTAGGATAATCTGTACACAAAAAACTCTACCAGAAAAAAATGCAAATTTGTAAAAATATTATGACACTAAAACCCAAAATTTAGGCAGAAAACAGGGTAGGAGAGGGTATTTGGACCTTCAAAATTCTCCATTGTGTAGCACATCAGGCACTCAACAACTACTTTAGCTAAAGCCTTTCTCTATTACTCAATCTGCAGGTACCAGCAAGGGGAAAGCAATATCCCCACGCCAGCGGCATGACTCAGCAGGAGTACCCTACTTATACCACCTCCTGGCTTATCTCAAGAAGCATTCCCTGCAGAGATTTCCTCCATTCTATTCCAATGGATGGGCTCCCTATGGGCAACATCAGTCCTCACACTAGGATTATTCTGCAATCTCCATGGCAGCAGCTCCCAACTTCTGTGGACACCAGTGGACTTACCACCCTGTCCGAGGTATGAAAGGCTGAGGCACGGGTTGTCGATGTGGTTCTGACTCTATTCAGACTGTCACACATTTGCCAGGTCACTCCTCAACAGCCTCAAATGACTCTCTTTTGTGCCAATGGATTGCCACGGATGCAGGGATATCTCCCCTGCACATTTGCTCCCTCACCCCCAGGTGCAGGCTGGCCCCAGTTACTCTGCTCCTTCTTTTCACCTCAGCCTTGTTCCTTCTTTTCTTTTTCCTACCGAGTTCTTTATGGATCCAGATATTCCTTTTCAGCAGTCAGGGACTCCTGCCCGTATTCACTTCATATTTTGGGAGAACTCCTACAACTTTGGACGTTCTTGAGGTATCCGTGGAGAGAGATTTATTCCACTTCCACCTATCCCTCCATCATCTTCTTGACCTTCATTTATACATGTATTAGAAAAGAATTTCCCTTTCTATTAAGAAACATAGCCATCACCACGTATGTTTAACTTTTGCTTTCTGAAGAGAGCACAGGTAAGTTCCATACTTTTAAACAATTTCAAATATACAACACATTCTTATCAGTTACACTCACTATGCTACACATTAGCATAAGAGATACTATGTGGCCATACATTTCCCAAAGCACGTTATGGGTATTACCATATTTAATCATATTCAGTTCTTGTCTTTCATCTCCTATACCACTAAAGAAGGTCATGGCCACCAAGAAATCAAACATCTTAATTAGAGATGCCCAGCTTCTGGGAGTTTCATGCTCAGTTCCATAGCAGCAGGGAAAGTATTCTACTGTGAATACAAGTGATGCTGTTATGGACAGAATTGGGCTGTTTTCTGCCCCTAGCATCAAGAACAAAAACTCTAGGGCAGGGTTCGTGACTGTGTACTCCTTGGAACAACCACAGATTCAATACTTGGGCACTGAACCACCTAAAAGTGAATGCAGGAAAGGATTATAGCTTGCTATGACAATGAGTCAAAGACAACAATGTTTATTAGTTTATTTGACTCATTGAACTATAAAGTTAAGTAATATTTACCCAAAGATAATTGAATTCATTTTTCCAGTCAGAATACTGATGACAATCCTCTTTAGTCATACACTGGATATCTGAAAGATAGAATCACCAATAATCATTTTAATAAATAAATTTACATAGTTTGACTTCACACATTTGCCAGGTCACTCCTCAACAGCCTCAAATGACTCTCTTTTGTGCCAATGGATTGCCACGGATGCAGGGATATCTCCCCTGCACATTTGCTCCCTCACCCCCAGGTGCAGGCTGGCCCCAGTTACTCTGCTCCTTCTTTTCACCTCAGCCTTGTTCCTTCTTTTCTTTTTCCTACCGAGTTCTTTATGGATCCAGATATTCCTTTTCAGCAGTCAGGGACTCCTGCCCGTATTCACTTCATATTTTGGGAGAACTCCTACAACTTTGGACGTTCTTGAGGTATCCGTGGAGAGAGATTTATTCCACTTCCACCTATCCCTCCATCATCTTCTTGACCTTCATTTATACATGTATTAGAAAAGAATTTCCCTTTCTATTAAGAAACATAGCCATCACCACGTATGTTTAACTTTTGCTTTCTGAAGAGAGCACAGGTAAGTTCCATACTTTTAAACAATTTCAAATATACAACACATTCTTATCAGTTACACTCACTATGCTACACATTAGCATAAGAGATACTATGTGGCCATACATTTCCCAAAGCACGTTATGGGTATTACCATATTTAATCATATTCAGTTCTTGTCTTTCATCTCCTATACCACTAAAGAAGGTCATGGCCACCAAGAAATCAAACATCTTAATTAGAGATGCCCAGCTTCTGGGAGTTTCATGCTCAGTTCCATAGCAGCAGGGAAAGTATTCTACTGTGAATACAAGTGATGCTGTTATGGACAGAATTGGGCTGTTTTCTGCCCCTAGCATCAAGAACAAAAACTCTAGGGCAGGGTTCGTGACTGTGTACTCCTTGGAACAACCACAGATTCAATACTTGGGCACTGAACCACCTAAAAGTGAATGCAGGAAAGGATTATAGCTTGCTATGACAATGAGTCAAAGACAACAATGTTTATTAGTTTATTTGACTCATTGAACTATAAAGTTAAGTAATATTTACCCAAAGATAATTGAATTCATTTTTCCAGTCAGAATACTGATGACAATCCTCTTTAGTCATACACTGGATATCTGAATATGTTATAGAATCACCAATAATCATTTTTAATAAATAAATTTACATAGTTTGACTAGTGAGATAACTGCCTTACAGTATTGTGTTTCCAAATATCAACCTTAATCAGCCATAGCATACATATGTGTCTCCCTCCATGTTCTAGGATTGCTACTGTATCACGGTAAAAGACAAGGTATTTTTCTCCACAAGCAGAGTCATCACAGCCCCTGATGGGGTCCCTGTGACACACATGCAGGCTGAGAGCCCACAGGCATGTGCGATGTGACATGCCTTTTCAAGACATGAAAAGATGACTGTACTAGTGCCCAGTCACCTCCACCTGCTAGTAATGGAACTTGGGGAGAATCACTTGCTCTCTCTAAGTCACTGCATCTTCATGAATATAATTTGATGATAACAGTGAAGATTAAGGCTAGCTCACAGGGTTCCTGTGAAACACAAATTTTAAACTGTTTTAAAGCTTTTGGTAAAGTGTAAAAGAATTGCATGAGGTTATTAAAGGGAGTTTGCAGATTCAAGACACAGTACCTTATTCCTCTTAGAATTCCCTTTGTACTCAATAGCAGGGTTGAGTCAGTCATTGTTTATTCTTGTCCAGCCTGATGAAAAACTACACAGATCAACAGTGCTATACTTGCCATTTCAGTGTAGAAAATGCAGGCATTTGTCAATGTACAGGGAAAAACTGAAAATCTCCTAGAGAGCCTTGCTGTGGTTAATCTGCAGAGTCCCTAGACATTCAAGACCAAAAACCCTAGGGCAGGGTTCGTGACTGTGTCCTCCTCGGAACAACCACAGATTCAATACTTGGGCACTGAACCACCTAAAAGTGAATGCAGGAAAGGATTATAGCTTGCTATGACAATGAGTCAAAGACAACAATGTTTATTAGTTTATTTGACTCATTGAACTATAAAGTTAAGTAATATTTACCCAAAGATAATTGAATTCATTTTTCCAGTCAGAATACTGATGACAATCCTCTTTAGTCATACACTGGATATCTGAATATGTTATAGAATCACCAATAATCATTTTTAATAAATAAATTTACATAGTTTGACTAGTGAGATAACTGCCTTACAGTATTGTGTTTCCAAATATCAACCTTAATCAGCCATAGCATACATATGTGTCTCCCTCCATGTTCTAGGATTGCTACTGTATCACGGTAAAAGACAAGGTATTTTTCTCCACAAGCAGAGTCATCACAGCCCCTGATGGGGTCCCTGTGACACACATGCAGGCTGAGAGCCCACAGGCATGTGCGATGTGACATGCCTTTTCAAGACATGAAAAGATGACTGTACTAGTGCCCAGTCACCTCCACCTGCTAGTAATGGAACTTGGGGAGAATCACTTGCTCTCTCTAAGTCACTGCATCTTCATGAATATAATTTGATGATAACAGTGAAGATTAAGGCTAGCTCACAGGGTTCCTGTGAAACACAAATTTTAAACTGTTTTAAAGCTTTTGGTAAAGTGTAAAAGAATTGCATGAGGTTATTAAAGGGAGTTTGCAGATTCAAGACACAGTACCTTATTCCTCTTAGAATTCCCTTTGTACTCAATAGCAGGGTTGAGTCAGTCATTGTTTATTCTTGTCCAGCCTGATGAAAAACTACACAGATCAACAGTGCTATACTTGCCATTTCAGTGTAGAAAATGCAGGCATTTGTCAATGTACAGGGAAAAACTGAAAATCTCCTAGAGAGCCTTGCTGTGGTTAATCTGCAGAGTCCCTAGACATTCAACTATCTTAAGAGAAAGTCATAAACACTGCTGCTCAGAATGAAGTTCCAAATGCTTGCAAAGTGCAGAAGCACTTCCAGAAGCAATACATAAATGCAGGAAGTACCCTACTTCTCCAACTATATAACTGTGCAAATATCATGATCCACCTCAACTAACACAGTGGAGGGTGCTGCTTCTCCCCACCAGAGCCGCTACAGCACCAAATACTGCTCAGGGCAACAGGGAGAGAAAGGCTTCCCTCCACAGGATGGTTTGTGATAACCTCGGTCGAATAGATCATCTCCGAGTGTCTTTTGTTTTTATTTAAGCAAGGTTTTGTCTGCTCCTGCTGCTGCTGCTGCTGCTGATGAGGTCAGATCTGTACTTGTGAGAAGACACCATGACCATGTCCCTCTGTCCAGAAGGGGATAATGTCTGTTGGGAATCCCTTAAAGGCCTGCTACCCGACCTGCCACTGTATCCCATCAATTCCATTTCCATGCAATGCAAATGTACATGGAGATTGTAAATACTCTAATTCTTATTTCTAGGAGGAACTATCATGTATCTGACTGAGATAGCTGGTTCTTTAAACAAGAAGGCTGCATCAGCCAAACCTCAAATAATACCCTCTCTAGGTCAAAGAAGGCATTGTCTCATAAGATGTGACAATCAAAGAAAGGATCAGTTTTGTGAAATCTCAATGATTCTAAAAGAGTGCAACAGCTTTTTCAGTTTCCTTGCATTTTGTTTTTAAAATTTCCAAAATAAATGATTTTCTATTTATCAGCTTGGAATGCCATAATAGAATACCATAGACTCAGTGCACTAAACAACAGAAACTTATTTCCTCATAGTTCTGGAGGTAGAAGTCCCAGATCAGCGTGCCAGCAAGGTTAAGGTCTGGTAAGAACTCTCTCTTCCCAGCTTGACTTCTCCTGTGTCCTCACAGGGTGGAGGGAGCAGAAGATAGAGGAAAGACACAGACACACAGAGAAACCACTCTGGTGTTTCACCTCATAAAGACACTAGTCCTACAGAATGAGGGCTCCACCCTCTGACTTCATTTAACCTTAAACCGGGGTTCTACCCTTGAGTCTGGAAGATCCTCTGCAGAAGGGAATGGCAACCCACTCCCATAATCTGGCTGGGGAAATCCCAAAGACAGAGGAGCCGGATCGGGTACAATCCATGGGGTACCCAGAAGTCAAACACCAGTGAGTATCTAACATACAAACAATCCTGGTAAAGCTCCTTTGAAAAACTCAGTACTTTGGTGGCTAGGGCTCTAATACAAGAATTTGGAGATGTCCCATCCAGTCCGTAATAGTACGTGACATGAACCACTTTGGGGGAGGCTCGGGAATGGAAGCATGTTGAATTTTTGGCCTTTGAGTGTCTCTCATGGCATAGTTCACAGACTCAGAGTCAATAGGCAGTGAATGAGAAATGCTCTGCAGTGAACTGGGTGGATGGAACGTTTTAAACAAAGCTGAATTCCAGTCACAAGAACAAATGATGGTACTTTTCAATGTTACGAATAATTGTTCTAAGATGTGCAGTGACTAGGTTTACCACTACAACACAAAGGTTATCCAACTGGAATCAATTATTCTCTTTCTGATGAAGGTACTTTACAAGTGCAATGAAATGTACATGGAGATTGTAAATACTCTAATTCTTATTTCTAGGAGGAACTATCATGTATCTGACTGAGATAGCTGGTTCTTTAAACAAGAAGGCTGCATCAGCCAAACCTCAAATAATACCCTCTCTAGGTCAAAGAAGGCATTGTCTCATAAGATGTGACAATCAAAGAAAGGATCAGTTTTGTGAAATCTCAATGATTCTAAAAGAGTGCAACAGCTTTTTCAGTTTCCTTGCATTTTGTTTTTAAAATTTCCAAAATAAATGATTTTCTATTTATCAGCTTGGAATGCCATAATAGAATACCATAGACTCAGTGCACTAAACAACAGAAACTTATTTCCTCATAGTTCTGGAGGTAGAAGTCCCAGATCAGCGTGCCAGCAAGGTTAAGGTCTGGTAAGAACTCTCTCTTCCCAGCTTGACTTCTCCCTGTGTCCTCACAGGGTGGAGGGTGCAGAAGATAGAGGAAAGACACAGACACACAGAGAAACCACTCTGGTGTTTCACCTCATAAAGACACTAGTCCTACAGAATGAGGGCTCCACCCTCTGACTTCATTTAACCTTAAACCGGGGTTCTACCCTTGAGTCTGGAAGATCCTCTGCAGAAGGGAATGGCAACCCACTCCCATAATCTGGCTGGGGAAATCCCAAAGACAGAGGAGCCGGATCGGGTACAATCCATGGGGTACCCAGAAGTCAAACACCAGTGAGTATCTAACATACAAACAATCCTGGTAAAGCTCCTTTGAAAAACTCAGTACTTTGGTGGCTAGGGCTCTAATACAAGAATTTGGAGATGTCCCATCCAGTCCGTAATAGTACGTGACATGAACCACTTTGGGGGAGGCTCGGGAATGGAAGCATGTTGAATTTTTGGCCTTTGAGTGTCTCTCATGGCATAGTTCACAGACTCAGAGTCAATAGGCAGTGAATGAGAAATGCTCTGCAGTGAACTGGGTGGATGGAACGTTTTAAACAAAGCTGAATTCCAGTCACAAGAACAAATGATGGTACTTTTCCAATGTTACGAATAATTGTTCTAAGATGTGCAGTGACTAGGTTTACCACTACAACACAAAGGTTATCCAACTGGAATCAATTATTCTCTTTCTGATGAAGGTACTTTACAAGTCAATGTTAATTTCTTTAGGTCAAACAAGAAGCACACAGTAGAACAGATATTTGAAAAAAAAAAAAATGTTGCTCAGAATCTATGTTGAATTCATGCAATTGTTTTTACTCATGACCTCTGTTTCATCCTTCATTTTTGACTATGCATCTTTCTTCCAGCTCTTCCAAGTAATCTCTTTAAAGGTTCATAACTTTTGCTTAACATGAGTTCTGCTCTATCAATGTGTTAGATTTTCCTACTCTTATTCTCAGTCCATTCCTTAGTATTTCCTATAATTTTCCACCATGGTTTTCTGACCTACAATTTTGTCAACATTAGGTACACAGTATCCTCCATCTAAAATGACCACAAAGCTTTAGGGATGTGGATTTAGAGATAAGTCAAAATCATAATTTCATAACTCCTTAGAAGGGAGTTTCTTGGTTCCAACTCACAGTAAACAGGAGATTGAAGGATTAAATAGAGGTGCACGTGCACATTCTAAGACACTTCATTCGTGTCTGACTCTTTGTAACCCTTCTGACTGTAGCTCACCAGGCTCCTCTGGCCATGCAATTATCCAGAGAACACTGCAGTGTGTTGCTGTACCCTCTTGCAGAGGATGTTCCTCACCCAGGGATCAAACCTCCATCTCTCACATCTCCTGCATTGGCAGGAGTGTTCTTTACCACTCTCTGCTGCTGGGAAGCACCAAATATAGGTACATATGCACTATATTTGGTCAAACACATTAAAGAAAGAAAAAGATGAAACTTTATAAAACAGGAAAGTGAAAAGGCTAAATTTAGAAAACTTAGATGTAAAACATTTTTTATAAGACAATAGAAAAACTAGGAAAAGAATGACTTTCAAATTTGATGTAACCCTCATTAAAAAAATTTTACCAAACTCAATGTTCTGGTAATGGGTTCATCTACTGTATGCCCAAATAACCCTAACAAATTGCCTGATCGCTTACTTCCAGGATTACATGCCCAGGGCAAACTGCACTGTATGAATGCCAACAAGTGGTCCCTTTGTGGCACCTGAAGAAAAAGCAGGACCCCATCTCACCTATGTGAGTCTCTGATCTGGGTCTTTCACTGGAGCAGCTGAGACAGTACACTAGTGCTACCAGGCTTGAGATTATTTGAGGTAACGGCCACTGCACATGCAGAGAAAGGAGGAAGAGGAATGAGCAGTTGAAGAGAAATCACATTACACAATTGATACAGTATGAGAAAAATCAAGTGATGACAAAAGATCAGTAGCAGCAAAATAAATTACAGATCTTCCATGCAGAAGACCTTTAGTTCAGCCTATGCATTACACCCAGCATTGCACCTATTATACTGTATGAAAGCATGAAATTAATATAATTCCCATGTATACAATATAAGACTGTGAGATTCATGGATATGTAAGAAACAAATCTCAGTTTTGAACAGTCCCTGTTACGAGGGACTCCTACATGGGAGGCACTCCTACACCTATCACTGGAGGCATTGTTTCTGCCTTTCAAGGCTCTCCTGATTCTGCTTCTACGTTCCTGGCACCTCCTTCATCATCATTCTCGGGGACTCCTCTATCACCCCGTATTCTTAATTATAACCATCCACCCCCTAATGGCCTGTAAAATATTGTTTTGCATCACATGGCTGCAACGATTATTTTGTTCTAATGACAACACAGTCTACATATCAAGCTTCACTCCTTTATTCTAGATCCAAATTTATCATTATCACTTCTCTTTTCTGATTCCCTGCATTAACCTCAGTTGTACATTATTTAAAATATTTTCATATGTATTTCCCCTTAAGTACAATCTGTTCTCTCTCTACAACTTTCTTCACAATACCAGCATCCTTTTCCTTTGTCAAGCTCATTAATAAGGAGGATGATAAACTAAAGGAAAAAGGTTAAGGAGAAGGAGGAGGAGGGATTTTTCAATAAACAAATTTAAAATTTATGGAGAGTTACTGCATGACCATAGATTTTCTACAGCAATTTATGTGCATTACTATATTTAGTCCTATTCAGTTCCTCTCTGCTCTTTATTTTCTGTACCACTAAAGCAGTTCATGGCCTTCAAGAACTCAAACATTTTACTTAGAGATGCTCAAACTCTGGGAATGTCATGCTCAGTCCTGGTAGTAGTTAACTAGAGGGCAAACCCCTCCATTGTGAATCCCACTGATGCTGCTACTAAAGACCACACTGTGCCATTTTCTGCCACTACACATGTCAATAACACAGACTGTTCCGATAGCCACAAGGAGGATGGTGTTGGGATCAACTAAGGAAAGTGTGTTTAGAAATGTCCTATCTTCTTCATTATTTCTTTGTCGTAATATCACAAAACAAATTATCAATCAAAATGAATACAAATGACTCATTTGATTCATTAATATGAATGAATCTTTGGGTGAAAAGGAACGAATTAAAAAAAAGAAAAAGGAATGAATCATTGGGTGGCAAGCCAGACACATGCTGGTTTGCCACAAATACTTTGATTTCTCTCCTGGGACAAGCAAATATTCAAAAGCAAAAGTATTCACTGAATGGATGATAAAATTTCAGAAGAAAAAATAAATTTCTTAATTATGAGTTAGAATTTGTCAGAAGAATTAGTTACTAAAATTAACCTACATTTTTTCCTGATTCAGCAATGTGTGAACTAATATCTTACAGTTATTTACTTCTGCAATTTTTATTCCTTTCAAAATATTTTGAATACACATAGGAATAGTCAACTGTTTCTTAGGTCAACTGCTCTTGAGCAAGGTTCACATATTGCAAAAACAACTGAATTATGATTATTTTAATGAGACTGTTTCCTATGGTTGCTTAAAACAAACACCTTATTGGCTGGATACTCATATTATTGTACACCTTGAATAAGCCTCTGTATCATCCACTCACAGACCTAAGAAATATGACAAAAGTCTCAGAGACTATCCTATTACATGCCACAGAGAGTATGAAAAATGTAAAAGAACTTCAAGCAATCCTAAGGAGGGTCTTTAAGCAGGTAAGAATCCTGGGGATGGCTTCCTAGATTTTCTCATGAATGAAAGAGGTAACTTATGAAACAAGTGAATTCTCAAATATCTCACTTTGTAGGAAAAAGATTCATGACTTCTATATTCTAGGCTGCTACTACATAAACAATAGCCTAGTCATGCAGAGTGATAGATTTCTACTGTGAGTCAGAATTCCACTGCAATTTTTGACATGTGCAGCCTTCCTGCATTTCACACGATTCCCATGGAAGTCTGCCCTTCCATTTATCGGGGCCCCATTGTGAATCCCACTGATGCTGCTACTAAAGACCACACTGTGCCATTTTCTGCCACTACACATGTCAATAACACAGACTGTTCCGATAGCCACAAGGAGGATGGTGTTGGGATCAACTAAGGAAAGTGTGTTTAGAAATGTCCTATCTTCTTCATTATTTCTTTGTCGTAATATCACAAAACAAATTATCAATCAAAATGAATACAAATGACTCATTTGATTCATTAATATGAATGAATCTTTGGGTGAAAAGGAACGAATTAAAAAAAAGAAAAAGGAATGAATCATTGGGTGGCAAGCCAGACACATGCTGGTTTGCCACAAATACTTTGATTTCTCTCCTGGGACAAGCAAATATTCAAAAGCAAAAGTATTCACTGAATGGATGATAAAATTTCAGAAGAAAAAATAAATTTCTTAATTATGAGTTAGAATTTGTCAGAAGAATTAGTTACTAAAATTAACCTACATTTTTTCCTGATTCAGCAATGTGTGAACTAATATCTTACAGTTATTTACTTCTGCAATTTTTATTCCTTTCAAAATATTTTGAATACACATAGGAATAGTCAACTGTTTCTTAGGTCAACTGCTCTTGAGCAAGGTTCACATATTGCAAAAACAACTGAATTATGATTATTTTAATGAGACTGTTTCCTATGGTTGCTTAAAACAAACACCTTATTGGCTGGATACTCATATTATTGTACACCTTGAATAAGCCTCTGTATCATCCACTCACAGACCTAAGAAATATGACAAAAGTCTCAGAGACTATCCTATTACATGCCACAGAGAGTATGAAAAATGTAAAAGAACTTCAAGCAATCCTAAGGAGGGTCTTTAAGCAGGTAAGAATCCTGGGGATGGCTTCCTAGATTTTCTCATGAATGAAAGAGGTAACTTATGAAACAAGTGAATTCTCAAATATCTCACTTTGTAGGAAAAAGATTCATGACTTCTATATTCTAGGCTGCTACTACATAAACAATAGCCTAGTCATGCAGAGTGATAGATTTCTACTGTGAGTCAGAATTCCACTGCAATTTTTGACATGTGCAGCCTTCCCTGCATTTCACACGATTCCCATGGAAGTCTGCCCCTTCCTGGCCACAGGTGTTTGAAATATTTTCAAGGGTAAGAAAACAAGGGAAAAGATTTTCTGAGATAAATGTTTTCTTCAAAGTATCCCAGGACATCTGCTAGTGAAATTTCTCTTGTATTCCTTCTCTTGTTTTCTTCAAACCAAAGGATGATGGTGCCAAGAAAGAAAAAAGAAAGTAAAAAGCAAACAACTTATGTGTCTAGTCTTTAGATTCCCAGTAGGTTTCTCATAGTTTGGCTGCAAAATCTGTGTCTAGAGAGATTTCTGTTCATGTGTCTTCTCCAAATGTTAATTTGATAATTAGAAGGAACAAAGGCAAGGAGACACTAATAAATTCATGAGACGTTATTCTTCAGGTATTTAGGTTTTTCTTAAAGCCGAGAGTAACCAGAACTATGCTAAGATTGTGGTACCAGGACACAAATCACTGATGACCATTGATGAAGATAAGAGTCATTCTGCATTTTATAACCTGTTCCACTGCCTGCTCAAGGATGCATGTAAAATTGACATAAACACCAAGGTCCTGGCATGCAGACTCTGCCGTGGCAATTGCTATGTCCACATCCATCCCATCCAGTTTTGAGATGCTTCTTATTGATAAATGTCATAGAAAGTTTCTTTTGAGTTTTATACCTTTTTAATGCATGCTTGAGGGTAATGGGACTCATCTTCAAAAAGTAAAAACATGGACTCTGTAGAGATGTCAAAATCTAAGAGGAATTTATCACTGTCTCATATCTTCATTTAATGGAAAATCCAAAGAAAACCCATGCCTACCACTAAGATAAAGACGTTTCTATTAAAATTAGTCACAAACAGTAGAAATAGACATTACAAAAAAGATTATTACAAGCTTACTTAAGAATCACTGCAAATTATTCTGGGTCAAGTTATTAGAATCAAAGCACTAGGTAACTTCTGGGGATGGCTGCGTAGATTTTCTCATGAATGAAAGAGGTAACTTATGAAACAAGTGAATTCTCAAATATCTCACTTTGTAGGAAAAAGATTCATGACTTCTATATTCTAGGCTGCTACTACATAAACAATAGCCTAGTCATGCAGAGTGATAGATTTCTACTGTGAGTCAGAATTCCACTGCAATTTTTGACATGTGCAGCCTTCCCTGCATTTCACACGATTCCCATGGAAGTCTGCCCCTTCCTGGCCACAGGTGTTTGAAATATTTTCAAGGGTAAGAAAACAAGGGAAAAGATTTTCTGAGATAAATGTTTTCTTCAAAGTATCCCAGGACATCTGCTAGTGAAATTTCTCTTGTATTCCTTCTCTTGTTTTCTTCAAACCAAAGGATGATGGTGCCAAGAAAGAAAAAAGAAAGTAAAAAGCAAACAACTTATGTGTCTAGTCTTTAGATTCCCAGTAGGTTTCTCATAGTTTGGCTGCAAAATCTGTGTCTAGAGAGATTTCTGTTCATGTGTCTTCTCCAAATGTTAATTTGATAATTAGAAGGAACAAAGGCAAGGAGACACTAATAAATTCATGAGACGTTATTCTTCAGGTATTTAGGTTTTTCTTAAAGCCGAGAGTAACCAGAACTATGCTAAGATTGTGGTACCAGGACACAAATCACTGATGACCATTGATGAAGATAAGAGTCATTCTGCATTTTATAACCTGTTCCACTGCCTGCTCAAGGATGCATGTAAAATTGACATAAACACCAAGGTCCTGGCATGCAGACTCTGCCGTGGCAATTGCTATGTCCACATCCATCCCATCCAGTTTTGAGATGCTTCTTATTGATAAATGTCATAGAAAGTTTCTTTTGAGTTTTATACCTTTTTAATGCATGCTTGAGGGTAATGGGACTCATCTTCAAAAAGTAAAAACATGGACTCTGTAGAGATGTCAAAATCTAAGAGGGAATTTATCACTGTCTCATATCTTCATTTAATGGAAAATCCAAAGAAAACCCATGCCTACCACTAAGATAAAGACGTTTCTATTAAAATTAGTCACAAACAGTAGAAATAGACATTACAAAAAAGATTATTACAAGCTTACTTAAGAATCACTGCAAATTATTCTGGGTCAAGTTATTAGAATCAAAGCACTAGGTAATCATTCATTGTGCTAGTCATGCTACCAAGAAGACGGAATTCTCAGAATTCTCACCAAACGTGAACTAAGAACCACCTTTCATAGTGTAATGCCAGACAACATGAGTGTTTTGCAACTAATATACCCAAATGGCAATAGGTTTACTCAAATGTCTAAAGATGGTTAGGATGCCGTCTTAGTTCACACCGGCTGCTATAAGAAAATATAACAGACTTATGAACAATAAAAATACGTTTCAACAGTGTGGTCAGGCAGGGTTCTTTCTGGCCACACTTTTTACTGTATCCTCACAAAGGGGGAAAGGGTATGGAGCTCTGTGCATTGCTTATATATAAAAGCAGTCATCTCCTTCAGGGGGCTCCATCCTGATAACTTCATCACTTCCCAAAGGCTCCACCTTGGACATCATCACCACAAGGGTCAGGATTTCATCATGAGAAGATTCTGGGGGACACAGAGGTTGAGACCATAGCAGATACAAATGAGAACTGGCTCCATCTTCCTCCAGTGACTGTCTTCAGCCAAGCTCCACTGCATCCTCACTTCCTGCATCAACTCACAACCATCTGATACAAGAACAGTATTTAAAGGTAGAGAAAACCACAAATGGAAAGAAATCTCCATTCCTCATCACAAAACATAAAAGACTGATTCCAACTGGCTGTGATAAATCGCATTAGACAGATGTCTGATAGATCAATAGCCAGGTATAGAACAGAGAAACACTCAAAAGTACAAGAAATAAAATAAAATCTTTTAAAAAATGTTCAACTAACACAAAAAGGAAAGAGAAACAGGAAAACAAGAACAAGAACAAACAAAAAACAAAGGAGAAAATATCAGACTTGTGCAACTTCATTAATCACTTAAAATATAAATGCCCTAAATATACCAATCAAAAGACAGAGTTGGAAGAGTAAATTTAAAAAAAAGAGGTACTGTATTTTCTTTCAAGGAAACTCACTAAAGACATATTGATTAAATAAGATGATAAAAATTATGTTCAGATCAGATGAAGTAGATTTCAAAGCAAAAGCAATTCCTAGAGACAAAGAGCAGCATAAAGGCTTTATATAAGGAGAAAAGAATCAATCCAGCAGGAACACATACTAATCCTAAATATCTATACACCAAAGGACACAGTTTCAAACATAAAGCAAAAATGGATATAACTGCAAGGAGAAAAATGTAAATTTGCAATTATGATTAAGAACATTAACATCTCTCTCAGAAACTAGCAGAACTACCAAACAGGAAACCAGTAAGGATATTGATGATCTGAACAACACAACCAAACAGGACTTTAATTAACTATATATATATATATTGATATATATACATATATACACACATATATATGAACACATCCCCCAAGCAATAGCAAAATACATGATTTTCCCCCAAGTGCCCAGGAACATTCACCAAGATGGACCATAGGCTGAGCCATGAAACAAAGGTCAGTGAATCTGAAAGCATTGAAACCACATGGTAGGTTCTCTGAGTATAATGCAAACTAACGTAAGGACAATAAGATAATCTCTAAATGTGTAAGTTAGACAATGCTTGTTCACATAAGTCACACATTTAAAAGGAACTCTCGAAGGACTGTAAAAATGCATAGCACTCAATGAACACAAAAGCATATACCAAAATATGTAAAGTGTAGATAAAGCAGTGCAGTGAGGGAAAGTTTTAGCACTAAATGCTTGTATCCACCAGAAACAAAGAAATGAAATCCATGATAAAATCCCATACTTCAAAAAACTAGAAAAAGAAGCTAAGTGAAATTAACAAGCAGAAAGAAGGGAATAATAAAAACAGAGTAGAAATCAATGAATCTGGAAATAGGAAAAAGTCATTTAAACAACAACCTGTTTCTTTGAAACAATAGACAGAATTCTATTGAGACTGACATAAAAGATGATAAAAATTATGTTCAGATCAGATGAAGTAGATTTCAAAGCAAAAGCAATTCCTAGAGACAAAGAGCAGCATAAAGGCTTTATATAAGGAGAAAAGAATCAATCCAGCAGGAACACATACTAATCCTAAATATCTATACACCAAAGGACACAGTTTCAAACATAAAGCAAAAATGGATATAACTGCAAGGAGAAAAATGTAAATTTGCAATTATGATTAAGAACATTAACATCTCTCTCAGAAACTAGCAGAACTACCAAACAGGAAACCAGTAAGGATATTGATGATCTGAACAACACAACCAAACAGGACTTTAATTAACTATATATATATATATTGATATATATACATATATACACACATATATATGAACACATCCCCCAAGCAATAGCAAAATACATGATTTTCCCCCAAGTGCCCAGGAACATTCACCAAGATGGACCATAGGCTGAGCCATGAAACAAAGGTCAGTGAATCTGAAAGCATTGAAACCACATGGTAGGTTCTCTGAGTATAATGCAAACTAACGTAAGGACAATAAGATAATCTCTAAATGTGTAAGTTAGACAATGCTTGTTCACATAAGTCACACATTTAAAAGGAACTCTCGAAGGACTGTAAAAATGCATAGCACTCAATGAACACAAAAGCATATACCAAAATATGTAAAGTGTAGATAAAGCAGTGCAGTGAGGGAAAGTTTTAGCACTAAATGCTTGTATCCACCAGAAACAAAGAAATGAAATCCATGATAAAATCCCATACTTCAAAAAACTAGAAAAAGAAGCTAAGTGAAATTAACAAGCAGAAAGAAGGGAATAATAAAAACAGAGTAGAAATCAATGAATCTGGAAATAGGAAAAAGTCATTTAAACAACAACCTGTTTCTTTGAAACAATAGACAGAATTCTATTGAGACTGACATAAAAGAAGACACAAACAACTAATATTAGGAATGAAATTGGAGATATCACTACAGACCATAGAGTGATTAAAAGCTTTAGCAAGAGAATATTAGAAGTTTATTCTCATGGAGATAATAATTTAGAGGAAATGAACAGTTCCTCAAAATTGATATAAATAGACCAAGACTATCCAGGGTGGGGAAGGAAAATCTTTTCAAAAAATGGGACTGGGAAAAGTGGATAGTCCTATGAAAATGATGAAACTGTATCCCTGGTCTTATACCACACACCAAAATCAACTAAAAATGGATTAAAATGTTGAACATAGGACTTTAAGCCATAAAATTCATAGAGGAGAACATTGTGGTAATCTTTCCGACACTGGTCTTTGCAATGAGACTTTTTTTTTTTTTTTTTTTTAGGTAAGAAATGGATTTATTCAGATTCAGAGAAAGCACATTCCACAGACAGTGTGGGCCATGGCAGAGCAAATCCAGTGGCCCGAAAGCATGGCGTTCTTACCTTTTTTTTTTTTTTTTAAACCATTATTTTGCTTTAAACTTTTACAGAGTTTTGTTGTTTACAGATATGTATGTTCCCAGATTAGTCATATGTATATCTGCCCCTTTCAAACCAAACAGAAAGACATCTGGGAAAACGAACAAGTGGGGCCACATGAAACCTAACGCAAAGAACTCTAATGGCAACCTATGGATTGAGAGGAAATATTTCCAAACCACATGTCTGATAAGGATCCAATAACTGAAACTACAAGGCAGTCATACAACTCAAGGGTAAAAAACCCTAAAGAACCACAGTCTCTAATGGAACCTAAGAAAGCACAGAGTTTTGGCAAATCTGAAGCTTAGACTGTAGATGAACAGAAACAAGCAAGGCTTTCCTTCCAGAACAACAAAAGCCTGCACCTTCCTGGCCTTACTTTCTTTCATCTTCACCCACTTGTTTAGAGATTACAGGTCACAGTGTACATTCTTCATCAGTAGGAATCACCTCACAGTAAACTACAATCTGTGCTAAAATAGCCCCACTGGGAAAAAAAACCTAATAGGTGCATACTTACTAATAAGGCATACTATAAAGCAAGGTCATTTCCGGAGTTTACTACTCCATTATTTTCTACATTTAAACCAAAATAATATTAGGAATGAAATTGGAGATATCACTACAGACCATAGAGTGATTAAAAGCTTTAGCAAGAGAATATTAGAAGTTTATTCTCATGGAGATAATAATTTAGAGGAAATGAACAGTTCCTCAAAATTGATATAAATAGACCAAGACTATCCAGGGTGGGGAAGGAAAATCTTTTCAAAAAATGGGACTGGGAAAAGTGGATAGTCCTATGAAAATGATGAAACTGTATCCCTGGTCTTATACCACACACCAAAATCAACTAAAAATGGATTAAAATGTTGAACATAGGACTTTAAGCCATAAAATTCATAGAGGAGAACATTGTGGTAATCTTTCCGACACTGGTCTTTGCAATGAGACTTTTTTTTTTTTTTTTTTTTAGGTAAGAAATGGATTTATTCAGATTCAGAGAAAGCACATTCCACAGACAGTGTGGGCCATGGCAGAGCAAATCCAGTGGCCCGAAAGCATGGCGTTCTTACCTTTTTTTTTTTTTTTTAAACCATTATTTTGCTTTAAACTTTTACAGAGTTTTGTTGTTTACAGATATGTATGTTCCCAGATTAGTCATATGTATATCTGCCCCTTTCAAACCAAACAGAAAGACATCTGGGAAAACGAACAAGTGGGGCCACATGAAACCTAACGCAAAGAACTCTAATGGCAACCTATGGATTGAGAGGAAATATTTCCAAACCACATGTCTGATAAGGATCCAATAACTGAAACTACAAGGCAGTCATACAACTCAAGGGTAAAAAACCCTAAAGAACCACAGTCTCTAATGGAACCTAAGAAAGCACAGAGTTTTGGCAAATCTGAAGCTTAGACTGTAGATGAACAGAAACAAGCAAGGCTTTCCTTCCAGAACAACAAAAGCCTGCACCTTCCTGGCCTTACTTTCTTTCATCTTCACCCACTTGTTTAGAGATTACAGGTCACAGTGTACATTCTTCATCAGTAGGAATCACCTCACAGTAAACTACAATCTGTGCTAAAATAGCCCCACTGGGAAAAAAAACCTAATAGGTGCATACTTACTAATAAGGCATACTATAAAGCAAGGTCATTTCCGGAGTTTACTACTCCATTATTTTCTACATTTCATTTCAAAATTGAACTGCATCATAAGGAAAAAGGAGTTTGGACCTCAACAATATACAGATAGAAAATCGTTTACATTTGGAGTCTTAATGGATTAAAATTTGGGGGAAATTTATTATTACTATTGTACTTGTGCTCCTTTTGATTCTCTAATACAGTAGGTTAATAATTGATTATAAATATTAATACAGGCATTGGGACACATAGTACTAAAGTTACAGTGGAGAGAGAACGACAAACAGAGTATGAGGCAATAACTACAAGTATAAGAAGTTTTCAAAGGTATTAAAATAAAGAGCAGGATTGCCTTGAGAGAAAGTAAAGTTCTCAAAGTTTTGTGAAGCACCAACAACAAGCTAGATGTGAGGAATTATAATCTGTGCACAAGAAAACCTGCCAGAAGAAATTTAAATTCATAAATATATTATGACACTAAAACCCAAAATGTAGGCAAAGAATAGGGGAGGGTAGGCTATATAGACCTTTAAAATTCTCCATTACATAGCACATCAGGCACTCAAGCACTACCCTAGCTGACCTCTTTCTCTATTGCTCAATCTGCAGGTACCAGCAAGGAGAAAGTGATATATCCATCCCATGGGCATGACTCAGCAGGAGTACCTTACTTAAACCACCTACTGACTTTCCTCAAGAAGCATTCCCTGAATTGGATTTCCTCCATCCCATCCCATCAGAGTAGCTCTCTACAGTCAACAGCAGTCCTCGCCTGGGATTACTTTACAATCCCCATGGCTCCAGCTCCCAGCTTCCGTGGACACCAGTGGACTTACCACCCTGTCCGAGGTATGAAAGGCTGAGGCACAGGTTGTCGATGTGGTTCTGACTCTATTCAGATTGTCACCCATTTGCCAGGTCACTCCTCAACAGCCTCAGATGACTCCCTTCTGTCCCAGTGGATTGCCACGGATGCAGGGATCTCTCCCCTGCACTTCTGGTCCATCACCTCCAGATGCAGGTTGGTGCCACTTGCTCTCCTCCTTCTTCTCCCTTCATCCATGTTTCTTCTGCCCTTTGTCATATTGAGTTCTGTGTAGATCTACCTATCCCTTTTTAGAAGGCATACTATAAAGCAAGGTCATTTCCGGAGTTTACTACTCCATTATTTTCTACATTTCATTTCAAAATTGAACTGCATCATAAGGAAAAAGGAGTTTGGACCTCAACAATATACAGATAGAAAATCGTTTACATTTGGAGTCTTAATGGATTAAAATTTGGGGGAAATTTATTATTACTATTGTACTTGTGCTCCTTTTGATTCTCTAATACAGTAGGTTAATAATTGATTATAAATATTAATACAGGCATTGGGACACATAGTACTAAAGTTACAGTGGAGAGAGAACGACAAACAGAGTATGAGGCAATAACTACAAGTATAAGAAGTTTTCAAAGGTATTAAAATAAAGAGCAGGATTGCCTTGAGAGAAAGTAAAGTTCTCAAAGTTTTGTAAAGCACCAACAACAAGCTAGATGTGAGGAATTATAATCTGTGCACAAGAAAACCTGCCAGAAGAAATTTAAATTCATAAATATATTATGACACTAAAACCCAAAATGTAGGCAAAGAATAGGGGAGGGTAGGCTATATAGACCTTTAAAATTCTCCATTACATAGCACATCAGGCACTCAAGCACTACCCTAGCTGACCTCTTTCTCTATTGCTCAATCTGCAGGTACCAGCAAGGAGAAAGTGATATATCCATCCCATGGGCATGACTCAGCAGGAGTACCTTACTTAAACCACCTACTGACTTTCCTCAAGAAGCATTCCCTGAATTGGATTTCCTCCATCCCATCCCATCAGAGTAGCTCTCTACAGTCAACAGCAGTCCTCGCCTGGGATTACTTTACAATCCCCATGGCTCCAGCTCCCAGCTTCCGTGGACACCAGTGGACTTACCACCCTGTCCGAGGTATGAAAGGCTGAGGCACAGGTTGTCGATGTGGTTCTGACTCTATTCAGATTGTCACCCATTTGCCAGGTCACTCCTCAACAGCCTCAGATGACTCCCTTCTGTCCCAGTGGATTGCCACGGATGCAGGGATCTCTCCCCTGCACTTCTGGTCCATCACCTCCAGATGCAGGTTGGTGCCACTTGCTCTCCTCCTTCTTCTCCCTTCATCCATGTTTCTTCTGCCCTTTGTCATATTGAGTTCTGTGTAGATCTACCTATCCCTTTTTAGAAGTCAGGGACTCCTTCCAGAATTCTCCTGGTCTTTAGGAAGAACTGCTGCATCTTCCTGCATTCTTGAGGTATCCTTGTAGAGATTTAACTTGGCTTCCATCTATCCCTCTTGTCTTCTTTTTGACCCTCATTTGTACCCATATTAGAAAGGAATTGCCCTTTCTGATAAGTAATATAGCCATCACTACAGATGTTTAATTTTGTTTTCTGACGAGAACACAGGTAAGTTCCACTCTCTTAGACAATTTCTACTATACAATATAACCCTATCAGGTATAATGACTACACTATACATTAGCATGAGAGTCACTAAGTGGCCGTACATATTACAAAACACCTTATGGTTATTAATATATTTAATCCTATTCTATTCCTCTCTGCTCTTCTTTCCCTGTACCATCATAAAAAATCAAGCATTTTAATTAGTGATGCTCAATCCCCTGGAGTTTCATGCTCAATTCTTATCATGGGGGAGAAAGCACCCCATTGTGAAACCCACTGATGCTGTTATGGACAACACTGAGCCATTTTCTGCCCAAAGCAGGTCAACAAAATAAACTGTTCCACAGGATGCTCAGGAAAGAGAACTTGGGACTTAGTGAACCAGAAAATGGAAGCCCCAGTATCAGGAACAAAAACTCGAAGGCAAGGCTCATGATTGACTACTTCTGGGAACAGCTCCAGTTTCAATGCTTGGGCATGGTACCACCTATGAGTGCAGGAAGGGATTAGAGCTTGCTATGACACTGAGTCAAAGCCAAGAGTGTTTATTAGCTTGTTTTTCTCGCTGAGTATAAAGATAACGCATAGGTATCCAATGATAATCGACATCTTCATTTTCCAGTCAGATGACTGACTACAATGATTGTTAGTCGTACAATGAACATCTGAATATGTCATATGATGACCAATAACCAAAATTAATAATTAAATTTATGTGTTTTTACTAGAAAGAAAATTGCAATACAATATTGTGTTGCCAAAAATCAACATGAATCAATCATAGTGTATATATATATATATATATATATATATATATATATATATATATGTCTGTCCCTCATGACTCTCCCTCCCACTTCTCTTCCAATTCTACCCCTCAAGTTTGTTACAGAAAATATGGTATGCTTCACAAAATTGCATGTCACCCTTGCACAGAAGCCATGTTAATCTTCTCTATATGTTCCAATATTTTAGCATATGTGCTCCTACAGTGAGCACACCAATAACATTTTAACAGAAATAAATCACATATTTAATCAGCTACCAATAAATGATCAATTACATTAGAAATCAGGATATTCTGCTACATGTATTGGATCCTATAGAATCTAATTTGTATAAGGCCCAATGATTCATGAAAGAATTAAGCATTTATTTATACTTATGCATATCACATGTGAAGACACAGAAAATACATGCACACAAATATTCCTAAGTTATAAGATCTATTATTCGAGAGGCTGTTCCAACTTTCTCCCACATCTGTGTTCCTTTTGAGAAGAACTTTTAATTTCATCACCTAAAATTAAGTCAGCATTTTATTCTGAGATACCATGCCCTTTTCCAGTTAACTAAAGCAGAGAAAACCCCAGTAAATGCTGATATCTTATCCTTGATTAAATTTTCACTCTTTTGATAAACTGCAAAAAATATCATGTTCAGATCTCATTCAGGATGATAAAATTCCTCATGTATCATCTCTTGTCCAAACTAAGTTCTTATTCAATTCAGTCTTTAATCCTGTTATTTACAAAGGATGGACAACAAAAGTACCATTAAAATCACATTTAGAAGAGTCTACGATTTACCCTTCCTTTGGTCAATGGTAGAGCCAAGAATAATTTCTGGAAATTTGAAATACAAGATGCATGCTCTACAGTTTACTTCTATTATAAAAGAGGAGATATTTGGAGATTGTTAAAAAACTCAAATTCATGGGATGTCAGAAATTACTCCTTCCCAGACAGATAAAGTTTGCCCATCAAAAGTCGAAGCTAGGAAAGGACAGGCCTTTTTGGAGAGCATAATTAAGTTGTCTTGGGTGTTGGCCAGGTAATAAAGTTGTATTTTACCATTTGGTGATTTATTTGCTGTATCCTCATAGAAACAACTTTAATAAGATTAAACATGCATAAAGGTAGAGAGTTGCCAAGGTTCCTAAAAGAATGGCTAGCCAGGAACTACAACCAAACACTAAATATTGTCAAAGTCTTAACAGTGAGTGTTTTGTAGATAGAGCAAAACATGTAGGTGCAATCCATGTTCTAGAGTCGCTGCTGTTTTGAGGTCAAAAACAAAGTATTTTTCTCTGCCTGAAGAGCCATCACAGCCCCTAATGGGGTCCCTGTGACATACCCACAGACTGAGAGCCCACAGGCTTGTGCCATGTGATGTGAGGAAGTGAGAAGATGGTTGTACCTGTGCCCGGTCTCTTCCACCTGCTAGTAATGGGACTTGGGGAGAATCACCTGCCCTCTCTATGTGACTGCATCTTCACTGATATAATTTCATGATAACAGTGAATATTAAGACTAGCTCATGGACTTCCCTGGTGGTCCAGTGGGTAAGGACACCACCTTGCAGTGCAAAGGATGCCAGTTCGATCCCTGGTCTGGGAAGATCCCATGTGCCATGGACTGGCTGGACCAATGTGTCCAATTACCGAGCCGGAGCTCTGGAGTGCATGTGCCCAGAGCCAGTGCTCTGTGACAACAGAGGCCACTGCGATGGGAGGCCCACATGGACCAAAGAACAAAGATGGATGAAAATAGACAAATAAAAGACCAATAGAAGTAGCCCGCCTGCTCCCCTCCCTCCCCAACCCCCAAATAAATAAATAAATAAATCTAAAAAAAAAAATTAAAAAAAAAATGACTAGCTCACAGGCCTAGTGTGAAACACAAATTTTAAAACGTTTTAAAGCTTTTGGTAAAGTGTCAAAGAAATACATGGAGTTATTAAGGGGAGTTTGCAGATTCAAGATACAGTATCCTATTTCTCTTAGAATTCTCTTTGTACTCAATTACTATTGATCAGTCAGTCATTGTTTATTCCTATCCATCGTTATGGCAAATCATACAGATCAACGGTGCTACTCTTGGCATCTTGGTGTTGAAACAGATAAAGTTTGCCCATCAAAAGTCGAAGCTAGGAAAGGACAGGCCTTTTTGGAGAGCATAATTAAGTTGTCTTGGGTGTTGGCCAGGTAATAAAGTTGTATTTTACCATTTGGTGATTTATTTGCTGTATCCTCATAGAAACAACTTTAATAAGATTAAACATGCATAAAGGTAGAGAGTTGCCAAGGTTCCTAAAAGAATGGCTAGCCAGGAACTACAACCAAACACTAAATATTGTCAAAGTCTTAACAGTGAGTGTTTTGTAGATAGAGCAAAACATGTAGGTGCAATCCATGTTCTAGAGTCGCTGCTGTTTTGAGGTCAAAAACAAAGTATTTTTCTCTGCCTGAAGAGCCATCACAGCCCCTAATGGGGTCCCTGTGACATACCCACAGACTGAGAGCCCACAGGCTTGTGCCATGTGATGTGAGGAAGTGAGAAGATGGTTGTACCTGTGCCCGGTCTCTTCCACCTGCTAGTAATGGGACTTGGGGAGAATCACCTGCCCTCTCTATGTGACTGCATCTTCACTGATATAATTTCATGATAACAGTGAATATTAAGACTAGCTCATGGACTTCCCTGGTGGTCCAGTGGGTAAGGACACCACCTTGCAGTGCAAAGGATGCCAGTTCGATCCCTGGTCTGGGAAGATCCCATGTGCCATGGACTGGCTGGACCAATGTGTCCAATTACCGAGCCGGAGCTCTGGAGTGCATGTGCCCAGAGCCAGTGCTCTGTGACAACAGAGGCCACTGCGATGGGAGGCCCACATGGACCAAAGAACAAAGATGGATGAAAATAGACAAATAAAAGACCAATAGAAGTAGCCCGCCTGCTCCCCTCCCTCCCCAACCCCCAAATAAATAAATAAATAAATCTAAAAAAAAAATTAAAAAAAAAATGACTAGCTCACAGGCCTAGTGTGAAACACAAATTTTAAAACGTTTTAAAGCTTTTGGTAAAGTGTCAAAGAAATACATGGAGTTATTAAGGGGAGTTTGCAGATTCAAGATACAGTATCCTATTTCTCTTAGAATTCTCTTTGTACTCAATTACTATTGATCAGTCAGTCATTGTTTATTCCTATCCATCGTTATGGCAAATCATACAGATCAACGGTGCTACTCTTGGCATCTTGGTGTTGAAATGCAACAAGAATTAGTCAATATACAGAGAATAACTTGTGAACTCCTGGGGAGACTTGCTGCTATGAATCTGCAGAGTGCATAGATATTCAGCTATCTTAAGTGAATGACATAACACTATTGCTCAGAATTAAGTTTCAAATGTTTGCAAAGCACAGAAGCACTTCTGGGAACAAGACAAAAACACAAGAAGCAACCTACTTCTCCAACGATGTATCTGTGTAAATAACATCATCGACATAAACTCACACAGTGGAAGTTGCTGCTTCTTCCCAACCAGACCTAGTACAGCACCAAATCCTGCTCAGGGCAATGGAGAGACAAAAGCTTCCCTCCAGAGGATGACTCCTGGTAACCACAGATAAAAAATCTCCTCACAGTGGCCTTTTTTATTATTATTTGAGCAGGGTCCTGCTTGCTCCTGCTGCTGGTGATGTCAAATCTGCTCTCCTACCAGGGCATCATGAGTATGTCCAGCTCTCCTGAAGGGTATAATGGCTGCCTGGACTACCTTACAGACATGTTTCTCCTTGCTTCCGAAGTATCAACCGACTTCCATAAACATGCAATGAAAATGTTCAACAAGATTTTAAGTACTGTAGTCCTTGCTTATTTCCAGAACAAATCTTCATATAACTGACTGGCCTATTCTATTCTTTAAAAAAGAAACCTACATTAATCAAACTTCAAATAATAGCTTCTCCAGGTCAAATAAGGCATCGACCCATATGATGTAGAAATCAAAGAAAGGATCAGTTTTGTGAAATCTGAATGATTCTAAAAGAGTGCAACAGCTTTTTCAGTTTCCTTGCATTTTCTTTTAAGATTTCCAAAGTAAATGGTTTATATTTATCAGCTTGGAATGCCATAATAGAATACCATAGACTCAGTGCACTAAACAACAGAAACTTATTTTCTCATAGTTCTGGGGGTAGAAGTCTCAGATCAGCGTGCCAACAAGGTCAGGGTCTGGTAAGAACTCTCTCTTCCCAGCTTGACTTCTCCCTGTGTCCTCACAGGGTGGAGGGTGCAGAAGATAGACAGAGGAAAGACACAGAGACACAGAGAAACCACTCTGGTGTTTCACCTCATAAAGATACTAATCCTACAGAATGAGGGTTCCACCCTCTGACTTCATTTAACCTTAAACCGAGGTTCTATCCCTAGGTTTGGAAGATCCTCTACAGAAGAGAATGGCAACCCATTCCAATAATCTTGCTGGGGAAATTCCACAGACAGAAGAGCAGGGCGGGTTATAGTCCATGTGGCAGCCCAAAGTCAAACACCAGTGAGTATCTAACATACAAACAATCTTGTTAAAGCCCCTTGAAAAACTCAGTACTGGGGATTTCTCTGGTGGCCCAATAGCTAAGACTCCAGGCTTCCAATGTAGGAGGCCTGGGTTTGAGCCCTGGTCAGGGAGCTGAGTCCCACATACTGCCACTAAGACCCAGCACAGATAAATAAATAAATATAAAAAGAAAAAAAAACAATAACAACAACTCAGTACTGGGCTTCCTGGTAACCACTCAGTGGTAAAGAGTTCACCTGCCAATACACGAAAGTTCAATCCCTGATCTGGGAAGATTCCACATGCTACAGAGCAACTAAGCCCATGAGTTACAACTACTGACCCTGTGCTCTAGATTCACAGAGGTGCAAGTGTTGAGCCCATGTGTCACAACTACTGAAGCCCATGTGCCCTAGAGCCTGAGTTTCACAATAAGAGAAGTCACCGCAACAAAAAGCCTGTTCACCTCGACTAGAGAGTAGCCCCCACTCCCTGTAACTAGAGAAGAGCCTTTGGCAACAGTGAAAGCCCAAAATAGCCAAAAATAAACAAATAAGTAAATAATAATAATAAAAACCTCAGTACTTTGGCAGTTAGCACACTAACACAAGAATTTGGAGAAGTCCCATTCAGTCCATAATTTTACCTGACATGAACCACTTTGGGGGAGGCTCATGAAACAGAAAGATAAACAAATAAGTCAATACATAATAGCTAAAAAAGCTTATTTTCTCATAGTTCTGGGGTAGAAGTCTCAGATCAGCGTGCCAACAAGGTCAGGGTCTGGTAAGAACTCTCTCTCCCAGCTTGACTTCTCCTGTGTCCTCACAGGGTGGAGGTGCAGAAGATAGACAGAGGAAAGACACAGAGACACAGAGAAACCACTCTGGTGTTTCACCTCATAAAGATACTAATCCTACAGAATGAGGGTTCCACCCTCTGACTTCATTTAACCTTAAACCGAGGTTCTATCCCTAGGTTTGGAAGATCCTCTACAGAAGAGAATGGCAACCCATTCCAATAATCTTGCTGGGGAAATTCCACAGACAGAAGAGCAGGGCGGGTTATAGTCCATGTGGCAGCCCAAAGTCAAACACCAGTGAGTATCTAACATACAAACAATCTTGTTAAAGCCCCTTGAAAAACTCAGTACTGGGATTTCTCTGGTGGCCCAATAGCTAAGACTCCAGGCTTCCAATGTAGGAGGCCTGGGTTTGAGCCCTGGTCAGGGAGCTGAGTCCCACATACTGCCACTAAGACCCAGCACAGATAAATAAATAAATATAAAATGAAAAACAATAACAACAACTCAGTACTGGGCTTCCTGGTAACCACTCAGTGGTAAAGAGTTCACCTGCCAATACACGAAAGTTCAATCCCTGATCTGGGAAGATTCCACATGCTACAGAGCAACTAAGCCCATGAGTTACAACTACTGACCCTGTGCTCTAGATTCACAGAGGTGCAAGTGTTGAGCCCATGTGTCACAACTACTGAAGCCCATGTGCCCTAGAGCCTGAGTTTCACAATAAGAGAAGTCACCGCAACAAAAAGCCTGTTCACCTCGACTAGAGAGTAGCCCCCACTCCCTGTAACTAGAGAAGAGCCTTTGGCAACAGTGAAAGCCCAAAATAGCCAAAAATAAACAAATAAGTAAATAATAATAATAAAAACCTCAGTACTTTGGCAGTTAGCACACTAACACAAGAATTTGGAGAAGTCCCATTCAGTCCATAATTTTACCTGACATGAACCACTTTGGGGGAGGCTCATGAAACAGAAGCATGTTGACTTTTTGGCCTTTGAATGTCTCTCATGGCATTCTTCACAGGCTCAGAGTCAATAGCCATTAAATAAGAATTGCTCTGCAGTAAACTGGGTGGAACAAACATGTTAAACAAAGACGAATTCTTGTCAAAAGAACAAATAATGGTACTTTTTTATTTATTTTATTTTTTTTATTTTTTTTTTTGGCCTCTTTTATTGGTTTCTGTATTTGTTTATTTTCGTCCATCTTCGTTCTTTGGCCTATGTGGGTCTTCCATCGCAGAGGCTTATCACGCGGCAGAGCACCGACTCTGGGCACATGTGCTCCCAGAGATCCGGCTAGGTAATTGGACACACTGGTCCAGTGGCTCCGTGGCATGTGGGATCTTCCTGGGTCAGGGATTGAACTGGTGCCCCCTGAACTGCAAGATAGTGTCTTTGACCACCGGACCACCAGGGAAGCCCCTAATGGTACTTTTTTAAATGCTACAAATAATTATTCTAAGATTTGCAGTGAATAGATTTAGAGTAGCAACACAAGGGTTGGTTTCCAATTAGAAACAAATATTCTCTTTCTGATGAAGGTACTTTGAGAGCTGTATGTTAATTTTTTAGGTCAAGCAAGGAGCACACAGTAGAGCAGATATCTGATAAAAAAAAAAAAAGGTACTATTTCTATAAATTCATGTAATTGTTTTTACTAACTAGTATTTAAAAAAAAAAAAGGAAACTCCATTTTGACTGCCCATCTTTCTTCCAGCTCTTCCAAGTAATCTCTTTAAAGGTTCTTTAACATGAGTTTTGCTCTATCAATGTGTTAGCTAGATTTTTCTACTCTTGTTCTCAGTCCATTCCTTAGTATTTCCTATAATTTATGCCATGTTTCTCTGTCATACCATTTTGTCACCATAAGCAACACTGTATCTTGTATCTAATGTGAACAGAAAGCCTTGGGTGAGTGGATTCAGAGATAAGTCAGTTATAATTTCATAACCCCTTATGAAGGAGCATATGGGTTCTAACAGTAAACAGGAGATTGAAAGGTTAAACAGAGGTACATGTGCACATTTAAGACACTTCATTCATGCCTGACTCTTTGTAACCCTTCTGACTGTAGCTCACCAGGCTCCTCTGGCCATGCGATTGTCCAGAGAAGAACTGGAGTGTGTTGCTGTACCCTCTTGCAGGGGATGTTCCTCACCCAGGAATCAAACCTCCATCTCTCACATCTCCTGCATTGGCAGGAGTGTTCTTTACCACTGTCTGCTGCTGGGAAGCACCAAATATAGGTACATATACACTATATTTGGTCAAACACGTAAATGAAAAAAAAAAAAGATGAAATAATAAAACAGAGAAGTGAAGAGGTTGAAGATAGAAAATTTAGATGTTTAAACCTTTTTTACAGAGACAATATAAAGAAAAAATAGGGAAAGGATGACTTTCAAATTTTATGTGACCCCTCATTAAAAAATTATATTTCTAGCGAATTTGTTAATTTTCTGGTAACTGATTTATCTCCTGAATTCCCAAACACCCTAACTAACTGCCTGATCACTTTCAGGATTTCAAGTATGCCCAGGGCAAACTGTGCTCTATCAATGCCACCAAGAGCTGCCACACCATCTCCCTCACTGCCCCTGAAGAAAGATTAAAAGCTGCACAACTCGATGTAAGTGTTTTATACAGGTGTTTCACTGAAGAAACTGAGACAGTACACTGGTGTTACCAGACTTGAGATTATTAGAGGTAATGGCCACTGCACCTGCAGAGAAAAGTGGATGAACAGGAAGCAATCAAAGTTAAATCACATCATGCAATTGATAAAGTATGAGAACAATCAAGTGATGATGAAAGATCGGCAGCAGCAAAATAAATCACAGATCTATGAATCCTCCATGAAGACAACCTTAGTCCAACCAATGTAGTCCACCCAGCATGGTACCTATTATACTGTATGAAAGCATGGAAATGAATGAAACTTCCATGTATGCAACAGAAGATTTGCAAGATTCATGGCTATGCAACAAATAAACCCCAGTTTTCAGTACTCCCTGTTACGAGGGACCCCTACATGGGAAGCACTCCTACACTGACCACTTGAGACATCATGCCTGCCTATCAAGGTTCTCCTGATTCTGCCTCTACTTCCCTGACACCTCCTTCATCATCATTTTTGGGGACTCCTCTATTCTTTATTATAGATCTCCATGCCCCAATGGCCTGTAAAACATTGTTTTGCTTCTCATGGCTACAATGATTACCTTGTTCTATTGACAACATAGTCTACATATCAAGCTTCACTCCTTTATCCCAGGCCCAGCTTTTATCATTATCATCTCTCTTTTCAGATTCCTTGAATTAATGTCAGTCTTAACATCCTACAATATTTTCACATGCATCCCCCCTTAAATACAATATGTTCTCTATCTACAACTTTCTTATTGATACCAGCAATCTTTACCTTTTTACAGAGACAATATAAAGAAAAATAGGAAAGGATGACTTTCAAATTTTATGTGACCCCTCATTAAAAAATTATATTTCTAGCGAATTTGTTAATTTTCTGGTAACTGATTTATCTCCTGAATTCCCAAACACCCTAACTAACTGCCTGATCACTTTCAGGATTTCAAGTATGCCCAGGGCAAACTGTGCTCTATCAATGCCACCAAGAGCTGCCACACCATCTCCCTCACTGCCCCTGAAGAAAGATTAAAAGCTGCACAACTCGATGTAAGTGTTTTATACAGGTGTTTCACTGAAGAAACTGAGACAGTACACTGGTGTTACCAGACTTGAGATTATTAGAGGTAATGGCCACTGCACCTGCAGAGAAAAGTGGATGAACAGGAAGCAATCAAAGTTAAATCACATCATGCAATTGATAAAGTATGAGAACAATCAAGTGATGATGAAAGATCGGCAGCAGCAAAATAAATCACAGATCTATGAATCCTCCATGAAGACAACCTTAGTCCAACCAATGTAGTCCACCCAGCATGGTACCTATTATACTGTATGAAAGCATGGAAATGAATGAAACTTCCATGTATGCAACAGAAGATTTGCAAGATTCATGGCTATGCAACAAATAAACCCCAGTTTTCAGTACTCCCTGTTATGAGGGACCCCTACATGGGAAGCACTCCTACACTGACCACTTGAGACATCATGCCTGCCTATCAAGGTTCTCCTGATTCTGCCTCTACTTCCCTGACACCTCCTTCATCATCATTTTTGGGGACTCCTCTATTCTTTATTATAGATCTCCATGCCCCAATGGCCTGTAAAACATTGTTTTGCTTCTCATGGCTACAATGATTACCTTGTTCTATTGACAACATAGTCTACATATCAAGCTTCACTCCTTTATCCCAGGCCCAGCTTTTATCATTATCATCTCTCTTTTCAGATTCCTTGAATTAATGTCAGTCTTAACATCCTACAATATTTTCACATGCATCCCCCCTTAAATACAATATGTTCTCTATCTACAACTTTCTTATTGATACCAGCAATCTTTTCCTTTGTTAAGCTCTTTAAAAATGAGGATGGTAAACTATAGGAGAAAAGTAAATGAGAGGGAGGAAGAGGGATTTTTCAATAAATTTAAATTTTAAATTTATGGAGAGTTACTACAGGGTCATATATTTTATAAAACAGTTTATGTATATTATTATATTTAGTCCTATTCAGTTCATTTCTGTTCTTTATTTTCTGTACCACTAAAGTAGTTCATGGCCATCAAGAAATCAAGCATTTTAATTAGAGATGCTCAGGCCCTGGGAGTGTCATGCTCAAGCCTGGTAGGAGTGAACTAGGGGGCAAAACCCTCCACTGTGAATCCCACTGATGCTGCTAGTAGACAACACTGTGCCATTTTCTGTCCCTACACATGTCAATAAAATGAACTGTTCTGGCAGCCATAAGAGGGCTGGTGTCCAGATTGATTTAGGAAAGTGTGTTTAGGAATGTTCTACCTTCTTCATAGTCTCTTTGTTGTAATACCATAAAACAAATTATCAATCAAAAATGAATACAAATGACTCATTTGATTCATTAATATGAATGAATCATTGGGTGAAAAGGATGTGGGCAGGGTGAGAATCCTTGTTTTCCTGGGTCTGGTACTCCATGCACATGCTGACTTGCCACAAATACCTAGATTTCTTTGCAAGGACAAGCAAATATTCAAACATAAAAAATACTCACTGAATGGATGATAGAATTTCAGAAGAAAAAATAAAATGCTTTATGTTATAAGCTTATGATTATGAGGGACCCCTACATGGGAAGCACTCCTACACTGACCACTTGAGACATCATGCCTGCCTATCAAGGTTCTCCTGATTCTGCCTCTACTTCCCTGACACCTCCTTCATCATCATTTTTGGGGACTCCTCTATTCTTTATTATAGATCTCCATGCCCCAATGGCCTGTAAAACATTGTTTTGCTTCTCATGGCTACAATGATTACCTTGTTCTATTGACAACATAGTCTACATATCAAGCTTCACTCCTTTATCCCAGGCCCAGCTTTTATCATTATCATCTCTCTTTTCAGATTCCTTGAATTAATGTCAGTCTTAACATCCTACAATATTTTCACATGCATCCCCCCTTAAATACAATATGTTCTCTATCTACAACTTTCTTATTGATACCAGCAATCTTTTCCTTTGTTAAGCTCTTTAAAAATGAGGATGGTAAACTATAGGAGAAAAGTAAATGAGAGGGAGGAAGATGGATTTTCAATAAATTTAAATTTTAAATTTATGGAGAGTTACTACAGGGTCATATATTTTATAAAACAGTTTATGTATATTATTATATTTAGTCCTATTCAGTTCATTTCTGTTCTTTATTTTCTGTACCACTAAAGTAGTTCATGGCCATCAAGAAATCAAGCATTTTAATTAGAGATGCTCAGGCCCTGGGAGTGTCATGCTCAAGCCTGGTAGGAGTGAACTAGGGGGCAAAACCCTCCACTGTGAATCCCACTGATGCTGCTAGTAGACAACACTGTGCCATTTTCTGTCCCTACACATGTCAATAAAATGAACTGTTCTGGCAGCCATAAGAGGGCTGGTGTCCAGATTGATTTAGGAAAGTGTGTTTAGGAATGTTCTACCTTCTTCATAGTCTCTTTGTTGTAATACCATAAAACAAATTATCAATCAAAAATGAATACAAATGACTCATTTGATTCATTAATATGAATGAATCATTGGGTGAAAAGGATGTGGGCAGGGTGAGAATCCTTGTTTTCCTGGGTCTGGTACTCCATGCACATGCTGACTTGCCACAAATACCTAGATTTCTTTGCAAGGACAAGCAAATATTCAAACATAAAAAATACTCACTGAATGGATGATAGAATTTCAGAAGAAAAAATAAAATGCTTTATGTTATAAGCTAGAACTCATCAGAAGTATTACTTACTAAGATAACCTAGTTTTCTTTGTAATTCAACATTGTGTGAAATAACAGCTTAGTTTTTTTATTTCTGCAACTTTTGCTATACTTTCAAAAGTTTTAGCATACATATGGGAATAACCAAGAGTTTTTCAGGTCAGCTGCTCTGAGGAAGGGTCGCATGTTTCCAAATACACTGAATTATGATTATTTTAGTGAAACGGTTTCCGATGGTTCCTTAGAACAAAGAACTTATCCGCTGGACACTCGTGTTTCTACACTTCTAGAAAAAACCTCTGTGTTCTCTAAACAAGGAACTGCAAAGAATAAAAGAAGTCTCATCAACTATCCAATCAAGGGCCAAACAGGGCATGAAATCTTTAAAACAACTTGAATCAATGCTACGGAAAACATTCAACATGGTAAGCATTCTGCAGAGGGGTTCCTTGCTTTTCACATGAATAAAAGAGGTAATCTCTGAAATGAGGAATGAGTTCTGATATATCACACTTTATAAGAACAAGACTCATGACTTCTGTGTTCTAGGTGGCTACAAATTTTGCGAGTCTAGTCATTCATAGTGTTAGATTTCTACTGTGAGTCATAATTCCAGTGCAATTTTTGACACGTGCTGCCTTCCCTGCATTGCACACAATGCTTTCCTCTTCCTGACCACAGGTGTTTGAAAATATTTTTAAGGGTAAAAGAACTAGAGAATAGAATTTCTAAGATAAATGGTTTCTCCAAAGTATTCCAGGGCATTCACTAGTGAAATTCTGCCTGTATGCTTTCTCTGTTCTCCTCAAACCAAATGATGATGGTGGGAAGGAAGAAAAGAGAAAGTCAAAACCAAACTTGAGTTTTCAGCCTAATGTCTGGATTCCTAATAGGTTTCTTATAGTCTGGCTCCAAACTCCATGTCTAGAGTTTTCTATTCATGTGTCTTCCTAATGTTAATTTGATAATTAGAAAAACAAAGAGAAGGAAACAGTAATAAACTTATAGGACATTATTATCCGGTATTCAGGTTGCACATGCTGACTTGCCACAAATACCTAGATTTCTTTGCAAGGACAAGCAAATATTCAAACATAAAAAATACTCACTGAATGGATGATAGAATTTCAGAAGAAAAAATAAAATGCTTTATGTTATAAGCTAGAACTCATCAGAAGTATTACTTACTAAGATAACCTAGTTTTCTTTGTAATTCAACATTGTGTGAAATAACAGCTTAGTTTTTTTATTTCTGCAACTTTTGCTATACTTTCAAAAGTTTTAGCATACATATGGGAATAACCAAGAGTTTTTCAGGTCAGCTGCTCTGAGGAAGGGTCGCATGTTTCCAAATACACTGAATTATGATTATTTTAGTGAAACGGTTTCCGATGGTTCCTTAGAACAAAGAACTTATCCGCTGGACACTCGTGTTTCTACACTTCTAGAAAAAACCTCTGTGTTCTCTAAACAAGGAACTGCAAAGAATAAAAGAAGTCTCATCAACTATCCAATCAAGGGCCAAACAGGGCATGAAATCTTTAAAACAACTTGAATCAATGCTACGGAAAACATTCAACATGGTAAGCATTCTGCAGAGGGGTTCCTTGCTTTTCACATGAATAAAAGAGGTAATCTCTGAAATGAGGAATGAGTTCTGATATATCACACTTTATAAGAACAAGACTCATGACTTCTGTGTTCTAGGTGGCTACAAATTTTGCGAGTCTAGTCATTCATAGTGTTAGATTTCTACTGTGAGTCATAATTCCAGTGAAATTTTTTGACACGTGCTGCCTTCCCTGCATTGCACACAATGCTTTCCTCTTCCTGACCACAGGTGTTTGAAAATATTTTTAAGGGTAAAAGAACTAGAGAATAGAATTTCTAAGATAAATGGTTTCTCCAAAGTATTCCAGGGCATTCACTAGTGAAATTCTGCCTGTATGCTTTCTCTGTTCTCCTCAAACCAAATGATGATGGTGGGAAGGAAGAAAAGAGAAAGTCAAAACCAAACTTGAGTTTTCAGCCTAATGTCTGGATTCCTAATAGGTTTCTTATAGTCTGGCTCCAAACTCCATGTCTAGAGTTTTCTATTCATGTGTCTTCCCTAATGTTAATTTGATAATTAGAAAAAAACAAAGAGAAGGAAACAGTAATAAACTTATAGGACATTATTATCCTTTCGGTATTCAGGTTGAAGTTGATGCCTGGAAGGAGAACTACAAGCACATCACGTGGAGAGGACTCAAATCACTGAAGTCAAATGATGATGATAAGCGCCATTGTGCATTTCATAACTTGTTCCATTGCCTGAGCAGGGATGCAAGTAAAGTTGACATTTACGTAAAGGCAAGTATGTGCCGATTCCATTACGACATATGCTAGGTCCATGTCCGTCCTATCCAGTTCTGTGGTGGTTCTTAGTGATCCATCCCATAGAAAGTTTCTTTGAGTTTTATAGCTTTTTAATGCATATTTGGATGTAATGGGCCGCATCTTTAAAAAAAACTGAACACAGACTCTGTAGAGATGTCAAAATCTAAGAGGGAATTTGTCACTGTATCTTATCTTCATTTAATAGAAAAAGTAAATAAAATCCATTCCTACCACTAAGAGAAAGACAGTTCTGTTAAAAACAATCACAAATTGTAGATGCTGACATGGCAAAAAAAGACTATTATGAGCTTACTCAAGAATGTTGTCCTTGACCTCCTGGGCTGCTATAACAAAATATCACAAACTTCTAAACAATAGAAATGGGTTTTCACAGTGGGGTCAGTCAGGGTTCTTTCTGGTCACACTTCTTACTGTATCCTCACAAATAAAGAAAGGTTAGGGAGCTCTGTGTGTCTCATACATAAGCAGTCATCTCCTACAGGAGGCTCCATCAATTTCATCACCTCCGTAAGGCCCCATCTATGGACACCATCACCACAGGCAGTCAGGATTGCATCTTGTGAAGTTTCTGGGGGACACGGAGGTTGAGACCTAAGCAGATACAAATGGGAACTGGCTCCATCCTCCTCCAGTGGTTGTCTTCAGCCAAGCTCCACTGCATCCTCACTTCCTGCTTCATCTTGAAATCGTTCCATATGTTCTATCTCTCTGGGTTTAACAAGTCAAGCTCAGTAATGCATCACTCCATCTCATATTCAGCCTATTTACTCTTTCTGTCTCCCCTACTGAGGCCTAAGGTACCAACCAGAGAAGGCAGAGATGTCCTTTCTGCAAGGTTCCTTCTCCATTCCTCTTTGGATCTTCACCCTTCTGGCCATGTTGGAAAGGCTTAGAGGGTGACAAGAGGGGAAAGTTCTCACATCACTGACTTACATGGTCTCATTGTAGTCTTATTGTGGTCAAGAGCTCTGACCTAGAATTTCCCTTGACAAGTGTCTCTCTTGTGGGCCACCCTTGGGATTCTCCAGGATATTCACAAGTTGGGGATACCCGACTACATAGTTTCTTTTTTAACTAGGTAAAATGTGTTCTGGGACCCACAGCTCACTGCTTACACTATTTTTCACAGCCTCCCTCTTTCTTTCGTTCTGCAAACATCCTAAAATTAAGTGGCTTAGGTCATCTGTCTAGAACCGACCCACAGGAAAGTCATACATCATAAACACTTCAAACAATTGAATAACAAAAATACTGTGTGTACCTGACCCCATCTGGGGATCTCTGGGCAACTGTCCACCTGGCCACATACACACAGAGTAGATCAGAAAGTTGGATTCATAAAGAGACCCTTATCTGAAGAGTAAGATATAATTCCCTCTCCTTTTAGAGTAACTCTCTTTGTCAATTTGTCTAATTTAGCCTTACAGACATCTCCTCCTCACCACAGAATCAAGGCAACTTTTTCCTCATAAAAAGATACTTTTCAGATACATAGAAACACTGTCCAGCAAAATCAAGCTCTTCCCTCAAAGCCAGGGTTATCTTTTCCTAGGCCGTTCTCTTGCCTCTAGCTGTGATGACCCAAACCTTTAAGAACACAACAGAATACTCTACCCCAAACTAACCTATCAAATCATTCCTTTTGCTCCTGCATGTACACAAAATGTCAGCTTTCTTTCAGAAGATCACTGGAAAAACCTGTATGTACTTTCTCTCCAAAGCACGTATTGTTGAAAACATCTAATTTTACTGTGTTACTTTCTTATCTTTCTTTCCTTCATTGTCTAGGAATTTCCATCAGGAAGATAATGTTTATTATATGGGAAATTTGACAATACGGTGGACAGTGTAATTCAAGAAAACATACCTTCATATTACCTTTTTCTTCGTCTTCCCTGCTGATGCCTACGGTACCACCTAGAGAAGGCAGAGATGTCCTTTCTGCAAGGTTCCTTCTCCATTCCTCTTTGGATCTTCACCCTTCTGGCCATGTTGGAAAGGCTTAGAGGGTGACAAGAGGGGAAAGTTCTCACATCACTGACTTACATGGTCTCATTGTAGTCTTATTGTGGTCAAGAGCTCTGACCTAGAATTTCCCTTGACAAGTGTCTCTCTTGTGGGCCACCCTTGGGATTCTCCAGGATATTCACAAGTTGGGGATACCCGACTACATAGTTTCTTTTTTAACTAGGTAAAATGTGTTCTGGGACCCACAGCTCACTGCTTACACTATTTTTCACAGCCTCCTCTTTCTTTCGTTCTGCAAACATCCTAAAATTAAGTGGCTTAGGTCATCTGTCTAGAACCGACCCACAGGAAAGTCATACATCATAAACACTTCAAACAATTGAATAACAAAAATACTGTGTGTACCTGACCCCATCTGGGGATCTCTGGGCAACTGTCCACCTGGCCACATACACACAGAGTAGATCAGAAAGTTGGATTCATAAAGAGACCCTTATCTGAAGAGTAAGATATAATTCCCTCTCCTTTTAGAGTAACTCTCTTTGTCAATTTGTCTAATTTAGCCTTACAGACATCTCCTCCTCACCACAGAATCAAGGCAACTTTTTCCTCATAAAAAGATACTTTTCAGATACATAGAAACACTGTCCAGCAAAATCAAGCTCTTCCCTCAAAGCCAGGGTTATCTTTTCCTAGGCCGTTCTCTTGCCTCTAGCTGTGATGACCCAAACCTTTAAGAACACAACAGAATACTCTACCCCAAACTAACCTATCAAATCATTCCTTTTGCTCCTGCATGTACACAAAATGTCAGCTTTCTTTCAGAAGATCACTGGAAAAACCTGTATGTACTTTCTCTCCAAAGCACGTATTGTTGAAAACATCTAATTTTACTGTGTTACTTTCTTATCTTTCTTTCCTTCATTGTCTAGGAATTTCCATCAGGGAAGATAATGTTTATTATATGGGAAATTTGACAATACGGTGGACAGTGTAATTCAAGAAAACATACCTTCACTACTAGCCTACACACATTTTAGTTATTCAACTCTTAGAAAGTTTATTCCAAGTATAATCTTAAAACTCTGAATCAACAACAGAAGTGGTGATATTGAAAGGCATCTCCATGCTTGATTGGGACATAGAAACTAAATATTGTAGATTTCAGACAATATTGAGTAGAACCAGAATTGTTCAGTACAGACAGAAAGGAGGAGCTGAAAACAAGATACTTGGGGAAGAATTAACCATTACTCTCCTGCCAGCCAGAGGGCCTCCATTTTTTCCCATTTTACAAATTTCTATGTACGATTGCACTTCAAGAAATAAACATGCTCTAGCAAGAACAGTAGCAGTGCCTACCAAATGGAAGCAAACAAATGAAAAATACATAAATTTCAGTACCATATAGATGTGTACATCACAAAGCATGGACAGACAAGAACTTACTGAGCTTTTCAAACATCTCTATTTGTAGAAGCTTGCTCTCAGGTTGTGAAGAAGAGAGAATGACATAAACATGCCAATTACTATATTACATGGTAGAGCAAAATAAGGACAAGAGATGAACTCAAACAAGGTGCTACAGTGGACTGAAGTAGAGCTAGGAGTCACCTGGATGGGAATACCAGCAGACTTTGGACTGATACAAATGGGATGGCTTTATGATAGAGTTTTGAAAGCCTGATGGGATACTGATATACAAAAACATAAACACAGTATACCTGTCAATTCATTTCAGATCATGTTATGATGTATGTATCTAATACACCTGGGACCAAGGGAACTGAGAGAGCAATATATATATATATATATATATAGCATTTAAGGTATCAGTGAATGATCACGTGTGACCAAGACACAAGAAATGTTATTTTTTTGACAGACATAAAATATCTCTAATGATTTTGCTGCCACGATGTGCTACATACATTACTGTAGGGTTAGAAAGGACAACAACTTATAAGCGTTCTATATTAATTAGGGAGGATCATTTATGCCAATTTGGAGAGCCTGCGGTTATTCTACAAGGCAACAAGAAACCAGAAAGTTTTAGTACAGGAAAGCAGAAGCGACAGAATGAAAACTAATCTCGATTGGGAGGTTGCGGGTATTTGGGCTGGAAGAGGTAAAGAAGCAGTCCAGAAACAGCTGGGAATATTATGACACGAAAAGAAAACCAAAGAGGGCTCTTTCAAGCACAAAGAAGCAAGGGTGTGAGAGATACAGGACAAGAGATAGGCCTTGACCACACAGACAGAATGAGGCAGGCATAAGAGTCAAAACAGCATCCAAAAACATGAAACTAGGTGAATAAGTAAATGGAAAGTCATAGAGAAGAGGAGATAAATTCAGGTTTTTGTCCAAAAGCATCTGGACACTCTTTTTCTGTGTTTCATTGACTTTGTATCAGAAATCATCAGAATATATTAAGCTACTGCAGCAAATCACAGAAATACGTCCACTCAGTAGCCTCTACTAGACTCTATCAAATACTGGAACCAAAGCATTGCTACCCAGTGATAACAAGCGATGAGTTACTAGTCACTTTCAACACTTACATAATAAATACAATAGTAAATCATAGAGGATGAATGGAAATAAAATGAGAACAACCCATTCCTTTTACCAATCAAACCTAAACCAAAACCCAAACAAAACAGAAACAGTGTTCTCCTTAAGCATGTGTCCACTTTCTCCAAGAATTTCTCATTCCTTTTGCCTGAATCCACCCTTGTTTACTATCCCTTCACTGTTTTACACTCAGCAAACCATAAGCTAATCACTAATCAAATAAAAAATTAAAAAGTGTTCATTCCTAAGATAATATTCATATTGATGGACTCATGAAACTGAAAAGATTTCTAATCCCCTGAAAGTAAACTCTGATATTGGAAGGACTTCTCCCAAGCCTCTTTCAAAATGCCAAGTGAGCAGCAAATGTGCCTCTAACTACTCAGATGTCTTCTGCTGTTATCACAATCTATTGTAAGAGTAAAAAGACTCTAAGAAGGATTCAACTTTAGAGCCTGCCCGGTTAGAAAGGACAACAACTTATAAGCGTTCTATATTAATTAGGGAGGATCATTTATGCCAATTTGGAGAGCCTGCGGTTATTCTACAAGGCAACAAGAAACCAGAAAGTTTTAGTACAGGAAAGCAGAAGCGACAGAATGAAAACTAATCTCGATTGGGAGGTTGCGGGTATTTGGGCTGGAAGAGGTAAAGAAGCAGTCCAGAAACAGCTGGGAATATTATGACACGAAAAGAAAACCAAAGAGGGCTCTTTCAAGCACAAAGAAGCAAGGGTGTGAGAGATACAGGACAAGAGATAGGCCTTGACCACACAGACAGAATGAGGCAGGCATAAGAGTCAAAACAGCATCCAAAAACATGAAACTAGGTGAATAAGTAAATGGAAAGTCATAGAGAAGAGGAGATAAATTCAGGTTTTTGTCCAAAAGCATCTGGACACTCTTTTTCTGTGTTTCATTGACTTTGTATCAGAAATCATCAGAATATATTAAGCTACTGCAGCAAATCACAGAAATACGTCCACTCAGTAGCCTCTACTAGACTCTATCAAATACTGGAACCAAAGCATTGCTACCCAGTGATAACAAGCGATGAGTTACTAGTCACTTTCAACACTTACATAATAAATACAATAGTAAATCATAGAGGATGAATGGAAATAAAAATGAGAACAACCCATTCCTTTTACCAATCAAACCTAAACCAAAACCCAAACAAAACAGAAACAGTGTTCTCCTTAAGCATGTGTCCACTTTCTCCAAGAATTTCTCATTCCTTTTGCCTGAATCCACCCTTGTTTACTATCCCTTCACTGTTTTACACTCAGCAAACCATAAGCTAATCACTAATCAAATAAAAAATTAAAAAGTGTTCATTCCTAAGATAATATTCATATTGATGGACTCATGAAACTGAAAAGATTTCTAATCCCCTGAAAGTAAACTCTGATATTGGAAGGACTTCTCCCAAGCCTCTTTCAAAATGCCAAGTGAGCAGCAAATGTGCCTCTAACTACTCAGATGTCTTCTGCTGTTATCACAATCTATTGTAATAGTAAAGACAGGAAAGACAAATGACGCAATGAAAGATGTTAAGAAGGAAATGCATGGACAAATGGAAAAAATAACATATGTTTTAAACATGGATCTCTGCATGCATGCCATACCAAGTGTGAAGGGAGCCTAGGGTGGAGTTTTTCAGGAAAGCACTATGTGAATTACACTGAGAAGTCTTATTCAACTCAACTGTTTAAAAATGATTCATTGCTTCTAAGACTAAGAATCACTTGTCCAATTTAACTTCACTAAATTGAAAAATGGTGGCAAAACTCATCACAATACAGTAAAGTAATTATCCTCCAGTGGAAGTAAATTCATTAATTGAAAAAAAGAAAAACAAATATACTTACTTCATATTTGAACCCTGCTAAGAGATCTTAAAATTCTCATCACAAGAAAATAATGGTAACAATATCCTGTCAGAAGTAAGTCAGACTTACTGTGCAGATTATTTTGTAGTATTCACATATGTCAAATAATTATGGTGTACACCTGAAACTAATATAACATGATTTGAATGTTATATATGCATGATGATCACATAATTATTATGTTAAATATATATAACATATGTAGGAATATGTGTGTATGTATGTATGTATATATATATATATATATATATGAACAAATATGTACTCACACCAATATATGAAATCTTTTTTAAAGGAATATTCTTATTTTTGAATAAAGAAAGCAGCTCAACTGATACTGTTTGATTTTTTCCCCCACAGGTACATTCTACCCATCAATTTGTGTCTAAAATCTTATATCCACATGTACTTATGCTGATCTAAAACAGAAAAGCATCTTAAGCTTGCATCATTAAATGCAGAAAGTTTTGTTGCATGGCTATTAAAACCACTAAACTCTGAAACCTGTAGCCCTGCCCAGTACTCTGCAACTGGTCATTTATCAAATATTTACTTAATCGTCCTTTGACTCAGACACTCTTATAGGTGCTTCATTTACATCAGTAAACAAAGCGGAGAGACACTTGTCCTTCATGGAACATATATTTGGGGGAAGACATATAATCGACAATAAACATTAATCCAAGTACCTTGTATAGTAATGTTAACACATGATCTGTACTATGGTATAAGACATGAATATTCTGAAAAGTTTTCCTCTATTCAGTTGAACTGATTTCATAAATCATTTAGGGTGAACTTACCGAAACTGGGCTTCACAATTGGGTTGCATCACACGGTAAAAAATCTGCCTGCAACACAGTATACCCAGACTTGATTCCTGGGTCAAGAAAATGACCTGGTGGAGTTCACTATAATTGAAAAATGAAAAATGCAGAAAAAAATCACTTGTCCAATTTAACTTCACTAAATTGAAAAATGGTGGCAAAACTCATCACAATACAGTAAAGTAATTATCCTCCAGTGGAAGTAAATTCATTAATTGAAAAAAAGAAAAACAAATATACTTACTTCATATTTGAACCCTGCTAAGAGATCTTAAAATTCTCATCACAAGAAAATAATGGTAACAATATCCTGTCAGAAGTAAGTCAGACTTACTGTGCAGATTATTTTGTAGTATTCACATATGTCAAATAATTATGGTGTACACCTGAAACTAATATAACATGATTTGAATGTTATATATGCATGATGATCACATAATTATTATGTTAAATATATATAACATATGTAGGAATATGTGTGTATGTATGTATGTATATATATATATATATATATATGAACAAATATGTACTCACACCAATATATGAAATCTTTTTTAAAGGAATATTCTTATTTTTGAATAAAGAAAGCAGCTCAACTGATACTGTTTGATTTTTTCCCCCACAGGTACATTCTACCCATCAATTTGTGTCTAAAATCTTATATCCACATGTACTTATGCTGATCTAAAACAGAAAAGCATCTTAAGCTTGCATCATTAAATGCAGAAAGTTTTGTTGCATGGCTATTAAAACCACTAAACTCTGAAACCTGTAGCCCTGCCCAGTACTCTGCAACTGGTCATTTATCAAATATTTACTTAATCGTCCTTTGACTCAGACACTCTTATAGGTGCTTCATTTACATCAGTAAACAAAGCGGAGAGACACTTGTCCTTCATGGAACATATATTTGGGGGAAGACATATAATCGACAATAAACATTAATCCAAGTACCTTGTATAGTAATGTTAACACATGATCTGTACTATGGTATAAGACATGAATATTCTGAAAAGTTTTCCTCTATTCAGTTGAACTGATTTCATAAATCATTTAGGGTGAACTTACCGAAACTGGGCTTCACAATTGGGTTGCATCACACGGTAAAAAATCTGCCTGCAACACAGTATACCCAGACTTGATTCCTGGGTCAAGAAAATGCCCTGGAGAAGGGAATGGCTGAACACTCCAGTATTCTTACCTGGAAAATTCCATGGACAGAGGCCCCTGGTGGGCTACAGTACATGGCATCGCCGAGAATCAAACACAACTGAGTGACTAACTCAGTACTTTCTAAACTACACTACCCCCAAATTAAGTAACATTTTATGCAGAGAATTTTGATAATTCTATCTCTGAAAGAACTAATTTTCAAGTTATTTACATTTTACAACACTTTCAATGCCCCAAATTATATAATTTAAAAATATTAAAAATGCATCTCATAATTTGTGACATTTTAAAAATATACACAAAGTATAAATTAAATAAGTGAGATATATAGTAATAAAAATGCTATCACTCTTCCCGAAGGGATGAGGACATTAATTTTTAAGGAGACTACACTAATGGATTCAGTATGTCCACATGTAACTATAACAACCATGGTCGTTTATCATAATATAGTGATTTCTTTGACGTGCAATTTAAAGCAAAGCTCTCATAATACCACAAGTGGCCTGAAATAAAATGCTATCTGAATATCTTTCTTTATAGGCATATATAAGATTTTGTAAGCTCAAATAAGTGATCGCTTATCAGTCCTTTTATTATTCCATCAATTCATCTGCTTCAAAATAATCCAAACAATAGATTACTTCTGTTCAGTCGTTTAAATCTCAAGTCATAACAAAAGAAGAGCAATGGCCTACAAGAATAAACAACATGGAGTATAGATATCATCTGAATTGCCATATTTAACTCTGAAACCTGTAGCCCTGCCCAGTACTCTGCAACTGGTCATTTATCAAATATTTACTTAATCGTCCTTTGACTCAGACACTCTTATAGGTGCTTCATTTACATCAGTAAACAAAGCGGAGAGACACTTGTCCTTCATGGAACATATATTTGGGGGAAGACATATAATCGACAATAAACATTAATCCAAGTACCTTGTATAGTAATGTTAACACATGATCTGTACTATGGTATAAGACATGAATATTCTGAAAAGTTTTCCTCTATTCAGTTGAACTGATTTCATAAATCATTTAGGGTGAACTTACCGAAACTGGGCTTCACAATTGGGTTGCATCACACGGTAAAAAATCTGCCTGCAACACAGTATACCCAGACTTGATTCCTGGGTCAAGAAAATGCCCTGGAGAAGGGAATGGCTGAACACTCCAGTATTCTTACCTGGAAAATTCCATGGACAGAGGCCCCTGGTGGGCTACAGTACATGGCATCGCCGAGAATCAAACACAACTGAGTGACTAACTCAGTACTTTCTAAACTACACTACCCCCAAATTAAGTAACATTTTATGCAGAGAATTTTGATAATTCTATCTCTGAAAGAACTAATTTTCAAGTTATTTACATTTTACAACACTTTCAATGCCCCAAATTATATAATTTAAAAATATTAAAAATGCATCTCATAATTTGTGACATTTTAAAAATATACACAAAGTATAAATTAAATAAGTGAGATATATAGTAATAAAAATGCTATCACTCTTCCCGAAGGGATGAGGACATTAATTTTTAAGGAGACTACACTAATGGATTCAGTATGTCCACATGTAACTATAACAACCATGGTCGTTTATCATAATATAGTGATTTCTTTGACGTGCAATTTAAAGCAAAGCTCTCATAATACCACAAGTGGCCTGAAATAAAATGCTATCTGAATATCTTTCTTTATAGGCATATATAAGATTTTGTAAGCTCAAATAAGTGATCGCTTATCAGTCCTTTTATTATTCCATCAATTCATCTGCTTCAAAATAATCCAAACAATAGATTACTTCTGTTCAGTCGTTTAAATCTCAAGTCATAACAAAAGAAGAGCAATGGCCTACAAGAATAAACAACATGGAGTATAGATATCATCTGAATTGCCATCTTTCACCTAGAGACACACAGTGACCTAGACCGGGGAAACCAGTTTTGCTTTCTCAAACACAACATCAGGGACCAGTAGGAGCCCAAGCAGCACTAGACAAGTCAAACAGATCAAAATAATATGGTAAAGGCTTTAAAATTAAACTGTTACTAGAAACACAGCCCACCAACAAAGCCTGGAGGGCAACAATAAATCTAAACAGGATGACTTTCTGGTAAAACAAGATCTAAATATGATCCCAGAGTCTTCTAACATAAGACAAAATATCCAATCGAAAACTAAAAATGACTTGTCATACCAAGAACCTAGAAAAGGAAAACTGGACTGAGGAAAGACAACCATCAGTGTCAACACTGAAATTAATCAATGCTTTATCTAACAAAAGTTTAAGCAGCTATCATTTAAAAAAAATAAAGATAAATTACAAATTCTCTTGAAATAATTGGAAAAAAATCTTATCAGAGAAACAGAAGCTACAAAAAAAAAGTGAATTAAAATTACATAAATTAAAAGTACAATAGGAAAAAAATATCCACACAGTAGAGATAACAAAAGATAAGAATCAGGGAATTTCAGGATGAAATATAATTCATGGAATCTGAACAATAAAGAATAGAGACTGATAAGAAAAGTAGAAAAGAACAGAGCCCCTGTAAATTGTGAGATAACAATAAGAAAACCCAATATTCGTCATATCATATTTCCAGAAAAAATGGAAGGAAAATGGGTCTGAAAAACTGCTCCAAAAAATAATGGCTGGGGCTTCCCCTGGTGGTCCAGTGGGTAGGGACACCGCCTTGCAGTGCAAGGGGCGCAGGTTCGATCTCTGGCCTGGGAAGATCCCATGTGCCGTGGAGCAGCTGGACCGATGTGTCCAATTACTGAGCCGGAGCTCTGGAGCGCATGTGCCCAGAGCCGGCGCTTTGCAACAATGAACACCACCGCGATGGGAGGCCCAGGAGCCAGGGAACAAAGACATGAAAATAATCCAAACAATAGATTACTTCTGTTCAGTCGTTTAAATCTCAAGTCATAACAAAAGAAGAGCAATGGCCTACAAGAATAAACAACATGGAGTATAGATATCATCTGAATTGCCATCTTTCACCTAGAGACACACAGTGACCTAGACCGGGGAAACCAGTTTTGCTTTCTCAAACACAACATCAGGGACCAGTAGGAGCCCAAGCAGCACTAGACAAGTCAAACAGATCAAAATAATATGGTAAAGGCTTTAAAATTAAACTGTTACTAGAAACACAGCCCACCAACAAAGCCTGGAGGGCAACAATAAATCTAAACAGGATGACTTTCTGGTAAAACAAGATCTAAATATGATCCCAGAGTCTTCTAACATAAGACAAAATATCCAATCGAAAACTAAAAATGACTTGTCATACCAAGAACCTAGAAAAGGAAAACTGGACTGAGGAAAGACAACCATCAGTGTCAACACTGAAATTAATCAATGCTTTATCTAACAAAAGTTTAAGCAGCTATCATTTAAAAAAAATAAAGATAAATTACAAATTCTCTTGAAATAATTGGAAAAAAATCTTATCAGAGAAACAGAAGCTACAAAAAAAAAGTGAATTAAAATTACATAAATTAAAAGTACAATAGGAAAAAAATATCCACACAGTAGAGATAACAAAAGATAAGAATCAGGGAATTTCAGGATGAAATATAATTCATGGAATCTGAACAATAAAGAATAGAGACTGATAAGAAAAGTAGAAAAGAACAGAGCCCCTGTAAATTGTGAGATAACAATAAGAAAACCCAATATTCGTCATATCATATTTCCAGAAAAAATGGAAGGAAAATGGGTCTGAAAAACTGCTCCAAAAAATAATGGCTGGGGCTTCCCCTGGTGGTCCAGTGGGTAGGGACACCGCCTTGCAGTGCAAGGGGCGCAGGTTCGATCTCTGGCCTGGGAAGATCCCATGTGCCGTGGAGCAGCTGGACCGATGTGTCCAATTACTGAGCCGGAGCTCTGGAGCGCATGTGCCCAGAGCCGGCGCTTTGCAACAATGAACACCACCGCGATGGGAGGCCCGCAGGAGCCAGGGAACAAAGACGGATGAAAATAGAGAAATGAAAGACCAATAGAGGTGGCCTGCCTGCTCCCCTCCCTCCCCAACCTGACCCCCGCCCAAAATAAATAAATAAATCTTAAAAAATAATAATAATAATAATAATAATGGCTGAAAACTTTGTAAATGGGGAAAAAGACACAAACATGCAGATTCAAAAAGCACAACAACTCTAAATATGATTAATCCAAAGAAATCCACACCGCAATACATCATAATTATATTTCAGAAAATGAGAGACAAAGGAAAATTTTTGAAAACAGCCAGGGAGAAATGGTGTTCTACCTGTAGGGAAACATTAGCTCCTAGGTCTCTGGATTTCTCTTACAAATTCTGCAGGCTTTATGAAAGTCGTTAAGTCCTGATAAAGAGAACTGACTACCACAAGTTCTTCATCTAGTTAAATTACCCTTTAGGGGTGAAGGGGAAATAAAAGCAATTTCAGATAAAGAAAAATCAGAGAATTTGTCCCTAGCAGATTGACTCTAATAAAGTGTCTAAAGAAAATCTGCAGAGAAAGGGAATACTAAAAGAAAGACACTCAGAATATTAGGAGAAGAGAAGCATGGAAAAAAATAAGTATATGCAATACAGTCTCCTTTTCTTCATGACATTTATAACCCACATACAATGACTGTAACAAAAATTATAATACCATCTGATACCCACAAGAAAGGCATTTAAAGGTAGGGAAAGCCCTAAATAGAAGTGTCCACTCCTCATCACAAAATGTAAAAGGCTGATTCCAAAACAGGTTGTGATAAATCATATTTAGACAGATGACAGATCAAGAACCAGATACAGAACAGAGAGAGATACTTGGAAGTACCAGAAATAGAATGAAATCCTAAAAAAAAAAACAAAAAAAAAAACTGTTCAAGTAACACAAAAAGTCAAGAAAAGAGAAACAGAGAAATAATTACAAGAAGAACTAACAAAAAGCAAATAAGAAAATGTCAGACTTAAGCAACATCATAGCATTAATCACCTAAAATATAAATGGCTAAATATACCAATCAAAAGAAAGAGTTGGTACATTTTAAAAAATGATGTGCTATATGTTATTTCAAAGAAACTCACTAATGGCATGGATATATAGACAATAAAATAATAAAAAATATGTTAAGATCAGATAAAGTAGACTTCAAAGCAAAACAACTCCTAGAGACAACACAAAGGCATTACATAAGGATGAAAGAATCAATCCAGAAGGATTGCATAATAATCCTAAATATGTGTACACCAAACAACACAGGTCAAACATGAAGTAAAAATGGGTATAACTGCAAGGAAAAATAAGTAAATTTGCAATTATAATTAGAAGCTTTAACATCCTTCTCAGAATCTGGCAGAACTACTAAACAGGAAATTAGTAAGAATAATAAGATCTGAACAACACAACAAAACATGGCTTAAATTATATATATATATATAAACACTCCTACCACAATGGTAGAATATATGCTATTTTCCCCAAGTGCCCAGGGATATTCACCAAGATATATCATATTCTGAGCCACAAAACAAAGCTCAATGAACCTGAAAGTATTGAAACCATATAGTGTGTCCTCTGAGTGTAATGGGAGATAACATGGGGACAATAAGAAAATCTCTAAATGTGTAAATTAAACAACAGGTTTCTACATATGTCACACATTAAAAAGGAAATTGCAATGGATTTAAAAAATACATAGCACTTAATGAAAACAAAAGCACATATCAAAAAATCTGAAATGTAGATAAAGCATTGCTGTGAGGGGAATTTTAAGCACCAAATGCTTATATCTACCAGAAATAAAGGGCTGAGATCAAAAGTAAAATTCCATACCTCAAGACACTAGAATACTGCTTGTTACAAAGCACATTCCAAATAAAAAGATGTCATAGTTGATAAAAAGAAAAAAAAAAGAAACTAAAAGAAGAAGTTAAATAACCCTACCATTGGCAGAAATTAGGGGATAATAAAAACAAGAGTAGAAATTAATGGAAATAGCAAAAGTCATTAAAACAAGATTGACAAAAAAAGAAGACACAAACAACTATTATTAGGAATGAAATAGGGCATATCACTATAGATCATACAGTTCTTAAAATTATTAGCAAGAGAATATTATAATTTTATACTCATGGCATCGATAACTTAGAAGATATGAACAGTTACTTAAAAATTCATAAATTACCATAACTCAACCAAGAGGAATTAGATTATTTGCACAGTCCCATAACCTTTGATGACATTGCAACTATAATATAAAACTTCTGAAAAGTAACTCTTCAATACCATATGATTTTACTGGTGAATTCTAGCAAACACTAAAAATTTTACACAATCTCTTCATGAAAATAAATGAGTAGGAAATCTTCCCAATTATTTTGATGTGGCTAGTATTGTCCTATACCAAAACCAGACAAAGGTAATAAATAATACAAAAAGTACAAGTCAGCCAACTAAATCAGTGTACAAAAGCATGTCTTGATAGACTATGGTCCTTTCCTAAGTCTGGTCATACTACCTGTCTCTTCAAATGGTGTAAGTAATACAGTCAGTTGGGGTCTCAGTTATAATATTATCATAACAGCAATATAGTGACAAATGCCCATCTCTGAATCAAATCAGAAATTGACTTTTGCCATTTAAGCTAATCACGCCAAGGGTCATTCTAAATGTCTATTAAAAACAAATACAATTACATTTATAGGATAAAGAAAACATATCAACAGCGCAGAAATGATGTGTTTAATATTCTTTATTTGCTCCTCTACAACCACTCTTGATCATTTTCTACCACATTATGAATCTTTGAAGACTGACCAAACCAGATTGCATTCCTTTGGCTCTCCTGGCTTCTGACTTCTACCTGAGTTTGGCCAATGGTAGACACTAGCAAGAGACTGGAGAGTCAGTGGAGAAAGAGATTAGTGGATTGATTTTTCCCTCTGACTCCTTTACGGCTGGGAAGTGGCCAAATTCCTCCACTGAAGCCCAGAGCTCTGGTCAGAGGCCCTCACCTTCAGCTGAAGCTACCTACAAGTCTCTCTAGAGACTGCAAATTTGTCTCTTTTCCTTTGCCCTGTGGGCCTAAATGTGTTTCTGCCTCCTTGTTCTTGCCTGTCTCCAAGAGTTTTTCTATTCTTTTTCAGCTGTCCTTAACTCTGATACAACTTCCAACAACCCCTTAAGTTTATTAAGCTGTCTTTATTTTCCTTACCTGGGTAAATCATCTTCTTTACTGACCATAATAGAGGTGGCTATGGAACTGCGAGGTGAAGATGGCCCCTCAAGGATCCATCACTAAAGTGCTCACAGAAAAAGACACATGTAACCCATTGTTCCTTGCAGTACTATTTACAATAGCTAGAACATGGAAGCTACCTAGATGTCCATTGACAGAAGAATGGATAAAGAAGCTGCAGTATGTATATACAATGGAATATTAGTCAGTCATAAAAAGGAATGCATTTGAGTCAGTTCTAATGAGGTGGATAAACCTAGAACCTGTTATACAGAATGAAGTAAGTCAGAAAGAGAAAGATAAATATTGTCATACTAACACATATATATGGAATCTCAAAAAGATGGTACTGATAAATGTATATGCAGAGCAGCAATGGAGAAACAGACATTGAGAACAGATTTAAGGACACTGGAGGGAGGGAGGAATAGATAAGAAGTATGGTAAGAACAACGTGGAAACTTACATTACCACGTGTAAAATAGATAACCAACAGGAATCTGCTGTAAGACTCAGGGAACTCAAACAGGCACTCTGCAACAACCCAGAGGGGTGAGTTGGGAAGGGCAGGGAATGGGAGGGAAGCTCAAGAGGGAGGGAACATGTGTATACCAATGATTGATTCAGGTTGATGTGTGGCAGTAAACAATAAAACTCTATAAAAATATATATAAATTAATAAAATCTGAAAAAAAGTGCACACAACAAGAGAGGGACATCTTTTCCTGACTTCAAAACCATAAACACAAGAGCATGTCACAGATCATATGAAAATAAATGCTAAAAAAAATAAAAAGCAATGATTTAAGAAAGAATTTGGTTGAAGAGTACAAATTTTAAAGTCTAAGATGGGTAAGGTCTGAGAATCTAATGTGTAACATGGTGGTGATGGTTTCTGAATGTATTATTGACATTTGTCAAGAGAGTAAAACTTATATGTTTTCATCAAAAAAGACTTCAAATGGTAAATAGGAGAGGTAATAGATGTGTTAATTTGATAAGGGGAATCCTTTCATAATGTATAGTTATCTAAGTATCTTGACAATTTTATTTAAGTACATGTCAATAAAACTGATAAAAGACAACAGTCATGGATTTAGATACTTTCTATATAATTTTGAATAGATTTCAGCCATTACTCCTGGCATGGGATGGGTTTTATTATTATTATTATTATTCCAGGTAATTATGCAGTGAGATTCATTGGATATTCAGAAAAAGAAGAAACCTTGGCAATCATTTAGACTCTCCTCCCATTTTAGAGGCATATAAATAAATCCAAGAATGATTATGTCACTTATCTAAACTCAAAGAACTCCACTGCAAAAGTAGAAACAGAAACCAAGTTTCCTAAGTTTAATTGAACGTGCATTCCAATAAGCTACACTATCTGTCTGAAACTTGACTTCTCAAGTTACATGCAGTTCTCAGCATGTACTGTTGCAAATCTTGCTCTCTCTCATAAGTCTGTTGGCCTTATAATTTTAAATATGCTACAAGCATATATGACTTGTGCTTGAGAGGTAAAATTACAACAAACAAACAAATGCCATACCCTAAACAGCCTGGAAAGCAGAATTGTACAGTAGATATTGACAAAGGGCATATTTTTTGCTGTGGTTACTGAAGATCTAGAAAATAGCATCTTTTGGAATTTACAAAAACTGAAACTGAATAGTTCAGCTATTTCTAAAAAGTCTCATTAATTTTATTCCTATTATGTACAAGTTACATTGTTTGAATTGCCAAATAAATTCTGCTACGTGACCATTAAGTTTCCACAGATCCCTAAATGTCTGTGTTTCTGACAATCGCTCTCTTCCTAGGTTATGCAATTACCAGCAAAGCTCCTTTAGGCAGGCTCATACATCATCCATGAACTCAGCCAAATATCACATATCATATGTCAATATTTCTGCTTAGATATCCTACATGCATTTTCAGACAATTTTTATTTGGAAGCTAAAGTGACTCTCAGACAATATTTTGAAAATATCTCCTTTCCTCTGGGCTCTATGCCTTTGTTTATAGATGTCCCTCCATAACTCAACATAGAGGATAAAATGTACTTTTTATTGGGGTAATTTTTTTCTTTTTTCCTCCCAATTTATTCATCTGGGAAGAGGAAATGAAAAAATATGAACCATGGAGTTGAACATACTATAAACTACATCTATTTTTGACATGCAACAGACCTATGTACTGTTCTTAGAGTTGAGCGGGACACACTGCTTCCATTTGGTTTTTGCTTAGGCTAGGATTCCACACAGTCTATTTCTCTAAACTGACAGCAAAGGCCACAAAGACAATACAGAAAACAAAGCAGATGCCAAGAGCAGGATGGACCCAAACTGATCGAGTAATACTGCTATGATATTTCAGGCTTTCCTTATGGGCCTATGCTTGTCTTGAGTGAAATCTCATAGATTTTCAAATCCTATATACCATCTCATGGCTTCCCCAGTGGCTCAGGGATAAAGAATCTCCCTGCAATGCAGGAGATGTGAGTTCCATCCCTGGTCAGGAGGATTCCCTAGAGAAGAAAATGGCAACCCACTCCATTATTCATGCTGGGAAATTCCATGGACACAGGAGTTTGGCAGGCCACAGTCCATGGGGCACCAGAAGAGTCAGATACAAGTCACTGACTAAACAACAACAAATACACCATCTCTAAGTGAGAAACAAGGACATTTTGTGAACACCTGAGGACCAGTGAGCTACAACTCTGATGAAACGGTGGGTGTTGTTAGGGAGAAAAGGCATTGACCCTGAGAATATAAGTTCTTAGCTCATAAAGACAGGTATCTGAACAAAGGTTAAAAGAAATTATTTCAACAGTGTGAAATACATGCTTCGTATCTTGGAAATCCAATAGTCATTTTGTGTCCCTGATTATCAATTTTGTATTATTCTAATGAGAAGAAAACAGAATAAGGAACACATATTCTTATTGGGAAAAATCATTTTAATTTTATAACGGCCTAAAGAGCACGGTGCCATGGGGAGCCGAGGTGCAAAAGGAAGTGAGTAAGGTGCAGAGGGGAGAGTTCATCTGCTTTGAGAGATTTCTTGAGTCCAATCCCAAACTCCGAGAAGGAGAAAAGCACATGTCTCCACTGTTTACTTCTTCCACACCAAACTGTATCTGAACTCAAGGAAGCCTCCTAACTACAACCATTCAGTTCAAAAATGGGGAAATATGGGCTTCCCTGGTGGTTCAGTGGGTAAAGAATCTGCCTTGCAGTGCAAGGGGCACTGGTTCGATCCCTGGCCCAGGAAGATCCCAGTTGCCACGGAAAGACTGGACCGGTGCATCCAATGATGCCCCAGCGTGCTGGAGCATGTGTGTCCAGAACCGGTGTTCTACTGCCAGAGACAAAAAATGAGAGGTCCACACAGGCCAAAGAATAAAGATGGATGAAAATAAATAAATAAAAGACCAATAAAAGAGGCCATACATTTAAAAAAAAAAAAAAAAAACCACTGGAAAAAAAAAAAGAAGAGTGGGGATGGTGAAGTGGCGTTTGAAACTCACCACCACATTAAACCTGCTTCTGTGAAAAATGAGCTCAAAATTGTTTACACACAAACTTTCAGAGCAAAACCTTTCCCGGGTAATGGATTTCCTATAAAGGGGCAAACAAAGGGAAAAAATGTCCAGGAACTAATTTTCCTATGCCTAGGAAAACTTATACAGTTGTAAAAAGAGATGAGTTAAAATTTAATATATCCCAAGCCACCAAATTATGCATTTTGGTAAAATAAACTTAGCGCTATACATTGATGTTTTAACAAAGACAATGCCACATACTGTCCAATAAACACCATGTTCATAACTGCATTTGAATTTACATAAAGCATTAATGTGCTTATTGGTAGTCAGTGAAACTACAGAAGTGAGGCTTGAAAAAAATTTTATAATGAGTTTAAGTGTGGTTTTGAGTATGATTAGGCCTTTCAGTTTTAATGACAACATTCTTATCTATCATAATAACAAATCATTGACTACTTGATTTCCTCATTTTAAAGCATCTTGGGGACTTCTCTGAAATTTCCTTTTTTAGTCATGTGTTAATTTATTCATGTGTGTATTATTTGCTTTTCTAAGCACAAATTCCATGAGGGCAGGCACTTTGTATTGGGTACAGGCAGAGACAAGTTGCTGAGATGAACGAATGAAATGAAACTATTTCCCTAGATTCATCTTACTTAAAAGTGCAAATGCTAAATCTACAAATAGGGTATGTAAATCTGTGGCTAATCTGTTAGTTAGAATAATCTTAAACTTAAATTACTTCCAAATACCTTTTAATTATCATTAAATCATTAGCTTATAAATTCATTAACAACATGGTACCTATCTTGGTGTCTATACAAAGGAAGTCAGGTTCAAGTATACTTTTCTAAATATAATCCTATAAGGCAAACACTAAGGAGAATAATTCTATGTCTTTAGGTTGATAACCAAAGGCTAATGCAATCTAATAGAGCAAGCTCTTGGCTTGAGAGTCAAGAGACCAAGATTCTAGTCTAAACATTTACTTATTTGTTGTGGGAACTTGTGTGGCCATTTGAACTCTCTGAGCTAAAGTACCATCTGTAAAACATCAAAACTGGATATGATTACTAAGACCTATACTCGCTTTAAAAGTCTATCAGCACAATAAACTGTTAGCTAGGACTTGCCTGGTGATCCAGTGGGTAAGGATACCACCTTGCAGTGCAAGGGGCGCCGGTTCAATTCCTGGCCTGGGAAGATCCCAGGTGCCGTGAAGCGGCTGGACAGATGTGTCCAACTACCGACCTGGAGTTCTGGAGCCCATGCGCCCAGAGCCGGTGCTCTGCAAGAGCAAGGCCACTGTTGTGGGAGGCCCACACAGGCCAAAGAACAAAGATGGATGAAAATAGGTCAATTAAAGACCAACAGAAGTGGCCAAAAAAAAAAAAAAAAGATTAAAAAAAACCTGTTAGAGGAAAACTGCACTATGCATGACAATAGTAGACAACACATATGGTTCTTACAAAGTGCTAGGCATTCTTCTGAGAAAATGGTGAAGGACAGGGAAGCCTGGTGTGCAATAGTCCATGGGGTCACAAAGAGTCTAACACGACTGAGCAACTGAACTGAGTGATGAAACACACAAAACTTTCAAAAAACAAGCCTATGAAGGAGCTTTTAATCTCCCCATATGCTTCTGGAAATTGAGACTAAGACACAACAACTAAACATGAGTAGTTAACAACCCCAAGTAATGCTCCCTGCCTGCCCCATATCCTCCTGGTCTACCACATCTTCCAGATCCACGACATCCAGCTCAAAGCAAGCTGCACTTCTCTCTGGACCATGAGCATGCAAACGTGTTCCCATCTCAGATCCTTTGCACTGGCTGCTCTCTTTGCTTGGGGGATTCTTTCCCTGCTCTTTGCGTGGTTGGTTCCCTTTCATTGCTCAGGTCGCCTATCATAGGTCATTGTCCTGTCCTGATTCCTCTAACTAAAGTCATCACCACACTTAGCCACCTCTTTTCTCCCATTTAATAAAACTTCCAAATACCTTTTAATTATCATTAAATCATTAGCTTATAAATTCATTAACAACATGGTACCTATCTTGGTGTCTATACAAAGGAAGTCAGGTTCAAGTATACTTTTCTAAATATAATCCTATAAGGCAAACACTAAGGAGAATAATTCTATGTCTTTAGGTTGATAACCAAAGGCTAATGCAATCTAATAGAGCAAGCTCTTGGCTTGAGAGTCAAGAGACCAAGATTCTAGTCTAAACATTTACTTATTTGTTGTGGGAACTTGTGTGGCCATTTGAACTCTCTGAGCTAAAGTACCATCTGTAAAACATCAAAACTGGATATGATTACTAAGACCTATACTCGCTTTAAAAGTCTATCAGCACAATAAACTGTTAGCTAGGACTTGCCTGGTGATCCAGTGGGTAAGGATACCACCTTGCAGTGCAAGGGGCGCCGGTTCAATTCCTGGCCTGGGAAGATCCCAGGTGCCGTGAAGCGGCTGGACAGATGTGTCCAACTACCGACCTGGAGTTCTGGAGCCCATGCGCCCAGAGCCGGTGCTCTGCAAGAGCAAGGCCACTGTTGTGGGAGGCCCACACAGGCCAAAGAACAAAGATGGATGAAAATAGGTCAATTAAAGACCAACAGAAGTGGCCAAAAAAAAAAAAAAAAGATTAAAAAAAACCTGTTAGAGGAAAACTGCACTATGCATGACAATAGTAGACAACACATATGGTTCTTACAAAGTGCTAGGCATTCTTCTGAGAAAATGGTGAAGGACAGGGAAGCCTGGTGTGCAATAGTCCATGGGGTCACAAAGAGTCTAACACGACTGAGCAACTGAACTGAGTGATGAAACACACAAAACTTTCAAAAAACAAGCCTATGAAGGAGCTTTTAATCTCCCCATATGCTTCTGGAAATTGAGACTAAGACACAACAACTAAACATGAGTAGTTAACAACCCCAAGTAATGCTCCCTGCCTGCCCCATATCCTCCTGGTCTACCACATCTTCCAGATCCACGACATCCAGCTCAAAGCAAGCTGCACTTCTCTCTGGACCATGAGCATGCAAACGTGTTCCCATCTCAGATCCTTTGCACTGGCTGCTCTCTTTGCTTGGGGGATTCTTTCCCTGCTCTTTGCGTGGTTGGTTCCCTTTCATTGCTCAGGTCGCCTATCATAGGTCATTGTCCTGTCCTGATTCCTCTAACTAAAGTCATCACCACACTTAGCCACCTCTTTTTCTTCATAGCATCCAAAACCATCTGAGATTCTCTCATTTGTTTGTTTATGAATTCATTAGTGATTATTTTCTGTCTCCACTAAATATTAACAGAATATAAGCTCCGCAAGGGCAAGGATTTTGAATTTTCATCACTGTACCTTCAATACCTAGAATAGTGTAAGGTACAGACTAGTTACTGATAATAGGAATAAGTGGGCAAGTGAATGAATGATAAAATGATCAAAATTATTTACCTACATTCCTCTCAGTTATTCAAAAAATGTGAATGATAAAGTGAACCATGGGATATAGTGGATGCCTACTATATCATTTAAGAAAAAAGCATTTTCAGACAATAGAGGAATGAGGTTACTGACAATATTTAGTATAATTTCTCAGAATTTATGCTGTACCATTGACTCCTATCAATATAATTCTGTAAACACTTCTTTTTTGTTTTAATTAGTTGAGTGTGTTCATTTCAGAGAGGAGTTCAGATCTTTTACTAAATCATCCAAGAAACTGGGTGACAATATGAGTCATCAAAAACGCTGAGCTCACCAAATTCAATACTTCCAAGAAGCATTAAATTTTATATGAAAATTAATATGCTTAATGAGCATAGCATAAGTGATACGCCCTACCAACCATGTTTCATTTCCTCCATGGCAAAGGTGGTATAATATCATGGTATCAATAAAGAAAAACACTGTAGAGGGAACACTGAGAAAATATTGAGTGCAGTCTGACTGCATGGGGGGCGGGGGGCAGCTTAAAGAACGCAGGAGCCACTAGACTCAAAGGACACGGAACAATGAAGGTCTAAGGCCTTTACTGTTCTACAGACTCTCACCCTCACCTTCAAAAATTTAAGGTAGTTTTCAAAATCTACATCCTAAGAAAAGATAAAATCTCAACTGAGAGGAAAAGGAAATCAAGAGAAAATGATACTAGAAGAAATTAGTTGATACCAGGACTGAAATGCATACCTAGGCTTCCTATGGACCTAGACCTTCACTAGAAGGTCACACATTGACCCTAGCTTTCCTGGTATCCAGTGCAAGGGCAGGCTCTCGGGGACGGAGCTAGGAAGCTCAGGTTCAGAAGTGGTCCAGTCAGGTGACTTTTAACAGCATGGATGAGGAGGGCAAATGTGGCCTAGGGCAGGTATTTCTAGATCTGAAATTCAAGAAACTGTTCTCCCAATGGTCCTCATCCAGATGGCACTGGGTAATGAAACAAATGCAACAGCATTCTTATACTAGATGTAGCATCATGAGCATCATGTTTCATAAGACAGTTTTCTTATAAATTACTCAGTGTAGGCTGAGGCATTGCACTAAAGAAGTAATTCAATAAAAGCAATTGTATGAGGAGTCAACAGCAATACGGCAGTCATAATGCAGTTCTCAGCTGGACCAAAAATCCTTACAGTGAGGTGTGTATGTGTGTGTTTTTAAAAATATAATTTTGTTCAAGTGATCTTTTTTCATTAAATTGCTGCAGTAGGAGCCTTAAGGCGGTATTTGTTAATGCATACCTGAGGCACAACTGTCCCCTGTTCTGCTTTAGCAAGGAACTTTATGCCTAAATTGGGATGGACTAACCTCCTTTGAGAAGAATTGATGTGCCTTCCCAACAGGGTGAAGGGTGCATAGAAAGGCTCTCTCCACTCTGGGAAGATGCAAGCTCAGCATTAATTATAAAAAGCTTAATGAGCATAGCATAAGTGATACGCCCTACCAACCATGTTTCATTTCCTCCATGGCAAAGGTGGTATAATATCATGGTATCAATAAAGAAAAACACTGTAGAGGGAACACTGAGAAAATATTGAGTGCAGTCTGACTGCATGGGGGGCGGGGGGCAGCTTAAAGAACGCAGGAGCCACTAGACTCAAAGGACACGGAACAATGAAGGTCTAAGGCCTTTACTGTTCTACAGACTCTCACCCTCACCTTCAAAAATTTAAGGTAGTTTTCAAAATCTACATCCTAAGAAAAGATAAAATCTCAACTGAGAGGAAAAGGAAATCAAGAGAAAATGATACTAGAAGAAATTAGTTGATACCAGGACTGAAATGCATACCTAGGCTTCCTATGGACCTAGACCTTCACTAGAAGGTCACACATTGACCCTAGCTTTCCTGGTATCCAGTGCAAGGGCAGGCTCGCGGGGACGGAGCTAGGAAGCTCAGGTTCAGAAGTGGTCCAGTCAGGTGACTTTTAACAGCATGGATGAGGAGGGCAAATGTGGCCTAGGGCAGGTATTTCTAGATCTGAAATTCAAGAAACTGTTCTCCCAATGGTCCTCATCCAGATGGCACTGGGTAATGAAACAAATGCAACAGCATTCTTATACTAGATGTAGCATCATGAGCATCATGTTTCATAAGACAGTTTTCTTATAAATTACTCAGTGTAGGCTGAGGCATTGCACTAAAGAAGTAATTCAATAAAAGCAATTGTATGAGGAGTCAACAGCAATACGGCAGTCATAATGCAGTTCTCAGCTGGACCAAAAATCCTTACAGTGAGGTGTGTATGTGTGTGTTTTTAAAAATATAATTTTGTTCAAGTGATCTTTTTTCATTAAATTGCTGCAGTAGGAGCCTTAAGGCGGTATTTGTTAATGCATACCTGAGGCACAACTGTCCCCTGTTCTGCTTTAGCAAGGAACTTTATGCCTAAATTGGGATGGACTAACCTCCTTTGAGAAGAATTGATGTGCCTTCCCAACAGGGTGAAGGGTGCATAGAAAGGCTCTCTCCCACTCTGGGAAGATGCAAGCTGTTCCTGGGGATATGATTGTTCATATGCAGATGAAGGAACCAAAAGTTCCCCAAAGTTCTGCAGCAGAGGGTAGATAGTTGAAAAAAGAGTTAGCCTGAGAATTACTGTTGCTGTTGTTCAGTTGCTAAGTCGTGTCCTATTCTGTGCAACCCCATGACAGGCCCCTTCTCCCTTAGCATCTCTTGGAGATTGCCCACGTTCACGTCCATTGAATCAGTGATGCCATCCAACCATCTCATCCTCTGTCACCCTTTTCTCCTTTTGCTCTCAATCTTTCCGAGCATCACACCTACTCCTTGGGCTTTTAATATTAGGAGTTAATTAAACTTAGGGTAGTTAATCTTGAATAACAGGTTGTTCTTTGTAGAGCACTGAATGCAAGATATATACTTGGAGAACTAAATGAGTTAACATGAGATCATAAGTTATAAAGCAATAGGATGTATAGCTTGGGGTTTCCCAGGTGGCTCAGTGGTAAAGACCCTGCCTGCCAATGCAGGAGACACAGAAGATGCAGGTTCAATCCCTGGGTAGGAAAGATACCCTAGAGGAGGAAGTGGCAGCCCACTCCAGTATTCTTGCCTGGAAAACCCAATGGACAGAGGAGCCTAGCAGGCTACAGTCTATGGGATCCCAAAGCATTGGACAGCCCTGAGCGATGGAGCACGCACTCACACACATGGATAGCATGCCAAGTCAATGACTTTTGTTTTAAAGAGCCGCACCTAGCCCCTCTTAAGGCCATTGTTGATTTATGGTACTGATGTTATGTTTGAACTTCTACAGAAAATAAGGTTACCTCTCTGCTTTGCTGTAATACTCTAAGAAAATATTACTACATACATGTAAGATATGCATATAGTTGATTATTATATTTCTGTTAATTTATATGAGTATAAATATATTATAATATTCAATATTTTGTATATGAATTTTTTTAAACAGGCCTCTGAACTCTTCTGTAGGAATCTCATGGAGGATGTTACTCACATTATCCTCTTAATGAGAAATCATGCAAGAAATTTGTTTCTGGAATTAGTCCAAAAATAACTGTCCCTCTTAAACAATTGGTCTATTTTCAAACACATGAACTCTGTGAACTACGGAATTTTTTGGGTTACAATTTTTCAGCTAATTGCTAAAAAGTTTAGTGCTGATTTTTTTTGGTCTATTAATACATTTGGCAGTGTAAAGGTTTCTATAACACTCAATGAACAACTTTATCAGTTTGTCTTAAAAGTTCCTGTTGTTCCGTTCATCTTTTTGTGCAACCCCATGACAGGCCCCTTCTCCCTTAGCATCTCTTGGAGATTGCCCACGTTCACGCCATTGAATCAGTGATGCCATCCAACCATCTCATCCTCTGTCACCCTTTTCTCCTTTTGCTCTCAATCTTTCCGAGCATCACACCTACTCCTTGGGCTTTTAATATTAGGAGTTAATTAAACTTAGGGTAGTTAATCTTGAATAACAGGTTGTTCTTTGTAGAGCACTGAATGCAAGATATATACTTGGAGAACTAAATGAGTTAACATGAGATCATAAGTTATAAAGCAATAGGATGTATAGCTTGGGGTTTCCCAGGTGGCTCAGTGGTAAAGACCCTGCCTGCCAATGCAGGAGACACAGAAGATGCAGGTTCAATCCCTGGGTAGGAAAGATACCCTAGAGGAGGAAGTGGCAGCCCACTCCAGTATTCTTGCCTGGAAAACCCAATGGACAGAGGAGCCTAGCAGGCTACAGTCTATGGGATCCCAAAGCATTGGACAGCCCTGAGCGATGGAGCACGCACTCACACACATGGATAGCATGCCAAGTCAATGACTTTTGTTTTAAAGAGCCGCACCTAGCCCCTCTTAAGGCCATTGTTGATTTATGGTACTGATGTTATGTTTGAACTTCTACAGAAAATAAGGTTACCTCTCTGCTTTGCTGTAATACTCTAAGAAAATATTACTACATACATGTAAGATATGCATATAGTTGATTATTATATTTCTGTTAATTTATATGAGTATAAATATATTATAATATTCAATATTTTGTATATGAATTTTTTTAAACAGGCCTCTGAACTCTTCTGTAGGAATCTCATGGAGGATGTTACTCACATTATCCTCTTAATGAGAAATCATGCAAGAAATTTGTTTCTGGAATTAGTCCAAAAATAACTGTCCCTCTTAAACAATTGGTCTATTTTCAAACACATGAACTCTGTGAACTACGGAATTTTTTGGGTTACAATTTTTCAGCTAATTGCTAAAAAGTTTAGTGCTGATTTTTTTTGGTCTATTAATACATTTGGCAGTGTAAAGGTTTCTATAACACTCAATGAACAACTTTATCAGTTTGTCTTTAACTTTTAAAGCTTAAATTATTTTTAATTTACTCTGAGTGCTATGTTGTACTTTCTTCTGTGTTAAAGTCTCCTTTAAAGCTACAATCATATAATGGACTTGCCGATAATCTGTTTTCTTCAGGAGAAATATGGGACTGAGTATCTGCTTTACTGAGAAAGAAGAAAAGAGAACAGAACTAAGTGGGCACATTTGCAATCAGATGACTAACGATATAATCAGTCTAACATCTGGAGGAGAAAATAAATAAACCATGGACTTACGTTTTATTAGTTAGGAACAGAATTGAAGATGAGAGTATTGCTCCAAAATATTCTTAAAAGTTTAAAAGTAAAATGAAATTGATTTTCCTTAAGGTGTTGAGGGTTTTGAGGGGCAAGAAGGGTTGCTGCTGCTGTTGTTTGCTCTAAGACTATAATGAAAAGTCTAAATTGTGAGATAAAACTAAATTAAAAAGTGTTACTATATATATAAATTAGTCTCAGGTTATGGGACTTCCTAAATCATTTATTATAGAATTGATATCATTTGTGAAAGTTTTGTTTTAATATCTTAACTGTTTTTTCCCTATATCATGCAGAAATAATTTTCTTCAAATACTATGTGTATCCCCAAATGATCCTTCATAGATTTGTCATATTACTACATACATGTAAGATATGCATATAGTTGATTATTATATTTCTGTTAATTTATATGAGTATAAATATATTATAATATTCAATATTTTGTATATGAATTTTTTTAAACAGGCCTCTGAACTCTTCTGTAGGAATCTCATGGAGGATGTTACTCACATTATCCTCTTAATGAGAAATCATGCAAGAAATTTGTTTCTGGAATTAGTCCAAAAATAACTGTCCCTCTTAAACAATTGGTCTATTTTCAAACACATGAACTCTGTGAACTACGGAATTTTTTGGGTTACAATTTTTCAGCTAATTGCTAAAAAGTTTAGTGCTGATTTTTTTTGGTCTATTAATACATTTGGCAGTGTAAAGGTTTCTATAACACTCAATGAACAACTTTATCAGTTTGTCTTTAACTTTTAAAGCTTAAATTATTTTTAATTTACTCTGAGTGCTATGTTGTACTTTCTTCTGTGTTAAAGTCTCCTTTAAAGCTACAATCATATAATGGACTTGCCGATAATCTGTTTTCTCTTCAGGAGAAATATGGGACTGAGTATCTGCTTTACTGAGAAAAAAAAGAAAAGAGAACAGAACTAAGTGGGCACATTTGCAATCAGATGACTAACGATATAATCAGTCTAACATCTGGAGGAGAAAATAAATAAACCATGGACTTACGTTTTATTAGTTAGGAACAGAATTGAAGATGAGAGTATTGCTCCAAAATATTCTTAAAAGTTTAAAAGTAAAATGAAATTGATTTTCCTTAAGGTGTTGAGGGTTTTGAGGGGCAAGAAGGGTTGCTGCTGCTGTTGTTTGCTCTAAGACTATAATGAAAAGTCTAAATTGTGAGATAAAACTAAATTAAAAAGTGTTACTATATATATAAATTAGTCTCAGGTTATGGGACTTCCTAAATCATTTATTATAGAATTGATATCATTTGTGAAAGTTTTGTTTTAATATCTTAACTGTTTTTTCCCTATATCATGCAGAAATAATTTTCTTCAAATACTATGTGTATCCCCAAATGATCCTTCATAGATTTGTCATATTACTAAACAGTCACTGGAACACAGTAAGATGAATGTAACAAAGATATGATCATGTTGACTTTTTAGAAGTCTTGCAATATTTGATAACTCAAGTATTCTAATTTACTCATAGTCTGAATAGGAATAGTTTGAATAGAGGTTTTCTAAAAGGTTTAATAGGCATAGTTCAAATAAAAACATACAAATTCCTTACATTTCAACCCCCAAATTTGCAATGTAACCATATTTTTAAAATGTTTATAGTAACATCACTTTTATATGTCAATGGTTTTATAACAAATATTGAATAACATATAATGGCACTGTCTGGTTACATATTCTCTATCATTTTAAGATTTTATGTCTTACTTCCACCAAACACTTGGTATAACATTTTCTTTACTGTCAAATACAGTTTTCAAGTATGCTGAATGCCATCTGTGGTTACGTAGATATTCTCAATTCAGAAAATGAAGTAACAAAAGAAAACATGGGGGGTGAAATTGTTCTTCAAATTAAAAATTTGCTAAACAATCATTATACATTTCGCAAAAGATAGAAACTGGTAGAAAATAATAAGCAAATGAACATGAACAAAATCAACCTGTTTAAGTATGCTTGAACTTTGAAGCAGCAACTGTGGGGTCCCTTTAGGTAATGCCTTCTAACAACTAAGAGGTGGCATAGAAACATTTTCTTAGTAAAACCAAACTTTAGGTAGCAAACTCTTCTTAGCTTTTCTTAGGTAACAAGGATAGTCTGGGTGTGATTTTGAAGTGAGACTAATTCCACAATCATATACATAAAATCAAGTGCCTCGTCTTCTATCACATTTTATTTGTGTCTTTTATCCCACAAACATTTGATTTGTGCTCTAGTTTAGGACTTTGACACAGATTTCCACATTTTCTTCATTGTTTGCTGCCTTTAAATCCTAAGCTTACAAAGAGCAATATGGTTTTAAAAAATCAAGACTTTATTGGGTAGTCCTAGGATAACCTGAACACATGCAGTAAATTTGGTCTTTGTGAGCCCAATCAGTAGAAAGAATCCTTTGCAGATACATTCATCAGTCTTGAGAAAGTGAAATTATTAAACCATATACAAAGGAAGGGGCATCTTGAGTGTCATTTGAGAGACACACTAAGTATACAGCTTAATAGCCCTTTAAAAATAAAAATTGTTACCATATTCTATTGTAATCAGCAAGTGGTGTTAAGATAGTGGCCTTGCCTCAGTGCCATTCATACAACATTGAGTATAAACAGTAATTGAATTTTCCCTTCACTCCAAAAACTACGCACCTTTACTTAGCCCCTGAATTAATTACTTGAAAACTACTGAATATAGTACATATGTTAATAAGCTTTAGCACAAGAACCACCTTTAAAATGAAATAAAGAATAAAACATTAAAATAAATATTTTTAAAAATGTCTTTCAAAAGTGAACAAAGAGAAAAAAAAAACAAACTCCAGCTTTGTTTTCGTTTTACTAACAGACAATCCATTTTTCCAATTATTTCCATAGTTCTAGCTCTCTAACTAGATAGTCCTAACAAAAACAATTACTTTATCTTGTTAGTTCTCAACTACCTTGAGTGTAGGATATTCAGGAAAACAAGCCTAGAAATTGAACAATGTTAGTTATTATAGTCTTCTCCTTAGAGAAATGAAAGTTAAGGAAATAGATATTTCTAAAAGAAGGAGCAAAAGGGCAGGCGTTCTAGAAATGAGCAAAATACGCACCTTTAGAAGAACAGACAAAAATAGTGAAATAAGGAGCAGTCCAGATGACAGAAGACAACCCAGAATCAAAGCCACAGAAGATACTTTCAAGAAAACTGTCACCTAAAACATGAAAATCTACTGAGATTAACCAAGAATGAGCACTGAGCAAAGGCCAGCATGTATGGTTAAAAGACCATATGAGCGGCATTCTAGAACAGTCTTAGGGAAAACACAGAATTTAGGTCATAAGGATACAGAGCAGATATGCTGATGTGAGCTGTTGACCATTCATTATAAAACTGTGGTAGTAAAAGAAATAGAAATGTCAGAGCAGTAGTTACACTTTTGATAAAAATATATCATATTATCTCATCTCTCCTCAGCTATGGTAATATTTATCTTTGCCAGATGATTTATCAGTTACTTACTTATTTCACTAAATATTTTTTCATTTAATTACTTTCTTAACATGATAGTCTACATTATTTAAAATCTGCAATGGGACCTATTTATATAGATTCAGTGCAAATACCAAAGTAACCAGACACTTAAGAGGACTTGCACTAATTTCATTAAAGGCAATTCAACAACACTGATAATCATGTCATAAATAACTAGGGCAGGTACATACCAGTTAAATACTCTTCACAATTCTATGCTGTTTTATAAAATATTGTGTTTACATTCCATTTTTAAAACTTAATGTCACATGTATTTCTATTGAATCACTGCAATAAATTCAATTGGAATTGAAAAAAGTACACTATAAATAAAAACATAAAGAATATTAAAATTCGCTTAACAGAAACTATGCAACACAGTAAATAATATTCCTTTATACTACACTTAGAAAAGGATTAATAAGAAAGAGTCCTAAAGTATCTTTAAGGTGTCTCTGGCATGTTTATTATATAATCCTGTGGTTTCTAATTTCTCCCTGTAGAAATTTTAAGAGGGTCCCAAACTGTGGTGAACTAGTCATTGAATGTCTTTTTAAAAATGGATAATCACATTACTACTGTCAGTATACACTGAGATACAACACTATAAGGCAAACATATTTTATCCTACATGTGATTGTTATGAAAGGGTTGGGAGAAGGACATGGTGAGTAGACACAAGAAAGCTTTGAAAAAGGTAAACTATCAGTTGTTACAGGGAAAGGTAAATTAGAGTTGCCCCTGACATTTGTTGCTAATTATAACAATCATCTTCCTTGACCACAGGAGGATAATGATACTCAATCAATAGAAGAGATATGCTGAGGGGTGATGGTTAAAAGACCATATGAGCGCATTCTAGAACAGTCTTAGAAAACACAGAATTTAGGTCATAAGGATACAGAGCAGATATGCTGATGTGAGCTGTTGACCATTCATTATAAAACTGTGGTAGTAAAAGAAATAGAAATGTCAGAGCAGTAGTTACACTTTTGATAAAAATATATCATATTATCTCATCTCTCCTCAGCTATGGTAATATTTATCTTTGCCAGATGATTTATCAGTTACTTACTTATTTCACTAAATATTTTTTCATTTAATTACTTTCTTAACATGATAGTCTACATTATTTAAAATCTGCAATGGGACCTATTTATATAGATTCAGTGCAAATACCAAAGTAACCAGACACTTAAGAGGACTTGCACTAATTTCATTAAAGGCAATTCAACAACACTGATAATCATGTCATAAATAACTAGGGCAGGTACATACCAGTTAAATACTCTTCACAATTCTATGCTGTTTTATAAAATATTGTGTTTACATTCCATTTTTAAAACTTAATGTCACATGTATTTCTATTGAATCACTGCAATAAATTCAATTGGAATTGAAAAAAGTACACTATAAATAAAAACATAAAGAATATTAAAATTCGCTTAACAGAAACTATGCAACACAGTAAATAATATTCCTTTATACTACACTTAGAAAAGGATTAATAAGAAAGAGTCCTAAAGTATCTTTAAGGTGTCTCTGGCATGTTTATTATATAATCCTGTGGTTTCTAATTTCTCCCTGTAGAAATTTTAAGAGGGTCCCAAACTGTGGTGAACTAGTCATTGAATGTCTTTTTAAAAATGGATAATCACATTACTACTGTCAGTATACACTGAGATACAACACTATAAGGCAAACATATTTTATCCTACATGTGATTGTTATGAAAGGGTTGGGAGAAGGACATGGTGAGTAGACACAAGAAAGCTTTGAAAAAGGTAAACTATCAGTTGTTACAGGGAAAGGTAAATTAGAGTTGCCCCTGACATTTGTTGCTAATTATAACAATCATCTTCCTTGACCACAGGAGGATAATGATACTCAATCAAGAGCAAGCACTCACAATTTCCTCCCCAGGCTCCCTGGCCTCATCTGATTCAGTGTCTGTGTCCTTCTCCAAGTGGGATCAGATTGTTCTTATCTGAATTAGTTCTAAACCATCCTTTAACCCTTTTTCTAGCCCATTATCAAAGAGCACTTTGTCTTGAGCAACCTAATTGTGAAAAAATGACTAAGAAAGCAAAGAAGGAAAGGCATCAATTCAAATTAGGAAGATACACATAAAGAATAAAAGCAAAATATAGACATCTGAAAATCACTACATTGGCCATAGAAGTAAATAAAATACAATAAAAGAATAGTTATGATTTTTTATGCTATGTTGAATAATTCTTAAGGCATATTACACAAGAGCATTTCTAAACTTTATCTTGAACCTAAAATATGTCAGAAGCCACAATTACAATGCTAACCCAAACACACTTGAAAACATAATTATTGAGGACTAAACAAATAATAGTCTAAATGACATTTAATTTTCCAGTACAATTTTCATATACTTTTATGTGCACATGAAATATTTACTCAAAATATACACTCAATTTTCCTATTTTTTTACAATAAGGGCAATTACTTAATATAAAAATAAGTACAAATTAACTGGATACTCCTATAAGGCATTAAATACCATACATTTCCAGTATAATACTAGAAATGTATACAGTAGAAAAAACTATGTGCTCTGATTTTGGGTTGATAAAATGGAGTTATCATGGATGCTGGCCACATAAAGAAAGACGATAAATGCTGACCAAGTGTTCTCATTTTTAGCAGAATAGATCAAGATGAGGTTCAAACTGTAGTTGGTGCAAATTTGAGAATAAAGAAATATTGATATGCTGGAAAAGTAGTGGATTAACCTTGGTCTATAGACATAAATGAAAGAGTCATTATCACTACCATCTCCATCAATTGCTGCCACTGTTATCATCATCATGGACAATATTTTCAAAATCCCTAAAGAGTCTCTGTTACTTAAAAATCTGCATACACTGGACAATTATTGAGTATCAGTTCCAAATTCACTCTTTTTTTCCCACTCTCTGAGAATGGAGCTTTAAATATTTCTCCTTTGCAGTAAGTATGGTCAGAAACTTTGTCAAAAGAAAGCACTGGAGGACATGACAGAGGAGGGACTTGTCCTCCTACTTTCTGGTGGGAGTCAGTGTTTGATGAATATATTCACATGTTTAAGGAAAATTATACTAGAGACATGGGCAGATCCAGGTTGTGGGACTCAGAGCATGTTGGTGGGGAGGTCCCACTATAAGAAAAAATACCAAATTATTAATATAAAATTAAGTATAAAAGTAAATATTTATTTGGTATCAAAACATGGCAACAAATTTCAACTTATAAAAACTGACAAATACCACAAAGATTATAACCCAAAGGAAAGTAAACATTTCTATTCAAGCGAGCTCTATTCATAGACCCCCCTCTCTGGTAAGTTCAGTTTTAGCTTCAACCTCTTGATCATCTGTTTTGCAAAGATGCTAGAAAGCTAATTCAGTCTCTCCTCAAGCATGGTTAACCAAAATTTATTTTCTTGTACTATTGAGAGTTTTTAAATGATTTTTAGCTTCTTGATCCATTATTAGTAATTGAATTAAAAGTTTTGTCGATAACTTGGAAAAACTCTCAAGCCTTGTTCATGTGAAGAAACAGCCTAAGTCCTAGATCTAAATATTTATTATAAACCTTGTTTGTCCTCTCTGAGCCACACAGTCCATGCTCAGCACTGCAAGATACATCCATTAGGCCCTGACCCTTCCTATCCAGATGCCAGTGAGAGTAGCCATCAGTAGAAATAATTCCAGAAACCATCCCTAAACCAGGATGACCAGCAGTGATTTAACTATGCATGGAGGTGACTATGAATCCCTTACACTGATCCCAAGGTGACCAAATATCGTCTAACATGAATAAACATCGGCAGGTAACGAATATGTTGACTTTCCTCATAGCATATTATGCATATATACACATATCAAACATCAAATCGTACACTTTAAATAGGTGCAGTTTATTGTATGCTGCCACTGTTATCATCATCATGGACAATATTTTCAAAATCCCTAAAGAGTCTCTGTTACTTAAAAATCTGCATACACTGGACAATTATTGAGTATCAGTTCCAAATTCACTCTTTTTTTCCCACTCTCTGAGAATGGAGCTTTAAATATTTCTCCTTTGCAGTAAGTATGGTCAGAAACTTTGTCAAAAGAAAGCACTGGAGGACATGACAGAGGAGGGACTTGTCCTCCTACTTTCTGGTGGGAGTCAGTGTTTGATGAATATATTCACATGTTTAAGGAAAATTATACTAGAGACATGGGCAGATCCAGGTTGTGGGACTCAGAGCATGTTGGTGGGGAGGTCCCACTATAAGAAAAATACCAAATTATTAATATAAAATTAAGTATAAAAGTAAATATTTATTTGGTATCAAAACATGGCAACAAATTTCAACTTATAAAAACTGACAAATACCACAAAGATTATAACCCAAAGGAAAGTAAACATTTCTATTCAAGCGAGCTCTATTCATAGACCCCCCTCTCTGGTAAGTTCAGTTTTAGCTTCAACCTCTTGATCATCTGTTTTGCAAAGATGCTAGAAAGCTAATTCAGTCTCTCCTCAAGCATGGTTAACCAAAATTTATTTTCTTGTACTATTGAGAGTTTTTAAATGATTTTTAGCTTCTTGATCCATTATTAGTAATTGAATTAAAAGTTTTGTCGATAACTTGGAAAAACTCTCAAGCCTTGTTCATGTGAAGAAACAGCCTAAGTCCTAGATCTAAATATTTATTATAAACCTTGTTTGTCCTCTCTGAGCCACACAGTCCATGCTCAGCACTGCAAGATACATCCATTAGGCCCTGACCCTTCCTATCCAGATGCCAGTGAGAGTAGCCATCAGTAGAAATAATTCCAGAAACCATCCCTAAACCAGGATGACCAGCAGTGATTTAACTATGCATGGAGGTGACTATGAATCCCTTACACTGATCCCAAGGTGACCAAATATCGTCTAACATGAATAAACATCGGCAGGTAACGAATATGTTGACTTTCCTCATAGCATATTATGCATATATACACATATCAAACATCAAATCGTACACTTTAAATAGGTGCAGTTTATTGTATGCTGAGGACAAATTTGTTCTCGTAAGTAATGTATCAATCGGGAGTTCATCAGGGAACATAAAACATACCATGATTTGAGCCAAGAAAGGCTCAAATAAAGAATATTTAACTATTGAGTTCATGAGTTCTCCTCACTGTAGCCCGAAAGGTCATTCTATGTTTTATAAATGCATGGCATTATACAACTAACTTAAGGGTCTCCTATCAATAAAGTTTGCATTAACCATAAAAAAGAATATGTGTGTGTGTTGGTCAATCAGTCATGTTTGGCTCTTTGCGACCCCAAGGACTGTAGCCTATCAGGCTCCTTTGTCCATGAAATTCTTGAGGCAAGATTAGTGGAGTCAGTAGCCATTCCTTTCTCCAGGGGATCTTACTGATGCAGGAGTCAAATCTGGGTCTCTAGACCTGCAGGCAGAATCTTTACCATTTGAGACATCAGGGAAGCCCATAGAATAATGAACTATAATGAAGAGTAATAATAAAGAAACTCTAAAGAATAACCTAAGCTTAGGGGGGGGAGCACTCAAAGAGAAATGCACTTGGAAGGGATGACCTTCTCAATCTTGAATTAAGACCTAACTAGAAAAGCTGGTCTTAATTCATGACACCAATTTTCCCAGCACCATTTGTTCTGTCTCTTGCTGACTATTCCTCACACCTGTCAGAATGGCCATCATCCACAAATCGACAGACAATAAATGCTGAGAGGCAAAATTTCGGTCTGGAGTTTCTTATATTTATTATAAACCTTGTTTGTCCTCTCTGAGCCACACAGTCCATGCTCAGCACTGCAAGATACATCCATTAGGCCCTGACCCTTCCTATCCAGATGCCAGTGAGAGTAGCCATCAGTAGAAATAATTCCAGAAACCATCCCTAAACCAGGATGACCAGCAGTGATTTAACTATGCATGGAGGTGACTATGAATCCCTTACACTGATCCCAAGGTGACCAAATATCGTCTAACATGAATAAACATCGGCAGGTAACGAATATGTTGACTTTCCTCATAGCATATTATGCATATATACACATATCAAACATCAAATCGTACACTTTAAATAGGTGCAGTTTATTGTATGCTGAGGACAAATTTGTTCTCGTAAGTAATGTATCAATCGGGAGTTCATCAGGGAACATAAAACATACCATGATTTGAGCCAAGAAAGGCTCAAATAAAGAATATTTAACTATTGAGTTCATGAGTTCTCCTCACTGTAGCCCGAAAGGTCATTCTATGTTTTATAAATGCATGGCATTATACAACTAACTTAAGGGTCTCCTATCAATAAAGTTTGCATTAACCATAAAAAAGAATATGTGTGTGTGTTGGTCAATCAGTCATGTTTGGCTCTTTGCGACCCCAAGGACTGTAGCCTATCAGGCTCCTTTGTCCATGAAATTCTTGAGGCAAGATTAGTGGAGTCAGTAGCCATTCCTTTCTCCAGGGGATCTTACTGATGCAGGAGTCAAATCTGGGTCTCTAGACCTGCAGGCAGAATCTTTACCATTTGAGACATCAGGGAAGCCCATAGAATAATGAACTATAATGAAGAGTAATAATAAAGAAACTCTAAAGAATAACCTAAGCTTAGGGGGGGGAGCACTCAAAGAGAAATGCACTTGGAAGGGATGACCTTCTCAATCTTGAATTAAGACCTAACTAGAAAAGCTGGTCTTAATTCATGACACCAATTTTCCCAGCACCATTTGTTCTGTCTCTTGCTGACTATTCCCTCACACCTGTCAGAATGGCCATCATCCACAAATCGACAGACAATAAATGCTGGAGAGGCTGCGGAGAAAAGGGAACACTTCTGCATTGCTGGTGGGAGTGTAAATTGATACAGCCTCTATGGAAGACAGTCTGGAGATTTCTTAAAAAACTAAAAATAGAAGCACCGTATGACCCAGCAATCCCACTCTTAGGCTTATACCCTGATGAAATCAAAATTGAAAGAAGCACCTGTACCCCAATGTTCATTGCAGCTCTCTATACAATAGCTAGAACATGGAAGGAACCTAGATGCCCATCGACGAACGAATGGATCCAAAAGCTCTGGTACATATATACAATGGAATACTACACAGCTGTAAAGAGAAATATAGAAGAATCAGCCCTAATGAGGTGGCTGAATCTAGAACGTATCATAAAAAGTGAAGTCAGTCAGAAAGAGAAGGACAAATACAGTATATTAACACATATATATGGAATCTAGTAGGATGGTGATGATGGCACATGCAGTGAAGCGACAGAAAGACAGACATGGACAGTGGACATATGGACATTGTGGGGAAGGAACAGTGGGTGAGAGGCGTAAAGGAAGTAGCATGAAGGCCTGTACTATCATAAGTGAAGAAAATAGCTCTAGTCATTGCTCTGTGAGAAAAGGGGATCCTTCAGGGGTGTTGAGTGATGGTCAGGAGGGGAGGGAAGGGGGATATACATATGACTAATCTGAGAACATACATATCTGTAAACAACAAAACTCTGTAAAAGTTAAAAGTAAAATAAAGGTTTAAAAAAAAAAAAATTCACGACACCATGTGTTGGTCCACCACATGACAGGGAAGTTCACTGCATTGGCTCAACCCGAACTGGTCCACAGGCATTGAGCAAGCAGGGGGGAAAATAGGTAAATTAAACAACTCTCCTGGCTGCAGGTGAAGCCATTGACCACAGAAGGAGTCAAGGTGTCTAGAGCACATGCGTTGTGATGTGGTATGCAGCCAGGAAGTAACAAAAATTGTGCAACATGGATCATCAAGACCTAATAGCTGGTCTTAATTCATGACACCAGCACCATTTGTTCTGTCTCTTGCTGACTATTCCTCACACCCGTCAGAATGGCCATCATCCACAAATCGACAGACAATAAATGCTGGAGAGGCTGCGGAGAAAAGGGAACACTTCTGCATTGCTGGTGGGAGTGTAAATTGATACAGCCTCTATGGAAGACAGTCTGGAGATTTCTTAAAAAACTAAAAATAGAAGCACCGTATGACCCAGCAATCCCACTCTTAGGCTTATACCCTGATGAAATCAAAATTGAAAGAAGCACCTGTACCCCAATGTTCATTGCAGCTCTCTATACAATAGCTAGAACATGGAAGGAACCTAGATGCCCATCGACGAACGAATGGATCCAAAAGCTCTGGTACATATATACAATGGAATACTACACAGCTGTAAAGAGAAATATAGAAGAATCAGCCCTAATGAGGTGGCTGAATCTAGAACGTATCATAAAAAGTGAAGTCAGTCAGAAAGAGAAGGACAAATACAGTATATTAACACATATATATGGAATCTAGTAGGATGGTGATGATGGCACATGCAGTGAAGCGACAGAAAGACAGACATGGACAGTGGACATATGGACATTGTGGGGAAGGAACAGTGGGTGAGAGGCGTAAAGGAAGTAGCATGAAGGCCTGTACTATCATAAGTGAAGAAAATAGCTCTAGTCATTGCTCTGTGAGAAAAGGGGATCCTTCAGGGGTGTTGAGTGATGGTCAGGAGGGGAGGGAAGGGGGATATACATATGACTAATCTGAGAACATACATATCTGTAAACAACAAAACTCTGTAAAAGTTAAAAGTAAAATAAAGGTTTAAAAAAAAAAAAATTCACGACACCATGTGTTGGTCCACCACATGACAGGGAAGTTCACTGCATTGGCTCAACCCGAACTGGTCCACAGGCATTGAGCAAGCAGGGGGGAAAATAGGTAAATTAAACAACTCTCCTGGCTGCAGGTGAAGCCATTGACCACAGAAGGAGTCAAGGTGTCTAGAGCACATGCGTTGTGATGTGGTATGCAGCCAGGAGTAACAGTGTCAACATGAGGAGAATTGTGAAAACCAACCCTACGGGGTGCAGATGGGTCAAGGCTGGTGGTTACTAACGAGTAACTGTGCCGCAGGTCTAGATATACGTGTATGTGCATGGATACATAAATGTGTGTGCACATAAAACCTCTTGCTCAGGGAACAGGACTCACATCCACAGCAGTCTGTGCCCTTTACTCATGACTCAGGCCTCCCACAGGGAATGCAGGGGAACCTCACATGCTCTATTTCCACATGTGGAAATTATTCCAAATGAAAGTATGGTGTGATGTGGTACAGCCCAGGTACCCTATGCATGAAAATGAGCTTTGCACCACATGATGGGCACTCCAACATTATGAAGCTCAGAGCTTACAGAGGGCTGCTTGCACACCTGCCATCTTCCTCTTTAGAGACAGACATGTTTGCTCTAGAATATAAACAAATTCTCTCTGAGGATCCCCCCTCTCCTCTCTACATCACCACCCTGGAGTACAAACAAATGTAAACAAATGAGCCTTCAGAGAGAAATCTGTATCTCTCTCCAGATGCCTCTATCTTCATAGTTCTAGTCAATCATCCTTCAACCCAGGTACCAATGTTCTTTGCTCAAAAGCCCTAACTGCAAAACTTTGAAAACATACAGAGGCCACTGACTCCCAAAAGGAAGAAGGAAGACGAGTCCTTCCTCTATGATGTTCTCCAGTGCCTTCTATCGATAAAGCATTATTATCATGCTTGCTACAAAAGAGAAATGTATAAAGCTCCACTAGCACAAAGCAAGGACCTCGAAGGTGGCTCAGTGGTAGTATAGAATCTGTCTGCAATCCAGGTGACAAGGGTTTGATCCCTGGGTCAGGAAGATCCTTTAGAGAAGGAAATGACAATTGATTCTAGTCTGCCTGCCTGGGAAATCCCATGGACAGAGGAGCCACAGTTGCTCATGACTGACCGACTAAACAACAGTCACAGAACAGGTAAAGAGTGGATCTGGAGCAGAGAGGTAATAAATTGATAACTAAAATAGTTAATAAAGGAATATTGTAAACTTCATGGCTACAAACCTGACAAGTAGATGAAAACAAACCAAAGAAAAATAACAACAGACCAGCATCCCTCATGAACACAGGTGCAAAGTAAAAAAAAAATTTAGCAAATCAAACCCAGCAATATATAATTTTAAAAATATAAATTATAACCAAATGAGATTTCTCCCAGGAATAGCAGTCTAGTTCCATATTAAAAATTGATCAATATCATTCACCATATTAGCTGATTAAAACATGCACACACACACATATAGTTCTCAATATATGTAACATTTTTGGTATCAAAATCAAAATTCATCCCTGATTTTTAAAAACTCAGGAAAGTAACACTTCTTAGAAGGAAATTTTTTCAACATAATAATGGACAGCTGCAAAACTGAACACTTAACATCCTACTTGGTGGTAGAATACTGAGTACTTTTTCCTCTAAAATCTGGAACAAATGATGTCTGCTTTAACCACATCTACTCATTTTCCTGGAGTGCTAAGTCACTGTAGTAAGACAAGATAAAAGACATAAAATCATCCATACTGGGGCTTCCCTGGTGGTCCAGGGGAGGACACCGCCTTGCAGTGCAAGGCGCGGTTTGTAAACAAATGAGCCTTCGGGAAATCTGTATCTCTCCAGATGCCTCTATCTTCATAGTTCTAGTCAATCATCCTTCAACCCAGGTACCAATGTTCTTTGCTCAAAAGCCCTAACTGCAAAACTTTGAAAACATACAGAGGCCACTGACTCCCAAAAGGAAGAAGGAAGACGAGTCCTTCCTCTATGATGTTCTCCAGTGCCTTCTATCGATAAAGCATTATTATCATGCTTGCTACAAAAGAGAAATGTATAAAGCTCCACTAGCACAAAGCAAGGACCTCGAAGGTGGCTCAGTGGTAGTATAGAATCTGTCTGCAATCCAGGTGACAAGGGTTTGATCCCTGGGTCAGGAAGATCCTTTAGAGAAGGAAATGACAATTGATTCTAGTCTGCCTGCCTGGGAAATCCCATGGACAGAGGAGCCACAGTTGCTCATGACTGACCGACTAAACAACAGTCACAGAACAGGTAAAGAGTGGATCTGGAGCAGAGAGGTAATAAATTGATAACTAAAATAGTTAATAAAGGAATATTGTAAACTTCATGGCTACAAACCTGACAAGTAGATGAAAACAAACCAAAGAAAAATAACAACAGACCAGCATCCCTCATGAACACAGGTGCAAAAAAAAAAAAAAATTTAGCAAATCAAACCCAGCAATATATAATTTTAAAAATATAAATTATAACCAAATGAGATTTCTCCCAGGAATAGCAGTCTAGTTCCATATTAAAAATTGATCAATATCATTCACCATATTAGCTGATTAAAACATGCACACACACACATATAGTTCTCAATATATGTAACATTTTTTTGGTATCAAAATCAAAATTCATCCCTGATTTTTAAAAACTCAGGAAAGTAACACTTCTTAGAAGGAAATTTTTTCAACATAATAATGGACAGCTGCAAAACTGAACACTTAACATCCTACTTGGTGGTAGAATACTGAGTACTTTTTCCTCTAAAATCTGGAACAAATGATGTCTGCTTTAACCACATCTACTCATTTTCCTGGAGTGCTAAGTCACTGTAGTAAGACAAGATAAAAAGACATAAAAATCATCCATACTGGGGGCTTCCCCTGGTGGTCCAGTGGGTAAGGACACCGCCTTGCAGTGCAAGGGGCGCCGGTTTGAGCCCTGGCCTGGGAAGATTCCACGTGCCGTGGAGCGGCTGGACCGACATGTCCAATTACCGAGCCAGAGCTCTGGCGCACTTGCGCCCAGAGCCGGCACTCTGCAGCAACAGAGGCCACCACAATGGGAAACCCACAGGAGCCAAAGAACAAAGACGGATGCAAATGGAGAAGTGTAAGACCAATAGAAGTGGCCCGCCTGCTCCCCTCCCTCCCCAACCCGACCCCCGCCCAAAATAAATAAATAAATAAATCTTTAAAAAAAAAAATCATCCATATTGGAAACTAAGAACCTAAACTGTCAGTATTTGCAAATGACACAATCAACCATGTAGAAAACCCTACAAAGGGCTTCCCCTGGTGGTCCAGTGGGCAAAGACACCGCCTTGCAGTGCAAGGGGCGCCGGTTTGATCCCTAGCCTGAGAAGATCCCACGTGCCATGGAGCGGCTGGACCGAAGTGTCCAACTACTGAGCCGGAGCTCTGGAGTGCATGTGCCCAGAGCCAGTGCTCTGCAAAAAGAGAGGATCACTGCAGTGGGGGGCCCGCACAGGCCAAAGAACAAAGATGGAAATAAATGAACGACCAATGGAAGTGGCCAAAAACAAAAACAAAAAAACCTATGAAATCTACTCCCAAATCCACTAGAACTAAAAATTGTGCTTAACAAGATCATGAGATCCAAGATAAATACTTAAAAATCAATAGTATTTTATAGTCTAGTAAAGAATAACCAGTTGAAATTGAAAGAATAATACCATTTACATCAGTACCAAAAATAAGAAATATTAAAGTATAAATATGATAAAAATATACATGACCGATACAGTAAAAACTATACAACTTTGCAGAGAGAAATTAAAGAAAACCTAAGCAAATGAAGAGAGATACTGTGACGATAAATCAGTAAATTCAGTATCATTAAGATATCAATTCTCCATTAATCAACTGAGAGATTCAGTGAAGTCCCAATAAAAATCCCAGCAGACTTTCTCAGAGAAATTGACAAGTTAATCCTTAAATTCATATGAAAATTCAGAACACCTAAAATATACAAAAATACTTTGGAGAAAACCAGATTTTATTATCTAAATTCAAGACACTATAAAACTACAGCAATCCAGATAATGTGGTATTAGCAAACAGAGAACCATTATCAGTGAAGCAAAATAGTTACTTTAAAAGCAAACCAGGACTTTCGTGGCCTAGTGTCTAAGACGCCATGCTTCCAATGCAGGGGATCTGGGTTCAATCCCTGGTCAGGGAACTGGATTCCACATGCTACAACTGAGAGCTTGCATGCTATTATAAAGATTCAAGATGTGAACTCTTGAATAGTGCTGGAATAATAGTGCTAGAAAAATTGGATTTCCACAACACTAAAAAACAAAGAAAACAAAAGCAAAAAAACCTCTCACCTATCCTTCATACTATCTATGAGTTTGCAGAGGAATTACAAAAGGAAACAAAGAAACTTTTGGGGGTGATGTTATAGGTGTTGGTGAGGATACATACACACACACATATGGAAAAAGCAACTTGTATACTTAAAATATGTACAGTCTGTGGCATATCAATTATACCTCAATAAAGCTGATTTTAAAAACTAATATGTTATTACCGATTATGTAAATGTCTTTTCAATACACACATTCATATACACAAGTGCATGTTAGATATATGGCACAGATACCTGTATTCATAAAACAGAATAGTTATTATCACTAGTTTGCTGTTTCTAATCACAGATTTACATTAAGAACTTTATGCAAGATGAAACATTTCCACATGTGGAAAGAGTGTTCCGAAAGAAAAAGTACTGTTCGGTGGAAACCAAGTTAAAGAATATACCATTTACATCAGTACCAAAAATAAGAAATATTAAAGTATAAATATGATAAAAATATACATGACCGATACAGTAAAAACTATACAACTTTGCAGAGAGAAATTAAAGAAAACCTAAGCAAATGAAGAGAGATACTGTGACGATAAATCAGTAAATTCAGTATCATTAAGATATCAATTCTCCATTAATCAACTGAGAGATTCAGTGAAGTCCCAATAAAAATCCCAGCAGACTTTCTCAGAGAAATTGACAAGTTAATCCTTAAATTCATATGAAAATTCAGAACACCTAAAATATACAAAAATACTTTGGAGAAAACCAGATTTTATTATCTAAATTCAAGACACTATAAAACTACAGCAATCCAGATAATGTGGTATTAGCAAACAGAGAACCATTATCAGTGAAGCAAAATAGTTACTTTAAAAGCAAACCAGGACTTTCGTGGCCTAGTGTCTAAGACGCCATGCTTCCAATGCAGGGGATCTGGGTTCAATCCCTGGTCAGGGAACTGGATTCCACATGCTACAACTGAGAGCTTGCATGCTATTATAAAGATTCAAGATGTGAACTCTTGAATAGTGCTGGAATAATAGTGCTAGAAAAATTGGATTTCCACAACACTAAAAAACAAAGAAAACAAAAGCAAAAAAACCTCTCACCTATCCTTCATACTATCTATGAGTTTGCAGAGGAATTACAAAAGGAAACAAAGAAACTTTTGGGGGTGATGTTATAGGTGTTGGTGAGGATACATACACACACACATATGGAAAAAGCAACTTGTATACTTAAAATATGTACAGTCTGTGGCATATCAATTATACCTCAATAAAGCTGATTTTAAAAACTAATATGTTATTACCGATTATGTAAATGTCTTTTCAATACACACATTCATATACACAAGTGCATGTTAGATATATGGCACAGATACCTGTATTCATAAAACAGAATAGTTATTATCACTAGTTTGCTGTTTCTAATCACAGATTTACATTAAGAACTTTATGCAAGATGAAACATTTCCACATGTGGAAAGAGTGTTCCGAAAGAAAAAGTACTGTTCGGTGGAAACCAAGAAAAGGTTTTGTGTGCCTGGGCTTACTTCCCATGTTGCTTTGCTTCATTTACTTGGTAAGAACAACAAAGGTGACTGATCCCAAAGAATTCCTATCATGACAAGAGAGACTCAGACTGTTGTTCTGGTTGCAGATCAGTCATGACTTTGACCCAAGTTTCAGAAATGTAACCTTCCATAACTTGTTCTCTGCCACAAGAACATGCCAAACAGTAGAAGAAAGCAGATTCTCAACTCGATTTTTGGATAGCTTCTATATTATAAGTGAAGAAACCGAGGGAAAGAAAGATGAAATTATTTATCCATGACTTAGTAATGGCACTTAAATCTAGAATCCCAGGTTTGCTGTGACCAAATCCTGTACCTTTTCCTTAGTATCCAGACCATCTTCTGAGTATTTTCCCCTTAAAAAACCCATTAATCATATTCTTTATAAAATCTTCTTTTTACATTTTGCTTAATTTAAACATTTTTGGGGCTTCCCTGGTGAGTGAGTAAGGACACCGCCTTGCACTGCAAGGGGCGCCGGTTCGATCCCTGGCCTGGGAAGATCCCACGTGCCACGGAGCGGCTGGACCTATGTGTCCAATTACTGTGCCGCAGTGCTGGAGCGCATGCGCCCAGAGCCGGTGCTCTGCAGCGACAGACGCCACCGCGATGGGAGGCCCACACGGGCCAAAAAACGGGGATGGATGAAAATAGACAAATGAAAGACCAATAGAAGTGGCCCGCCTGCTTCCCTCCCTCCCCACTCCTCCCCATAAATAAATAAATAAATTTAAAAAAAAAAATAAAAACAAATAAATAAATAAATATTTTTGTTTAACTCTAATGAAAAATACTCAGGCAGTCTTTTCTTTTGTCAAGCCCATCTGCAGACTCCAGATTTGACCTTTTGGAAAATTAGCTATTTAAATAATACACACTGGGAACAATGTCCCCTGATTTTGTTCCTATCGCCTTGTAACTCACTTTTCATTATCTGTGGTGAAGACAATAGTCTCTGTCCTTCATTTGGAATAATTGTTTTAAATCCTCTCTTAAAACAAAAGTACCAGGTTAAGAATAGTTACTATAACAAACTCTTTAAATACAAGAAAACTGCAAAATCTCAGGGACCTGTTAATCATATTACTACATTCGAGATAAAATCAAATTAGTTTAATTTTATATTTAAATATTCACTTTTTTCCTTCTGATTTCAAAAGCATTTTATGTTCATAAAAATAAATTGTAGAAAACAGAAAAACTTTAAATTTTCTGGTTGCAGATCATAACTTTGACCCAAGTTTCAGAAATGTAACCTTCCATAACTTGTTCTCTGCCACAAGAACATGCCAAACAGTAGAAGAAAGCAGATTCTCAACTCGATTTTTGGATAGCTTCTATATTATAAGTGAAGAAACCGAGGGAAAGAAAGATGAAATTATTTATCCATGACTTAGTAATGGCACTTAAATCTAGAATCCCAGGTTTGCTGTGACCAAATCCTGTACCTTTTCCTTAGTATCCAGACCATCTTCTGAGTATTTTCCCCTTAAAAAACCCATTAATCATATTCTTTATAAAATCTTCTTTTTACATTTTGCTTAATTTAAACATTTTTGGGGCTTCCCTGGTGAGTGAGTAAGGACACCGCCTTGCACTGCAAGGGGCGCCGGTTCGATCCCTGGCCTGGGAAGATCCCACGTGCCACGGAGCGGCTGGACCTATGTGTCCAATTACTGTGCCGCAGTGCTGGAGCGCATGCGCCCAGAGCCGGTGCTCTGCAGCGACAGACGCCACCGCGATGGGAGGCCCACACGGGCCAAAAAACGGGGATGGATGAAAATAGACAAATGAAAGACCAATAGAAGTGGCCCGCCTGCTTCCCTCCCTCCCCACTCCTCCCCATAAATAAATAAATAAATTTAAAAAAAAAAATAAAAACAAATAAATAAATAAATATTTTTGTTTAACTCTAATGAAAAATACTCAGGCAGTCTTTTCTTTTGTCAAGCCCATCTGCAGACTCCAGATTTGACCTTTTGGAAAATTAGCTATTTAAATAATACACACTGGGAACAATGTCCCCTGATTTTGTTCCTATCGCCTTGTAACTCACTTTTCATTATCTGTGGTGAAGACAATAGTCTCTGTCCTTCATTTGGAATAATTGTTTTAAATCCTCTCTTAAAACAAAAGTACCAGGTTAAGAATAGTTACTATAACAAACTCTTTAAATACAAGAAAACTGCAAAATCTCAGGGACCTGTTAATCATATTACTACATTCGAGATAAAATCAAATTAGTTTAATTTTATATTTAAATATTCACTTTTTTCCTTCTGATTTCAAAAGCATTTTATGTTCATAAAAATAAATTGTAGAAAACAGAAAAACTTTAAAAAGATAAAAATCACCCATAAACTCACCAAGTAGATCCATTATCAATACATGGCTTTTTTTTTTCAATTTTATAAACAGACATAAAACTAAAGATACTTAACTAAAGAGCTATAGATATAACTATAAAGACAGAAGCAAAATCACACATAAATTTTGCATATTTTCAATTAATAGACTATATCTTTTATTCATTACTAAAATTATTTATAACATCTTTCTTAAGAATTGTATTATTCAGTCATTACTACAGTTGTACAATTTGTAGTATAGCAATAATACTGTACAACATCAATTACTATATAGTATACAATATGCTATAGTAAAGGTATAGATTATTATATTATTATTTCTTCTCATGTTACTGGATACATATAAGTAATTTTGAGCTATTTATTAGAATATGAAGTCAATTATATGCATGTTTATCTTAATTAGTATTTCTAATTTTTTTATAGGACATATTCCTAGGAAATTGACATTAAGTTTAAAAATTAAAAATTGGTCAGTCATAGATGATCATATAAGCTAATTCAAGCTTATATAAATTTCTGCTTTAAAAAGACTGTGAGCCAAGTGCACTTGGAAAATAAGAATGGAATGCATATAAAATGCTTTTTTCCATGCATAAGCAGCCAGCAGGAATAGCAGCTAACTAATTTTAAACATTTTGCTTTATTTCCTTTTATATTAATAGTGGAATAATATTTTCTTTTGTCAAGCCCATCTGCAGACTCCAGATTTGACCTTTTGGAAAATTAGCTATTTAAATAATACACACTGGGAACAATGTCCCCTGATTTTGTTCCTATCGCCTTGTAACTCACTTTTCATTATCTGTGGTGAAGACAATAGTCTCTGTCCTTCATTTGGAATAATTGTTTTAAATCCTCTCTTAAAACAAAAGTACCAGGTTAAGAATAGTTACTATAACAAACTCTTTAAATACAAGAAAACTGCAAAATCTCAGGGACCTGTTAATCATATTACTACATTCGAGATAAAATCAAATTAGTTTAATTTTATATTTAAATATTCACTTTTTTCCTTCTGATTTCAAAAGCATTTTATGTTCATAAAAATAAATTGTAGAAAACAGAAAAACTTTAAAAAGATAAAAATCACCCATAAACTCACCAAGTAGATCCATTATCAATACATGGCTTTTTTTTTTCAATTTTATAAACAGACATAAAACTAAAGATACTTAACTAAAGAGCTATAGATATAACTATAAAGACAGAAGCAAAATCACACATAAATTTTGCATATTTTCAATTAATAGACTATATCTTTTATTCATTACTAAAATTATTTATAACATCTTTCTTAAGAATTGTATTATTCAGTCATTACTACAGTTGTACAATTTGTAGTATAGCAATAATACTGTACAACATCAATTACTATATAGTATACAATATGCTATAGTAAAGGTATAGATTATTATATTATTATTTCTTCTCATGTTACTGGATACATATAAGTAATTTTGAGCTATTTATTAGAATATGAAGTCAATTATATGCATGTTTATCTTAATTAGTATTTCTAATTTTTTTATAGGACATATTCCTAGGAAATTGACATTAAGTTTAAAAATTAAAAATTGGTCAGTCATAGATGATCATATAAGCTAATTCAAGCTTATATAAATTTCTGCTTTAAAAAGACTGTGAGCCAAGTGCACTTGGAAAATAAGAATGGAATGCATATAAAATGCTTTTTTCCATGCATAAGCAGCCAGCAGGAATAGCAGCTAACTAATTTTAAACATTTTGCTTTATTTCCTTTTATATTAATAGTGGAATAATATTTGCACACAAATTCCCAGTATCTGGACATTATGGCGGATTTGAAACTGAAAAACTGTCACTGCCTAAAAGACTAGTTCGTAGAAGATCTATTTAAGATAAATTTTTAATAAAGGCATAAGTGCATGGTGTCACCATGGTGATAAAAGGAAGCCAGAAATACCATCTAATGGAATATAGGCTGAATTAAAAAATAGGCTGGTGATAGAGCAAAAGAAGTTCAGCCAAAGAAAGGATCAGAAGCAAGAGCAGAAGGTTTCTCTAATAAAGGGAGAATAAAGAATTAGAGAGTTATTCGTTTCCCATTAAATCATGTGAATGGCACATTTAGTTTTCTTTCTGTTTGTGTCTACTCATCAAACCCTTGGGCTAGCAAATCAGTCCATAGTATCTTGTCTTGGCAATCAGTGGGTAGACCTTAAAAGCAAGAGACAAAACAGTCCTTTCCAAAAATGCTTCTTAAACTGTACCGTGTCGCTTTGTCGCTGCTGAAAGCTAATTCTATCAGGGCAAGGGGAGGAAAGGGTGAGGGGATGCTTCACCTCAAGCTGTTGGCAACAATCAGACATTCTCAAGGTATAATGAGACCAATGCCTAAAAAGACAGAACAAAAGAAGGCTTTAAAGCAAAATAATGATTCTTTCCTCCTGTTATTCCTGGGGCTGAGAATCTGCATGGATGCTGTTTAGGCATAATGAGCTGGACAAAATATTATTTCTTCTCATGTTACTGGATACATATAAGTAATTTTGAGCTATTTATTAGAATATGAAGTCAATTATATGCATGTTTATCTTAATTAGTATTTCTAATTTTTTTATAGGACATATTCCTAGGAAATTGACATTAAGTTTAAAAATTAAAAATTGGTCAGTCATAGATGATCATATAAGCTAATTCAAGCTTATATAAATTTCTGCTTTAAAAAGACTGTGAGCCAAGTGCACTTGGAAAATAAGAATGGAATGCATATAAAATGCTTTTTTCCATGCATAAGCAGCCAGCAGGAATAGCAGCTAACTAATTTTAAACATTTTGCTTTATTTCCTTTTATATTAATAGTGGAATAATATTTGCACACAAATTCCCAGTATCTGGACATCATGGCGGATTTGAAACTGAAAACTGTCACTGCCTAAAAGACTAGTTCGTAGAAGATCTATTTAAGATAAATTTTTAATAAAGGCATAAGTGCATGGTGTCACCATGGTGATAAAAGGAAGCCAGAAATACCATCTAATGGAATATAGGCTGAATTAACAAATAGGCTGGTGATAGAGCAAAAGAAGTTCAGCCAAAGAAAGGATCAGAAGCAAGAGCAGAAGGTTTCTCTAATAAAGGGAGAATAAAGAATTAGAGAGTTATTCGTTTCCCATTAAATCATGTGAATGGCACATTTAGTTTTCTTTCTGTTTGTGTCTACTCATCAAACCCTTGGGCTAGCAAATCAGTCCATAGTATCTTGTCTTGGCAATCAGTGGGTAGACCTTAAAAGCAAGAGACAAAACAGTCCTTTCCAAAAATGCTTCTTAAACTGTACCGTGTCGCTTTGTCGCTGCTGAAAGCTAATTCTATCAGGGCAAGGGGAGGAAAGGGTGAGGGGATGCTTCACCTCAAGCTGTTGGCAACAATCAGACATTCTCAAGGTATAATGAGACCAATGCCTAAAAAGACAGAACAAAAGAAGGCTTTAAAGCAAAATAATGATTCTTTCCTCCTGTTATTCCTGGGGCTGAGAATCTGCATGGATGCTGTTTAGGCATAATGAGCTGGACAAAATATTCATTCTTTTTTTTCTCTCTCCTTACACAGGAAGGTGGAAGAATGGAATGGAAAGAACATGGACTTCACACTTTGTAGAAATGCGACATCAGGACAAAGGCGCTTAATTTCTCTTAGCCTCTTCATCTGTCAAATAAGGTTAATACCTCACAGAGCTGTTGTGAGGATTAAAGACTCTGATGGAGCACTTAGTACATAATAAACACGAGATGAATTTCAGTATTTTATTATTATTGCTGTTATTTATGGATTAGCTTGGGAGATGCAAAAATACTTCCTAAGTATCATTAATCTGCATTCATATGGTACAAAGTGGACCCAAACAGAAAACATTATGATAATTACTGGGGTAAAAAAATATTTCTAGGCCAGTCACTGCCCTTTTATTTTTCTTAAATATTTCAACTAACCTTGTTCTAAATACATCTGCCAGTATATACATCAACTTGCAGGCTGAGAATTCTGCTACAATTACGTTTCAACTCCTGGCATCATGCTACCTTAGCCTAAGAGATAAATAAGCCTGGACTTCTGTTCAAGATGATGGACTAAACCAGTATTTCCCATACATTAGTGTTCATATTAAGTCACCTAGGGATCCTGCTAAAACACAGATTTCTGTTCAGTGAGTCTGGGGTAGGTCTTGAGTTTCCACATCTCTAATAAGTTTACAGGGGATGCTTGATGCACTAGCCTATATCACCCACTGAGGCTTGGGAGTAAATCAGTAGTTGTCAACTGGGGACAATTTTGTGCTCCCAGGAGACACTTAACAATGCCCAGAGACGCAACTGAAGAGAGACATCCAGTGGGCCAAGGCCAGGAAGGCTGCTAAACATTCCACAATGCATAGGGCAGTCCTCATCCTAAAGAATTACTAGACTCAAATTCAGTAATACCCAAATATCAATAGGACCCTGGACTAAACAAATCTTTACCACTTAGTGTAAACCATTTGTTGTTGCTAGTTCCTCATCCTAGAATCTTCACCTCAAGCTGTTGGCAACAATCAGACATTCTCAAGGTATAATGAGAACACTGCCTGCGAAGATAGAACAAAAGAGGCTTAAAAAAAAAAATAATGATTCTTTCCTCCTGTTATTCCTGGGGCTGAGAATCTGCATGGATGCTGTTTAGGCATAATGAGCTGGACAAAATATTCATTCTTTTTTTTCTCTCTCCTTACACAGGAAGGTGGAAGAATGGAATGGAAAGAACATGGACTTCACACTTTGTAGAAATGCGACATCAGGACAAAGGCGCTTAATTTCTCTTAGCCTCTTCATCTGTCAAATAAGGTTAATACCTCACAGAGCTGTTGTGAGGATTAAAGACTCTGATGGAGCACTTAGTACATAATAAACACGAGATGAATTTCAGTATTTTATTATTATTGCTGTTATTTATGGATTAGCTTGGGAGATGCAAAAATACTTCCTAAGTATCATTAATCTGCATTCATATGGTACAAAGTGGACCCAAACAGAAAACATTATGATAATTACTGGGAGAAAAAAATATTTCTAGGCCAGTCACTGCCCTTTTATTTTTCTTAAATATTTCAACTAACCTTGTTCTAAATACATCTGCCAGTATATACATCAACTTGCAGGCTGAGAATTCTGCTACAATTACGTTTCAACTCCTGGCATCATGCTACCTTAGCCTAAGAGATAAATAAGCCTGGACTTCTGTTCAAGATGATGGACTAAACCAGTATTTCCCATACATTAGTGTTCATATTAAGTCACCTAGGGATCCTGCTAAAACACAGATTTCTGTTCAGTGAGTCTGGGGTAGGTCTTGAGTTTCCACATCTCTAATAAGTTTACAGGGGATGCTTGATGCACTAGCCTATATCACCCACTGAGGCTTGGGAGTAAATCAGTAGTTGTCAACTGGGGACAATTTTGTGCTCCCAGGAGACACTTAACAATGCCCAGAGACGCAACTGAAGAGAGACATCCAGTGGGCCAAGGCCAGGAAGGCTGCTAAACATTCCACAATGCATAGGGCAGTCCTCATCCTAAAGAATTACTAGACTCAAATTCAGTAATACCCAAATATCAATAGGACCCTGGACTAAACAAATCTTTACCACTTAGTGTAAACCATTTGTTGTTGCTATTGTTGAGCCACTAAGCTGTGTCTGACTCTCTGTGACCCCATGGACTGTAGCCCACATAGCTTCTCTGTCCATGGGATTTCCCAGCCAAGAATACTGGAGGGGGTTGCTGTTTCCTTCCTCAGGGGATTTTCCTGACCCAGGGATTGAACCCAGGTCTCCTGCCTTGCAGACAGCTTCTTTACCACCTCAGCCACCAGGGAAGCCCTATTTTATTCATACTTAGATTCAGAAGTCAAAAAGAAGGAAACACGGTGAGTGAAAGCCATAAAGCCTACAAGAGGTCACTCCAATGACACACCCTTTTCAGCTGGGGTTGTAGTTCTGTCATGAAGATGTATAGTATTGAGGCCAAAGATCCTAGGCATTAATGGGGAGAGGCCATGAGGTCCACAAAGCTGTCTACCCTGAGCTGACACAAGTAGTTGCCTGTAGATAGTGAGTGATTAAAAGGGTAGAAACTGTGTTCCCACTACCTGCAGAGACAAAGACCAAATCCAACCCTGTAAAATCAGCTCTACAAGATAGCATGAGCACACTGTTTCAAATCACCCTTTTCTAAGCTACTATTTTCCTCTACTGGCATTTGACAAATTATTATTTCACAAACTAAGTTTTGATTGATAGGATGGAATCTCTCAAAATGCTTCTGGGTGGACTTTAAAAAATTTTTTTCTCGGTTTATTTTTATAAGTTGCCTTGAAGATTGCACAAAGATATTTTCATTAGCAGACCTCTAATAAACACCAGTTGTATTCAGAATTTAATTGACCCACTTGGGCAATCATCATGTAACAAAATAATTAATCTTAGAGCAAGAGAAAGATAAAAGACAGAGGTTGGAGTTTAAATAGAAGACAAATCAAAATTAGAAAGAAGATTTATCACTTCTCAATGATGTGTCCAAGGCTTCTTGGGAAAAAAAAAAATGAGCTAGTCTTCTAAATGCAAAACAAATCTCTGTGGAAGCCCACAGGCCACAATACACTGAGGATACTTATCTGCTATATCATGGTACTTTCAGGTCATCCAAACATGGCAGTCTGAAAACTGAGTAACAAGTTCTTTGTCTCAGTTTCCCCAACAGGAATATAAGATATTTTTCTAGTGCTTGATGTTTAATAGAATCAAAGGAATAAAAATGAACTAGTCCACACAGACCCTAGTAGATAATGGAAACTATCAACTGTCAAGCCTTTGGGAAAGAGCTCTACTTCATGTTTTTTACTTAAGATCAAAATATCTTTTAAATAGCGTCAAACAAAGATGAATATCGGGCTTCCCTGGTGGTCCAGTGGGTAAGGACACCGCCTTGCAGTGCAAGGGGTACCGGTTCGATCCCTGACCTGGGAAGATCCCACGTGCCGCAGAGCGGCTGGACTGATGTGTCCAATCAACGAGCCAGAGCTCTGGAATGTATGAGCCCAGAGTCGGCACTCTACGACGACAGAGGCCACCATGATGGGAGGCCCACAGGAGCCAAAGAACAAAGATGGATGAAAATAGAGAAATGAAAGACCAACAGAAGTGGCCCGTCCACCCCCCTCCGTCCCCAACCCGACCCCCCCCAAAAAGCAAAATAAATAAATAAATAAAAAAGATGAGTATCAATGGAGTTTAGAAATCAGGAGACTCAGGTCTTACTTGTCTGTGTATGTATGTGTATGTGTGTGTGTTTCATCGAAAGTTTGAAGATTGTATTGATATAGATTAACTTCAGTAAGCTCTGGAAAATACAAAAACATTATCTCCCACATTTGCTCTGACCTTTCTCCAATTTCCAAGCCAGTTAATCAGTATTACTAAGCACATATTCTGTTGCTTAATGGGACCAGGTCTGTAAGCAAATTTTATGTTGGGAAAAGGCCTGAATTCCTTCTAAATGACAGAGTGCAGGTCCTGGGAGTGAATCGTCTGAATGATTTTTGAAAATGGTCTCAGAGAAGTGAAAAGGTCTCAGAGAAGCTGTGTTGTCTGTACTCTGCCTTGTGTTGTGCAATGGAGATGCAGAAATAGCCTTATTTTAAACATTTATTTTATTTATTTATCTTTGGGGGGGGTGGGGAGGGAGGGGGATGGGCAGGCCACTTCTATTGGTCTTTCATTTCTCTATTTTCATCCGTCTTTGTTCTTTGGCTCCTGTGGGCCTCCCATCGTGGTGGCCTCTGTCCTCGCAGAGTGCCGGCTCTGGGCTCATACATTCCAGAGCTCTGGCTCGTTGATTGGACACATCAGTCCAGCCGCTCCATGGCATGTGGGATCTTCCCAGGCCAGGGATCGAACCGGTACCCCTTGCACTGCAAGGCGGTGTACTTACCCACTGGACCACCAGGGAAGCCCTAGAAATAGCCTTATTTTAACATGTTTTATGGGCTTACTCCTATTGGCTAATAACAGTTGTGGGTGGTCTCTGAAATATATTGAAACCACACGATAGAGGAAATGAAGAGCTCTCCACACTGTTAAGTGTCCCTCTTTTCTCACAGGACACTGACATAGCCTTGAAGAATTGGTCAAATTTAAGCCCAACCACAGAATTTTGGCCTATCAAGATTCTCCTCCCTCAATGGAGGCAGAAAAGTGTCTCCAAAGAAGGAGAAAAGTATCTCAACCCATGATTAAATCTGTCTCTCCATTAACCCATCTCTACCTGGCTCTCCAGTAATTAGACCCAGTGACTTGGAACTCAGTTTAAGGCTATCTACAAATTCTAAATGAATTCCATAAGTGGTCCTCGTAGGAGAACGTGGGTATTTTTCAAAGAATAATTATCGTTAGGTGGCCTCACCATATTTACAAGCTGGGAGTGAAAGCAGGTTCCGAGCTGTGTGTCAACACCAACCATTGTTCCTGTTAGGGTCCAATTTTCACCATATTTTTAAAGAAGGGTAGAATAGGATTCGTTGGAACATGCAACTCTAATCCCTTTCAGTGCTTATCACTCTCCAAACATTCAATAGCCACCCTTAATACCATTACCTCTGGGACAACATTTGAGGAGGCCTCTGCAATCTAACAAGAGACCCAAGAGAAAGGCTGTGGTTTAAAAGCCTGGTTAAAGATTAACACAAACAGTAATAAGAAGGTTCTTAGGAAAGAATCAGGACATCTGCAGCTGAATCCCGCTACCTGCTGAGGGTTGCTTAGCAACCAGGCTTACCACTGCCCCAAGGGTGTTTTACTTTACAATTAGGATTTTTGAAGGGGAAGAGGGGGAGGGGGGTGATTCTTAGAGAAACTGATGGAGAGCCATATATAGAGATACGTGGTGCTGTGTTTTTTTTTTTTTTAATAGGAAGATGGTGTCACTCAGTCCTTTCAAAGGTAGAACACACTATAAAAGCAGATTTTTTTTTGTATGTAACTGACAAAAATCTAGCAATAACATGGAGTTTTGAAAGTGACATTTTGACTCTAAGGGAGGAATTATTTGCAATTTGTTTTGAACAGAAGCTTAGTTCATGTCAGATGTGAACCTCCAGACAATCATTAGTTTAAACTGCCAGCTATGTGTTTAAAAATTTCAGTCAATTTAGAGCTGATTTGAATTGCAAATATGATGGTAATAAGCCATTAGGGAGCTGCATATCTTTTTTTTTGTACTTATAACCCTCTACTTTAAGAAGCTCCAACTACATTGAAATATGAAAATATCATTTTAATCATGCACACTGTCGACAAACACAGAAATGTCGGATACTCAGAACGGGAAAGTGGCTTCAGAAGCTAAAAGAATAAGAAGCTGTGACAAGGATGAAGAAACACATAGAACCTTGACTTTAAATGATATACAGTAGTAAGATTTTCCAAAAACAAATATTCAGTTTTGTTTATAATGTAACACGAATCTCCAAGCCCAACATCTGGATAAAATTTATTTTTGTTGGATTTTGGAATTAGAGAAAGTCAGTCCAAACCCTTTATGAGGTCACTTGGGAAATCAAGAAAACAGCTTCTACGGTTAGATTTCAGCTCACAGTACAAATAATGAGGTTTTAAGGGTGCTTATCAATAAGATTTTTTTTTAAAATCTTCTTAAAAACAGCCTATTTTGATTTTCTAAAATAGTATGAGTTTCAGTAGCCTCAAAACCATTGATTCCAAGAGGCATTTTGTTCTCTCAGAGGTGTTTCAGTTCAGAACCTTTGACATGAGCACATAAATTGGTGGCTTTTTAAAAGCCTGGTTAAAGATTAACACAAACAGTAATAAGAAGGTTCTTAGGAAAGAATCAGGACATCTGCAGCTGAATCCCGCTACCTGCTGAGGGTTGCTTAGCAACCAGGCTTACCACTGCCCCAAGGGTGTTTTACTTTACAATTAGGATTTTTGAAGGGGAAGAGGGGGAGGGGGGTGATTCTTAGAGAAACTGATGGAGAGCCATATATAGAGATACGTGGTGCTGTGTTTTTTTTTAATAGGAAGATGGTGTCACTCAGTCCTTTCAAAGGTAGAACACACTATAAAAGCAGATTTTTTTTTGTATGTAACTGACAAAAATCTAGCAATAACATGGAGTTTTGAAAGTGACATTTTGACTCTAAGGGAGGAATTATTTGCAATTTGTTTTGAACAGAAGCTTAGTTCATGTCAGATGTGAACCTCCAGACAATCATTAGTTTAAACTGCCAGCTATGTGTTTAAAAATTTCAGTCAATTTAGAGCTGATTTGAATTGCAAATATGATGGTAATAAGCCATTAGGGAGCTGCATATCTTTTTTTTTGTACTTATAACCCTCTACTTTAAGAAGCTCCAACTACATTGAAATATGAAAATATCATTTTAATCATGCACACTGTCGACAAACACAGAAATGTCGGATACTCAGAACGGGAAAGTGGCTTCAGAAGCTAAAAGAATAAGAAGCTGTGACAAGGATGAAGAAACACATAGAACCTTGACTTTAAATGATATACAGTAGTAAGATTTTCCAAAAACAAATATTCAGTTTTGTTTATAATGTAACACGAATCTCCAAGCCCAACATCTGGATAAAATTTATTTTTGTTGGATTTTGGAATTAGAGAAAGTCAGTCCAAACCCTTTATGAGGTCACTTGGGAAATCAAGAAAACAGCTTCTACGGTTAGATTTCAGCTCACAGTACAAATAATGAGGTTTTAAGGGTGCTTATCAATAAGATTTTTTTTTAAAATCTTCTTAAAAACAGCCTATTTTGATTTTCTAAAATAGTATGAGTTTCAGTAGCCTCAAAACCATTGATTCCAAGAGGCATTTTGTTCTCTCAGAGGTGTTTCAGTTCAGAACCTTTGACATGAGCACATAAATTGGTGAAGCAAAATTCAATCTTCAGATGTATCCATTGGCAGTGACATGTATATTTAACTGAACAAAGGAGAATGGACTTGTGGAAAAAAAGGTGAGCTCCCCATTTTTTCAGAGTCAAATACATTTTCTTGATCCTTAGATACTCATTTCTAAAACAATTTGATTTCAGAGTTAAGCTGACCATCTCATCGGAAATGCTCACTGATCAACTGGACACAGCAAATCGGTCAACAGGGTGCTGCCAGCCTTGGTACAACACCCATCTCTTCTCCTTGGAGAATTCACTAACATTTGGCACTTGGCTTTGTTTCAGTGGTATGAATAGGACCCCAGAATTCCAGCTTTGCCACTTGCCAGAATCTTTGGGAAATATAGAAACTTATGAGTAATGCATTCATGACATGTTTTCTCTCAACAAATTAAATATTTGCTAAGATAAAGTGTAACATCATCGGTAAATATAGCACAATATGATAGAATTAGAGGCCAGGGGATAAATCGTAGTTAGATTTTAACTCCAAGGGGCCTTAGTCACCCACAAGGTCAGGGCTCTGGCCAATCTCAATGTTTGTTTATAACCTTGAGAATCAAAGATTAGGGCATGAACTCTGTGATGTCAGTTATACTGGGGAAAGGGGAACCTCCCAAGTGTCAACTTTCCTGCCTTGTCTGGACTCCAAAATAAATTAATTAAATATTTTTTTAAAGAAAAAAAAATCAAAAAATAACAGCCCGTCTTTTTCATACTGCGTTACTTCACTTGATTTTAAAGTATGACTCTCCAAGCCATCATTATAATAGAAAGAGGCTGCAGCTACATCTAAGCCAGAAATACAAAGCAGAAATGGAGTTAGTCATGCTTAAGAATGGGGAAGGTGAACCCAGGTATGAGAAAGGACCTTCTCCTCCACTTTGTTCACCTTGTCTTCCTTTATTCATCCATGCACCACTCAACAAATATTTACTGAGCCTCCCTTATGTGTGGGGAGTTGTGCCAAGCACTCTAGGGAGGCTAGGATGAATTACACAACGGATGTTTTACACCTGGAATTTACTAAGAGAAATGGAGATTTTGCGTGAATAAATAAAATAAAAGATGGACATGAAAAGTGTCAGAGGAGGCACAGATGATGTGCTAGGAGCTTGGCATAGGCAGGTTAATTTACTGACAGTAGTGAGAACTAAGTTTGTGGACTCAAAGATTCAAGACTTCATTGTTCTCTGGACTCAAGAGCACACCTGCCTATGCCTCAGCTTTGCATTTGAAAACAGGATTGCTCAACAAAGTTCACAGGTTTGCCTTGTCAGCATTCTGTCTTCTCCACAAAGCTGTTTTAAATCTTCTCAACTCTTGAAATCTCTAGCTTACTACTCTCTCCCTCCCTCACACTCGATGACCTCATCTCCCATCCTGCAGAGAAAATGGAATCCATCTGCTGGAAACCCACTTAGCTTCCTGCCACCAGCCTACACACCTCACAGTCCCCAACGGTTCTCTCTCCTCCCATAGCATCATAGTCCCATGTACTGTGAAAGGCCAAAGCATGCCTCCTGCTCTAGATCTCATCAACCTTACCACCTCTCTCTCAGAGACTTCATTGATTACTTCCCTCTTCCTGTGCTTCAACTTCAAAAGTTCCTTTGTGTGGTCTAATACTCATCATTTTTGTAACCATGTAAGTCTCTGCAGTCTTGACGACAGCAGAAATCGAAATCTCCCTCTGTATTCCTTAACAACCACTTTTTCTTTAGATCCCATGCTCTCTTCTCTGTCTTCTATGGTTGTTCCTAGCCACAAACAGTTAATTAAAATTAAATAAACATTTTAAAACACAGTTCCTCAGTGGCACTAGCCACATCTCAAGTGGCAAGTCATGACTGTAGAGGACAGTGCTGATCTAGACCACTTCCACCATCACATAAGTTCTATTGCTACGTTTTTCCTTTCTTTCTATGCCTCCTTTGGGAAGCTTTCTCTGTGTTTTCTGACATTACATTCTTACTCCTCAACTCACAGCAGTCTGACAATTCCACATTCTGGGTATAAAATGTAAATAATTGAAAATAGGGTCTCAAATCTTGGAAATAGCATTGTTCACGGCAGCACTGCTCACAATAGCCAAAAGGTGAAAATAACCCAAGTGTCCATGGTATGAATAAGCTAAACATACCATGGAATATTATTCAACATACAAGAGAAAAAAATATCTACAAGCTACAACATAGATGAATCTTGAGGACTATAGATTATGGATGGATTATGCTAAATAAAATGAGTCAATACACATAAATGTATGACAAATAATGTATGATTTTACTTGTGTGAGCTACCTAATTCAAATTCATTGACAGAGAAAGCACAATTGTGGTTTCCCAGGGCTGGGGGACAGGAAATGAGGAGGTGTTACTATTAATGGTACAGAGTTTCAGCTTTTCAAGAGGAAAGAGTTCTAGAGATACATGGTATTGTCAGTTGGACAACACTGTCAATGTACTTAATACCACTGAACTATGTAGTTAAAAATGGTAGTTTTTTTTGTGTGTGTACTTTGCCACTATACGTATGTGTGTATATATATATATATATATATATATATATATATATATATGCACACACACATACACATAAATATATGTTATATAATATAGAGAGAAAAACAGAGTTCTTAGCAGGTGTGTGTCACTGGATGGAACATATCTCTTGAGTTGCTTCTGTCACATATCTTTGCATCAACCGGCAGACTATTAATATCATTGTGTTACAGATGTGAAAACTGAAGTTCTGAGTGATATTTTCCCCTGAATCATTCTTCTCTCTATTCAATGGCATATAAGTGTATTCCTTAACAACCACTTTTCTTTAGATCCCATGCTCTCTCTCTGTCTTCTATGGTTGTTCCTAGCCACAAACAGTTAATTAAAATTAAATAAACATTTTAAAACACAGTTCCTCAGTGGCACTAGCCACATCTCAAGTGGCAAGTCATGACTGTAGAGGACAGTGCTGATCTAGACCACTTCCACCATCACATAAGTTCTATTGCTACGTTTTTCCTTTCTTTCTATGCCTCCTTTGGGAAGCTTTCTCTGTGTTTTCTGACATTACATTCTTACTCCTCAACTCACAGCAGTCTGACAATTCCACATTCTGGGTATAAAATGTAAATAATTGAAAATAGGGTCTCAAATCTTGGAAATAGCATTGTTCACGGCAGCACTGCTCACAATAGCCAAAAGGTGAAAATAACCCAAGTGTCCATGGTATGAATAAGCTAAACATACCATGGAATATTATTCAACATACAAGAGAAAAAAATATCTACAAGCTACAACATAGATGAATCTTGAGGACTATAGATTATGGATGGATTATGCTAAATAAAATGAGTCAATACACATAAATGTATGACAAATAATGTATGATTTTACTTGTGTGAGCTACCTAATTCAAATTCATTGACAGAGAAAGCACAATTGTGGTTTCCCAGGGCTGGGGGACAGGAAATGAGGAGGTGTTACTATTAATGGTACAGAGTTTCAGCTTTTCAAGAGGAAAGAGTTCTAGAGATACATGGTATTGTCAGTTGGACAACACTGTCAATGTACTTAATACCACTGAACTATGTAGTTAAAAATGGTAGTTTTTTTTGTGTGTGTACTTTGCCACTATACGTATGTGTGTATATATAAATATATGTGTGTGTATATATATATATATATATATATATATATATATATATATGCACACACACATACACATAAATATATGTTATATAATATAGAGAGAAAAACAGAGTTCTTAGCAGGTGTGTGTCACTGGATGGAACATATCTCTTGAGTTGCTTCTGTCACATATCTTTGCATCAACCGGCAGACTATTAATATCATTGTGTTACAGATGTGAAAACTGAAGTTCTGAGTGATATTTTCCCCTGAATCATTCTTCTCTCTATTACCCAACCATCAATGGGCATATAAGCAACTTCGTTTCCTATTCTTAAATTTGGCCTTGGACTCAAGCATCCCTTTATACATCAACACAGCGCAATTTTCTTCCATGTTTTGAAAACAAAGCATTAAACACTTCTGTCACTTACTTCCAGTAAAAATAGGAAGTTGGACTAATGAACTCTCACTTCTGACCTTTTCCAAATCTCTAATTCTATCATATAACTACATAAAGATGAGAGGTCTCATCAGAGAGACTGAAAAAGAGATTGAGTACAATTCAGAGCCTAACTACAAGAGGCAATCAGTGTCCTTGTAACTTCAGTGTCTTAAATAGATCTCTCTTTAGGAGTTCAGCCTCTTAAATGTGACTTTTCACATAACATGCTCATGACAGCATTTATTATAAATGATCATCTGTGAGTTATGAAGGATAAAGTCATGTGCATGGAATCCAAATGTCAAACAACTCTCTCAGAAACAACTGAACCTCATCCAACTGTAGCATAACTCTGAGAATGAGCTAAAGAGTAATGCTGGAGAAAATGCCTTGGTTGAGCTAGTGATTTAACTTCTGAGAAGCACCACCAGAAATGTCAGTTAGGAAAGAAGAAAAAAAATGGTGACAGTATTAAGAAATATCCATGGTCTCACAGGTCAGCTGTACGTGTAACCATGAACTTTAAAATTAGATGAATTCTGAAGGCTTGGACACAGATACATTTCTCCAACCAACTTCCTGCTTCCTTGGTCTTGGCAAACTTAGGTACATGTGAGAGGTCAACTGTGAGGAACTCCTGTCACAGTTTCTATGGTAGATAAAAGTCAATCATCTTAATCTATTTTTTTTTTCCTTTTCCCCATCATGCCTCTTTTATTTATATTTATTTTCAACCATCTTTTTTTATTCTTTGGCATGTGTGGGCCTCCCTTTGCAGTGGCGTCTCTCACTGCAGAGCACCAGCTCTGGGCACATGTGCTCCAGAGCACTGGCTCATAGTTGGACACAATGGTCCAGCCACTCTGCGGCACATGGGATCTTCCCAGGCCAGGGATCAAACCTGTGGCCCTTGCACTGCAAGGCGAACTCTCTACCCACTGGACCAATCATCTTAATCTTAATCCTGAGTCCACAGTTCAGGAAGGAAATCTACTTCATATGTTCATGATATTATTTTACTGAAGTTCCTAAAAGGTTTCTTCATGAGAATTCTCTGAGGTTTCCAAATTTTATTGGCCTCTTGGGATTGGTTTGTTTTAATCATGAAACCAGAATATCATTAGTAAATTAAAAAAAGGTGATTCTTACTGAGTCTTATATATTCCAGGCAGTTTCACATGCACTATCTCATTTAAATTCTCACATCAACCAGTAGGTTGGATGGCACTGATCACATTTTGCAGACACTGAGGTACAGATGGATACACGACTTCCTCAAATATGGCCAGTTGTCACATGACCTCAGCTGAGCATATCCAACTCCAGAACTCATTTCCTTTTACTACATCACACTGTTTCTAAATCTTGTTTCTTTTTATATCTATGAAATGATACTATTTTGTGTGTAAAATATGGAATATGCCCTTGTTTGGAAGGAAATGGAACCAAGAAACATGTTTTCTGCTACCTAGCTAACGTCCCAGCTGACTTTGCCAGCCGCAGTGATATCATTATGCTATTTTCCTCCATAAAAGGGCTCTTTATGTGGGTCCTTTAAAACTATAACTTAGCCATTCTGAAAAAGTCAAGCAGCTTGAATTAATATCCCTGTTAAGTTTATTTTATTTCTTTTAATGTTCATTACTTATGTCTGTTTCTCTTTCAACTGAACTTGTCAAGCTGTTTTTCCAAGTATTCAGAATGGCACCACCGATTTAGTCCTTCCTAGAATATAAAAACAGTTTTCGATGGAACTAGAAAATGCTCATTTTGAAAACACTTGCAAGTTCTAAAGTAAAACAGAAAAATGATGCACAATAATCAAAAAAGCAAGAGAATATCACCAGAGCTAAGATGACTTACCCTGATCTAACAGCTCTATTCTCACTGAATTTTCTCTTTCTGTTATCATAAGAAAATGCAAATTTGACTCACTCTTAGAGACAGTAACAAAATCAGTTTTAAACATCTATACAACATGGTTCTACCAATGAATTCTCAAGCAGAATTAAAACCATGACTATGAAAATGCTAAAAGAAGTGAACAATTATGTTCATGTTTCTACTCTGTGCCAAGTATTCTGTAGGATGTTTTCATGTAGCATCTCATTTTCAATTTAGCTTAATGAAATGGATTTTGTTCTCATTTTACCGATGAAGCATCAGAGGCCTTAACAAGGTCATATGTCTTTCCCAAGGTCATACAGAAAGTAAATGGAAAACCTAGAATTAGAATGAAGCTCTAACTCTAAAATTTTTTCCCATTTTATTAAACTGTCGCCTTTAATTTTAAAATATGTGCAGAAGTAGTCATGTAACTTTATTTCCATCTCCTAGTAACTATTGTGGGGAATCCTTATAGAGTAATTCATATAGCAGTAGAGATTGCCAAGCAAATACATTTTTAATGACAATGACCAAAGCATACTCATGCAGTCATTTTAAACAGGTGAGGTGATCAGTATATTTCTCCTCTGTTTAAACAAAGTTTCCATTCATTTAAGAAATATAAAATGACAGGATGCATGTTAGGAAGAGATAAGACATGTTGCTGAGCCAACATCCGATGGGGTGAAGGCAGAGACCCATAATGTGAGGGGAAAGACAGTTATGTAAAATGTATTTTATCTCAAAGGAGCACATGCCTTGAGGTCCTTTCACTGAAAGTATTGAAGTTCAAGGGAAAAAAACCTACAGACCAGTTTTACCTGTTAAGTTTATTTTATTTCTTTTAATGTTCATTACTTATGTCTGTTTCTCTTTCAACTGAACTTGTCAAGCTGTTTTTCCAAGTATTCAGAATGGCACCACCGATTTAGTCCTTCCTAGAATATAAAAACAGTTTTCGATGGAACTAGAAAATGCTCATTTTGAAAACACTTGCAAGTTCTAAAGTAAAACAGAAAAATGATGCACAATAATCAAAAAAGCAAGAGAATATCACCAGAGCTAAGATGACTTACCCTGATCTAACAGCTCTATTCTCACTGAATTTTCTCTTTTCTGTTATCATAAGAAAATGCAAATTTGACTCACTCTTAGAGACAGTAACAAAATCAGTTTTAAACATCTATACAACATGGTTCTACCAATGAATTCTCAAGCAGAATTAAAACCATGACTATGAAAATGCTAAAAGAAGTGAACAATTATGTTCATGTTTCTACTCTGTGCCAAGTATTCTGTAGGATGTTTTCATGTAGCATCTCATTTTCAATTTAGCTTAATGAAATGGATTTTGTTCTCATTTTACCGATGAAGCATCAGAGGCCTTAACAAGGTCATATGTCTTTCCCAAGGTCATACAGAAAGTAAATGGAAAACCTAGAATGAGAATGAAGCTCTAACTCTAAAATTTTTTTTCCCATTTTATTAAACTGTCGCCTTTAATTTTAAAATATGTGCAGAAGTAGTCATGTAACTTTATTTCCATCTCCTAGTAACTATTGTGGGGAATCCTTATAGAGTAATTCATATAGCAGTAGAGATTGCCAAGCAAATACATTTTTAATGACAATGACCAAAGCATACTCATGCAGTCATTTTAAACAGGTGAGGTGATCAGTATATTTCTCCTCTGTTTAAACAAAGTTTCCATTCATTTAAGAAATATAAAATGACAGGATGCATGTTAGGAAGAGATAAGACATGTTGCTGAGCCAACATCCGATGGGGTGAAGGCAGAGACCCATAATGTGAGGGGAAAGACAGTTATGTAAAATGTATTTTATCTCAAAGGAGCACATGCCTTGAGGTCCTTTCACTGAAAGTATTGAAGTTCAAGGGGAAAAAAAAAAAAAACCTACAGAATCTTTCCCTTATGTTCCTCATACACCTGATATGATTTATCTTACTAGCCTTCTACCATAAATAGAAAATGTTAATAAAATAATTGTACAAACAACTATTCCCAAAAAGTCAGTAAATTATCATCTATTTAATCACCACAATGTCATTAATATTGAAATAACATTACACAGATCATTGGAGTCAGTTATCATGTGAGGAACATACACAGACTTACTTCATGATTTTTTGCATTTTTCCTTTTGTATGAAAGAGCCATCAGTTGAAATATTAAAAAGACATAAACTAAACTGTCCACACTAAGGCAAAAGGCATCCAGAGTCTTTGTGAAAAGGCTCAGGCTTACTCTCTTGCCACCACTCCTGCTTCTGTTCATTTGGAATCCCCATTTCCACCATCCCTTTCCCCAAAGATGCCACTAATCTGCCTTGATGTGAAAAACCACCCAGAGACAATATCACCAGATAATGCAAATGGAGGGGGAGGAAGTTCCTGTCCCTCCCTACTTCTTGATTCTCTCATTCCTTCAGAATGTGCAGTTTCCAGGAAGCACTTGGGTTCTCTAAGTTAGTAAGATTCTACCCAGAACTCCCATTGCTTCCCATCTCTGGGTTTGCTACACCAGTCTGCAACTCAGAGCAGACTAGCCTAAGCTGCTCTTCCTGCCAACAAGAAGAGTCAAACTTAAGGTTCTTTTCCAATAAGTCAGCACTCTCATCCTTGTCTACTCCATGCCTGGGAAGATGTGTTAGTTCCTCCTACTCATCAGTCTTCCACAACAGCTCTGGCTGTCTCAAAAGTAGTCCTTCTGTTCAATTGGATGCTGGTCTTTCTAATCCTTATAGAGTAATTCATATAGCAGTAGAGATTGCCAAGCAAATACATTTTTAATGACAATGACCAAAGCATCATTTTAAACAGGTGAGGTGATCAGTATATTTCTCCTCTGTTTAAACAAAGTTTCCATTCATTTAAGAAATATAAAATGACAGGATGCATGTTAGGAAGAGATAAGACATGTTGCTGAGCCAACATCCGATGGGGTGAAGGCAGAGACCCATAATGTGAGGGGAAAGACAGTTATGTAAAATGTATTTTATCTCAAAGGAGCACATGCCTTGAGGTCCTTTCACTGAAAGTATTGAAGTTCAAGGGGAAAAAAAAAAAAAACCTACAGAATCTTTCCCTTATGTTCCTCATACACCTGATATGATTTATCTTACTAGCCTTCTACCATAAATAGAAAATGTTAATAAAATAATTGTACAAACAACTATTCCCAAAAAGTCAGTAAATTATCATCTATTTAATCACCACAATGTCATTAATATTGAAATAACATTACACAGATCATTGGAGTCAGTTATCATGTGAGGAACATACACAGACTTACTTCATGATTTTTTGCATTTTTCCTTTTGTATGAAAGAGCCATCAGTTGAAATATTAAAAAGACATAAACTAAACTGTCCACACTAAGGCAAAAGGCATCCAGAGTCTTTGTGAAAAGGCTCAGGCTTACTCTCTTGCCACCACTCCTGCTTCTGTTCATTTGGAATCCCCATTTCCACCATCCCTTTCCCCAAAGATGCCACTAATCTGCCTTGATGTGAAAAACCACCCAGAGACAATATCACCAGATAATGCAAATGGAGGGGGAGGAAGTTCCTGTCCCTCCCTACTTCTTGATTCTCTCATTCCTTCAGAATGTGCAGTTTCCAGGAAGCACTTGGGTTCTCTAAGTTAGTAAGATTCTACCCAGAACTCCCATTGCTTCCCATCTCTGGGTTTGCTACACCAGTCTGCAACTCAGAGCAGACTAGCCTAAGCTGCTCTTCCTGCCAACAAGAAGAGTCAAACTTAAGGTTCTTTTCCAATAAGTCAGCACTCTCATCCTTGTCTACTCCATGCCTGGGAAGATGTGTTAGTTCCTCCTACTCATCAGTCTTCCACAACAGCTCTGGCTGTCTCAAAAGTAGTCCTTCTGTTCAATTGGATGCTGGTCTTTCTACTTGCCATGATGTACAGTGAATGACTGGAGCTGCACCAGCTCCTCCCTGCCGAGTGATGTTACAAGAGGCACTGCTTTAAAATCTGTCAGCAAACAATACTCCAGACAACCACATGGAAACACCTATCATTTGATGTAATGGGGATGTTTTCTAAGTGGCATGGCTGCAATGACTGGAAAAGTCAGAACTCACATCTCTAACATACGACAGCCTGGGACTGTGATGCTACCGTCTTCTTCTTGGCTGGACTTTGGTCTGAGATTTATGTGTTATGCTCTATCCACTGGTAACCCACAGAACACATGAAATCTCTTTTATGTGGGTTAAATTTGAAACACTGTCTTCATATGAATTTAATTTGAAACAAGGTCAATTGCATTTCTTTCTTTCCAAGTATGCCTCTAATATCATGTGCAAACTTAGAGCATGGGAATCTACCACATGGCTAAGATGATTCCTGGGGAAATAAATGTTGGAAGACCTTGTAACATTCTACCAACCTATGCTAGTGTTTCTCAGCATTGAATGTATATCACAATCAACTATGGGGCTTTTGAAAATTTTCCATTGCCTTGGCCCCAGGTTGCCTATACCTCTTCCAATAAATTAGGTTATTCAGGAATTTTCCATGGTTCTGCTAGGTAGCAGAAAACATGTTTCTTGGTTCCATTTCCTTTCAAACAAGGGCATATTCCATATTTTACACACATTAATTACCTTTCAAGCGAATGTGAAAGGGAATTTCCCCTAGATTCTCTCATTCCTTCAGAATGTGCAGTTTCAGGAAGCACTTGGGTTCTCTAAGTTAGTAAGATTCTACCCAGAACTCCCATTGCTTCCCATCTCTGGGTTTGCTACACCAGTCTGCAACTCAGAGCAGACTAGCCTAAGCTGCTCTTCCTGCCAACAAGAAGAGTCAAACTTAAGGTTCTTTTCCAATAAGTCAGCACTCTCATCCTTGTCTACTCCATGCCTGGGAAGATGTGTTAGTTCCTCCTACTCATCAGTCTTCCACAACAGCTCTGGCTGTCTCAAAAGTAGTCCTTCTGTTCAATTGGATGCTGGTCTTTCTACTTGCCATGATGTACAGTGAATGACTGGAGCTGCACCAGCTCCTCCCTGCCGAGTGATGTTACAAGAGGCACTGCTTTAAAATCTGTCAGCAAACAATACTCCAGACAACCACATGGAAACACCTATCATTTGATGTAATGGGGATGTTTTCTAAGTGGCATGGCTGCAATGACTGGAAAAGTCAGAACTCACATCTCTAACATACGACAGCCTGGGACTGTGATGCTACCGTCTTCTTCTTGGCTGGACTTTGGTCTGAGATTTATGTGTTATGCTCTATCCACTGGTAACCCACAGAACACATGAAATCTCTTTTATGTGGGTTAAATTTGAAACACTGTCTTCATATGAATTTAATTTGAAACAAGGTCAATTGCATTTCTTTCTTTCCAAGTATGCCTCTAATATCATGTGCAAACTTAGAGCATGGGAATCTACCACATGGCTAAGATGATTCCTGGGGAAATAAATGTTGGAAGACCTTGTAACATTCTACCAACCTATGCTAGTGTTTCTCAGCATTGAATGTATATCACAATCAACTATGGGGCTTTTGAAAATTTTCCATTGCCTTGGCCCCAGGTTGCCTATACCCTCTTCCAATAAATTAGGTTATTCAAGAATTTTCCATGGTTCTGCTAGGTAGCAGAAAACATGTTTCTTGGTTCCATTTCCTTTCAAACAAGGGCATATTCCATATTTTACACACAATAATATTATAAGATTAACTCTAAGGCTTTGATGGGAATGTGGATAATTAAAAAACAATCTTGACCATTTCCACAGTTTGAGTAATTGAAAGGGGCATAATCTTAAATGTTACAATAGCTATGAAACAGGTCCACATTCTAATCAGTCTATTTTTTCCTGTGGGGCTCAGTCTAAGAATTTTAGCTGGTAAATGGATAAATGGGGGGAAAAATCCATGTAAATGATACGATGGCTATTAGGAGCGACCCTTATCCTAACCCTTTTGGTGACAGTTTCACAATTAGTCTTTTTGACAAAATTTCTGTTTCTCTGGATGTCATTGCCTAAGTTATGCTAGACTTTTTCAGGTTGCAAGAATCAGAAATATGCTTGATCTACAATGGATATATCGTAAGGTCCTATGAGAGGGGAAAAACCTCCAAAAACCATCAATGCAATGCACACACAAGACTGGAGACAGAATGTTCTTCAGAACTGTTTAAGGCAAAACAGTTTTACAACTCATCTCCTTAGAAAAGGATGGAAACAAGTCGATTAGGAAAACAGCAATTACCCTAGGTATTTCAAGTAGAAAGAATTCAACAGAGTCATTGACTTCACAAAAAACAAAGGTGATGAGAGTCCAAACTGGATTGCAAAACTAGTTAAAAGCAGCAATCATCTGCTATCATCCTGAGGGCTGGAGAAACAAAGGGAGAAGATGGTGTTACAGAATGCACAGAAAATGGCCACCTGGGAGGAAATGGCACCATGGGGAGCCTGGCCTACTTTTAAATGGGAATCTACCACATGGCTAAGATGATTCCTGGGGAAATAAATGTTGGAAGACCTTGTAACATTCTACCAACCTATGCTAGTGTTTCTCAGCATTGAATGTATATCACAATCAACTATGGGGCTTTTGAAAATTTTCCATTGCCTTGGCCCCAGGTTGCCTATACCCTCTTCCAATAAATTAGGTTATTCAAGAATTTTCCATGGTTCTGCTAGGTAGCAGAAAACATGTTTCTTGGTTCCATTTCCTTTCAAACAAGGGCATATTCCATATTTTACACACAATAATATTATAAGATTAACTCTAAGGCTTTGATGGGAATGTGGATAATTAAAAAACAATCTTGACCATTTCCACAGTTTGAGTAATTGAAAGGGGCATAATCTTAAATGTTACAATAGCTATGAAACAGGTCCACATTCTAATCAGTCTATTTTTTCCTGTGGGGCTCAGTCTAAGAATTTTAGCTGGTAAATGGATAAATGGGGGGAAAAATCCATGTAAATGATACGATGGCTATTAGGAGCGACCCTTATCCTAACCCTTTTGGTGACAGTTTCACAATTAGTCTTTTTGACAAAATTTCTGTTTCTCTGGATGTCATTGCCTAAGTTATGCTAGACTTTTTCAGGTTGCAAGAATCAGAAATATGCTTGATCTACAATGGATATATCGTAAGGTCCTATGAGAGGGGAAAAACCTCCAAAAACCATCAATGCAATGCACACACAAGACTGGAGACAGAATGTTCTTCAGAACTGTTTAAGGCAAAACAGTTTTACAACTCATCTCCTTAGAAAAGGATGGAAACAAGTCGATTAGGAAAACAGCAATTACCCTAGGTATTTCAAGTAGAAAGAATTCAACAGAGTCATTGACTTCACAAAAAACAAAGGTGATGAGAGTCCAAACTGGATTGCAAAACTAGTTAAAAGCAGCAATCATCTGCTATCATCCTGAGGGCTGGAGAAACAAAGGGAGAAGATGGTGTTACAGAATGCACAGAAAATGGCCACCTGGGAGGAAATGGCACCATGGGGAGCCTGCCTACTGGGAACTGGGACTATTCAAGGAGGTGTTTTCAGGTCGAACTGGAATGAGGAAGGCAATACAGCCTCTGTCTGAGACATCAACCAAGATAAGAAGAATAGGGAAAATATCCTGGTTTTCCCCTTTTTCCTACAATCAGACTTCTCAAGAGTGCCTTCTACTGGCTTAACATAACTGAAGTTAGTTATGCAGATCAAAGCAGGAGAAAATCTGAGGACAAAGGGACAAATTTCAGCCCAGAGGGCATCTGTGGCTCCCTCCCTTTCTCTACCCTTCTTGATTCCACCCGCATCTCTCTGTCTCTGCTTGACCTTTTATTCTTATCTTCTGCCTCTTTGTAGGCTATGCATTCAAACACACCAGTAGAAAGGGTATGTTTGGGTTGATTTTCCTGCTCAACTGAAATTTGTACTTAATAGGAGAGTTCTCCCAGTAGGCAGTCCTCTTCAGGCCTGCCTCTGATTGAGCCACTGATCAAATCAGCTATGGATTTCTTGGCAAAGTCATTTGGTACAAAGCAAGACAACGATTACAAAAGAAATCAACTGCAGTGAATTTTCTCAGGACAGACATATTGCATCTTTGAGCTTTTTCAAAGTGTGTCCCTCTCCCCAGTCCATATATACTGAAGTCCTAAACTCATTACCTCACAATGTATTTAGAGATAGAATCTTTAAAGAGATAATTAAGCTAAAGTGAGATCTATAAAGTGGACCCTAATCCAGTATGACTGGGGTCCTTATAAGAAAGCAGATGTTAGGACACCTCCAAAAACCATCAATGCAATGCACACACAAGACTGGAGACAGAATGTTCTTCAGAACTGTTTAAGGCAAAACAGTTTTACAACTCATCTCCTTAGAAAAGGATGGAAACAAGTCGATTAGGAAAACAGCAATTACCCTAGGTATTTCAAGTAGAAAGAATTCAACAGAGTCATTGACTTCACAAAAAACAAAGGTGATGAGAGTCCAAACTGGATTGCAAAACTAGTTAAAAGCAGCAATCATCTGCTATCATCCTGAGGGCTGGAGAAACAAAGGGAGAAGATGGTGTTACAGAATGCACAGAAAATGGCCACCTGGGAGGAAATGGCACCATGGGGAGCCTGCCTACTGGGAACTGGGACTATTCAAGGAGGTGTTTTCAGGTCGAACTGGAATGAGGAAGGCAATACAGCCTCTGTCTGAGACATCAACCAAGATAAGAAGAATAGGGAAAATATCCTGGTTTTCCCCTTTTTCCTACAATCAGACTTCTCAAGAGTGCCTTCTACTGGCTTAACATAACTGAAGTTAGTTATGCAGATCAAAGCAGGGAGAAAATCTGAGGACAAAGGGACAAATTTCAGCCCAGAGGGCATCTGTGGCTCCCTCCCTTTCTCTACCCTTCTTGATTCCACCCGCATCTCTCTGTCTCTGCTTGACCTTTTATTCTTATCTTCTGCCTCTTTGTAGGCTATGCATTCAAACACACCAGTAGAAAGGGTATGTTTGGGTTGATTTTCCTGCTCAACTGAAATTTGTACTTAATAGGAGAGTTCTCCCAGTAGGCAGTCCTCTTCAGGCCTGCCTCTGATTGAGCCACTGATCAAATCAGCTATGGATTTCTTGGCAAAGTCATTTGGTACAAAGCAAGACAACGATTACAAAAGAAATCAACTGCAGTGAATTTTCTCAGGACAGACATATTGCATCTTTGAGCTTTTTCAAAGTGTGTCCCTCTCCCCAGTCCATATATACTGAAGTCCTAAACTCATTACCTCACAATGTATTTAGAGATAGAATCTTTAAAGAGATAATTAAGCTAAAGTGAGATCTATAAAGTGGACCCTAATCCAGTATGACTGGGGTCCTTATAAGAAAGCAGATGTTAGGACACGCAGAAAGAAGACCGTCCGATGACACAGGGAGAAGATGGCCCTGGGTCTACAGCTCAAGGAGAGAGTCTTCAGGAGAAACCCACCCTATCTTGATCATGAACTTCTAGTGTCCAGAATTGTGAGAAAATTAATTTTCATTGTTAACATCACCCAATCTGTAGTACATTATTATGGTAGCCCTAGCAAATTAACACAGTCAGTATACTAAGTTGAATTATATGTACTGATCATAGGTATTTGAAATTCAAAGGCATGTTCAATGTACTTAGTGGTGACTGGTTCAGTCACTGGCTCTCTAACAGTGGTGCTGGTCAGCTGGGGCTGCCATAACAAAACACCACAGACTGTGCAGCTTAAACAACAACATTTATTTTCTCATGGTTCTAGCAACTGGCATTTCTAGATCAAGGGGTTGGTAGCATTGTTTTCTGCTGAGGTCTGTCTCCTTGACTTGCATCCTGACACTCCTTGCTGTGGTCCACAAGCAGCATTTTCCCTACATGTACATCCTTCATGTGTCTTTTTCTTTGGATAAGGATACCACTCGTATTAGATTAGGGTCCACTCTCATGACCTCATTTCGTCTTAATTATCTCTCTAAAGACACTGTCTCTAAATACACTCATGCTGAGGGTAAGGGCCTCAATACTAGAATTCTGCAGAGCTACTATTCAGTCCATAACGCTCTTCTGACATACTTAGTCTTTTTTCTACCCACGGTTGTTAACAGAAAACATTCCCACCTGGAGAGTAAATGCCTGGTCTGGAGACCTTGCTGGGACACCTCTCCTCTCCTGAGTGCCACTAAGTCGATCAGAAACACAAACTCTTAGTCTGTGCTTCTCTAAACCCCAAATGCTTATCTCTCCAGGTTATAACAGAAATCTAATATTGAGTGTATTATATAAACAGCAGAATGTTATCATCATATCCTCATATTATGGGTGGGCCTCCCAACTCTTGCCTGTGTTAGAACCCCATCTATCTGGATCATCATCTTCTGGGCAAACACCAGGCCACTCTCATTCTTTCCCCATAGACACCCTGCCTGGACTACATTTTCCCCTGGGCCTCGATTTTTCTTGCCCTTGCTTCCCTCATTATTTCTGAGATCATAACCATGCACAGTTGCCTCATCTGTAAAATGGGAAAAATAAGACTACCTACATCACAGGGGGGTCTTGGGAGGATGAAATTGGTCAACAGCTGTGAAACATTCAAAACAGTGCCTAACATACATGAAATGTGATATAATTATTCACTAATACTAACATCATTATCATCATGATTAGATTTACAGGTAATTATTTTTATGGATACAATGTTGCTGTAGATCTAATTTCTCTTACCAGGGCATGTACCCAGTGGCCAGCTGCCACGGGCATTGACTGCTGAAGGATCCTACTTGCAAGATTCTCTAATAGATTGTCTGGGGCTGGACTCCACAGAAGATGTATAGGGTGGGATGCCCATTTCCCCAGCGAAACCACTTTGACCAACGACTGCCACGGGCAAAGGCTGAAACCGACGGGTCCCCACGCCTCTGTATAGGACAACTCTGTGGTATGACTACCTCTCTGGGGTTATGCAAAGAGAATAATCTATGCATGGATGCTTTCTAAATCCATACTTCTCCTTATTAGCTTCTTACCCTATCCTACCTCACTTCCCTTGCTCCTTTGCAGAGTCCTCCTAAGAGTGTTTTCACCTCTAAATACACTCATGCTGAGGGTAAGGGCCTCAATACTAGAATTCTGCAGAGCTACTATTCAGTCCATAACGCTCTTCTGACATACTTAGTCTTTTTTCTACCCACGGTTGTTAACAGAAAACATTCCCACCTGGAGAGTAAATGCCTGGTCTGGAGACCTTGCTGGGACACCTCTCCTCTCCTGAGTGCCACTAAGTCGATCAGAAACACAAACTCTTAGTCTGTGCTTCTCTAAACCCCAAATGCTTATCTCTCCAGGTTATAACAGAAATCTAATATTGAGTGTATTATATAAACAGCAGAATGTTATCATCATATCCTCATATTATGGGTGGGCCTCCCAACTCTTGCCTGTGTTAGAACCCCATCTATCTGGATCATCATCTTCTGGGCAAACACCAGGCCACTCTCATTCTTTCCCCATAGACACCCTGCCTGGACTACATTTTCCCCTGGGCCTCGATTTTTCTTGCCCTTGCTTCCCTCATTATTTCTGAGATCATAACCATGCACAGTTGCCTCATCTGTAAAATGGGAAAAATAAGACTACCTACATCACAGGGGGGTCTTGGGAGGATGAAATTGGTCAACAGCTGTGAAACATTCAAAACAGTGCCTAACATACATGAAATGTGATATAATTATTCACTAATACTAACATCATTATCATCATGATTAGATTTACAGGTAATTATTTTTATGGATACAATGTTGCTGTAGATCTAATTTCTCTTTACCAGGGCATGTACCCAGTGGCCAGCTGCCACGGGCATTGACTGCTGAAGGATCCTACTTGCAAGATTCTCTAATAGATTGTCTGGGGCTGGACTCCACAGAAGATGTATAGGGTGGGATGCCCCTTTCCCCAGAGAAAACTCTTTGACCAACGACTGCCTAGTGCAAAGGCTGAAACAGCCTGGTCCCCACGTCTCTGTATAGGACAACTCTGTGGTATGACTACCTCTCTGGGGTTATGCAAAGAGAATAATCTATGCATGGATGCTTTCTAAATCCATACTTCTCCTTATTAGCTTCTTACCCTATCCTACCTCACTTCCCTTGCTCCTTTGCAGAGTCCTCCTAAGAGTGTCACCTCAATTACTCACTTCCACAAGTCTTCCAAAATCAGACATAAAATCTAAAGAAAACAACCTAAGAGACTCACCTGAACATAAAGTGGTTTTTAGACTGTTTCTCATATATTTCATATATGTTCTTCCCTCTGCCATAATATCTCATGTTACCAGTCTCATATGATGTTTAAACAAATGTCGAAATACCTATAATGAAAATATCTACAGGAGTAAAGATGATCAATTTCATCTTTGAAGACATAGAGGCCAAGAACATGAAAGTAAAATACAGGAATTGTGCAATGGAAAGACCTGTCCATCTGTCTTCACCACCAAGGTAAATTGCAGTTAGCTGAGAGCATGATTGGTATTGAATATGAGCACTACCAAAATGATAGGATCATGTGTGTCACTTGGTAGCTGCACATGCACCTTGAGACAATGTGAGGAATATTGTCATTGAACACTGTCATATGCTTTGTGGACAGATTGTGTCAACCTAGTGACAGCACATCCTGCAGAAAGGGCCTCTGAGGAAGTCAGAGGACAGGTCTTTATCTTTTCTGTCCTCCTGAGATGACAGGAGTAAGTAATTAAAGGCAATGAAAGAAGGAGAGCATCTTGCACTACAGCGAACAGCCAAAAGTTTCTACCTTAATGTCACATTATGTTTTATATCATAATAGAAGAAAAACTAAATATGATCCAAGGACAGAGAGAGAGAGAGCCCCAAGCATCTAGAATAGAACCAGCTTGGCCCTTATTCTCACAGTTTTACTGTTACGATCACATGAAGTGACCTATGAAAGCACATTGTAATCACATATGATTATGTGATGTAAAAATATTGTTATTAATAATAATGTTAGTGAAAATATATTCCCCATAGGTATACTTAGGTGTTTCCAGTATATTAGTTGGAATCCATTCAGTATCAGGTGATAAAATTCTAATTTAATTTGACCTTAGCAGAAAGGGACTCAGTCACCCTCACAAGTCTATCATGTCATGCTTGTCTAAATCCATACTTCTCCTTATTAGCTTCTTACCCTATCCTACCTCACTTGCTCCTTTGCAGAGTCCTCCTAAGAGTGTCACCTCAATTACTCACTTCCACAAGTCTTCCAAAATCAGACATAAAATCTAAAGAAAACAACCTAAGAGACTCACCTGAACATAAAGTGGTTTTTAGACTGTTTCTCATATATTTCATATATGTTCTTCCCTCTGCCATAATATCTCATGTTACCAGTCTCATATGATGTTTAAACAAATGTCGAAATACCTATAATGAAAATATCTACAGGAGTAAAGATGATCAATTTCATCTTTGAAGACATAGAGGCCAAGAACATGAAAGTAAAATACAGGAATTGTGCAATGGAAAGACCTGTCCATCTGTCTTCACCACCAAGGTAAATTGCAGTTAGCTGAGAGCATGATTGGTATTGAATATGAGCACTACCAAAATGATAGGATCATGTGTGTCACTTGGTAGCTGCACATGCACCTTGAGACAATGTGAGGAATATTGTCATTGAACACTGTCATATGCTTTGTGGACAGATTGTGTCAACCTAGTGACAGCACATCCTGCAGAAAGGGCCTCTGAGGAAGTCAGAGGACAGGTCTTTATCTTTTCTGTCCTCCTGAGATGACAGGAGTAAGTAATTAAAGGCAATGAAAGAAGGAGAGCATCTTGCACTACAGCGAACAGCCAAAAGTTTCTACCTTAATGTCACATTATGTTTTATATCATAATAGAAGAAAAACTAAATATGATCCAAGGACAGAGAGAGAGAGAGCCCCAAGCATCTAGAATAGAACCAGCTTGGCCCTTATTCTCACAGTTTTACTGTTACGATCACATGAAGTGACCTATGAAAGCACATTGTAATCACATATGATTATGTGATGTAAAAATATTGTTATTAATAATAATGTTAGTGAAAATATATTCCCCATAGGTATACTTAGGTGTTTCCAGTATATTAGTTGGAATCCATTCAGTATCAGGTGATAAAATTCTAATTTAATTTGACCTTAGCAGAAAGGGACTCAGTCACTGGGGAGACAGAACCCAGACGACTCCAGGGACACTGTACAAGTTCAATATTAAAAGTCACAGTAGGGACCTCTCAGGTGGTCCAGTGGTTAAGTATCTACCTGTCAAAGCAGGGCTCACAGGTCTGATACCAGATCTGGAAATACCCCACATGCTGCAGGGCAACAAAGCCTGCACTACAACTACTGAGCCTGTGCTATGCAACGGAGAAGCTACTGCAATGAGAAGCGTATGCATTGCAACTAGAGAGTAGTCCTCATTAGATGCAACTAGAGAAAGCCCATGTGCAGCAATGAAGACCCAGGGCAGCCATAAATAAAGAAATACAACAAACTTTTTAAAAATAATAAAATAAAAATTGCAGTACTATTGAACAGGGATAGCATACCCATGGAATGGAATGCTCTAGTTGGTATGATGCATCAAGTGTTTCAGAGCTGTTAGGACTTTATAACCAAAGAGACTGTGCTCTCCAATGGCTAGTGCTAAGTTATATTGACATTCTAAAACCTTGGTTCTCAAACTACATGAAGAAAAATGACTTCTTTGGTCACACACAGATTTTGGAGCTCCAATTTTTCTGATAAAGAAGGTCTTGTATGGGGCTGAAGAATTTATATTTTTAACAAGTTCCAAGGTGATACTGATGCTACTGATCCTGCGACCACCTTTGAAACTTTTCTAGAAGTTGTTAATGAAAAAGTACAGGTAATTAACAGATAATGAAAATCAAATGTGAAAGCCAGAGGGGCTCTGTGGTCCCTCACGAAGAGATCATTTCCTCCAAAAGAAAGAAAGAAAAATTGGACTAGATTCTGGCCTTAAGTCAGGACAACAAAACTCCAAAGAAAAAGTCAGACATGACTTGGTGACTGAACAACAGTAAAGACCTGACTTGGGCAATGAGGCCTTTTTATTTGGGATGAGGATCACCTAAGAAAAGGCTCTTCCCAATTTTTAAACCCTAGAGGGCTCCATAACTCTGAAGCCTATAAAGGTGGTCCATAAATCTCTATTAAGAGCTGATCTTCTTTAGCTGAAAACAATGCAAAGACCCCTCTCCTGCAAAATAACATGTTCCCCCTCCACACAATGTAGATAATTCACAGCCAATGATTCCTAAAATTGTCCAGCATGTCAAACCCCATCTCAGCATCTGCTTCACAAGAACCCATTGTCTTGGTGGTCCTCTAACTGGTGATAACTGGAACCAGAGGCATAACAGCATCAAGAATTGTCCCTCCCAACATTTCTGTCTTTCTCTGCCAATTGGTTTAGTTCCTCTCCTGAATATGCAGTTTTTCAACCCCGTGTGTAAAAAGCACAGCCATGGACACACCAGACTCACAGGACAGCGATTCTATGGCCCAAGAATCTAAGAGCATCTTTTCAGGTTCCATTTGGAAAAATCCAGGAAAAAGCACTCAATGATCTGGTTTTGCTTATGTGGTCACACCTTGGATTAATCACTGTGCTCAGAGTCATAAAATAACACAACTTTGTCATCCTGGGTCAAGTCCTCATTCTTCAGGTTAGAGAACCAACGATTATTACCAGAAGAATGAAGAGAAGGCACAGACTGAACAAGAATAATAGTAAGGCATGTTTTTAAAATGTGACTGATACTAATAAATACCAGAATCCTTCCATATGTCCTCAATTACTTTGACAGCTTTAAAAAGAGTGTAGGTGGGTGGGGAAAAAAAAGTAGAAAGAAGTGGCTGCTTCTTCAATCATACATTTTCGTATCTGATTCAGTATGGAATTAAAAGTCAGTCATTCATCTTGGTGGCAACACATAGAAACCTAGACTCAAACTAACTTAAGCAAAAACGTGGAATTTATCAGAAGGCTTATAGAACCGCAGGAAGCAGTGTGATTCAGCTGGCCACAGACTCAAACACCACCAAGGCTGTATCTTTCATCTCTTGCCTTGGCTTCACATTGTGTCACATCACACTCAGATCAACTTTCTCCACGTAGCAGGAAACAATAGAATGAGAAACCACCTGCTTCCTATTTCCTTCATCAACAGTGAGGAAATGCCTTTTTCTCCCATCTTTAGTTTGAACAATTATAGGAAAAATATTGATGGCCCAGTCCAGTTTTTTCTTGGACCATGCATGTAATCTTAAGCCTATTGGGGCCTAAAATTGTCCAGCATGCAAAGACCCTCTCCTGCAAAATAACATGTTCCTCCACACAATGTAGATAATTCACAGCCAATGATTCCTAAAATTGTCCAGCATGTCAAACCCCATCTCAGCATCTGCTTCACAAGAACCCATTGTCTTGGTGGTCCTCTAACTGGTGATAACTGGAACCAGAGGCATAACAGCATCAAGAATTGTCCCTCCCAACATTTCTGTCTTTCTCTGCCAATTGGTTTAGTTCCTCTCCTGAATATGCAGTTTTTCAACCCCGTGTGTAAAAAGCACAGCCATGGACACACCAGACTCACAGGACAGCGATTCTATGGCCCAAGAATCTAAGAGCATCTTTTCAGGTTCCATTTGGAAAAATCCAGGAAAAAGCACTCAATGATCTGGTTTTGCTTATGTGGTCACACCTTGGATTAATCACTGTGCTCAGAGTCATAAAATAACACAACTTTGTCATCCTGGGTCAAGTCCTCATTCTTCAGGTTAGAGAACCAACGATTATTACCAGAAGAATGAAGAGAAGGCACAGACTGAACAAGAATAATAGTAAGGCATGTTTTTAAAATGTGACTGATACTAATAAATACCAGAATCCTTCCATATGTCCTCAATTACTTTGACAGCTTTAAAAGAGTGTAGGTGGGTGGGGAAAAAAAAGTAGAAAGAAGTGGCTGCTTCTTCAATCATACATTTTCGTATCTGATTCAGTATGGAATTAAAAGTCAGTCATTCATCTTGGTGGCAACACATAGAAACCTAGACTCAAACTAACTTAAGCAAAAACGTGGAATTTATCAGAAGGCTTATAGAACCGCAGGAAGCAGTGTGATTCAGCTGGCCACAGACTCAAACACCACCAAGGCTGTATCTTTCATCTCTTGCCTTGGCTTCACATTGTGTCACATCACACTCAGATCAACTTTCTCCACGTAGCAGGAAACAATAGAATGAGAAACCACCTGCTTCCTATTTCCCTTCATCAACAGTGAGGAAATGCCTTTTTCTCCCATCTTTAGTTTGAACAATTATAGGAAAAATATTGATGGCCCAGTCCAGTCACATGCATGTCTCTGGGACTAATCATGCATAATCAAGAGGAAAGTCTCTTAAGGTTGGAACAGTTTGATTTCATAATCATTATGAGAGAGGAGATGAATTATTTAAGCACATGGAAGACTCAGGAGAACTAAGGGACAGGGGAGGGAGAAGAAGAATTTTTCAAAAGAAAGTATGCATACCCTAACAAAGTCAAAGGGATACTAGACAGAGAAAAAAAATGGACTCTACTACAGAGAACATAAGAGCAGGGTTTGCTTTATATCAGTTTGGATGGAAGGGGATTTGGGGAGAGAATGGATACATGTATAGATATGGCTGAGTCCCTTTGCTGTTCATCTGAAACTATCACAGCATTGTTAATCGGCTATGCCCCAATACAAAATTTAAAAAGTTTAAAATAAAAAAAGAAAAAAAGTAGTGGAAGCCACAAGAACAAGCCTTCAAAATCTATAGCACACATGAACAAAAAGAGAGGACACACATTCCCATTCAATGCCATTCATCCCTGAAAAGATAGTAGGGGAAAAAAAACAGGCTGTAAGAAATAATTGGGCTTCCCAATTATAGGTGGTTTAGTGGTAAAGAACCTGCCTGATAATGCAGGAGACACAGGTTCGATCCCTGGGTCAGGAAGATTCCCAGGAGAAGAGAAATGGAAACACACTCCAATGTTCTTGCCTAGGAAATCCCACAGATGGAGGAACTTAGTGGGCTACAGTCCATGGTGTTGCAAAAAATCAGACATAAGTGAGCAACTAAGCAACAACAAAGATGTAATTACCTAAAGGGACCCTTACAAATCACTAAATTTATGTTATTTCTGTGTGTGAGGCAGAGAAGTTCATGTAGAAGTTATCCAATCAAAACCACTGTAAATATCAGTATTTTCAGTCCAGGGCTTCTCACACTATGCTACAAGAGTTCATCCAAACCTGGTCAGTACTAAAATTTCCAAGATTCTGGACAATTTTTGACCATATTCATTGATTTTCAGGAAACAATGATGAACCACCTGCTTCCTATTTCCTTCATCAACAGTGAGGAAATGCCTTTTCTCCCATCTTTAGTTTGAACAATTATAGGAAAAATATTGATGGCCCAGTCCAGTCACATGCATGTCTCTGGGACTAATCATGCATAATCAAGAGGAAAGTCTCTTAAGGTTGGAACAGTTTGATTTCATAATCATTATGAGAGAGGAGATGAATTATTTAAGCACATGGAAGACTCAGGAGAACTAAGGGACAGGGGAGGGAGAAGAAGAATTTTTCAAAAGAAAGTATGCATACCCTAACAAAGTCAAAGGGATACTAGACAGAGAAAAAAAATGGACTCTACTACAGAGAACATAAGAGCAGGGTTTGCTTTATATCAGTTTGGATGGAAGGGGATTGGGGGAGAGAATGGATACATGTATAGATATGGCTGAGTCCCTTTGCTGTTCATCTGAAACTATCACAGCATTGTTAATCGGCTATGCCCCAATACAAAATTTAAAAAGTTTAAAATAAAAAAAGAAAAAAAGTAGTGGAAGCCACAAGAACAAGCCTTCAAAATCTATAGCACACATGAACAAAAAGAGAGGACACACATTCCCATTCAATGCCATTCATCCCTGAAAAGATAGTAGGGGAAAAAAAACAGGCTGTAAGAAATAATTGGGCTTCCCAATTATAGGTGGTTTAGTGGTAAAGAACCTGCCTGATAATGCAGGAGACACAGGTTCGATCCCTGGGTCAGGAAGATTCCCAGGAGAAGAGAAATGGAAACACACTCCAATGTTCTTGCCTAGGAAATCCCACAGATGGAGGAACTTAGTGGGCTACAGTCCATGGTGTTGCAAAAAATCAGACATAAGTGAGCAACTAAGCAACAACAAAGATGTAATTACCTAAAGGGACCCTTACAAATCACTAAATTTATGTTATTTCTGTGTGTGAGGCAGAGAAGTTCATGTAGAAGTTATCCAATCAAAACCACTGTAAATATCAGTATTTTCAGTCCAGGGCTTCTCACACTATGCTACAAGAGTTCATCCAAACCTGGTCAGTACTAAAATTTCCAAGATTCTGGACAATTTTTGACCATATTCATTGATTTTCAGGACAGTTACAATTTTGAATGATTTTCTCTGATCAAACAAGTTATTCTATGGAAAACCAATAAAATAAATTTAAATATTTGAGAGTAAGGGCCAAAATAAATTTTTCATCTTCCCAACTCAGGGATTGAACCTGTGTCCCATATTGCAAGTGGATCCTTTACCAGCTGAGCCACCAGGGAAGTCCTTCAAAATTTATATTGAATGTAGCCTAACTTTTAAGCCTACTGTAATGTATCCAGCCTTATTTCATTAGTAATTTACTTAAACTGTAATCTGTCTTAAAATTACTGACTCATGTATTTTACATTCTTTGTCTGCATTCCTCTAGAGCTGTGGTGAAAGTTTGGCAAAAAAAAAAAAAAAAGAGATAGAATGGGATAATAGAACCATATCTATATTCAGACAGAGAAATGAAAAGGCACTTAGCATATAACTTAAAAAGTTAACTTGATCTTAGTCTCTGAGGTAAGAAATGAAATGAGTTCATCTAAGCTCAATTCTAACTTTTGTAATTGATTGTGAGTATAATTGGGGCTTCCCAGGCAGCACTAGTGGTAAAGAATCCACCTGCCAATGCCAGAGACATAAGAGACATGGGTTTGAACCCTGGGTCGGGAAGATCTCCTGGAGAAGCACATGACAATTCACTCTAGTATTCTTGCCTGGAGAATCCCATGAACAGAGGAGCCTGGTGGGCTACAGTCCATGGGGTCAAAAAGAGTTGGACAAAACTGAAGTAACTTAGCACATCCACATGAGTATAACTGATCATCTCTATCTCTTAGAGTATTTAAATGACTTAAAAATTTAAACAGAAAAATTTCAAGGACTCTTCAAGGCTGCTATCTCCACTGAGTGACTTAGAGAGTTGAACAGTTTTCCAGTTTTGACTCTGCGTCTCACCCTGAGGCATCTGTCATCACTAGAAGGACTTTTCTCTCTCCTGCCAAAAGAGAAGAGAGGAAAATTGAGATGGCATGTTGGCTCTTAAATTCTTCAGCTCAGAGGTGATACTTGTATTTCCACTTACTATTTCATCAGATAAAGCCATTCCTGTGTCCCACTGCCTGTACCGACTGTAAGGTAACACATGGAATATTTAGTGAGCACTTCTGACTGCCATGACGTAAATCTTTTTTATTTTTCAGGATTATCAAGAAGGCCACATTTGAGAGAGAGAGAAAGAGAAAAAGAGAGAGGGTGAACCAGGTGCTTAACTCTTCAAGGAATAAAAGGAATTGACTCAGAAGATTTTAGAGGTCAATGACTAAAAGTAAGAAAATGGGCAGCAGAGATGCCTGACATGAAAGGCCAAGGATCTGAGGGCTCCTATGCTAGAAATTACCTTCCTTCTATACTAAACTCTGCCTGAAATCTGTGTACATGATATCAAATATCTGGATAAGGAATGAAATATTCAATCACCTAGATTTTTCCTAAGGCTGTAAATTTCAGGCTACTCAGGAATGGACCATTGATGAACCTGCCTAATTTAGAGCTAACCATATTTCCTATGTGAATACACAGGTTTTAAAGAATGCATATGTGGGAACGATAAAATTCTACTGCACATAATTTATTCTTTCCTAGATGATTTAGAAGGCACCTTTAGCTCCTGTCATAACTAAGGGACATGCCTATGACCATCAATTATAATTGAACTTGATGCACAAGGCTATAACTTATGTGTGCTCTTGGCATGCTGGGAACACACGCAGGGCAGCAGGAAGATGGATGACAGTGGGGGAAGGGTCTAGAGCTGGGAAAACTAACCAGGTGGCAAGACCTGCCCCCAAGGGTAAAACCAGCCATTGAACTAATAAAGTTCAAGGAGATGAGGGACTTGGGGCTTCAATCAAGACTGATACATACATCTAAGAGGTACTACCCAGGTGCTGGGAACATAAGACCACAAATCTCTGTTCTTGCAAAGCAGGCAGATCATATGTCTCCAATCTAGTAATTTAATGGGGTAGAAGCAGATGTGGAGTCTCCAACTCTTGGGATTTCTAAGACATGTTCCATCAAGCTGGGGCTTTCAAAGATAAGCCACTAATCATTGTAAGGTCCAGAGCAGAGCTTTGGTTCCAGCAGGAAATTGAAAGGCCAATCAGGAAACCCAAAAGTGAGGCACAGGCTGGAGAGGTGGGGAGAAGGGCCTCAACTTAATGAGCATCCCAAACATGAGGCTTAAGTGAACTTGCTGATTTTAGAGCACTATTGCCTGGGTTAAGAAGAGGCTCCAACTATGCTATATTAAAATCAAAATAAAGCCACAAAAGGACATAAAGGAAATTTAAATGCATATTACTAAGTGAAAGACATCAACCTTAAAAGGCTAAATACTGTAATGATGCCAACACAGTGACAGTCTGGAAAAGGCAGAGGAGACAGGACAAAGACTGGTAGTGGTTTGGGAGGGTGGAAAGGGGTGAACAGGCAGAACAGGGGATTTACAGGGCAGGGAAAACACCTCATATGACACCATAAGAACAGATATATATCATCATACACTTATTTAAACCTATAAAATGAACACCCCCAAGAGCGAATCCTAATGTAAAAACTGTGAACTTTGGGTGACAATGATGTGCAGGTTCATCAGCTCTCACAAATGTCCCACTCTGGTGGGGAATGCTAAGAAGACAGAAAGCTCTGCATAAGTGGAAGCAAGGGGTGTATGGAGAACATGTATGTCTTCCAAACTTTCTGCGAACCTTAAACTGTTCTAAAAACAACTGTCTTAAGGAAAAAAAAAAAAAGGCTTAGTCAAGAGACCTTGATATGGAGGGACAGGTCAGAGAACACATAACTGACATGTAGAAACAAAAGGTAAAAAAAAGTTATGATTGAGTCTATTAGATTCCAAGATAAGAGTTCTCCATCTGGATGCTGCAAGGTGACATACCCCAACCCATCTATTTCCTAAAGTCTATACTTAGGCTCCCTGATTTGGAACTGAGGTCAATATCAAGCTTGGGTTTTATTTTTGTAATGCAATTCAATTCACAGAAAAGAGTCACAGATATTTTTAGTTTAATAAATGATTTTCTTAAATTCTTAATGTCTTGTACATGTCTGGGTTCACACACACATGCTGAATGGCTTCAGTCATGTCTGATTCTTTGTGACCCTATTAACTGTAGCCCTCTAGGCTCCTCTGTCCCTTGGATTCTCCAGACAAGAATACTGGCATGGGTTGCCATGTCCTCCTTCAAGGAATCTTTCCAACCCAGGAATCAAATCCACATCTTGTGCATCTCCTGCATTGAGGGCAAATTCTTTACTCACTGAGCCACCTGGGAAGCCCTTGTAGATGTCAGGCCTACCTCAATCCCATTCTCTGTCATCATGGATCTAAATTCCCTGCTCTCTCCACAATGGAAAATCAGATGGAACTGAACCTGGACCAAAGAACTGAGGAGCAAAGGAAGTAGGTCTCTGCCTGCATAGGATGTAGTAGGAGAATAGTGGAAGGGAAAAGCTTTTAAGACAGGGGAGCCTTTGGGGAAACTATGAAGGGTGAGGGCAGAGATGGGGTCAGAGGAAGAGACCACCTGGGGTAGGCTTCCAGACAGACCAGTTTTTCAAATTCCTACCTACTCAGGAGTGAACCGGGTGCCCTGAGAAATAGCAGAAAATCCTCTTAGATGTCATTTTCAAAGACAATGCCAGAACTGGACAAACTGTCAATTGTGCCAAGGTGAGTTTTATACAAGGGCCAATCTATTTGAAATTATTTATGTTTTAGATTTATTTTTGTCTATTAAAGTCAAAAAAATTAAAACATAATTTGCTATCTATTCAGCCTGCAATTCTTCTCATCCATTCACAAATCTAGTAAATGTTACATAAACTAGGGCAACGTGTGGAGGAAGCTTGATTACTGTTTGATAAACTTGCGCTACAGTCTCATTTAAAACCAGTTAAATAAACAACCAGTCTCATTTAAAAACTTAGTTAATTAAATCCCCTTCAAATTTTAAAACTCCATTTCTAAATTAAAATGCCCTACTTCTTATGACTGATTGGGTAAATTTATGATCTTAACAAGCAAAATATTTCCACGTTCTGAACAAATCTTTTAAGTCTTAATAAATTAAACTTACAAGTATAGCAAATTTCAAATTCTCCTAAGAATTCCAATACTGATTGCAAATTTACTGCTGTAATTTCAACATGAACAAAAAATTACATGAATCAATTACTTATTTAAAATAAGAATCAAAAGGCCAATCACTCAGATTCTATTTAGAGCCTTTTTATTTGAAATGTAGTCAGATGAACAACAACATGGGTGTTATCAGGAGTTTATTAGCAATGCAGAACCTCTGATCTCTGTCTAGAAATACTGATTCAGAAGTCTAAGGAAGAGCAGTAGAGGAGATTTCCATTAATTTCTGAACTGCTGTGGGTAGCAGGGTCATGTGATCCATTCATCCTTTCTTCCCTTCCTTCCTTTCTATTTTCACATAGGAATCCAGAAGACAAATTGTATCATCAGTCTCATATTGAAGTTTCTTTTCTATGAAGCTAACCTGAGGAACGTAAAAGGTCTCTGCCTGCATAGGATGTAGTAGGAGAATAGTGGAAGGGAAAAGCTTTTAAGACAGGGGAGCCTTTGGGGAAACTATGAAGGGTGAGGGCAGAGATGGGGTCAGAGGAAGAGACCACCTGGGGTAGGCTTCCAGACAGACCAGTTTTTCAAATTCCTACCTACTCAGGAGTGAACCGGGTGCCCTGAGAAATAGCAGAAAATCCTCTTAGATGTCATTTTCAAAGACAATGCCAGAACTGGACAAACTGTCAATTGTGCCAAGGTGAGTTTTATACAAGGGCCAATCTATTTGAAATTATTTATGTTTTAGATTTATTTTTGTCTATTAAAGTCAAAAAAATTAAAACATAATTTGCTATCTATTCAGCCTGCAATTCTTCTCATCCATTCACAAATCTAGTAAATGTTACATAAACTAGGGCAACGTGTGGAGGAAGCTTGATTACTGTTTGATAAACTTGCGCTACAGTCTCATTTAAAACCAGTTAAATAAACAACCAGTCTCATTTAAAAACTTAGTTAATTAAATCCCCTTCAAATTTTAAAACTCCATTTCTAAATTAAAATGCCCTACTTCTTATGACTGATTGGGTAAATTTATGATCTTAACAAGCAAAATATTTCCACGTTCTGAACAAATCTTTTAAGTCTTAATAAATTAAACTTACAAGTATAGCAAATTTCAAATTCTCCTAAGAATTCCAATACTGATTGCAAATTTACTGCTGTAATTTCAACATGAACAAAAAATTACATGAATCAATTACTTATTTAAAATAAGAATCAAAAGGCCAATCACTCAGATTCTATTTAGAGCCTTTTTATTTGAAATGTAGTCAGATGAACAACAACATGGGTGTTATCAGGAGTTTATTAGCAATGCAGAACCTCTGATCTCTGTCTAGAAATACTGATTCAGAAGTCTAAGGAAGAGCAGTAGAGGAGATTTCCATTAATTTCTGAACTGCTGTGGGTAGCAGGGTCATGTGATCCATTCATCCTTTCTTCCCTTCCTTCCTTTCTATTTTCACATAGGAATCCAGAAGACAAATTGTATCATCAGTCTCATATTGAAGTTTTGAAGCTCAATGGAGCAGAAATATAAAAGATTCTGCTAAAATGTACAATCAGTGCTAAGACCCATGATGGGGATAAAACAAAAAGAATAAGAAAATGAACCTTTCAATGGATGAAAGCTACTGCCTGAATCAGCTATGTGTGCTTAGTTGCTTAGCCATGCCCGACTCTTGGCAACCAGGTTCCTCTGTCATTCTCCAGATAGGAATAATGGAGTGGGTAGCCATTCCCTTCTTCAGGGAATCCTTTTCAATCCAGGGAACGAACCCGGGTCTCCTGCATTGCAAAGGTGGATTCCTTACCTTCTGAAACACCAGGGAAGCCCAAAAAGTTTTGGCACAAGTTTTACTCTAAGCCAAATACCAAAGTCTTCTAGAAAGTGAGGCACTGCAAGTCATCTGAGCCATATTTTTAGCTAGAAATGTAAAATGATTAGGATAAGAAGCATTTGTAAACCTAAGTATATACTGACCAAAATGAGCAGGGGCTGTCATGCCTAGCTGAGTCAGTGTGTAGTGAACACTGAAAGGAACAAGACTGGGTGCAAAACAGTCACCAAAGGAATCTTATCTTGTCAGGTTCAGGTTCAGTCAGCTGACACAATAGTGTCATTGGATAGAAAGTCTTGTCACTATCCCCCATCAATAATGGAAACATGGAGGAAGCAAGGTCCTCCAAACTCAGCGTACAATGGAGAGGCAAAGTTTCTGCTATGACTGAGAAGAAAAAGGAAGGGGACAGAATGAAACACAGACCATATTGGACACTTCACAGTATCAGGGGTAAGTAAAGAATTTGGGAGATGAGGTCTGAATACACAGAGCGATATTCCCAGTACATATGGGGCTACATCAACAGAGGCATCTTCATTCTCAGCACTGGTTTTTGTTGGCCTCTAAGCCATGATTGATTTCCTTCCATCTTTTATTCTTTGGGCTGTGTGGGTCTCCCATTGCAGTGGCCTCTCTCATTGCAGAGCACCGGCTCTGGGCACATGCGCTCCAGAGTACTGGCTGCTAATTGGACCCACCGGTCCAGCTGTTCCATGGTACGTGGGATCTTCCCAGACCAGAAATTGAACCAGTGCACTGGGTCTCCCATTGCAGTTGGGGGAAAATGGAGCAGAAATATAAAAGATTCTGCTAAAATGTACAATCAGTGCTAAGACCCATGATGGGGATAAAACAAAAAGAATAAGAAAATGAACCTTTCAATGGATGAAAGCTACTGCCTGAATCAGCTATGTGTGCTTAGTTGCTTAGCCATGCCCGACTCTTGGCAACCAGGTTCCTCTGTCATTCTCCAGATAGGAATAATGGAGTGGGTAGCCATTCCCTTCTTCAGGGAATCCTTTTCAATCCAGGGAACGAACCCGGTCTCCTGCATTGCAAAGGTGGATTCCTTACCTTCTGAAACACCAGGGAAGCCCAAAAAGTTTTGGCACAAGTTTTACTCTAAGCCAAATACCAAAGTCTTCTAGAAAGTGAGGCACTGCAAGTCATCTGAGCCATATTTTTAGCTAGAAATGTAAAATGATTAGGATAAGAAGCATTTGTAAACCTAAGTATATACTGACCAAAATGAGCAGGGGCTGTCATGCCTAGCTGAGTCAGTGTGTAGTGAACACTGAAAGGAACAAGACTGGGTGAAAAACAGTCACCAAAGGAATCTTATCTTGTCAGGTTCAGGTTCAGTCAGCTGACACAATAGTGTCATTGGATAGAAAGTCTTGTCACTATCCCCCATCAATAATGGAAACATGGAGGAAGCAAGGTCCTCCAAACTCAGCGTACAATGGAGAGGCAAAGTTTCTGCTATGACTGAGAAGAAAAAGGAAGGGGACAGAATGAAACACAGACCATATTGGACACTTCACAGTATCAGGGGTAAGTAAAGAATTTGGGAGATGAGGTCTGAATACACAGAGCGATATTCCCAGTACATATGGGGCTACATCAACAGAGGCATCTTCATTCTCAGCACTGGTTTTTGTTGGCCTCTAAGCCATGATTGATTTCCTTCCATCTTTTATTCTTTGGGCTGTGTGGGTCTCCCATTGCAGTGGCCTCTCTCATTGCAGAGCACCGGCTCTGGGCACATGCGCTCCAGAGTACTGGCTGCTAATTGGACCCACCGGTCCAGCTGTTCCATGGTACGTGGGATCTTCCCAGACCAGAAATTGAACCAGCACCCCTTGCACTGCAAGGTGTACTCTGTACTCATTGGACCACCAGGGAAACCCCTCAGCACTGTTTAAGGCCAGAGTGACTCTACAGAGGAGGAAGCTGCTGCATGCTTTCTGGGACACTGTAAGGTGAGACAGTTTTTCAGTAAACCAGCAGTCATGGGGGGTTATGTTCTTTCAGAAAGAAGGTGTCCACGGATGTGGATGGGGAAGGTCAAATGCCCGGAACAAGCAGGTGCTGGTCTACTTCCGCATTTACTGGTGCAGTGTAGGACAAGACGTACAAACGTAAAAACACAGCTCAAATCTTGTTATATGAATACTGACACACCAAACCAATCAAAATCCTGCTCATTTTCCATTCTGTTCAAATGGTGCTGCTTTAGTGTTGCCACGCCAAACTGTTTCTATCCTTACAAATAAAGCCTATATTTCTCTGGCACTCTTCAAGTACTGGAGGCAGAATTTCGCGTTCATCCTAACATCATTTAAGCTTTCTCTGTTTCTGAGCAGACTACAATCGCCAAAAGTCTAGCGACACAAAGTTTTCAGGAAGGCTTTTGTTACTTAACTGTTAAATGAAAATAATTCTATATAGGAATGAAATCAAAATGAATGCTATTTTCTCAAAGTTTAGACTGAAATCACAGAGTAAAAGTCCCTACAAGGTCCACTACATAAGCCATATTCTTAATATGTTTTTCCCTTTGTCCTGAACTAGACACATTTATCAGAATCTGTTTGAAACCAAGGTTAGGTTTGAAGTGAACAAATCAGTTTGAATGTCAACAATCGATATGCTTTTGAAAATCACAGCAAAGACAAACAATTCTGAGGAAATATAAGTGTATTATTTTTAATGTGACAAAAGACATCTGAAATAATGGTGAAGCATGCATGCACGCTTCAGTAGCACAGTCTCGTCCTACTCTTTGCAACCCCAGGGACCATAGTCCATCAGGCTCCTCTGTCATAGTACCATCAACAAATATTTCCTCTATATATTTGCAGGATATAAATTTTAAAAAATAAGCACTGTATGATTGGAATTACCCTACAATGGACTGTGATATATTTAGAGTCTTTTTCTATTACTTGAAGGTTTTCCACCAACAATGATTGTTTTCTTCTAAGGCTATTTGTGTGCTGTACCAGTGGACTTCTAACTTGGGCAGCTGCACTCCTCAGAGAAGAATTATTGCTTCCTTTTAATTTATGGTTAGAGAATGTTGCAGAGATCAAGCTGAAAAATTAATTTCAGATTGGTCCCAGAAGGACTGCTTTAAATGGTTCTGTTAATTCACTTTGAGAGGAACCCTATTAAAGTTGATGAAAATGGCAAAGACCCACTAGCCCATTTCTAGTCCTTGCACCAGTGTAGGACAAGACGTAAACGTAAAACACAGCTCAAATCTTGTTATATGAATACTGACACACCAAACCAATCAAAATCCTGCTCATTTTCCATTCTGTTCAAATGGTGCTGCTTTAGTGTTGCCACGCCAAACTGTTTCTATCCTTACAAATAAAGCCTATATTTCTCTGGCACTCTTCAAGTACTGGAGGCAGAATTTCGCGTTCATCCTAACATCATTTAAGCTTTCTCTGTTTCTGAGCAGACTACAATCGCCAAAAGTCTAGCGACACAAAGTTTTCAGGAAGGCTTTTGTTACTTAACTGTTAAATGAAAATAATTCTATATAGGAATGAAATCAAAATGAATGCTATTTTCTCAAAGTTTAGACTGAAATCACAGAGTAAAAGTCCCTACAAGGTCCACTACATAAGCCATATTCTTAATATGTTTTTCCCTTTGTCCTGAACTAGACACATTTATCAGAATCTGTTTGAAACCAAGGTTAGGTTTGAAGTGAACAAATCAGTTTGAATGTCAACAATCGATATGCTTTTGAAAATCACAGCAAAGACAAACAATTCTGAGGAAATATAAGTGTATTATTTTTAATGTGACAAAAGACATCTGAAATAATGGTGAAGCATGCATGCACGTTCAGTAGCACAGTCTCGTCCTACTCTTTGCAACCCCAGGGACCATAGTCCATCAGGCTCCTCTGTCATAGTACCATCAACAAATATTTCCTCTATATATTTGCAGGATATAAATTTTAAAAAATAAGCACTGTATGATTGGAATTACCCTACAATGGACTGTGATATATTTAGAGTCTTTTTCTATTACTTGAAGGTTTTCCACCAACAATGATTGTTTTCTTCTAAGGCTATTTGTGTGCTGTACCAGTGGACTTCTAACTTGGGCAGCTGCACTCCTCAGAGAAGAATTATTGCTTCCTTTTAATTTATGGTTAGAGAATGTTGCAGAGATCAAGCTGAAAAATTAATTTCAGATTGGTCCCAGAAGGACTGCTTTAAATGGTTCTGTTAATTCACTTTGAGAGGAACCCTATTAAAGTTGATGAAAATGGCAAAGACCCACTAGCCCATTTCTAATCCAGATTTTGTTTGAAACAGACCTCATCCTTCTAATTAGAGCTGTTGGAACCCATTTTAATTTTATTAATAATAATTAACATTTATAGGAACCCAGTTTACAAAGCCCTTTCTCATTATCAATTAAGCTTTTAAATCACTGTAATAATCTAATGAAGTAGCATATTAGTTTCCTATTTGAGCCATAGCAAATTACAACAAATTTAATGGCTTAAAACAACACTAATTTATTATATGACATTTTGGGGGGGGCCAGTAGTTCAAAATAGGTGCCAATGGGTTAAAATCAAGGTGTTGGCAGGGCTTTATTATTTTTCTTTTGTAAGCACTAGAGAAGACTCTATTTCCTTGCCTTTTCCTGCTTCTAGAAGCTGCCTGTGCTCCTTAGCTCACGGTCCCTTCCACTCTCAAATCCAGCAAGCAGCGTAAAGTCATCTCTCTCTCAGGTTGCATCATTCTCTCTTTGCCTTTGCCATCACATCTCCTACCTCCCTCTTTTACTCATAAGGATCTTTGTTTCTTTCATAGGGATCTTTGTGATTACACTGCCCACAACCCCAGCTAATCCATGATCATCTCCCTTTACGATTCTTAATTTAATCCATCTGCAAAGACCCTATGGTCATGTGAGTTAGCAGAAATGTTATTTCTAGGAACATCTTTGTTCTAAAGAGGCAATATTTTCAATGATTTTATCATTAGTGTGTGAGAATAAGAACCATTTTTGCAGGATATAAATTTTAAAAATAAGCACTGTATGATTGGAATTACCCTACAATGGACTGTGATATATTTAGAGTCTTTTTCTATTACTTGAAGGTTTTCCACCAACAATGATTGTTTTCTTCTAAGGCTATTTGTGTGCTGTACCAGTGGACTTCTAACTTGGGCAGCTGCACTCCTCAGAGAAGAATTATTGCTTCCTTTTAATTTATGGTTAGAGAATGTTGCAGAGATCAAGCTGAAAAATTAATTTCAGATTGGTCCCAGAAGGACTGCTTTAAATGGTTCTGTTAATTCACTTTGAGAGGAACCCTATTAAAGTTGATGAAAATGGCAAAGACCCACTAGCCCATTTCTAATCCAGATTTTGTTTGAAACAGACCTCATCCTTCTAATTAGAGCTGTTGGAACCCATTTTAATTTTATTAATAATAATTAACATTTATAGGAACCCAGTTTACAAAGCCCTTTCTCATTATCAATTAAGCTTTTAAATCACTGTAATAATCTAATGAAGTAGCATATTAGTTTCCTATTTGAGCCATAGCAAATTACAACAAATTTAATGGCTTAAAACAACACTAATTTATTATATGACATTTTGGGGGGGGCCAGTAGTTCAAAATAGGTGCCAATGGGTTAAAATCAAGGTGTTGGCAGGGCTTTATTATTTTTCTTTTGTAAGCACTAGAGAAGACTCTATTTCCTTGCCTTTTCCTGCTTCTAGAAGCTGCCTGTGCTCCTTAGCTCACGGTCCCTTCCACTCTCAAATCCAGCAAGCAGCGTAAAGTCATCTCTCTCTCAGGTTGCATCATTCTCTCTTTGCCTTTGCCATCACATCTCCTACCTCCCTCTTTTACTCATAAGGATCTTTGTTTCTTTCATAGGGATCTTTGTGATTACACTGCCCACAACCCCAGCTAATCCATGATCATCTCCCTTTACGATTCTTAATTTAATCCATCTGCAAAGACCCTATGGTCATGTGAGTTAGCAGAAATGTTATTTCTAGGAACATCTTTGTTCTAAAGAGGCAATATTTTCAATGATTTTATCATTAGTGTTGATGAGAATAAGAACCATTTTACAGATGAGGAAAAACAAGACTGAAGGTGGCCTAAATATTCAACACAATCACTCTGTCATTATAAAACAAAACAACAATTTAAAATTGATATTCAGATGTTACTCTACCTGTTCCACTCAATCATGACACCATGAGCTCAAAAGTTCCTATAAAGCACTCTGTATAAAGGTTGGAATGACATATCTGACCATTTTTTAGACCATTTTCCAAATTCTAGCTTTCGACTTTATTGTTAATAATAGCTACCATCTTTTTGAGGTAACCACTTAAGTACGAAGGATGACAGCTTTGATAAGGTATATATCTACCAAGCCCCTTAGAAATGAAAAAAATAGCTGAGCTCCTATAGCAAAACAGAAACTGTTCCACAGAGGAAAGGGTTTGATGGTTCAAGAGAAAGTTAACTGAGGTGGTGAAAACACATAGCTCATGCCACACAAGAAACTAAAGAAACTACTTTTAGAATAGAAAAGAAAAAATGTAAATGATACTTATATACTTTGAGGGAAGATTCATTAGATTACATTCTGTATGTTTAACTCCATAAGAAGAAACTAGAACTGACTGGAGGAAACAGGAAAAATTGATTAAAGGCACACTAATTTTTTTCTGGTAATTTGAGCTGTCCTAATTTAGAGTAAACTACTTCGTTAAGTGGTAATTTGGTTAATAAACTGCCTCATGAAGTCCAAGTAGAGGCTGGATGATGATCACGGAGTCACTGCATTATATGAAAGACAAAAAAGGAAAAATAAGACATATTACTGTGTACAAGAGAAGGGATCCATGACCTTGGGCAAACTGTTCACCTATCTGTGTTTTAGCACTCTTCTATAAATTGCAAAAGAAAGAGTCACATTTAGGGTTCTTATTGCTGCTGCTTAGGCACTTCAGTCATGTCTGACTCTGTGTGACCCCAAGGACTGCAGCCTGCCAGGCTCCTCCATCCATGGAATTCTCTAAGCAAGAATATTGGAGTGGGTTGCCATGCCCTCCTCCAGGCGAATCTTCCTAGCCCAGGGATGGAACCCAGGTCTCCTGCATTGCAGGCAGATTCCTCACTACTGAGCCATCAGGGTAAAAAAAAAAATATATATATATATATTTTTTTTTTTTTGAGACCCCAATGGACTGTAGCTCACCAGGCTTCTCCATCCATGGAATTTTCCAGGCAAGAATACTGGAGTGGGTTGCCATTTCCTTCTCCAAGGGCTCTCACTAGGCTTAAATAAAGTCAAGAGAAGATTTACTATTGTGTCTGACATACAGTAAGTGCTTAACAGCTATAAAACAAACATGCCACTAATATCTTGGTACTAACAAACAATGAACATCTTAATAACTGCTCGTCAATAAAAAAAAAAAACTCTTATGATATACCTCTTCACATTGTAACCAGTTATCCTAAATCATCTGTGTGATAGTATACATGGCCAGCACAGTGCATTAATAAGTCATTCCACCAAATTAATCAATCTTAGACACAATTGGTCTTGGTGTCAGAAAGGGTTTGAGAAAAATTACTGAGGTGGTGAAAACACATAGCTTTAAGAACTCTTTAGAATAGAAAAGAAAAAATGTAAATGATACTTATATACTTTGAGGGAAGATTCATTAGATTACATTCTGTATGTTTAACTCCATAAGAAGAAACTAGAACTGACTGGAGGAAACAGGAAAAATTGATTAAAGGCACACTAATTTTTTTCTGGTAATTTGAGCTGTCCTAATTTAGAGTAAACTACTTCGTTAAGTGGTAATTTGGTTAATAAACTGCCTCATGAAGTCCAAGTAGAGGCTGGATGATGATCACGGAGTCACTGCATTATATGAAAGACAAAAAAGGAAAAATAAGACATATTACTGTGTACAAGAGAAGGGATCCATGACCTTGGGCAAACTGTTCACCTATCTGTGTTTTAGCACTCTCTTCTATAAATTGCAAAAGAAAGAGTCACATTTAGGGTTCTTATTGCTGCTGCTTAGGCACTTCAGTCATGTCTGACTCTGTGTGACCCCAAGGACTGCAGCCTGCCAGGCTCCTCCATCCATGGAATTCTCTAAGCAAGAATATTGGAGTGGGTTGCCATGCCCTCCTCCAGGCGAATCTTCCTAGCCCAGGGATGGAACCCAGGTCTCCTGCATTGCAGGCAGATTCCTCACTACTGAGCCATCAGGGTAAAAAAAAAAATATATATATATATTTTTTTTTTTTTTTGAGACCCCAATGGACTGTAGCTCACCAGGCTTCTCCATCCATGGAATTTTCCAGGCAAGAATACTGGAGTGGGTTGCCATTTCCTTCTCCAAGGGCTCTCACTAGGCTTAAATAAAGTCAAGAGAAGATTTACTATTGTGTCTGACATACAGTAAGTGCTTAACAGCTATAAAACAAACATGCCACTAATATCTTGGTACTAACAAACAATGAACATCTTAATAACTGCTCGTCAATAAAAAAAAGAAAAAAACTCTTATGATATACCTCTTCACATTGTAACCAGTTATCCTAAATCATCTGTGTGATAGTATACATGGCCAGCACAGTGCATTAATAAGTCATTCCACCAAATTAATCAATCTTAGACACAATTGGTCTTGGTGTCTTTGGTAGATTTCTGTCATCTATCATTTGCTCCTCTCTCCTTATAAAAGTATAATATATCCCCAGTCATCACCATGTGGCTTGGTGTGCCATGTAAGTGAGCTATACCCTTCCTTATTCCCTTGAAAGACCTGGTCATGGGATTTGCTTTGGCCAAAGGCATGAGAGAGGACATACTGTGAGTCGTATACAAGCAAAAGCTTGAAGACACATCAACTATTTCTGGAAGCTCTGTTGGGCTTTCTCTCTGATACCACAAATGTAGACATAATATATATTACGGAACTGAAATTTAGGCAGAAAATATAGAGGATATCCCTTCTATGTCCATCAGCATGTGAGGACACATGGAGGAGAGCTGCAGCTGCCAAAAGGTAATGAGAGCAAGAAACAAATGTTTGTTATGGTAAATTAGTGGGATTTTATGGTTGTTGCTACTGAAGCAAATCTGAAATATAAATAAATTTGAACCACAATATAGAAACTGGCGCCAGAAGCAAGGTGATGACTTAACAACACATAAAATATGAGACACTGGCCTTGGAAGCAGGTGGTAGGTGGTGAGGAAAATATTATTTGAGGCTGAGAAAAATGATGAGTCATGTTATACAGTGATGTGATATTAATTTAAAATGTTCTTTGTGATAGCATATAGTTCAGTTGATATACCTACTGAACTTGTGGCTTCAGGCAAAGAGATCGAGAAGAAAAGGCTTTGCTAGGCAGCTTGGGTTTGTTATCAACTGATTTTGACAGGGTTTTATAAGATAAAAAGCAGTTCAATAGAATTGGCATGGAAGTAGATAGAATTTAGGAATAAGAATATATAAAGATAAGTCAGAAAGTTCAGTTCTAGCAGAGTCGAAAAATGGGAGTTGTTTTTTTGTTTTTGTTTTCCAACTTCAACGAGTGAAATAAAGTACCGAGAAATACCTGAGCAAAGTATTGAGACTAGATCTTAAGCTGAAGACCAAATCTTGAGTGTGGTCATCATCTTCTGAGTTAAACAATATAAGTAGTTTAAGATTGTCCAGAGAAAATCTTTTAGCTTGGGGAAAAAAAAAAAACCTGTTCAGATTACTGAGAATGTGTGTGTGTGGCTCACCCAGGAAGCCAGTAAACTCAAAATAAATCTACAAAGAGGGACATCTCAAAAAGAACTGCAGGTATAGCTATAAGCACAAGTTGCTGCTTAAAAGGCAATCAATATTTAAAGGTGGCATCCATCAGGATTAAGAAAGACTACACCTGGGGAAAAAAAAGAAAAAAATGATGGGGCTTCCCTTATGGGCCAGTCGGTAAAGAGTCCACCTTGTAGTGCAAGGGGCACCATTTTGATCTCTGGCCCAGTGTGCCGCGGAGTGGCTGGACCAGTGTGTCCAATTACAAGTGCTCTGGAGTGCATGCACCCAGAGTCTGTGTTCTACAACGAGAGATGCCACTGCACTGGGAGGCCTACACAGGCCAAAGAATAAAGATGGATGAAAACAAACAAACAAACAATAAAAGAGGCCAAAACTAAAGAAAACGAAAGGCTATGACTGAAAACTTAAAGCAAAGTTATTGGCCCCAAATGTCTCTTCTTCCATGATATATTAGACTGATAAATCTCCTCAGTGCCCAAGGAGGACATTCTCCAAGGTTCCCTTCAGATGCGGCCAAAAACAGTAAGAGAAAAGGACAGGACATCCCAGAAGATGGAGCCAAGAGCTACAGAAAATCATGAAGTGAGAACTTTAAGACAGCAGGACTGGGGTCCATCAAAGAATTTATGGTTACTGTACCAGAGATGACTAATGACTCAGTTTATTTATTAGAAAGTCAGGTACAGCTATAAAAATGTTGGAATAATCAGCTTTAATAAATATCATAAAAAAGCTAGGAACAGATTTTACTTCAGTCATACACATAGCCAACAATGATCAGCAAATTAAAAGAAGGCACTCATGCTGGGCAGGAAATCAACTGCTATAAGATTTTTTTTTTCCATCTCTAGGAGTCAGTGGCTCTTATTTCACCTTATGCCACTTCAGCACACAGCACAGTGCCAGACACACAGGAGCTATTTGGTACATTTTGCATTTAATTGAAGTTAATTAAGCTTCACCACTCATTCAATATGTATTATTGAGAACCCCTTAAAAGGTGCTCCAAACTACCTGTCTCCAGAAGTCTCACAGCACTCTGCTCGCAAATCCTCAAGGCAGGAATGTGAAGGAGGAGGATGAAATATAACATACTATTCTCTTAATGGGTACCATGACCAAATAAGGATGTTCTCTCTCTCTCTCTGTCAAAACTTTAAACACAAAGAGCAATTCAATTTTATGGAGGGAAGTCAAGTGTCCTCCTTCCTCCCCCTCTCACAATTTAAGGCCATCATTTTAAAATGTTTAAGTAATTTCTGCTAAACCGACCTGTGAAAATAAAAAGTGCCATATAATTACAAACACAAATCCTTCAGGACCAGAGATTTTGTAGAGATTTTTCAATAACCTATGTGGACACTTTATAATCTGTATCCAAACCAGCAAAACCACAGTATTGCAAAGAGTTTTAGATCAGAAATATAAACTGAGTCAAATAGTTCAGTCTGGTGGAGGTTAACAAGGAGGGCCAGTTACAGTTTTAAGAAAAATGCTCAGGAGGGAACATTTATTTACCATGCAGCATTCTATTTAACCTCCTAACTCTTCGATGCACTGGAGTCCTAACCTCCAAGACACTCACCAGCAACCTCCATTCCTTGATGTTTAAGCTCCGGATCTTTCCTTCATCTTTCCTTGTACTCCAAATTATATATGCATGATATATACATGGAGGTATATATCTGAATCAAAATAAAACTGAGGGCTTCCCTTGTCATCCACTGGTTAAGAATTCATCTGTCAATTGTGCAAAGCACATGGGTTCAATCCTTGGTCCAGGAAGATTCCACTTGCCATGGAGCAACTAAGCCTGTGTTCCACCACAAGAGAAGCCACCACAGTGAGAAGCCCCTTCACTAGACTAGACAGCAGCCCCCAGTTTGCTGCAACTAGAGAAACCCCACATGCAGCAATGAAGACCAAGTGCAGCCAAAAATAAAATTAAACTATAAATCTTAGCAATCAATCCACTTCTTCATTAAATGTTTTTAAATAAGACATAAAGAAGGCAACTACTAAATGAAGCATTTCAGAGTTAGTGACAGAATCAGAACTTGAATATGGGACTTTTGCTTGCTAGTTAATATCCATGACTGTCATTCTGCTGAGGCCTAGTAATCAGTTGATAAGAAACTAACACAATGGGTCTAAGTTCAGATAAACACTATAATAGCTCAGAAAGACTCCTTGTCTGCCATATGGAAAATCAACAACATTGGGAGAATTGAATGAGGTGGTGTTTCACTCACTTGTAACCTCACCATTGTAATTTAAGGCATAGTTTTATTTATAGCAGGAAAATACTTTGAAATACTAGCTGTCTTCCTTGATCCTTGCCCATTTATTCAGTTAAATCATCTTTTAATTTGCTGCTTTCAAGAAGTCATAACCCAGCAGAAGATGAAAAGAAAGTAAAGGAGTCAACTCTTGTAATTACAAACACAAATCCTTCAGGACCAGAGATTTTGTAGAGATTTTTCAATAACCTATGTGGACACTTTATAATCTGTATCCAAACCAGCAAAACCACAGTATTGCAAAGAGTTTTAGATCAGAAATATAAACTGAGTCAAATAGTTCAGTCTGGTGGAGGTTAACAAGGAGGGCCAGTTACAGTTTTAAGAAAAATGCTCAGGAGGGAACATTTATTTACCATGCAGCATTCTATTTAACCTCCTAACTCTTCGATGCACTGGAGTCCTAACCTCCAAGACACTCACCAGCAACCTCCATTCCTTGATGTTTAAGCTCCGGATCTTTCCTTCATCTTTCCTTGTACTCCAAATTATATATGCATGATATATACATGGAGGTATATATCTGAATCAAAATAAAACTGAGGGCTTCCCTTGTCATCCACTGGTTAAGAATTCATCTGTCAATTGTGCAAAGCACATGGGTTCAATCCTTGGTCCAGGAAGATTCCACTTGCCATGGAGCAACTAAGCCTGTGTTCCACCACAAGAGAAGCCACCACAGTGAGAAGCCCCTTCACTAGACTAGACAGCAGCTCCCAGTTTGCTGCAACTAGAGAAACCCCACATGCAGCAATGAAGACCAAGTGCAGCCAAAAATAAAATTAAACTATAAATCTTAGCAATCAATCCACTTCTTCATTAAATGTTTTTAAATAAGACATAAAGAAGGCAACTACTAAATGAAGCATTTCAGAGTTAGTGACAGAATCAGAACTTGAATATGGGACTTTTGCTTGCTAGTTAATATCCATGACTGTCATTCTGCTGAGGCCTAGTAATCAGTTGATAAGAAACTAACACAATGGGTCTAAGTTCAGATAAACACTATAATAGCTCAGAAAGACTCCTTGTCTGCCATATGGAAAATCAACAACATTGGGAGAATTGAATGAGGTGGTGTTTCACTCACTTGTAACCTCACCATTGTAATTTAAGGCATAGTTTTATTTATAGCAGGAAAATACTTTGAAATACTAGCTGTCTTCCTTGATCCTTGCCCATTTATTCAGTTAAATCATCTTTTTAATTTGCTGCTTTCAAGAAGTCATAACCCAGCAGAAGATGAAAAGAAAAAGTAAAGGGAGTCAACTCTTGTTTTAAAAGTCTATTCCTCAGTGAAAAATGAAATTCTCAAGGAATAAGCAATAGTCTTGATACTATAGTCAATAAAGAAAAACAGGCTATTTTACTCCCAAACTATAAAAAGTTTCTCCACAGAGAAGGAGGGGGTTTAGAGGAGAAGCAAGGATGTTTAAACTCCGTGGACTTCTGAGAAACTGCTGGTTAGATATGAGCGTCTGGAAGATGTAAGAGGGAAAATGACTGATAACTTCTTGTCCTGGGAAGGTGGCAAGACCCTAGGAAAGAAACACCTCTGATGTGTGGTTTCTTAAGCAAATTAGGTCTCAAAGAGCCTCCCCCACCAAACCAGCATGGTGAAGAAAAAAGTGAAGGTTCTCCATGGGATCCAGAAAGGCCTGAAACACTAGAGAATGAGTCTGAACTAAAGAACTCCTGCTGTAGAAAAGAATGAAAAAAGAATCCAATGGAAAATAAGATACCTGGTTCTAGATCAGTGTGGATAAATGCCAGCACAGAAAGAGATCCGTGTGGCTTCTTGGTCCATGAAAGAGCAACTCCCCTCAAAGCTCTCACCTTCTTCACATTTCAGCTCTAAGCCACTCCTTTAAACAGAGGTGCAACCCTTCAGAGATGGGGAGCATCCCTGAATTGAGTGAAATTAAGACCCAGGGATCAGGGGTTTAAAAGTAAAATTAGGTTTAAATGAAGAAAGGTACATTGTATTTCTAGCACATCTGAGCTGGGATACCAAGATTTATTCCCATTAGACATTTCTTGCTATTTTGTGTTCATTAACTTCTGGTTTTCACATCTGCCTTACTTAAAACTGTTACACTCATCTTATTGTACTTGAAATTAAAACCCTCCAGCAATTATAAAAATAATGTTAACAAATATTAAACATAGAGAAGGAAAACTGGTTTATATATTTTTCATTAGGAAGCATTGGTCTTGCAATAACGTAAGTTTGGTAGGAGGTTTTGACAGGCTGCTTTTAGCATTCATAACATTCCAGTGCAAATGTATCTGAGGCCCCATTTTTCTCTTGGTCTATGGAGACTGTTCCTTGTCTCTTTCTATTAAGTCACAGCCTGTCACGGCACATTTTTTTTCCTGTTAAAATATTTATTTTTGTTCTCAGATTGTTGAAGATAGTCGAATATTTATGCTTTAAAACACGATGGTATACTTGAAATGACATAAAATGCTTAGCGTCAAGCTCCAACTTTTCAACAATTAAGCAATTTTGTCAGTTTTGTGTAAAAATAAGCAACACATGTCCATCTTTGATCAGCTCTACATTAAAACAGGAATGATGCCATCATAACATATGTATGACGCCCTCCTCAAATGGCTGGTAATTAGAATAGTGTGCTATATACAGTGACTCCTATTTGCACACAAAAAAATGTATAGAATATGAACCATAGTCGCCTGTCAATGTGTTGGAGGATTACATTATTAGAGAGTGCTACTGTCCTTTCTCTAGTGATATAACTCAACATTCAACAAGGTCATAGACATATAGATGACTCCATTACTATTGCTACAAATGACAAAGTCCATCAGTAAGCAAGTAATAAAAAACAAAAGACTGTCTACTAATTTGAGAAATTAGAACCAACACCAATGTAAGGGTGAGGCAGGAAGAGGTAGAGGTTGCCTCTGGAAACTTTTTTCTATTTAGTATATTTTAACTTTTTATAATTTCACTACTTAAAACCTTTAAGGCTGACATATTGAGACTTTTAAACCCAAATCTATAAGCATTGCCAAAACAGTGATCCAGGGAGACCAAAACTGACCAGGAGTCATTTTTCTCATTTGAAAATCTTTAAGTGGTTGGATCACAGAGGTCTTTTCCCAATTCTCAGATCCTATGACCCTTTATTATATCCCTTCACACAATTTCATTTCATACCTCCTTTCTCTCACCCTCAGTAAACAGGAGTTTCTGGTCTCAGTTGGATAATATTGGGTTGGCCAAAAGGTTCACTCAGGTTTTTCCTAAGATGTTACAAGCAAAACCCAAACTAACTTTTGAGCCAACCCAATATATGCTGTGGAAGAGTTTTCCTTGTTACCTGAGAAGCTAAGCAGATGCTTACATTCACATAATGCATAAATGAGGTGCTTTTTTTCAACCACAGTGTGTATGGAGTAATGGGTTCCGGTTCTTCTTAATTCGAGAAAATGACTTTGGAGACATCTGAGCTTGGCCACGATTTTCACTGTGTGAAGGGAAAGGAGGTTAGTACAAGGAGGAAGGGAATTCCAGGGCACTAAATTGCACACACAGTACCTTTAAGAAGAGCCAGAGAGTCATCAGAGAATAAACCTTCCAGAAAGGAGGTTCCAGGATCCATTGGTCTGTAGCCATCAATGTGAAGATGAGAAAACAGCAATCTACCAAATCTACTACTGAAACTAGAAACTCACCTTGCTCCCCAGGAGAGTTTAGCTAACTTTTTTTCTGTAAAGACCCAGACAATAAATATCTCTGTCACAATTATTCGGCTCTGTTGTCGGAGCCTGAAAGCAGCCATAGACAGTATGTAAATTAATGGCTGTGACTGTGTTCCTAAAAAACTTGCAGAAACAGGTTGATGACCAGATGCAGCCTACAGGCCTTACTAGACCAAACCTGTCTTGCTGTCACTGCTGTTGTTCAGTAGCTAAGTCGTATCCGACTCTGTGCGACTCCATGGACTGCAGCAGGCTGCTCTGAATTCCACCGTTCCTGGAGTTTAATTTCCTCTGGAAACTTTTTTCTATTTAGTATATTTTAACTTTTTATAATTTCACTACTTAAAACCTTTAAGGCTGACATATTGAGACTTTTAAACCCAAATCTATAAGCATTGCCAAAACAGTGATCCAGGGAGACCAAAACTGACCAGGAGTCATTTTTCTCATTTGAAAATCTTTAAGTGGTTGGATCACAGAGGTCTTTTCCCAATTCTCAGATCCTATGACCCTTTATTATATCCCTTCACACAATTTCATTTCATACCTCCTTTCTCTCACCCTCAGTAAACAGGAGTTTCTGGTCTCAGTTGGATAATATTGGGTTGGCCAAAAGGTTCACTCAGGTTTTTCCTAAGATGTTACAAGCAAAACCCAAACTAACTTTTGAGCCAACCCAATATATGCTGTGGAAGAGTTTTCCTTGTTACCTGAGAAGCTAAGCAGATGCTTACATTCACATAATGCATAAATGAGGTGCTTTTTTTCAACCACAGTGTGTATGGAGTAATGGGTTCCGGTTCTTCTTAATTCGAGAAAATGACTTTGGAGACATCTGAGCTTGGCCACGATTTTCACTGTGTGAAGGGAAAGGAGGTTAGTACAAGGAGGAAGGGAATTCCAGGGCACTAAATTGCACACACAGTACCTTTAAGAAGAGCCAGAGAGTCATCAGAGAATAAACCTTCCAGAAAGGAGGTTCCAGGATCCATTGGTCTGTAGCCATCAATGTGAAGATGAGAAAACAGCAATCTACCAAATCTACTACTGAAACTAGAAACTCACCTTGCTCCCCAGGAGAGTTTAGCTAACTTTTTTTCTGTAAAGACCCAGACAATAAATATCTCTGTCACAATTATTCGGCTCTGTTGTCGGAGCCTGAAAGCAGCCATAGACAGTATGTAAATTAATGGCTGTGACTGTGTTCCTAAAAAACTTGCAGAAACAGGTTGATGACCAGATGCAGCCTACAGGCCTTACTAGACCAAACCTGTCTTGCTGTCACTGCTGTTGTTCAGTAGCTAAGTCGTATCCGACTCTGTGCGACTCCATGGACTGCAGCAGGCTGCTCTGAATTCCACCGTTTCCTGGAGTTTGCTCAAACTCGTCCCTTGAGTCAGCGATACAATCCAACCACCTCATCCTCTGTCACCCCATTCTCCTTTTTCCTTCAATCTTTCTCAGCATCGGTGTCTTTTCCAATGAACTGGCTCTTCACCTCAAGTGGCCAAAGTATTGGAGTTCCAGTAACAATCCTTCCAATTAAAAAAGAGGATTGACTAGTTTGATCTCCTTGCAGTCCAAAAGATTCTCAAGAATCTTCTCTAGCACCACAATTGGAAAGCATCACTTCCTTGGCACTCAACTTTCTTTCAGATCTAACTCTCATATCCATACAGGACTACTGGAGAAACCACAGGTTTGATTCTATGGACATTTGTTGGTAAAGTGGTATCTCTGCTTTTTATATTACACCAAACATTACCTTACAGGACATTATTCTGCACCTCAGCTTAGTATTCCACTCATCACAGACTAGGGAAAGCAAATATATATCTTCTCAGTATAAAAGCAACCCAAAGTTGCTTTTAATGCCCAGAATGGCTTGAAATAATTCTTTAAAAAAGGACGCATTTATCAGCTGGTAGTCATCTTTGCTACCACATGCAGAGATTGCCTATGAATAAACACACACACACAGATAATATATTAGCCAGTCCCAACAGTCTCCCATTTCTGAACCTTGAACCATACCACAGACGTCTTAGCTATGCATTTCACCTATCTGAGGTTTCTGTCCCTTGCCATTCCAAATCTTAAACTGCCAACTAAGTAAATTTTCACTTATCTGAGATTCACCACTTAAGACAACACAATTTTTGTTTTAATTTGACTATCTTTAATGCACATTCCCCCACGCACCTGTTATACACTTGTCTGAGTTTAAGTAGGGGTTAAATAACCCTTTAATATGTTCATGAAAGAACAATCAGCATTATAAACATGCAAGAGAACGATATTTCACATTTGAGTAACACGTTTAAGTATACATTTTTACTATAAACTTGTGCCTTACTACAATTGGTGAGGTAGCTGTTGTTGTCCCAGTTTTACACATGGAGAGAGAGAGAAGGTAATGCTGTGGCTCCCTCAATGTCTCCCATAGCTAATGGTAAGACTAGAACTCAAGTCTTCAGAATGTTTGTCTAGTACTTTCTTAACTACACTTTCTTCTTCTGGACTGTGAAATAAAGTATTTCTGTGTGAGCATTTTCATTGTTTCCTTCCTTGCTTCCTGTCAGATGGCCAGCTTCAACATTCTTTCAGCTTCTACCATCTCTCCTCCACTTTGTTGTTATTGTAACCTGCTAACCATCAAAGCTGTACCAAAAGATTCTCAAGAATCTTCTACCCCAAATTGGAAAGCATCACTTCCTTGGCACTCAACTTTCTTTCAGATCTAACTCTCATATCCATACAGGACTACTGGAGAAACCACAGGTTTGATTCTATGGACATTTGTTGGTAAAGTGGTATCTCTGCTTTTTATATTACACCAAACATTACCTTACAGGACATTATTCTGCACCTCAGCTTAGTATTCCACTCATCACAGACTAGGGAAAGCAAATATATATCTTCTCAGTATAAAAGCAACCCAAAGTTGCTTTTAATGCCCAGAATGGCTTGAAATAATTCTTTAAAAAAGGACGCATTTATCAGCTGGTAGTCATCTTTGCTACCACATGCAGAGATTGCCTATGAATAAACACACACACACAGATAATATATTAGCCAGTCCCAACAGTCTCCCATTTCTGAACCTTGAACCATACCACAGACGTCTTAGCTATGCATTTCACCTATCTGAGGTTTCTGTCCCTTGCCATTCCAAATCTTAAACTGCCAACTAAGTAAATTTTCACTTATCTGAGATTCACCACTTAAGACAACACAATTTTTGTTTTAATTTGACTATCTTTAATGCACATTCCCTCACGCACCTGTTATACACTTGTCTGAGTTTAAGTAGGGGTTAAATAACCCTTTAATATGTTCATGAAAGAACAATCAGCATTATAAACATGCAAGAGAACGATATTTCACATTTGAGTAACACGTTTAAGTATACATTTTTACTATAAACTTGTGCCTTACTACAATTGGTGAGGTAGCTGTTGTTGTCCCAGTTTTACACATGGAGAGAGAGAGAAGGTAATGCTGTGGCTCCCTCAATGTCTCCCATAGCTAATGGTAAGACTAGAACTCAAGTCTTCAGAATGTTTGTCTAGTACTTTCTTAACTACACTTTCTTCTTCTGGACTGTGAAATAAAGTATTTCTGTGTGAGCATTTTCATTGTTTCCTTCCTTGCTTCCTGTCAGATGGCCAGCTTCAACATTCTTTCAGCTTCTACCATCTCTCCTCCACTTTGTTGTTATTGTAACCTGCTAACCATCAAAGCTGTACCAATAGTTTATTATTTCCTAGATGATGGGCCCTGGAAAATCAGATCATCAGTACGTTGAGGACTACATATTCAAAGGGTCAAATTCGCACTTAGTGACAACCCAAAACAATATAGGATCATTTTAGGACAATGAATTTGTGGCAGTTATGGAAATACTTTCTTGATGGTCTTTTTGGTTGAGATTGGGCTGCACTATGTCAGTGGTGCTGAAACAATGACCTATGGATATCCAGAAGCCACAGAAATTCCATCTCAGCATGAGTAAGTGAGGATACTCACGTGATTTTCCTGAATACAAATGATAGTACACTGAAATCTACACTTTGGAAAACATGAGCCAAGGTCGACATAGAAGTACTGATACTATACTGGAATTTATATTTCACTTGAAAAATGGAATGAGGGATCAGTTCATCCAAACAGGCTTCATAAAAGGATTCTGGCATACTTGCCATTATCTCTTCCAACTCTATAGAGTTCAACAAATCGCTCCCCATACTCCACGGTGGGGACATTTCAAGCTCCCTTTCCCATAGTCATTTCTTTTCCTTGGATACTAGAAGAAAACTGAATTATTCATATGCATGAAAGCAATTTAATTTTACTATTCCTGGATCCCAAGTGTTGAGCTACCTGGTCTAATGCTTTTTATTTCTCTGTGGGCCAAAAAGAATATATTTACGTCTTAATTTAACTTGACTACACCTGAGCAGAAAAGTTTTCTCCATATAAATCGAAGACATTCATCTTCCAAATTCCAGGGTATTATAATAGATAGCTGCCAGATATGTATTTCATGTGGTTCTTTAGTTGTTTTCCTCCTGCTCCTCTTCTTCACCTTAGTCAGAGTTAAAATTAATGAGTGCTTCCTCTGTTTCAGGTTTGTCCAAAGCATTGTCATACACTGAGGTGTTACCATCAATCCAATGTTCAAATTCCATTCAAGTTCTACCAATTGTCAAAACTATGTGTCCATTTCAGAATCACACACTGCAATAGATTATGTCTTTCTAGATGCCTTCAGACTAGTTGGTTTGTCTTTCACTGATTGACATGCCATGGATGTTTTTGAAAATTATCATTCAATATTTTTGGAGACTGTGCCTATCCAAGGGTTTATGACACTGCCTCATGTTTAGACTACATGCATACATCTATGGCAAGCATATCACAGATGTTTCTCAACGCAATCAGGTGACAATTTTGATTTATGTCATTGATAATGGTGTTCAATTTCAACCCACAGTTAAAGTGGAATCTGCCAGGCTTTCCCACTGAAAGACTACTCATTTTGCCTTTTGTCTTTAGTAAATATTCTGTAGGGAGGTGTTGGAAAGCATGTAAATGTCTTATCAAATATTCATCTTTACTGAGATCATGATGGATTTACGATTTTGTACTTAATAGGTTGTAATACATTTCTGTCATTTATTTTCATGCTCTAATTACTCCCAATTTGGCCTCTGTGACCCTCTTCAAGCTGACTTCTAGGCCCTTCTGACATAATCTCTTTATTCCTTGAATACTTCCATACCTTCTAGCACTAAATACTCCGGGCTTACAGTGCTCCTCTTCTGCCCCAACCCTGAAATTAGCCATTTTTCCAAAGAGTTCTCTTAAGTGTGATCACTAGAAGCCAAGATATAGGTGCTGAGAATGCTCACTGCTATTGTGGTGTCTGGTTTCCAGGTCCCTTCAGTAGACAGAGATGGGGGACATATACATAAGTCTATACACAGTTACATCTCCATGTATTACTGTATCTATCTATATTGAATCTAAACAATGATGATCACACCAGTACCTTCAACTCCAATATGTTATTTTTCACATTTTTAACTTCTCTGGCAGCAAGAACCGCTGCTTCCATTGCCCTCAATGCATCTGCCTCTTTGATAAACCCATCATATATGATCAACCTCTCATCCTCACCTCTCTCCCCTTCCCCATACAGATGCCTTCTACCCTCCAACTCTGGATCCCACACCTTGTTCCTGACTACTTTCAGTGTGGATGCTCTCCTACCTCATATGGGTTTGCATACCCCAGGCAACTGCCCCTCCACAGACCCATTCTCTCACTCCCCTTGAACTCTGACTCCACAGATAAGCCACTCCCAGCCACACTGTAGTAGATTGAAGAGTGGCCCACCAAAACTAAATGAACATCCCCCAAAATATGACATTTGGAATAAAGGTCTTTGCAAATATAACTAAGGTAAAGATTTCAAGACGAAGTCGCTCTGGATTAAAGAGAGCCTTAAATCCAAAAATGAGCCTCTCTTTAAGAGCCATAAACAGAGATGACAGAGACACACACAGGAGAGGGGGCCATGTGAAGACAGAGGCAGAAGTTGGAGGGATGTATCTACAGTTCAAGTCACGTCAGGGAAATACTGACAGCCAGCAGAAGCTAGGAGAAGTGCTTGGCAGTTTCTCACTCAGTACCTCCGGGAGGAAAGCACCCTGCAGATACCTTGATTTTGACTTTCTGTCTTCTAGAACTATAAAAAAAAAGAAAAATTCTGATGTATCGAGGCACCAAGTTTGCAGCAGTTTGTCATAGCAGTCCTGGTAAACTAACACTGACTCTGGTACCAAGAATTACAACTTGGATGGACCCATCCAGGGTTTTCATTTCAACCCACTACACACGTGATTATCTTCCTCAGTCTTTTAAAGTGAAGTCGCTCAGTTGTGCCTGACTCTGCAACCCATGGACGAGCTATGATATTTTCCAGGCAAGAATACTGGTATGGGTAGCCTATCCCTTCTCCAAAGGATCTTACTGACCCAGGAATTGAACTGTGGCCTTCTGCATTGCAGGTGGATTCTTTACCAACTGAGCTACAGCTTCGGCTCTAAAACTGGGTACCAGGCTCTCAGCGAACATGAGCATTCTCATCACCCTGACGAGGATACAACAACCTGGTCAGGCTTCCCTCCTATCTATGCCTACTCACCCCTGCCCCACCTGGGTCTGATATCCTGCTCTAAGACAGCATAGTCCCACTTCTTCTTGCTCTGTTGCCTACCTAGCTCTGCCCCACAACATGGCCTTAGGAATGAATTTCAGAGCCAGAAAGAGGAAGAGAAGACAACTCCACTAATATTTCCCCTCAATGTAAATGAATTGTGGTGATGAACGGTCAGTAATGCTTACCTCTTGGCCCTTCCTTATATGACAAAGTACTAACACTTGCAAAAATAAAGTGAAAGGCATCAAAATTATGCCTTCCCATTTCCTGAAGTGAGGAAAATACACATAATGTTCTTGGCAGAGACCGACAGAAATTCTTTTATGAAATAGTTATCTTATTTTCAACACAATCATTCTTCATTTGATCTAAGTAAATATGACATTTTAAAACAATAAATGTTCTCGTAAGTCCCATGTACTGAATTGAGTACAGTTTTCATAGATACATTACTTCATCAAGAAAAAAAAAAAAGGACAAAGGGACTGAAGAGGTTTTCTCTCCTTAAGCTTCTGGGATTTTTTTTGGCAACTTCAAAAGAAACTCCAAAGTACAGGGGTGATATACCAATAGGATGAAACACAAGGTTGTTATAAAACCATAAATAAACCATGACCATCACAGGAGATCTTAGGCTTGTGTTATTATACTCAAACAATGAAGTCCTTAATTAAAACACCCCCACAAGTTCAGGTTACTAAAAGGCCATTCTGAAAGCCCAGAAACGAGGAAGAAAATGGAAAATAGACCTTGTTCCCTTCTCATTGTTTCCAACAGAACATTTTAGGAAAGCTTTGAGCTGTAGATGAAACACAGAGAGGGAAAAAAAAGGTTGAGACTCTTCCCTAAAGTTTGTTTTTAAAAAGTTCTATCTGTTCTTCTTTACATCTGTTGTGACTGGCGCTCCTGCAGAAAAGTCATCATCCAATGCAGAGGAGAGCGAGGTTTATTGGTCTCTCTTATTATGTAGGACTGAACTATACGAAATTTTATTGTACATTTGCTGCCTCCAATTTCCCCAGATTGTTTAACAATTCTCTGCTTCTGCAACATAAAAGACAGGCCAGAAAACTGAGGCCGCATTTTTCAGCTCCAGATTGAACATGACATTACACACTGATAGTGTTTGACAATTTGGCTTGTTCTCTGAAAACTATCAGACTGCACAGTGACCAGGATGCAGGAAAAAAAAGAGAAAAGATAAATCTTTGTGAGGCCAAATTTGTAAAAATGTAATTCCCATTATTCACTGGCAAGTTGTAATTACAATTAGCGATGATTAATATTAATGAAAATGGTTTGTAAGGATGCAAGGGGACGTAATTGTTGGGGAATAACTCAATGCTGAACACTCTGTTTCACATTTAATGTATCTTGAAAATAAAGTGAAAGGCATCAAAATTATGCCTTCCCATTTCCTGAAGTGAGGAAAATACACATAATGTTCTTGGCAGAGACCGACAGAAATTCTTTTATGAAATAGTTATCTTATTTTCAACACAATCATTCTTCATTTGATCTAAGTAAATATGACATTTTAAAACAATAAATGTTCTCGTAAGTCCCATGTACTGAATTGAGTACAGTTTTCATAGATACATTACTTCATCAAGAAAAAAAAACAAAAAAAGGACAAAGGGACTGAAGAGGTTTTCTCTCCTTAAGCTTCTGGGATTTTTTTTGGCAACTTCAAAAGAAACTCCAAAGTACAGGGGTGATATACCAATAGGATGAAACACAAGGTTGTTATAAAACCATAAATAAACCATGACCATCACAGGAGATCTTAGGCTTGTGTTATTATACTCAAACAATGAAGTCCTTAATTAAAACACCCCCACAAGTTCAGGTTACTAAAAGGCCATTCTGAAAGCCCAGAAACGAGGAAGAAAATGGAAAATAGACCTTGTTCCCTTCTCATTGTTTCCAACAGAACATTTTAGGAAAGCTTTGAGCTGTAGATGAAACACAGAGAGGGAAAAAAAAGGTTGAGACTCTTCCCTAAAGTTTGTTTTTAAAAAGTTCTATCTGTTCTTCTTTACATCTGTTGTGACTGGCGCTCCTGCAGAAAAGTCATCATCCAATGCAGAGGAGAGCGAGGTTTATTGGTCTCTCTTATTATGTAGGACTGAACTATACGAAATTTTATTGTACATTTGCTGCCTCCAATTTCCCCAGATTGTTTAACAATTCTCTGCTTCTGCAACATAAAAGACAGGCCAGAAAACTGAGGCCGCATTTTTCAGCTCCAGATTGAACATGACATTACACACTGATAGTGTTTGACAATTTGGCTTGTTCTCTGAAAACTATCAGACTGCACAGTGACCAGGATGCAGGAAAAAAAAGAGAAAAGATAAATCTTTGTGAGGCCAAATTTGTAAAAATGTAATTCCCATTATTCACTGGCAAGTTGTAATTACAATTAGCGATGATTAATATTAATGAAAATGGTTTGTAAGGATGCAAGGGGGACGTAATTCGTTGGGGAATAACTCAATGCTGAACACTCTGTTTCATTATGTTGCAGAGAAAAGATTTGGGATGTGAGACATGCCTCACCAGCCTATTTGGACTGACCAGCTTGGCACTTCTTGCCGGTTCTGTAGTGCTAAAGAAAACACAAGACCGCAAGAGTCAATATAATCATTTCTCAAGTGGATCTATTCAACTCTCATCAGAAAGAAAAGACAAAATGAGAGAAGAACATTTTTCTGTGTTTGAATTGCTTTTAATGCCTTGGGAGACATAATGATACTGAAGCCTTAAAATCTATAATGTTGCCTGCAGTGTTTGACAATATGAACATAAGCCGGTAGAACAATTTACAGTTAAAAGCCTGCATTATTTGGTAGTCCTGCAACCAGAAGCTCCTCTTTACAAGCAATTTAAAGATTTGCCAATATGGTAAAAGTCGATACTCATAATAGGACCAGTTGAAAGGTCCTGCTACATTCTCAAACAAAGGTTACTTTTTGTCAGACAATTTTATTGTTTACGTCTTAGGCTCTAGAGGTTTGAAAACTGGTATTATCATAAAATGTAAGTATTATAAACAAAACCCATCATATTATAGTGTACATTATTTTAAATTTTAACATATTACATAATAAACATGAGAGGTATACATATACAGGTTTTATAATATCTTATACTGTATGGATTTGGAAACATACAGTTTAGCTTATAAACTTAATATTTACCCCTTGTTCTTTCAAACCTCCTTTTGTTTCTTTGCATTTGATGAAAAATCCATAATTCTACTTCTCAAATTTATTTTAGTTTCACATGTTTAACAAGCTGATGAGTACTTTTATAGACATACCAATATTTCTTCAGATGAAATTGTAGTATACTTTGTACGTAATTTATATATTATTTGTTTTAAATTTTAAATTTTTTAATTATAATAGCTGCATACTCTCTGTAAGTGATAAGTTTTACTTTCTTTGGCTCCAAAATCACTGCAGACAGTAACTGCAGCCATGAAATTAAAGGACACCTGCTCCTTGAAAAAAAAAACTATGACAAACACAGACAGCATATTAAAGAACAGAGACATCACTTTGCAGACAAAGGTCTGCATAGCTAAAGCTATGCTTTTTCCAATAGTCATGTAAGGATGTGCAGATTGGACCATGAAGAAGGCTGAGCAACAATGAATTGATCTTTTCAAACTGTAATGCTGGAGAAGACTCTTGAGAGACCCTTGAACATCAAGGAGGTCAAATCTAGGCCACCAAGGAAACCCAAGAATACTGGCATGGGTAACCTCACACTTCTCCAGGGGATCTTCCTGACCCAGGAATCAAACCATGATCTCCTACATTACAGGCAGATTCCTTGTCAGTTGAACTACAAGAGAAGACAAGTAAATCCTAAAGGGAATCAACCCTGGATATTCACTGGAAGGATTGATGCTAAAGTTGAAGCTCCAATACTTTGGCCACCAGATGTAAAGAGTCAATTCATTAGAAAAACACCCTGATACTGGAAAAGACTGGGGGCAAAAGGAAAAGGAGGTAGCAGAGGATGAGATGGTTAGATGGCATCACTGACTCAATGGACCTGAACTTGAGCAAACCCCTGGAGATACAGTGGGGGACAGAGGAGCCTGGTGTGCTACAGTCCACGGGGTTGCAAAGAGTCAGACAAAACTTAGTGACTGAACATCAACAACAACATACTCTGTAGCTACCGACAGTCATCAAATCATCCTCTTGATGCTTCAACTTTATGTATTCTAGAGCTGTTCCAAGAAGGTAATTACTAGCCACAGAGAGCTACATAAATTTAAGTTATATAAAAAGTTACTTCAATTGACTCCACATAGCTTATAAACTTAAACCCCTTGTTCTTTCAAACCTCCTTTTGTTTCTTTGCATTTGATGAAAAATCCATAATTCTACTTCTCAAATTTATTTTAGTTTCACATGTTTAACAAGCTGATGAGTACTTTTATAGACATACCAATATTTCTTCAGATGAAATTGTAGTATACTTTGTACGTAATTTATATATTATTTGTTTTAAATTTTAAATTTTTTAATTATAATAGCTGCATACTCTCTGTAAGTGATAAGTTTTACTTTCTTTGGCTCCAAAATCACTGCAGACAGTAACTGCAGCCATGAAATTAAAGGACACCTGCTCCTTGAAAAAAAAAACTATGACAAACACAGACAGCATATTAAAGAACAGAGACATCACTTTGCAGACAAAGGTCTGCATAGCTAAAGCTATGCTTTTTCCAATAGTCATGTAAGGATGTGCAGATTGGACCATGAAGAAGGCTGAGCAACAATGAATTGATCTTTTCAAACTGTAATGCTGGAGAAGACTCTTGAGAGACCCTTGAACATCAAGGAGGTCAAATCTAGGCCACCAAGGAAACCCAAGAATACTGGCATGGGTAACCTCACACTTCTCCAGGGGATCTTCCTGACCCAGGAATCAAACCATGATCTCCTACATTACAGGCAGATTCCTTGTCAGTTGAACTACAAGAGAAGACAAGTAAATCCTAAAGGGAATCAACCCTGGATATTCACTGGAAGGATTGATGCTAAAGTTGAAGCTCCAATACTTTGGCCACCAGATGTAAAGAGTCAATTCATTAGAAAAACACCCTGATACTGGAAAAGACTGGGGGCAAAAGGAAAAGGAGGTAGCAGAGGATGAGATGGTTAGATGGCATCACTGACTCAATGGACCTGAACTTGAGCAAACCCCTGGAGATACAGTGGGGGACAGAGGAGCCTGGTGTGCTACAGTCCACGGGGTTGCAAAGAGTCAGACAAAACTTAGTGACTGAACATCAACAACAACATACTCTGTAGCTACCGACAGTCATCAAATCATCCTCTTGATGCTTCAACTTTATGTATTCTAGAGCTGTTCCAAGAAGGTAATTACTAGCCACAGAGAGCTACATAAATTTAAGTTATATAAAAAGTTACTTCATTAGATCCACTAGCCACATTTCAAATGCTCAAAGCCACATGTGGCTTATAACTACCACCTTGGACAGTGGGGAGATATTTCCATCACTGCAGAAAATCGTAGTGGACATTAATGCTACAGAAGATACTTAATTTACTTGAAAAAACATCAACTCCATTTTATTGCTTCAGACTTATACTCAATACTGAAAGAGTTGCCTTCTCAATTTTCTGAAAGAGTTTGTGTAGGATGAGTACTATTCATTTCTTACACCTTCAAGAGAATTTACCAGTAAAGGCATGAAGGTCTCTAATTTTCTTTGTTAGGAAGTTTTAATTTATGAATTGAGCTTCTTTTGTTGATATAGGTCTTTAATGTCTTATATCTTCTTGAGTATTGTATCTTAATTTTGTCTTTCAATTAATTTATTTCATCCTGGTTGTCAAATATATTGACTTTTTACACCTATAAGTTCTGTAATGACATGTCTGTTTCATTCCTGGCATCTGCAATTTGCTTCTGTTTTCTTATTTTATTGGTTAGCCTAGGTATAGGCTAAGCAATTTTGTTTACCCACACAAAGAGTCAACTTTTGCTTTACCTAGTTTTATCTGTTTTTTTCATTTTATTTCATTAATTTAATTTTTTCTTTATAATTTCCCCCTTTTCCCTTCGCTACCAGATGTCTAGTTGGCTCTCTACTCTCTATCATTTTATAGTAGGAACATAAATCACTGATTTTAAGACTTATTTTCCAATCAAGAGAAAATACTTTTTCCCCTTTACTCACACAAAATTGACAGCAAAGTTGAGCTTTTCACTCACACTGAGAAAGTTTCCAACTCTCAAAACACCAACTGGATGCTCACAAATTCAATTATGACACTACCTAGGGTCAGCACAGACCCCAGAGGTTAATGACTCAGTTCCACTAGACTGCCATGGTTAAAAGACTGGGGCAAAAGGAAAAGGAGGTGCAGATGAGATGGTTAGATGGCTGACTCAATGGACCTGAACTTGAGCAAACCCCTGGAGATACAGTGGGGGACAGAGGAGCCTGGTGTGCTACAGTCCACGGGGTTGCAAAGAGTCAGACAAAACTTAGTGACTGAACATCAACAACAACATACTCTGTAGCTACCGACAGTCATCAAATCATCCTCTTGATGCTTCAACTTTATGTATTCTAGAGCTGTTCCAAGAAGGTAATTACTAGCCACAGAGAGCTACATAAATTTAAGTTATATAAAAAGTTACTTCATTAGATCCACTAGCCACATTTAAAATGCTCAAAGCCACATGTGGCTTATAACTACCACCTTGGACAGTGGGGAGATATTTCCATCACTGCAGAAAATCGTAGTGGACATTAATGCTACAGAAGATACTTAATTTACTTGAAAAAACATCAACTCCATTTTATTGCTTCAGACTTATACTCAATACTGAAAGAGTTGCCTTCTCAATTTTCTGAAAGAGTTTGTGTAGGATGAGTACTATTCATTTCTTACACCTTCAAGAGAATTTACCAGTAAAGGCATGAAGGTCTCTAATTTTCTTTGTTAGGAAGTTTTAATTTATGAATTGAGCTTCTTTTGTTGATATAGGTCTTTAATGTCTTATATCTTCTTGAGTATTGTATCTTAATTTTGTCTTTCAATTAATTTATTTCATCCTGGTTGTCAAATATATTGACTTTTTACACCTATAAGTTCTGTAATGACATGTCTGTTTCATTCCTGGCATCTGCAATTTGCTTCTGTTTTCTTATTTTATTGGTTAGCCTAGGTATAGGCTAAGCAATTTTGTTTACCCACACAAAGAGTCAACTTTTGCTTTACCTAGTTTTATCTGTTTTTTTCATTTTATTTCATTAATTTAATTTTTTCTTTATAATTTCCCCCTTTTCCCTTCGCTACCAGATGTCTAGTTGGCTCTCTACTCTCTATCATTTTATAGTAGGAACATAAATCACTGATTTTTAAGACTTATTTTCCAATCAAGAGAAAATACTTTTTCCCCTTTACTCACACAAAATTGACAGCAAAGTTGAGCTTTTCACTCACACTGAGAAAGTTTCCAACTCTCAAAACACCAACTGGATGCTCACAAATTCAATTATGACACTACCTAGGGTCAGCACAGACCCCAGAGGTTAATGACTCAGTTCCACTAGACTGCCACTCCTCACTTCAGACACCAATCAATTTCCAGGTTATGACCTGTAGTTATATACTTTTGACCGACTAACTCAAAACTGGGGGTTCCCACAACCTCTTCCTCAAGTTCAATAATTTGCCAGACTGGCTCACAGAACTCAGGAAAGGACCTAATTTACTGTTATTAGTTTATTATAAAGGCTACAACTTGGGAACAGACAAATGAAAATGATCTGTAGGATAAGGTATGGGGTGGGTATATGTAGTTTCCATGCCCTTAGGGTGTGCCACCCTCTCAGAACCTTGATGTGCTCACCAACCTGGATGATTTCCAAACCACATCATTCAGGGTTTCTGTGCAGATTTCATAATGTGCCAGGATTGATGAAACCATTGCCTGTTGACAATTAAGTTAATCTCTAGTCCCTGGACCCTCTATAAAGATCAGTAAGAGGGAAGTTCTAACCTCTAGTCACATGCTTGGTTCCTCTCGCCATCAGCGACATCCTGGAGCTACCTAGAGACATCAACCAATAGTCATCTCATTGGCATATAAAGAAACATTTTCATCACTCCAAAGATCCCAAAGGTCTAATAACCATTTTTAATTTTGAGGATATCTATCATTTTTAATATTTTTATTCCTTTACTAAGATAAAATATTCCTCCTGGATAAGCCATTTTATAAGTTTGCTGATGTAGGTTAGCCTTATAGCTAAGCAATTTTGTTTTTTACCCACACAAAGAGTCAACTTTTGCTTTACCTAGTTTTATCTGTTTTTTTCATTTTATTTCATTAATTTAATTTTTTCTTTATAATTTCCCCCTTTTCCCTTCGCTACCAGATGTCTAGTTGGCTCTCTACTCTCTATCATTTTATAGTAGGAACATAAATCACTGATTTTTAAGACTTATTTTCCAATCAAGAGAAAATACTTTTTCCCCTTTACTCACACAAAATTGACAGCAAAGTTGAGCTTTTCACTCACACTGAGAAAGTTTCCAACTCTCAAAACACCAACTGGATGCTCACAAATTCAATTATGACACTACCTAGGGTCAGCACAGACCCCAGAGGTTAATGACTCAGTTCCACTAGACTGCCACTCCTCACTTCAGACACCAATCAATTTCCAGGTTATGACCTGTAGTTATATACTTTTGACCGACTAACTCAAAACTGGGGGTTCCCACAACCTCTTCCTCAAGTTCAATAATTTGCCAGACTGGCTCACAGAACTCAGGAAAGGACCTAATTTACTGTTATTAGTTTATTATAAAGGCTACAACTTGGGAACAGACAAATGAAAATGATCTGTAGGATAAGGTATGGGGTGGGTATATGTAGTTTCCATGCCCTTAGGGTGTGCCACCCTCTCAGAACCTTGATGTGCTCACCAACCTGGATGATTTCCAAACCACATCATTCAGGGTTTCTGTGCAGATTTCATAATGTGCCAGGATTGATGAAACCATTGCCTGTTGACAATTAAGTTAATCTCTAGTCCCTGGACCCTCTATAAAGATCAGTAAGAGGGAAGTTCTAACCCTCTAGTCACATGCTTGGTTCCTCTGGCCATCAGCGACATCCTGGAGCTACCTAGAGACATCAACCAATAGTCATCTCATTGGCATATAAAGAAACATTTTCATCACTCCAAAGATCCCAAAGGTCTAATAACCATTTTTTAATTTTTGAGGATATCTATCATTTTTAATATTTTTTATTCCTTTACTAAGATAAAATATTCCTCCTGGTATTAATTCCCTTCAGCCTGAAAAACTTTTTTTTTTCATTATAAGTTTGCTGATAAGGAATACTGGTAGCTTTCTTTTCTCTAAAAAAAGTTTTTCTTTTGTCCTAATTCTTAAAGATTATTGTTGGTGGATATAGAATTCTAAGTTGACAGTTTTGGGTTCTATTCTATCAGCAATTTAAAAATGCTGTTCTGCAGTCTTCTGGCTGCAATGTCTCTGAAGTCCACTTCTATCATCAGATTTGGGAAAACAGTGACTGTAGCTTCTCCAAATACTTTCTTATGTGTTTCTAAGTCATTCCTTCATTGGAACAGTACTCCTCTGATTTTTCATTATTATTATTAACTTTATAACTTACTGTGTTTGAGGTCTCCTTTTCCCAGACTTTAAGGTTGAATTCTTCCTTCCTTTTGGTTTCTGCCCTCGTATGTTTGGTCCAGCGGTTTGTGTAAGCTTCACATAAGTGTGGGAGGAAGTGAGTTTTTATTTATTTACTTTTCTCTCTGATGGGCAGACCTGAGTTAGGTGGTAATTTTGTCTGCTGATGATTGGCTTTGTATTTTTGTCTTGTTTGTTGTTTGGATGAAGCATCCTGCACGGGGTGCTACTGGAAGTTGGGTTATGCCAGGCCTTATATACAAGTGCTTGCCTTTGTCAGAGTTCTCGCTGTTTAATATTCCCTGGTGTTGGTGTTCTCTGCTAGTGTAGGCTCTGAGTCAGTGCTTCCTCTCTCAAGATCCAGAGCTTGATCTCTGGCATGAGATCCCATGGCTGGTTTCGCCATTGCCTGTTGACAATTGATTTCCAAACCACATCATTCAGGGTTTCTGTGCAGATTTCATAGTCCCTGGACAATTAAGTTAATCTCTAGTCCCTGGACTATAAAGATCAGTAAGAGGGAAGTTCTAACCTCTAGTCACATGCTTGGTTCCTCTGGCCATCAGCGACATCCTGGAGCTACCTAGAGACATCAACCAATAGTCATCTCATTGGCATATAAAGAAACATTTTCATCACTCCAAAGATCCCAAAGGTCTAATAACCATTTTTTAATTTTTGAGGATATCTATCATTTTTAATATTTTTTATTCCTTTACTAAGATAAAATATTCCTCCTGGTATTAATTCCCTTCAGCCTGAAAAACTTTTTTTTTTCATTATAAGTTTGCTGATAAGGAATACTGGTAGCTTTGTTTTATCTAAAAAGTTTTTCTTTTGTCCTAATTCTTAAAGATTATTGTTGGTGGATATAGAATTCTAAGTTGACAGTTTTGGGTTCTATTCTATCAGCAATTTAAAAATGCTGTTCTGCAGTCTTCTGGCTGCAATGTCTCTGAAGTCCACTTCTATCATCAGATTTGGGAAAACAGTGACTGTAGCTTCTCCAAATACTTTCTTATGTGTTTCTAAGTCATTCCTTCATTGGAACAGTACTCCTCTGATTTTTCATTATTATTATTAACTTTATAACTTACTGTGTTTGAGGTCTCCTTTTCCCAGACTTTAAGGTTGAATTCTTCCTTCCTTTTGGTTTCTGCCCTCGTATGTTTGGTCCAGCGGTTTGTGTAAGCTTCACATAAGTGTGGGAGGAAGTGAGTTTTTATTTATTTACTTTTCTCTCTGATGGGCAGACCTGAGTTAGGTGGTAATTTTGTCTGCTGATGATTGGCTTTGTATTTTTGTCTTGTTTGTTGTTTGGATGAAGCATCCTGCACGGGGTGCTACTGGAAGTTGGGTTATGCCAGGCCTTATATACAAGTGCTTGCCTTTGTCAGAGTTCTCGCTGTTTAATATTCCCTGGTGTTGGTGTTCTCTGCTAGTGTAGGCTCTGCGAGTCAGTGCTTCCTCTCTCAAGATCCAGAGCTTGATCTCTGGCTGGGAAATGGAGATCCCATGGCTGGTTTCTTATGGCATTAAATGGTATTAAAACGAATATACATGATAAGGAACAAAAGGTGCAGCCCTGACAAATGGCAATTAAAAAATTATGCAAAAACATAGGAAAGAACACTCAATGACATAAATCAAAGCAAGATCTTCTATGACCTGCCTCCTAGAGTAATGGAAATAAAGACAAAAATAGATAAGTAGGACCTAATGAAACTCAAAGCCTTTTGCACAGCAAAAGAACCTATAAAAAAGATGAAAGACCACCTTCAGAATGGGAGAAAATAACAGCAAATGAAACAACTGACAAAGACTTAATTTCCAAAATATATAAGCAGCTCAGACAATTCAACAACAAAAAAATGAACAACCCAATCAAAAAATTGGAAAAAGACCTAAAGAAACATCTCTCCAAAGAAGACATACAGATGGCCAACAAACACACGAAAAGATGCTCAACATCGTTCACTGTTAGCGAAATGCAAATTAAAATGACAATGAGATATCACCTCACACCAGTCAGAATGGCCATCATCAAAAAGCCTACAAAGAATAAATGCTGGAGAGCATGTGGAGAAAAGGAAACACTCTTGTATAGTTGGTGGGAATATAAACTGACACAGTCACTATGGAAGATACTATGAAGATTCCTCAAAAAAATAGGGATAGAACCACCACCATATGACCTACCAATCCCACTACTAGGCATATATCCTGAAGAAATCAAAATTGAAAGAGACACATGATGCTTTGAGTTTAGGTGTTTTTTGTTTTGTTTAAGCTTCACATAAGTGTGGGAGGAAGTGAGTTTTTATTTATTTACTTTTCTCTCTGATGGGCAGACCTGAGTTAGGTGGTAATTTTGTCTGCTGATGATTGGCTTTGTATTTTTGTCTTGTTTGTTGTTTGGATGAAGCATCCTGCACGGGGTGCTACTGGAAGTTGGGTTATGCCAGGCCTTATATACAAGTGCTTGCCTTTGTCAGAGTTCTCGCTGTTTAATATTCCCTGGTGTTGGTGTTCTCTGCTAGTGTAGGCTCTGCGAGTCAGTGCTTCCTCTCTCAAGATCCAGAGCTTGATCTCTGGCTGGGAAATGGAGATCCCATGGCTGGTTTCTTATGGCATTAAATGGTATTAAAACGAATATACATGATAAGGAACAAAAGGTGCAGCCCTGACAAATGGCAATTAAAAAATTATGCAAAAACATAGGAAAGAACACTCAATGACATAAATCAAAGCAAGATCTTCTATGACCTGCCTCCTAGAGTAATGGAAATAAAGACAAAAATAGATAAGTAGGACCTAATGAAACTCAAAGCCTTTTGCACAGCAAAAGAACCTATAAAAAAGATGAAAGACCACCTTCAGAATGGGAGAAAATAACAGCAAATGAAACAACTGACAAAGACTTAATTTCCAAAATATATAAGCAGCTCAGACAATTCAACAACAAAAAAATGAACAACCCAATCAAAAAATTGGAAAAAGACCTAAAGAAACATCTCTCCAAAGAAGACATACAGATGGCCAACAAACACACGAAAAGATGCTCAACATCGTTCACTGTTAGCGAAATGCAAATTAAAATGACAATGAGATATCACCTCACACCAGTCAGAATGGCCATCATCAAAAAGCCTACAAAGAATAAATGCTGGAGAGCATGTGGAGAAAAGGAAACACTCTTGTATAGTTGGTGGGAATATAAACTGACACAGTCACTATGGAAGATACTATGAAGATTCCTCAAAAAAATAGGGATAGAACCACCACCATATGACCTACCAATCCCACTACTAGGCATATATCCTGAAGAAATCAAAATTGAAAGAGACACATGCACCCTATTGTTCATTGCAGCACTATTTACAATAGCTACACCATGGAAGCAACATAGATGTCCATCAACAGACAAACAGATAAAGAAGCTGTGGTACATATATACAATGGAATACTTCTCAGTCATAAAAAGAAATGCATTTGAATCAGTCCTAATGAGATGGATTAATCTGGAACCTATTCTACAAAGTGAAGCAAGTCAAAAAGAGAAGGAAAAATACAGTATACTAACACAGGTATATGGAATCTAGAAAGATGGTACTGATAGATATATATGCAGAGCAGCAATGGAGAGGCAGGCATAGAGAGCAGTCTTATGGACTTTGGTGTGAGGGAGGGAAATATGTTGTGGGACTAGAGGATCTCAAACAGGAGCTCTGTTGCAGCCTGGAGGAGGGGGATGGGGAATAGATTTGGGAGAGGGGTTACATATGTATACCTATGGCAGATTCAGGTTGATGTGTGGCAGTAAACAGCAAAACTCTGAAAAAAAATAATAATAAATAAAATTTATATGGAGTAAAAATGCATGCAAATATTATCTAGCATAACAGAATATACACACATACATATACACCCGTAACAAATAAGAACCCCCCCAAAAAATAAAGTGCAACAGATTGATGTGGTGAACAGAGGAAATCAAAAATGATATCCATCAGTTAAGAATAAAACTAACTAAGCACAGACTGAAAAACAAAACTAGAGTAAGGTCGCAACTTGGGATAAAGCAATGAAAACAAAACTAACAAATATGACAAGGAAAAGAAAGAAGTTAAAGGAAAGATAGAAAAGGTAATGCAAAGTTAAATAGAGGCAGATAAAAAAGATTTGTATACATTAAAGTTTAGTGCAACAGGAAAACAGCCAAAGAGAAAGCAACCAAAGGAATAGTTGCATAAAAAATAATAATAGATATAAAAATTTTAAAATTAAAACAGAGAAAAATATAGAAAAATTAAAAAATGAAGCCCCTACAAAACCACAAAAGACCAATGCAGAAGCAGAAGTATATAACCAAGATAAAAAGTGTGGTTAAAAAAATAAATCTGAAAAACTTGAAAATATTCAATAGTATTAATAAAACTGACAATAATAACAGAAGAAGAAAAAAAGAAAAAATTGGGGGTGGGGGGGAGGTGGGGGACAAAAACTCCACAGAACACAGAAAGGCAATCAATGTAGAAGCAGAAGCATATAATGGAGATAACGATCCTTAGAAACAAAACTTCCACAGAATACAGAAGCATTTGAATCATTTAAATTTTCTGGAACCTATTCTACAAAGTGAAGCAAGTCAAAAAGAGAAGGAAAAATACAGTATACTAACACAGGTATATGGAATCTAGAAAGATGGTACTGATAGATATATATGCAGAGCAGCAATGGAGAGGCAGGCATAGAGAGCAGTCTTATGGACTTTGGTGTGAGGGAGGGAAATATGTTGTGGGACTAGAGGATCTCAAACAGGAGCTCTGTTGCAGCCTGGAGGAGGGGGATGGGGAATAGATTTGGGAGAGGGGTTACATATGTATACCTATGGCAGATTCAGGTTGATGTGTGGCAGTAAACAGCAAAACTCTGAAAAAAAATAATAATAAATAAAATTTATATGGAGTAAAAATGCATGCAAATATTATCTAGCATAACAGAATATACACACATACATATACACCCGTAACAAATAAGAACCCCCCCAAAAAATAAAGTGCAACAGATTGATGTGGTGAACAGAGGAAATCAAAAATGATATCCATCAGTTAAGAATAAAACTAACTAAGCACAGACTGAAAAACAAAACTAGAGTAAGGTCGCAACTTGGGATAAAGCAATGAAAACAAAACTAACAAATATGACAAGGAAAAGAAAGAAGTTAAAGGAAAGATAGAAAAGGTAATGCAAAGTTAAATAGAGGCAGATAAAAAAGATTTGTATACATTAAAGTTTAGTGCAACAGGAAAACAGCAAAAGAGAAAGCAACCAAAGGAATAGTTGCATAAAAAATAATAATAGATATAAAAATTTTAAAATTAAAACAGAGAAAAATATAGAAAAATTAAAAAATGAAGCCCCTACAAAACCACAAAAGACCAATGCAGAAGCAGAAGTATATAACCAAGATAAAAAGTGTGGTTAAAAAAATAAATCTGAAAAACTTGAAAATATTCAATAGTATTAATAAAACTGACAATAATAACAGAAGAAGAAAAAAAGAAAAAATTGGGGGTGGGGGGTGGGGGAGGGACAAAAACTCCACAGAACACAGAAAGGCAATCAATGTAGAAGCAGAAGCATATAATGGAGATAAAACGCATCCTTAAAAAAAGAAAGCTTAAATATGTTTAACACTACTAACAAAATTGACAACAGCAGCAGCAGAGGAAGAAGAAAGAAAAAAAGGTAGACGGAGAGGAGAAAAAATAGAAAAAAAAACAGAAGCCAATTCCAGAACAAGTCAAAATGTAAAAATAATACTTTTTTTGAGTCTGCTGCCAGCATCCTTTCCCTTGCTGGAAGTGACAGTCTCCCTTGCCTACGTAGGATGCCCTCCACCACTGGGCTGGACTCTGAACCTGCAATGGGGGCAGATCAGACTCTAACCTGGCCCTCCTCCTGTGTGTTCCTGCCTCCAGTGCCTATGGCTGTCAAAACTAGTGCATTTTCTATTGTGGGAACTCTCATTGTCCTTTTATATATTCCATAGACACAGAATCTACCTAGTCGATCGTGTGGTTTTAATTTGCAGCTTATACAGCTGGTGGGAAGGTTTTGTGTCCTCTTCCTCAGCTACCCTTACCCTGGATTTCAACTGTGATTTTATCTTCACCTCCGTGTGTGGATCATCCACCAGGATTTGCTCCTAAGGCTGCCCTAGAGGACTTGGGTCTGCCCTAGTGAGGGCCAGGGGTGGAGGTCGTGCAGCTGCTGAAACCGCAGGGGCCCTGGCAGAACCAGGTATTCAGGGTAGTGGGTAGCTACGGTACCTGGGAATGTGGTGCTGTAGAAGGGAATGGCAATCCAATCCAGCTTTCCTGCCTGGAGAGTGTTCCAGACAGAGAAGCCTGGCAGGTCATCGTCGAAACGATCACAAAGAGTCCCGTGGGACTGAAGTGCCTCCTCCTGCACAGACGCAAGACCTTTTTCCAGCCTCAGGCAACTCTGTCCCAGTGCGGATCTCAAATGGAGGTGCTGTGGTTTCTTGAATTGCGGGGACCCTGGCCGTGCTGGCTATGCAGGAGCTCCCGCAGGGCTATTGTCAGAGGAAATACGACACCATGAGGGCTTTTTCCAGCCTGTGGCAGCTCCGCGCCAGTGAAGACTGAGCTTGAAGAAGGCACAGTGGCTTGGGTCATAGGGGCCCTGGCAGCGCCAAGTGTGCAGGGACACAGATGGCCTCAGCTGCAGGAGCTGTGGCCCTATCAGTGGCTTTTTTTTTTTTTTTCACCCCTGGCAGTTGGCGATCAGAAGGCCTCTTTTACTGGTCTTTTTCTGTAGCTCCACCTGTTCAAGCACTAAAAGGGACCCCCCCTGACTGGGATGAGTCAGTCACTTGATCTTTAATCCAATTACCTGCTGACGGGTCGAGCTATGTTCCCTCCCTGTAGTTTGGCCTGTCGCCAAACTATGGTAGGGGTAAAGGTGACCTTCTCCAAGAGGACTTAGGCCAGCATGCTGCACCATGACTGCTGTTTCAGTGTCCCTGACTCTCTGGCAGGCCACTGTCAACTCACACCTCCACCAGAGGCTCTGGAACACTCAGAGGCAAGTCTGGATGAGTCTTCTGTGGGGTCACAGTGCCTTCTCCAGGATCCTGGTGAGCACAAAGTCCTGCCCAGTCCTGCTTGGCAGCTCTATAGGTGGGCTAAAGGTGACCTCCTTCAAGAAGATTTATGCCACATGCCATGTTTCCCAGGATTATTGCAAGCCACTGCTGACCTGTGCCTCTGCAAAAGACACTCAGGAGACATTCATATGCTCAAAGGCAGGTCTGACTCAGTCTCTCGTGGAGGTCATTGCTCCTTTCCCTGGGACCTGGTATCGCACCCTCCCAACATCTCTGGCGGGTATGAGGGTTTGATTTTTAAAATGCGATTGCACCCTTCCTATCATTTTGTTGTGGCTTCTCCTTTGCTCGTGGACGTGGGGTATTTTTTATTTGATGGAATCCAACTTCCTTCTATTGATGGTTTTATAGCAGCTTGTTGCAATTTTGGTATTTTTGCAGAAGATGAGTGCATATCCTTCTACTCCACCGTCTTGGTTCCCTCTCCCAAATACTTTCTCCTGTTTCATTGTTTTTCTCCTATTTCTGAAACTCCACATATACTTAAGTTAAACTATTTAATGTTATCTAACCGATCTCTGAAGTTCTGCTTGTTTTTATCTCAAGTTGTTGTCTGATCTTTATATTAAATAATTACTATAAATTTATCTTGATGCTTCCTGAGTTTTCCCTTTGTCAACTCTATTTTGACTGTTAGTCCATTAAGAGTGTCTTTTTTTATTTTCTCAGAGATTGCATTTTTCAGTTCTAGAATTTCCATTAGTTCTTTATCCTGTCCATTTTTCTGCAGGTACCTTCTATTTCTTTACTCACTTTGAACATACTATATTTACTTCATACCAGATGGTCGTGGATACTGTTAGAAACAGTGTCTGTTATTTTCAACATCTGTGCCATCTTGGTCTTAGCTTCAATTACGGATCTTTTCTAATAAGAATACCATTCCATTTTCCTTGGTATTTGTAGGTCATGTAATTTTGGATTGTATCCTTGACCTTATACATGCTAAGAGATAGACTCTGGATTTTGTTATTTTTCTCCTATGAGTATTATTTATTTTAGCATACCAGTAGGATGCCTCAACATGGAATGGCAAATGTTTATTTTTGGATGACAGCTATGGCATGAATCAGATACTCTATCTTTAGCTGAAATGTTTTGAATTTGTCCAGGGTATATGTGAATCAAGTAAGCCAGATGTGTGGAGAGACAGAATGTGGGAATCTGGCTTACAGCCCTTTTGCTTCTAGGGTATCTCGTCGGGCTGTGGTTTCTCCAGAGTTAATTTTCTAGTTCTCTGCTGAAGAGGCCCACAGATTTCCTTACCAGCACCCTCTTTGCCCTACATGCCCTGTCTAAAGATGAAAAGTCATGAAAACAACCGGCGGCTCCATAAAATTCACCTCCTTCAGGAAGATTCCTTCACTTGCCCCAGCCTTCTCATGTTGACTCTAGTGTCCTCAAGTTGCTGGTTTTGTGTTATATTCAGAGCTTAGAGCTACTTTTTTAGAGCTATCAGTCAGTAGAACCATTCTTTGTTATTACACAAAGCAAAAACCTCCTTTCCTTTTCCTTTGATGTGTGTTTTCAGTTTCAGGAGGCCCTGACCTTGAGAGTTACATTAGTTTGTCCAAGAAAATATTCTTTCTTTTTTGTCAGCAAACAAGCTGTCCCTACAGTGTTTGCAAAAGTGTTTGTTTCTTTTCAGTTATTTTCAAACTTGTTTGTGTATGAGCAAGTAGATTTCCAGGTGTATTACGCGACCTGGATAGATCTTGATTTTTGATAGTTGTTGTCTGATCTTTATATTAAATAATTACTATAAATTTATCTTGATGCTTCCTGAGTTTTCCCTTTGTCAACTCTATTTTGACTGTTAGTCCATTAAGAGTGTCTTTTGTTATTTTCTCAGAGATTGCATTTTTCAGTTCTAGAATTTCCATTAGTTCTTTATCCTGTCCATTTTTCTGCAGGTACCTTCTATTTCTTTACTCACTTTGAACATACTATATTTACTTCATACCAGATGGTCGTGGATACTGTTAGAAACAGTGTCTGTTATTTTCAACATCTGTGCCATCTTGGTCTTAGCTTCAATTACGGATCTTTTCTAATAAGAATACCATTCCATTTTCCTTGGTATTTGTAGGTCATGTAATTTTGGATTGTATCCTTGACCTTATACATGCTAAGAGATAGACTCTGGATTTTGTTATTTTTCTCCTATGAGTATTATTTATTTTAGCATACCAGTAGGATGCCTCAACATGGAATGGCAAATGTTTATTTTTGGATGACAGCTATGGCATGAATCAGATACTCTATCTTTAGCTGAAATGTTTTGAATTTGTCCAGGGTATATGTGAATCAAGTAAGCCAGATGTGTGGAGAGACAGAATGTGGGAATCTGGCTTACAGCCCTTTTGCTTCTAGGGTATCTCGTCGGGCTGTGGTTTCTCCAGAGTTAATTTTCTAGTTCTCTGCTGAAGAGGCCCACAGATTTCCTTACCAGCACCCTCTTTGCCCTACATGCCCTGTCTAAAGATGAAAAGTCATGAAAACAACCGGCGGCTCCATAAAATTCACCTCCTTCAGGAAGATTCCTTCACTTGCCCCAGCCTTCTCATGTTGACTCTAGTGTCCTCAAGTGGCTGGTTTTTGTGTTATATTCAGAGCTTAGAGCTACTTTTTTTACTGGTAGAGCTATCAGTCAGTAGAACCATTCTTTGTTATTACACAAAGCAAAAAACCTCCTTTCCTTTTCCTTTGATGTGTGTTTTCAGTTTCAGGAGGCCCTGACCTTGAGAGTTACTATTAGTTTGTCCAAGAAAATATTCCTTTCTTTTTTTTGTCAGCAAACAAGCTGTCCCTACAGTGTTTGCAAAAGTGTTTGTTTCTTTTCAGTTATTTTCAAACTTGTTTGTGTATGAGCAAATAACTTTCCCAGTGTATTAAGAGACCTGGATAGGTCTTGCTGCATTTTGTTCTCTGATTTAAGACAAGATGATTTAAGAAATTAAAGGACTGTGTGCTTTAGTGATAAACCTTTTAAAAAATACTAGATTCAAGTATATTTCTTTGGTAACATGAAAACAGCACGTGCTTAGTTGTCTAGTTGTTTCCGACTCTTTGTGACCCCATGGATTATAGCCCACACACTCCTCTGTTCATGGGGTTCTCCAAGCAAGAATATTGGAGTGGGTAGCCATTCCCTTTTCCAGAGGATTTTCCAGACCCAGGGATCAAGCCTGAGTCTCCTATATTGTGGGTGGATTCTTTACCGTCTGAGTCAGACCATAAAACAGGAGATGCGGGCTCAAGATCTAGCACCAATGACTTACCATGTCTGCTCCTGTGTTTCCTCATCACTAGAAAAGTCTAGTTCATCTCTTTAAGATGACAGTGAGTTTTTTAATCACATAGGAGAAACCTCTAATATGTGCTAAATCTATGTATTCCAATGTTAAATAAACAGTCATTCTTTCCCAGCTTAAAGCAACATTAACATAATCAGTATTCTGTTCTTTCGCTCTCAAAACTTTAAATTCAATACTATTTTCAAAGGGCTTGTTTATGAATTTTGCTAAGACCCTTTAGCACCCTCTTTGCCCTACATGCCCTGTCTAAAGATGAAAAGTCATGAAAACAACCGGCGGCTCCATAAAATTCACCTCCTTCAGGAAGATTCCTTCACTTGCCCCAGCCTTCTCATGTTGACTCTAGTGTCCTCAAGTGGCTGGTTTTGTGTTATATTCAGAGCTTAGAGCTACTTTTTTTACTGGTAGAGCTATCAGTCAGTAGAACCATTCTTTGTTATTACACAAAGCAAAAAACCTCCTTTCCTTTTCCTTTGATGTGTGTTTTCAGTTTCAGGAGGCCCTGACCTTGAGAGTTACTATTAGTTTGTCCAAGAAAATATTCCTTTCTTTTTTTTGTCAGCAAACAAGCTGTCCCTACAGTGTTTGCAAAAGTGTTTGTTTCTTTTCAGTTATTTTCAAACTTGTTTGTGTATGAGCAAATAACTTTCCCAGTGTATTAAGAGACCTGGATAGGTCTTGCTGCATTTTGTTCTCTGATTTAAGACAAGATGATTTAAGAAATTAAAGGACTGTGTGCTTTAGTGATAAACCTTTTAAAAAATACTAGATTCAAGTATATTTCTTTGGTAACATGAAAACAGCACGTGCTTAGTTGTCTAGTTGTTTCCGACTCTTTGTGACCCCATGGATTATAGCCCACACACTCCTCTGTTCATGGGGTTCTCCAAGCAAGAATATTGGAGTGGGTAGCCATTCCCTTTTCCAGAGGATTTTCCAGACCCAGGGATCAAGCCTGAGTCTCCTATATTGTGGGTGGATTCTTTACCGTCTGAGTCAGACCATAAAACAGGAGATGCGGGCTCAAGATCTAGCACCAATGACTTACCATGTCTGCTCCTGTGTTTCCTCATCACTAGAAAAGTCTAGTTCATCTCTTTAAGATGACAGTGAGTTTTTTAATCACATAGGAGAAACCTCTAATATGTGCTAAATCTATGTATTCCAATGTTAAATAAACAGTCATTCTTTCCCAGCTTAAAGCAACATTAACATAATCAGTATTCTGTTCTTTCGCTCTCAAAACTTTAAATTCAATACTATTTTCAAAGGGCTTGTTTATGATGATGGTGGTTATCCCACAAGTTTACAATTGTTATTGCTCAAATATTTCATTATTACTGGCAAACTTGTAATAACCCTTTTATGATCTCTTAGAGTATCTATTCCATCTATTATATTCCAACTTCTATAATTTCCCTATTATCAGGAATCCTATGGGTGATTATGTCTTTCTTGGCATCATAAGAACTTCAGGCTACATGTACTTGAAGCCAACAAGCTGCATTATAAAAGAAACACCCTTTAAAAGTCAAGACATCTGGCACTGTGGAGATTAGAGTCAACTGATTTCCATCAGTTGATTATGGATTGGTAGCTAGTTACATTCATCTCTGGGTCACTTAACAGCATTCCAAGTAAATTCGTCGACATTAAAAGAGATACGCGGACTCACAGCTAACAAATTTGAGAAAGAAGCTGTAAGAAGCAGTTCTCAATTGTGAGAAGCTCACCCCTCTCAAGGATTCATAACCATCTATCCCACCCCAAACTCCCGAGTGTACAGTGTCCTCCTTCAGGTCTGGTAGTCACAGAATTTAAAGACCAAAAGAGAGATTCTCCACATGAAAAGTAAGAAAGCCATAGCATAGACTAGTGCTATCCAGCAGAAACACAATGAAAGTCATACATGTAATTTTAAATTTTCTAGAAGCCACATTTTTAAAAGTAAAATAAAAAGAAAAGAAAATTTAATAACGTATTTCTAATCCAATGTGTCCAAAATATTACCATTTTAACATGAAGTCCATACTAAAATGAATGAAATACATATTTCTTATTCCTATTACTATCCTAAGTCTTCACATTCTATAGTGTATTTTATCCTTACTATTCACACCAGCCCTATTTCAAATATTCAGCAGACATATGGGGCTAGAAGTTGCCTATCCAAGAGCACTACCCAATACTTTTTTTTTTGCCATATATTCATTTTTCTGTTTTCATCTAATGTTGCCCAACTATAACCATATCTACTATTATGTCCCAGAGATTAAAAATTATATGAAGAACAGTTATGTTTCATGAGTATATTTTTCAACTGTCATCAGATGATACTCAGGTATGTTTTTTCTATGAAACTTTATACGCAATAAAAATAATTTTAAAATGAGTACAAATTTGGTAGAATATCAGGCCCAGAATGCTTCTTTCATGAGAGACACCACCAGAGTAGCAGTTTCTTGTGGAACTTTAACTGTGTCATGTCTTCACTTGGAAACAAACTTCCTTTCATTCGTGACAGAATCCATAGATAGACCATGATGGACTAAAAAGAATGTTAAGTCACAGCTTCAAAAATACAGGATCACTTTTCTTGGGCACTGATTGTTAGAGGAAGAGAAGAGAGGAAACCTCGACCAATTACCAAAGCACGATCCCTGTCACTTTATAAAACAGGTCCCTAGAGAAATCAGTTGATTATGGATTGGTAGCTAGTTACATTCATCTCTGGGTCACTTAACAGCATTCCAAGTAAATTCGTCGACATTAAAAGAGATACGCGGACTCACAGCTAACAAATTTGAGAAAGAAGCTGTAAGAAGCAGTTCTCAATTGTGAGAAGCTCACCCCTCTCAAGGATTCATAACCATCTATCCCACCCCAAACTCCCGAGTGTACAGTGTCCTCCTTCAGGTCTGGTAGTCACAGAATTTAAAGACCAAAAGAGAGATTCTCCACATGAAAAGTAAGAAAGCCATAGCATAGACTAGTGCTATCCAGCAGAAACACAATGAAAGTCATACATGTAATTTTAAATTTTCTAGAAGCCACATTTTTAAAAGTAAAATAAAAAGAAAAGAAAATTTAATAACGTATTTCTAATCCAATGTGTCCAAAATATTACCATTTTAACATGAAGTCCATACTAAAATGAATGAAATACATATTTCTTATTCCTATTACTATCCTAAGTCTTCACATTCTATAGTGTATTTTATCCTTACTATTCACACCAGCCCTATTTCAAATATTCAGCAGACATATGGGGCTAGAAGTTGCCTATCCAAGAGCACTACCCAATACTTTTTTTTTTGCCATATATTCATTTTTCTGTTTTCATCTAATGTTGCCCAACTATAACCATATCTACTATTATGTCCCAGAGATTAAAAATTATATGAAGAACAGTTATGTTTCATGAGTATATTTTTCAACTGTCATCAGATGATACTCAGGTATGTTTTTTCTATGAAACTTTATACGCAATAAAAATAATTTTAAAATGAGTACAAATTTGGTAGAATATCAGGCCCAGAATGCTTCTTTCATGAGAGACACCACCAGAGTAGCAGTTTCTTGTGGAACTTTAACTGTGTCATGTCTTCACTTGGAAACAAACTTCCTTTCATTCGTGACAGAATCCATAGATAGACCATGATGGACTAAAAAGAATGTTAAGTCACAGCTTCAAAAATACAGGATCACTTTTCTTGGGCACTGATTGTTAGAGGAAGAGAAGAGAGGAAACCTCGACCAATTACCAAAGCACGATCCCTGTCACTTTATAAAACAGGTCCCTAGAGAAAGAACAATTCACCTCAACTCACGTAGCTAGTTGACAGCAGATTGAGATTGGTTATCCACATTCCTGGTTTTGTAACTTTCTGTTCAGTGTGTTGAATGTACTATATATGTATTTCTACTGCACAGAGTCACATTGGTATTTCCCCATATTTTCCCTATCTGAGCTCTCAGTAACCATATATTAGACATGAACAAGCACAGCTGCTGTCTAAAAGACAAGAATTGAAGACTAGTTCTAAAGGAGAGGAATGAGGCCTACAGTGTAGCAGCCTTGCAGAACATACAGAACTTTCAAATCAAGGGGTAAAAGCAAGTTCTTGTTCTAGCTCTGGTAAAAACCAGCTGTGTGACCTTGAGACAATCTTTTAACATCTCCATGACCCAATCTCCATATATGCAAAATGACTGGCATTGGGAGGATTCAATTCTTTCTAAGATCTCTTCCAGTTCTAAGACATGTATTCTAAATCCTGCTAGTCAAATGATTATATACTAGCAACCTTTCTAAGTCCATCTTCTACATAGAAGAAAAAGGAATGCTGTCACCTGTTGTCTTAGTGGATTTTATAAAATATTCAATATAATTTGACCAATCCTTAGACAAATTAAATCTCAAACAACCACTACCACAACAACACTTCTTCTCAATAAGGAAGCCTCCTAAACCAGTAAGCATCACACAAAGCAAAAGCATGGTTAAAATTATACTTTCCTTTGGAAAATTGCACTTACCTGAAACAAATGGAAAACCAACGATCTATATATTTTGAACTGAAAGGTAATGATACTCAGGTATGTTTTTCTATGAAACTTTATACAATAAAAATAATTTTAAAATGAGTACAAATTTGGTAGAATATCAGGCCCAGAATGCTTCTTTCATGAGAGACACCACCAGAGTAGCAGTTTCTTGTGGAACTTTAACTGTGTCATGTCTTCACTTGGAAACAAACTTCCTTTCATTCGTGACAGAATCCATAGATAGACCATGATGGACTAAAAAGAATGTTAAGTCACAGCTTCAAAAATACAGGATCACTTTTCTTGGGCACTGATTGTTAGAGGAAGAGAAGAGAGGAAACCTCGACCAATTACCAAAGCACGATCCCTGTCACTTTATAAAACAGGTCCCTAGAGAAAGAACAATTCACCTCAACTCACGTAGCTAGTTGACAGCAGATTGAGATTGGTTATCCACATTCCTGGTTTTGTAACTTTCTGTTCAGTGTGTTGAATGTACTATATATGTATTTCTACTGCACAGAGTCACATTGGTATTTCCCCATATTTTCCCTATCTGAGCTCTCAGTAACCATATATTAGACATGAACAAGCACAGCTGCTGTCTAAAAGACAAGAATTGAAGACTAGTTCTAAAGGAGAGGAATGAGGCCTACAGTGTAGCAGCCTTGCAGAACATACAGAACTTTCAAATCAAGGGGTAAAAGCAAGTTCTTGTTCTAGCTCTGGTAAAAACCAGCTGTGTGACCTTGAGACAATCTTTTAACATCTCCATGACCCAATCTCCATATATGCAAAATGACTGGCATTGGGAGGATTCAATTCTTTCTAAGATCTCTTCCAGTTCTAAGACATGTATTCTAAATCCTGCTAGTCAAATGATTATATACTAGCAACCTTTCTAAGTCCATCTTCTACATAGAAGAAAAAGGAATGCTGTCACCTGTTGTCTTAGTGGATTTTATAAAATATTCAATATAATTTGACCAATCCTTAGACAAATTAAATCTCAAACAACCACTACCACAACAACACTTCTTCTCAATAAGGAAGCCTCCTAAACCAGTAAGCATCACACAAAGCAAAAGCATGGTTAAAATTATACTTTCCTTTGGAAAATTGCACTTACCTGAAACAAAAATGGAAAAACCAACGATCTATATATTTTGAACTGAAAGGTAATGGATTATAATGGAAAATTTGACACAAAATATCTCAGCATTCTACTACTGCTTAAAGTTCATTAAGTAGATATATATGCAGCACCTTCTCTGCGCCGGGCAACGGTGAACTAAACAATTCTTGTCCCCAGGAACTTTATAGTCCAGTGTCTAAAAGAAAATAATGCTCCTTTAAGGATGGAGTAGATAATATAGCCATGTTGACCTAATATGAAAAACTGATCTTAAAAATTAGTTCTATAAAAATATAGACCTTAAATTTGCATCCTACTGTTGTGTGAAAATTGTATAAATCTTAATTATGTTGAGTTGATTCATAGTGATTTCAGGTCTATTACATCCTTCTTCTCTGCATGTTCTATTAATTTTCAAGAGTTTGATATTGAAACTCTAAGAGTCTCAATTTATCTATACGCAAATAATTGCAATATATAGTGGAATTATGTGTAATTTTATTCTGTATTTTCCAAGTATCTGGTACATGTGTTATATTTTCATAATTTAAAAAATAAAAAATAGGGGCTTCCCTGGTGGTCCAGTGGGTAGAGAGTCTGCCTTGCTGTGCAAGGGGCACTGGTTCTATCCCTGGCCCAGGAAGATCCCATGTGCTGTGGGGCAACTGGACCAGTGTGTCCCATTACATGCCAGTGCTCTGGAGGGCATGTGCCCAGAGCCAGTGCTCTGCAGTGAGAGAGGCCACTGCAATGGGAGGCCCACACAAGCCAAAGAATAAAGATGGATTGAAATAAATAAATGAATAACCAATAAAAGAGGCCAAAATTAAAAAAAAAAAATTAAAAGAGCAGAAAAATATACACCATAGTCCACGCTTACCTTTCTACCTATACAAGTGATTAAGGAAACAGAAGTGACTACATTAGTTCTAAAGAAAGTCCTGGAAATAGAGCAGGGTTCTATATGCTAAAGTGTTTCCTCAGAACTTCTAAGGCTTTGGACCTAGCATCACACAAAGCAAAAGCATGGTTAAAATTATACTTTCCTTTGGAAAATTGCACTTACCTGAAAAAAAAATGGAACAACAAACGATCTATATATTTTGAACTGAAAGGTAATGGATTATAATGGAAAATTTGACACAAAATATCTCAGCATTCTACTACTGCTTAAAGTTCATTAAGTAGATATATATGCAGCACCTTCTCTGCGCCGGGCAACGGTGAACTAAACAATTCTTGTCCCCAGGAACTTTATAGTCCAGTGTCTAAAAGAAAATAATGCTCCTTTAAGGATGGAGTAGATAATATAGCCATGTTGACCTAATATGAAAAACTGATCTTAAAAATTAGTTCTATAAAAATATAGACCTTAAATTTGCATCCTACTGTTGTGTGAAAATTGTATAAATCTTAATTATGTTGAGTTGATTCATAGTGATTTCAGGTCTATTACATCCTTCTTCTCTGCATGTTCTATTAATTTTCAAGAGTTTGATATTGAAACTCTAAGAGTCTCAATTTATCTATACGCAAATAATTGCAATATATAGTGGAATTATGTGTAATTTTATTCTGTATTTTCCAAGTATCTGGTACATGTGTTATATTTTCATAATTTAAAAAATAAAAAATAGGGGCTTCCCTGGTGGTCCAGTGGGTAGAGAGTCTGCCTTGCTGTGCAAGGGGCACTGGTTCTATCCCTGGCCCAGGAAGATCCCATGTGCTGTGGGGCAACTGGACCAGTGTGTCCCATTACATGCCAGTGCTCTGGAGGGCATGTGCCCAGAGCCAGTGCTCTGCAGTGAGAGAGGCCACTGCAATGGGAGGCCCACACAAGCCAAAGAATAAAGATGGATTGAAATAAATAAATGAATAACCAATAAAAGAGGCCAAAATTAAAAAAAAAAATTAAAAGAGCAGAAAAATATACACCATAGTCCACGCTTACCTTTCTACCTATACAAGTGATTAAGGAAACAGAAGTGACTACATTAGTTCTAAAGAAAGTCCTGGAAATAGAGCAGGGTTCTATATGCTAAAGTGTTTCCTCAGAACTTCTAAGGCTTTGGAGACATAAAGACTGTGAGTATATATGTTCTGCACAGCATCACATCAGCTATTTCGTCTCAAGGATTCATCTCCCGAAATGAAGCCAAGCCCCCTCTACTCTTGATTTCCAACGATTAGCAACACAGAATTGATGGGAAAGCAGGATGCAACTGTTCATATTCCATTTGCTGGTCCTTATCTGAATGGGCTTTAAGTGATCAACACTTTTTACTCTATGGGTCTTTCTAGTGTGTGCTATGCCTAAAAAAAACCCTGGGGCTTTCTTAATTGTTTAATTAAGAGTCTGTAGATTCTAACAAACATTAGTGATTGGCCAATATCACTTCTGCCAAAACAATGTGAAAAGTAAAATGTCATAGAATATTTTTTTGCAATAAGGAAATGTAAAGAGATTCCAAAATTACAAAAATGAGAAGTTCTATTGTGCTCTGCATTCTGAAACTACCAGGATGTATTTTCAGAATGTATTCTCAAAATACCACAGTGGACCAGCGGTCACTCTTGGAAAACAATATTTGCATTCCTCATTTTTAAAACTAGAAACATAAATCAAAGAGCTTCTGTTGTACAAACTTTGTTTATTATGATCTTGGAGGGAAAAAAAAAAGATGAAGAAAGGGCACCCTCTATAAAAGACACATAAGCCCATAGTAGCTAAAGAGGGAAAAAACCCAGTAAACCCAGCATCGTCCACCCAGTATCCATAGACCATCTTTTGTAAGACAGATACCTACCTCTGCTAACGAGAGGGGTTAGGCAGAGTCTAATGTCAGAGAATCAAACACATTTGAAAGGAGAACAGGGGCAGAAAAGATCACTTCTATAAGGCACCAGTCAAATGCCAATTTTTATGTAGTGGTTTCTTTCAAAATATTCAATCGCACCTAATAATTGGCAGGAAACACAAAAAGGCTCTCACTCTCATGCTGCTGCATTCACTTCCCCTGGGGTATGGCCATTTGTGGCCAGTAGCAGCAGCGAGGGAAAACCCCAGGGAGACCGGAAAGGTTCTATCCACCCCTCTCTCTGGCATCTATACCTCTCTGCTATTAATATACTTTAGTTTGGTGAGCTAGGAAGGGGTCCTTAAAAGCATCAAAGGAACATTTTTTCTGGGTGGAGAGAGAGCTAAAAGGATTACTCTGTTATTAAAGAAAAATATAAAGTCAAGCCAAAATATCAAATTCAACTAATGTTTCCTGAACACTTTTCACTTAATAAGCTCCCCAATGGTAAGATCACATCTCACTCCTAGAATAACGTCTGTCTTATAAAAACCCACAAATGAAGAACGAGCATTCTTTGGTATAGAATGCTTACCTGATGATGATTTGATGTTTGTTACTCTAAAACTATCTTTTATGTTCACTTACGCCAAAATTAAAACAGGAAATTACCTGGTTATAATCTCAGAAGTTACAGAAATATATGTATTTTCTTGTTTATAAATTTCATAATAATATGGATAGGATCCTTCTCTTTTTTTAAAACTTTTTATTTATTTATTTTTGGCTGTGCTAGGTCCTTGCTGATGTGTGACTCTAGCTGCCCTGCGGTATGTGGGATCTTCCCAGATCAGGGATCAAACCTGTGTCTCCTGCATTGGCAGATGGGCTCTTATCCACTGAGCCACAAGGGAAGCCCGATCCTTCATTTTTTTAGGTATATAACTTATGACTACTTTGGAGGAGGAAATGGCAATTCCCTCCCTGCCTGGAGAATCCCATGGACAGAGGAACCTGGCAAGCTACAATCCACAGCATCACAAAAGAGTCAGACACAACTGAAGTGACTTACCACACATGAACACTGAGACAAATTAACTTGTGAACTTCATCATTAATGCATACTGAAACAGCAGGGCTCCCCTTGTGGTTCAGATGGTAAAGAATCCACCTGCAACGCAGGGGAACTGGGTTTGATCGCTTGTTGGGAAGATATCTTGGATGAGGAAATGACAACCCACTCCAGAATTCTTGCCTGGAGAATTTGCATGGATAGAGGAGCCTGGTGGGCTACAGTCCATGCAGCCACACAGAATCAGACATGACTGAGTGACTAAGCACAGCATAGCACAGAAGCACAATGCCAGATGCCTTCCTTCATATGAATTATTAGAATATAGAATGGGCAGGTCACTGGTAGCCATTTATCGAGTCCATAGTATGCACTCATACATGGTGGGAATATCATCCTAAAGAAAGACACAGTTCTTCTGCCTTCTGGTACCTACAGCCTACCAGGGGTAATGATCAGAGAGCTGAAAAGTGAGAATAACAGTGAATAAGAGTTCTGCTTGGGGAATTAAGGGGTTCTCACAAAAGAAATAACCTAGGTCACATTTAGGGGCCAGAAAAGGCTTCCAGGGGAACATGACAATTGAACAGAAGCCTGGAAGGAGCCAAGAAGTTAGCCAGGCGATGATGAACAACAAATGTTCCTTATAAAAAAAAAAATCATTTGACACAAAATCAGCTTAAGACTAAGGAACATTTGCAGACATGTGTTGTTTCTAAGCCATTTAATCAGGATAAATTTTCTGCAGGAGATAAGCCTTGAGCATAATTTTGAGAAAAGGAAATCGTAGCTTGAAGGTAGAATAGCAGTCTCCAGTCTCACTAACAGACAAAAATAAACTGAAACTTTAAAAATTAAATTAAAAAAATAATGTATCTCTAGGACAGTTCTAGAATATGCAAAACACTCCCAGACATTTATTTTTAATGCAGAAAGGAAACAGTGAACCCACAATTCCCTGAAATAATTTGGGTACCTCTAGACTTCTGTTTCTGCTTTGCCCTTGACTTCAGGACTTCTCATATTCGATTCCCCAAAATAAATAAATAGGGGAATGTTCACACTAAGGAGAGTTACCCGTGGTGATGCCATGCAGATCTCAAAGCCTAATGCTGGTAACACACTTCTTTGTCTGCAGAAAAACTCTCAGTAACGAACGCAAGATCAGCAGTAGAGCCCGCAGCATAGCAGTCAACTCTGTGGAACACTTACCAAGGATGAGAAGGGTTTTCATGTTCATGATTTCATTTCATTCTCACAAAACTTCTGGAAGTAGGTACATTGTGTTACCTTTGTTTCATGAAAGACAGAGTTACGCTTAGGGAAGTTAAGGTGCCTTGGGTCACACACAGCTGGTTGGTGCTAGAGGGGGATTTAAACAGAGACTTGCCTAAACCTCAGGCTCGGGCTCTGAGACCCCTGGAGGTACTCACTTCCTGCATCTAACGTCACCAACCAAAGCCAGTGTACAAGAGGCGAAAGAAAGGAGACCACAGCGGAACAGCAGCAAAGATGAAAAGGGATAGCATAAAGCTGCTAACCCTGCAGGTGAATTACAGTCTAATGGAGAAGGGTCTAGCTTAGTGGGGTGAAGGAAGCTCTGATTTAGGTGGTTGAAATACCCCAGTACTTACACTGATTCAAAGTATCTTCGAACAATAACAAAAAGCAGCAGCAATGCTTCCAGATTCACCTTTGTGCGTGATTTGAAGGCTCTTTGAACAAACAGAGCTTAAAGCTTCCTTCTTGCCCTGAGGTAATGGGCATTAGAAGAGCAATTCTGAAAAGCAAAAATTTTCCATTCTTCTTTCTTATGTATTCAACAATATAAAAGTATTATGTTTTTAGGGAGAGCAACAATCTTTGCTTTCATCTTTGAATTCTGAAATAAGCCATTCTACCCATGTCATCAGCAGGGGGATGAAATTTACTGGATTAGCAGTAAGCTCTCATCTCAAATAAATACTTGCCCTTTTGTTGAATTCTTTGAAATGCTCTTCCTTTTTTAATACATGGTTCTTCTTCAGTATACACATCCTGGATAACCACATCCTCAAAATATCACAAGTAATGATTATGCCAGAGGTCAACAAAATAAAGCCCACAGACCAAATCGGGTCCACTGCCTGTTGTTTGCAAATAAATTTTTATCTGCTGTTTGGTGGAACTGTGCTCCCTCCTGGTTAGTTGTTTGGTCTGAGGCAGGTCAGTCCTGGAGTCATTGGCTTCTGTATTTGGTGACCTCCAAGAGGGCCCATGTCATGACACAACTCTGGGTACAGTGCCCCCGTTCATGTGGCAGACCACTATTGACTCATGCCTCCTCACGAGATCCTCAAATGCTCACAGGAAGGTCTGGTTCAGTCTCTTGTGGAGTCACTGTGCCTTCCCCTCCCAGGTTCTGGGGTGTGAAAGATTTTGTTTATGCCCTCCAGGGACTATTTTCCCCAGTCTAATGGAAGTTCTGGAATCAAATCCTGCTGACCTTCAAAGTCAGATTCCCTGGGGATTCTCAGTCCTTTGGCCAAGTACCAAAGGCTGAGGAGCCTGATGTGAGGGCCCAGAACCTTGACAACAGTGTGAGAACTTCTATGATGTATTGTTTTCTAGCTTGTGAGTCGCCCACTCAGCAGGCATAGGATTTGATTTTTATCGCAATCACTCCCCTCCTACCATTTCATTGTGGCTTTTCCTTTGTCTTTGGATGTGGGGCATCTTTTTTTTGGTGGATTCCATTTGGAACAGAGACTTTAAGGCCACAGAGCCTCAAAAATTTAGTGTCTGGCCCGTTATTTTATATATCTATCTATATAATCTATAATCTATCTATATTTTATATATCTATCTATATAGATAGATAGATAGATATTAAAAAAAAAAAAAAACTTGTTGCTCCCTGTCCCTATACCACTGGCAAGTCCCCAGAGAGAAGACTTAATTATTATTCTCTACTATCTGTCATCTGTATTCCCTTTAATTCACTCACTCATTCATTTGTTCATCAACTAACATTTGTGAAGCAACTACTTTGCACCTGGCACATAGATGAAAAACAGGTTAGAGACTCCTGAAGAAACAGAAGATAAAAGGCCAGGTAATGACAGCTCTAATGAACTAGGAGCCTGGAGAGAAGGAAGCCTGGAAAGAAGGAAGCCTGGAAGGCATCATCCTGAAGGAATCAAACAGGTCTAAACTCAGTTCACTATGTAAGTGATCAGAGGAGTGAAAAGCAAGAATAGGATTGGTTCAGTCCTCTTCTTGGCAAACTCAGGGGTGGCCACACATGAGGGTAACCCACTCATACTTCAAGGAGGAAGAGATGAAAGGAAAGGAAAGGAGGAACCAAACCAAGACAAATGTGACTCATGCAATTCCAGGGAGTATACAGCTTAGCCATTTAAAGGTATTTGAAACGTTATTAATTGTTTAAATAATGATGTCTAAAGTGTCTGGGTTACAGTATGCTTTTGCAATTTCACAAAAGACACACACTAACTTATTGCAGACCTTTAGTACTGCAGATGTGTTTGGGTTGTTCAGAAGAGATGTCACTTGTTTATGAGATCAGGGGAGCTGACCATCTCCAAGCATCTAATGTGATTACCACCAACTCTGACCCCAAACTGTGGAAAACTATACCAGACCCTGTTACCTGGCTCCTGAGAAATCTGTACGCTCATCAAGAAGCAGTAGTTAGAACCCTGAATGGAACAACTGACTGGTTCAGGATTGAGAAAGGAATATGACAAGGCTCCTATTTATTTAGCTTACATATAGAGTACATCATGAGAAATGTTGAGCTGGATGAGTTACAAGCTGGAATCAAGATTGCCCGGAAAAATAGTAACAACCTCAGATATGCACATGATACCACTTTAATGGCAGAAAGCAAAGAGGAACTAAAGAACCTCTTGGTGAGGGTAAAGGAGGAGAGTGAAAAAGTTGGCTTAAAACTAAATATTAGAAAAAAAGATAAAAAAAGATCATAGCATCCAGCCCCATCACTTCACAGCACATAGAAGGGGAAAAGGTGGAAGCAGTGACAGTTTTCCTCTTCTTCGACTCTAAACTCACTGTGGATAGTGAGTGAAGACTTGAAATTAGAAGATGACGGCTTCTTGGCAGGAAAGGTATAACAAACTTAGTCTGCCAAAAACTGAAGACATCAATTTGCCAACAAAGGTTCATATAGTCAAGGCCGCGGTCATTCCAGTAGTCATGCATGAATGTGAGAGCTGGACCATAAAGAAGGCAGAGAATAGAAGAACTGATGCTTTCAAACTGTGATGCTGGAGAAGACTCTTGAGAGTCCCTTGGACAGCAAGGAGATCAAAACAGTCAATCTTAAAGGAAATCAACCCTGAATACTCAATGGTAGGACTAATGCTGAAGCTGAAGCTTTGGCCACGTGATGCAAAGAGTGGACTCATTGGAAAAGACCCTGATGCTGAGAAAGATTGAAGGCAGAAGGAAAAGAGAGCAACAGAAGGATGAGATGGTGGGATGGCATCACCAATACAGTGGACGTGAACTTGGGCAAACTGGGAGACAGTGAGGGACAGGTGTGCTGTAGTCCATGGGGGTGCAAAGAGTCCGACATGACTGAAAGACTGAACAACTGGCCCCAAATTTTAACGATTCCATAATCAGGTGTACACAGAACACAGTAAGGGAAATAATTTAACTCAGAATCTAACTATGGCTGGTATTCTACAACCACCAATTGCAATTTTCCCTTTTTTGTTCAACCAACAACATTCCCAGTACTCATTGATCCATCTTGAGCCTTATAGCTGCAGAAACCAGCCTTGTGTGCGAGCAGAAAGCACTTACCTAATGAACAAGTGACGGATGCAGTGATTGACCGTGATTGCTCCTCTGGCTTTCTGATCAATGGTACTGGCTGAAATTAACACTATGGACAGACAGTGTCAAAATGAATACCTAGAAGTTAAGCTTAACTATGGTAAGGCAGCATAAATGAGTCTTGTTTTGTTTTTGCTCCACCTAATAGTTATCTCTCTAGTAATGGATGAAAACCACAACAATGAAAAGTTCTTAACAAACTAACAACCAAATATGATTTGCACTAAATGGTTACAGTGTGATCAATTGATTATGAATCAGACAATACACATTCGATTTGACTGGGTACCCGGACACTGGCTGTAGTCAACATAAAAATTAAACATCTGTTGTTTCACAAATGCCAATAAATTTAGGCCAACATTTTCACTTAACTGATTTTAAGGAGACATTTTATTTCTATAACTTTGAACTTAATTTTATTCAAATGATCATCTGTTGACCCAAAGCACCAAAGAAAAAAGAGTTAAAATGTTCACTTATTAAAATAATAAATGAAATTGCATTTTGGAAGGCACAACACACCAAAGTAATCTTTTATTAAACAAAAAAAAAAAAATGAATAGAAGACTCAACCCTTGGACAGCAAGGAGATCAAAACAGTCAATCTTAAAGGAAATCAACCCTGAATACTCAATGGTAGGACTAATGCTGAAGCTGAAGCTTTGGCCACGTGATGCAAAGAGTGGACTCATTGGAAAAGACCCTGATGCTGAGAAAGATTGAAGGCAGAAGGAAAAGAGAGCAACAGAAGGATGAGATGGTGGGATGGCATCACCAATACAGTGGACGTGAACTTGGGCAAACTGGGAGACAGTGAGGGACAGGTGTGCTGTAGTCCATGGGGGTGCAAAGAGTCCGACATGACTGAAAGACTGAACAACTGGCCCCAAATTTTAACGATTCCATAATCAGGTGTACACAGAACACAGTAAGGGAAATAATTTAACTCAGAATCTAACTATGGCTGGTATTCTACAACCACCAATTGCAATTTTCCCTTTTTTGTTCAACCAACAACATTCCCAGTACTCATTGATCCATCTTGAGCCTTATAGCTGCAGAAACCAGCCTTGTGTGCGAGCAGAAAGCACTTACCTAATGAACAAGTGACGGATGCAGTGATTGACCGTGATTGCTCCTCTGGCTTTCTGATCAATGGTACTGGCTGAAATTAACACTATGGACAGACAGTGTCAAAATGAATACCTAGAAGTTAAGCTTAACTATGGTAAGGCAGCATAAATGAGTCTTGTTTTGTTTTTGCTCCACCTAATAGTTATCTCTCTAGTAATGGATGAAAACCACAACAATGAAAAGTTCTTAACAAACTAACAACCAAATATGATTTGCACTAAATGGTTACAGTGTGATCAATTGATTATGAATCAGACAATACACATTCGATTTGACTGGGTACCCGGACACTGGCTGTAGTCAACATAAAAATTAAACATCTGTTGTTTCACAAATGCCAATAAATTTAGGCCAACATTTTCACTTAACTGATTTTAAGGAGACATTTTATTTCTATAACTTTGAACTTAATTTTATTCAAATGATCATCTGTTGACCCAAAGCACCAAAGAAAAAAGAGTTAAAATGTTCACTTATTAAAATAATAAATGAAATTGCATTTTGGAAGGCACAACACACCAAAGTAATCTTTTATTAAACAAAAATAAATTGGTATTTTATTCAGTAAAGAAAAATGATTCATATGGTTGAAAACCTTTACAAAAAAATGTTATTTGGGGGCGTCTCAAAGCTAGTAAGGGTGAGAAACATCAATTACAACATCAGAAAATATACTCTTTTAGCTTGATAAGCTATATTTGTGTTGAAATGGAAATGCTGCTGGCTTAAAGAGAAAAGATTGATGGGTTTCTTGGCTCTGAGATTACTAGATCTTTTCTTTTCCTTTCATTATGGTCATCTCTGGTATAAGTAGAAATCGCTGTTGGAAAACATACAGATTTGAATACTTTTAAAATCCTAGATGAAAAGGAAAAGCCACATCTAAATGTACTTTTTTCCCCCCACGTACCCAAGGAATCCAATGTTAGACGTTTACAAGAAACTAAATTATTCCTCTCCCTCACAGAGCCAAGATCCATGTGTACTTACCATATCACAGCATGTTCTTACAGAAATTAATTTCAAATCAAAAAGCCAGGATAATGATTACTTTCAACAGAGGAACAGATAAGGCAACAGAAGGACACTGTGGTTAAAACACAGATAATATATAATTAGGAATAAGAAAAATCAAAGTATTCTCCAGTATATATTGCTTTTATTTTTCTCCTGATGGAAATTCAGTTTACATTAAAAGAGCTATTAAAAAATCTGCCTCTGGAAGAGATCCATTAAAAATCACAAACACAGAGATGCTTGGAGGATACAAGAGCAGGGAAAAAAAAGGGCGGGTCATCTTATAAAATTGATTATGTGAGCTCTCTACATGCGGTGCATAGGTCGGCAACCAGGAAAAACAACATGCAGATAAATTCAGCAGGTATTCTTTCTTCTGGAGAAAAATCTGTATCTTTCTGTACATTGTGAAGCCAACAGGGCAGGGTGGAAGCAGTTAAGTTTTATCCACGAGCATAAACATTAGGCTGGCTTTTGAAAAATAAGCCAAACACAAAATATCTCAGAAAAAAAAAAATACTTTGTAATAAAAAAAGGGCGCGCTCTCTCTCCCTCTCTCTCTCTCTCTCTCTCTCTCTCTCTATATATATATATATATATATATATTTTTTTTTTCCCCATCCAAATCTTCAGTCTTTACCATCTCATCTTAAACAAGCCAGAGACTGCAAGCTTCTATCTGTTTGGATAGAAAAGAATTTATATAAATGTTTTGTTCATGCCCAAAAGGAGAGAGAGAGTTTAAATATACAATGCATGAAAGATGCATGCTCAACTTCTAAACAGCTTAGTGTACAGAAGAGGAAAAACAATCTAACCTTCAGTTAGTCATTCTCAGCAGTCTTTAAGCTTAAATATCTTGCCATTTGCAGCATCATTTCCCTGACCCCCAACCTTAAGAGATTAACCACAATTTCATAACTGCCTTGCTCTGGTGGGTCTCCAGTGGGGAGAACAGAGGCGCGATGAGCAAAATGGACACAAAAAATCTGTATTTTGCACCCTTTCTCTGCACTTGAGAGAGAAAAACAGGGTAGATAAATCTGTGTAATGCTAAACCTCTTTAATTCCAGTCAGCTTTTATCATTCAGCCACTGAGTCTGTGTGTGGAAAAATTCAGGCTAATTCCCCCTAGCAACAGCCTTAGCCTATCAGAAGACTTGATGTTCCGTGCAGCTGCCAGCCAGAGAGAATAACTCTAAGTAGGTCAGGCCTGTATTTCTAAAAATGCTACGGTCTAGTAACCCCACTGTCCCGTCTGTCTGCCCTGCCCCATAATAACCTCAATTGCTTGGTGACACAATGACATACTACCCTGTTAGACAGCAATCACATCATGCTACATTATTCTGCTCCGAGCCTGACTGCTGGGTGAAGGACCCTCGGAGGGGCCAGCATTAATCAGGCCGCCATTCACGTCCACTCGTACTTCACTCGCGAAATGGGGACTGCATTAATGACCAGCTGTTTGAACTAACACAAACAAAATCCTGCCTTCCACCCTGTTGGGTGCACTGAAGACGCGGTTCTGAGCTGACAGGTTCCACTCCTTGACTAAATCGAAGATGCAAATGAGAACCGGCTCCGACCATGCCAGCTCTGGCAAGCCCAGAGTAAAGATATTTAAATGATCTTACAAGCGGTTCCAAAAGCTACTGATTTAATATGCATGGCTTTCCTGGTCCCCGATTTCCCCCTAATCCACATTAAAAAGGGAAACGCAGACCCGAGGCATGAAATACATATGCGCGTTTTACCCAGGGAGCCTGAAAATGGGGAGCTGAACTAAAATTGACTTCTCTTCGGGCAGAGAAACAAAGCGGGGCGAGGAGTAATTGTGTGGTGTGAACACAAATACAAATACGAAATGAATGCCGTGGAGGAACGCTAAAAACAAATAAGAGTAAACAGCCTGGGCCTCCCGACCAATCAGCTCCTCCCACCAGCTCTTTGTGGGGCGGGAGTCGCACACCGCAATCGCTAAGCGCCAGAGACAAGGGAGGGAAGTGAACGTGGCCTTCACAGCCCCACCGCTGCGGTGCCCCCGCTTCCCACGGGGCTACTCCCAGACTTCACTTTGGCTGCAGGACAGCTACAGGCAACGGCGAGGTTACACAGGGGGGCCAGCAACAAAAACCAGAACTCCGCTGCAGTTTTCCAATTTTAAGATGTTTTGCATTTAATTGACCCAATTGTCTGAATGTAACTTTTAACTCCTCTCTCACGTGAATGCACAACAACAAGCAAACAAAAACTCCATGTGGACGCAGAGAGAAGGGGGAAGCGGCAGTGCTGTTTGGGGCTATTTAAGAAACATCTTGTATGGACCGGACAGGCGCTGATATTTTCTTGCACAAGTAACCTGTCTTTTTAAGGGTTCATAATTTCATTTAATGAACATACAGTATCCTCCTACACACGCACACCCCCAAATGGATAATTCAGCCTTAAACTATGCAGAATTCAGCAAGTCTTAGACGTGTAACCTATCACTATCCGATTTACAAACACAGAAAAATTCCTTCATCCATTTGCCCTTGTTTGAACTGGGTTTGATAACTTAGTTATGACTATCTTCTTCACTCTGTGGCACACAGCACATAGTTATTCTTGGAGAGAAGCACTCACTGACGCAACCACGAACCACTAATTACAAGCTGCTGACATTCTGCTTGTCTATGAGAACCGGCTCCGACCATGCCAGCTCTGGCAAGCCCAGAGTAAAGATATTTAAATGATCTTACAAGCGGTTCCAAAAGCTACTGATTTAATATGCATGGCTTTCCTGGTCCCCGATTTCCCTAATCCACATTAAAAGGGAAACGCAGACCCGAGGCATGAAATACATATGCTGCTTTTACCCAGGGAGCCTGAAAATGGGGAGCTGAACTAAAATTGACTTCTCTTCGGGCAGAGAAACAAAGCGGGGCGAGGAGTAATTGTGTGGTGTGAACACAAATACAAATACGAAATGAATGCCGTGGAGGAACGCTAAAAACAAATAAGAGTAAACAGCCTGGGCCTCCCGACCAATCAGCTCCTCCCACCAGCTCTTTGTGGGGCGGGAGTCGCACACCGCAATCGCTAAGCGCCAGAGACAAGGGAGGGAAGTGAACGTGGCCTTCACAGCCCCACCGCTGCGGTGCCCCCGCTTCCCACGGGGCTACTCCCAGACTTCACTTTGGCTGCAGGACAGCTACAGGCAACGGCGAGGTTACACAGGGGGGCCAGCAACAAAAACCAGAACTCCGCTGCAGTTTTCCAATTTTAAGATGTTTTTGCATTTAATTGACCCAATTGTCTGAATGTAACTTTTAACTCCTCTCTCACGTGAATGCACAACAACAAGCAAACAAAAACTCCATGTGGACGCAGAGAGAAGGGGGAAGCGGCAGTGCTGTTTGGGGCTATTTAAGAAACATCTTGTATGGACCGGACAGGCGCTGATATTTTCTTGCACAAGTAACCTGTCTTTTTAAGGGTTCATAATTTCATTTAATGAACATACAGTATCCTCCTACACACGCACACCCCCAAATGGATAATTCAGCCTTAAACTATGCAGAATTCAGCAAGTCTTAGACGTGTAACCTATCACTATCCGATTTACAAACACAGAAAAATTCCTTCATCCATTTGCCCTTGTTTGAACTGGGTTTGATAACTTAGTTATGACTATCTTCTTCACTCTGTGGCACACAGCACATAGTTATTCTTGGAGAGAAGCACTCACTGACGCAACCACGAACCACTAATTACAAGCTGCTGACATTCTGCTTGTCTATGCAGCTTTCAAGATCTAAGTCTGTTTTTCTCTCTTATGTGCTTGCTCAGTTTCATTCTCTCTCCCTCACTGCTCTCTGCTCCTCCCATCATCCCCTCTCTCCTTCTCTCCACTGTAAGCCTCTCTGGATTTGTTGTCGGACGACGTGGAGTAAATCTCTAAAAGAGATCAGCTTCTCCAACCTGCTTTCTTTCCATGCCCTCCCTGCGCTCCGCAGCACAGAGATCTACAGTTTGCAAGTACAGTAATAAGGTCCCCACCCAGCCCCACCCGCAGGAATGCACCAACAGCTGGCCAAACATAATCCAACACACAGAGCCGCCTTTGTAGAAATAGTAACAAACAGTGGAAGGGCCAGACAGGCGTCCCAGAGGAGCTCCCCATAACAACTGGGAATGCTCTTCATGCCCAGGTTTGAGCTGGGCTTAGAGCAACAGAGCCCAGCGTCGGAAACGAGCCTCAGGTGTTCGCCCCAACCTCACGAATCTCCACACAGCAAGGTAGACGCAACCTTTCTCTATACGGAGTATGACTGTGCTCTGCCACATGGCACGCACCCTTGAAAGCCAACCGCCTGATCTCAAATCTCATGAACAGTCCCTGAGTCTAACCATCTACCTGCGAGCTGGTAGGACCACCTCTTCCCTAGAAAAGGATTTCTTTTTCTATTTGTAAGTACAGGCGGCTCCGGGAATTCTGAAAACACATAAATATAAGACTGCATTCATCTCCATTGTATGCTTAGCATCTGAAGCCTGTGGTCGCCAGCTGGTCTCAAAGTCATCTGGGATACATTTATTTTGATTAAATTGATCAGATTTCTATTTACTGGATAGAATTTTTCACCATACTGAATACAGCTGTGTTTACAGGGATTTGTAGAAGAAGAAGAAAACAAAACGCGACAATCACAGTCCGAGCGAAGCACACAACACTCAGAACTCCAAGGAGTTAAAAGCTGAGGAGGGCTGCTTTCGCATTAACAAGAAAATTCTGCATGCAGCTGCTTTGGCCATGCTCTCTAGCTAGTCAGGAAATGGGTGTTGAGCTGAAGCTGAAAATACAAGCTGCAATCAAGCCCGATCCAGCCAAGTGACAGACTTCCTGTGTAAACTGGTCAGAAATCACCCTCTTCTCATGGCTCTACATGCAATGCACATGCATTTAATCCATGCTGCAAGGCTGCTCTTCTCCCTGGGGACACTGGTACAGTCACCTAGCTCATCAGTTTCTTCCTTGACAACACCCGGAACATCCAGACTACGATTTACAGTTCCTCCATCCATGTACTGGGTTATAAATTATGCCATCCTCCCTAGAATGAGAATGCAGGGCAAGCGGCAGACAATCAAACGGCATTCCGCATCTCCTCTTTCTTCTCAGGCATTTCCTTGCTCTGCCTTCCTCCAACGCTGTCTTGTCGTCAGGCAGGCAAGCAAGCACATCAGATACCAAGTTGATCCATCTTCAGCTCCACTCTCAGGTAAAATGCCAACCACATCTCGGCATGGGTCTTCCCCCCCCCGGACTCATCCCCAGGAGCAGCTAGAGTTGGGTGCGCCCTGCAGAAGACCGGTGGGCACTGGATGGTAGAATTCCTAACTTCTTCTGCCCCGGTCCTTGATGTTCTTTCTATCCATCCCACCCCGGGTCTTCTGCTGCATCACCCTGTCCTCCAGGTCCCCTCTTCCGGCTGCGAGGGGTCCCCGGCCAGAGCTCGATCAGCAGATCCTTTCTCCGCACTGCGTAGACCAACGATGCCGGTTCCTGTGCGCCATGGAGAAGCCGAAGCCGGCAGACAGCAAGAGCAGCTCAGGTAACCAGGGGAAGCTTGGCGTGCCCGCAGCGATGCAGCCCTGGAGCTGTGAGGAAAGACGGTCTGGCTTCAGAATAAAAAAAAAAAGAAAGAAAGAAACACAAAACAGCGCAGCTCGGCGCCTGCGGGGGTGGGAAAAACAGACACAACCATTATAAAAAAAAAACGGCAAGAGTTAAAATCAAATTTCAAAAAATATATATCATACATAGATCAGAGTACTTCATGCGACTTTTATTTCTGATATTTCTCGGGTTACTGGCCTCCCCGCCCCCTCCAAAATCTCTTCTGTCCCCGAACGAACGCTACTGTCCATGAGTGCCGAGTCACAAAGGCTTTTGCTCCAAAGTGCGAGCAGACCCAGCATCACATGAGAAGCCACATGACAACTGGAGTCGGCTGCTGATGTGGTCAACCGTTTTGCCGAGGCAGGGGGAGTAGGAGGGAGTCAGATCTTAAGTGAGACAGGCCCCTCTCGTGCTGCCAGGAAGAAATTTCCTTAAAAGAACAATGAGAAAAAGGCATCGCTGGAGAAAGACTGGTGAATGCATCCGGACTTGCATATCCGCACCCTTGCGTCGTCTAGAGAGACCATGGGTGCTTGGAGACATTCTGAGGATGCTGTACCTCAGACACAAGCTGGATGGCAGTAATATTATTTCTAGTTTGTATTAGTCAAAGCTGATTCCACTGAAGTGGATTCCTGAAAAGCACACACCATGTCTTCATAGCATGATCAGGCTTGGAAAACCAATTCTATTATCTTTCCCTGCAATCGGTATCTGAACCTGCATTCTGAATAATTTATTTTTAGACTAATAAGACGCTGGCCAAGGCCGCTCCCTTTCTCTGTGGCGGGTGGCGGAAGCAATAGTCACCCAAGTGGGAAAAAGCATGCCCCTTTGTTAGGGAGAAGAGATGGTTTTCATTATTTTCCAAAAAAAAAAAAAAAGTGATTTCTTAAAGACATACAAACACATAATGAAGTTCTCCTGCAAGGAAGCATTAAAAACAAGCAAATGGTTTCTGCATCACTGAATTAACATGCCTCTTACTTTCCGGTTGGCATCTCATGCTGGCGAATGGTGGTGATATTTTTCTGCAGCTCGAGCCTTTAAGCCAAGTGGATGTTGCTACTTCTCGGCAGGGGGAGAGCAAACAACCACTTTCTGGAGCACCTCTCTGCAGAGTTGCCGAGCTGCCAGGTACGTTTTACTGGTTACGTTAAGGCAGGTAGGACAGAGATGGCCTCAGGGCCTTGTAGATAATCTGTCCCTCATTCAGAATGAAATCTGCTGCCTATTTGCAGCATCCTCCCCATGATGTGAAGGCCATGCTTCTTTAGAAAATTTGATCATGCCAGCTGACGAGAACCATAGCCTCAGTTACCAGGTGGCAGGAACTGTCTACATGTCTTACTCAGCTGCAGGTATCAAGGTGAGCACCCCTTCATTTATTCAAGTGCACCTGTCAGCCTCCAGTTGTATGTGTCAGGCCTGTGTTGGACACTGGGGATAAGACAGGCAAGGTCTCGGCCATCCTGGAACCCATGGTCCAGTAAGTGCATGTGTCTTTTTACCTTCAAGGTCAACCTTCTCCCCATTTGGGTACTCCAAAGACATCCCCAGAGTTGGTGTTTCACTCCTTTCTGGCCATCAACTCATACATACTCTTGGGTTCTACAGATTCATTCCTTACAAACTACACTTGAATTTAAGTTTTCTCTTCACTCCTCTATTTCAGGATCTCTGTTCATGCACTCAGCCCCACACATTCTGCAGTCTTCTCTGTGGTCTCCCTCTGTGTTCCAGTCCACTGGGCAACCTGTCACTAAGCAAAGCTTAATAAATCACCACATTCTGGATGTCCAGACCCCTCTCCATGTAATTTGGGAAAACCTGTTCAAAACTGAGAGATGCCTCCTTATTTCTTCAGGTGCTACCAGTAAAACACCCCATATCTGATTGTACATTAGCTATGTCAATAGACTGGTCTATTCCTGATCTTCTGAACACATCATCCATTGAATCAGGAAGCAAAAATAATCATTTTGGATTACTTCGGTGAAATAACTAGGTCCATAGCACAGCAAGGAAAACAAAGACACAGGAGGTATTGTCCACGCTCTCAGACAACACATAATCTAGACAATCTGTGCTTTTTTTCTCTTGGCACTAACGATGTACTATCTTGAACTGCTATCTCTTCAAGGTTTATTTCCTGTAATGATCAGAAACGGGTCCAAATCTGCCTACCAAATGAATGCTGGGTAAATAGAGCCATAGAAAGTCTGAGAAGGGAAATATGCATTCTACCTGGAAGTCTGGAAAGGTCCCCAAAGAACCGTAAGATCTGCAGTGAGCTATGAAATGCCTGGCCAGAGTAGGGGGCAAGGTTTGGGTCAAAACAGTAACAGCCATAGTGAAACACTAGCCCTTAATTTACGCTAGGGTCTCTTCTAAGCATTTCACATACATGAACACAGTTCATCTTAATCCTGTGATGGACGTATTGCTTTAATAAGCTCTTTTCAATGATACAGAACAGAAGTACCAATGAGAAGTTAAATAAACTGCCCAAGACTACACCGCAAGTACGAGGTTAGTATCAATATATCTAGCCCCTGAGCACATCTTTTGAACTGCTATGCTGGACTCTCTTGAAGCTGGAAAACCAGAAAGGTGATATTGCTCAACCCTGACTGAGGTTCATGAGGAGAGAGTGCAAGTTTTGTAGAAGTGAGATGAGATCAGGAAGACCCATAATATAAGGCTAAGGCATTTCACTCTTATCCTAAAAAGCATGCGATTGTTCAATTATCGTTCCAAATTATAGGAAGGCTTCTCTGTTGGCTCAGCAGTAAAGAATCCACCTGTCATGTGGAAGATGCAGGAGATATGTGTTCAATTCCCAATTTGAAAAGATCCCTTAGAGAAGGAAATGGAAACCCACTCCAGTATTCTTGCCTGGAGCATCCTTTGGACAGAGGAGCGTGGTGGCCTACAGTCCACAGGGTTGCAAAGAGTCAGACACAACTGGAGCAACTTAGCACACATGGCTAGAATTAATAGACGGAGGAGGAAAGGCTGGATATAAGCAGACTGTTTAAGAGGCTCCTGGTAGGCCTGGGAGGGCCGCTGCCTGAACTCTGTAGTGGCAGAAGAGAAACCGAGAGGGGTTCTGAAGGATTTATGAAAAAAGAAATAACATTCCTGAGGTATTCTTGGGGGGATGGAGGAAATGATGACAGCAAAGGTAACTGCACATGTTTTTAGTTCTGGATGAACTCATCAAGCAGTTCCCAGAGCTCAGAAACTAAGCTCCTTCATCTGTGTTTTCCAAGTAGTGAAGTACAACACTTGATACACGTTTGTAAAACAGTAAATGAATCAGTGAGCCCATGGAGGTAGATATGGGAAAGTTTAAAAAGATGCTACATAGAAGAAAAAAATTCGACAGAAAAGTGGACATTTCACAGGACAGACCAAGGGTCAAGGTCCAGCATGAAATTAGACACAAAGAAACAGAAGCCATTTTCTCTTTCCACCACTGGCCTGGATTTTCGATGATACCTGCTTTCACGCACCACGCACCTCTGAGGCTTCCCCCTCCCCGCCAGGCCGTTTAGATCAGGTGCTGCTGATTCTACACTGCTCCAGCCCCGTCCGTCTTTGCTCATTACCCATCTTATCCAGGTCCAGCCCCAATTTGAACACTGCACTTACCAAGGCATAGTATCAGTATCAGGACACATTTTACCATTCTTTTATTTATTTATTTTTTGATACATAGCAAAGGATGGAAAACTCTATGAGTTTGTCAGCCTTCACATACAGTCTTAGCTAACCAGAATCCTAAATGAACAAATGTACCTCATTTCTTAAGCAGCTAATGAAGGTTAATATGACATACTGCCTCTGGGTCTGGAAGTATAAAGGGGTATTATTGCCTCATATTATAGCTGAAAAAAAAAGTGTTAATAATCTTTCTCATCAGCAGTAAAGAACTGGGCTTTTAATACCCAGATATATTTTAGTAAAAAGCTAGTATATCATCTCTAAGTGGAGTTCAAGAGCAATATTAGATAACTAGGGCATTTCAAGAGCCTACTTACACGAGAGACCAAGAAAAAAAAAATACAGTTAAAGCCAAGTTTATTCCTACATTCTTGAAGGGAAAAAGAAAAAAAATGCAAATTTATGTTGGGAATATTTTGATATTTCTTTAGATCAATTCTAGTGATTAATCTCCAAATGTTAACAAGGAAACCTGAGTCTGGAAAAGAAGTGATGGGAAATATGTGAGCAAGGTCACTGCTTTGCTCAGTGACACTCACACTAATGTGTTATGTGGACCTTCTTAGGTAAGATGGTGTATGAAGCATTTGAAAAAGTACTCAGAAACTAAGCTCCTTCATCTGTGTTTTCCAAGTAGTGAAGTACAACACTTGATACACGTTTGTAAAACAGTAAATGAATCAGTGAGCCCATGGAGGTAGATATGGGAAAGTTTAAAAAGATGCTACATAGAAGAAAAAAATTCGACAGAAAAGTGGACATTTCACAGGACAGACCAAGGGTCAAGGTCCAGCATGAAATTAGACACAAAGAAACAGAAGCCATTTTCTCTTTCCACCACTGGCCTGGATTTTCGATGATACCTGCTTTCACGCACCACGCACCTCTGAGGCTTCCCCCTCCCCGCCAGGCCGTTTAGATCAGGTGCTGCTGATTCTACACTGCTCCAGCCCCGTCCGTCTTTGCTCATTACCCATCTTATCCAGGTCCAGCCCCAATTTGAACACTGCACTTACCAAGGCATAGTATCAGTATCAGGACACATTTTACCATTCTTTTATTTATTTATTTTTTGATACATAGCAAAGGATGGAAAACTCTATGAGTTTGTCAGCCTTCACATACAGTCTTAGCTAACCAGAATCCTAAATGAACAAATGTACCTCATTTCTTAAGCAGCTAATGAAGGTTAATATGACATACTGCCTCTGGGTCTGGAAGTATAAAGGGGTATTATTGCCTCATATTATAGCTGAAAAAAAAAGTGTTAATAATCTTTCTCATCAGCAGTAAAGAACTGGGCTTTTAATACCCAGATATATTTTAGTAAAAAGCTAGTATATCATCTCTAAGTGGAGTTCAAGAGCAATATTAGATAACTAGGGCATTTCAAGAGCCTACTTACACGAGAGACCAAGAAAAAAAAAATACAGTTAAAGCCAAGTTTATTCCTACATTCTTGAAGGGAAAAAGAAAAAAAATGCAAATTTATGTTGGGAATATTTTGATATTTCTTTAGATCAATTCTAGTGATTAATCTCCAAATGTTAACAAGGAAACCTGAGTCTGGAAAAGAAGTGATGGGAAATATGTGAGCAAGGTCACTGCTTTGCTCAGTGACACTCACACTAATGTGTTATGTGGACCTTCTTAGGTAAGATGGTGTATGAAGCATGATGGGAGGAGAAGAAAATGAACAAGGCACCATCTAGGGCTGCAACGAGCTTATGATACTGTCACCCAGGAAGACACTTCCTTCCGTCTGACAAAGGGAACAGACTGCTTTTGACACAGCAAATAGAGGGGAAAAGAGGAAGCAGGGACAGATTTTATTTTCTTCGGTTCCAAAATCACTGCAGACAGTGACTGCAGCCATAAAACTAAAAGACACCTGCTCCTTGGAAGGAAATCTATGACAAACCTAGACCGCATATTTAAAAGCAGAGACATCACTAAACCAACAAAGGTCCGTATAAGTCAAAGGTATGGTTTTTCCAATATGTGAGAGTTGGTCCCTAAAGAAGTCTGAGCACTAAAGAACTGACGCTTTCAGTTATGGTGCGGGAAAAGATTCTTGAGAGTCCCTTGGACTGCAAGGACATCAAACCAGTAAATCCTAAAGGAAACCAATCCTGAATGTTTATTGGAAGGACTGATGCTAAAGATGAAGCTCCAATACTTTGACCACCTGATATGAAGAATTGACTAATTGGAAAAAAAAGACCCTGATGCTAGGAGAGACTACAGGTAAAAGGAAAAGTGGGCAACAGAGGATGAGAGGGTTAGATAGCATCCCTGACTCAATGGACATGAGTTTGAGCAAATTCCAGGCAATAGTGAAGGACAGGAAAGCCTGACGTGCTACCGTCCATAAGGTCACAAAGAGTCAGACACAACTTAGCAACTGAACAACAACAAAGACTAGCAGGGGTAATTACTGTTATTATTTTAAATGAATATGGCTTCTTGAAAGTAATTCAATGCATTAGGCCGTGTTGAGGTCTTACCATTAAAGGAGGCGCTCAGATAATATGAATACTCAATAAGTGTGACTCTTTTTTAAGTTCTTTAGGTGAATAAAAATGCTATGCTTTGTCTCTGCAATATCTCCTGGGAGATAACTGATGATGATGACAGTGTAGAGAAAGGATCTCTAAGCTTATGCACTAGGTTGCCAGAGGACTTAAACCTGCATGCCATGTTTTCTATCTTCCCCAAAATGGATACTGCATTAAGATTAGCTCTTCACAAAGCAGAATGACAAAGTGACTAATAGCTGGCCACTGGCAGCGCCCTAGTTTCCCCTTTTCTCTCACCTAGTATTATGACCCTGATATATTTTACAGGGGCCAAATGGCAATTTTAAGGTGGAAAGACTGTGTTTGTTCACCTGTGAGTGGTTTGACCTTAGACTTTGCAGAGCACTGTCAGGAAGTCAGTTTTTCCAAGCTCTTTACAGTAAACAAAGACAGTGTGGCTGAGATCCAAATGTTACAGAAGGTCAGGGACCAAACTGCCTCAAAGACAAAGAGACCGCTTCCAGAAATTGAAACACAAAATAGATGTGAGAGCCATCAACATTCCAAACTGTGCTCCTGTCCAGTGTTTGGTTCAAACAATGTGACACATACCCAGCGTTGAAACATAATAGAAATAGAATCATAAAACCCCAGGTGCTGGAAAGCACCTTAAAGGTCATCTTGTCCAACTGCAAATCTGAATTGTGAATGCTGCCCTTTAAAATCTCTCCTCCATGCAACATCTCCAGGCGACTGAAAATGCAGTGCCCTGGGAGGCAGAAACCCATTCCACCTTTTGAAGCCCTGAGCCAAAGGTATGGCTTCCTGGTAGTGGAGCTTCTGTTTACTGGCCCTCAATTTAAAGACTTGGGAGCTCAAGTTTAGGGTGATTTTCACATGGCTGTCTCTCAAAGATTAGAGGGAAAGTATCATTACCCATGGGTTTCCCTGCTGGCTCAGCTCTAAAGAATCCACCTGCCATTGTAGGAGACATAGGTTCCATCCTTGGCTCTGGAAGATTCTATGGAGGAAGAAGGGGGCAACCTATTCCAATATTCTTGACTGAGAAATTCCATGGAAAGAGGAGTGTGATGGGCTACTGTCCATGGGGTCACTCACGCAAGAGTCAGACATGACTTGGCGACTAAACAACAATCATCACCTACTCAGATTGTTCTTCTCTGTACCTAATAGTTGCAACTTCTTCTGTATCTACTCTGTGATATTGCCCCGATTCAATATCCCATTTTCCAGCCTCAGAATGCATGCCAATTAATGGGTGGCCCTTTGAATGGTGTGTCACATGACACTTAAGGTCCCACAGTGTGACCACACAGAGTAACCAGTCCTATCCCCTCCTGCCTCACCATCAGCAGAGCGCCATCTGCCTTTGGTCTCCAGGTGGGCACACAGCATGGGTGACTCACTGGGCTCACCTGTGCTCATGTTCATACACATTCCAAGTGAATCATCGGACAGCAGCTTTATGCAATTATATGACCATTTTTTTGTTTTGTTTTTAGAAGTCAGTTTTTCCAAGCTCTTTACAGTAAACAAAGACAGTGTGGCTGAGATCCAAATGTTACAGAAGGTCAGGGACCAAACTGCCTCAAAGACAAAGAGACCGCTTCCAGAAATTGAAACACAAAATAGATGTGAGAGCCATCAACATTCCAAACTGTGCTCCTGTCCAGTGTTTGGTTCAAACAATGTGACACATACCCAGCGTTGAAACATAATAGAAATAGAATCATAAAACCCCAGGTGCTGGAAAGCACCTTAAAGGTCATCTTGTCCAACTGCAAATCTGAATTGTGAATGCTGCCCTTTAAAATCTCTCCTCCATGCAACATCTCCAGGCGACTGAAAATGCAGTGCCCTGGGAGGCAGAAACCCATTCCACCTTTTGAAGCCCTGAGCCAAAGGTATGGCTTCCTGGTAGTGGAGCTTCTGTTTACTGGCCCTCAATTTAAAGACTTGGGAGCTCAAGTTTAGGGTGATTTTCACATGGCTGTCTCTCAAAGATTAGAGGGAAAGTATCATTACCCATGGGTTTCCCTGCTGGCTCAGCTCTAAAGAATCCACCTGCCATTGTAGGAGACATAGGTTCCATCCTTGGCTCTGGAAGATTCTATGGAGGAAGAAGGGGGCAACCTATTCCAATATTCTTGACTGAGAAATTCCATGGAAAGAGGAGTGTGATGGGCTACTGTCCATGGGGTCACTCACGCAAGAGTCAGACATGACTTGGCGACTAAACAACAATCATCACCTACTCAGATTGTTCTTCTCTGTACCTAATAGTTGCAACTTCTTCTGTATCTACTCTGTGATATTGCCCCGATTCAATATCCCATTTTCCAGCCTCAGAATGCATGCCAATTAATGGGTGGCCCTTTGAATGGTGTGTCACATGACACTTAAGGTCCCACAGTGTGACCACACAGAGTAACCAGTCCTATCCCCTCCTGCCTCACCATCAGCAGAGCGCCATCTGCCTTTGGTCTCCAGGTGGGCACACAGCATGGGTGACTCACTGGGCTCACCTGTGCTCATGTTCATACACATTCCAAGTGAATCATCGGACAGCAGCTTTATGCAATTATATGACCATTTTTGTTTTGTTTTTAAGCAGATTCTATGGTAACAAAAAGGAAAGAAGTGGTATACATAAATGCCTTTGTAAATACACATACTATCTCTTCCATGGGAAGATAAAATCCCCACAAGCCAATGAGTATGCCTTCTGGTTTTTTTTTAATACCTCTGATGATATAGAATAGCTTGGCCCAGAAGGAAGGCCACAGGACTTGAAGTCAAAAGCTCTGGTCTTGGTGGCCATTCTGCCACTATCTTTTTATTTGCTTTATGATTACAGGTAAGCAATTCATGTCTTATTTCTTCAGCTAAAAAGCTCAACAATATACACCTTGAGGTGTCCAGCCTTCCAACAGTTTATGTGGTATTTTAAATTTCCAAAGTATGTTCTTTAATACAATGGCATGAATGGAATATTAACTCTTGGCTAAGCCTTCTTAAGAGTCAAACACGGGCTTCCCCTGGTGGTCCAGTGGATAAGGACACCGCCTTGCAGTGCAAAGGGCGCCGGTTCGATCCCTGGCCTGGAAAGATCCCACGTGCCACGGAGCGGCTGGACTGATGTGTCCAATCAGTGAGCCGGAGCTCCGGAGCGCATGCGCCCAGAGCCGGTGCTCTGCAATGACAGACGCCACTGCGATGGGAGGCCCACAGGAGCCAAAGAACAAAGACAGATGAGAACAGAGAAATGAAAGACCAATGGAAGTGGCCTGCCCGCTCCCCTCCCTCCCCGACCCACGCCCAAAATAAATAAATAAATAAATCTTTAAAACAAAAAAAGAGTCAAACACAACTTAGTGATTAAACCACAACAAAACAATAAAGGTTTCTAAAGACTTTCCCTGACATAGGTAAGTTTTACACTCTGTTGCTTCAAAACAAGTGACTGGCACATTCACAAATCAAAAAGTTCCTACGTCCTCCAGAGTCGTTTGTAAAAGATGCCACCAATTAGATAAATGAGCTGAGTCTGACAGGGCGGGGGCGTGTCCTGGAATCTTTACTCTTGGATGAAATAGCAGTTTTGAATAGGTGAACCAATTACTGAGATTTTCAGGGGTAAGGAATGAAATAAATGTCATGATGGGCTATCATTGCTCTACCATAATTCAAATGTCTTCTGAAGATGTCTTTAATTAACTATACAGAGAGAACCTCTGGGTTGAAAAGATCTAGTTTCTTTCACATGTTTTAGCTAGAACCATGACAACAGAGCTGCTCGATGTCAATCATGGTTCACACGATGGGAACTCTATTCATATTCTCAGGAAGGGAAGAAATGATGGCCTATGGTCATTAACAGAATACCAGCTCATTGTGAGACCTCGCATCACAGTAAAATTCACTCCAAGATGAGATTCTAAGATGCAGTCAAATCTATCTAACATTAACCTGACAGAACACAATAGTTAATCTTCTCACTAAGTATGTTATTAGACAATGCAGTTTTAGCCTAATAAAAATTAAAAGTCTAAAAATAAAAATTGGAAAGATCAGCATGATTTTCCTGAAATCAGCCCAGTTTGAGGGAAGCCTTTCTTTGTGCTCGTCCTTCACTATTCTAAACTTAGGATCATCTTCTGCAAAGCAAGGAGGGCTCTGAATGTCCAGGCTCTAATAGAAATTTTTAGTATGCATGATCTTGCAAAGCGGTTCGACCCCTAAAGACCCCGTGCCACATGCGATGTGGAGCCGGAGCTCCGGAGCGCATGCGCCCAGAGCCGGTGCTCTGCAATGACAGACGCCACTGCGATGGGAGGCCCACAGGAGCCAAAGAACAAAGACAGATGAGAACAGAGAAATGAAAGACCAATGGAAGTGGCCTGCCCGCTCCCCTCCCTCCCCGACCCACGCCCAAAATAAATAAATAAATAAATCTTTAAAACAAAAAAAGAGTCAAACACAACTTAGTGATTAAACCACAACAAAACAATAAAGGTTTCTAAAGACTTTCCCTGACATAGGTAAGTTTTACACTCTGTTGCTTCAAAACAAGTGACTGGCACATTCACAAATCAAAAAGTTCCTACGTCCTCCAGAGTCGTTTGTAAAAGATGCCACCAATTAGATAAATGAGCTGAGTCTGACAGGGCGGGGGCGTGTCCTGGAATCTTTACTCTTGGATGAAATAGCAGTTTTGAATAGGTGAACCAATTACTGAGATTTTCAGGGGTAAGGAATGAAATAAATGTCATGATGGGCTATCATTGCTCTACCATAATTCAAATGTCTTCTGAAGATGTCTTTAATTAACTATACAGAGAGAACCTCTGGGTTGAAAAGATCTAGTTTCTTTCACATGTTTTAGCTAGAACCATGACAACAGAGCTGCTCGATGTCAATCATGGTTCACACGATGGGAACTCTATTCATATTCTCAGGAAGGGAAGAAATGATGGCCTATGGTCATTAACAGAATACCAGCTCATTGTGAGACCTCGCATCACAGTAAAATTCACTCCAAGATGAGATTCTAAGATGCAGTCAAATCTATCTAACATTAACCTGACAGAACACAATAGTTAATCTTCTCACTAAGTATGTTATTAGACAATGCAGTTTTAGCCTAATAAAAATTAAAAGTCTAAAAATAAAAATTGGAAAGATCAGCATGATTTTCCTGAAATCAGCCCAGTTTGAGGGAAGCCTTTCTTTGTGCTCGTCCTTCACTATTCTAAACTTAGGATCATCTTCTGCAAAGCAAGGAGGGCTCTGAATGTCCAGGCTCTAATACTCTCTGCTTATATGTCAGATGCCTTTTTTTAAGGTCTTCTGTTCTCAAGATATAATCCATCCCAACTGCCTATGATCTTGGACATCCACAAGTCACACTGTCTCCTGATCTGTTTCAATTTCAGAAGCCTCATGGAAGGCCCCTAGTGCAACAGTGTTGTCTCAGGCTCAAATCACTGTCTGGGAGTCAGGCAGAGAGCTCTGAAGCTCAAATCCTGGGTTTGAGTAGCAAGGGTCACATGGCACACCCAGTGAGCCTGATGACTCAGCAGATCTCTATGCAATGTGCGTATATTCCAGACACACGCAGCACCGGGGAGAGCGACTGATGCTTTCCGGTACTTACAATGTACAGCTAGGTAGCCAATTGTTACATAATTAAGTTCCTAATGGTACTTGATGTGAACAAAAGTTGTAAACAGTAGCTTACTGTTACCAATACAATAGATACTCTAAAATGCAATTAGCACAAATGACCACAGCTCCATTCAAGTCGTGAGGCAGAATTTTAGAGGCAATTTTAAAATAATTGAAATGGCCATGTTTAGGATGCCAAATGCATACAGATATTTCCCTAGCTCTTAAGACAGTTTCTCAAGCAATTGAGTTAGGCATACCTCCGAAATCGAGTTAGACTGTGCATCTCATGGGCAGCAGGGCGCACCCACACCCTTTGTTACAGGCTCCCCAAGATGACTACTGTGTTATGGTGCCTTTAGGAATGTGTAGATGCAGAAGGAGATAAGAGTGCTAGGAATGTACAGTTCCTGAATACATACTTTATATAGACTTCAATTTTGTAGGTCAGAAATTTGGGCTTTCTTTTGCTGTTGCTGTTGTCTTTTTATTTATTTTTTTAATGTGCACCATTTTTAAAAAGCCTTTATTGAATTTGTTACAATAATGCTTCTGTTTTATGTTTTCTGTCTTCAAGGCATGTGCTATCTTAGCTCCTGGACCAGGGAGCAAGCCCATATCCTATACACTGGAAGGTAAAGTCTTAATCAATGGACCACCAGGACGTTTCTGGGCCTTTTTCTGTGTGATTTTTTTAAAGTGAACTGTGGCTCAGTGATGATTTTTATTCATCAGAGTAACTGAGCTTACCTTAAACATTGGTTGTACACATACACACATTTTGTGCGCAAATGGATGTTAAGTGTATACCTATTAGTGTTACCATAAAGTTAGGTAATTCATGCAATTATACAAGTACATAAAATTATACAAATATATAGAAGCGACTGCCAACAAAGATCATTCATTTAAATTTAACACAGCTGACTCTAACTTCTGATCCTCTAGATTTGAAAGACAAATATTTCTTATCACTGAGGATGTTCCAAAGAATATTTTTGTGAAGATTCTAAAGAAAAATTTTGGATCATTATTTTAAAGTGCTTATGTGGACAGAAGAATAGCATCTGTTAATATGAGTACTTTGAAAAGAGAAAATTATTTGTGTGGGTATACTAAAAAAGATAAAGACAATCTTATCACTTCAAAGTGACTGCGGCTGTAACAAGCCATATCTATCAGTAAAATTATCTGTGTAGTAACTGTTGTGAAACATCAGAAAAAGAATAACTTTAATGATATGAACACTTAATTATTTCTTTGTACATGCTAGGCAGTTCTCTGATCACTCCACATTTAATCCTTACATGGAAAAGTATGAGTTAGGCATTTACCTGTATCTCCATTTTACAGATGAGGAAACTACAGTAACTGAATGTTAAGTACTTTAACCAAGGCCACATAGCAAGTGGAGGAGCCAGGCTGCAAATTCAGGCAAGATGGGCTCCCAAATTCTGGCCCCACACTCCATCACTCTGCCTTACATCTCTTTGCCTCTTCCCCCCATCTCCCACCAGATCCCAGATACCAAATTTCCACTGAAGTCTGATTCTGTGCTTAAGTCTGCCCAACTCTTCTCATTATTATGAAAACTACAGACTGAAAAATTCAAGGAAGAACACACAACATTTTTCATGATGTGTTTACTTAGGAAGAGATAATCAAATGGTCTATCATAGAGTTTTAAGAAACACTGAAGCAGGGCCCCAAAGTTGACAGTTTTGTTCATAATGACAGTGACTAGAAAAACATGTGAAGGTATAAATTGACATGAGGGGACTGAGTCCTGACTGAGAGTCATAGAAGCCATAACTAGAAAGGGTTGGGTGAGAAGATGAGGTAGATAAACACAACTCAATAATCACACGGATGACAGCCACCATGAATTAAGCATCCATGATACAGAATCACGTTTTCTATGGGAGCTTTAGAACCATTGGATCTGATTTTACAATAATCTGCAAATTCACTATTATTTTCACTTTACAAATGAGGGAACAGAGATTCACAGAGATTAAATAACTTTCTCAAGATCAAAGAGTTAGTAAACATTTGCATCAGAATTCACACCTTGCTCTAGCTCTATAGCTTCTGCTCTTAAGATTATAGTCATATTACATAGATCAAGTTCAAAGCATTAACGAAATCAAAAAAAGCCGAAAGGGAGGTCTAGGTGAACAGGATCACACATATACGTCATTAAGACAGCACTTAAGCAAAATTGAGCTCAGACAGTAAGGTCACAGATCAGAGGTAGCTTGCTCTTTGGTTATGGACTTCAGTCCTGTGCCCACTGAATGTAAATGTCATGTGATTGGAATCAGAGTTGCCTGGATTCTCTCAGAGTCAAATAAATAGAATTAGCTGCTACAAAGACTTCTGGGAATTAATGAGAATATAAGCAAACACAGAACCATATCATCTGAGCCCTGATAAAGTCTGACAACAAGGAAACTAGGAGTAGCTAAAAGAAATGACCAAGATGTAAATAAGAAGCCAGATAAACTGGGGCCACCTACCACACCTGTGATGGACAAAGTATGATGAGTCACAGACAGCAAGATGGTGAATTCTGGATAAGAAGAAATGTGGATGAGATGGAAAAACCACCTGTTTTATGTAAAGGTCCGAATAACCAGATCACAGTGGACAGCCACTCAAATCATGCCTCCATAATATGCAGTATTATTGAGAATAACTCAATTCACAGGGAGCATCAGGCAGGCAGGACGAGATAGCCTGTCAGGGAAAACAGAATGGTAATTACAGAAAAGAATCATATCCTCAGAAAAACAAAAATCAATCAAGCTAAGCTTGTAACTCCATCTTACAGACACATTGTCTGGACCTATGCTCTCACAAACGGCTTCTGATTTTATGCCAGTGCATTTAGACACAAAGGTTTTGTTTCTGGACCATTTTTTTGAATTAATTCACAACTCAATAATCACACGGATGACAGCCACCATGAATTAAGCATCCATGATACAGAATCACGTTTTCTATGGGAGCTTTAGAACCATTGGATCTGATTTTACAATAATCTGCAAATTCACTATTATTTTCACTTTACAAATGAGGGAACAGAGATTCACAGAGATTAAATAACTTTCTCAAGATCAAAGAGTTAGTAAACATTTGCATCAGAATTCACACCTTGCTCTAGCTCTATAGCTTCTGCTCTTAAGATTATAGTCATATTACATAGATCAAGTTCAAAGCATTAACGAAATCAAAAAAAGCCGAAAGGGAGGTCTAGGTGAACAGGATCACACATATACGTCATTAAGACAGCACTTAAGCAAAATTGAGCTCAGACAGTAAGGTCACAGATCAGAGGTAGCTTGCTCTTTGGTTATGGACTTCAGTCCTGTGCCCACTGAATGTAAATGTCATGTGATTGGAATCAGAGTTGCCTGGATTCTCTCAGAGTCAAATAAATAGAATTAGCTGCTACAAAGACTTCTGGGAATTAATGAGAATATAAGCAAACACAGAACCATATCATCTGAGCCCTGATAAAGTCTGACAACAAGGAAACTAGGAGTAGCTAAAAGAAATGACCAAGATGTAAATAAGAAGCCAGATAAACTGGGGCCACCTACCACACCTGTGATGGACAAAGTATGATGAGTCACAGACAGCAAGATGGTGAATTCTGGATAAGAAGAAATGTGGATGAGATGGAAAAACCACCTGTTTTATGTAAAGGTCCGAATAACCAGATCACAGTGGACAGCCACTCAAATCATGCCTCCATAATATGCAGTATTATTGAGAATAACTCAATTCACAGGGAGCATCAGGCAGGCAGGACGAGATAGCCTGTCAGGGAAAACAGAATGGTAATTACAGAAAAGAATCATATCCTCAGAAAAACAAAAATCAATCAAGCTAAGCTTGTAAACTCCATCTTACAGACACATTGTCTGGACCTATGCTCTCACAAATACGGCTTCTGATTTTATGCCAGTGCATTTAGAACACTTAAGGGTTTTGTCCTGTTACTTCTGGACTAGGTCTACTCTTATAACCTCTTAAGAGTCTTTCCAGTTTCTTAAGGCATCTTAAGACATTCGTTCACAAGGGAAGGGCTTTATTTTTCAAAATATTCAGCAGGGATGTAATGGCCTCTCTGTTGTGGAAAAATCAATTTTATGACAATCACGTTAAAAAAACAAAAGTGAGTGACTCAGATCAACTTGAGGTAATACTTAATCAAAATCAGTAAAACTAATAAGCCAATTGCATTGAATGGCATTGAGACCAAGTTTAAACACTAGCCCACATTAATTTTAAAAATTTACTTGCCTTTTAGAATAACTCTGGAAACAGGGAGATATAAAAGATAGCATACAGGGAATTCCCAATATTCCTTATTATTAAACTTTACATTATTCACAGTAACTGATACAGTATTAAGGATAATCCATAGTTTATTCAGAGTTCCTTAGTTTTTACCTAATATCCTTTTTCTGTTCTGGGATCCTATCAAGGATACCCTGTTACATTTATGTGCCACATGTCCTGAGGTGCCTCCTGGATATGAGTTTCTCAGACTTTCCTTGGTTTTGATGGTCTTGACCGTCTGAGAGGAACTGCCGAGAAGAGTGCAGAGTGAGAATGGTCTTCAACTTTGGTTGGTCTGATGTTCTCCTTCTGGTTTTACAGGGGTGATGGGTTTGAGGAAGAGAACCAACACGTGCCTCTGTCATTCTCATCATATTATATAAAGAGCACATGCCACCAATGTGCCTTTTATTGTTGATGTGACCACGTGAAAGACTACGATCATTGCCCTCAGCGCAATGGAAAACCATGGAGAAGTAGGAAACCAAGGGGAAATCACAGGCTGGCTTTCTGACAGGAGAACTCTGGCAAGTGGAAGAACAATTCACTGGACGTGATCTGTAGACAGAGTGAAAACAGAGAGACCTCTCTGCTTACAGTACTTATGATGAGAGAGAATGGTATCCCTATAAGGGGTGGTGGTAGTTTAAGCATTGAGAAATACAAGCTTCACTAGAAATTTAGAAGGTCAAGCTGACAGGGTGATAACATTGAAAATGAGAGAGAAGAGATCACGGAGGACAAGCTTGTCTGGTTTGTGTAAAATAATAGGATGGTTGAACCATTCACTGAGGCAGGAAACCCCAGAACGACCAGACAGTTTCTTTCAGGGACAAGGCACCAAAATAAAATGCATTCAATCTTGGATACACTGATATTTTTTTTCTGGAATTTGAATCATCTTTATTTCAACTTTGCTTATTTTTTAATGACTTATGTGCATTATTGTTTCATCACTTTCAAATGTGCCTCAGGTTTCCACAGTTTATGCTATGATTTATTTTGGTGAGAAGACTTGCATGAAAGCAATACATTTACTAATGGTGGTGGATTCCTCTGAAGTTCTTTTTAACTTTTTATTGCTAAAATGTCCCTTTGTGATACAGTGCAATGTGGTTTGCTTAGGGTAAATGTGGAGAAGGCAGGATGTCTGTCTTTGTTTAGGTTCATTCCCACCACATCTTATTTGGAAATAGGCCATTTCTAGTAGTTATATCTATTCCTGGGAAACCTCTCATATGTTTTATGTTTTCCTTTCTTTTCTTCTTAATATTTCATGGAAGTAACCTGACATAAAAACATTGGCTACACTGACTCTGATGTGCCTTTCGAACTGAAAGTGGAGATGTTTATAGACAACTGAATGCCGTACATATGAGGATAATATAAATTCAAGATTCATTCACAAATACTACTACAACTAAACATTCAAGAGGTTCCCACCATTTTGAAGACACCGTTTTAAGTATTTCACATATATGAACTCGTTTTATCTTCACAACTAGATGAGGCAAATATTATCTTATTTAATATATAATGTAAGTGACAGTGTTAGTTGCTTAGTCGTGTCCGACTTTGCAGCTCCATGGACTGCAGACCACCAGGCTCATTTGTCCATGGGATTTCACAGGTAAGAATACTGGAGAGGGTTGTCATGCCCTCCTCCAAGGAATCTTCCTGACCTGGGGCTCAAACCCACATCTCCTCACTGACAGGTAGACTCTTTACCACTAGCTCCATTGGGGAAGCCCACATATGGGTACACATGTGATATTACTATAAAGTTATTTTGGCTTATATTCTCCCAGGGAATTTTTTTCTTTTCATATATACACAGAAATCTCTCTATATATTTACTTTATTTATACTTGGAAATAGAATCATATTAAGAGATTATTTAATAGCATTCTCTTTTTTCTAGATCAACAGTAAGTCCTGGGCTGATTGTCCCTCTTCCTCCCTTCGGACCACAGGGACTTAACTGCTATTGAAAGCCAATGAAAAGTATGCAGGTGAGGGGAAGATACATGAGAGAGAAGAGCCCACTGATAGTGCAAACTTCTTCAGCAGTCAGCAGGAACAAATATATTCATGTATATTCATGCAGAGTCAGTGAATGAAATGATATTCTACATAGCATTTGCCAAAGAAACCAGTCAAATATCCAAGTCCTACCTAGAACTTCCCAGTTTGCTCTCACATCATCCTCACATTGGTTCCTCTGCCTGCTTTCATAACTCAATACACCATCTTCTTTTCACTTTGGATATTCTGCGCAAGCTCTCCTTCTACCGAGACTGTCCTATCCTCTGCCCAAGGCCCTGCGCTTTCATTCAGTTTCTATCCTAGTGGTGGTGGTTTCGTCACTAAATCACAGCTAACTTGCTCCTCTGTCCATGAAATTCTCCAGGCAAAAACTAGAGTGGGTTGCCATTTCCTTCCCTCCAGGGGATCTTCCAAACCCAGGAATCGAACCCAGGGTCTCATGTATTTCAGGCAGATTATTTACCAACTGAGCTATAAGGGAAGCTCCTATCCTAGTAAAGATGTTCAATACATAGCTGTGGGGTGAATGACTGGTGTTCAAGACGCATGCTGAAACAAAAAGCCCTCTGAAACTCAATGGGATTTTGACTATTTGTTTCAGTGCAATGCTCTGTCTAGTAACCTATATAACTGTTTTACCAATATTAAACTAGTCATATGAGATGGCTAGATAACATGACCAATGCAATGAATCTAAGAAAAATCCAGGAGACAGTGAAGGACAGAGGAGCCTGGCAGGCCACAGTCCATGAGGTTGCAAAGAGTCGGACACACCTTAGTGCCCGAACACCACTACCAGGCATCATGACTTCATCTATTTGGTCATATTTCTTTTATTTAGTCATGTTTTTAGATCCAGACTCACATTCTTCACTCCCACTAATACAGAGAACATACATGTCATTTCATTATTTTATCAAAAAAGGCCACGAACTCCCTCCTACAACGCAAGCAACAAAGAAAGTCAAATCCTAATCAGAATCCCAATCTATTAATTTACAGAGATGTGCAACATCAATACCACCAGATGTTCCTGTCTACCTAACCAATGCCCTACTTTCATCCCAGACAAGCCTCAGCTACAGGCTGGTGAATCTTACATAGAAATGTAGATGGGATCAGAAAACAGGCAGTACTGTGCACGGAAACCCAGGAGGTACCCAACACCATGGGGCAAGAGTCTGAACAAAGCAGCAGAAGTGGTAATCTCTATCCAAGGGACATGCCTGGCTTTCAGAACACTAGCAAGGGGTCTCCTGTCAATTTTTCTTCTGATACAGCAATGTTAAAAAGTGTGTGTGCACAGTCCATGCCCATAATGTCTTAAACCAGCCAATTTGCCCTCGCAATGGTGAGAATGAATGAATGATCATAAAGCATACTTTGAACTATGGCATGTGATAACCTAGGCTAAGCAGGAGTTATACCTAGGATAATAACCTAGGACATGCAGGAGTTCTACAGACATGGTCAGACATCGAGAGACATCTATACTCTAACATTCTCCAGAAATCAATGGTTCACCCTTTAAAAATCCTCTCAGAAAAAAATAAAGAAAAATCTAGCCATTAGCTTTATAGCCTTCATATAACGAGGCTCTATTCTTTTATCAAAGAAGACATGCAGAGTGGCCAAAACTAACATAAACCACATGAGGAAGAAGATTCAGCATTTATACAGATATACTTTTAAGAAAACTGGGCAACTAGAAAGTTCTGAATGAGTAACAGAGGCAACACAAGATTTTTATTTATTGTTTACCTATATATTAAGGGCAAAATGTAAGCCTGAGTCTTGGTTGCAAGGACGGAGCAGAGGAGAGAGAAAGACTAAGATAAAGGAGAGAGGAAGAAAATTGATTCAATAACTATAGAGTTAATCAGGTCAATCTTATGGATGAAAACAGACATTTTCAATGAGATTGAACAAAAAGAAAATCTTTCAGCTGTGGATAAGAGTGGACGTCAAGGAGAGAGGAGATGGAGGAGATTGTGTGAGATGGTATTTATTGTCTGTAAATTATGAGGAAAGGTGAGGTGGTATATCGTTAATGACAGAAGTGGGAAAGGTGGGCTCGCTTTTCTGCCTTGATAGATACTTGTATACTACATTTCACCACATGCCAAATACTCAGCACAATGCACAGCCCACAACAGAAACTACAAATATTCTCTGTGCTTTGGATGAAAGCACACTGGATGAAAGACTCCAGTCGGAGGAATTTAGGCACACAGCAACATGCAGAGGCACTGATATGTCAAATGAGACTAAAAGCTAACCAGGGAAAAGCTGTTCCATCTCTTTGTAAGGAGTCCTTAAAGGTATGTGCCCTAGTATGGACCTCCAGATGTTGTGCAGGGATCTTAGGAGGAAAAGACAAGACAACCTTCTTGGGAGCTACTCAACTCTGCCATGCTCACACATCCACAGAAAACAGGCATCCACTTCATAAATAATTACTAACAGCTGGAAGATAAGATGTAACTTCCTTATCCAACACCCAGTCCTCCTCAGCTCAGCAGAGATGGACAACACAGAAAAATCAGTGACACTGTCAGTTGGTCACTCAGGTCTGCACACCGTACAAAAGAACAAAGCAAGCAAAGGGTGGGGGGAGCAATAGATTCTCCCGGGGCGTATGCGACAGTCTAGATCAATGAGAGGGTCAGGTAATCTGTGCTTTGTATTCTACAGATGGCTTTCGCATGTCTAAAACTATTCAAACCTGAAAACAAAAATCCCTCTCAAACGCCAAATCACCACCAGTCAACAACAGGGGAAGGAAGGCATATCATTACAATCTCTGCTGAGGAAAGGCTGTTGAGTTGGGTTCCTGGTGATGGGGGGTGCGTGATGGGTACAGATGCTGTGTTCAGGTGTCATAAATCACAGGACGTTCATTTGTCCTATTAAAATGGCATTCTACTTTACCAGGTCTGAATAATTTGTATAAAATTGATTGCTACAGTTCTCACTAGAGGCTCTAATTGCATTCCTGGTGTAACTTAAAATGATAACCTTATCTTAATTAGTAGCATGATGCAGAAATGCTTGTGAAAGCCTCTGAGAATTAACCTGCATTTTTTAAACTGGCACCCTGGGGCTTTAAAAAAAATAACTTAAAAATATCTCTACTGAATATGTGAGCTGATGTTAACTTATCAAAGTGACAAAAGGAAATAATCATATTGTGAGAGACTAAGCAACATGGCTAACAGCTGCTCTGATCAAGCAGTTTGTATTTCGTGTTGCAGAATCACACATGATGCAATTCTAAGGTCTGTATCTGCAGTGCCCACTGATTCGTGGCACCCACAGAAGTGTCTCTCTGTTTATTCTACTGAGGCTCACCATCCATTATGAGTAGAATGCTACAATCATGGAAATGAAGCAGACCAACACTGGGGGTATTTATTGTCTTCACAGGGAATTAATCATCACACAGGTCACCTCGAGAACTCCCTCAAGTTCCCACACAAGGCTTTTCTCCCAATCGGTCCTACTTCAATTAATTCTAGCCTTCCTCATCCATCTCAACACCTCTTTCCAGTCCACTCACACTTGAAATGTCTCCATAAAACTCCTCAACAAAAGGGTTTTCTGTCTGAGAGTTTATAGTCTGTATATTATCGCTCTGGTAAAGAGATGTACATTGGCTCACTTACGACAATCATCCAAAACTCAAACTAAAGCCACCTCTAGAAACATTAAATACATGCTATTGTAAGTGAACTACTCCCCCACGATTGGCCCTGAGATCAGCGGTTTCTCTAAGCTTGTACCACTTGGAAATAACTGTCTTCATATATGACAATTTGGCATTTCCTTATCTAAAAACAAGTATGGTCCAAAAAATTCAAAATAATTTCTCCCTGCTAGAAGTTAAGGAGCAGGTTTTTTTGTTTTTTTTTTTTTAAATTTTGGCCTCTTTTTATTGATTTTTTATTTATTTACTTTTCATCCATCTTTATTCTTCGGCCTGTGTCATAAATCACGGGACGTTCATTTCTCCTATTAAAATGGCATTCTACTTTACCAGGTCTGAATAATTTGTATAAAATTGATTGCTACAGTTCTCACTAGAGGCTCTAATTGCATTCCTGGTGTAACTTAAAATGATAACCTTATCTTAATTAGTAGCATGATGCAGAAATGCTTGTGAAAGCCTCTGAGAATTAACCTGCATTTTTTAAACTGGCACCCTGGGGCTTTAAAAAAAATAACTTAAAAATATCTCTACTGAATATGTGAGCTGATGTTAACTTATCAAAGTGACAAAAGGAAATAATCATATTGTGAGAGACTAAGCAACATGGCTAACAGCTGCTCTGATCAAGCAGTTTGTATTTCGTGTTGCAGAATCACACATGATGCAATTCTAAGGTCTGTATCTGCAGTGCCCACTGATTCGTGGCACCCACAGAAGTGTCTCTCTGTTTATTCTACTGAGGCTCACCATCCATTATGAGTAGAATGCTACAATCATGGAAATGAAGCAGACCAACACTGGGGGTATTTATTGTCTTCACAGGGAATTAATCATCACACAGGTCACCTCGAGAACTCCCTCAAGTTCCCACACAAGGCTTTTCTCCCAATCGGTCCTACTTCAATTAATTCTAGCCTTCCTCATCCATCTCAACACCTCTTTCCAGTCCACTCACACTTGAAATGTCTCCATAAAACTCCTCAACAAAAGGGTTTTCTGTCTGAGAGTTTATAGTCTGTATATTATCGCTCTGGTAAAGAGATGTACATTGGCTCACTTACGACAATCATCCAAAACTCAAACTAAAGCCACCTCTAGAAACATTAAATACATGCTATTGTAAGTGAACTACTCCCCCACGATTGGCCCTGAGATCAGCGGTTTCTCTAAGCTTGTACCACTTGGAAATAACTGTCTTCATATATGACAATTTGGCATTTCCTTATCTAAAAACAAGTATGGTCCAAAAAATTCAAAATAATTTCTCCCTGCTAGAAGTTAAGGAGCAGGTTTTTTTGTTTTTTTTTTTTTAAATTTTGGCCTCTTTTTATTGATTTTTTATTTATTTACTTTTCATCCATCTTTATTCTTCGGCCTGTGTAGGCCTCCCATTGCAGCGGTCTCTCTTGCTGCAGAGCACCGGCTCTGGGCGCATGCGTTCCAGAGGGCTGGCTCGTAATCGGACACACTGGTCCAACCACTCTGCGGCATGTGGGATCTTCCCAGGCCAGGGATTGAACCACTGTCCCTTGCACTGCAAGATGTACTCTCTATACACTGGACAATCAGGGAAGCCCCAAGGAGCAGTTTTAACTCACTATAAGCAGTCAGAGATAGTAGAGCTGATTGTATAGGATAATATCATTAGAACCAAACATAAAATTAGCAGAAAGCCAAGAGGAATAAACACTTTTCATATATGAGACTGCAGTATATTGAAATTCTATCGAGTTCATTTATGAGCACAGAAAACACTACTTTAAACACAAAAGAAATGGGTACCTACTAACATTAGCTCAAAAATCTTTTTAAATTGGCAGTACATTCATTAATACCATTAACAGAGTTTTAAAATGTCTACTATGAGCAAAGAACTGAGTTATAACTGACAGGAAGGTAACAGCTCTTATAAAATAGTAAAGCATTCTTTAAATTTATGTTCAGCTTTTCTTCAATAAGGGATGGCATTTCAGAGAAGTACTCTTGTGCAGAATATATGGGTTCATATTTACATAAGCAAATTATCCATATCTTGAAGGTCCTGCAAAGGTATTGAGGCCTGGGCACATCCTCTCTTATTTAAAACCCTATCTCCAGGCTGGAGAGTAAGGAGATTAAAGACTAAACATATATTAGCATGGAGATAACTCAGCCTGGAAAACTCTGGCGGAAAAGACATTTTAATCAACAGATATTTCAAAAGGAGTGGCCGCAAATCTGTTTAACAAGACTGTTGTTCCAAAGCCAGAAAGCCCTCCTGATCATTTAACTTGCTTTTCCTTTCACTGGTGTGACAAGCACACACTGATGGCATCTTCAGGTTGCAAAACCTCAAGTCTTTTGACCACGGCAGTTACAGTCTCACACATTACAACACATTACAACATTAATGTGCTAAACGTGGGCTGCATGGAAATCTTCAATTCTTTTCAGGCAGCCTAGGTAACCCTGCTGCTCATTCTAAGGCCCAGCTAGCCTAATCATCATAACCTCCACTGTGATCCCAAGAAGGATTCTTCAAGCTCCTTATAAATGCATTAATCCCCCCCTGCTCGTAATCGGACACACTGGTCCAACCACTCTGCGGCATGTGGGATCTTCCCAGGCCAGGGATTGAACCACTGTCCCTTGCACTGCAAGATGTACTCTATACACTGGACAATCAGGGAAGCCCCAAGGAGCAGTTTTAACTCACTATAAGCAGTCAGAGATAGTAGAGCTGATTGTATAGGATAATATCATTAGAACCAAACATAAAATTAGCAGAAAGCCAAGAGGAATAAACACTTTTCATATATGAGACTGCAGTATATTGAAATTCTATCGAGTTCATTTATGAGCACAGAAAACACTACTTTAAACACAAAAGAAATGGGTACCTACTAACATTAGCTCAAAAATCTTTTTAAATTGGCAGTACATTCATTAATACCATTAACAGAGTTTTAAAATGTCTACTATGAGCAAAGAACTGAGTTATAACTGACAGGAAGGTAACAGCTCTTATAAAATAGTAAAGCATTCTTTAAATTTATGTTCAGCTTTTCTTCAATAAGGGATGGCATTTCAGAGAAGTACTCTTGTGCAGAATATATGGGTTCATATTTACATAAGCAAATTATCCATATCTTGAAGGTCCTGCAAAGGTATTGAGGCCTGGGCACATCCTCTCTTATTTAAAACCCTATCTCCAGGCTGGAGAGTAAGGAGATTAAAGACTAAACATATATTAGCATGGAGATAACTCAGCCTGGAAAACTCTGGCGGAAAAGACATTTTAATCAACAGATATTTCAAAAGGAGTGGCCGCAAATCTGTTTAACAAGACTGTTGTTCCAAAGCCAGAAAGCCCTCCTGATCATTTAACTTGCTTTTCCTTTCACTGGTGTGACAAGCACACACTGATGGCATCTTCAGGTTGCAAAACCTCAAGTCTTTTGACCACGGCAGTTACAGTCTCACACATTACAACACATTACAACATTAATGTGCTAAACGTGGGCTGCATGGAAATCTTCAATTCTTTTCAGGCAGCCTAGGTAACCCTGCTGCTCATTCTAAGGCCCAGCTAGCCTAATCATCATAACCTCCACTGTGATCCCAAGAAGGATTCTTCAAGCTCCTTATAAATGCATTAATCACTGTGATGCAAGTCACCACTTGCTTTTGACGAACGAAGATAATGTATGTTGCTGGAATTATACCGCTGCACACAGAATCCTCCAAAAAAGAGAGACCCGAATGTATGATGAGGCCGCTGGACAGTGGGGCACTGTTTTAGCCACAAATATTACAATCTGCCAGGAGGGTGGCCAAAGAAGAGGAGCCTCTCAAGGCTGATAATGAGCACCTATCAAGGTGACATGATTGTTGACATCTTTATTACTTTAAACACCCAAATCAAATACTTTTGCACTGAGATGAAAAGATGGATGCGGGGCTTCCCTGGCAGTCCAGTCGGTAGAGAGTCCACCTTACTGTGCAAGGGGCACTGGTTCAATCCCGGGCCCAGGAAGATCCCACGTGTTGTGGAGTGGCTGGACAAGTGTGTCTAATTACGAGCCAGTATTCTAGAGCACATGTGCCCAGAGCCGGTGCTCTGCAAGAAGAGAGGCCACTGTAAGGGGAGGCCCTAGCAGGTCAAAGAATAAAGATGGATGAAAATAAATAAATAAAATAAAGAATAAAAGAGGCCCAAATTAAATGAAAAGTAAAAGACAGATGGGCAGCTAGGCCTAGAGAGGGGAGGCCCTAGCAGGTCAAAGAATAAAGATGGATGAAAATAAATAAATAAAGAATAAAAGAGGCCCAAATTAAATGAAAAGTAAAAGACAGATGGGCAGCTAGGCCTAGAGAACATCCCTACGGAGAATCTTCTAAAATGATCTGTTCGAAAGGTAACAAGAGAGGCATCAGGATTAGTCAAGAGGGATCCAGACACTCAGCTCTGAGATGGAAAAGCTCAGAAGAGACAAACTGGGCTGACAGGGTTTTCATGTGGACTCTTGGTCACCAAGTGTTGCTTCAGATAAACACCTATTTGTGCGTCCCTTCTGTGCAATCCACTGGACGTGCTTAATCTGGATGAGAAAATAATTCAGAGGAACATAAGCTCTGGGCTGTTCTGTCAGGGAAATAAATGACCCAGCATCCTAGCCCAGCAGTGACTCAGATTCTAACCCTCTCCTTACATGTGCACATGCATATGAAAGATAAAGGGAGAGATGAATTGGCTACCCTTTACATACTTACAATAGGGGCTGTTGGTGTTGTCTAATTGTTCTAGTGCTCAATTCTGTACCATATCAACATTCAGATATACTGTTATTATTACTGCTCATGTAAATGTTTCAGTCCTAATGAACGACAAGCCGCTCACTATCTTTGCCACCCCTTGAGCCCATATGGCATTATACCTTAACGACTGCGATTTTTTAAAAGGCGCTCTTCTCCTGTTTATCGTTTCTGGCTGTTCAATGTTTCACACATGGAATTCTTGGGGTTAAGGGCAGAGACCATAAAGCAAAGATGTGAGGTAGTTTTCAAAGAATCATCTTGCTTGGCATCCATTCAGAATTACAGATGAAGACTTGGTAAGGCATTTCCCAAGGGGACAGCTGTGCCTTTGCCAAATGAGCTTATAATGGCAAGACTTCAATGATGAAGATGACAAGCCCCCAGCAATAATTTTGGCTCCAAAGTTCAACTTTATTTATAGATTCCTTAATTGGTGTATCCACCACTAGGTTTCAAACATATATTTTCCCTGCATTATACAGACATCAGTTTCTTAAAAAGAAATTGCGTGTGTCTATCAAAAACTGGGATGAGAAGAGTCAGTGGAAATCCCCCATTACTTCTTTCCAAGTAGCAAAGAAAGGACTGAGGAAAGAGGTTGGGTGTCAGGACCAAAACAGTTTTAAGGAGCAGGTTACCCCAAATGCATTGCCCATAAGTCAGTGAAGGAGTAGCAGCCAATTCAAACCCAGTTTCAATTTCATGGTTACAGGAAGAAGATTTTCCCAATATAGCATGGTAGCCTTACAGAGGCAAAGTAATATGAAAAATTTTGCAACTGGGCTATCGAAAATCCTACTAGTTGAAGCCAATATTTATCAAATCATTCCTTCTAAAACATTCTGCTGTAGTTTCTAAGAGGCCCCGGTGCTGTGGCCTTCTCTTAAATGACAGCAAACTCTCCTGGATCTTAAATAGCAGGCCATTTCATTTAGGTATTTTTAATTTGTCAAGTTATTTTACACACTTTGCATCCTCCTTGAGAGGTAGACAGGATTATTTCCATTGCATGGATGAAATCATAGACTGAGAAGGTAAGGATCCTCCCAGTGAGCACCTGCTGACTCAATATCCTCTTCACTACACTGTGCTGATCCTGAATGACCTTCAGATGTTCCCTAACTTTATTAAGGATGAGGATCACCCATAGCAAAGACAAATGTTAAGAGCTTTTGCAGGAGAAAGCTCTTCACGGAACCAATAAAATTAGGCATCGGTAAGTTCACTAAGGGGGCTCTTCTCCTGTTTATTTCTGGCTGTTCAATGTTTCACACATGGAATTCTTGGGGTTAAGGGCAGAGACCATAAAGCAAAGATGTGAGGTAGTTTTCAAAGAATCATCTTGCTTGGCATCCATTCAGAATTACAGATGAAGACTTGGTAAGGCATTTCCCAAGGGACAGCTGTGCCTTTGCCAAATGAGCTTATAATGGCAAGACTTCAATGATGAAGATGACAAGCCCCCAGCAATAATTTTGGCTCCAAAGTTCAACTTTATTTATAGATTCCTTAATTGGTGTATCCACCACTAGGTTTCAAACATATATTTTCCCTGCATTATACAGACATCAGTTTCTTAAAAAGAAATTGCGTGTGTCTATCAAAAACTGGGATGAGAAGAGTCAGTGGAAATCCCCCATTACTTCTTTCCAAGTAGCAAAGAAAGGACTGAGGAAAGAGGTTGGGTGTCAGGACCAAAACAGTTTTAAGGAGCAGGTTACCCCAAATGCATTGCCCATAAGTCAGTGAAGGAGTAGCAGCCAATTCAAACCCAGTTTCAATTTCATGGTTACAGGAAGAAGATTTTCCCAATATAGCATGGTAGCCTTACAGAGGCAAAGTAATATGAAAAATTTTGCAACTGGGCTATCGAAAATCCTACTAGTTGAAGCCAATATTTATCAAATCATTCCTTCTAAAACATTCTGCTGTAGTTTCTAAGAGGCCCCGGTGCTGTGGCCTTCTCTTAAATGACAGCAAACTCTCCTGGATCTTAAATAGCAGGCCATTTCATTTAGGTATTTTTAATTTGTCAAGTTATTTTACACACTTTGCATCCTCCTTGAGAGGTAGACAGGATTATTTCCATTGCATGGATGAAATCATAGACTGAGAAGGTAAGGATCCTCCCAGTGAGCACCTGCTGACTCAATATCCTCTTCACTACACTGTGCTGATCCTGAATGACCTTCAGATGTTCCCTAACTTTATTAAGGATGAGGATCACCCATAGCAAAGACAAATGTTAAGAGTGCTTTTAGCAGGAGAAAGCTCTTCACGGGGAACCAATAAAATGCATAAGGGACATGCGAGAACTATTACAGTCTGAATATGAATTTGCTTTATTTAGAGGCTGGTCATCTTTCCACCCTACTCCAAGATTTTGTTTTTCACTCTTGAGAGTCATTTTCTTCTCCGTGACGCACAAGGAATGGGGGCAGGTTGTGTAATACTGTCTAAGGCTGACCTTACCACTCATGGAAAAACTGCCAGCCAGACACAAAGTGTCAGCTAATAATGAGTCAGGGATGGGCTCCCAAGTATCAAAGACCTTTATGTTGAGTCCTTAACAAAGGAGTCTGGTGTAAACAAGACTCCAGGGCTGGGAAATGACACAAGAGGACAACAGTCACTTCCTCATCAGAGGACATGGCTTTTGCCAAAATTAGCTAAAGTGTGTGCAATACTTCCAGACAGACATGAATTAGAGGGCTCATATCAAGACGAGCTATGTTCTAGGTCCAGACGTGGAAATATGTGAGGCCTGGGAAATTCTCTTTCCTAGGATCCTTAAAGAGTTCAAAACTATTTACACTCTCCAGGTATCTTAGTCATGTCCAACTCTTTGTGACCCCATGGACTAGCCCATCAGGCTCTTCTGTCCATGGAGTTCTCAGGCAAGAATTCTAGAGTGGGTACCCTTTTCCTTCTCCAGGGGATCTTCCTGACACAGGGACTGAACCCTGGCTCCCTGCATTGCAGGCAGATTCTTTACCATCTGTGCCACCAGGGAAGTCCCATTTACACTCACTCCAGGGAATGTCATTTTTATATCAGAAAGAGGGGGAAAAAAGATATCACGGAAAGAGTGAAGTGTTAATGGGAAAGCCAGACAGAGACAACAATGGCATGTAGAATATATAATAGATCAAAAGAAGAGATGTCTCACCTGAGAATAACAGAAGAAGCAGACTCAGTCTGAGCACATCATCTCTCTGTGTCCCGCCTCATTCTCTTACAGACTCCTAGCCTCTCTCTTTTTTTTTAAAACATGTATTTTATTTATTTATCTTTTAGAGGGTGAGGTGGAGAGGGAGGGGGACAGGCGGGCCACTTCTATTGGTCTTCCATTTATCTATTTTCATCCATCTTTGTTCTTTGGCCGATGTGGGCCTCCCATCGTGGTGGCCTCTGTTGTTGCAGAGCACCGGCTCTGGGTGCATGCACCCCAGAGCTCTAGCTCAGTAATTGGACACATCGGTCCAGCCACTCCGCGGCACTTGGGATCTTCCCAGGCCAGGGATTGACCAGCGCCTTGCACTGCAAGGCGTTGTCCTTATCCACTGGACACAGGGATCCAGCCTCTCTTGTGCAGTGGCCAGCTAAAAATAATGAGTCAGGGATGGGCTCCCAAGTATCAAAGACCTTTATGTTGAGTCCTTAACAAAGGAGTCTGGTGTAAACAAGACTCCAGGGCTGGGAAATGACACAAGAGGACAACAGTCACTTCCTCATCAGAGGACATGGCTTTTGCCAAAATTAGCTAAAGTGTGTGCAATACTTCCAGACAGACATGAATTAGAGGGCTCATATCAAGACGAGCTATGTTCTAGGTCCAGACGTGGAAATATGTGAGGCCTGGGAAATTCTCTTTCCTAGGATCCTTAAAGAGTTCAAAACTATTTACACTCTCCAGGTATCTTAGTCATGTCCAACTCTTTGTGACCCCATGGACTAGCCCATCAGGCTCTTCTGTCCATGGAGTTCTCAGGCAAGAATTCTAGAGTGGGTACCCTTTTCCTTCTCCAGGGGATCTTCCTGACACAGGGACTGAACCCTGGCTCCCTGCATTGCAGGCAGATTCTTTACCATCTGTGCCACCAGGGAAGTCCCATTTACACTCACTCCAGGGAATGTCATTTTTATATCAGAAAGAGGGGGAAAAAAGATATCACGGAAAGAGTGAAGTGTTAATGGGAAAGCCAGACAGAGACAACAATGGCATGTAGAATATATAATAGATCAAAAGAAGAGATGTCTCACCTGAGAATAACAGAAGAAGCAGACTCAGTCTGAGCACATCATCTCTCTGTGTCCCGCCTCATTCTCTTACAGACTCCTAGCCTCTCTCTTTTTTTTTAAAACATGTATTTTATTTATTTATCTTTTAGAGGGTGAGGTGGAGAGGGAGGGGGACAGGCGGGCCACTTCTATTGGTCTTCCATTTATCTATTTTCATCCATCTTTGTTCTTTGGCCGATGTGGGCCTCCCATCGTGGTGGCCTCTGTTGTTGCAGAGCACCGGCTCTGGGTGCATGCACCCCAGAGCTCTAGCTCAGTAATTGGACACATCGGTCCAGCCACTCCGCGGCACTTGGGATCTTCCCAGGCCAGGGATTGACCCGGCGCCCCTTGCACTGCAAGGCGTTGTCCTTATCCACTGGACCACCAGGGGAAGCCCTCCCAGCCTCTCTTGTGCAGTGGCCTCATTCTACTACTCAAGGGTATATAGCTTCAGTCCTGAGCTGACTACATAAAACAATCCATGTGAATTAAAGGCTGCCTTCCATTTTTGAAAAAGTTACAGATAGCAGTATTTTTTTTATTATATTTATATATTGCACCATGGAGTAACTATCAGCAGGAAAAAAAAAATGAGCTGTGGGGTTTCCCTGGTGGTCCAGTGGGTAGAGTCCACCTTGCAGTGCAAGGGGCACCGATTTGATCCCTGTTCCAGGAAGGTCCCACGTGCCATAGAGTGGCTGGACCAGTGTGTCCAATTATGAGCCAGCGCTCTGGAGCATGTGTGCCCAGAGCTGGTGCTCTGCAGTGAGACAGGCCACTGCAATGGGAGGCCCACACATGCCAACGAATAAATAGATGGATGAAAATAAATATAAATAAAAGAGGTATGATGGGGAAAAGAACAAAAACTGAGCTGTGGACATTAAGAACACTGAGTTAAATACATAACATGGAAAACTTTGATCAATCAAGTGGGCTTATCAGTAGGGATGCTCACTGTATCTAGTCAAAAATGTTCCAGCAAGACTGGGTAGAGGGGAGGGATAGTGAGGGAATTAGGGATGGATATGCACACATGGCTGAATTTAAAATGGAGAGTCAACAAGGACCTACTGTGTAGCACAGGGAACTCTGCTCAATGTTATGTGGCAGCCTAGATGGAAAGGGGTTTGGGGGAGAAAGGATAGATATATAGCCATACACACACACACACACAGACACAGACACACACACACACACACAGGGCTGAGTCCCTTTGTTGTTCACCTGAAACTTTCAGAACATTGTTAATCAGCTATAGCCAATACAAAATTTAAAAATTCAAAAGAAAAAAAGAAATTAAGGCATTTTAAGCATGCTGTACACAAGCTATATTGTCATTCTTCTAAAAGGATGGATAACAAAATTTAATGCATTCACCCTGAGCATTTTTTATTTGTTGCTCACATGTCAGACAATGATTGATGCAAGTATGTGGCTAAGAGACCATCGCTGCAGGCATACCAACATATGGGTTTCCTCATCATTTGCCCTCTTTCATCAGTGGTGGTAAGTAAATGTGGGCTGGCAAAAATTCTGTTTGACGTGAAAACTAAAAATATGAATATCATAAGAAATTCCAAAAAGATGTTGAGATGTGAATTTATGACATTCTAATGGCAAATTTAGTCTGACCTGGAAAATGGAAGTTATATAAAAGAGATAACACACACTCTTACCATCCTAAAAGAAACTGCTTAAATAGTGGGAGCAAGTCATACACCCAATGTGGGTACTGCATGGTCCACTGAACTCAGAAAGAAAACAGAAATTCCTCAGTAAGGAGAAACCCACTTTGATATGGACAGAAACTGCATTATCCATCAACTTGGCTGGCTGGAAAATACATCAGCAGTGAAAAATGTCATTGAAGAAAACCCAATAGATCCATTTCTATGACCGGCTGCTCAACAAATTCAACTAGACTGAATATTGAGAATAAAAAACTTACAATGAAAGGGGACACGCAGTACACAAAAATCAACAGGAGAAATCCCAAAAATCAACCGACAGCCTCCCTCCCAATCCTAATCATACTTCTCTCTCTAAGATCTGGGATATAGGAATGCAACATGTAACACAGAATCACTCTCCTGAAAAGTATCTGCTGAAGAACTCTAGGTCAAGGTCAAGAATACAAGCCATAAACTCACTAATACTAAAGATGAATGTACAGCCAAACAGATGAGACAGTCTCTACCACTTCGTGTTGAAGTTCCTAAGAGGTTTGCAATTGTCTTCCAAAATACATTTGCTCTCGATCCTTTATATTCTTCCTGTCTGTTAGTGTGGCTGAATCTACTATACATCAAGTAAGAGTGGGTCAGTTCTAATTTAATGATGACACAAATCCTTTGGAACTCATTCACTCTAGACACTGACACACAATACTGACCTTGGATTTGTAATACGGACTCACTCTTGTTGCTCACTGCATGTTTCCTAGACATGAAATGATGAGCACAAGTTTTCCACAGGCTGTTTTGTTTTGCCCAAATATAATCATAATAACGTATCACCTAGACAAAGCTCCAGAGAGAAACAAACTGAATCTCAACAGAGCATCTTTGTGGTAGTTCTGAGCATGCAAAGAGGACCTGATCCTGAACCATAAGCCATTCTCTTCTCCGTCGTCACTTCTCCACTCTTGGACAAATCTTTGGTTTCCTTATCTGAACCTTGAGCACAGTAATACTGGCATTATGATCTCATTGTGCTTTGGTAAACAGATGCAAGGGTGCATTTGAAAGCCATAAAATGGCATGAACACATACATCATCAATAAGAACACTACACATGTATAAGTTAAAAACAAAGAGGAAGACCAATTAGCGTGTGTGATTTGAAATTTACTTATTAAAACACAGATGGGCAAAACTAATTCTAAAAAGTCCAGTTTATCCTGTCATGTAACTGACCTCATCTTGTTCAAAGGCCTTCATTCTCACGTGCTGGTGAAAAGCCAATCCAAATAAAACTTGATATCCTATCCACTGGGCACAACTCAGATTCTTCAGAAAACAGTCAATTTGGGGTCAGTTTTTAGTTGTTCTGGTTTTTCTCTCCAGACAAACTGGAGTCCATGTGATTTGGGGGTGGGGCAGAGAGTCTGCCTAAAGGGGCTGCACCATTCGGAATGAGGTGAAGCTAATCTGGCCTGGTCTTTGGGTTTTGGTCCCTACATTCACTGCATCTGTTTCTAAAGTGTTGGGGACGGTTCTCTCAGCAGAAGGATGGGACAAACCCTGCTTCTGGCCATCTTCTCTGGTTGTCCAGACTTGGCTTTCACCTCTCACATGTGTGAAGCCTAAGCAGGATGTGGTGAGACAGTCTCTACCACTTCGTGTTGAAGTTCCTAAGAGGTTTGCAATTGTCTTCCAAAATACATTTGCTCTCGATCCTTTATATTCTTCCTGTCTGTTAGTGTGGCTGAATCTACTATACATCAAGTAAGAGTGGGTCAGTTCTAATTTAATGATGACACAAATCCTTTGGAACTCATTCACTCTAGACACTGACACACAATACTGACCTTGGATTTGTAATACGGACTCACTCTTGTTGCTCACTGCATGTTTCCTAGACATGAAATGATGAGCACAAGTTTTCCACAGGCTGTTTTGTTTTGCCCAAATATAATCATAATAACGTATCACCTAGACAAAGCTCCAGAGAGAAACAAACTGAATCTCAACAGAGCATCTTTGTGGTAGTTCTGAGCATGCAAAGAGGACCTGATCCTGAACCATAAGCCATTCTCTTCTCCGTCGTCACTTCTCCACTCTTGGACAAATCTTTGGTTTCCTTATCTGAACCTTGAGCACAGTAATACTGGCATTATGATCTCATTGTGCTTTGGTAAACAGATGCAAGGGTGCATTTGAAAGCCATAAAATGGCATGAACACATACATCATCAATAAGAACACTACACATGTATAAGTTAAAAACAAAGAGGAAGACCAATTAGCGTGTGTGATTTGAAATTTACTTATTAAAACACAGATGGGCAAAACTAATTCTAAAAAGTCCAGTTTATCCTGTCATGTAACTGACCTCATCTTGTTCAAAGGCCTTCATTCTCACGTGCTGGTGAAAAGCCAATCCAAATAAAACTTGATATCCTATCCACTGGGCACAACTCAGATTCTTCAGAAAACAGTCAATTTGGGGTCAGTTTTTAGTTGTTCTGGTTTTTCTCTCCAGACAAACTGGAGTCCATGTGATTTGGGGGTGGGGCAGAGAGTCTGCCTAAAGGGGCTGCACCATTCGGAATGAGGTGAAGCTAATCTGGCCTGGTCTTTGGGTTTTGGTCCCTACATTCACTGCATCTGTTTCTAAAGTGTTGGGGACGGTTCTCTCAGCAGAAGGATGGGACAAACCCTGCTTCTGGCCATCTTCTCTGGTTGTCCAGACTTGGCTTTCACCTCTCATCTCAGAGACTTGGCTGTGACCCTGTCCCTGATCCCAGGGGCCAATGGACAGCCTGCGGTAGCTACCATAGATTCCCCTGCTCTGTGACACCAGGACCCCGTGAGGCATGCTGACTCCTACTTTTAAGCGTGGTTCATAATCTCAGCCTGATCAGAATGTGAATCCATTCTAGGAGAGGCCCACTTGCCCATGCCAAAGTGGTTTAGATATATTCCTAACAGGCATTGTCCCAGGGTTCCAAGAGGACCCGTCAACATGGCCTCGCCCACTCTCATCTTCTGTCTTAGTCTTCCTGTCTCTTTCTTTCTTTCTTTTATTTTTTTTAATCACCCAATTCCCTGTCCATCAAGCATCTCCTGGCACCATTAGGTAGGGGCTTCCCTTCCTAAGTGGATAGATCCCACTTCTATGAGATTTATTCTTAAGTCCTCAGGTTTTCTTCTCAATATGTAAAATGGAAGCCCTGGTATTTGTAACATGACCCAGCCTGTACAAGAACTTCTCTGTCAATTGCACAATGACATATTTGTTCTAGAATCCAGACGCTATCTGCCCTATGCCTAAAGCAATAACTGCCATTGATTCCATGAATGTGGCAGCTTCAGGGCAGCAAGATTTACAGAGGATCTGAATATTTCAGAATTTTATTCTTACTACATAAGTGAAGCAGTTTAAGATTATGGGAGATTCCAAGAGCTTCTTAAAGGAAAAAAGGGAACTTGGTGAAAAAACAATCATATGGAATAGATGTTATTAATTCATTTTATAGACAAACAGATGATAGTTTGGGGAAGATAAACATCTTCCCCAGTTGAGGCAGAGCAAATAAACAGCAAAGCTAAAATTTAAATTCAAGTGTTTGTATGTAGCAAAACCTCAATGTTGATTTTACTACTAATACAGAAGTTCCTTGACAATGCCAATCAATCTGAAAAGGAGTAAGCACATGGCTGTGAATCCTTGTCACTTTGTGAAGCAAAAGAATACTTGGGGGCTTCCCTGGTGGTCCAGTGGTTAAGGACACTGCCTTGCAGTGCAAGGGGCGCTGGTTCAATCCCTGGCCTGGGAAGATCCCAAGTGCCGCGGAGTGGCTGGACCGATGTGTCCAATTACCGAGCCGGAGCTCTGGAGTGCATGTGCCCAGAGCCCCAGTGCTCTGCAACAACAGAGGCCACCACGATGGGAGGCCCACACGGGTCAAAGAACAAAGATGGATGAAAAAATAGATAAATGAAAGACCAACAGAAGTGGCCTGCCTGCCCCCCCCTCCCCAACCTGCCCCCTCAAAATAAACAAATAAATAAATAAAAGAATACTTGACTTAAGTGAAGATGACAAAAGCGAAATGTCTTGATGGGACATTAAACTTTATTCACAATTTTCTCCATTCAACTAGCATTGTTTGAAAGCCTCTGATATAAGAAATACCAGGTCCGAGGGCATACAGCTTAAAAAGTTAACTGTCCCTGCTTTTAACTGAAGCACAATATAGTGTGGAGCTGGACAAATGTAACCAGAAGACACCTAAATAAGTTCAGCACTGTACAGATTTTAGGTATCATGAAGCTCTCAGGGTCTCCAAATCAATTCTTCTCATGACTGAAAGAGTTACTAAAATCTGTTAGTAATTCTAAGGAGTAGAAGTTTTATTATATATGTTTGCATGTGAGGAATTACTTAGCAAAAATGTCTGCTTCGATAAATAAGCAAATCACAAAGAGAAAGACAAAAATGTTGAGTAGACAACAATTCAAAACTCACAAGAGTCCACCATGTCCACTTCCTGTGAACTTATCACAGCCAATCTTATTTTTGCAACAGTCTCAACCCACTACAAACAGCCCTTCTCTGAAGCAACTGCAGTTGGTTATAAACACACACATATGCACACAAAGCATTAACAAATAAATCTGCTTAACTTCATTAAAACATTTCCCTCAAACAGAAACAGACTCCGCAGAAATTCTCAAAAGGAAGGGGTTGGGTAAGTGAGCAAAACTAAGGGTTTAGAGGAAGTTCCTTGACATGCAATCATGAAAAGGAGTAAGCACATGGCTGTGAATCCTTGTCACTTTGTGAAGCAAAAGAATACTTGGGGCTTCCTGGTGGTCCAGTGGTTAAGGACACTGCCTTGCAGTGCAAGGGGCGCTGGTTCAATCCCTGGCCTGGGAAGATCCCAAGTGCCGCGGAGTGGCTGGACCGATGTGTCCAATTACCGAGCCGGAGCTCTGGAGTGCATGTGCCCAGAGCCCCAGTGCTCTGCAACAACAGAGGCCACCACGATGGGAGGCCCACACGGGTCAAAGAACAAAGATGGATGAAAAAATAGATAAATGAAAGACCAACAGAAGTGGCCTGCCTGCCCCCCCCTCCCCAACCTGCCCCCTCAAAATAAACAAATAAATAAATAAAAGAATACTTGACTTAAGTGAAGATGACAAAAGCGAAATGTCTTGATGGGACATTAAACTTTATTCACAATTTTCTCCATTCAACTAGCATTGTTTGAAAGCCTCTGATATAAGAAATACCAGGTCCGAGGGCATACAGCTTAAAAAGTTAACTGTCCCTGCTTTTAACTGAAGCACAATATAGTGTGGAGCTGGACAAATGTAACCAGAAGACACCTAAATAAGTTCAGCACTGTACAGATTTTAGGTATCATGAAGCTCTCAGGGTCTCCAAATCAATTCTTCTCATGACTGAAAGAGTTACTAAAATCTGTTAGTAATTCTAAGGAGTAGAAGTTTTATTATATATGTTTGCATGTGAGGAATTACTTAGCAAAAATGTCTGCTTCGATAAATAAGCAAATCACAAAGAGAAAGACAAAAATGTTGAGTAGACAACAATTCAAAACTCACAAGAGTCCACCATGTCCACTTCCTGTGAACTTATCACAGCCAATCTTATTTTTGCAACAGTCTCAACCCACTACAAACAGCCCTTCTCTGAAGCAACTGCAGTTGGTTATAAACACACACATATGCACACAAAGCATTAACAAATAAATCTGCTTAACTTCATTAAAACATTTCCCTCAAACAGAAACAGACTCCCAGATACAAAGAACTAGAAATTCTCAAAAGGAAGGGGGTTGGGTAAGTGAGCAAAACAAGTGAAGGGGGTTAAGAGGTACAAACTATTATGTATAAAATATGTCATATAATAATGTACAGCACAGGGGAATATAGTCAATATTGTTACAAGAACTATGTATGCTGTGACATCTAAAAACTAGTATTACACACCTAAAACTAAGATTATAAGTCAACTCTACTTGAAAAAACTTTTCTTTCCTCAAATATGACATTTTCCAATGATCTGAGGAGAGTTAGAGGGAGACTCCCTCCAGAAATATATGACGACCTTGAGTTAGTGTTCAGGTGTCTGATTATGTGAAGAGCTTATAAGGATAATGCAAGATTTCCTTTGATAACTACAAAGTATTCAAACAACAAATGTGGTGAAGGCAAAGGTAACAAATGCAACAAATACTGTTTTCCAAATCCTGAAACTCAGACAGACACCTTCCCTGAAATATTAAGATGCTTAAGTTAAAAATGGGACTTACACAAGGCTGCTGCATTGCTCAAAACTATTATTTTCAATTAAAAAGAAAAAGTACAGTTTTTTTTCCCAAAATACTCAGTAGCCTGGAGATATCTCAGTAAGGAAAATTAAAAACCCATACCCATTTGCTTGTAGTGTGAAAGGGGAGTATTTGCATGCATATTTACATAAAATTATACATGCTAATTAGATGCTAATGTAAATATGAAAAAAATACTCTGAACATTGCAAACTGAAGAACCACCAGAAAAAAAAAAAAAAAAAGAAAAACATGCAAAGGCAAAAACTAGATCTGCCTGAAAACAAAATTTCTGCCACCTTGTTTATTCATGTGTAAACACCCAATATGTTCAATGCTTTGACATCTCTATTCAACTGGGGTTTGAATCAGCTATAAATACATGACCTTTAATTGTGTGATTGATTTGTCAAAATTTCTACAATATGGTACATATGGGTCTAACTTCTTATGAACAGAAATTTTCATAGTGTCCCATTTTAAGTGATAACATCCACAAGGAACCAAAACCCCTTAAAAAGAAAAAAACACTGTTCATTCACTCATTTGTCAACATATGCACACATATATCCCTAGAATGTATTTCTCACCTCCAAGCTCATATTTAGAATTTATTTTGTACCTGTGTCCACAAAAATGCTTGACAAGAGCTTTCTACAAAACCGTGTAGCTGACGAAAGACAAAGACAAGCATTGTTCTTCTATTTATATTCTACTGGTACAATCAAATCTCTCCAGGCAAAATCTAAACAGAGACAGACACCCAGTGGATTAAATGGAACCATTTCCAAGCCTTTCCTCCAGGTTTCCGTGCCCTCAAGCAATAAGCTGGCTTTTGCGTCTGGCAAACATATGCAGAGAATTAGGCCAAGTAAGACCAAAAACTTGGCCAAGTTCTTCCATGTGACCCACTATGACAGCCAACCTAAAGTTCCCAATGTCAATTCAATTCCCAAATAAAAAGTTGACTTTTTCATTAATATGTGTTAATATTTAGATATGGATATAAATAAATTCATCTCATGTTTGGATTTAAAAATGATGCATTTAAAAAAATAACACATGTACTATATTTGTATTATAGGAAGGAGTGAATATTTAGAATAAGGTGGATACTGTGGAAATGGACCTGACTGCATCATCTTATCCACACAGTCAAGGATTCAGAAGCACAAGGGAGACTGCTTTCAGTGTTTCTGCCAGGTGGAACACCTTCTAGATTGACCAGAACTGGCTATCATGATTAAATCTCTAAACTCAACTGAAGCTTCATGGCTGTAGCTGAATTCCACAATTTCTAGAGGTTCTATGAGTTGTAACATGCAGGATTGGAGATGTTCAGACATGTGACTTAAAAAGCTGAAAACAGACTTACATAAGCATATACTCATTTTCAATACATTTCACATTTTGAAGCATCTACTATACTAGGAATGATGATCAAAGACATAGACATTTATCCACTCCTTTCCCTCTCAAAGATCCTGAAACTCACGCTACCTGGAGTTTCAACCAGGTTCTCTGTTTTTTCTAAGCTATCTTCCATTTATGTCAAGTAACATGAATAATTGAGTTACTATGTCTACTAATATATTACTACATCAGAGTGACAGCTGTTTATTGCACCATTACCAAAGAGCTGTATTCTGACACAGTGCATATCAACACACATCAGTGAAGACGAAACAAATTCTCCCTGGCTAACTCATCCAAAAAAGAAAAAATTACAAGGAAGATATATGGGATTAATGTGTGTGTCTCTAAGTATGGATAAGTTTTTATCTGACATAAGGAATATACTGAAACTGTATAAATTATGTATCTTTTAATACAGTACATAAAGGATTTATGCTCCCAGAAAACTTACTCAATACATATCTTAGACATATCAACAAACCTCTTGACACCACCTTATTCATTTTTCTTTTCTTTTTTCTGGTCTATTTTTCTTTCTGAGGATGACAAACTTTCCCACTCCATCGTCTTCTCCTTGTCTTGTAAACAAGTTCAAATTACTCTTATCCTTAAAAACCACTCCTGTTCCCTGGTCACTTGCTCCTATGCACCCAATCCATCTATTCCAGAATTTCGCAGGAAGTGGGGGCATTTTTTAAATGTGTTAATATTTAGATATGGATATAAATAAATTCATCTCATGTTTGGATTTAAAAATGATGCATTTAAAAAAATAACACATGTACTATATTTGTATTATAGGAAGGAGTGAATATTTAGAATAAGGTGGATACTGTGGAAATGGACCTGACTGCATCATCTTATCCACACAGTCAAGGATTCAGAAGCACAAGGGAGACTGCTTTCAGTGTTTCTGCCAGGTGGAACACCTTCTAGATTGACCAGAACTGGCTATCATGATTAAATCTCTAAACTCAACTGAAGCTTCATGGCTGTAGCTGAATTCCACAATTTCTAGAGGTTCTATGAGTTGTAACATGCAGGATTGGAGATGTTCAGACATGTGACTTAAAAAGCTGAAAACAGACTTACATAAGCATATACTCATTTTCAATACATTTCACATTTTGAAGCATCTACTATACTAGGAATGATGATCAAAGACATAGACATTTATCCACCCCTTTTCCCCTCTCAAAGATCCTGAAACTCACGCTACCTGGAGTTTCAACCAGGTTCTCTGTTTTTTCTAAGCTATCTTCCATTTATGTCAAGTAACATGAATAATTGAGTTACTATGTCTACTAATATATTACTACATCAGAGTGACAGCTGTTTATTGCACCATTACCAAAGAGCTGTATTCTGACACAGTGCATATCAACACACATCAGTGAAGACGAAACAAATTCTCCCTGGCTAACTCATCCAAAAAAGAAAAAATTACAAGGAAGATATATGGGATTAATGTGTGTGTCTCTAAGTATGGATAAGTTTTTATCTGACATAAGGAATATACTGAAACTGTATAAATTATGTATCTTTTAATACAGTACATAAAGGATTTATGCTCCCAGAAAACTTACTCAATACATATCTTAGACATATCAACAAACCTCTTGACACCACCTTATTCATTTTTCTTTTCTTTTTTCTGGTCTATTTTTCTTTCTGAGGATGACAAACTTTCCCACTCCATCGTCTTCTCCTTGTCTTGTAAACAAGTTCAAATTACTCTTATCCTTAAAAACCACTCCTGTTCCCTGGTCACTTGCTCCTATGCACCCAATCCATCTATTCCAGAATTTCGCAGGAAGTGGGGGCATTTTTTACTAACTCATCTTCTTCACTCTTTATTCATTTCTGAATCCAGTGGATTAAGGTTTCAATTTTCACCATCCTAGTGAAAATATACTTACTGTTAAGTTACAGATCAGACATTTTGGGCTGCCCGATGGCTCAGAGGTAAAGAATCTGCCTGCAGTGCAGGAGCCGAAGAAAATGTAAGTTCGATCCCTGAGTTAGGAAGATGCCCTGGAGAAGGAAATGGCAACCCACTCCAGTATTCATGCCTAGAAAAAGAATCACTTAGACAGAGGAGCCTAGCAGGTTATAGAGTCCATGGGTCTCAAAGAGCTGGACATGACTGAGTGACAAGCATAAGCATGAATGGACACTTTTAATCCCTGACCTGGTTTAACAGCACTGTTCAATTCAGTCACGTTGATGGTCCCCACATATTTTTTTACGCATTTTAGTGATGCTCATTATCACTAAGGAAATACAAAGTTAAGTCACAATAAGACACTACTGCAATAGAACAGTCAATACTTTAAGAAGACTGAAGATATTAAGTGCTGATGAGCCACTGGCAAATTCATTCATTGCTCAGAGGAATACAAAATGGCACAATTACTTTGGAAAACAGACAGTTTCTTTTAAATTAAACAGTTGTTTATACAGGGCCTAGCCATCACAGTCCAACCTTGGAGAACCACAAAAAGAAATATTTGCACATATTTATCATGTGCACCCTTAAAATTCTGTGTTCTCTTGAGCATTTCCCTGTCCAGCAGCCACTTGGATTTGAAAAAAAAAAAAGGAAGATATATGGGATTAATGTGTGTGTCTCTAAGTATGGATAAGTTTTTATCTGACATAAGGAATATACTGAAACTGTATAAATTATGTATCTTTTAATACAGTACATAAAGGATTTATGCTCCCAGAAAACTTACTCAATACATATCTTAGACATATCAACAAACCTCTTGACACCACCTTATTCATTTTTCTTTTCTTTTTTCTGGTCTATTTTTCTTTCTGAGGATGACAAACTTTCCCACTCCATCGTCTTCTCCTTGTCTTGTAAACAAGTTCAAATTACTCTTATCCTTAAAAACCACTCCTGTTCCCTGGTCACTTGCTCCTATGCACCCAATCCATCTATTCCAGAATTTCGCAGGAAGTGGGGGCATTTTTTACTAACTCATCTTCTTCACTCTTTATTCATTTCTGAATCCAGTGGATTAAGGTTTCAATTTTCACCATCCTAGTGAAAATATACTTACTGTTAAGTTACAGATCAGACATTTTTGGGCTGCCCCGATGGCTCAGAGGTAAAGAATCTGCCTGCAGTGCAGGAGCCGAAGAAAATGTAAGTTCGATCCCTGAGTTAGGAAGATGCCCTGGAGAAGGAAATGGCAACCCACTCCAGTATTCATGCCTAGAAAAAGAATCACTTAGACAGAGGAGCCTAGCAGGTTATAGAGTCCATGGGTCTCAAAGAGCTGGACATGACTGAGTGACAAGCATAAGCATGAATGGACACTTTTAATCCCTGACCTGGTTTAACAGCACTGTTCAATTCAGTCACGTTGATGGTCCCCACATATTTTTTTACGCATTTTAGTGATGCTCATTATCACTAAGGAAATACAAAGTTAAGTCACAATAAGACACTACTGCAATAGAACAGTCAATACTTTAAGAAGACTGAAGATATTAAGTGCTGATGAGCCACTGGCAAATTCATTCATTGCTCAGAGGAATACAAAATGGCACAATTACTTTGGAAAACAGACAGTTTCTTTTAAATTAAACAGTTGTTTATACAGGGCCTAGCCATCACAGTCCAACCTTGGAGAACCACAAAAAGAAATATTTGCACATATTTATCATGTCCTGCACCCCTTTCTTAAAATTCTGTGTTCTCTTGAGCATTTCCCCCTGTCCAGAACAGCCCACTTGGATTTGCCTCATTCCTCTCCATTCTTGTTTCTGCAGTATTGTAGATGCTAATGAGGACAGCAGGAGATCACACCAGTAAGTCCTCAAGGAAATCGATGCTGAATATTCATTGGAAAGACTGATACTGAAGCTCCAATACTTTGACCACCTGATGAGAAGAGCTGACACACTGGAAAAGACTCTGATGCTGGGAAAGACTGAGGGTAGGAGGAGAGGGAGGAGACAGAGGATGAAGTAGTTGGATGGCACCTCCGACTCAATGGACATGAGTCTGATCAAACTCCAGGGAACAGTGAAAGACAGGGAAGGCTGGAGTGCTTCAGTGCATGAGATCACAAAGAATTGGGCATGACTTAGTAACTGAACAACAACAATAAGACGACTTTTGAAGCCAGATTATCTTCACTCAAATCTCAGTTTTCTTATTTACTGATGGTGAGATTTGGGGATAATTCATTCCATTCCTCTGTCCCTAGCAATTCAATCCATCCTTCTGTCACTATCTTCCCATCTATGAACTAGAAATCATATACTAGCATTACTCCACACTTGTTCAGGAGGTGGAAACTGGCATGGATTTTGTTGTTCTGAGTAACTGGGTAGACACTGAGTCCCTGGGTCTCGGAACGGAACTTCTAAGTCCTGCTCCACAACCTCTAAGTCTGACCTCCAAGGTATATCCCTGCACCCTATCCTGCCTCTTCTAGCTGCAATGAGTTTTACCATACCCATTATTTTCCAACCTAAGGAAATACAAAGTTAAGTCACAATAAGACACTACTGCAATAGAACAGTCAATACTTTAAGAAGACTGAAGATATTAAGTGCTGATGAGCCACTGGCAAATTCATTCATTGCTCAGAGGAATACAAAATGGCACAATTACTTTGGAAAACAGACAGTTTCTTTTAAATTAAACAGTTGTTTATACAGGGCCTAGCCATCACAGTCCAACCTTGGAGAACCACAAAAAGAAATATTTGCACATATTTATCATGTCCTGCACCCCTTTCTTAAAATTCTGTGTTCTCTTGAGCATTTCCCCCTGTCCAGAACAGCCCACTTGGATTTGCCTCATTCCTCTCCATTCTTGTTTCTGCAGTATTGTAGATGCTAATGAGGACAGCAGGAGATCACACCAGTAAGTCCTCAAGGAAATCGATGCTGAATATTCATTGGAAAGACTGATACTGAAGCTCCAATACTTTGACCACCTGATGAGAAGAGCTGACACACTGGAAAAGACTCTGATGCTGGGAAAGACTGAGGGTAGGAGGAGAGGGAGGAGACAGAGGATGAAGTAGTTGGATGGCACCTCTGACTCAATGGACATGAGTCTGATCAAACTCCAGGGAACAGTGAAAGACAGGGAAGGCTGGAGTGCTTCAGTGCATGAGATCACAAAGAATTGGGCATGACTTAGTAACTGAACAACAACAATAAGACGACTTTTGAAGCCAGATTATCTTCACTCAAATCTCAGTTTTCTTATTTACTGATGGTGAGATTTGGGGATAATTCATTCCATTCCTCTGTCCCTAGCAATTCAATCCATCCTTCTGTCACTATCTTCCCATCTATGAACTAGAAATCATATACTAGCATTACTCCACACTTGTTCAGGAGGTGGAAACTGGCATGGATTTTGTTGTTCTGAGTAACTGGGTAGACACTGAGTCCCTGGGTCTCGGAAACGGGAACTTCTAAGTCCTGCTCCACAACCTCTAAGTCTGACCTCCAAGGTATATCCCTGCACCCTATCCAGGGGTAGATGCTTTATTTCTATTTAATATATCATCTTCTAGCTGCAATGAGTTTTCACCAGTACCCTGAGGACAAGAGCCTGTTGCTCTTTACTATGCTGCTTCAGGTTTTTATTTCCTGGAAGATGGATGACATGATGAGACTTCTTGCCGTTCCCCAATCTGGAGCAGGTCCACTCTCCCAGGACTGTTCACGAAAATGACTTCTCTAGATGAATGACTTATCTTTTTCATGAATACTCCATGACTGCATAGAAGACCCTGGAATGGCTGCAAAGTCTCATCATACCTGCTGTCCTCAGGAGTTTTATCTTCTATTGGCATCCCACAGTTGGCTTTTGGCAATTTGGTTAAACATTTTAGTTGAATTTTTATCACCATCCTTACACATCTGCCTCTGATAAGCAACAAGTGAATGCATCTCATTTCTCCTTGGAGGAATCTGTTGTTCTTTAGATTTTAGTTTTAGTTCATTTTGAGGGAAAGTTTTCTCTCCCATGGGTTCAAGAAAAGTTGTATGTTTCCCAGTTTTCTACCATTTTATTGTTGTAAAGGTAGGAACTTGTTCTTTTCACCTTTCTACATCCTAAAAAAAAACCCTCAAACATCATTTTCCAACCTAGGCCCCAAAATATTTCTCTAAGAAAATTTTAAAGGAAACAAATATTTTCAACCAGTGGTACTAGAACAACTGGCTAATTCTTTGAGGTGAGGGAGACAGAACCTCATGTTCTACATAAAAATATATTCTAGATTACCACAGATCTAAACAGAAAAATGAAGCTAGAAACTTCATAGAGAACAGATGGCAATTAGAGAAAAATTTGTGAAATAGACTTTATCACAATTAAAATGTTTGCTCTTAGAAAAATGTTGGGAAAATAAATAGATAAAGCTACTGGCTGGAAGAAAATGTTTGCTGGAAGAAGTCATATGTGACAAAGGACTTCTATCTAACTGCTACAATTCAATAGTAAAAAGACAATTCAATTTAACAGGCAAAAATACTTGAATAGGCATTTCACAAAAGAATATACATGAGAAGCCAATAAGCACGTGAAACAGTGCTCACCGCCATTAGTCATTATGGAAATGCAAATGAAAACCACACAAGACATCACTATACATCCACTCGAATGGCTAAAATTTAAAAGACGGACAACAACAAATGTCAACAAGGATGTGAGATAAACAGAATTCTCTTTTATTCCTGACGGCAGAGCAAAACGGTACCAGCAGAGTTTCCGTCTAACTGGTTAAGTCACAGGGATTGCCTATTTTCCTCAAGTTCATGACTTTGCCTGAACTCCGTGGCTAATGAGAATTCATTCTAAGACAGCTTTCTGGGATTAGAGTGTTGCAGTGGTTATCAGTCAGATGGAGAATTTCAAGCTAAGCCTCAGTTCAAGCATTTACAGATTTATAACTCATTAGATCCTGCCCACACCTCATCTGAAATCATGTTAGCAAGATTCATGTTAAAGTACATTTAGAGTTAGCTGGGTTGTAACTCAGTCCTCAGGCCATCCTAGACAGCACATAACAAGATTTTTCTATTTCAAGTTTCCTTTGAAAGTAAAGAATCAATGAGTTATTTCAAGGAAGCTCCAGATAGTGCCAAGGTTCCAAAATGAAGGTACCTTGGTCGTCTGTCCAATATACAGCTTTATGGATAATTACACACGTACAATCTCACCTGAGAACATGAGTAAAGAGATTTTTTTACAATAAATTTTTGTTATGAAAGAACAAAATCTAAAAGATAAAAGAATATCTGATGAAACATAGAATACAACATATATTCGTTTTATAATATAAATGATTACTTAAAGGTTTAAGTAACTGATTGCCCAGCCATCTGTTATAATCTAGATTTTAAAGTGCTCTATGCTGGGTAACATTGCAAATATCTAAATTAGACTGAAGGAATTTCTTGAACTACGGCAAACATAATTCAGGCATAAAAGCCAAATGTGATTGAGATAATCTGGAATGACACATATGTATAAGTAACCACTGACTCCCAGAACACACTCAAATATAAACAATTCATATTAATAAATTGCGTAATCATGTTATACCTATCATATGAGCAGAAATGCTATTAGCCAGCAGGGCACAATATTTCAATTTAGTTCAGCATACAGGAAAGGAATGGAATAGTCTAGACTTCTCTTTTAATACTGGGTGATGTTAATGATACCTCGGTAGAAAGAGTGACAGTTTCATACTTCTGATCGGCAATTATTCAGAGATCTGTAGACACATATTTGTTACATGAACTCTCTTATGTTATCAAATTTGAGACTCAGAGAAGCAGCACGATATGATCTCTGTGAAGCTCCAAATTTAAAGAAGCTAAACAAGTAACAATTTTAAAAGACCTCTCAGCTCAGCCTACAATTTGAGTCCTTATTGCCTTTTATTCATGGTCACTGCCAAGGCTTACCCTCCATTAGGAGGATTTGCCCCAGCCTCATCTGTTTACGCCAATCTGGTTTTTATCTAAAATGAAGAGGAGTCGCTTGTAAAGCAGTAAATTTATGTATACATAAAAAAAAAAAAAAGGAGTATGAGCAAATAGTTCAGAATTAAAAGGAAAAAAAGAAAGACTTTTTTCTTCCCCTTGGACAGACTAGTAATCCCATGAACTATCTTTTATGGCTCTAAGAGAAGTACAATGACTACATGTAGAATATTATCATCAATCTAAGTTTTAATCATGCAGAATCCTTAGAAATTCCAGAAGATGACAAGTGGGCCAACTATTTAGAATAAACATTTGGTTTTAAGGATCGAGACACTGTCTCTATTTCTTGCTTCCTCATGTGATTTTGCCCAGGAAGAAGGACTTTTACGGACTGGATGTTAAAAATAGGTAAGTGACTATATGACAACACTAATTGCCTCATTTTCCCACTTCCACCTTGAGAATCAGCTGGCTCTGAGTCCTGAGGAACCGGCACACAGTGAAAGACAAAGAACACTGTCGCTCAGGTGCTTTGTACAGACCCACTGGGTGCCCCAACCCTCATCATTAGCAACCATTAACTCGTCAGAATGACCAATAGTTTGGTCCGGCTCTACATCAATTCAGACCCTTGGTCGGGATGCCAAACAGGACTGGAGCCCACAAGCTGTGAGGACAAACTGACAGTCCCTGACAGCTTCTGCCTGCGCCAGGATCTGAACCAAGGTGCAGGGCAAAACTCCCATCTGCTGCCCATCTGCCATTCTGCTCCTATCAAAAAAGGTTATACCACGAACCATAGACAGATGGGCACTGCAAAGATCTGTTAGGGGAAAAAAGAGGGGTCTGAGACGATTAGAATAATGACCTTTGATTCAACATAGAAATCCCAGAATAATGAAACTCATGCATAATTTCAAGGTCTTTTGTCTAAAATGGATATTGTATCTTTTGCCAGTATTAAAAATGATAAATAAAATGATGTTTGTATTCTATGTATTAAATATATCACACATTAATAGATACCTTAGAAGCAAATATGAGTTAGGAATATATATATCATGTATGTATATATGTGTACATATAGAGAGAAAATTTCTTCACTCAAAGCCATTTTTCTCTATGATGTATCAGTGAAGTTTAGCATGTTGTTATTAAAGAAAACAGGAATCTTATAGAGGTTTTTGGTAGTATGCATTTTCATCAAAAGCCTACTTTGTATAAACAGGAAACTGGGATAAGTTGGCTCATGTATTAAACAAAAGACTTAAGACATAAGGGAATAGTAAGTTCCGGAGCAAAAGCTGAGAGTGTGTTATGTTTCCACTGTAAAAATGATTTCTGAAAGGCAAATAAATACCTCAGATAAAAGGCAGTCATTCCATTCACTCAACATACAATGTGCAGCTACCATGTGCCAGGCAAAGTATTAGATGCGGGGGACAGAAGAGTAAGACACAGACGGGCTTTGTCTCCAAGAAGCTTGTGGTTTCAGAGAGAGGGACACATAAACTGCTCTTCATATACTAGAGTGAAATAGTATGGTGGAGAAAAGATATAGAATCCTGCGGTTAATCTTAGGGGGTGAAATGGTCATATAAATTGTTTGGAAAAAATGAGTTCATATATGTTGTATGTTTTACTATCACACGCATTTAGTAAATATGCAAAATGAAATTCTTCTTTATAATTTGTACAGAAGAATCAAATATGGACAATCTATGTTTTGGAAAAGGGAAGCAGTCTTTCAAAAATGTTAAAATCTCTTAGTGTAATGCCTTTGCTGCCCAGGATCCCGTGAGGACAAACTGACAGTCCCTGACAGCTTCTGCCTGCGCCAGGATCTGAACCAAGGTGCAGGGCAAAACTCCCATCTGCTGCCCATCTGCCATTCTGCTCCTATCAAAAAAGGTTATACCACGAACCATAGACAGATGGGCACTGCAAAGATCTGTTAGGGGAAAAAAGAGGGGTCTGAGACGATTAGAATAATGACCTTTGATTCAACATAGAAATCCCAGAATAATGAAACTCATGCATAATTTCAAGGTCTTTTGTCTAAAATGGATATTGTATCTTTTGCCAGTATTAAAAATGATAAATAAAATGATGTTTGTATTCTATGTATTAAATATATCACACATTAATAGATACCTTAGAAGCAAATATGAGTTAGGAATATATATATCATGTATGTATATATGTGTACATATAGAGAGAAAATTTCTTCACTCAAAGCCATTTTCTCTATGATGTATCAGTGAAGTTTAGCATGTTGTTATTAAAGAAAACAGGAATCTTATAGAGGTTTTTGGTAGTATGCATTTTCATCAAAAGCCTACTTTGTATAAACAGGAAACTGGGATAAGTTGGCTCATGTATTAAACAAAAGACTTAAGACATAAGGGAATAGTAAGTTCCGGAGCAAAAGCTGAGAGTGTGTTATGTTTCCACTGTAAAAATGATTTCTGAAAGGCAAATAAATACCTCAGATAAAAGGCAGTCATTCCATTCACTCAACATACAATGTGCAGCTACCATGTGCCAGGCAAAGTATTAGATGCGGGGCACAGAAGAGTAAGACACAGACGGGCTTTGTCTCCAAGAAGCTTGTGGTTTCAGAGAGAGGGACACATAAACTGCTCTTCATATACTAGAGTGAAATAGTATGGTGGAGAAAAGATATAGAATCCTGCGGTTAATCTTAGGGGGTGAAATGGTCATATAAATTGTTTGGAAAAAATGAGTTCATATATGTTGTATGTTTTACTATCACACGCATTTAGTAAATATGCAAAATGAAATTCTTCTTTATAATTTGTACAGAAGAATCAAATATGGACAATCTATGTTTTGGAAAAGGGAAGCAGTCTTTCAAAAATGTTAAAATCTCTTAGTGTAATGTTTATCATCTTGTGATCATTTTTTTCTCTTTGTCACAAAGTATCTTCTACGAGTTGACATGAAAAAAAGAGATTTCATAGACAAACTGATGTATTCCAAACAATTTATAATGAGTCTATATAATATGAAAAAAGCAAACCATATCCTCAAAAAGACTGACTACAAGGAAGAGCTAGGTATTTTATTTATAATAACCCCCCAAAAGAAGTCAAATGAGCAGAGAGAAAAGAGATATTGAACTGAGGTATATGGATAAAACTGAGTACTCCTCAACCATGGAAATGAAAAATCTCCTGATATACACAATACCTATGGACCTCAAAATAGTATAGATGGTTCTACTTGTATAAAGCTTAACAACAGGCAACTAACATGTGATAACAAAGGTCAACTGTGATCAACTCCATCTGGGGGCTAAAAGACACTGGCAGGAAAATGAATGAAAGAGGTTTAAGGGATGACAGGAGTGTTTGCTATCTTGATCTGGGTTACATATTTTAAAATGCATTTGTGAAAGCCACTGAGCTTTCCACAAGATTTGTGCATTTTACTGGATGCAAATTACATCTCAGTTTTTAAAGTGTATATCAGTGGCGTAATCTGATACAATAGAGGTTAATCAGGTAAATTTTTAAAATTCTGGTTGCCATATAACCAAATGTCTAACTAAATAACGCATTTCACAAATATTATAAATTCATAAAATTGCTTGTTTTATACCCACAGTTTTAAGGAGCAAAGACAAATAAATGCATGAAAAGTGTCCATAAAGGAATTCTTTCACCTAAACTCCAGTGTACCACCTACCTTCTGGTTTTAAAAGGGTTCAAGACACAGACTTGCTGGTTTGCAGAGAGGACACATAAACTGCTCTTCATATACTAGAGTGAAATAGTATGGTGGAGAAAAGATATAGAATCCTGCGGTTAATCTTAGGGGGTGAAATGGTCATATAAATTGTTTGGAAAAAATGAGTTCATATATGTTGTATGTTTTACTATCACACGCATTTAGTAAATATGCAAAATGAAATTCTTCTTTATAATTTGTACAGAAGAATCAAATATGGACAATCTATGTTTTGGAAAAGGGAAGCAGTCTTTCAAAAATGTTAAAATCTCTTAGTGTAATGTTTATCATCTTGTGATCATTTTTTTCTCTTTGTCACAAAGTATCTTCTACGAGTTGACATGAAAAAAAGAGATTTCATAGACAAACTGATGTATTCCAAACAATTTATAATGAGTCTATATAATATGAAAAATGCAAACCATATCCTCAAAAAGACTGACTACAAGGAAGAGCTAGGTATTTTTATTTATAATAACCCCCAAATGAAATCAAATGAGCAGAGAGAAAAGAGATATTGAACTGAGGTATATGGATAAAACTGAGTACTCCTCAACCATGGAAATGAAAAATCTCCTGATATACACAATACCTATGGACCTCAAAATAGTATAGATGGTTCTACTTGTATAAAGCTTAACAACAGGCAACTAACATGTGATAACAAAGGTCAACTGTGATCAACTCCATCTGGGGGCTAAAAGACACTGGCAGGAAAATGAATGAAAGAGGTTTAAGGGATGACAGGAGTGTTTGCTATCTTGATCTGGGTTACATATTTTAAAATGCATTTGTGAAAGCCACTGAGCTTTCCACAAGATTTGTGCATTTTACTGGATGCAAATTACATCTCAGTTTTTAAAGTGTATATCAGTGGCGTAATCTGATACAATAGAGGTTAATCAGGTAAATTTTTAAAATTCTGGTTGCCATATAACCAAATGTCTAACTAAATAACGCATTTCACAAATATTATAAATTCATAAAATTGCTTGTTTTATACCCACAGTTTTAAGGAGCAAAGACAAATAAATGCATGAAAAGTGTCCATAAAGGAATTCTTTCACCTAAACTCCAGTGTACCACCTACCTTCTGAGCCCTATTTAAACAACCTGACCCAATTCAGAGACAGAAGGGTTTCTTTAGTATATGGGAAATCTTATGTGTTATCACATGTCCATATTTCCTTTATTTTTTAAAATTCATTAGCACATAAAATGCCCTTGCTGCCCTCGTTCTTCCTTTCCTTAAGTAAATATATACACACAATACACACAATTCACATTAGTCTCTGATTTCAAAAAGTGGAAAAAAACAAGTCCTGTACTATTTCCAAAATGCACATCATTCAGGAATAATAACTTGTCATTTGATTTTTATATATTATTATATAAGCTCACCTTCATATAAAAAAAATTGTCCCTGACCTATTATACCCTTTTCACCCCACAGGAAATATGGTCACCAATATTAATTCTTAACCTCTAACTTAAACATATCTAAATCATACAAAGAATTGGTCCTAAAGGGGTTTAACAATATCTAAGGATTAGTTGTGTATTAGAGAAATAATACCACTTTAATTTATATACAGCTTGATACTGACAAATCTAAGCACTTCACATATATAATCAATTTTATCTTTAATAATCCAGTGTTGGAGGAAAATACTAATGTCCTCTACGTCCTTGAAATAACAGTATATGCAAAGAACCACTGGAAGGTATAATCTAAAATATACCTGCAGCTATCATATTAAATTATTTGTTGTGTGTGTATGTGTGTGTGTGTGTAACAGATACAATTTGACCATCACTTCAGCTCTACTCCCGAGAACTTACACATGAAAAGAACTGTGTCACAATGGTTTGGTTAATTTTAAAAGAAAGATCCTATATCATGATATAATTGCTTTTCTGGGAAACAATATGAATTCTGATTCTATGCTGGTGGTAAGCTCCCCACTGCCCATTCCTCATGCTAATTACAACTGAAAATGTTAAATTTTACACACACACACACACACACATACCAGAAAAACGTGAAAAACTGGCTGACTATGAAAGAGTAAAAACTTGGAAAAGTGACCTGCATAGTGATGTTTTCCATTTGCTTTGGTGTTTTTTCCTTTCTTGTGCAGTACTACCGACCCCAAGGGTAGACCCCAACCGTGCAGCAGTGAGCAGTGGCAGCTGCACGAGACAATAAATCCTGTTTTTCCAGCAAAGTGAACCAGAAGTAAGAATTCCTGCAGACCAGAGTTTGGGGAGAATCCCAGAGATGAGGAAGTGAATAAAGGACCCCTTAATTCTATGAATCAACACATATCACCTTAATTCCTGACGTAAGGATGCATGACACAGTCTCAAATGAGAGTATCTACGACTTGGGGAGCTGAACAGAGATTTAAGCCTTCTGTACAAGCTTCATTCTAATCTTCACAGAACTAAGCTGAGATCCGAACCACCTGCAAAGGAAGGTTGGACACAACTTAGTGTAAATCTAAGCAGCTTAATTGCCTGCTAAAATCATCATCATTCAGCAGATGGTTATAATAGGAATAATACAATAGACTCTACATAACAGAATCGTCACAATATCCAGAATACAATCCAGAACTACTCAGCATATAAACAACCAGAAACATGTCTTTTCTTTAGGGTAAAAGACCAAAAAAAAAAAAAAAAGAGAGAGAGAGAAAGGTATCTATGTGATGGAACTATCAGGGACATTTTAAGCAGCTATTATAACTAAGCTGCATGTGTAAAGGAAAATGCTCTTGAAATAATGAGCATAAATTCTCAGAGAAAAATAATTTAAGAAAATAAATTTTTGGAAGTGAAAATTTCAGTACCTAAAGGAAAAACTTACTGGGGGAACTCAATAGTAGTATAGAGATAATGCAAGAAAGAAGCAAGTACTCTGAGATACATCAATAGAAATTATTCAATCTGAAGGATGAAGAAAGGATGAAATAGTTGAAAAGAGCCTCAGAGACTTATGGGACATCCAAAAATCTAAGATAGGTAATTGAAAAACCAGAAGGGGAAGGAAAAAAATTAAGATATTTTTATTTTTAAGTGAAAATTGTATACATTTAAGGTGTGCAAGATGATGACTTGATACACGCATATATAATAAAATGATTACTACTTCAGTTCAGTTCAGTCTGACTCTTTGCAGCCCCATGGACTGAGGCACGCCACACTTCCCTGTGCTTCACTATCTCCAGGGCCTGCTCAGACTCACATCCATTGACTCAGGGACACCATCCAACCATCTCATGCCCTGTTGTCTCCTTCTCCTTCTGCCTTCTATTTTTCCTAGCATCAGGGTTTTTTCCAATGAGTCATCCCTTCACATCATGTGGCCAAAGTACTGGAGATCCAGCTTCAGCATCAGTCCTTCCAATGAATATTCAGGGTTGATTTCCTTTAGGATTGACTGGTTTGATCTCCTTGCCGTCCAAGGGACTCTCAAGAGTCTTCTCCAGCACCACCATTGAAAGGCATCAATTCTTTGGTGCCAAGTTGCTACAAATTGGTAACATTCATTATATGGTACATTACATCTTGACCTACTCATCTTACAAAATTCCAATTTTGTACACTCTAATGTCTACCTCCTCTCCACCCACTGCTGGAACCAACATTCTACTCTCTGCTTCTATGTACTCAACTTGTTAAGATTTCACATTCAAATGAAATGATGCAGATTTGGAGAAAAAAAAATCTTTTTGAATAAATAAGGCCTGAAAGTTTTCCAAATTTAGTCAAGTACATAAATTTACAGGTTCAAGGAACTCAACAATTTATAAGCACAAAAGAAACTCCACCAAGACACATCATAAAACATTAAATGGATGAACAAACATAAAAATTACAACAGCTAGATATATATGGCCCCTTATACACAGAGGATTGGGTAGAAATACTGGAGAGTTTTCATCTGAAACTATGGAGGCATGATGGCAAAACAACATCTTAATAGGCTGGGGGAAAAAAACCTGTCAACCTAGAATTCTGTATCTAGTGAAAATGTTCCACAGAACTGAAAGTGAAATAAATGATTTTCAGATAAATGGAAAAATAGGATAATCCATCACCAGAAGACATATGTGAGAGATGTATGCTAATGGAAGTTCTCCAGACTGAAGAAAAATGGTACCAGAGGGAACCACGGATCTTCAGGAATGAAGAAATAGCAACAGAAATGATAAATTCTTGGATAATGTAAGACTGTTTTTCTTTCTAAAGGTCTTAAAAACTACACTTAACTATTTAAAACAAAAATTATTTTATTAGCTGGTGGGGTTTTTGATGAACATAGACATATACATGAAAGCTGTAACATAAGGATTAGTGGAGGTTAATTTATACTGCTACAATTTTTCTATACTTTATGTGAAGTGGTACTGTATTATTAAAGAAACTGTGAAATATTTGATACACATAAACTAATTCCTAAAGAAAACTTTTTTAAAACACAAAGAATTTTAGGCAAAATACATAATTAGAAAAATTTAAATGAAATATGCAAAGATAACCCAGTAACTTAAAAGATAGAAGGAAGGAAGTGAGGATCAAAAATTGAGAGAAAAATAAAATAATTCAACAATGAACTTAAAATCAACCATGGTCTAAAGACTAAATGGCACAGACTTGCAGAGTGGATATAGAAGCCACTGAACACTGGTTACAAGAGAGACACCTCTAATGTAAAGAAAAAAGTTTGCATTAATGCATCAAAAATATATATTCCATTTAGGTAGTAAAGATGAAATGCACCTTTAACATCAAATAACAGAAGTTTTTAAGACAAAAAATATTTCCAGAGATTAAAAGGAACACTTCAAATAATAGGGAAAACTCACCAGGAAAACAATTATGAATGTCAACGTACCTAATTAACAGATACTAAAAATATATAAAACAAATATTGCCAGCAAGAAGGGAAGAAGAGGTCACTCTACACTCTTGATAAGAGATTTTAATATTTTTCCTTCAGTAATACATAGGGAGACTAGATTCCTTCTCTCAAAAGAAAATCAAAGACATAGAAGATCTCAAAGACACAGCTAACTACTTTGATCCGAATGACATGCACATGGCACATTCATCAAAAAAGGTCACATTCGGGCTTCCCTGGTGGTCCAGTGGGTAAGGACACCGCCTTGCAGTGCAAGGGGCACGGGTTCGATCCCTGGCCTGGAAAGATCCCATGTGCTGTGGAGTGGCTGGACCAGTGTGTCCAATTACTGAGCCGGAGCTCTGGAGCGCATGCACCCAGATCCACAGAAATGATAAATTCTTGGATAATGTAAGACTGTTTTTCTTTCTAAAGGTCTTAAAAACTACACTTAACTATTTAAAACAAAAATTATTTTATTAGCTGGTGGGGTTTTTGATGAACATAGACATATACATGAAAGCTGTAACATAAGGATTAGTGGAGGTTAATTTATACTGCTACAATTTTTCTATACTTTATGTGAAGTGGTACTGTATTATTAAAGAAACTGTGAAATATTTGATACACATAAACTAATTCCTAAAGAAAACTTTTTTAAAACACAAAGAATTTTAGGCAAAATACATAATTAGAAAAATTTAAATGAAATATGCAAAGATAACCCAGTAACTTAAAAGATAGAAGGAAGGAAGTGAGGATCAAAAATTGAGAGAAAAATAAAATAATTCAACAATGAACTTAAAATCAACCATGGTCTAAAGACTAAATGGCACAGACTTGCAGAGTGGATATAGAAGCCACTGAACACTGGTTACAAGAGAGACACCTCTAATGTAAAGAAAAAAGTTTGCATTAATGCATCAAAAATATATATTCCATTTAGGTAGTAAAGATGAAATGCACCTTTAACATCAAATAACAGAAGTTTTTTAAGACAAAAAGTATTTCCAGAGATTAAAAGGAACACTTCAAATAATAGGGAAAACTCACCAGGAAAACAATTATGAATGTCAACGTACCTAATTAACAGATACTAAAAATATATAAAACAAATATTGCCAGCAAGAAGGGAAGAAGAGGTCACTCTACACTCTTGATAAGAGATTTTAATATTTTTCCTTCAGTAATACATAGGGAGACTAGATTCCTTCTCTCAAAAGAAAATCAAAGACATAGAAGATCTCAAAGACACAGCTAACTACTTTGATCCGAATGACATGCACATGGCACATTCATCAAAAAAGGTCACATTCGGGCTTCCCTGGTGGTCCAGTGGGTAAGGACACCGCCTTGCAGTGCAAGGGGCACGGGTTCGATCCCTGGCCTGGAAAGATCCCATGTGCTGTGGAGTGGCTGGACCGATGTGTCCAATTACTGAGCCGGAGCTCTGGAGCGCATGCACCCAGATCCAGTGCTCTGCAACGACAGAGGCCACTGCAATGGGAGGCCCACACAGGCCAAAGAACAAAGATGGATGAAAAATGGACAAATGAAAGACAAATAGAACTGGCCCGCCTGCTCCCCTCCTTCCCCACCCCACTCCCACCAAAATAAATAAATAAATAAATCTTTAAAAAAGGCCGCATTCTGGTTAATTAACAAAGTCCCAATATTAGAAATAATCATCATCAGGCATAGTATATTCTCTGACCATAATGTAGTTAAATCAGAAAGCATTAATGATATCTAGAAAAACACTAGATACCAATAAGTTAAAAAACATTTCAAAATAATTTATGGATAAAAGAAAAATCCATGATATAATTATAAATTACTCTAAATTGCACAACAAAAATGTAATATACTAGAAGTGGTGAAGTAGAGTTAAAGATTAGAGACAAACTCATAACTTTAAGTGCTTATATTACAAATAAAATAATGACCTAAAATTCCACCATAAAAGACTGAGAATATAAACAATAAACCTGAAAAAAAGAAAAAAAAAAATAGAGTAAAAAACAGAAATGAATAAAAGATAAAACAGACAGCCAAAATCTAATAGCTGGTTATTTGAAAAGATCAACAAAACCAACAAAGCTCTACCTGGGATATTCAAGAAAATGAGGAGACACAAATCAACAACATCAGGAATAAAAGTCATGCCGATTCAAGAGTATTTAAAAGGATCAGATAATGCAACATCATGATACGAAAGTTATGTCATAACTACATGCAATTGACAAGTTTCTGAAATAATATCACTTAGCAAAATTGGTAAAGGCAAAGAGAAATCTGAAATAGATATATAAAATTAAATTACCAAATATGTTTACTAAAGAAAATTCCAGGTCAAAATTGTTTGTACTAGAGAATTCTGGCAAGCTTTCAAGTGACTAATCTCGCATAAATATTTTCAGATAATAAAGAAGTTGGAATCACTGTCCAATTTTGTTTTACAAGGCCAACTTAACACTAATATCCAAGTCTAAAAAGATATGGTAAAGAAAGAAAATATTTCAGAGGGCTTCCCTTGTGGTCCAGTAGGTAAGGACACCACCTTTCAGTGCAAGGGGTACCAGTTTGATCCCTGGCCTGGGAAGATCCCACATGCTGCAGAGTGACTGGACTGATGTGTCCAACTACTGAGCCAGAGTTCTGGAATGCATGCACCCAAAGATGGATGAAAAAATGAATAAATGAAAGACCAATAGAAGTGGCCAAAAAAAATGTTAAAAAAAAAGAAAATATTTCAATATCCCTCATGTAAATGTAAAGATCCTTAACAAAATGATATCAAATGTAATTTAATCATATACAACTGACAACCTTTGAACAAGGCAAAGGTTAGGAATACTGAACCTCCTCAATCGTCAAAAATCTACACACAGCTTTATAATCAGCCTTCTGTATTAAAATTCTGCTTTCAACCAACCCAAATCACATAGTACTATAGTACCTATTTATTGAAAAACAAAATCGATGTATCAGTGAACCTGTACAGTTTAAATCTGTGAGGTTCAAGAGCAAACTGTGTTATATATAAATCTCAAAACCAAAGAAGCATTTCCTAGGTTGGTTTAACAAGCAGAAATCAGTATAATTCAAATAATAAAGAAGAAAAATCATTTTGTAACAAATGCAAAGTAAGAGCATTTAACAAAATGCAACAATGATTTTTAAAAAAAGGAAATTAGGAACAGTAGGAACTTCATTCAACTGATAAAGGGTATCTAGGAGAAACCAACAGACATGCCGATTCAAGAGTATTTAAAAGGATCAGATAATGCAACATCATGATACGAAAGTTATGTCATAACTACATGCAATTGACAAGTTTCTGAAATAATATCACTTAGCAAAATTGGTAAAGGCAAAGAGAAATCTGAAATAGATATATAAAATTAAATTACCAAATATGTTTACTAAAGAAAATTCCAGGTCAAAATTGTTTGTACTAGAGAATTCTGGCAAGCTTTCAAGTGACTAATCTCGCATAAATATTTTCAGATAATAAAGAAGTTGGAATCACTGTCCAATTTTGTTTTACAAGGCCAACTTAACACTAATATCCAAGTCTAAAAAGATATGGTAAAGAAAGAAAATATTTCAGAGGGCTTCCCTTGTGGTCCAGTAGGTAAGGACACCACCTTTCAGTGCAAGGGGTACCAGTTTGATCCCTGGCCTGGGAAGATCCCACATGCTGCAGAGTGACTGGACTGATGTGTCCAACTACTGAGCCAGAGTTCTGGAATGCATGCACCCAAAGATGGATGAAAAAATGAATAAATGAAAGACCAATAGAAGTGGCCAAAAAAAATGTTAAAAAAGAAAATATTTCAATATCCCTCATGTAAATGTAAAGATCCTTAACAAAATGATATCAAATGTAATTTAATCATATACAACTGACAACCTTTGAACAAGGCAAAGGTTAGGAATACTGAACCTCCTCAATCGTCAAAAATCTACACACAGCTTTATAATCAGCCTTCTGTATTAAAATTCTGCTTTCAACCAACCCAAATCACATAGTACTATAGTACCTATTTATTGAAAAACAAAATCGATGTATCAGTGAACCTGTACAGTTTAAATCTGTGAGGTTCAAGAGCAAACTGTGTTATATATAAATCTCAAAACCAAAGAAGCATTTCCTAGGTTGGTTTAACAAGCAGAAATCAGTATAATTCAAATAATAAAGAAGAAAAATCATTTTGTAACAAATGCAAAGTAAGAGCATTTAACAAAATGCAACAATGATTTTTAAAAAAAGGAAATTAGGAACAGTAGGAACTTCATTCAACTGATAAAGGGTATCTAGGAGAAACCAACAGTCAATGTCATACTCAAAGAGTTAAAGATCTGTTTTCTCCTCATTAGATAACAAAATAAGGCAAGAATGTCTGCTTTCATCACTTTTTTTTTTTTTTGGCCACTTCTTTTGGTCTTTCATTTATTTAGTTTCATCCATCCTTGTTCTTTGGCCTGCATAGGCCTCCCATTGCAGTGGCCCCTCTCACTGCAGAGCACCGGCTCTGGGCGCATGCGCTCCAGAGTTCCAACTCAGTAGTTGGGCACATCGGTCCAGCCGCATCATGGCACGCGGGATCCTCCCAAGGCAGGGATCAAACCAACGCCCCTTGCATTGCCAGGCAGTGTCTCTACCCACTAGACCATCAGGGAAGCCCGTGCTTTCAACACTCTTATTCAACATTTTACTGCAAGACTTAGTCACTGCACTAACCCAAGAAAAGAGATAAATAAATGAATAAATCAAAAGGAAGTGAAACTGAATATTTGTCCGTTATCAGCATTTACTTACAAAATAAAAAGCAACCCATAAAAATCTATACAAACTAATGAAAGATTCAGCAATGTACCTATAAAGATTAACATGAAAAGTTAATTCTATAATGATATACTAGTGGCAAAAAAATGAAAACAAATTCTTTTATAATTATTTTCACATTAGTGGGGTAGAAAGAATACCTTGGAATAACCCAAGAAAAGATATTCAATATCTCTACAATGAGACCTCTAAACATTCTTAAATTATACATAAAGATATGCATATGTATATACATGGATGGCAATCATCCCCAGACTGATGTATTGATTCATTGCAATTTCAAACAAAATCAATCCGGCTTTTCTTTTGGTAGAAATTAACACAACACAATTCTAAAATTAATTTGGAAATACAAAGAACATAGATAGTAGAATTGGCCTTACCTGATTTCAAGATCTATATATAAAGATATAAAACTACAGTAATCAAGGGTATGGGTAATTGGAAAATACAGAAATTCAAAGGATGAGAATGCAATGATTTTAAAAAAGGAAATTAGGAACAGTAGGAACTTCATTCAACTGATAAAGGGTATCTAGGAGAAACCAACAGTCAATGTCATACTCAAAGAGTTAAAGATCTGTTTTCTCCTCATTAGATAACAAAATAAGGCAAGAATGTCTGCTTTCATCACTTTTTTTTTTTTTTGGCCACTTCTTTTGGTCTTTCATTTATTTAGTTTCATCCATCCTTGTTCTTTGGCCTGCATAGGCCTCCCATTGCAGTGGCCCCTCTCACTGCAGAGCACCGGCTCTGGGCGCATGCGCTCCAGAGTTCCAACTCAGTAGTTGGGCACATCGGTCCAGCCGCATCATGGCACGCGGGATCCTCCCAAGGCAGGGATCAAACCAACGCCCCTTGCATTGCCAGGCAGTGTCTCTACCCACTAGACCATCAGGGAAGCCCGTGCTTTCAACACTCTTATTCAACATTTTACTGCAAGACTTAGTCACTGCACTAACCCAAGAAAAGAGATAAATAAATGAATAAATCAAAAGGAAGTGAAACTGAATATTTGTCCGTTATCAGCATTTACTTACAAAATAAAAAGCAACCCATAAAAATCTATACAAACTAATGAAAGATTCAGCAATGTACCTATAAAGATTAACATGAAAAGTTAATTCTATAATGATATACTAGTGGCAAAAAAATGAAAACAAATTCTTTTATAATTATTTTCACATTAGTGGGGTAGAAAGAATACCTTGGAATAACCCAAGAAAAGATATTCAATATCTCTACAATGAGACCTCTAAACATTCTTAAATTATACATAAAGATATGCATATGTATATACATGGATGGCAATCATCCCCAGACTGATGTATTGATTCATTGCAATTTCAAACAAAATCAATCCGGCTTTTCTTTTGGTAGAAATTAACACAACACAATTCTAAAATTAATTTGGAAATACAAAGAACATAGATAGTAGAATTGGCCTTACCTGATTTCAAGATCTATATATAAAGATATAAAACTACAGTAATCAAGGGTATGGGTAATTGGAAAATACAGAAATTCATGGAACAGTGTACAAAGGTAGATGCATGCACATATGCTTAGTTGAGTTTTGACATCTGTGTCAAGTTAGCTCAATGGAGAGAAGAAAACTTTTTCTTCAAATGATGCTGGATCAACTGGAAATCAACACAGAAAAAAAATATGATTCTTATCTCATACTCAACCCAAAAAACTGACTCAAATCACAGACCTAAATGTATAATCTAAAACTACAAAAAGAAAATGTAGGAGAAAATATCTGTATTTTAAGATAGGCAGCTTTTTTAGATAGAACTCATGAAAAAAATACAAAACCTCAAAGCTAAAATTGTAAGTCAGACTTCATCCAAATGTAAACTTTTGTTCTTGGAAAGTACATTTCACTATAAATGAAAACCTAAGTCATATTCAGGAACAAAATTTTCTCAGAAAACATCAGATGAAGGACTTAGGAAAGAAGATGAAAGTTTCACACAGACTTTTCACAAAATATAAGCAAATGGCCAAAAATACATGAGAAGATGTAAACATTATTAGTCCTCAGAGGAAAGCAAATTGAATACAAAATGAGATGACACTACACATCTATCACATTGGCCAGAATTAAATGAATGACCATACCAAGTACTTACAAGGATACTGAGCAACCCGAACTCTTATTCACTGATGGTGGGAATTGAAAATGGTACTATCACCTTAGAGAACACTTTGGGAGCTTCAAAATATTAAGCAGACACACGCCATATAACCTAGCCCTTCCAGTGAGAGGATTTACTCATGGAAAAGGAAAACACATCCAGACATAGGTTTGGCAGCACTGTTTGTAAGAGACATTAACTGGAAATAACCTAAGTGTCTGAAAGATGAATGGAGAGCAAATTATGGGGTATCCATCCATATAATGGACTGCTACTGAGCAAATGGAGAAAAAAGAAAAGAAAAAAAATCTTATACACACAATTCTTTTAATATAAAATTCTAGATGATGGCGGAGGGCAAGTCCATGGTTACCTGGGACGAGATAGAAATAAAAGAAGAAGGGAATGCCAAGGGGCTCCGAGGAAAGTTTTGGGGTGACAGAAATGTTCTTCATCTCCACTGTGGTGACGGTTTCACCAGTGTATTAGAGATGTCAAATTTGATTAAACTGTGGCACAGGCATAAACAATAAATGCATAGTCACCAAGGGCGGAAAGTGTGAGATGAACTGGAAGCTTAGGCTCAACATACACAGGCTCCCATGTATAAAACACAGAACTCCACCTGCTGTATCGCACAGCGAACTCTACTCCACGTTAGGTGGCAGCCTGGGTGGGAGGAGGGTTTGGGGAAGAATGGATACATGTGGCTCAGTCCCTTCCCTGTTCACCTGAAACTATCACAACATTGGTGATAGGCTATTAATCAGCTATACTCCAACACAAACCTTCTGTGGTGACCTAGTTGGGAAGCAAATCCAAAAAAAGAGGGGCTATATATAAACGTATGGATGATTTACTCAGCTATACAGAAGAAACTGATACAACATCGTAAAGCAACTACGCTACAGTAAGAATGTTTCTAAAGTATGATCAAATTATAATTAAATATGTGCAGTTTATGGCATTTCAATTATACCTCAATAAAGATGTAAATAAATACATAATGTTCTTGCGTGAAGTCGACAAAACATAAACAGGCCCACATCAAAAAGCTGCCAATACATGTTTGCTTTCAAGAACTTTCATTTAGCCTGTCTTGCCTTCAAATGCTTTATGGCTTTTTAAGGATAAAAACAAAATACCAGTAATGTGTTTGAAAACATGCCACTGCAATTAGATTCAGATACGGTGCTGCAAAAGTCCTATTATTCCAAAAGGTCATACCATACAGGGCTGCTTTATACACAAAGGAAAACACATCCAGACATAGGTTTGGCAGCACTGTTTGTAAGAGACATTAACTGGAAATAACCTAAGTGTCTGAAAGATGAATGGAGAGCAAATTATGGGGTATCCATCCATATAATGGACTGCTACTGAGCAAATGGAGAAAAAAGAAAAGAAAAAAAATCTTATACACACAATTCTTTTAATATAAAATTCTAGATGATGGCGGAGGGCAAGTCCATGGTTACCTGGGACGAGATAGAAATAAAAGAAGAAGGGAATGCCAAGGGGCTCCGAGGAAAGTTTTGGGGTGACAGAAATGTTCTTCATCTCCACTGTGGTGACGGTTTCACCAGTGTATTAGAGATGTCAAATTTGATTAAACTGTGGCACAGGCATAAACAATAAATGCATAGTCACCAAGGGCGGAAAGTGTGAGATGAACTGGAAGCTTAGGCTCAACATACACAGGCTCCCATGTATAAAACACAGAACTCCACCTGCTGTATCGCACAGCGAACTCTACTCCACGTTAGGTGGCAGCCTGGGTGGGAGGAGGGTTTGGGGAAGAATGGATACATGTGGCTCAGTCCCTTCCCTGTTCACCTGAAACTATCACAACATTGGTGATAGGCTATTAATCAGCTATACTCCAACACAAACCTTCTGTGGTGACCTAGTTGGGAAGCAAATCCAAAAAAAGAGGGGCTATATATAAACGTATGGATGATTTACTCAGCTATACAGAAGAAACTGATACAACATCGTAAAGCAACTACGCTACAGTAAGAATGTTTCTAAAGTATGATCAAATTATAATTAAATATGTGCAGTTTATGGCATTTCAATTATACCTCAATAAAGATGTAAATAAATACATAATGTTCTTGCGTGAAGTCGACAAAACATAAACAGGCCCACATCAAAAAGCTGCCAATACATGTTTGCTTTCAAGAACTTTCATTTAGCCTGTCTTGCCTTCAAATGCTTTATGGCTTTTTAAGGATAAAAACAAAATACCAGTAATGTGTTTGAAAACATGCCACTGCAATTAGATTCAGATACGGTGCTGCAAAAGTCCTATTATTCCAAAAGGTCATACCATACAGGGCTGCTTTATACACTGCTTCATATACTGTACTTTATATACTTTTTATATTGTACCAAACTCATCCCAGTGGAACACCTACCACTGAAATACTGACTCTTATAATTTATTATATATATTGAATATTACACTTAAGAAGAAGCTATAAAAATGTCCAGCATTCTGATCAGAGTATTAAGAAAAATGATGAATTTTACCAAAGGGATCAGATAAATTTTTATCTACACCTAGCTTTATAGTTATCGATTTAAGATAAAATCTTAATATCATATTAAAATCCAGAAGATTTATACTGTCTAACTAACAACATACACGTAATATTGATGTGTATCTTAAAAAATATCACCACTACCACCACTTTGATTCCTATGGTTACCTCTATCTCAAATATGCTTTCCCAGTTATTGCATGCAGGCAGATGGGAGGAGACAGGTACACTAACCTCTAAGTCAGGAAAAAACTCTTCTAGGACCTGGCTTGGCTTCTGTCAAAGCTCTACTACCTGCAAAAAATCACCAGGCTCCAATTTTTTCACCAGAAAAAAAAGAGAAAAAATGAGGAGGTCAGGCTTGAAGATCCTTCAACTCTTTCAACTTTGATTTTGCTTTATTTTTATCCTCACACTAATAAGGAAAACAAGATCAAAGGATGGCCCTGAGAAAGGTTAGTGGAGTCACACCAAGTCATAGGACCAGCTGAGGTCAGGGCTGGGATTAGAGGCCCGGCGCCTGCACACCCACCCTACGTTCTTGCCACTCCCCGCGCTACTCAGTAAGCCCGCCTGCAGCCGTCTTCCGAACATGAGACATGCTTACTATCTGCAAGATTGCAGAACTTCTGTTTGAACTAGGGGGAAAAAAACAAAAACACTACACACAGACTTGGTGTTTTAATTCTATGATACTTGGAATTTTATTTATGCATCTGAAATTCCCAGAATATGAGCTTAGGCGACAGTCATTCTTTGAGAGAACAGACGTATTTTATCACGGATTATATCTCAGTGTTTACTTTTATTTAGCAAAGGATATTTAGTAAAAAGTGGACTCAATTACCTGACTACCCCTAGTATCTTTTCTCTCTAGAAAACTTTTAGCTTGGAACTTAGGGTTGCCATGAAGAAGGGACAGTTAGGGACTATGAGATAGTCATGAATTCATGGCTGTATTTAAAATGGATAACCAACGAGAACCTACTCCACAGCACATGGAACTCTGCTCCATGTTAGGCGGCAGTCAGGGTGGGAGGAGAGTTTGGGGAAGAATGAATACATGTGGTGAGCTCAGTACATTCTCTGGTCACCTGAAACTATCACAACATTATTTATCGGCTATTAATCGGCTATACTCCAATGCAAATTTTTTAAAAAAAAAAGAGGAAAACTTAGTTTGGAAAAAAGAAAAAGGTCAGTTGACTCAGATTGGAGGGGTAGCCACAGGGGTTCAAAGACAAGCAGGTCTCCTGCCTGCTTCCCATTTTACCTGACGGGCTCCAGCTATTTGGACTTGGAAAGTCATGCAGCACACAGAAAGAATACAGGTGGAAGGATCACAGCCTCCCATAATTGAATACTAACTCTGCTGTTGAACGACTTTGGATTTTCAGGAATTAGATTTCAGTGCCTTCACCTGTAAAACAAGATCTTTCCCTCCCTTGGAGGCTAGAACAGAAACACTGCCTTCTTGTGAAAATTTTCCTATGTGCAGAGAAGTGTGCAATCGAACCCATTTCCACTGCACCTAGATTTGAGAGCTAGATTTCCACCCCTCTATCTTTTAATCAATCTCTTTTTTAATCCACTTCAAAGTTAGTTGCAAATGTCGATGCACTTTACCCTAAACGTTTTAGCATGCATGAGATAGACTTCAAAATCTTTATGTTTTAAAATGTATCGTGAGATATACAAACTTAAAATGTACCATTCAATAAGCTTTGACAAATGTCCAGACTTTCATTGTGGCAAAGAACATACAGTCAGTCCACAAACTTCTGGTTTCTTCCTGACCAGTCCCTTGCCCTTAGTCTCCTGTTCTGATCATTTTCATCATGAATTAGTTGAAGGATTTTATATAAATGGAAGCAGAGAGTAGGCACTTTCTTGTAGAAAATATTTACGTTCAGTTTACTTTTATTTAGCAAAGGATATTTAGTAAAAAGTGGACTCAATTACCTGACTACCCCTAGTATCTTTTCTCTCTAGAAAACTTTTAGCTTGGAACTTAGGGTTGCCATGAAGAAGGGACAGTTAGGGACTATGAGATAGTCATGAATTCATGGCTGTATTTAAAATGGATAACCAACGAGAACCTACTCCACAGCACATGGAACTCTGCTCCATGTTAGGCGGCAGTCAGGGTGGGAGGAGAGTTTGGGGAAGAATGAATACATGTGGTGAGCTCAGTACATTCTCTGGTCACCTGAAACTATCACAACATTATTTATCGGCTATTAATCGGCTATACTCCAATGCAAATTTTTTTAAAAAAAAAGAGGAAAACTTAGTTTGGAAAAAAGAAAAAGGTCAGTTGACTCAGATTGGAGGGGTAGCCACAGGGGTTCAAAGACAAGCAGGTCTCCTGCCTGCTTCCCATTTTACCTGACGGGCTCCAGCTATTTGGACTTGGAAAGTCATGCAGCACACAGAAAGAATACAGGTGGAAGGATCACAGCCTCCCATAATTGAATACTAACTCTGCTGTTGAACGACTTTGGATTTTCAGGAATTAGATTTCAGTGCCTTCACCTGTAAAACAAGATCTTTCCCTCCCTTGGAGGCTAGAACAGAAACACTGCCTTCTTGTGAAAATTTTCCTATGTGCAGAGAAGTGTGCAATCGAACCCATTTCCACTGCACCTAGATTTGAGAGCTAGATTTCCACCCCTCTATCTTTTAATCAATCTCTTTTTTAATCCACTTCAAAGTTAGTTGCAAATGTCGATGCACTTTACCCCTAAACGTTTTAGCATGCATGAGATAGACTTCAAAATCTTTATGTTTTAAAATGTATCGTGAGATATACAAACTTAAAATGTACCATTCAATAAGCTTTGACAAATGTCCAGACTTTCATTGTGGCAAAGAACATACAGTCAGTCCACAAACTTCTGGTTTCTTCCTGACCAGTCCCTTGCCCTTAGTCTCCTGTTCTGATCATTTTCATCATGAATTAGTTGAAGGATTTTATATAAATGGAAGCAGAGAGTAGGCACTTTCTTGTGTAAGGTTTTTCACACAGAATAAAGGTTTTTAGAATTCATCTATGCTGTGGCATGAATCAGTAGCTCATTCTTTTATAAGGGCAATAAAGTATTCTACTTATAAATCTCACAATTTATCTACACCTCTTTTCTTACTGTAGCAGAGTTGATTTACAAAGTTGAGCTAGTTTAAGCTGTACAGCAAAGGAATTCAGTTATATTATATATACATATGTGTATATATGTACATATACATACACATACTAATTTTTCAGATTATTTTCTATTACAGCTTGTTGTAAGATATTGAGTCTGGTTTCCTTTGCTCTAGAGTGGGACCTTGTTTTTTAATATGCAGTAATTCATACCTGTTAATCCCAGACTGATTTATCGTTCTCCATCCTCTTTTCTGTTTGGTAGCCATAAAGTATTCTCTTCATTTAAACTTACCAAATAAAAGCAACAAGGAGCTAGCTAGCTTCCCAGTGTTTCTTTTAGCAACTAAATTTTATCCATTCAGTTTTTTCATTCATCTCATAAAAGTGCATTAAGAAGGTTGCAAGGTTCTCAGCACAGAGCTAGGGAAAAAATGAGGCTGACAAGGTTCATTTTGACAGCATATCCAGCTGTTCTGAGCCATTCATTTTTCCATGAACTTAACGTATCCCTATATGTAAAGTTTCTAACACTTCCAGCTAGGGAATACTTCACAGAAGAAAAACTTTCCTTGAGTTTCACCCATTTCCACTGCACCTAGATTTGAGAGCTAGATTTCCACCCTCTATCTTTTAATCAATCTCTTTTAATCCACTTCAAAGTTAGTTGCAAATGTCGATGCACTTTACCCTAAACGTTTTAGCATGCATGAGATAGACTTCAAAATCTTTATGTTTTAAAATGTATCGTGAGATATACAAACTTAAAATGTACCATTCAATAAGCTTTGACAAATGTCCAGACTTTCATTGTGGCAAAGAACATACAGTCAGTCCACAAACTTCTGGTTTCTTCCTGACCAGTCCCTTGCCCTTAGTCTCCTGTTCTGATCATTTTCATCATGAATTAGTTGAAGGATTTTATATAAATGGAAGCAGAGAGTAGGCACTTTCTTGTGTAAGGTTTTTCACACAGAATAAAGGTTTTTAGAATTCATCTATGCTGTGGCATGAATCAGTAGCTCATTCTTTTATAAGGGCAATAAAGTATTCTACTTATAAATCTCACAATTTATCTACACCCCTCTTTTCTTACTGTAGCAGAGTTGATTTACAAAGTTGAGCTAGTTTAAGCTGTACAGCAAAGGAATTCAGTTATATTATATATACATATGTGTATATATGTACATATACATACACATACTAATTTTTCAGATTATTTTCTATTACAGCTTGTTGTAAGATATTGAGTCTGGTTTCCTTTGCTCTAGAGTGGGACCTTGTTTTTTAATATGCAGTAATTCATACCTGTTAATCCCAGACTGATTTATCGTTCTCCATCCTCTTTTCTGTTTGGTAGCCATAAAGTATTCTCTTCATTTAAACTTACCAAATAAAAGCAACAAGGAGCTAGCTAGCTTCCCAGTGTTTCTTTTAGCAACTAAATTTTATCCATTCAGTTTTTTCATTCATCTCATAAAAGTGCATTAAGAAGGTTGCAAGGTTCTCAGCACAGAGCTAGGGAAAAAATGAGGCTGACAAGGTTCATTTTTGACAGCATATCCAGCTGTTCTGAGCCATTCATTTTTTCCATGAACTTAACCGGTATCCCTATATGTAAAGTTTCTAACACTTCCAGCTAGGGAATACTTCACAGAAGAAAAATGCTTTCCTTGGAGTTTACAAATGCCATTTGGTCTAATTTTTCAACAAGGGTTTGTCTAGTTAGATTATGAGATTTTTCCTGGAGAGCAACAGCAAGAGAATGTCTCCCATGCTGTCAGAAAGGGAGAGTTATATTTTCGTTCCTTGGAAGAAACATATAATGTAATGGGCAAAATGTCAAGTGGGTGGGGATCCATTAGCCCATATTAACCTCCAGAGAGCTCTCTAAGGAGAAGAAATTCTGAATAAGACACGGCACCATCAACTTTGGTTTCAAACACTCATCTGAGGCAGCAGATGGGGAGGGGGCTGAGTTTTACAGAGGCAGGAACCCCACTAAAGGTTCCTATCCAGACAGCGAGGGATTGTGTGGATTTGAGGGGTAACCAGAGTAGGGAGTTTTTTTTTTTTTTGGTTTTTTGTTTGTTTAGGGAAAATTGAGTTTCAAACACTGGAAAAAAAACAAATTGTGAAAAATGAGCCCAGACGGTCAAGGCAGGATCAATACTAGGACTGTAAAGACGTAAGTTGGGAGCTGGTTCAGAGAGTGAGCACAAGAACAAAGAGGAACCATCCTGGATGATTTTTACAAGGCTTCCTGCCTGGATTTCTCATCTATCAATCAGATGGGTGTGCCTGGAGGAAGTGTGAAAATGGCTATAAAAGCTAAAAGCAAGACTTAGGTCAAGATCATATTTTACCTAGGAACTCGACATTTGACCAACTGTCTTGCCAAGTAACATTCTACTTTCTCATTTTTGGTTTAGTCCATATTATATTTATTGAGCATGCTCAGTGCCTTCTTTTCTATAGATGACCTCTATTTTAGCTAAGTCTGATATTAAAAAAATAAAATTAAATCTAGGGCTTCTCTGATGGCTCAGTGGTAAAGAATCCACCTGCCACTGTAGGACACATAAGTTCAATCCCTAGTCTGAGAAGATCCCACATGCCATGGAGAAGCTAAGCTCTCACACCACGACTATGGAGCCTGTGCTCCAGAGGCCAGGAGCCACAACTACTGAAGCTTGCATATCCTAGGACCTGTGCTCCATAATGAGAGAAGCTACTGCAATGAGAAGCCTGGACACAGCGACTAGAGAGAAGCCCCAGCTCGCCACAACTAGAGAGAGCCCACATGGTGACGAAGACCTGGCAGAGCCATAGTTTTAGAAATCTATCCATACAAGCAACTAGGCTAAGAATGCCCTAATGTGTGTCATTTTCATGAGGCTTCACTGGAGAACTGCCTTATTTTTCAAACTCAAAGCATTTAATATAAGTTGTAAAGGACCCCTCAGGGATCCATGGCATCACACATGTTATTTGTTCCATGTGGTGACTGAGAGCAGGAACTGGGAAGCCTCATGGGCTCGAAGCCTGGCTCCACCAGCTAGAAGCTGTGTGATCTTGGGCAAGTTATGAAAGCTTTATGGAAACGGTTATCCTCCACTCTACGGTGGGGAAAAGAGTAACACCTACCTCACACACTTTTCCTGAGAATGAGTTTGACAGAAAGCACTTGAACACCACACCCAGCCTGAGGAGGTGCTATCCGAGAGTCAGTTATTACTGCTATTACATGAGGAGAATATAAATACTGGGTTTTTTTTTTTTTTCCTTTTCGCTGGACTCAAAAGTGTTCTATTTCAAGAAATTCTCCCCCTCCCCCAAAGAAAAACAACAAAAAACAGGTGGCCCCATCCATTTCAAACTCTGCCAAACTCTTTCCTTAAAGAAATTGAAATTACTTGGCTCTAGGTCAGATTTAATGACGAAGCCTGTATCTGCAAACCCACAAATCCTGGGAAAAGGAATGACCCTTTTATAGCTCACAGTTCCTATTTCAATTGCCTGGCGGGGCCTGAAAACAGCTAACGGAGCAAGATACAACTGCCTACGTGTTTACTTCGAAAATGTCCAGGTCTTACCCACTGCAGGATTAGATGTGGTTACAGAAACTGATAACTCAAATTCCCCTAACTTGTATCATCCATCAGATGCCATGGCCACCACTCTCTGTGACAATTCCTGTGCACATCACAGGGCACTCCCACCATGGCTTGGGTGCCCTCGAGGTGATAAAGCCAAATCAGTGGCTTCTGGCAAGGAGAGGAAGGAGGTGGCTTTCCTTGGTGCCTGGAGCCAAAGGAGGATCCTGCCTTGGTGTTGCAAGTTTCCCACTGTCTCAGTTTCAGCCAAGCAGCTATGAAGGTTTCTATTAACATTTATAGGCTTTCTGCTGTTTTGCCAAATTCTATGTTCTCAAATGTCCACTGAAATCAACTTTACCATTTAGGTGTTTCTGAATCTATATAAACTTTGATCGTTATGCAGATTCCAGATAAATGTGTCATGGGGAATCAGTTACAGGTAAGAAACCGTGCACATATTTCAATTGTGCACTGTGGACAATGCCTGCAGCCATGAAATAAAAAGACACATGCTTCTTGAAAGAAACGCTCTGACAAATCTAGGCAGTGTATTAAAAAGCAAACGGTCCCTTTGCCAACAAGGGTCCATACAGTCAAAGCTATAGTTTTTCCCATAGTCATGTATGGATGGGAGTGTTGAACCATAAAGAAGGCTGAGCACCAAAGAACTGATGGTTTCAAACTGTGGTGCTGGAGAAGTCACTGAAGAGTCCATTGGATGTAAAAGAGCTACCTCCTTTTCTCTCTTGCTCTATTTCTGCAGAGCACTTATTAACTGAGCTGCTGCATATTCTACTTCGACGTTTACTGTTTTCCAGTCAACTAGAAAGAAGCTCCATGAGGTCACATACTTTTGTATTTTCTTTCTGCTTTATCCTCAGCATCTAGAATGGTGCCTGGGCCATATGAACATAAAAGAGGGACTGTTTGTGCATATGAGATAATGAAATGTGGCCAAGAGGCATTTCTTGCCCATACTAGTAAGAAATATAATCAAAAAATTTAAAAATACATGCATGGATATAAGGAATAGACAAATAGAAATCATTGTCTATTCTTCCATCCTTTCTTCCTATCTTTATGCACTCATCCATCAATTTAATCATCCACCGGTAGTAGAAACATAATACTAGGGAAAGTATGATGGTCTGAGGATAGTACTTTCAACTATGACGAATGTCAGAATGCTCTTTGCAAATGTACAATAGAGAAACAAGCAGTGGTCCATGCTTGGATCCTGGAGGAAGGAAGATGTTTTAGAATTCATGGTGGCCTTGACCAGTGTTTTTCAAACTTTATTCACCACGAATTTTTCTAAAAGGAACTTTACAGAACTCCAATATATAAAAGATCTGGTTGAACTTATCACGATTTTTTCTAAAAGAAACTTTACAGAACTCCAATATGCAAAAGATCTGGCTGAACTTTTCTCCTTCTAAGAAGCCCAGAGAGATGATATCTTCTCATTCTCTTACCCCTATCTGGCACATTATCAGAGGCCTTTTAGTACTTGAGATTATTTAAAATACAATTGGAAAGTGACTTCCTTTTAGAAATGGAACCTCAAGAGCTTATTGATTTTATAATTTCCAAAAAATTATAAAAAGTAAGAAAAAAATAGGAAAGCAAAACTAGGAATCTGGTTGGGTAAAATTAAAAGGCTTTGTCCCATCACAGACATCCTGTATGATGTGACAGACACCCATTAATAAAGAGCCATTCACCCTCAGTGGCACTCCTGGCCTCACCTTTACCATTTTTTTAAAAAAATTAAATGGCAACCAAGGTAAATTAAACTGTAGACCCCAAGAGCAGTCATCTGGTAAAAGAGCTACCTCCTTTTCTCTCTTGCTCTATTTCTGCAGAGCACTTATTAACTGAGCTGCTGCATATTCTACTTCGACGTTTACTGTTTTCCAGTCAACTAGAAAGAAGCTCCATGAGGTCACATACTTTTGTATTTTCTTTCTGCTTTATCCTCAGCATCTAGAATGGTGCCTGGGCCATATGAACATAAAAGAGGGACTGTTTGTGCATATGAGATAATGAAATGTGGCCAAGAGGCATTTCTTGCCCATACTAGTAAGAAATATAATCAAAAAATTTAAAAATACATGCATGGATATAAGGAATAGACAAATAGAAATCATTGTCTATTCTTCCATCCTTTCTTCCTATCTTTATGCACTCATCCATCAATTTAATCATCCACCGGTAGTAGAAACATAATACTAGGGAAAGTATGATGGTCTGAGGATAGTACTTTCAACTATGACGAATGTCAGAATGCTCTTTGCAAATGTACAATAGAGAAACAAGCAGTGGTCCATGCTTGGATCCTGGAGGAAGGAAGATGTTTTAGAATTCATGGTGGCCTTGACCAGTGTTTTTCAAACTTTATTCACCACGAATTTTTCTAAAAGGAACTTTACAGAACTCCAATATATAAAAGATCTGGTTGAACTTATCACGATTTTTTCTAAAAGAAACTTTACAGAACTCCAATATGCAAAAGATCTGGCTGAACTTTTCTCCTTCTAAGAAGCCCAGAGAGATGATATCTTCTCATTCTCTTACCCCTATCTGGCACATTATCAGAGGCCTTTTAGTACTTGAGATTATTTAAAATACAATTGGAAAGTGACTTCCTTTTAGAAATGGAACCTCAAGAGCTTATTGATTTTATAATTTCCAAAAAATTATAAAAAGTAAGAAAAAAATAGGAAAGCAAAACTAGGAATCTGGTTGGGTAAAATTAAAAGGCTTTGTCCCATCACAGACATCCTGTATGATGTGACAGACACCCATTAATAAAGAGCCATTCACCCTCAGTGGCACTCCTGGCCTCACCTTTACCATTTTTTTAAAAAAATTAAATGGCAACCAAGGTAAATTAAACTGTAGACCCCAAGAGCAGTCATCTGGTAAAGATCCAGATACCAATGCTGCTGACAGAGCAGATAGAGCCAGGCATGAAATGAGCTCTCCATTCAGTTCTGGCAGTGCCACTGGCTCCCAGAACACTCCTTAGACCAGCATCCTTCCCTGTCTTCACTACTCATGGCTAACATTTTGACATGTGCTTCTGGGAGAACAGAGAGGTCCCCTTTTCTGTTGAATGGTTCCTTATCATCATTTAAGTTCATTCGAAAAACCAAGTGATAAATTACTCTCCTATATTATCCTTTAATCAGGAAAAAAAAAAAAGCAATTATGTAATTATTCAACTTCATCCTACAAATACTGTGACATAAAGTGACCTGTAGCACAAGAATGTGTTTACACAAAACCTGGGGGTCTTACTGATGGCTTTAATCAGAGAAATACAAAGATATTGATGAAATTTCCCACATGTATACGGTCCATAAGTAATTCTTTCTTTAAAAAGTCAAACTGAATTAAACTTGTCTCCATGATTCATAAGGCCTGTATCACGTCCTTCTACCAGATAATGTGCAAAGAACCAACATTATTATATGCAAGATGATATACCTTCATTCTGAGCTTTGACCATCACCGCCAGTGTTTGAATGCCAATGAACTATAAGCTGAAGGTAATTTCCTTGGGTTAAAGAAAGACAGTATTTTCATCAATTAAATGTGAAATTTGGTATGATAACGAGGTAAGTATTACAGCATAATAAGCAACTAGCAATACTTAACAACATCTACATCTGTAGCTGCAGCCTCATTTTCATCCTAAAATGTAGCATGTAGGGATTAATCCTGTGCACCCTATTTAATCAGTTAGCTATACTTTAAACACATATTAGATATACATTATAAGACTGGGCTTTTTGGGGAACCTCAAGAGCTTATTGATTTTATAATTTCCAAAAAATTATAAAAAGTAAGAAAAAAATAGGAAAGCAAAACTAGGAATCTGGTTGGGTAAAATTAAAAGGCTTTGTCCCATCACAGACATCCTGTATGATGTGACAGACACCCATTAATAAAGAGCCATTCACCCTCAGTGGCACTCCTGGCCTCACCTTTACCATTTTTTTAAAAATTAAATGGCAACCAAGGTAAATTAAACTGTAGACCCCAAGAGCAGTCATCTGGTAAAGATCCAGATACCAATGCTGCTGACAGAGCAGATAGAGCCAGGCATGAAATGAGCTCTCCATTCAGTTCTGGCAGTGCCACTGGCTCCCAGAACACTCCTTAGACCAGCATCCTTCCCTGTCTTCACTACTCATGGCTAACATTTTGACATGTGCTTCTGGGAGAACAGAGAGGTCCCCTTTTCTGTTGAATGGTTCCTTATCATCATTTAAGTTCATTCGAAAAACCAAGTGATAAATTACTCTCCTATATTATCCTTTAATCAGGAAAAAAAAAAAAGCAATTATGTAATTATTCAACTTCATCCTACAAATACTGTGACATAAAGTGACCTGTAGCACAAGAATGTGTTTACACAAAACCTGGGGGTCTTACTGATGGCTTTAATCAGAGAAATACAAAGATATTGATGAAATTTCCCACATGTATACGGTCCATAAGTAATTCTTTCTTTAAAAAGTCAAACTGAATTAAACTTGTCTCCATGATTCATAAGGCCTGTATCACGTCCTTCTACCAGATAATGTGCAAAGAACCAACATTATTATATGCAAGATGATATACCTTCATTCTGAGCTTTGACCATCACCGCCAGTGTTTGAATGCCAATGAACTATAAGCTGAAGGTAATTTCCTTGGGTTAAAGAAAGACAGTATTTTCATCAATTAAATGTGAAATTTGGTATGATAACGAGGTAAGTATTACAGCATAATAAGCAACTAGCAATACTTAACAACATCTACATCTGTAGCTGCAGCCTCATTTTTCATCCTAAAATGTAGCATGTAGGGATTAATCCTGTGCACCCTATTTAATCAGTTAGCTATACTTTAAACACTAGTATTAGTATTTAGTATTGATAGGTTCAGAATTAGTATACCCAATAAGTAAAATTTTTCATTGATAGGAAACTGACAAACACTACCCAATTCCAAATGGTATAATATTTCCTGAGTTTTCTTGAGCCAAAATATACTGAGAGTCAAATTTCAAAGCTTGAAAACTGAGTAGAAGATGTATAGAAAATATTCAAACATGAGTTGGGCTGAGTATATTCTTACATCAACACTGTAGGTAAGACTAAAGAAGTAGAAGAGGGGAGGAGAAGATAAGACGAGATGGAGGAGAAAGAGAAAAAGAAACCATCTTTTACGTATTAGAATGCTACAATTTATACACATCAGTGAATGATAAACAGTAGCATAGTAGCAATTAAATAATTCACTTAAATAAAAAATGCCATTTTTCATGCATAGTAAGTTATGACATTTTCTAAAAGTTACAACACCCTTTGTAAGCTACATTTTGGCAAATGTGATCTTACAAGAGATGATGTATGGCCCTATGAGAGAATATAAACAAACATAACAAGAGCAATAGTTGCCAACAATTTGACTTTCTGTATCTCTTAATAAATGAAAAAAATTCCAAAACACATAAAAAGGCTTTGTGCACAGAAATGTTCACCCTCGTTTAAAAAAAAAACTTTTCAGGTTTGAAACTCCATACTGCATAATTCAGTGTATTTATTCTCAGATGCTTAAGTTAAAGTCAAACTGAATTAAACTTGTCTCCATGATTCATAAGGCCTGTATCACGTCCTTCTACCAGATAATGTGCAAAGAACCAACATTATTATATGCAAGATGATATACCTTCATTCTGAGCTTTGACCATCACCGCCAGTGTTTGAATGCCAATGAACTATAAGCTGAAGGTAATTTCCTTGGGTTAAAGAAAGACAGTATTTTCATCAATTAAATGTGAAATTTGGTATGATAACGAGGTAAGTATTACAGCATAATAAGCAACTAGCAATACTTAACAACATCTACATCTGTAGCTGCAGCCTCATTTTTCATCCTAAAATGTAGCATGTAGGGATTAATCCTGTGCACCCTATTTAATCAGTTAGCTATACTTTAAACACTAGTATTAGTATTTAGTATTGATAGGTTCAGAATTAGTATACCCAATAAGTAAAATTTTTCATTGATAGGAAACTGACAAACACTACCCAATTCCAAATGGTATAATATTTCCTGAGTTTTCTTGAGCCAAAATATACTGAGAGTCAAATTTCAAAGCTTGAAAACTGAGTAGAAGATGTATAGAAAATATTCAAACATGAGTTGGGCTGAGTATATTCTTACATCAACACTGTAGGTAAGACTAAAGAAGTAGAAGAGGGGAGGAGAAGATAAGACGAGATGGAGGAGAAAGAGAAAAAGAAACCATCTTTTACGTATTAGAATGCTACAATTTATACACATCAGTGAATGATAAACAGTAGCATAGTAGCAATTAAATAATTCACTTAAATAAAAAATGCCATTTTTCATGCATAGTAAGTTATGACATTTTCTAAAAGTTACAACACCCTTTGTAAGCTACATTTTGGCAAATGTGATCTTACAAGAGATGATGTATGGCCCTATGAGAGAATATAAACAAACATAACAAGAGCAATAGTTGCCAACAATTTGACTTTCTGTATCTCTTAATAAATGAAAAAAATTCCAAAACACATAAAAAGGCTTTGTGCACAGAAATGTTCACCCTCGTTTAAAAAAAAAACTTTTCAGGTTTGAAACTCCATACTGCATAATTCAGTGTATTTTTTTTTTTATTCTTCAGATGCTTTGGCTTTGTGTCTCTTCTTTCAACTGGACCATAAATTCCTTGAGGGCAGCAACTGTGTGTTTTTTTAATCCCTTATTCTGTATATTGCTGCTGCTCAGCATCCATTACTAATAATGTCAAAGTCAAATCAGATGGCCAATGAGCAACTGATGATATTATTTTTCTGAAGTGGTCAGATTATGCAACTGAAGGGTAATTTTAGATGTATCTTCAAATACCCATAGGGGATTTTGACTTTATAATGTAGATGTTTAAAATAGATGAATTCTTGGCAGCTAGTGTTTTACACCACTATTCTAATGAATTTCAAAATACATGCCACAAAAATAAAGCCAAGAAACAAAAAATGTAATGGCCAAAAACCACCAAGGAAAGGATTAGAAAACATAGTCAAAGATCTCCCACAACATAAGGACAAAGACAGAAAGATGGAAAATGTGAAGGAAAGATAAGATATAGAGAATTAAAGTGGCTTTCCGAGGTGGTGCCAGTGGTAAAGAATCCCCTGGCAATGTAGGAGTCCTGGATTGGATTCCTGGGTTGGGATGATCCCCTGGAGAAGGAAATGGCAACTCGCTCCAGTATTCTTGCCTGGAAAAACCCCATGAACAGAGGAGCCTGGAGGCTACAGTCCATGAGGCCATAAAATGTAGCTCATGACTAAGCACACACATACACAGAGGATCAGGTAAGGGAATCCAACATGCTACAATTTATACACATCAGTGAATGATAAACAGTAGCATAGTAGCAATTAAATAATTCACTTAAATAAAAAATGCCATTTTTCATGCATAGTAAGTTATGACATTTTCTAAAAGTTACAACACCCTTTGTAAGCTACATTTTGGCAAATGTGATCTTACAAGAGATGATGTATGGCCCTATGAGAGAATATAAACAAACATAACAAGAGCAATAGTTGCCAACAATTTGACTTTCTGTATCTCTTAATAAATGAAAAAAATTCCAAAACACATAAAAAGGCTTTGTGCACAGAAATGTTCACCCTCGTTTAAAAAAAAAACTTTTCAGGTTTGAAACTCCATACTGCATAATTCAGTGTATTTTTTTTTTTATTCTTCAGATGCTTTGGCTTTGTGTCTCTTCTTTCAACTGGACCATAAATTCCTTGAGGGCAGCAACTGTGTGTTTTTTTAATCCCTTATTCTGTATATTGCTGCTGCTCAGCATCCATTACTAATAATGTCAAAGTCAAATCAGATGGCCAATGAGCAACTGATGATATTATTTTTCTGAAGTGGTCAGATTATGCAACTGAAGGGTAATTTTAGATGTATCTTCAAATACCCATAGGGGATTTTGACTTTATAATGTAGATGTTTAAAATAGATGAATTCTTGGCAGCTAGTGTTTTACACCACTATTCTAATGAATTTCAAAATACATGCCACAAAAATAAAGCCAAGAAACAAAAAATGTAATGGCCAAAAACCACCAAGGAAAGGATTAGAAAACATAGTCAAAGATCTCCCACAACATAAGGACAAAGACAGAAAGATGGAAAATGTGAAGGAAAGATAAGATATAGAGAATTAAAGTGGCTTTCCGAGGTGGTGCCAGTGGTAAAGAATCCCCTGGCAATGTAGGAGTCCTGGATTGGATTCCTGGGTTGGGATGATCCCCTGGAGAAGGAAATGGCAACTCGCTCCAGTATTCTTGCCTGGAAAAACCCCATGAACAGAGGAGCCTGGAGGCTACAGTCCATGAGGCCATAAAATGTAGCTCATGACTAAGCACACACATACACAGAGGATCAGGTAAGGGAATCCAACATCTGACTGACAGGAATTCCATTATGAAACAGCAGAGAAACCCTAAGGAAAACACATCAAAATAGTCAGAGAAGACGGCCCAGGGCCGATGGGAGATGTTATTTCAGAATTAATAAGACTTAAACATCACTAGAGAATCTGAAAATCAAGCTCAAAAGACATCCCAGAAGTTTAATGAAAGAAAGCAACATTGAATCTATAAAAAAAAAAATTCAATTTTTTTAAAGGCTTGTATTTCTTCTTTGAAAAGATAGAGATCAAACACTTCAGGGTTAACAAATTGTGTAAGAAGGTTAGAGGTCACGTTTGAAGCAAACAATTCTGTATGATTTCAATGAATTGATACAATTAAACAAGGAATCTTCATTTGACCCATTTCACAGATAGGCGTAGGTATGATGAAACTGGAAAAGAACATAATCAGAGAACCTTACTAGGTCTGTAGTAGAATTTGCATAGATATATAAAAACTCTGATGATTGGTTTTCTTTTTTTTTTTTTTTAGTATCGATCCAAATATGTAAAATGAGTGACTTTGTAAAAGTTACAGAGTAGAATTGTTAACTTGAGCAATGTGAAAATAAATGCGCAGTTTATACCTGTTGGAAAGTAGAAGGGAGGAGCTACTGTAAAGCATAAGGTCCTGTATATTCATCTCATGAAGGAGATTTACAAATGTACCATGGCAAAATTATCAAATAAACCAGAAGTAGGGGCTTCCGTGGTAGCTCAGTGGTAAAGAGTCCACCTGCAGGAGACATGGGTTTGATCCCTGATCCAGCAAGATCCCACATGCTGTGGAGCACCTAAGCTCTTGAGCCACAACTATGGTGCGCCCATGTGCCCTAGAACCTGAGTTCCACAGCAAGAGATGTCACTGCAACAAGAAGTCTGTGCACCTCAACTACAGAGTAGCCTCCACTCCCTACAACTAGAGAAGAGCCTGTGGCAGCAGTGGAAACCTAGAATAGCCAAAAATAAACAAATAAATTAAATTCAAAAAAAAAATAAACCAGAAGTAGGGGCTTTTTAAAGTGACACACACATTTAAAATTTTGTATTGAGGAAAACCACAGGACACAGAAGCATTTATTGAATGAAACGGGTGTTGGGATTGTGCTTGATTTTATAAGGTTCTGTTTTCCATTTCATTCAAATCACCATATCTGCAACTGGCAATTATAAATCAAGGCAAAAAAAAAAAACCAAAAAACAAAAAAAAACATGCAGCATGTTAGCCTAGTTTCTAGAAGGCATTTTGAGAAACACATGAAATACCACTTGAGGACACAGTACGGGAGACAAACTGTGGCATTTGTTGGACAAGCCAGGTCATACCATCTTCATCCTAGTGGTGTATCTGTCCTACAAGTGATTTACGAGGATCAAGAAGGCCCCCCATTTTGACATAAGCTCATCTTGAGGGCGCCTCTACACTTAAGACATACTTTCTCATTTCACATTAATAGGAAACGAATGCAATGCCTCTGCCAGAGGGTTCCCTTCAAAATGCTGACTGCTGGACAAAGAATGGTTTCCATGTAGTACTCTCTGGTCAGCTGAAAGAGCTGGTAACCCCATTTCCTTTCAAGTTCTTTTGCTCTTCAATACACAACAGTCCTCCTCCACTTGCATCTACCTATATGCAGGTAGGATTTCTCTTCCAAAGCCTTAGGCCACTGTATACATACCATCTTGATGAACCTTGTATGAAGAAATCATTTTACAACTCCATGAGGACTAGAAAAGAACTAAACCAAACTAAGTTTCAGGTGGATAAACAGTCATAGGGGTTAAATAGTGACATTGGCTCAATTAAATGGGGACAAAATTCTACCTTCTAATTTCTATATTCCTGTTCTTTTGAGTTACACAACATCTAATGATGGTTGCCTCACAACATTTAATGATAACAGTATACAAGTTCACAAATTTGGACCCGAACAGTCTACACAACCAAGAGTCCATGGTTATAATGGATTTCTTGTCTTTAGCTAATTTAACTCAACCTATTATAAGAACTGAAAAACTTCAAATTCAAATTTAAATAGAAATTTGTATACGTATGTGTGTATCTTCCACTGGGTTTCTCTGGAAAGAAAACTGGGTGTATTTTCATTAACATTTGAAGTGAAGTAGTTTTTGCATTAACACTGAAAAGAAAATTAAGGGAAAAGAGGGATTAGAGCAACCATCATACTGCAGAAACTTTTTCTCAAAGTTTTCTCCATAAACTTCCTGGGTATGCTATGACCTCATTAACACAGGAGGAAAGTAAACACACAGGATCAGGAAAAGAGGAAACTTTTAGTAATAAAAGTACACGTAACTGAAAATAACTCTACATTCGGGTTTCAGAGTTTACTGAGCATTTGCCCTTCTAAAGATTCTGATGGTTACCAAACAACGTCAAGGAAAAACAACCAAACTGAAATGCAGGATGGGGTGTAGATTGCAAACAGAACTGCATGGTTCGGAAGAACATAGGGCAGCTGAGAAAGGACCTGTAAGGAGACTTTCTTGCTAGTGAAGCCTGAAGTCATCTTGAGTGGTCACCCTGGCTGACTGCTGGACAAAGAATGGTTTCCATGTAGTACTCTCTGGCCAGCTGAAAGAGCTGGTAACCCCATTTCCTTTCAAGTTCTTTTGCTCTTCAATACACAACAGTCCTCCTCCACTTGCATCTACCTATATGCAGGTAGGATTTCTTTTCCCAAAGCCTTAGGCCACTGTATACATACCATCTTGATGAACCTTGTATGAAGAAATCATTTTACAACTCCATGAGGACTAGAAAAGAACTAAACCAAACTAAGTTTCAGGTGGATAAACAGTCATAGGGGTTAAATAGTGACATTGGCTCAATTAAATGGGGACAAAATTCTACCTTCTAATTTCTATATTCCTGTTCTTTTGAGTTACACAACATCTAATGATGGTTGCCTCACAACATTTAATGATAACAGTATACAAGTTCACAAATTTGGACCCGAACAGTCTACACAACCAAGAGTCCATGGTTATAATGGATTTCTTGTCTTTAGCTAATTTAACTCAACCTATTATAAGAACTGAAAAACTTCAAATTCAAATTTAAATAGAAATTTGTATACGTATGTGTGTATCTTCCACTGGGTTTCTCTGGAAAGAAAACTGGGTGTATTTTCATTAACATTTGAAGTTAAGTAGTTTTGCATTAACACTGAAAAAAAAATTTAAAGGGGAAAAGAGGGATTAGAGCAACCATCATACTGCAGAAACTTTTTCTCAAAGTTTTCTCCATAAACTTCCTGGGTATGCTATGACCTCATTAACACAGGAGGAAAGTAAACACACAGGATCAGGAAAAGAGGAAACTTTTAGTAATAAAAGTACACGTAACTGAAAATAACTCTACATTCGGGTTTCAGAGTTTACTGAGCATTTGCCCTTCTAAAGATTCTGATGGTTACCAAACAACGTCAAGGAAAAACAACCAAACTGAAATGCAGGATGGGGTGTAGATTGCAAACAGAACTGCATGGTTCGGAAGAACATAGGGCAGCTGAGAAAGGACCTGTAAGGAGACTTTCTTGCTAGTGAAGCCTGAAGTCATCTTGAGTGGTCACCCTGGCTGTCCCTACCCATTCCAAGAAGAGTCAAGAGCACCCCAGAGGAGTGGGTCTTCCAGACCAAAGAGTCAACCCGCCCAGTAGAAAAGTCCAGCCTGGGGATGATCCCCAGGAGAAGTGGGCTTGGCTCACACTTCCTACCAGCAGGCAGACGGGAAGCATTCTCAGCCGGACGAAAAGGCAGGCAGAGGTCAAGGCTAAAAGTAGACTGCATTTCTGAGGTCCTGACATTGAAAGAACGGAAACCATATGGGAATTTATTATTCAACTGAAGCCTTCAGGTGGCTTTAAATTAAAAGGCATATTGTCAACCACAACCCTGGGCCCTTCTCTTTATTTTTTTTCTTCTCCTTCCTCTCCTCCTCTTTTCAAATTTTACAAGCTCTGTGATTTACCAGTGGAAATTCCCTAAATATAAATTAAGCATTATGTCCACCCAAGTAATTCTTCCTGGCACTCAACCAGTAGTTTGGCATTAAAATCTCTCATGTGACTCTTGGGAGGGTAAGTTAATGAGTGTTTTGTGTGTGTGTGTATTTGTATACACACATTGATTTTTCCTTTTTTAGAACTATTGCCCATTGTAAAGATCCTTGTTAAGAAGTAGACATACAGGGTCAGAAGGGATGTGATCTCCCTGAAGAAATATAACAACCACACTGAAATGTAGGTCACACCTCTAGGAGTATAAGCTGCCCACCCAGGTCCTGTGCTACACTAACTGCCATGTGTACAGACTTCCCACCCCTGCCACCATCACAGCTGTGAATATACCCTCCACAGCTCAAATGTCTAGGCCTTAGTTCTGGCGACTCTAAAGAGAGTCATAATGTTGACTGCATTAGTCAGGACAGGCTGATAACTCCACGGGAACACACCATCCCGAAACCTACCGATGTGTCATAACCGAAACTTGCTTCTTTGCTCATAATGTATGTCCGACCTCAGTCAGGGGGTCTTTCCAACAGGTTCCTCCAAAATGGGACTATACAGGTTCCCACTGTGGTAGGTGGAAGGGAAGGAAAAGAAATCCCATGGGGACTCCTCAGCTTCATCCAGGAAGTCACAGGTGAGACCTCTGTTCACATTTCATAGGCAAAAGCCAGACACATGGTCACACCTAATCTCAGAAGAGGCAAGAATGTTAAACTATCCAAGTGACCCCAATGAAGGCTGCTGACACATTTGTGAGCATCCCTGATGACCACAAGAGTCCTACAAAGAGTTGAAAGAATAATAAACATCTCCAAGAGCCCCTAAAGGCTAATTGATACTGGAAGTAGATCTTGTCTTATATTTTCTTATCTATTCCCATCCTCCAGGATAGGGAACTCACTCTTTGCTTGAAAACAACAAGAATAAGACTAAACAAGACAACAGCATAGTTCACATGCCTTAAGATGCCCAACGTTCATTTGGCAGGTTAAATAAAAAATGCCTTTCTGCTGTTAATAACAAAGATAACAGAATAAACGATTGATGTCATAAATGTTGTTCAAGTGCATGCTGAGATCTCTGAAAGACAACAAAGGGGTGCTCCATCTCGAGTAAGCATGTGAAGACGGAAATTCACAAAGGTAAATGGAAAAAAAAAATTCCTTGCTAGTCATTTAAAGAAGGCCAAGTGAACAGTTCACCATCTACCCTTAATGCAGATGTAAATCTTCTCCCCGTGAAGCACACAGGGACAGAGTACTCCATTTAATACAAGGATGTCTCTCAAGTACATACACACCAGTAAAAGAACATCTGCGTAAATCTTCCTTACCCAAGAAAGAGTCCAAAAAATGTGTTATCTAAGAGAGAAACTGAAGGTCAAATGGGAAAGAATACATAGAAGAGGAACCTTATTTTCTCTAGCTCAGAAATACTTTCCTAGCATTCCTTTTCTGGTACATTAACCCTGCCCTACACCCTGAACTTTTAAATGGGGAGGAGTGAAGGAAATTTATTGGAAGGGGATTTGGGAGGCTTTAAGCAGTATTCGAACACTGCTTACTGTTTACTAGATACATGGAGAGACTTAAATAAAAATTCATGCCAAACACTATCTGTACGAGAGACCAGCTGTTCTTATTTATTCCAACAGACATGGTAACACAGGGCTCCAAGCTCTATTATCCAGGCTCAGCAAACACTCTAGCAACAGTTGCAAGGATTCTGAAGCATCTCAGGTCACAGAACAAGGCCCTCATTTTACAGAGAAGTGCTGAAGACCATGTGTTTTTTTTTTTTCCCAAGAACCCAGAATTCTAACTAAAAGCTATCAAACTGGACCATAGAAGAAAAAAAAAGGTCTCTCCAAAATGCAGGTTCAGCTTCTAAATTACTTTCCATCTTTTTTCCACACCCAAGACTTGTCAGCCTCCATCTGCACCACTCCCATCTCCATGCTCATTTCTGATGCCTGACAGCAACCCTTGAGACAGGTGCAGTTTAGCAAAGCTTTTCAGTAGTAAAGATTAAATGACTTCACATATTCCCCACCATAGAATACCTCTGAGTACAGTCATTGCACTTGAAATGTTTGTAAGCATTCTTCTTTTATTTTTATTTTTGATCAACATCAAGAAATGTCTGAGAACAGTCTAACTATGAGGAAGATGCTCAGAAGATTTTTTTTTTGTAATTTTGGCTTCTTTTATTGTTTTTATTTATTTATTTATTTTCATCCATCTTTATTCTTCGACCTGTGTGAGCCTCCCATTGCATAGGCCTCTCTCGCTGCAGAGCCCTGGCTCCGGGCACATGAGCTCCAGAGCTCTGGCTCCCAACTGGACAAACCAGTCCAGCTGCTCCATGGCGCGTGCAACCTCCCTGGGCCATAGATTGAACCAGAACCCTCTGCACTGCAAGGCGGACTCTTTACCCACTGGACCACCAGGGAAGCCCTCAAAAGATTTTCAGTACTGAAGGGGGCTACAAGGGCAAGAGCATTGAGAATCATCACATTTAATGAAGGTTTTCTAAGTACCATGCTCTGTTGCTAAGAGTTTTAGCATCTCATTTAAACCTTCAACCAATGCTATGACCTGTGCCTAGGGATTTGCCTCTAAAAATACAGAAAAAGGGAAAAAAGAGGAACTTTATGAAGGAAAAATCTGGAAAACATGATCTTAGCCAGGTGATCAAGGTCAAGCTCGACAAGTGATGAGTCATGTTGATGGTACATTCCCTTAATTTGATGGCTTGAGAACAAGGACTCACCTCTTCAATCTTTCAAAAACCCACAACCAGTCTAATTATGAAAAAAAAAAAAGATCAGACAAATTCCAAATGAGGAAAATTCTACTAGAAACTGACCTGCACTTGTCCAAACTGTCAAGGTTATTGAAAACATGACTGAGAAGCTTTCATAGAGCAAAGGAGTCTGCAACACGATGAACAAAACTAACGTGGTTTCCAGGACGAGATCCCAGAACAGAGAAAGGGCATTAGGGGGAGACTAGTGATGGTCCAAATAAACTGTGGAGTGTAGTTAATACTCAAGCACGACTGTTGGTTCCTTAGTTTTGACAAAGATACCACAGCAAAGTTACATGACAACAATAAGGGAAACTAGGTAAAGACTGTATGAACACATTCTTCCTATTTTTGCAACTTTTCTGATTATCTAAAAATATTCTAAAATAAAGTTTACTTTAAAAATCCTCTGAGGGGCTTCCCTGGTGGTCCAGTGGGTGGTCCAGTGCAAGGGGTGCCTGTTCGATCCCTAGCCTGGGAAGACCCCATGTGCTGTGGAGCAGCTGGACTGATGTGTCCAACTACTGAGTCGGAGCTCTGGAGCACATGTGCCCAGAGCCAGTGCCCTGCAGCGAGAGAGGCCACGGCAATGGGAGGCCCACACCGGCCAAAGAACAAAGATGGATGAAAACAAATAAGTGAAAGACCAATAGAAGTGGCCAAAATTATATATATATATATATATATTTGTTGAAGTAATAAGTTTAAAAAAAAAATCCCTCTGAGGCTAATGCTCTTATCTCCCTTTTAGACATGAGATATTATAGCATAAATAACTTCCCAAAGTTACAAGCTGAAAAACAAACAAAAAAAAACCATTTGGCCAGATATGTCTACTCTCATTCAAACACCAGTGGATAAGGCAGTAACATAAGTCCTTGCATAAGATTTATTAAAACAATTTTATGCCAGATACATGCTGAGAAACTTAAAGGAATTTATTTCGCTTACATTCTTCATAATACCACACTTTATTTCAGTACACCTCTTTAAACAAAGGAGACATACCGTACTTTCTAAATATTTAATTTTCATCACAAATTTCAATTACTCTATCAGTGCTTTGTGATGGTCACATTTAAGCAAAATTAGCTTAAGATTTTGCCGAATCTTTTCTTCTTCTACCACAGTATACTTTCTATTCAGAAGCCTGGCGTGCTGCAGTTTATGGGGTCACAAAGAGTTGGACTGAGCAACTGAACAACAACAACCAGTTACAGGTGTAGGACAGATTGATTCACCAAAAAAGGGTTTGTAAAGGACCAATTTTTTAGATATCTCCTCCCTCTAGTAAAATGGTCCAACAGTAGAAAAAAGGGCATTAGGGGGAGACTAGTGATGGTCCAAATAAACTGTGGAGTGTAGTTAATACTCAAGCACGACTGTTGGTTCCTTAGTTTTGACAAAGATACCACAGCAAAGTTACATGACAACAATAAGGGAAACTAGGTAAAGACTGTATGAACACATTCTTCCTATTTTTGCAACTTTTCTGATTATCTAAAAATATTCTAAAATAAAGTTTACTTTAAAAATCCTCTGAGGGGCTTCCCTGGTGGTCCAGTGGGTGGTCCAGTGCAAGGGGTGCCTGTTCGATCCCTAGCCTGGGAAGACCCCATGTGCTGTGGAGCAGCTGGACTGATGTGTCCAACTACTGAGTCGGAGCTCTGGAGCACATGTGCCCAGAGCCAGTGCCCTGCAGCGAGAGAGGCCACGGCAATGGGAGGCCCACACCGGCCAAAGAACAAAGATGGATGAAAACAAATAAGTGAAAGACCAATAGAAGTGGCCAAAATTATATATATATATATATATATTTGTTGAAGTAATAAGTTTAAAAAAAAAATCCCTCTGAGGCTAATGCTCTTATCTCCCTTTTAGACATGAGATATTATAGCATAAATAACTTCCCAAAGTTACAAGCTGAAAAACAAACAAAAAAAAACCATTTGGCCAGATATGTCTACTCTCATTCAAACACCAGTGGATAAGGCAGTAACATAAGTCCTTGCATAAGATTTATTAAAACAATTTTATGCCAGATACATGCTGAGAAACTTAAAGGAATTTATTTCGCTTACATTCTTCATAATACCACACTTTATTTCAGTACACCTCTTTAAACAAAGGAGACATACCGTACTTTCTAAATATTTAATTTTCATCACAAATTTCAATTACTCTATCAGTGCTTTGTGATGGTCACATTTAAGCAAAATTAGCTTAAGATTTTGCCGAATCTTTTCTTCTTCTACCACAGTATACTTTCTATTCAGAAGCCTGGCGTGCTGCAGTTTATGGGGTCACAAAGAGTTGGACTGAGCAACTGAACAACAACAACCAGTTACAGGTGTAGGACAGATTGATTCACCATTTTTAAAGACTATACTGTTTATAGTTATTATAAAGTATTGACTATATTCTCCATATAGTTGTTTTTTAATAGATATCTCCTCCCCTTCTTCCTCCTCCAGCTCGTCACCTCTTACAATTCTAGGTCCTCCTTTGGCCCCCACCCCAGCCACTTAGGCTGCTCTCTGTAGCCAGGAGCTCTCACCTCCAACCGAGGCAGAGCACCCTCCTCACTCTGCTGGCATCTGGGGGAGGGCAGGTGTGGGATGGTGTGGCTGCCACTCCATCTACTCCAGCACCTGTGTCTCCTGTTCTTACTGCCAGGATCCCTTGCAGGTGGAGGACAGACATCAGGTAAGCAGAGACCATGGGTGTGTAGCACAGGAATTCTGCTGGCCTGCCCGTACAGCCTGGCCAGTGCACAGGCTCACGAGTTTGTGCGGGGGCTGCCCCCTTGTAGCTTTTTTTTTATACCTAATAATCTGTATCTCTTAATCCCTAGTGCCCATGTTGCCCTCGCCTCCGCCTGCCCAACTGGTAACCACTTTGTTCTCTATATCTGTGAGTCTTTCTATCATCACTACTTTATGGGTTTTATACATTCTCCATATAAAGGATGGGGCTTCCAAGGTGGCACTAGCGGTAAAAAAAACCTGCCTGCCAATGCAGGAGACCTAAGAGAAGCAGGTTCCATCCCTGGGCTGGGAAGGTTCCCCAGGAGGAGGACATGGCAACCCACTTCATTTTTCTTGCCTGGAGAATTCCCATGGACAGAGGAGTCTGGCGGGCTACAGTCCATGGTGTCACAAAGTCGGGCACAACTGAAGTGACTCAGCACTGCATGAACCTATTGAAGGGATACAGCATACAACATTTGTCTTTCTATAACTTCCTGTAGCATAATACCCTCCAAGTTCCTCCACATTGGTACAAACGGCAAGATTTCATTCTTTTTTATGGCCAAGTAGTATTCCATTGTATATATACCACATCTTCACCCATTTTTCTGTCCTTCAACACCTAGCTTGCTTCCATCTTTGGTAATGATAAATAAGGCTGCTTTAAACACTGAGGGGCCTGTATCTTTTCAAATAAGTGTTGTTTTTTTTTTTTTCAGATAATGTACCTGTGAGTGGAATTAGTGGGTCATACAATAGTTCTATTTTTAGTTTTGGTTTTTTGGTTTTTTTTTTTTTTTTTTTGGAGAAACCTCTGTGCTGTTTTCCACAAAGCCTGCACCAATTTACATTCCCACTAACACTGTACAGGGTTCCTTTTCTACACACCCTTATCACTATTTGTTATCTGAGTTTTTTTTGATGATAGCCACTGGGACAGGTGAGGGATAATACCTCACTGTGATTTTGACTTGCATTTCTCTGATAGTTCCTGATTGAGTATCTTTCCATGTGCCTCTTGGCTATCTGCAGTTCCTCTTTGGAAAAATATTAAGTCCCTCTGCCCATTTTTTAATTGGATTGTTTGAGACTGTGTGTGTGTGTGATGCTGAACTGTATCAGCCATTTATATATATTGAACATTAATCCTTTTTCAGTCTTTTCACTTGCAGATATTTTCTCCTCTTCAGTGGGTCATCTTTCTGTTTTGTCAATGGTTTCCTTTGCTGTGCAAAAAGCTTGTGAGTTCAATTAGGTCCCATTTGTTTATTTTTGCTTTGATTTCCTTTGCTTTAGGAGATGGATCCAAAAATATATTGCTGTAATTTATGTCACACAGTGCTCTGCCTTTGTTTGCCTCTAGGAATTTTTATCTTGATGTGCCAACATTCCATAAGAGAAAAAACATTAGCCAATGGACATTCCACCCTATAATGTCCTATCTTCCACCCACTCTCACTACCGCCCATGTCTCTCTCCTGATTCTGGATGTTTCAGTGTTGGTGAGCTCACCCTGCTGCTGGAACAGGATGAGGGGTTAGAAGCTGGGGTGCCCTTCACAAGGAAATGACAACATCACATAAGTAAAGATTAACATACACTTTGGGTTTTCTCAGATCCTGAGAGATATAAGATCAGCTGTGACTGCTCCAAAAGCCCAAAGAACATTCAATGCCTTCTGAATATAAATTCTAACAGTGTTATCTATCAAAGCAGTGTTTCCCACAGTACGAAGCCAGGCTCGCTGGGAAAACTCCAACATCCTCCCAGGAAGGCTCAAGCAGTCCAAGACATATCCTTTTTTTCCTTGGGATTTGCCAAAATCAGACAGTGGGATTCAACAAATATTTCTAAACACTGTACTTAATATATTGTTCCCTGTGAGAATATATAGTGGAAGTGGTCCAGCAAGTAAGAAAACAGGCTGCCTTCTGTGTGTGATTAGATTAGCCTGGGCCATAATTCAGTAACACTATTTGTTATCTGAGTTTTTTGATGATAGCCACTGGGACAGGTGAGGATAATACCTCACTGTGATTTTGACTTGCATTTCTCTGATAGTTCCTGATTGAGTATCTTTCCATGTGCCTCTTGGCTATCTGCAGTTCCTCTTTGGAAAAATATTAAGTCCCTCTGCCCATTTTTTAATTGGATTGTTTGAGACTGTGTGTGTGTGTGATGCTGAACTGTATCAGCCATTTATATATATTGAACATTAATCCTTTTTCAGTCTTTTCACTTGCAGATATTTTCTCCTCTTCAGTGGGTCATCTTTCTGTTTTGTCAATGGTTTCCTTTGCTGTGCAAAAAGCTTGTGAGTTCAATTAGGTCCCATTTGTTTATTTTTGCTTTGATTTCCTTTGCTTTAGGAGATGGATCCAAAAATATATTGCTGTAATTTATGTCACACAGTGCTCTGCCTTTGTTTGCCTCTAGGAATTTTTATCTTGATGTGCCAACATTCCATAAGAGAAAAAACATTAGCCAATGGACATTCCACCCTATAATGTCCTATCTTCCACCCACTCTCACTACCGCCCATGTCTCTCTCCTGATTCTGGATGTTTCAGTGTTGGTGAGCTCACCCTGCTGCTGGAACAGGATGAGGGGTTAGAAGCTGGGGTGCCCTTCACAAGGAAATGACAACATCACATAAGTAAAGATTAACATACACTTTGGGTTTTCTCAGATCCTGAGAGATATAAGATCAGCTGTGACTGCTCCAAAAGCCCAAAGAACATTCAATGCCTTCTGAATATAAATTCTAACAGTGTTATCTATCAAAGCAGTGTTTCCCACAGTACGAAGCCAGGCTCGCTGGGAAAACTCCAACATCCTCCCAGGAAGGCTCAAGCAGTCCAAGACATATCCTTTTTTTCCTTGGGATTTGCCAAAATCAGACAGTGGGATTCAACAAATATTTCTAAACACTGTACTTAATATATTGTTCCCTGTGAGAATATATAGTGGAAGTGGTCCAGCAAGTAAGAAAACAGGCTGCCTTCTGTGTGTGATTAGATTAGCCTGCCTAAAGACACGGTTTGCACAATCTTGTTCTACTTACAAGTTTGTTTGAGGCAAGTGATTCCTTCAGTTATTGATTTTTATCACTCTGGGTTTGTCTCAAGAATCCCTCAAGCTCTACAGCAGCCCCTACCCTTTATACTTCAAACTATCCCCAAGGAAATTAGTTAAGGACTCCCGATCAATTTTAGCAAGAGAAGGGTAGAAAGAAAAAGGAGGAAATGATTATGACAAATTTTCCCACGGCAGTGGAGTAACTAATGGGGCTGGCTCTCCTGATTCAATGGACAATGAAATCAGAATCAAATCCAAAGTTTAATGTCTTCCCTTCACCAATGGGAAAGGAATGAACCAAGTTCTAGAAGCCATCACCACTCCCTCAGACAAACACACACACACATACACACACACCAACCTGGCAAACTGGTACTCATCCAAAACAAACCCTTCCTCTCAAGAATCTTCGCTATTTTTATAGTTGAACTCCTGAAAAGAATCTTTCTCATTCTGCAGCCCTGGGTAATTCAGGCTGGAATTCTTAAGTTCCTACTCTCATACTAGTAAGACAGGCCAAAGTGTTGAGAAGCCATGAGGAAGCTTACGCTTCTAGGACCATCATGGGGAGAATGGCACTGGACATCGGAAGCAGCCTGCCCTGTGGGTAGACTTAGGGGCTCAAAAAGAAACCACTTAAAACCTCTCAATGAGTCTCTCCAAGTTTGCTGGAATCCTGATCCTCCTCCAGGAAGACATCCCTAATCTAAACCTCCGACATACAGCCTGCCCAGCCTTGGCATTCCAGATGCACGGACACCAAATTCATCACGCTAATCTCCCACCCTTCAAACCCTGTCCTAACTCCCAGGGGACACCTGCTGAGCATAAACCAAGACTGAGTTTCAAAGCCAAAAAACCTACAAAATGAGAAGTCCAATTTTTCAAACCAGTTGCCAATAAGATTTTCACTGTTCTTCAAGGCTTCCTTGAATGGTGTCAAAGTTTTCCCAATGAATTCCCTATCTGCTTTTGGCTACCAAGACACCTGAGGTTACCACCCATCCATTTGGTAGGAAACGTCTAACCATGTGAGACAGTATGGAGCAGGCAAAACATACGTCAAAACATGAAAGCAAAAGGTCATCGTTTAATCTTAGTATTTATGTTACATACTACAATTTTGGCATTGGTATTATTAACTGTTAGTAAAGCCACATAAACCAGTGTATTAGAATTGATGAAGCCACTTGCCATGTAAAACCACAGAGCAACACATCAGAGCCTGTACCGTAATGGCTCTCGCAAAAAAAAAAATGATTATGACAAATTTTCCCACGGCAGTGGAGTAACTAATGGGGCTGGCTCTCCTGATTCAATGGACAATGAAATCAGAATCAAATCCAAAGTTTAATGTCTTCCCTTCACCAATGGGAAAGGAATGAACCAAGTTCTAGAAGCCATCACCACTCCCTCAGACAAACACACACACATACACACACACCAACCTGGCAAACTGGTAATCATCCAAAACAAACCCTTCCTCTCAAGAATCTTCGCTATTTTTATAGTTGAACTCCTGAAAAGAATCTTTCTCATTCTGCAGCCCTGGGTAATTCAGGCTGGAATTCTTAAGTTCCTACTCTCATACTAGTAAGACAGGCCAAAGTGTTGAGAAGCCATGAGGAAGCTTACGCTTCTAGGACCATCATGGGGAGAATGGCACTGGACATCGGAAGCAGCCTGCCCTGTGGGTAGACTTAGGGGCTCAAAAAGAAACCACTTAAAACCTCTCAATGAGTCTCTCCAAGTTTGCTGGAATCCTGATCCTCCTCCAGGAAGACATCCCTAATCTAAACCTCCGACATACAGCCTGCCCAGCCTTGGCATTCCAGATGCACGGACACCAAATTCATCACGCTAATCTCCCACCCTTCAAACCCTGTCCTAACTCCCAGGGGACACCTGCTGAGCATAAACCAAGACTGAGTTTCAAAGCCAAAAAACCTACAAAATGAGAAGTCCAATTTTTCAAACCAGTTGCCAATAAGATTTTCACTGTTCTTCAAGGCTTCCTTGAATGGTGTCAAAGTTTTCCCAATGAATTCCCTATCTGCTTTTGGCTACCAAGACACCTGAGGTTACCACCCATCCATTTGGTAGGAAACGTCTAACCATGTGAGACAGTATGGAGCAGGCAAAACATACGTCAAAACATGAAAGCAAAAGGTCATCGTTTAATCTTAGTATTTATGTTACATACTACAATTTTGGCATTGGTATTATTAACTGTTAGTAAAGCCACATAAACCAGTGTATTAGAATTGATGAAGCCACTTGCCATGTAAAACCACAGAGCAACACATCAGAGCCTTGTACCGTACCTGCCACACATATGTCACTGAATTAATCAATCAGTAGTGTTTGACATCTGCTACACAGTCATCTGGCAGATAAAAAGGACTTTGCCTTTTTGGTTTCTACAAGTATTTGTAGATAGCTTTTATGCGTAAAATACTATTTCCATGACCACCCTTTGCAAAAGCAAAATAAAAGGCATTTAATTATCCTCAAGTCACCTAGAGATAATAAATTTCAACTTATGTATCATCTCTCAGGCTATTACAATGCCTACCCACATTCACGGATACCTGCAAAGAAGGCTTTTCTTTTTAAGTAAGATCAATGAAAAATTTACAGCATTGTTTGAATGGTATTTTAGTCTATATGCCTACTGTAATTTATTTGACCACTCATACTATTTACATATTTAAAACAAAATTCATTAAAAAATAAGTTTACAATAAAGTATTCTTACAGTAAAATCATTTTACTACAATTGATCATGCTATTAGGACATAATAGCCTAGAAGTTGAAGGGTCAAAACTATGAATACACATTTTGTGACTTTTGATCTTATATATTGCAAAATAATCTCCAGAGAACATATAAAATTTTTCCCCTAATATGTTGCATTATTCCCACTCCTGTAGTGACACTGGATTTTATAATTACTCACAAACGTAGCCAGATTTGTTAGTTTCAAAAACAGGTCTCATTTATCTTTTTATTGCTTAAAGAGACATGTTCCACATATTTGAATATAAATGACATGCATCATGTTTTGAAGCATCTCAATAACATGTTCAAGAAGCTTTGGGAAATAATAACTCTTTAAAAGGTACAGCATATATTGAAGTCCTAGTGTTACGTGTTTATTCGTTAAAGATCATCCAACCTCTTTAGAAATTTTTTTAACCACCCATGAATTCCCTATCTGCTTTTGGCTACCAAGACACCTGAGGTTACCACCCATCCATTTGGTAGGAAACGTCTAACCATGTGAGACAGTATGGAGCAGGCAAAACATACGTCAAAACATGAAAGCAAAAGGTCATCGTTTAATCTTAGTATTTATGTTACATACTACAATTTTGGCATTGGTATTATTAACTGTTAGTAAAGCCACATAAACCAGTGTATTAGAATTGATGAAGCCACTTGCCATGTAAAACCACAGAGCAACACATCAGAGCCTTGTACCGTACCTGCCACACATATGTCACTGAATTAATCAATCAGTAGTGTTTGACATCTGCTACACAGTCATCTGGCAGATAAAAAGGACTTTGCCTTTTTGGTTTCTACAAGTATTTGTAGATAGCTTTTATGCGTAAAATACTATTTCCATGACCACCCTTTGCAAAAGCAAAATAAAAGGCATTTAATTATCCTCAAGTCACCTAGAGATAATAAATTTCAACTTATGTATCATCTCTCAGGCTATTACAATGCCTACCCACATTCACGGATACCTGCAAAGAAGGCTTTTCTTTTTAAGTAAGATCAATGAAAAATTTACAGCATTGTTTGAATGGTATTTTAGTCTATATGCCTACTGTAATTTATTTGACCACTCATACTATTTACATATTTAAAACAAAATTCATTAAAAAATAAGTTTACAATAAAGTATTCTTACAGTAAAATCATTTTACTACAATTGATCATGCTATTAGGACATAATAGCCTAGAAGTTGAAGGGTCAAAACTATGAATACACATTTTGTGACTTTTGATCTTATATATTGCAAAATAATCTCCAGAGAACATATAAAATTTTTCCCCTAATATGTTGCATTATTCCCACTCCTGTAGTGACACTGGATTTTATAATTACTCACAAACGTAGCCAGATTTGTTAGTTTCAAAAACAGGTCTCATTTATCTTTTTATTGCTTAAAGAGACATGTTCCACATATTTGAATATAAATGACATGCATCATGTTTTGAAGCATCTCAATAACATGTTCAAGAAGCTTTGGGAAACTAATAACTCTTTAAAAGGTACAGCATATATTGAAGTCCTAGTGTTACGTGTTTATTCGTTTTAAAGATCATCCAACCCTTCTTTAGAAATTTTCTAAAGTTCAATATACATCACAATGATGCAATTTAAGATGAGAACATGCACCTTTTTACTTTTAAAATGTATTTGGCTCGCCAGGGCCAGGTCGTAGTTGTAGCACACAGGAGTTTTAGCTACAGCCTGTAGGGTCTAGTTCCCTGATTAGGGATCCAACTATTACCCTGCAGCACTGGAAGGCAAAGTCTCAACCACTGGACCACCAGGGAAGTCCTGAGACATGTAGCTTTTTTAAACGAGGACGACCCCTTATGGTCAGATGCTAAGGAATACCTGATGTTCATATTCTCTCTTTATCTCATGATCCACTTGAGTTTTGCTTTAAATTCACATGTGTGCATGCCCACACATATACATTTACACATGCCTATGCACACATCTGAATACATATATTTGATCTATAACAATATATGCACCCACCCACACACACAGATATTGGACACTGCACTTTTCCCCTTGGTCTCAGTACATCAATGACTGCTGATGGGTGAGAGAGTTCTTCTGGCCTCCAAGGGTGACAGGGTCATCCAGGCTCTGCAGGGAGTGGGCACCACCCCATACAGTCATTGTAACTGCCATCTGCGGGCACGAGGCCGAGGTACACCTCAATCATGTTTGCCTGGCAGAGAATGCTCACTCATGCACCTGCTTCAACGGTGTGAGTGCAGCCTGTGGGTTTCCCTTGATTGATGTCGGTATAACTGATTCACGGGCTGTGGGGGTGAAGGGAAGTGGGCTCTCCTCAAAGCAGTTGGTGGAGCCTTGCACCTTCCACTTGACACTGCACACGGAAGAACAAGCTACAGAGGCGGGTGCCTGTGCATGCAGGCTCACCACACCCTCATGGACAGACCCCAAAGGCACCCAACCTTAAAATAAAACAACAGAAAAAAAAGAGAGAGAGAGACTTTGAAAACCAGGAAACAGTGCCAGCGAAGGAAGCATCTGTCTCTTTCACTTGGAACAAAACTCCCTCTGAGAATCATACATATTTAACACATGCTTACACCTTACCACCCACCCCGGTCACTGCCATCTAAGGACCATCGACTTCGCCACCTCCAGGCTTTCTTAGAGTTACTTTTTCTTAACTAAGTCCGTGTGTTTCTTGCCCGAACTGTAACAGAATTCATGGAATGATTCTGTCCGCCACACACACAAAAAGAGGGGACAAAAATGTCCTCTTGAGCAAACGGCCCAATTTTCAATGAGGTTCAATCCACCCTAACAGGGACATAGTTTACTAAATCATGTCCACGTGGGTAACACTTCACCTTTTCACATCTATTTCTTATTTTCAAAACAACACTAACCAACAAGAAGTCAGCTAAGGTCAAAACCCAATTTGGGGGTTTTCAATGCCTAGCCTGCTGCACACATCCCGGGTGAAGATCTGATGAGATTCACCCCAACCCCTTTCCATTTCCTTTTCCTAAGAAAATCCAAGGTAGAACGTTCTTGTATATTCTAGGAAAATCATGCCTATGCACACATCTGAATAAATTTGATCTATAACAATATATGCACCCACCCACACACACAGATATTGGACACTGCACTTTTCCCCTTGGTCTCAGTACATCAATGACTGCTGATGGGTGAGAGAGTTCTTCTGGCCTCCAAGGGTGACAGGGTCATCCAGGCTCTGCAGGGAGTGGGCACCACCCCATACAGTCATTGTAACTGCCATCTGCGGGCACGAGGCCGAGGTACACCTCAATCATGTTTGCCTGGCAGAGAATGCTCACTCATGTACCTGCATCAACGGTGTGAGTGCAGCCTGTGGGTTTCCCTTGATTGATGTCGGTATAACTGATTCACGGGCTGTGGGGGTGAAGGGAAGTGGGCTCTCCTCAAAGCAGTTGGTGGAGCCTTGCACCTTCCACTTGACACTGCACACGGAAGAACAAGCTACAGAGGCGGGTGCCTGTGCATGCAGGCTCACCACACCCTCATGGACAGACCCCAAAGGCACCCAACCTTAAAATAAAACAACAGAAAAAAAAGAGAGAGAGAGACTTTGAAAACCAGGAAACAGTGCCAGCGAAGGAAGCATCTGTCTCTTTCACTTGGAACAAAACTCCCTCTGAGAATCATACATATTTAACACATGCTTACACCTTACCACCCACCCCGGTCACTGCCATCTAAGGACCATCGACTTCGCCACCTCCAGGCTTTCTTAGAGTTACTTTTTCTTAACTAAGTCCGTGTGTTTCTTGCCCGAACTGTAACAGAATTCATGGAATGATTCTGTCCGCCACACACACAAAAAGAGGGGACAAAAATGTCCTCTTGAGCAAACGGCCCAATTTTCAATGAGGTTCAATCCACCCTAACAGGGACATAGTTTACTAAATCATGTCCACGTGGGTAACACTTCACCTTTTCACATCTATTTCTTATTTTCAAAACAACACTAACCAACAAGAAGTCAGCTAAGGTCAAAACCCAATTTGGGGGTTTTCAATGCCCTAGCCTGCTGCACACATCCCGGGGTGAAGATCTGATGAGATTCACTAACATCATTCCTCCTAAGTCCTTTCAGTCTCTTCCACTTGGACTGTCTTTGAGGCAAGAACTATAATTTTAGAAAAACCTGCTAAGAAAAATCCAAGGTAGAACGTTCTTGTATATTCTAGGAAAATCATGCAAAAATAAATCACCAGTTGGATGCCAAAACATTTCTGGCTTTTCAAACCATTCCATTCACCCAGCTGCAGGACTGGCAGCAATTGCAGCACAAATGTAACAATTGTACTCCATTAAACTGTGTAAAACTGCCATTTTTGCACAATTGAAGTACTAACAACTTCGTTTGGATCAATTCAATGATTTCCTTCAACATGCCACAATCCGTCTAGTGATTTGAATGTTTATATAGTGCAAAGAACCTTCATTCTTCAAATCCTCCCCCTTTAAGCCACACTCTACCCTCCTCCTCTCTGCACCTCCTTCCCTCTCTCCCTGTACCTCCTCCCTGCATAGTGTCAGGTGGAGGCTAGAAGAAAAAGAGATTCTAAGCAACCACCCAGAACCCCATCTGGGAACGCGCCCCATTTCAAGGTCCAGCAGTCGACCTACATTCCCACTCAGAAAGGTTTTAAAAGAGGAATTCTGAAAATAATGTTTTCCTCTCTCATGCTTTCTGCTCAGGGACCTTCTATTCTAATAACAACATTCACCCATCCAAGGTGGATGTGAGACAACACTTGAAAACGGAACTGTTTATCACTCTGCATGGTTTGAATTCTGAACTCTATACCCAAGCTAATCACAAATCACTTTTCACCATTTACATACATTTTCTCCTACTGGTCTCACAACTACTGCCTTAACATTTTGAGCCACTTTGCTCTCTTCTAAGAAGTTTTTCTCAGGAACACAGGAGAGTTTTCCACCGAGCTTCACAAAGTATAATACAATAAGAAATTACTGGGCGGGTATCCCTTACCATTTTGAGAATGGAATATGCATTTACGTGAAATATCCACATTTAAAGGAAGCCCATCTATGCAGGAAGTAGAAAAATAGGCGGAAAAACCTGTATTTCCTAACTACATATGTAATAAACAGGAAGTCCCCTAGTGTGGCAGTCAACCGTATTCTGGAACCTTGTGATAGATGTCAAAGATCAAGGATTAGAGAGAAAAGATGTCAGTTGAGTGCAATAATGTAGAAAAATAACTCCCTTGAAATTTTAAAGAGACTGTGAGCACAACATGCTGATACACTGCTCTCTTCAATAGATTACAAGCCTAAAAGGAGCTAAATTCAACTCCTACTTTGAATACATTAATTTTGATATTAATGGATACAGTGCTGTCATCTTCTGTAGCTTTCCTTCTATGAAGACACTCAGTATATTCAATTCTCAGGGTTGTCATCAGCCTGATTTTGAATGCAACTGGGATGAGGAGACAGAGACTTCAGGAGTTCAGACCAGAATTCCTAAGTTATGACCCAGTCAAAAAGAAAACCAAGTGTCCACCTAAAATGAGCAAAATTTTAAGATTTTTCTCTCTTCGGACAATGCCACTCCTTAAAAACTCAGCTTCTACAGTTTTATTCCCCTAGAGACACTGCAAATTCTGTATCAAATATGAAAACAGAAACATGAGAAGCCCAGACATAAGCCCATCACTGTCCCTAGTAATAGAGCATTAATCCAATTTTATAACATAGTGTGATTCTAAATGATTAGGCTATGACGCAAAGCAGCTGAAAATCACAAAGATAGCTGGTGTGTGTAGCAGCCTGGCTCTTTTTTAAGGGTGCAGAATATCCTACCTCACCTCATGTACCTTCCAACAACCACAAGGTGAAGAACCTTATTTTCATTTAACACACATTAAGGAAAACTAAGACTACATTCCATTTAAGAAAACTAACACTCAGAAAGGTAAGTCACTTGCCCAAATTGACAAAACTGTTGGTAAAACTAGAAGTCAAGCCCAGTCCTTCCCCATCCCAAAGCCTATATCTGTCCTCTCGTGATTTCCTCCAGCAGAGGACCATTGAGAAGCGAGAGCAGAGCAAGGGTGCCAGACGAGGACTTGCACGAGCCACAATGCCTTCCCTACCCAAGGCAGATATGGGGCTGGAGTTACTCAGTCCTCGCTGGTATGTACCATGGGAGACATTGGCTCTGGGGAATCTAGATCTTTTGGCTTCTTAGGGTAGATTAATCAGATTTTTATGTAATTAAAAAATAAATAAAAAACACGGGCAGCTAGTTCTTTCAACACACAAATACACACGCTTCTCTATAAGAGCAAACAGCATATCTGAGGGCTAGATCTGGCTCTGTGGGCCACCAATTGATAATATTTGCCATATCCCACTGTGATGTCCATTTTATTATATCCATCAGAAAGCCTCACGGGAATCTGCATCCAAAGGTTCCAATGGAGTCTTTATGAATTTCTATTAGGGTTCTATTCACACTGCAAATTAAAACTCCCCTTAAAACTACAGATGGTTTCACTGGACTTAAGAGCAGCACAAGCTTTAACAGAAGCATCTATCCATCACATGCTCCGTGCCTACAAATGAACATGAAAATACCATCCCAGTCACAAAGCAGGCAAGTCCAAAAACAGTGACAGCAGCCCCTGGGTTCAATTAGTCTGCACTTCGCCAGATCTACAAACCAGTGAAATTTTCAGAAAGGTAGATCACAAAAGCAAGAAAGCACCTGCAGGAACCACTCTCCTCATAACCTTTCTTGTCCCTCTTTCCCCTTCAAGTCTGATGATTTGGCAGTTCTGGAACTCTTCCGAGGGAAGTCAAGACTCACTCTGCCAGCCCCAGCTGTTCAAAGCTCAGCCCAATCTGCTCCATACAGTTGGCTGTATTATCACAATAATGTGGCTACAGTTCACCTTCATTTGCTGCAAAGATCATTAACTATCCCTCAGAGAGATCCAGCATTCAAGACAGAGCATGCCCGAGGCATAATAAATGGACGTCTCTGGGTAACACAGTTCAAAAGAAGGTAAGTCACTTGCCCAAATTGACAAAACTGTTGGTAAAACTAGAAGTCAAGCCCAGTCCTTCCCCATCCCAAAGCCTATATCTGTCCTCTCGTGATTTCCTCCAGCAGAGGACCATTGAGAAGCGAGCAGAGCAAGGGTGCCAGACGAGGACTTGCACGAGCCACAATGCCTTCCCTACCCAAGGCAGATATGGGGCTGGAGTTACTCAGTCCTCGCTGGTATGTACCATGGGAGACATTGGCTCTGGGGAATCTAGATCTTTTGGCTTCTTAGGGTAGATTAATCAGATTTTTATGTAATTAAAAAATAAATAAAAAACACGGGCAGCTAGTTCTTTCAACACACAAATACACACGCTTCTCTATAAGAGCAAACAGCATATCTGAGGGCTAGATCTGGCTCTGTGGGCCACCAATTGATAATATTTGCCATATCCCACTGTGATGTCCATTTTATTATATCCATCAGAAAGCCTCACGGGAATCTGCATCCAAAGGTTCCAATGGAGTCTTTATGAATTTCTATTAGGGTTCTATTCACACTGCAAATTAAAACTCCCCTTAAAACTACAGATGGTTTCACTGGACTTAAGAGCAGCACAAGCTTTAACAGAAGCATCTATCCATCACATGCTCCGTGCCTACAAATGAACATGAAAATACCATCCCAGTCACAAAGCAGGCAAGTCCAAAAACAGTGACAGCAGCCCCTGGGTTCAATTAGTCTGCACTTCGCCAGATCTACAAACCAGTGAAATTTTCAGAAAGGTAGATCACAAAAGCAAGAAAGCACCTGCAGGAACCACTCTCCTCATAACCTTTCTTGTCCCTCTTTCCCCTTCAAGTCTGATGATTTGGCAGTTCTGGAACTCTTCCGAGGGAAGTCAAGACTCACTCTGCCAGCCCCAGCTGTTCAAAGCTCAGCCCAATCTGCTCCATACAGTTGGCTGTATTATCACAATAATGTGGCTACAGTTCACCTTCATTTGCTGCAAAGATCATTAACTATCCCTCAGAGAGATCCAGCATTCAAGACAGAGCATGCCCGAGGCATAATAAATGGACGTCTCTGGGTAACACAGTTCAAAAGAAGGTAAGGTGATGCCAGCCAGGCCACCTGACAGTTCCTATAGTCAGAGAAAAGGGAAGAAAACAAGGGCAGGAAGGATGGAAGGAAATGCAACAACGTGCCTGGCAAACATGTATGTTCATGTGAAGAGACAATAAAGAGAAAAAATTTTTTTTGAAATCAAGACAGCAGGACATTTCAAGTTAAATCACAGTGGAGACATGACTTGGCTTGTCTGGCAGCTGAAACATTCTACGGCTAGAGGGAGAAGTAAATTTGGAAGGAGATTGAGAACAGAGCAAATGCATTACAATCCTATACAGGAAGAAGGCAATACTCTGGACAATTTCAGTACTGTAGAAGACAATGAATTCAGTGAAACCTGTCCTTAACTCATGTATCTGACCTCTCATTCATAAAACTGAATTAAAGTGTAGAGTGGGTGTCTTTCTTTACTCAGTTCACCCATTCAGTTAAAGTTTCATGCGAGTCCCATTCGAGTCTTGTTCACCAACCAATACGCCAGTGCTACAAAAGCATCCAGGAATCAGGTTGTCCACTTCAAAGAAAGTAACTGCAGGATATGAATACCCAAAAGTTCTCCACTTGATCATGAGAGAATCGAAACCAAGCCTTGTTCTAAGTGAGCTATAATTGGTTGTATTCATTTAAACCAAATTCCAGTCAACAAAGGATAGCTAACCAGTGGTCAAGGAGGAATTTTACTAACAGACTTCATCTGTTAAAGATGTACTGGGTTTCCCCCAAAATCCTTTTGACTTTTCTGTAAGACGTGACGGAAAACCCAAATGAAATTTTGGTCAAACTGGTACTTTCTTTTGAACGACACAGGTAACATATTTAAACAGCAAAGACAACAGTGCCAGAGTCGCCATCTTCACTGTTTTCTTTACCTTCTTTTCCTCAGTAAAAACTTATTCCTGGAGCAGTGGTTCCCAAGAGGGAGCATATTCCTTCCTCCGTGGCACTTTTCCGCTGGCACGGTGGGGCAGCGGAGTGCTGCTACTGGCCACTGGTGGGTCGAGGCCAGGAGTGCCACTACATTCCATAGTACACAGGATAAGACAGTCTAAAACCATCCCACTCCAAATGGCAACAGTGTGGGCATTAATAGGTGTGCCTGAGAGTTGTTTCAGGGATTCAACTCCCCTGTTGATATTTTGTATTTTTTTTTTTTTAGGAGCAATAGACCAGGAGTTTCTAAATGGCTTCCTACTATCATTAAAATCCCTTCTCTTCACATAATGGTAGCATTTAACATAAATGAAAAGGAAGGCAAGGGGCAGAAATTTAAAACTAATTTAGAATCACAATGGAATCCTGGTAAATCCTATTATAGCACCAAGCTGCATAAGGCTCCAACCACTGATTTCATTATGAAAACATTAAAAAGTAAATAAAAATAGCACAGTCTAATTTAATTCACCTAGAAGGTAGCTTCGAAACATAAGGACCCAAAAAGAAAAAGAGAGAGAGATTCATATTTACAAAGGGGAAAAACAGTCTTAGCCACCTCTTGTGGAAACACACATAACACACACCCCACCCAGGAGCACAAACATGCCCACACCCAATCATAGGCAAGCCAGAAGACTCAAGACCCAAACCAAATGCTCCTCTATTGACTTAGAACAAAAGAACCTCCACTATCGGTGGAAAAAATTTGGGGTTTAAACTTTTCCTGAAAGAAGCCATCCCCCTATCACACCTGAAAACAAAATCATCATCTTAGAGGTATTCATTGGTCCTCAGCCGAAGAGTTCAGTGGAGTCATCCTAACGTTTACAGCGCTCGGTAGAAAATAATTTGCCATGAGGTAATTCGGTGTAAGCTCAGGTCAAACCCCGACGTTGCCAAATGAAGAGAACCGCCAAAAAAATCCCTTCCTGTTGCTTTAGACCTCAGACTGATGTGGTCACTCACCTGGCTGGCTGTCTTCTTCCCGTTGATCCTCACGGACTTCCTTGGGGTTTGAGGTGTGTGTGTGGCAACAGGAAGGTCAGACACGCTCGGGCTCTTTGGCTTTTCTGGATTCTTCTTGGCAGCCACAGTTGGATTCCACAGCTCCTGGGAAGGAAACAAGCAGAAGGGAGGAATAGAGTTGAATAAGGATTGAACTATGACTTCCTAGCCTGAGGAAAACATGTCTTGCCCTGCCAGGATGGGGAAATCGCTTTTGAAGTGGAGCCCAGGCCTCCCCAGTGCAGACCAAGCACAAGCTATTGTTTGGGTGCAGACTTCCCCTCCACACCATACAGACACTGCGACAAAGAAATTCATTCACTGCCTACCACATGCGCACCATACGCAACGTACTGGGAACAGGGAAGGTGGGCTGGGGAAAGGCAAGCATCCTCAGAGTAGCAGAAAGTACTCCAAAGGAGATTATATTTGAACAGACTTTATGGCAAAATGTTCCATCTTATGGGAATACAATACAGTATACGAAATTTGAAAATTTATGAAATTGCCCATGTGTTACTTAAAAGAAAAACCTGAATCTAGTTTTGGTACCATCCTGGCCACTCCTGGGGTCTAACCCCAAAGTTGCTTTTAACAACCACAGTGGACAGTACCAAGGTGATGAGGTAACAGTGGGTTATTTGTCTCTGCTGTTAAAATGGAGAAAACTCAGGGGTGGGAGCACCGAATCTTTTCTACTGTGGCCAGGTCAAGTACGGAAATCTTTACTCATCAATGCACTGACACCCGTCAAGATGTATTTAAAGACTGAAAACCTGTGCAGCTCAACGCCCGAAGCAAAACACAAAGACAGGAGCAATATTCAGCAATGGGCATTGAAAGTATTTTCAAGTCTGGGCAGACTTCTAGATACGACTGAATCCACCAAAGATACTACTTTGAATAGAACTCTCATTCTAAGGTAATTATATTGAAGCTTGTAGAGATTTCCTTCCTTCAAGTGTTTCCCTTTGATCAAATAAGCTTAGGGTGAGAAGGAAGGATGTGTGCATGGAGCTAGAAGACCAGGAGGAGGGTGTGGGGAGGCTCCTCCAGACCACATCCAAATCCATGATTCAGTGGTTCATTTTGTAAAATGACAGATCAGTCATGTATTTTTTGCCTCACAAAACTGGATTAGCTTATCATTCAACACTACGTTCACTAGACTTACTGAATAAATTATAAGAATTTAAATCACAAAATGAATTATATAACCAAATGTGGGGTTTTACTGCATGCCAAGAATGTATTTTCTCCTCCAGTGAAATTTTCTGGAATAAATGCAAAGTTAGTCATAACACCTCCAAATCGTCTTCAGGTTGCCATGAATCAGAACACTGCGAGGAGAGTAATTAACTCTCTGTGTGTGTGGTGTGTATGTGCATGTATTTATTTATCTTCATCTTACACAATCATAGTTGGGACACCCAGCTTGTTCTCCAAGTAAAGTTAGCAGTTGGAATTTTTAAAGTTGTTTCAGTACAGCAACCAACGTCAGGGCAATTTTATTTATTTAAGAATATATTTTTTTGAATAAATACAGTGGATGCTACATTTTTGTGAGTCCTCCTGGAGAATATAAATAAACTATCGATGGTCACCCATCAATTACAATCTTCCTCTAGCTTGTGGTATTTGTGATTTATGACAGAAAAATCATTCCTTTCTCTGGTGATCATGGAGATGCCTGCTGAATTTTATATAATGTAATTGAAGAGACAGCAAGTCAAAACATATGAAGCATCCTTCAGACTTATCTTAGCCATCTGCAAAGTTTCTTATAGGCACAAACTACTTAACATCATGTCAGGCAGTTTTATGAGTTTCCAGGAATTGTAAGTTACTTAAACAGGAGCATTTTGCTGTCCCAGTATAAAACCTCAAAGAAGCAAATCGAAGGTACTCAGCAGAGGCAGTCTCTCCATTGTCACACCATGCTTATCCAGGATGGCTCACAAAAAAGTTGAGAAAAGTAGTGATACAGGCACTTCTGACCAAAGAGACATGCTAACAGGATACCAGGAAAAAACTAAATTTCCTGAGAAATACATGGAAAATAACCACATGGAAACAAATGGCAGATTACCTTATATTCTGTTGTGGGATAGGAAGCAGCTTGTCTGTTCTGTTTTTTTTCCTACTCCCTCCATAAGATTAAAGTCTATTGTGGAAAATACCTATATCTAATTCAAATCCATCAAACTGAGCAGAAAAAGAAAGGAAGGAAAGTAGGAAAGAAAATGAGAAGGAAGGAAAAGCAAGGGAGGCAGCCCGGGAATGAAGGAAGACTCACTGGAGAGCTCCCCACACCCTCAGTGCAGGTGGTGTTCCCTTCACAGGTAAACCAAGCAGCTGGTTATTATAGTGCTCAGTTTTCTATCTATGAGATCACGGTGGTGGTTCCTGTCCTATCTCTGCTCCAGGACTTAGCATGCCAGCCTCTATCACCCTTCCTGCCCACAGTGGCCTGCCCAGTCCCAACACAGTTCATAGCTTTGGCTCCAATGTTTGCTGATGACCATTGCAGAAAATGTGTCTTCCTTCCCTTGTGCCCTGACAGAGCATTTTGCTTGACTTACAGAGCACTTCTGATCTGCAGACTTACTAGCTGAGAACAGGACACCTTCTCCCACCAGAATCCAAGTACCTTGAGGACAAATCTCCAGAGTTTTGTAGAGGATCTAAAATACAGTAAGTGTTTAATAAACACCTTCTGAATAGGCATCCAGTTAACAGAGAAACATGCAAATTATTCCAAAGACTGAAGAAAGGCCAGAATATAAAGAATATATCAAGAATATAGAATATAAAGAACCAAGTTCACCTATTTCTGCCCTTTCATCACTCAAAGAATTATAAAGACTGGATATTCTTAAATGTAAGGGAAAATATATTCCCAAAGAGAAAAAGATAAATAATCTCATGTGAAATATCACAAGGATAGTGGAACATCATAAATTATGGCCGTGAAACTCTAGTCTTTTGAAACCCATGTAGACTTTCCTTTAGTTCTACCCTTTCATCTTTCCCATGATTTGTTTTTCCATCATTCCCAAGAGAAGTAGTGATACAGGCACTTCTGACCAAAGAGACATGCTAACAGGATACCAGGAAAAAACTAAATTTCCTGAGAAATACATGGAAAATAACCACATGGAAACAAATGGCAGATTACCTTATATTCTGTTGTGGGATAGGAAGCAGCTTGTCTGTTCTGTTTTTTTTCCTACTCCCTCCATAAGATTAAAGTCTATTGTGGAAAATACCTATATCTAATTCAAATCCATCAAACTGAGCAGAAAAAGAAAGGAAGGAAAGTAGGAAAGAAAATGAGAAGGAAGGAAAAGCAAGGGAGGCAGCCCGGGAATGAAGGAAGACTCACTGGAGAGCTCCCCACACCCTCAGTGCAGGTGGTGTTCCCTTCACAGGTAAACCAAGCAGCTGGTTATTATAGTGCTCAGTTTTCTATCTATGAGATCACGGTGGTGGTTCCTGTCCTATCTCTGCTCCAGGACTTAGCATGCCAGCCTCTATCACCCTTCCTGCCCACAGTGGCCTGCCCAGTCCCAACACAGTTCATAGCTTTGGCTCCAATGTTTGCTGATGACCATTGCAGAAAATGTGTCTTCCTTCCCTTGTGCCCTGACAGAGCATTTTGCTTGACTTACAGAGCACTTCTGATCTGCAGACTTACTAGCTGAGAACAGGACACCTTCTCCCACCAGAATCCAAGTACCTTGAGGACAAATCTCCAGAGTTTTGTAGAGGATCTAAAATACAGTAAGTGTTTAATAAACACCTTCTGAATAGGCATCCAGTTAACAGAGAAACATGCAAATTATTCCAAAGACTGAAGAAAGGCCAGAATATAAAGAATATATCAAGAATATAGAATATAAAGAACCAAGTTCACCTATTTCTGCCCTTTCATCACTCAAAGAATTATAAAGACTGGATATTCTTAAATGTAAGGGAAAATATATTCCCAAAGAGAAAAAGATAAATAATCTCATGTGAAATATCACAAGGATAGTGGAACATCATAAATTATGGCCGTGAAACTCTAGTCTTTTGAAACCCATGTAGACTTTCCTTTAGTTCTACCCTTTCATCTTTCCCATGATTTGTTTTTCCATCATTGAGCAGTTCAGGCTGAAGACCAAAATGACGCAGGGACACTCATGTGCAAAGACACAAAATCTCCCCACTCTCTACAAACATTCAGGATCCCAAGGCCCAGAGAAAGCTCTGGATGGTTGCCCAGAGAGCTTTTCCAAATCATTCCAAATGACTTAATCCTCCCCCACCCCCTACGGCTTGGGGTTACATTTTACAACTATCCTAAAAAGTGTGCATTACTTCTAATTGATGAAAAATATGATAGTCTTGGAAATACACACACATGAAACTATTTCCTATGTCCACTGAGGCCAAGTATGGCCCTCAAAGAGCCACAGCTGCTAAGTCATCAGGCTAAAAAGTCACATTGTAGGGTGGCTATGGAGCCAGGGGGCTTACATTTGAACCCACAGGAGCTTTGGAACCTTGACAAGTTAGGAATCCTATTATGCCTTGACTTTCACCTCTAAATGGGAAAAAATAATAGTACCTGCCCCACAGGAGCATTCAGCAGGGCAGAAAAATTAATACAGATAAAGCAAATAGACAGATACATGGCCTACAGTAAGCATTCCATGACAGGGGTACTGATGCACAGTCATCTCCAGATGTTCTTGTCTTTACATGGTGACTGTCACAGAACATTCCAGAAGACAAGAAAACGCATCACCTCACTAAGTCTATGCTATGAAGTCACTGCAATTTTAAGCATATGGCATAGACGACAGTATATAAACCTAATCGTAAAACATTATGTACCTATAGGGCATGAAAACAGTGAAGGCTTTGAAAGGAAATCCAATGATAGCACTGGTTTTACTGCAATCTGTATGATTACACACACACAAGAATCTCTTTGCGCTACACACAACTGAGTAAACAAGGAAAGCCCTACAATGCTTACTAACAATGTGTGTTGAGCCAGATTCTCTCTGAACCTGCTTCTTTATTATCCAGTGAGATCAGTTATTGTCGCCATTATCTTACCATAGCTAATGTTCTTGATAAAACCTAAATTTCATATATAATGCAACTGTAGTATTTTCATTCCTCCCATTTTCTATCTAAATCTGTTTTATCACATCAGTTTTCCAAGATTCTCTTGTTCTCCTCTCTCTCCCTTCCACACTGGATCAGGTCTGGCAGAGGAAAAAGAAAACACTAAGAAAAAGTAAAACAGTTTTGTTCTGGAAAAAAAAAAAAAATTCCTGGTGAATGAATTCCCTATTTCCTTGAGCCAAGAATATCTGTTGCAATAAGTACATGAGGGAGCCAAAGAAAAGGGTGAAGAGTTACCATAAAACCATATAAAGAAAGCCTACCTGAAAAAACCAAAAAGTAATATTTCTAAAAAGTGTGCATTACTTCTAATTGATGAAAAATATGATAGTCTTGGAAATACACACACATGAAACTATTTCCTATGTCCACTGAGGCCAAGTATGGCCCTCAAAGAGCCACAGCTGCTAAGTCATCAGGCTAAAAAGTCACATTGTAGGGTGGCTATGGAGCCAGGGGGCTTACATTTGAACCCACAGGAGCTTTGGAACCTTGACAAGTTAGGAATCCTATTATGCCTTGACTTTCACCTCTAAATGGGAAAAAATAATAGTACCTGCCCCACAGGAGCATTCAGCAGGGCAGAAAAATTAATACAGATAAAGCAAATAGACAGATACATGGCCTACAGTAAGCATTCCATGACAGGGGTACTGATGCACAGTCATCTCCAGATGTTCTTGTCTTTACATGGTGACTGTCACAGAACATTCCAGAAGACAAGAAAACGCATCACCTCACTAAGTCTATGCTATGAAGTCACTGCAATTTTAAGCATATGGCATAGACGACAGTATATAAACCTAATCGTAAAACATTATGTACCTATAGGGCATGAAAACAGTGAAGGCTTTGAAAGGAAATCCAATGATAGCACTGGTTTTACTGCAATCTGTATGATTACACACACACAAGAATCTCTTTGCGCTACACACAACTGAGTAAACAAGGAAAGCCCTACAATGCTTACTAACAATGTGTGTTGAGCCAGATTCTCTCTGAACCTGCTTCTTTATTATCCAGTGAGATCAGTTATTGTCGCCATTATCTTACCATAGCTAATGTTCTTGATAAAACCTAAATTTCATATATAATGCAACTGTAGTATTTTCATTCCTCCCATTTTCTATCTAAATCTGTTTTATCACATCAGTTTTCCAAGATTCTCTTGTTCTCCTCTCTCCCTTCCACACTGGATCAGGTCTGGCAGAGGAAAAAGAAAACACTAAGAAAAAGTAAAACAGTTTTGTTCTGGAAAAAAAAAAAAAATTCCTGGTGAATGAATTCCCTATTTCCTTGAGCCAAGAATATCTGTTGCAATAAGTACATGAGGGAGCCAAAGAAAAGGGTGAAGAGTTACCATAAAACCATATAAAGAAAGCCTACCATGGAACCCAAAATGTTAACATCAATTTAGTTAAAAACAGAATAAATATTAACCTCTTTCCTCGAGTTGGGACTTAACGGACAAAGGGAAATATAGGTACAAAGTGATCCTCATTTTTCATTCTGAAAAGAGATGGTGAGTGGTATTTGAGAACAATGAAGTGCATATTCTTCTAGATATTTCTGAAGAATAAGGTTTTTTTTTAAAGATACTAAGCAAATAAGTAATCTAATAAAAATCAGTTTTTATGTTCTTTCTCCTCTTCACAACTGAGCAACATATAAAATATTAAAGATTGGACATAAAATTCAAAAGATTTGTGTATAGTCTTTTATTAACTTTTAAATAGCATATTTGTGACTTATATATTATTTAAAATATCTTTGTTGCCAGTGTTGATAGGAGATAAATGAAAAGAAGAATTTGCCACCTCAACAAATGATAAGGAATGAACGTAGTCCTCAAATTCCAAATGTCCTATGTGCATCTACTACCAATACAAATTACCACAATATAAGTTGTTCAAGACATAAATTCCTGGTACTACATATTTTCTTACATGATGTCACAGATGAAAGCAAAGGTCTATACATAATGCTTTCTTAGCCTTTAGAAGCCTAAAATGCAGAGCGGTGATGTGATTGGCCAAAGTTTACACAACTAATAACTGCCGCATAACATGTTGAGTCCAGAGTTTTCGAAATCTACCATCTTCCCCATCAAAGCATGCCTCCTCTGAAAATGAACCTTCATGATGGAAAGTGCTGGAGGCCAACCTGCTTCTTTATTATCCAGTGAGATCAGTTATTGTCGCCATTATCTTACCATAGCTAATGTTCTTGATAAAACCTAAATTTCATATATAATGCAACTGTAGTATTTTCATTCCTCCCATTTTCTATCTAAATCTGTTTTATCACATCAGTTTTCCAAGATTCTCTTGTTCTCCTCTCTCTCCCTTCCACACTGGATCAGGTCTGGCAGAGGAAAAAGAAAACACTAAGAAAAAGTAAAACAGTTTTGTTCTGGAAAAAAAAAAAAAATTCCTGGTGAATGAATTCCCTATTTCCTTGAGCCAAGAATATCTGTTGCAATAAGTACATGAGGGAGCCAAAGAAAAGGGTGAAGAGTTACCATAAAACCATATAAAGAAAGCCTACCATGGAACCCAAAATGTTAACATCAATTTAGTTAAAAACAGAATAAATATTAACCTCTTTCCTCGAGTTGGGACTTAACGGACAAAGGGAAATATAGGTACAAAGTGATCCTCATTTTTCATTCTGAAAAGAGATGGTGAGTGGTATTTGAGAACAATGAAGTGCATATTCTTCTAGATATTTCTGAAGAATAAGGTTTTTTTTTAAAGATACTAAGCAAATAAGTAATCTAATAAAAATCAGTTTTTATGTTCTTTCTCCTCTTCACAACTGAGCAACATATAAAATATTAAAGATTGGACATAAAATTCAAAAGATTTGTGTATAGTCTTTTATTAACTTTTAAATAGCATATTTGTGACTTATATATTATTTAAAATATCTTTGTTGCCAGTGTTGATAGGAGATAAATGAAAAGAAGAATTTGCCACCTCAACAAATGATAAGGAATGAACGTAGTCCTCAAATTCCAAATGTCCTATGTGCATCTACTACCAATACAAATTACCACAATATAAGTTGTTCAAGACATAAATTCCTGGTACTACATATTTTCTTACATGATGTCACAGATGAAAGCAAAGGTCTATACATAATGCTTTCTTAGCCTTTAGAAGCCTAAAATGCAGAGCGGTGATGTGATTGGCCAAAGTTTACACAACTAATAACTGCCGCATAACATGTTGAGTCCAGAGTTTTCGAAATCTACCATCTTCCCCATCAAAGCATGCCTCCTCTGAAAATGAACCTTCATGATGGAAAGTGCTGGAGGCCACGACTGCACAAGGCAGATTGGAGTCAACTCGTGGTGGTCACTGAAGGCTTGTCTTTTTATTCAATCAGTATCAAGAAGCCACTGAAACCAGTACAGATAAATTTAAATAACAAACAAAAACTGAAACCATTCTCGCTCTAACAATGCTTTCTGGTCAAACAGTTGATTACATGGTTCAGTGAAAGACTGGGAAACAAGTGACTTTCTCCAACGTCCCAAAGTCTCTAGGGTGTATAGTATTTATTAGGATGACCTCCTCCATTCAGACCCTCCTCCAAAGCACACTTTTCTGTATAGTGAAATATAGTCATATTGATAGGTATAATTTTAACCTTCCTGGAAAAAAACATATAGCATTCTTTATCCTCTTAGATTTAATCAACAATGGATATTCATGGACAACCAAGACCCATGAGATTCTCCCATAAATGTGCTCAATCATGTCCAACTTTTTGCAACCCCGTGGACTGTAGCCCAACAGGCTCCTCTGTCTATGGAATTTTCCAAGCAACAATACTGGAGTAGGTTGCCATCCTCTATGGAAACAATTTCAAGTGGAAGACAATAATGACAACTGAGAGTGAGAGATGAGTTAAGAAACACTTCCTGCTTCCTTAATATGAGCATTCATTTAAAGGGAATACTTGTATACATAAGCAGAAAATTGAAACAGCTTTTAAAAAGTACTCACTGACTGAGCCCTAGTTATGAGTAATCAGTGCTATCACATGACAAGAGTAAAAATAAATAATTTTGGCTTATACCAATTTGGAATGTAAAAAGATAATCTAGAACAGCACCATCAGAAAATATGAATGCCTAGCCAGCAATTCAGATCAGACAAAAAGTCAAAGAAAAGCCTCCCACATAATGTTCTATATAAACTAATATAAAACTGATTTACTTAAGAGAGAGTGTTTATGTTGGAAAGGTACACAGGGTTATGGATAGTTTTTATTCCCTTGGTTCAATACCGATGCCGAGCTTATGCCTTAAACAGGTCCATGAACAGCTCATCAGGAGCCAACTATAAGTCTACAATATGTTTATTTTAAAACAAGAACAAGGACAAGCTGGCTCATTGTTCCTGTATCTTTCTGAGGAACAGTCTTTCATATAAAACTTTCTACGTGAAGATACCTACCTTCCAGCTACAGTCACGTTGGCTTTTCTAAGCACCTGTGTATTTTTTCTACGTTTCTCCTGAAAGGAATTCATAAACTCTCACAGGTTTACATTAAAGAGAAGCATCAGAATACTGGCTAACATTGAGATTCAGTATTTAGGAAGCCAATTGAAATTCTTCTATCTTAGGGCTTCCCTGGTGGTCCAGGTGGTAAAGAGCCTGCCTTGTACTGCAGAGGACACTGGATCAATCCCTGGCCCAGGAGGATACAACGTGCTGTGGAGCAGCTGGACCAGTGTGTCCAATTATGAGCCGGAGCTTTGGAATGCATGTGCGCAGAGCCGGTGCTCTGTGGTGAGAGAAGCCACCGCAATGGGAGGCCCACACGGGCTAAAGAACAAAGGTGGATGAAAATTAATGGATAAAAAATCAATAAAAGAGGTCAAAATTAAAAAAAAAATTCTCCTATCTTTAGAATGAACTGATCATCCCATTTTTAAGGAGTGACTCCAAAAGCAAAAAATGTCTAGTCTTAAACCTCAGCTTAGCATTTATTAAGTTACACAGGGTCTCTTTTCCAAAGACCCAATATAAGGTATGATACCAAGTCATCTTCACCTCATGTTTTACAATTTGTTTTATTTATTTTTGGCCGTGCTAGATCTTGGTTGCTGTCTGGGCTCTTCTCTAGTTGTGGCAAGTGGGGGCTACCCTTTGTTGTGGTGTCTGGGCTTCTCATTCCAGTGGCTTCTTACAGTGGCTTGTTACAGAGCATGGGCTCTGGGGCACTTTGGGTTAAGTAATTGGGGCCCATGGGCTCAGTGGTTGTGGTTCCCAGGTTCCAGAGTACAGGTTCAGTAGTTGTGGCACACAGGCTTAGTAGCTCTGCAGCATGTTGGATCTTCCTTGACCAGAAATCAAACCCATGGCCCCTGAGTTGGCAGGAAGATTCTGTACCACTGAGCCACCAGGAAAGCTCCTACCTCAGTTTCTTTGTTGGCTTTTACAAGACAACCACCCTTGACCACTCTCCCCAACTGGGTGGTACAGATTAGTCAGAGTCATAAAAAACTAAATTTTATTTCTAACATGTTTTGAGTGTTGAACGTGTTAATAAGAATGACTGACCTTGAACAGCATGTGATATTATTTAAGTAACAGAAAGTACAAATATTGTTATCCTTAGGAAAACAACTAAACTATAACTAGAGGTATTAGACTTTAAAACAACCATAATGTTGAGAGAACTTTTAATAATAATTCAGACTAAAATCTTATTTCATAAATTCAAATATGAAATAATTTAATACTTGTATATGGGGTTCATAAAAGTCAAGTTAAACTTATTCTGCCACCTTTGCAATTCTATTTAGTGGGAAAACCAAGACTAGATCTCCAATCCTGTTTTAATACATTGCTGGAACACTAGAAAGATGACTGCTATAGAAGAGTTTGAAACAAAAGCAGTTGAGAAACAAGATGTTCATCCCACTCTTGAAGAACAAGAATGCACACAAAGAAAGAGTTACTCCTGCTAGATGAGAGTAAGAATGATGGAAGATACAGAAAAGCTTCCTTTACCCAAGATCCAGGTAAAGTTTCTGGTAGACCAGAAACCTGGAGCAGAGATACTGCCAAAATCCTGAGTTCTTAGGCTATAGCGAATATCTGTTGTTCCATTTCTTTCTTCAGAGTTCCAAATTCTGCTCCCTAGGCTCTCAATGTCAATGAGGCCAAAAATGGGAAGAAAGAAACTCTTAGTTTCCACAACTTATGAAGATCAAAACTGGTAATACAGGACTCCAAGAAAGTTTAAAGAGAGACTCGCTAAAATAGCTTTCCAGGTCCCCAGAACTAGGTTCATATCCCCAACTGACCATCGTGGATGGGGAACAGAGAACAGAGAGCAAGAAGGACGTGGACCTTACTTTTACTGATCGTTGCCTTACCAATAGCAGGTATTAGGCCTGGGGCAAGTACAGTCGATTATTGGTTTTACAGTTCACTCTTGGTAATTTAGGGTGCCAAAATGTTTAACTCAGATTACTGGTTTTCTGAACCTCCTCCTACCTCTACCAAGTAAAGCAAAGAGAGGGATAAGGGGTGTCCAACAGGTTACAAACTGTCACAAGCAGAATTTCTCATTTAGCAGAACTATGACAAAAAGCTTGACTTGCAAATATCTCCACTTGACACAGCAGGAAAGGAAAACTCAGAGAAGTCACAAATTTCTCAGAGATTCCAAGGTAGCTGGAAGAGGCTTGTTTTTAATCTAGACTTCTATACTCTGGGTGCACTAAACCATGGGTGCTCCCTGAGGCTAACTTCTCTCTCCCATTTCCAACTTTTGCTTACTTTTAAAAAGTTGAGCAGTAGAGAGGTTTTTTGAAGGTTGTGTTTTCAGAGACTTTACAGACTTCAGTTCTCCATGTTCTTTCTGCCCTTATATTATTACTAAAAATGTAAAGTTAGCTTTATTCTCTCTTACATCTTTGGAGGGAAAATAATCTAATTTATTAGATTTAATGGGAAAAACATCTTTTCTTACTTTTTCTTTGATCAGAGGTTAACAAAAGCAGTTGAGAAACAAGATGTTCATCCCACTCTTGAAGAACAAGAATGCACACAAAGAAAGAGTTACTCCTGCTAGATGAGAGTAAGAATGATGGAAGATACAGAAAAGCTTCCTTTACCCAAGATCCAGGTAAAGTTTCTGGTAGACCAGAAACCTGGAGCAGAGATACTGCCAAAATCCTGAGTTCTTAGGCTATAGCGAATATCTGTTGTTCCATTTCTTTCTTCAGAGTTCCAAATTCTGCTCCCTAGGCTCTCAATGTCAATGAGGCCAAAAATGGGAAGAAAGAAACTCTTAGTTTCCACAACTTATGAAGATCAAAACTGGTAATACAGGACTCCAAGAAAGTTTAAAGAGAGACTCGCTAAAATAGCTTTCCAGGTCCCCAGAACTAGGTTCATATCCCCAACTGACCATCGTGGATGGGGAACAGAGAACAGAGAGCAAGAAGGACGTGGACCTTACTTTTACTGATCGTTGCCTTACCAATAGCAGGTATTAGGCCTGGGGCAAGTACAGTCGATTATTGGTTTTACAGTTCACTCTTGGTAATTTAGGGTGCCAAAATGTTTAACTCAGATTACTGGTTTTCTGAACCTCCTCCTACCTCTACCAAGTAAAGCAAAGAGAGGGATAAGGGGTGTCCAACAGGTTACAAACTGTCACAAGCAGAATTTCTCATTTAGCAGAACTATGACAAAAAGCTTGACTTGCAAATATCTCCACTTGACACAGCAGGAAAGGAAAACTCAGAGAAGTCACAAATTTCTCAGAGATTCCAAGGTAGCTGGAAGAGGCTTGTTTTTAATCTAGACTTATATACTCTGGGTGCACTAAACCATGGGTGCTCCTGAGGCTAACTTCTCTCCCATTTCCAACTTTTGCTTACTTTTAAAAAGTTGAGCAGTAGAGAGGTTTTTTGAAGGTTGTGTTTTCAGAGACTTTACAGACTTCAGTTCTCCATGTTCTTTCTGCCCTTATATTATTACTAAAAATGTAAAGTTAGCTTTATTCTCTCTTACATCTTTGGAGGGAAAATAATCTAATTTATTAGATTTAATGGGAAAAACATACACTTGGGTGGATATGGAAGTAGGTAGAGGCTAATACTTTTATCTGTCTCTGCTCTACAGTGAAGAGGGCTAACTATCCAGTGGAAAAGTCAATTCTGTCTCCCAATCAAGTAAATGAAGTCATCTATGTTAACCTTCATACAAAGGATACAGAGAGAATGTATGCAAGATCGCTTCTTAGATGTTGGGAAAAGACATCACCTGCTCATTGAAAGCTAATTATTCCAGTTTCACCTAGACTTTGGGGAAGTTTGTGTAAGTCTTTTTGAAAGGAGGATTAGGAATCCAAAATAGTAATATTCTTTCTCCTCCTTCAAGAAAACAATCACCCATTAATTAGGGTTTGAGAAGAATGGCGCTGCTTTCTAAACTTTGTGGCACTGAGAACATGCGATAATTAGCAGTCACAGTTAAGAGTTATAAAGCCATCCTTTTGTGAGGTTATTCAGAGGTCTTGGCTCCTTACTTTCTGCTTAAAAGGAAGACTAAAGGACTGAACTACCAACATGTCTGAATGTCTGTGGGCTGCCTTCCCCACAACCAACAACTCTTCCTAAACTCCCACCTTTTAAACTGCTAAAACCATGCAAACATGAATAATGACCCCTCACCATCAAACCTCAACTGCCCCCGCCACTTGCACTTTTCACCGAGCTACTCCAAAGTAAGAAACAGCATCCTGTTCAGTTCTTCAGTCAGACCTCTGTATCTTCCCAACACCTTCAACCAAAAGAAAACCCAAAGCCACAAAAACCCTTCATGACCCAATTCACGTTAGTCAGAGAACTAAAGAGAACCTTGACACAGCAGGAAAGGAAAACTAAAACAAATTTCTCAGAGATTCCAAGGTAGCTGGAAGAGGCTTGTTTTTAATCTAGACTTCTATACTCTGGGTGCACTAAACCATGGGTGCTCCCTGAGGCTAACTTCTCTCTCCCATTTCCAACTTTTGCTTACTTTTAAAAAGTTGAGCAGTAGAGAGGTTTTTTGAAGGTTGTGTTTTCAGAGACTTTACAGACTTCAGTTCTCCATGTTCTTTCTGCCCTTATATTATTACTAAAAATGTAAAGTTAGCTTTATTCTCTCTTACATCTTTGGAGGGAAAATAATCTAATTTATTAGATTTAATGGGAAAAACATACACTTGGGTGGATATGGAAGTAGGTAGAGGCTAATACTTTTATCTGTCTCTGCTCTACAGTGAAGAGGGCTAACTATCCAGTGGAAAAGTCAATTCTGTCTCCCAATCAAGTAAATGAAGTCATCTATGTTAACCTTCATACAAAGGATACAGAGAGAATGTATGCAAGATCGCTTCTTAGATGTTGGGAAAAGACATCACCTGCTCATTGAAAGCTAATTATTCCAGTTTCACCTAGACTTTGGGGAAGTTTGTGTAAGTCTTTTTGAAAGGAGGATTAGGAATCCAAAATAGTAATATTCTTTCTCCTCCTTCAAGAAAACAATCACCCATTAATTAGGGTTTGAGAAGAATGGCGCTGCTTTCTAAACTTTGTGGCACTGAGAACATGCGATAATTAGCAGTCACAGTTAAGAGTTATAAAGCCATCCTTTTGTGAGGTTATTCAGAGGTCTTGGCTCCTTACTTTCTGCTTAAAAGGAAGACTAAAGGACTGAACTACCAACATGTCTGAATGTCTGTGGGCTGCCTTCCCCACAACCAACAACTCTTCCTAAACTCCCACCTTTTAAACTGCTAAAACCATGCAAACATGAATAATGACCCCTCACCATCAAACCTCAACTGCCCCCGCCACTTGCACTTTTCACCGAGCTACTCCAAAGTAAGAAACAGCATCCTGTTCAGTTCTTCAGTCAGACCTCTGTATCTTCCCAACACCTTCAACCAAAAGAAAACCCAAAGCCACAAAAACCCTTCATGACCCAATATTCACGCTGCCCCTAGTGTAGTGAGGGCACTTATGTAACCTCTGATTTTTTTCACTTTTTGTTTTTATTTTTTACTTTTCCAGTTGCCATGGGAAAGACTGTTTGGGCAGCTCCATCTGCAAGAGGTAATTACTGGCCTTCCAGACACACACACACACACACACACACACACACACACAGCAATGCTGCAAAGAAAAAATATACACAATTAAAGAATTTTCAAGGAGATCCAGCAAATGTTAACAATGCATTGCCTTGTGGCTGGGTGCAATGACACAAAGGCAGCTGTTTACTACCAACTCTACTCACATTTTCAGCTGAAGTATTCATAATAGCCATTACTATTTCCTCACAATTGAATATTTGTCAGTCACTATGGACTAAGTACTTTATATGGACCATCTTTACATGAATAAGAGACATAAATATAAATTTACAATTATGACTTTACAGCAAATAAATGAGGTTGGGAGAGGCTGATAACTCACACAGGGCTAACTAGTAGTAGAGGCAGGATTTGAACCTGGAGCCTAAGATCTTGTCACACTGGACACAGCTCTCTGTGCCTGACTACAGCCAGTGGTATGAGCACCCCTGGTATCTGGGCTGCTCACCTGACACCTTAAGGGACTCAAATTACCACTCAACCCATCTAGTAAAACTGAGAAAAATAAACAATATTCTCTGTACCAAGATGCATATGGTAATAGACCACAGTGGTAACAATGACTCTTTATTGCTGTTGTTCCAGTACAAAATAAATATGCATGTGTGACATTTAAATAGTGTGGCCTTTTCCATTTTCTTCACTGGATTCCATTTCCTAGAGTTAACTCAACACTTCATACACTTCTTATCAATAAAAATGCTATCTGCTAATGTATGGAATAAAGCCAGCATTGACTTCTTGGAGACTTATGAGCAGAGACTACCGAGAAGAATATTTGCTCTGCTCTTGTCCACTTGATTTTTTCCAGGGAGAAGAAATGTTCAAACGTTGGCCTCTTCTTTAATTTAGGTAATTATTTGTTGTGATCCTTACATCAGGGGTCTGATTCCTAAGGGTGGCAAGTTTACAGAATTCCCAAAGAAATCTCTTTTCAAATACGATTAAGAGATTAGGTGGTGTAGACTAGGCTGGCAATACTCATGGTTCCATCCTTTCACACGTCAGCAAACACCAGAGGAGTCTTTGGAAGGGCCAGACGCATCCCTGATTCCTCCTGTAAAGGCCACTCTTCTCTCCTTGACTCCACCAATCAAGGAGGAGTCTGGACAGTGTGGAGCCTAGCGCCTCCCCTCCTCCACCAGCACAGTGTGCCCGGCAGTCACCACGCTGCTTGAGAGTCTGGTAAGACCCTGGCTCCAGTCCCTTGGCCCCATCTGACCCTGCCCTGCTGCTGTATCACTCATCTCCTGGAAAGGAACATATTTCCAACCCTCTTCCACATCAGCAGTAGGAAAGGAATTTCATGTCCCTGAGTGTTAGGTGACCTGGATAGAGAAAAAAAAAAAAAAAATCCAGCCTGGCTTCCTTAGGAGGGAGATGAAACGGAAGGGTAGGGAAATACAATGATGTACTTTCACTTTGCCAAATTCCAACCCCTTTCTGGCTTCAGGCAACACCAGAGAGAGTGCCAGGAGGAGGCTGACCTGCACTTCCTGTCTGAACACACGTCTCCGCCTCCCGTCCCCACCCCGGGGGCACGGCTCGCCTGACCGACACTTCAAATTAGTAAAACTGAGAAAAATAAACAATATTCTCTGTACCAAGATGCATATGGTAATAGACCACAGTGGTAACAATGACTCTTTATTGCTGTTGTTCCAGTACAAAATAAATATGCATGTGTGACATTTAAATAGTGTGGCCTTTTCCATTTTCTTCACTGGATTCCATTTCCTAGAGTTAACTCAACACTTCATACACTTCTTATCAATAAAAATGCTATCTGCTAATGTATGGAATAAAGCCAGCATTGACTTCTTGGAGACTTATGAGCAGAGACTACCGAGAAGAATATTTGCTCTGCTCTTGTCCACTTGATTTTTTCCAGGGAGAAGAAATGTTCAAACGTTGGCCTCTTCTTTAATTTAGGTAATTATTTGTTGTGATCCTTACATCAGGGGTCTGATTCCTAAGGGTGGCAAGTTTACAGAATTCCCAAAGAAATCTCTTTTCAAATACGATTAAGAGATTAGGTGGTGTAGACTAGGCTGGCAATACTCATGGTTCCATCCTTTCACACGTCAGCAAACACCAGAGGAGTCTTTGGAAGGGCCAGGCGCATCCCTGATTCCTCCTGTAAAGGCCACTCTTCTCTCCTTGACTCCACCAATCAAGGAGGAGTCTGGACAGTGTGGAGCCTAGCGCCTCCCCTCCTCCACCAGCACAGTGTGCCCGGCAGTCACCACGCTGCTTGAGAGTCTGGTAAGACCCTGGCTCCAGTCCCTTGGCCCCATCTGACCCTGCCCTGCTGCTGTATCACTCATCTCCTGGAAAGGAACATATTTCCAACCCTCTTCCACATCAGCAGTAGGAAAGGAATTTCATGTCCCTGAGTGTTAGGTGACCTGGATAGAGAAAAAAAAAAAAAAAATCCAGCCTGGCTTCCTTAGGAGGGAGATGAAACGGAAGGGTAGGGAAATACAATGATGTACTTTCACTTTGCCAAATTCCAACCCCTTTCTGGCTTCAGGCAACACCAGAGAGAGTGCCAGGAGGAGGCTGACCTGCACTTCCTGTCTGAACACACGTCTCCGCCTCCCGTCCCCACGCAGGCCGCCTGGGGAGGCGCACAGGCTCGCCTGACCGCAGGCACCCTGCCACCCACCCCAGGTACCCTCGCAAGTCCCCAAGAAGCTGGGTGTGGAAGGTGGTCATGGTGGAGGCAAGGAAGCCCATTCACTGACAGTGACCTTTCTAGTAGCAAAGAGAGTTCTTGGGGTCACTTTCTCAAGGCGAGCAGAGGGGCTTCTGGACAAAGAAAAGCCATCCGAATGATTTCTCCCATTCCTTCTCCCTGCACCATGCTTTTCACCTTCTCCTGGGTACCTGCAGCCCCAAGGAGCGAGGGGACATGCCCAGTCGGGGCCAGTCTTCCCAGAGGATAAGTGAGTGATTCGGCCCAGGAATGAGAAGCTGGCCCTGGAGAGCTGAGAGGCTGGGATGCTGAAATCCCAGCTCTCAGATCCATGACCAGAGCAGAGCCTGTAATTAGATGTACACTTGCCAATGGCTCTTAGCACATGAGGCAAAATATTAACGTCTGATGGACGGGGAGCCCGTGCCAAATTGCAGCTCAGGGCCCTCTCCACTGGGGACCAGTCCAAGGGAAAGAAATGTAGTGGTGGGAGGACATCCCAAGTCGGGTGCCCCTCTTCCATGACACTGTAAGCACGTCACAACACCACCACTCACGCATTAGTGATGTGTCCTGCCCACGCAGCAGAGCTGAGGGCTGCCCTTTTCTGAACTTCAGGCTTTTGGCTAATATGCTAACTCTACACTAATATAAGGTGGCCACTGGACACATGGGGCTCCTAAGCACTCAAAAAGTGGTCAATCCAAATTAAGAAGGGCTGCAAATGTAAAGTGCACAACAGATTACAAAGACTTAGCCTGAAATGTCAGGCTGTCATTTGTCAACATGTAATGTCAATGTCAACATGTAATGAATATAAAAATATTGAAATCTACTCTAGTTTAAGAGTTTAAATCTACCAGATTAAATACACTGTATTGTTTAAGTGAATTTCACTCATTTTTCTTTTTTTAACATGGCTTCTAGAAAATTTTAAATCACATTATAAGTGTACATTTATATAAATGCACTGGTACTATGTGTCTATTGGACAGCATGCTAACGCTTCAAGTCTACTCTCTGGGTATACTTGAAATGCTGTTGAATGAATGAGAGAATGTTGATGGAAAAATGGTAACAGTATTTTTAAATCAACATAGAAACAGTCAATAGAAATGGTTAAAAAGAGGCGAGGCCCAGTTGTTTTTTGAAATAACTTTTGTGTTTAGAGCTACACTGCATTCTGAGTCACTCGCTGGGAGAAAATGCTTAGTAATCACTAAGGACTCTGTAAGGATGAGAAGGCGACTGACTGTTGGCCAGGCCACACCACCAAGGCCAAACAGCCCTCAGCCCTATGGTGGAGACTCAGCAGAGCCAAAAAGCAAGCACATTCACTGTAAGAAATGGCCAAATGAAAACGAAACAGCCAATCTGGGAATCCCACAGTTTTCCAAGGCTCTCCTCATCCTAAACAACATTGTTCTTTCAGTCCAACTGTTGGCTTGAAGAATATGTTAAGAAAAGTCACTGCAAAATCAAAACCACTATGAGAGATCACCTCACACACATCAGGATACCACTATACAAAGATGAAATTAAAAAATACTATTGAACATATGGAGAAATTGGAACATTTGTGCATGGTTGGTGGAAATGCAAAATGGTATAGCTGCCATGGGAAACAGCATGCAGTTGCCTCAAAAAAAAAAAACCCTAAACTTATTATCTGATCAGCAATTTCATTTCCAGGTATGCATCCAGAAGAAATGAAAGCAGAAGCTCAAAGAGGAATATGTAAACCCCTAGTCATCCCCCCAATAATTACAAAGCCAAGAAGTGGAAGAGAACTCAAATATCTACCAACAAATGAACAGATAAGAAAAATATGGTATATACATACACTGGAAAAATTTTTAATCTTAAAAAGGAAAGCTTCTCATATGCTACAAAATGAGTGAATCCAGGTAGAACTGAGCAGGCACAGGTTAGCTAACTCCACTCCCAAGATGTCAGTGGTACCTGACTGCACAGCACAGGAGACTGAAAACCTAACATTTTAGGAGGGCCCGGTTATCAGATCAACTTGAAAGTCTTTTTTCAAATGTCGGAAACTCAGCCTCAAACAGGAACCAAAAGAAAATGACTCAACTTGTGGAAGAAGGTTAATAATCTGCTCTCTCACAGTGTCTTCCTAAGTCATATATTTGAGAAGTTCTCCAAGAGGAGGGAAGAATCAGGAAAAAAAAAAAAAACATTCCAGCAAGTGTACTGACCTCTCGTGAATGATAATTTCCTCAAAGTTACTTGTGCTTTCTAGAACATTTCATTTTATATCAGGTGAGCCTTGGTATACGCAGCATCAGAGGACGTCATTCTTAATACACAGCTGTCATTAATGATTTGCCTAAGCCCAGGTGACAATCCAAATGTGTACACTCTGAAACTCAGACTGGACAATCTGGGGAAAATGGGACAGAAAACTCACTAAGGAGCAGAAGTTTCCTGAATTCTTTCTACTTGCTTCTTCTCTCACCAGAAAACCAGAAAATCACCTTCAGACACATCCTAGGATCAAAGCCTTTCCTTTCATGGGAAGCTTAAAATGACACAGACTTTTCCATTTGTTCTCCTGCCTTCACAGGTATTATTTTTCGAAACTCCTGAACTCTTGCCTCAGACAACAAAGCATTCTCCCACAGGACACTGCTCCCCCCAACCCCACAAATTCTCTGTCTCCATTTTTAAGTGTCTGGAAAACACAAGAAGGGGGAAACAAAGGGCAAATGCCAGTCTGTGACCTCTGTCTGGACCCAGCCAAGCATGATGTGTGAATCAGGTGTGTGGAATGGAGGTCTCCATGGCAACGAGACAGCAAGGCAGGCGGGGGAGCCACATACTCTTTCTACCAAGGTAATAGAAACATGGGGGCCATCTCGGGGCCCTAGAAGAGGGATGCAGAAAGACCAGAGTTCTCCAGAGACCCAAAGGACCTAAATCCTCAAGTGTTTCCTTCCCCTACCCCTACCCACAACTTGGGAAGAATCTACCATCTCTCTGTGGTTGTAGGGGAGAGGGAAAGGTTAGCTAACTCCACTCCCAAGATGTCAGTGGTACCTGACTGCACAGCACAGGAGACTGAAAACCTAACATTTTAGGAGGCCCGGTTATCAGATCAACTTGAAAGTCTTTTTTCAAATGTCGGAAACTCAGCCTCAAACAGGAACCAAAAGAAAATGACTCAACTTGTGGAAGAAGGTTAATAATCTGCTCTCTCACAGTGTCTTCCTAAGTCATATATTTGAGAAGTTCTCCAAGAGGAGGGAAGAATCAGGAAAAAAAAAAAAAACATTCCAGCAAGTGTACTGACCTCTCGTGAATGATAATTTCCTCAAAGTTACTTGTGCTTTCTAGAACATTTCATTTTATATCAGGTGAGCCTTGGTATACGCAGCATCAGAGGACGTCATTCTTAATACACAGCTGTCATTAATGATTTGCCTAAGCCCAGGTGACAATCCAAATGTGTACACTCTGAAACTCAGACTGGACAATCTGGGGAAAATGGGACAGAAAACTCACTAAGGAGCAGAAGTTTCCTGAATTCTTTCTACTTGCTTCTTCTCTCACCAGAAAACCAGAAAATCACCTTCAGACACATCCTAGGATCAAAGCCTTTCCTTTCATGGGAAGCTTAAAATGACACAGACTTTTCCATTTGTTCTCCTGCCTTCACAGGTATTATTTTTCGAAACTCCTGAACTCTTGCCTCAGACAACAAAGCATTCTCCCACAGGACACTGCTCCCCCCAACCCCACAAATTCTCTGTCTCCATTTTTAAGTGTCTGGAAAACACAAGAAGGGGGAAACAAAGGGCAAATGCCAGTCTGTGACCTCTGTCTGGACCCAGCCAAGCATGATGTGTGAATCAGGTGTGTGGAATGGAGGTCTCCATGGCAACGAGACAGCAAGGCAGGCGGGGGAGCCACATACTCTTTCTACCAAGGTAATAGAAACATGGGGGCCATCTCGGGGCCCTAGAAGAGGGATGCAGAAAGACCAGAGTTCTCCAGAGACCCAAAGGACCTAAATCCTCAAGTGTTTCCTTCCCCTACCCCTACCCACAACTTGGGAATAATCTACCATCTCTCTGTGGTTGTAGGGGAGAGGGAAAGGGAGGGGAAAACAAAAGTTGTCTCTCAAAGTTGTTGCCCATGAGAAAAAGGCAGGAAGACTACAAGAGAAGTGTTTTCTTTACATCAAAAAAAGAGAGAGAGACAAAACCCACAGCTCTATAAAGTTCAGACACACTGACCAACTGGACTCCCACCCCCAAAACAGCTCTCTTAAAATGCACCAGAAGCACCTTTTCATCAAGTTTTAACTTGTAAAACACTTGTGGTTGTGAAACCAGTCCAGGAGGAAAAGCTCCTGAGCTACATTAAAGAATTTTCAAGTTCTATCTGCCTCAGATAGAGAACATTATCTTCAATGCTTAGGAAACAGCTTGCTTTTTTTAGACCCATTAATTCAGAGACAAAGGAAAAATACATACAATTTTAATGAAACAAAGGCTGGCCTTGGTTGTTGAGCTGGGAAAAGGTGGTCCGAATGCCAGGTCTATGTGGGCCTTATGACTTCTAAGTCGTTTTCTTAACTTGACACGCAGATTTTAACAAGAACTGGAACAAGGCTTGTGCAGCTGGATCACAATCATAGAAGATAGCAAGCAAATCGGATCCACAAGATCCCCACTTCAGAGCCCAAAGAAGAGAGGACCACCACATATGACCGCTGCTAACAGCTCTCCTTCAGCAGACTACCCTCCTCCTGCAGCTCTGTATCACAGACTTGACCACTTACCCAGGTTCCAGAACTTTACTACCCTGGTGCACTCTGAAAATGCATCTCTAACTATCGCAAATCCACATGATCTGGCCTCCGCCTCCCTCTTCAGTCCACCTTCCACCACTCTCAATGTATCCACAGAAAATTGACCACTTACCCAGGTTCCAAGCATGATGTGTGAATCAGGTGTGTGGAATGGAGGTCTCCATGGCAACGAGACAGCAAGGCAGGCGGGGGAGCCACATACTCTTTCTACCAAGGTAATAGAAACATGGGGGCCATCTCGGGGCCCTAGAAGAGGGATGCAGAAAGACCAGAGTTCTCCAGAGACCCAAAGGACCTAAATCCTCAAGTGTTTCCTTCCCCTACCCCTACCCACAACTTGGGAATAATCTACCATCTCTCTGTGGTTGTAGGGGAGAGGGAAAGGGAGGGGAAAACAAAAGTTGTCTCTCAAAGTTGTTGCCCATGAGAAAAAGGCAGGAAGACTACAAGAGAAGTGTTTTCTTTACATCAAAAAAAGAGAGAGAGACAAAACCCACAGCTCTATAAAGTTCAGACACACTGACCAACTGGACTCCCACCCCCAAAACAGCTCTCTTAAAATGCACCAGAAGCACCTTTTCATCAAGTTTTAACTTGTAAAACACTTGTGGTTGTGAAACCAGTCCAGGAGGAAAAGCTCCTGAGCTACATTAAAGAATTTTCAAGTTCTATCTGCCTCAGATAGAGAACATTATCTTCAATGCTTAGGAAACAGCTTGCTTTTTTTAGACCCATTAATTCAGAGACAAAGGAAAAATACATACAATTTTAATGAAACAAAGGCTGGCCTTGGTTGTTGAGCTGGGAAAAGGTGGTCCGAATGCCAGGTCTATGTGGGCCTTATGACTTCTAAGTCGTTTTCTTAACTTGACACGCAGATTTTAACAAGAACTGGAACAAGGCTTGTGCAGCTGGATCACAATCATAGAAGATAGCAAGCAAATCGGATCCACAAGATCCCCACTTCAGAGCCCAAAGAAGAGAGGACCACCACATATGACCGCTGCTAACAGCTCTCCTTCAGCAGACTACCCTCCTCCCTGCAGCTCTGTATCACAGACTTGACCACTTACCCAGGTTCCAGAACTTTACTACCCTGGTGCACTCTGAAAAATGCGCATCTCTAACTATCGTACGCAAATCCACACATGATCTGGCCTCCGCCTCCCTCTTCAGTCCACCTTCCACCACTCTCCAATGTACACTCCACATTGCAAGCAAATTTCAACTATTTTTAGCTCCCCAAGTTCACCATGACCCTCTTCCACCTTTGGTCCTTTATGGTAATGATTTCTGCAAAAAACACTCGCCTTTTCCCAAAGCTCAGTCCAGGCATCGCTTCCTCCAGGAAGCCTTCATCCCTGCCACAATTTCAGCCTTAAACACCCTTCTAGGTGCACAGCAGCCCAAGCGTTCCTGTCACATCCTCACCATGACAACCATCTTCATATCTCTGACCTCATCCAGCTCACAGAGGGAACAAGATGTGTGCCTTATTCACCTGCATCTTAATGTGAGGCCCGGCACATAGGAAGTGGTCACTCAATATATACCAAGAATGAATGAATGAATGAATAATGCCTGAAGGAACAGAGCAGGCCAACAGAGCGGACACAGCATGACTGATCACAGAGAGTACGGACCACATCCGGGCCTGAATCTCACAGGCCAGGGCTAAGGCTTATTGCTTCTGTGGCTTCAGGAAAGTTACTTAATCTCAGTGACCTTCAGGTTCCTATTTGTAAATTAGCCTGACAACAACCAACCCAAAATTATGAGAAGCATCAAATTAGACAATGGTTGGGAAATTCTTTATGAAAACTTTAGTAAGTCTATATGCGATGGCATTTCCAGTAGGAGGGAACATAAGAGAAGGGAAAATAAGAGAAGGACTGAAGCAGGAAGGAATCCAAAGAAAAGCTGTGCAACAAGCCTAGCTGGGGATTCAAATACTCGTGGTCAGCTTCCATACAGAAGCAGAGGCTGGTTACTTTCGAAGAGGTAATAATGTTCCCTTCTTGTCCTTTTTGAGCCTAGCTCTCCTTATAATCATCAATTTCCCATTAATATATGATGTTAATTTCTACCAAATACGATCACCACCACCAGTTCTTGGAACTCTCGTTTATTCTTGTCAATACTCTCTCATTCCCATGTCCCAGGTATATCTTGCCCATGCTCCAACATCCATAATAAATCTCATTCATGATGACAATGCCTTTCTTGACTAAACTAGCTCTGATCTGTCACTTTCTCCTAGTGCACTGCTGATGTTGTTCAGTCACTAAGTCGTGTCCAACTCTTTGCTACCTCAAGGACTGCAGCACACCAGTCTCCTCTGTCCTTTACCATCTCCTGGAGTTTGCTCAGACTCATATCCACTGAATCAGTGATGCTATCGAACCATCCTGTTCATCCTCTGTCACTGGTTTCTCCTCCTACCCTCAACCTTTCCCAGCATCAGGGTCTTTTCCAATCAGTCAGCTCTTTGCATCAGGTGGCCAAAGTACTGGAGCTTCAGCTTCAGCATCAGTCCTTCCAATGAATATTCAGGCTTGACTTCCTTTAGGATTGACTGGTTTGAACTCCTGATGCATTACAGGCCCATATTTCACTACTCAGTGTTTTATCTCTAAAATCTTCACGCCTGGTTCACATTCTAGAATGGGGCAGGGCTTCACACCTCAGAGAAGCCAGGTCTGGCTTATAAAACATGGTGTGGGGCGGGTAGAAGAGATGAGTGATGAGTAGTGGACTAAGAGAAAGTAAGATTGACTAGTCTGCCATGAAAACAAAAATCTACAATGAAAGTTGATACGAGAAAATTAGCTCATCAATTTCTGAAGACTCAGAGGTCCTGTGGTAGTGGAACAACATTCATTGTGAAGAGGGCACAGGATTAATGTTTCAGAGACATTGGGGTAGCAAAGAACACTCTCTCCAAAATGAGTACACCAAGTCATTCTCTATCACTGAACAGGAAAACCGGTCACAAGAAAGAAAGGGAAAAATCTAATGGAGACCAGATGGAGAAAGAACCATGGGAATGATCAAACAGCAACATTTCGCTGAGCATGCAGTTCTCCCAGAATATGGGAACTATTGTAGTTATTTGTTTGGGGCACACAGGGAAAGAGCAATAGCTACAGAGCTAAAGCCTCCATGATGGCCAGGCCTGGCAGTCCACGTGGGATAATGAAACACACACGTGCCCACTTAACCAAAGATGTGAATTGACTTATGAAAAGTGCCAAACCAGCCCTGGAGACAGATTAAGGGCAGATCACTGCATGTTGAAGTGGTCAAGGGAAGACGTTCTCAAAGCAAAATGACTGTCTTAAAGACAAAAAGCAGGGCCTGGCATACCACGCCAGCTGAGGGAAACCTGCACAAAGATGGAAGTGACCTTCACTAGGTATGTGGGGGAAGAGTCAAGGAATCTGGCTGAAGCAAGCCTTGGTTGGGAGAGTGGCAGGGCATGGATTAGGCAAAGTTGGTTGAAGAAGTGGAAGGACAGACTTTATCAGAAAGATCAATTTGAAGGAATTTGGGCAACATGAGAGGGAAGAAAGAAGGATCAAAACAAAAGAAACAAAAGAAAAATGATGTTATAAAGCATTTATCATCAGATATATAAGCTAAATTTTGCATGTCTTGATGGGAGCTAAGTGTGAAAATTTTATTATTTGTCCTGATTAGTGAGTCTTTGAAAAAAAAGTATTCAGTACTGGCTGAAGTGCAGCAAGATGGCACTCTGAAATATTGTGCTGGGAGGATACAACTTCCTTAGGAAGCAATTTAGCAATATATGCAGGGGCCCTTTAAAGACATTGTAGTTCTCATATAGAATGCTAATTTGATAAAATAAGGAATATGGGAAAAAATTCATGCCCTAACATACTCTTTACAGCATTGCTTATCTAACACAATGAACCACCATCAACACAATTAGTACAGAGATGAGTGATGAGTAGTGGACTAAGAGAAAGTAAGATTGACTAGTCTGCCATGAAAACAAAAATCTACAATGAAAGTTGATACGAGAAAATTAGCTCATCAATTTCTGAAGACTCAGAGGTCCTGTGGTAGTGGAACAACATTCATTGTGAAGAGGGCACAGGATTAATGTTTCAGAGACATTGGGGTAGCAAAGAACACTCTCTCCAAAATGAGTACACCAAGTCATTCTCTATCACTGAACAGGAAAACCGGTCACAAGAAAGAAAGGGAAAAATCTAATGGAGACCAGATGGAGAAAGAACCATGGGAATGATCAAACAGCAACATTTCGCTGAGCATGCAGTTCTCCCAGAATATGGGAACTATTGTAGTTATTTGTTTGGGGCACACAGGGAAAGAGCAATAGCTACAGAGCTAAAGCCTCCATGATGGCCAGGCCTGGCAGTCCACGTGGGATAATGAAACACACACGTGCCCACTTAACCAAAGATGTGAATTGACTTATGAAAAGTGCCAAACCAGCCCTGGAGACAGATTAAGGGCAGATCACTGCATGTTGAAGTGGTCAAGGGAAGACGTTCTCAAAGCAAAATGACTGTCTTAAAGACAAAAAGCAGGGCCTGGCATACCACGCCAGCTGAGGGAAACCTGCACAAAGATGGAAGTGACCTTCACTAGGTATGTGGGGGAAGAGTCAAGGAATCTGGCTGAAGCAAGCCTTGGTTGGGAGAGTGGCAGGGCATGGATTAGGCAAAGTTGGTTGAAGAAGTGGAAGGACAGACTTTATCAGAAAGATCAATTTGAAGGAATTTGGGCAACATGAGAGGGAAGAAAGAAGGATCAAAACAAAAGAAACAAAAGAAAAATGATGTTATAAAGCATTTATCATCAGATATATAAGCTAAATTTTGCATGTCTTGATGGGAGCTAAGTGTGAAAATTTTATTATTTGTCCTGATTAGTGAGTCTTTGAAAAAAAAGTATTCAGTACTGGCTGAAGTGCAGCAAGATGGCACTCTGAAATATTGTGCTGGGAGGATACAACTTCCTTAGGAAGCAATTTAGCAATATATGCAGGGGCCCTTTAAAGACATTGTAGTTCTCATATAGAATGCTAATTTGATAAAATAAGGAATATGGGAAAAAATTCATGCCCTAACATACTCTTTACAGCATTGCTTATCTAACACAATGAACCACCATCAACACAATTAGTACAGTAGAAAACCCAAAGGGAGATTGTGAATTGTGATACAGTCACATCAAGAATTATAACTCCTTGGGAGATTGGAATTGATATTATATGCACCATGATGTATAAAATAAATAACTGAGAATCTACTGTATAGCACAGGAGACTCTGCTCAGTGCTCTGTGTGGCCTAAATGGGAAAGAAATACAAAAAAGAGGGGATATATATATATGTATGGCTGATTCACTTTGCTATACAGTAGAAACTAACACAACACTGTAAAACAACTATGCTTTGATAAAAATTAATTTTAAAAAAAGAGTCACAACTCAACCATTAAGTGCCTTGTTTATTTTATTGTTACAGGAAGAAAGTCAGAGTTTAAAATGTACCTAAGTAGCTGACTCCACTTATATTAAAATGCATAAAGAGACACTAAAAGGCAACACATTCAAATTGTTTCTAGATTATAAAACTACAGGTCATTCTTATTTTCTTTCGGAGGTCTTACCATATTTTGCAACTTTTCTATAACAAGCATGGATTATCATGTAACTCAAAATTATGTTTAGATATGGAAGAATGAAATAAACATTTTAATTAGAAAGTACTGTCCATGGGAAGTGAAAATAGTCCCCACTCTGAACTCCCTAGTGACAGCGCCTTAATTTCCAGCCAAGAGCACATTTCCTTTTTAAACCTGTGACTATGCATGACTATTAAAGACCATGTGTAAGATTGTTCCCTTCAGAGTTTCGTGATCACAAGAAATGACTTTTACAAGTCCTTCATCATTGCTTTTTCCTAAGAAGAGTAAATGTCAACTTTATTTTGGATCATGATTTTTCCAGAAAGCCTAAATTCCATGGAATATCCTATTCTCTACTCTCCTCCTACCAGTCTTCCTCCAGCATCTCTCTCTCTCTCTCTCTCTCTAATGTGCAGCCAAGACCATAGTCTCAGACCAAGATGGCAGGATTGTCTTGGAGTTCTTACATTCTTTACATCATGTTCAGCATAGCACCCTCCATTCAAAAAAACTTAAAAGTTTCAAAAGTACAACTCAACTGCAGTTGCACTTCTAGGATATTTACAAACATTGTAGAAAACAACTGCAAAGAAGGAAAAAAAAAAAAGCAGCATGGAAGACATCAACACGATACTCATTTAAAATGCCATGTGATAATTTACTCTCTCAGAGCAAACCTTCAGTCTACACTGGGACTGGGGCAGGAAGCAGAAGCTGGCAACAGCCCACCACTGGAGAGGGAGGGAAGGTAGTGGTAAACTCTACATGAAAGAGAGAAGCTTGGCATATTTCTATTACCAAACCAGGCAATTAAAAACATTAAATGTGAAATCTGAGGCATGGTAAATTTCCTAATATGGTAGAAGTGCTGAGTTTCCCAAATGATGTTGTCTCATCTTTCAACATATCAAAGAGCTTGCCAAAACCCCCAAAAAACATTTCCATTTTGAAAACAAAAATAAACCACACACATCCACATTCTATTAATAGTGTTGTCTTGCCTTAAAGACCTTGCATCCTTAGTTTAAAAAAAAAAAAAAACGGGGCTTATGTAAATGTTAGCATTATTGAATATTTCCATCCAAAATAAACTGGACATGCAGAGGTAAGTTAGCAGGGACTGGGGCAAAAGGAATCAGATCTCTTCTGTATTTTTCCTGCTAAATCAAATACTCAGTTCCTCGTCACCACACCTACAGATTTTGTAAACATGTTCTCCATTCTCAGCAGCATTTCTTAAGAGTGTCAAGAAGGAAACGCTGGCGTAAGATACACAGGTTCAAGTCAACTCCATGATGTGTGGAGGCCTGAGATACAGGGACACAGCTTTTAGAACAAAGCAAAGGCAATGTCAAAGATCGTCAAATCCAGACTCTCAACTTTTTTTTTTTAAGATTTATTTATTTATTTATTTTGGGGGGGGGGGTGGGGATGGAGGGGGGCAGGCGGGCCACTTCTATTGGTCTTTCATTTGTCCATTTTCATCCATCTTTGTTCTTTGGCCCATGTGGGCCTCCCATCACGGCGGCCTCTGTCGTCGCAGAGCACCGGCTCCGGTCGCATGCGCTCCAGAGCTCTGGCTCAGTAATTGGACACATCAGTCCAGCCGCTCCACGGCACGTGGGATCTTCCCAGGCCAGGGTTCGAATCGGCGCCCCTTGCACTGCAAGGCAGCGTCCTTACCCACTGGACCACCAGGGAAGCCCCAGACTCTCAACTTTTGATCCTGCCACCATGAAAAGGAAAAATGCTGTCCCACAGCATTTTACCTTTGGAGACAGGAAAAGCCACTTGAGGCAATGTTGTCCTTTCTCAACTCAAATACCCACGAGCTGCTGCCTATTTGCTCAGTGGAGTCCGTTACTCAGGGTGAGGGCAACGGGAAGCACCAGGCACAGAATCTGCTAGCAAGATGCTCCTGTTCTTTTTTTTTTTTTTTTTTTGGGCGGGGGTCGGGTTGGGGAGGGAGTGGGCGGGCCACTTCTATTGGTCTTTCATTTCTCTATTTTCATTCGTCTTCATTCTTTGGCTCCTGTGGGCCTCCCATCGCGGTGGCGTCTGTTGTAGCAGAGCGCCAGCTCTGGGTGCATGCGCTCCAGAGCTCCGGCTCGGCGACTGGACACATCAGTCCAGCCGCTCCGCGGCACGTGGGATCCTCCCAGGCCAGGGATTGAACCGGCGCCCCTTGCACTGCAAGGCAGTGTCCTTACCCACTGGACCACCAGGGGAAGCCCAAGATGCTCCTGTTTTTAAGGGAAGAACAGCACACACACACACACACACACACACACACACAAGTGGGACACAACAAAGATTCACTTATTCTACCCTGAATGCTTGGCCAAGCAAGTAGAGTGTCAATTAAACCCTAAGTCTTCTGGAGAAAGGAGTCGTTGTCATCTGCTTGTGTGGGCAGCCCTAAACATTCTAACCTCTGAGGAAAAACCCTAGGATGTTTCTCAAAGGGAGAGTAAAAGGGAACCCCAGAGAGATACAGGAGAGGTGAGGAGGAATGAAGAGAAGGGACTCGGTCACCAACTCAAACAGAACCAGGATGAGAAGACGTGTGGTGGGTGGTGAGGTAGAGGGACCAGCTCTCTTCAAACCAACAGGTCCAGGCCCAAATCCTCACCCAGTTACTTACATACACTAGGCAAGTTATCTGACTTCACAAACATCTAATGCTGTATGGCGAATGTTCTAAGCACTTTGCAGGCCTTATGGTATTCAGCGCAGCTCCAAACATCTATGGTTTGCTTTGTTATTATCCTCACTTGACCAGTGAAGAAACCAAGGCATGGGAAGGTCATGTGCTTTGAAGGTGGCTGGTCTGCGATTCAAATCCCGGCAGTGTGGCTCCAGTGTCCGAGCTCTGAAGCTCTACACTGCCTCATCTAGAAAACACTTCCTCTTCAAGGTCACGGGAGAGCTGCAGGGACACGCATCTGCAGCGCCCAGTACAGTGCCTGACATTTAGCAGAGGCTGAATCACTGTCCCTCCTCCCGCTCCTCCCTGCACTCTCCCTAGGCTCTGGGAGATTGGAGGCCCGATTCTGCACACAGAAAGGCAGCTCTGTCAGTGCACAAAGGCTCAGGGGCTCCAGGGCAGGCTAGAAAACAACCCTCTGTCTTCATTCCCCAAGACCTGGAACAAGAAGCAAAGGTGGCCAGGACATCTGGACAGAGGCAGCCCCTATTTAGTACCATCTGCATTCGAGAAACAAGCTCTGGAGATGAGCCTTGGGGAAGCAGATTATCACATTAGGAGCTGTATGTATATAGGTCCAACACCAACATCTAACACTTGCATTGTACCCACCACTCAGAGATAAGAACCGGCTTTCCAGAACTTCCCATGGCCTAAAAAAAAAAAAAAAAAAAAAAAAAAGCAGATAGCCTGTATCAGGCTGCAGCTCACTTGAAGGCAGTCCAGACACTGACGGTGAGTTATGGGACAGAGTCCCTTTTGAAAATTATTAAGAACAAATTAGGCCCTGGGGAGCTGTGTTGTAAAACATGAGAAAATTTTGTTTTCCAGCCTTCTTGCAGTAGTTCCACGAACTGATGACAAAAAAAGAGAGGATGGAGACTATTTTTATGTCTCGATCTTGGTCTAAAATAGCACTGAGAAAGGTTCAGCTGTTTTTTTGACTGAGGAAAAACCCTAGGATGTTTCTCAAAGGAGAGTAAAGGGAACCCCAGAGAGATACAGGAGAGGTGAGGAGGAATGAAGAGAAGGGACTCGGTCACCAACTCAAACAGAACCAGGATGAGAAGACGTGTGGTGGGTGGTGAGGTAGAGGGACCAGCTCTCTTCAAACCAACAGGTCCAGGCCCAAATCCTCACCCAGTTACTTACATACACTAGGCAAGTTATCTGACTTCACAAACATCTAATGCTGTATGGCGAATGTTCTAAGCACTTTGCAGGCCTTATGGTATTCAGCGCAGCTCCAAACATCTATGGTTTGCTTTGTTATTATCCTCACTTGACCAGTGAAGAAACCAAGGCATGGGAAGGTCATGTGCTTTGAAGGTGGCTGGTCTGCGATTCAAATCCCGGCAGTGTGGCTCCAGTGTCCGAGCTCTGAAGCTCTACACTGCCTCATCTAGAAAACACTTCCTCTTCAAGGTCACGGGAGAGCTGCAGGGACACGCATCTGCAGCGCCCAGTACAGTGCCTGACATTTAGCAGAGGCTGAATCACTGTCCCTCCTCCCGCTCCTCCCTGCACTCTCCCTAGGCTCTGGGAGATTGGAGGCCCGATTCTGCACACAGAAAGGCAGCTCTGTCAGTGCACAAAGGCTCAGGGGCTCCAGGGCAGGCTAGAAAACAACCCTCTGTCTTCATTCCCCAAGACCTGGAACAAGAAGCAAAGGTGGCCAGGACATCTGGACAGAGGCAGCCCCTATTTAGTACCATCTGCATTCAGAAACAAGCTCTGGAGATGAGCCTTGGGAAGCAGATTATCACATTAGGAGCTGTATGTATATAGGTCCAACACCAACATCTAACACTTGCATTGTACCCACCACTCAGAGATAAGAACCGGCTTTCCAGAACTTCCCATGGCCTAAAAAAAAAAAAAAAAAAAAGCAGATAGCCTGTATCAGGCTGCAGCTCACTTGAAGGCAGTCCAGACACTGACGGTGAGTTATGGGACAGAGTCCCTTTTGAAAATTATTAAGAACAAATTAGGCCCTGGGGAGCTGTGTTGTAAAACATGAGAAAATTTTGTTTTCCAGCCTTCTTGCAGTAGTTCCACGAACTGATGACAAAAAAAGAGAGGATGGAGACTATTTTTATGTCTCGATCTTGGTCTAAAATAGCACTGAGAAAGGTTCATGTGTTACCAGTTAAGCTATTTTTATCTAGTTGAGTGAGTAGTGACTCACCTAGAAGAGGTATCCTGATCTATTTGAACTGCTCCAAGTGCTTCTCCAGGGCATGTCCCTAATGCAAGAAGTTTATACATGCCACCAGGCAGGAATGCCACCCACACCTTCATTCAATGTTTCTTCCATTCACAGAAAGTCATACTTTTCTGCTCAGACCCCATAAGGACATGATTGTACTGCAATAAAAAGTATCACTCCAATGAAGGACTGAAGCTGTTGTTCTGACTCTAACATCATTTAAAATTAATTAAGAAGATAAGCAGACTTCCCACGCTTTCCGTCTCAGTCTCTGAGGCTTCAGAGTTCACCGCTGCCTGCCAAAGTCTTTGAATGGCACACTCATCACCACGAGGTTTCTAAAACTAAAAATTTCTATTGAGAATAAGCTGGATTTGCTGCTTTAGAAACACATCACCTGCCAGTCGGTGCTCAGGGCATGTTGCTAAGAGATTCCACGAAAAGCCCTGGTGCACACACTGGGAATCACGTTTCTCATTCGTTTTAACTACAGGACAGCACCAGTGAGAGGCTAGTGATGACACCCCCTTCCTACGATGTTCATTAGAAAAGGTAGTTTCAGGGGAGGAGGAGGTATCCATCCATCCGTCCTTCAGCTCATTCATCTGTAGTCCTCTGATGTGAGCAATGCTTCTGGAATCACACATTAACCACCTTTAGGCTTGTGGCTCAGCCCCGAACCAGTAAAGAGCAGAGGCAGGGAAACAGAAAAGCCAAGAGTTCACAGTGAAAGAGGAAGAAGAGGCGAAAATGTCCAGATTTCTGGGAACTTGTGTGCACAGAACCTTCTACTCAGTATATATGCTGTTACCCACCCAGTCCCCCACCTCTCAGACAGGGAGGTTTGTTATCTTCTCCATCATTTTAAAAACCATTACATGGGGCTGAAGGAGGGAGGAGAAGCCAGGTGGCAGGGAAGGAGTGGCAGGCGTGGGGGAGGAGTGTGTGTGTGTGTGTGTTGGAGTGTTTGTGGATGGGAGTATGTATGTGTGTGTGCAAGCGTGTGCTGTAAGTCAGCAAAAGCCGGAAGCCTTACAAAAAGACTTCAAACAACAAACTGGAGAGGAGGACAATAGCTTCCACCCCCAGACAGTGAGAAATTGCATTGTCCTGAGAGATCGCGGCCACCCGTGTTCAGTGTAGATAAGTGAGAACCTTCTCTGCTTCAGCCAATCGGAGCCTCGCAGCCACAGCTGCTCCCAGAAGCTCTGGGTGGCCTCCGCTCCAGCCGCTCCAAATGGTTTCAAGGCAAAAGCGCTGCAGCTGGGTGGTGCTCCGAAGTGCGGGGGTGGGAAGGGACGCTGCCTGCTAAAGTGGAGGCTGGCAAGCGGCGGACCCCCCCCCCCAGGTGCTCTAAAGCCCCTCTCCCGGCTTAGGGAACGTGCACAGAGGACTCCACGTTGATTCCTAGGGCAGCTGTGTCTCACCACCATTTCAAAGCAGGAAACTGAAACTGGGCCTCAGAGATGACAGCAACTGTGGGGGAACTTCCCTGCCACGCAGTTCTAGGGCTCACGGACCAAGAGACTAATTAATCCCACTTGGCAGAAAAGAGGGGCATTCCAAAGGCGGTCATCAAGGAAGGATTGCCACACACCCTCTCCTCCGCAGACACAAAGCCTCTGGAGACAGTCCCTTTAAAGACTCGGGCAAATCTGATCAAGAACTCAGAGCTGCAGTAAAAAAAATTTTTTCCATTTTCAGTTTTCATTGTTTTAACTTTTTATGTTATATTGGAGGATAGTAGATGCACAATGTTGTGATAGTTTCAAGTGTACAGCAAAGTGATTCCATTCTATATATACATGGACCTATTCTTTTTTCAAATTCTTGTCCCATTTAGGTCGTTACATAATACTGGGCAGAGTTCCCTGTGCTACACGGGAGGTTCTTGTTGGCTGTCCATTTTAAGTATACCTGCAGTACAATTTTAAATTTTTAAAAATGTATTAACTGTTCTGAGAAAAAAAAAAATGAACATTTGAGGGAAAGTATATGGAAGTGACAGTAGAGGCTCACTTTGGGGATAACTGTCATTTTCAAGGAACAATTATTCAAATATACATTTTTATTATACTCACTAATGAGTACCTGCTATTCAAGTTTATCATATTTCTTGTCATGGGCTATAGTTTTTAGTGTTTTCATATCTATGGCTGCTATCTCTTTAGTATGCCTAACTGACAAGAAGGTCAAAAGTATCAGATAAGCTGGTGCTGAAATCTCACTTTTGCATGTAGTCACCAGACCACATGTTTGCAGAACTCAATTTTGTACATCAGTTCTTTTGAAAGAAAAATATGTGCACGTGTGATTACTTTTATTAAACATACATACACACGTGTGTCCATGTTCCTGCAGTGGGGGCTGCCGCAAGTTCGGCGGACCCCAGGGGTGGGAAGGACGCTGCCTGCTAAAGTGGAGGCTGGCAAGCCGGACCCCAGGTGCTCTAAAGCCCCTCTCCCGGCTTAGGGAACGTGCACAGAGGACTCCACGTTGATTCCTAGGGCAGCTGTGTCTCACCACCATTTCAAAGCAGGAAACTGAAACTGGGCCTCAGAGATGACAGCAACTGTGGGGGAACTTCCCTGCCACGCAGTTCTAGGGCTCACGGACCAAGAGACTAATTAATCCCACTTGGCAGAAAAGAGGGGCATTCCAAAGGCGGTCATCAAGGAAGGATTGCCACACACCCTCTCCTCCGCAGACACAAAGCCTCTGGAGACAGTCCCTTTAAAGACTCGGGCAAATCTGATCAAGAACTCAGAGCTGCAGTAAAAAAAATTTTTTCCATTTTCAGTTTTCATTGTTTTAACTTTTTATGTTATATTGGAGGATAGTAGATGCACAATGTTGTGATAGTTTCAAGTGTACAGCAAAGTGATTCCATTCTATATATACATGGACCTATTCTTTTTTCAAATTCTTGTCCCATTTAGGTCGTTACATAATACTGGGCAGAGTTCCCTGTGCTACACGGGAGGTTCTTGTTGGCTGTCCATTTTAAGTATACCTGCAGTACAATTTTAAATTTTTAAAAATGTATTAACTGTTCTGAGAAAAAAAAAAATGAACATTTGAGGGAAAGTATATGGAAGTGACAGTAGAGGCTCACTTTGGGGATAACTGTCATTTTCAAGGAACAATTATTCAAATATACATTTTTATTATACTCACTAATGAGTACCTGCTATTCAAGTTTATCATATTTCTTGTCATGGGCTATAGTTTTTAGTGTTTTCATATCTATGGCTGCTATCTCTTTAGTATGCCTAACTGACAAGAAGGTCAAAAGTATCAGATAAGCTGGTGCTGAAATCTCACTTTTGCATGTAGTCACCAGACCACATGTTTGCAGAACTCAATTTTGTACATCAGTTCTTTTGAAAGAAAAATATGTGCACGTGTGATTACTTTTATTAAACATACATACACACGTGTGTCCATGTTAACCAATGAGAAAAGATAAAGAAAAATTTAGATTAAAAAAAATACTAAAATTGGAGCACTGACTATGATGGCTGACAGTATTTCATGCAAAACCCAACATGGGTAGTAGTGTTAAAAATTAAAATTAAGTCGTTTGGCATCTAAACCACAGAAATGGAGGCTGAAAAGACCCAGAGATATTTTCCACGGAGTCCTTGATTTGCTATGGGGCCTGCATCAAGTTGTGCTATGCCTCTGTTATAACATCTGCAAAATGGAGATAACACTTCACACTCCCCACCTCAGAGAGCTGTTAGAAGATTAGATACCAAAAAGGAAAATCCTCAAAGCCCTTTGAGCTTCTCATAAATATAAGACATGCAATTTAATAAAATACCAGCACCCTCTACACAACTCTTAAGAGGCTCAAGGCTATAGAAATAGGAAACAGACACCAGGAAGGCAACACAGCCGATACCTCGCAGGGCAGGACATTTAAGATCCAGGAGGCAGTGGGCAATTCTGCTCTCCCAGTGGGGGAAGTAACTCAAATTCAGATCTACTCAGGCAAAACAAAATATCCAGTGAGAGAAAGAAAGAAAGAAAAAAGACACAATAGTCCTGTTTCAACAAACCTCCACTAAGGCAAAAGAAGCAAAATTCCACATTCTTGCTCAAAGTTCAATCTACAAGAGAAAAATTAAGCGACAACATTACACAGCAGTTTTTCAGTTTTAGGGAAATCTCAAAGTCAAGTCATTCCACAGAGGAGTAAATGTAATGCCATCCGTGGATTTAAATACAGAATACATAGAGTATTTTAATCCATTTGTAATGGAAATAAAAACCAGAATGGACTAATCACAGCCACCTGTGAAAAATAATTTGGGGTTCATAAGGAAATTGGGAGAAGATGGACACATATTTAAACAGAGATATTCTGAATGATGAAAAATTCAAACTTTGAATTGATTTAACACATACTTTTTTTATTTAAAGTGGTCATGTGTCATATCTATGGCTGCTATCTCTTTAGTATGCCTAACTGACAAGAAGGTCAAAAGTATCAGATAAGCTGGTGCTGAAATCTCACTTTTGCATGTAGTCACCAGACCACATGTTTGCAGAACTCAATTTTGTACATCAGTTCTTTTGAAAGAAAAATATGTGCACGTGTGATTACTTTTATTAAACATACATACACACGTGTGTCCATGTTAACCAATGAGAAAAGATAAAGAAAAATTTAGATTAAAAAAAATACTAAAATTGGAGCACTGACTATGATGGCTGACAGTATTTCATGCAAAACCCAACATGGGTAGTAGTTTTAAAAAATTAAAAGTAAGTCGTTTGGCATCTAAACCACAGAAATGGAGGCTGAAAAGACCCAGAGATATTTTCCACGGAGTCCTTGATTTGCTATGGGGCCTGCATCAAGTTGTGCTATGCCTCTGTTATAACATCTGCAAAATGGAGATAACACTTCACACTCCCCACCTCAGAGAGCTGTTAGAAGATTAGATACCAAAAAGGAAAATCCTCAAAGCCCTTTGAGCTTCTCATAAATATAAGACATGCAATTTAATAAAATACCAGCACCCTCTACACAACTCTTAAGAGGCTCAAGGCTATAGAAATAGGAAACAGACACCAGGAAGGCAACACAGCCGATACCTCGCAGGGCAGGACATTTAAGATCCAGGAGGCAGTGGGCAATTCTGCTCTCCCAGTGGGGGAAGTAACTCAAATTCAGATCTACTCAGGCAAAACAAAATATCCAGTGAGAGAAAGAAAGAAAGAAAAAAGACACAATAGTCCTGTTTCAACAAACCTCCACTAAGGCAAAAGAAGCAAAATTCCACATTCTTGCTCAAAGTTCAATCTACAAGAGAAAAATTAAGCGACAACATTACACAGCAGTTTTTCAGTTTTAGGGAAATCTCAAAGTCAAGTCATTCCACAGAGGAGTAAATGTAATGCCATCCGTGGATTTAAATACAGAATACATAGAGTATTTTAATCCATTTGTAATGGAAATAAAAACCAGAATGGACTAATCACAGCCACCTGTGAAAAATAATTTGGGGTTCATAAGGAAATTGGGAGAAGATGGACACATATTTAAACAGAGATATTCTGAATGATGAAAAATTCAAACTTTGAATTGATTTAACACATACTTATTATTTAGTATCACGTCAGGCACTTAACTGTGGGTCATGTGTCAGGTTAAAATAAAAGAGACAAATAAGATCTTATTCCTGGCTCTAAAGTCTAACCAGGAGACAGAGACACAATGAGGTGGAATATAATGCGGTAAGGGCTAGGATCAAGCATAAACAGAGAGCTGAGAAGAACAAAGGAAAGAAGTCATTAATTCTGTAAGGTGGGGGGCCAGTTCAGGAAACTTACAGAGAAACTGCCACTTGAACAGGACCTTGTAAAATGAACAATACTAGCATTTGACACAGAAAGGAAAAGGGCACTCTAGATAAGCAAACCGCAGCCCCATCTCTGGGCATGTCTAGATAGGCCCTTGGTAAGTGAGGAACATGGGCACCACCTCTGGGAGGACCTGAATTCCAAGGTCTTCATGGGCGAGAGAAAGAGCATCATGGATGGTATTCTGAAGAAAGGATTTGGTATCATCTACAACTCACACCTAAGACGGAGGCAAGATGCTCTACAACTCAACACCTAAGACTGAGGCAAGATGGTCTACAACTCAACATGTAAGACTGAGGCAAGATGCACAGCAGGGGAGATGGTGCTGGCCATTGGCACGAGCCAGACCCTGGGAAAGCAACAGCCTTGTTGAGGCCAGTTCTACAGGTGGAGATGTGGAGATGAGGTAGATACAGAGGCAGAGAAACCAATGAGCTTGGCAAACCTTAGCCATGACCTGGGGATGGATGGGTTAGTGTTTCCAGGAAAAAAGAGCAGACCCGAATTGGGGGAAGGAGCACAAAACAGTGTCACAGGATGAATACGATTTTACTGGTGGTCCAGAGATTAAGATTCCACCTGTAAACGTAGGGGATGCTGGTTGGATCCCTGCTCTGGGAAAATTCCATATGCTGTGGGGCCTCTTGGAGCCCATGCTCTGCAACAAGAGAAGCCACAACTATAAGAAACCTGCACACGGCAGCAAGAGAAGGCCTGCAAGCAGTAGCAAAAACCCAGCAAAGCTAAAAAATTTTAATAAATAAATACTAAGAGTAATGGCCCCCAAAGATAGCAGGTCCTTATGCCTAGGACCTGGAAATGTTACCTTCAATGGCAAAGACTTTGCAGATACAACTAAACCAGGGATCTTGAGAGGGAGAGATTATTCTGAAGTATCTAGTTGAGCCCTGATTGCAACCACAAGTATCCTTATGACCGGAAGACAGAGGAAGATCTGACTACAGACAGAGAAGAGAAAGTCATGTGACCATGGAGGTAGCTCCTAGTGTGCTGCAGCCATGGGCCAAGGGATGTCAGCAGACACCAGAAGCTGGGAAATATAAGAAACACAGTCTCTGCTAGGCCTCTGGCAGGAGCGTGACCCTGTGAACACCTACCTTTGTTGCTTTGTGGTGATCTGTTACAGTCAAAGGAAACTAAAACACAGCAAGCAAAGAGCCACCCTCTTCCCGCTCCAGAAGCTCCTCTGTGTCGCAATCACCAATCTTGGTAGGATCATTTAGGTGAGAGGTTCCTCCTCTAGCAGGAACTTGAGGTCCAAGGTGATGCCTTAGGGAAAGTCTAGATTATTAACCTGAGTTACTAGTCAAAGGGGCTTTCCAGGTGGCTCAGGGGGCAAAGAATTTATCTGCCAATGCAGGAGCTGCAGGAGCCATGGGTTTGATCCCTAGGTCGGGGAAATTCCCTGGAGGAGGCAATGGCAACCCACCTCTGCATTCTTGCCTGGAAAATCCCAGGGACAGAGGAGCCTGGCAGGCTACTGTCCATAGGGGTAACGAAGAGTCGGACACAACTGAGCTTGAACGTGCACGCAACTAGTCAAAAGTTAGGTTTTGAGACCTAGTAAGCCCCAGACCAGATCAAAACAAGATGGGAAGAAGACCTACCAATCAGGGCCACCAAACAATAACACGTCGGAAGGCAACTGGCCATGAAGAGTAGTAGGAATGGCAGGAGACACAGCAACTCAGAGGTCACCCCATGTCACCAAATTTCTGGTTTAGGACAGTTGCTTATTTTAAGTATTCACTGGATATGGGAAGAGCTCTGGGAAATTAGTTTTAAGAAAAAAATATAAGAAACCTGCACACGGCAGCAAGAGAAGGCCTGCAAGCAGTAGCAAAAACCCAGCAAAGCTAAAAAATTTTAATAAATAAATACTAAGAGTAATGGCCCCCAAAGATAGCAGGTCCTTATGCCTAGGACCTGGAAATGTTACCTTCAATGGCAAAGACTTTGCAGATACAACTAAACCAGGGATCTTGAGAGGGAGAGATTATTCTGAAGTATCTAGTTGAGCCCTGATTGCAACCACAAGTATCCTTATGACCGGAAGACAGAGGAAGATCTGACTACAGACAGAGAAGAGAAAGTCATGTGACCATGGAGGTAGCTCCTAGTGTGCTGCAGCCATGGGCCAAGGGATGTCAGCAGACACCAGAAGCTGGGAAATATAAGAAACACAGTCTCTGCTAGGCCTCTGGCAGGAGCGTGACCCTGTGAACACCTACCTTTGTTGCTTTGTGGTGATCTGTTACAGTCAAAGGAAACTAAAACACAGCAAGCAAAGAGCCACCCTCTTCCCGCTCCAGAAGCTCCTCTGTGTCGCAATCACCAATCTTGGTAGGATCATTTAGGTGAGAGGTTCCTCCTCTAGCAGGAACTTGAGGTCCAAGGTGATGCCTTAGGGAAAGTCTAGATTATTAACCTGAGTTACTAGTCAAAGGGGCTTTCCAGGTGGCTCAGGGGGCAAAGAATTTATCTGCCAATGCAGGAGCTGCAGGAGCCATGGGTTTGATCCCTAGGTCGGGGAAATTCCCTGGAGGAGGCAATGGCAACCCACCTCTGCATTCTTGCCTGGAAAATCCCAGGGACAGAGGAGCCTGGCAGGCTACTGTCCATAGGGGTAACGAAGAGTCGGACACAACTGAGCTTGAACGTGCACGCAACTAGTCAAAAGTTAGGTTTTGAGACCTAGTAAGCCCCAGACCAGATCAAAACAAGATGGGAAGAAGACCTACCAATCAGGGCCACCAAACAATAACACGTACGGAAGGCAACTGGCCATGAAGAGTAGTAGGAATGGCAGGAGAGACACAGCAACTCAGAGGTCACCCCCATGTCACCAAATTTCTGGTTTAGGACAGTTGCTTATTTTTAAGTATTCACTGGATATGGGAAGAGCTGAGATGGAAAACATTTACCTACAGCATGGATCAATCAGGCGTGACCTGGGGACTAGATCACCATATCCAAGACTGTAATGGATACAGGTGTGGGAAGATTCTGGCAATGAGATGAACTACAGAATCGTTTAAAAAAAAAAAAAAAAGGCTAAATGTGTTCTTTAGTCAAAGTAACTTAATGAGATCTTCTTCAGGAGGGTGGGAGAAGGGTAGGGTGTTCACAGTAGACTACGTAGCCTAGCAAAAAAAAAAAAAAAAAGCTTGAACAAGCCAAGGCTGAAGATGATAGAGGCCAGGTGGAAGGACGGGAAAATGGTGACGGATTAGAAGAATATTTGGTGCACATGGTAAGTTACTTAAATAAGGCATGGGACATTGGTAGGGCATGGGAGCAGCAGGTAAAGGACAACAACGATCTTTGAAATACAAAATTCAAAAAGAAAAGGTTATGGCAGAGCAGACAGAATGCATTTGTCTCTGGCTATATTCAGTTTAAGGTATTGGTGGGTCAGACCAGGGGTGACAGCCAGAAGTCAATGGAATGCTGGGTTCTAAAACTCAGAATGCATTGGGGGAGGAGGAGTGGCAAGAGGTATGCAAACAATGGAAACATGCCCAGAAGTCAATGGAAAATGCCTTTTTGGAGTCTAACTAAATCAGGGGCTCAGGGGCAAAGAATTTATCTGCCAATGCAGGAGCTGCAGGAGCCATGGGTTTGATCCCTAGGTCGGGAAATTCCTGGAGGAGGCAATGGCAACCCACCTCTGCATTCTTGCCTGGAAAATCCCAGGGACAGAGGAGCCTGGCAGGCTACTGTCCATAGGGGTAACGAAGAGTCGGACACAACTGAGCTTGAACGTGCACGCAACTAGTCAAAAGTTAGGTTTTGAGACCTAGTAAGCCCCAGACCAGATCAAAACAAGATGGGAAGAAGACCTACCAATCAGGGCCACCAAACAATAACACGTACGGAAGGCAACTGGCCATGAAGAGTAGTAGGAATGGCAGGAGAGACACAGCAACTCAGAGGTCACCCCCATGTCACCAAATTTCTGGTTTAGGACAGTTGCTTATTTTTAAGTATTCACTGGATATGGGAAGAGCTGAGATGGAAAACATTTACCTACAGCATGGATCAATCAGGCGTGACCTGGGGACTAGATCACCATATCCAAGACTGTAATGGATACAGGTGTGGGAAGATTCTGGCAATGAGATGAACTACAGAATCGTTTAAAAAAAAAAAAAAAAAGGCTAAATGTGTTCTTTAGTCAAAGTAACTTAATGAGATCTTCTTCAGGAGGGTGGGAGAAGGGTAGGGTGTTCACAGTAGACTACGTAGCCTAGCAAAAAAAAAAAAAAAAAGCTTGAACAAGCCAAGGCTGAAGATGATAGAGGCCAGGTGGAAGGACGGGAAAATGGTGACGGATTAGAAGAATATTTGGTGCACATGGTAAGTTACTTAAATAAGGCATGGGACATTGGTAGGGCATGGGAGCAGCAGGTAAAGGACAACAACGATCTTTGAAATACAAAATTCAAAAAGAAAAGGTTATGGCAGAGCAGACAGAATGCATTTGTCTCTGGCTATATTCAGTTTAAGGTATTGGTGGGTCAGACCAGGGGTGACAGCCAGAAGTCAATGGAATGCTGGGTTCTAAAACTCAGAATGCATTGGGGGGAGGGAGGAGTGGGCAAGAGGTATGCAAACAATACCATGGAAACTTTCAATGCCATACATAAAAGAGATAACTAACGTGAATGTGCTGTAAGACTAAGGAACTTACACAGGGGCTATGCAACAACCTGGAGGGATGAGATGGGGAGGGAGAAGGGAGGGAAGTTCAACTGAGAGGGGTCAAGTGTATACCTATGACTGATTCAGGTTTATGTATAGCAGTAAACAACAGAACTCTGCAAAAGTAAAATAAAAATTAGAAAATAAAACTCAAAACGTCATAATATGTGAAAAGGTATCTATAACGTGCTCTCTCCATTTTCACCCTCCTAATTATCCATAAGAGATCCAAAAAAGGCTCCTAACATTTTAATATCCTACACGCAACATTTCTGAACTATAGCCCTGCCGCCCACTCATAAGAAAAACACTCAACTGGCAGTGCTTTAAAGGAAATTAATAAGTTTCTACGAGCAAGGTGAAATCTTACCATCAACCATTTACTCGCTTTCTTTAGTTTCAAGGACTTATAGGGAAATGGACAACAGAATATCTACCAGCTGTGGATAGATAGGGTTGATGGATCAGGGATGCTTAAGGATGTTCAGGGATGACCCCAGTGATGACCCAATGATGGAAAAGAAGGCACACTTCCTAAATTCACAGAGAACATCAAGTTAGGCACCACTAAAGCACTAAATACAAATCCTACAAAGAGAAACCAGTACATTTACCAATATGGATCCATGAGAAAAGAGATAAAGGAAAAAAAGACATTACCTGGAGAAGAATGTACCCTAATCACACACGTACACACACTCATTTGTGCCTTACTGCTATAGGTACTCTGCGCCTCTTCAGCAGAATTCTCACTGCACAGTACACTAAGGCAGAATGCCAGCAGCTCTCCTCTCCAGCCTGTGGCTTATTATGGCTGGTTCTGGGCAAAATGTGGAAATGGCTTAAAGAGAACAGCATCGGAAATTCCAAATGAGGGAGTCTGGGAGGAGTGACGATGTAGGAAGGCATCAAAGATGCAAGGGTACAAGAGACTCCGATTTAACCCTTGTCCTGAAGCAATTAAGTGTATTCAGATGAGCTAGGTTCTTGGTCCTATAGTGGAAAGACTAGAGCAGTTCAGAGATGATGGTAATAAAAAAGCAACTCTATCTTAGTAAACTTTTATAGACAAGATAGACCAACAAAGATCCCTAAAGTGAATAAACACAAGACCTAGTAAAATATATGTGACTAAACGAACAAGACCAAACAGGGTCTTTATTTGTAAGACCTATTATGGAACTCCATCTCACTGTCTCCAATTAAATGGTAAAGGTCATGAGAAGTCCATGCAGAGCACTGCTCTTCCAGAATAGAAGAAGCTAGCAGCAAAAGCCCCAAACGTGTCCCAATAATGACACCACCCTGCATCTGCACAGACTTATGTGAATACTGCTCCATCAGCATCTCCTCAGATTTCCTGGCACAACCTTGCCTATGCTGACTTTCAAGTTTTGTCCATGGAATTGCTCCACACTTTTTAAAATTCTGAGCCTACTGTATTCATCATACTAAGGGGCCGTATAAACCTAAGTAGTAACACTTCCCCTAGAAAGTTTAAAAATAATCAAGTGAAAGATACAAAACAGACATATAGCAACAGGAAATATAAAATGGAAATAAAGGATGACCAGGTTAACAGTTAAGCATTCCTCCAGGGCAGGAAATGAGAGGGAAAAAATGCAGGTCGTAAATCTTTCATGGAGGGGTATGTATGAAGGAGAAGGAGAAGCTCATAAGGATGGGTTGAAAGATGCAGGCATGAAAATATGGGTGAAGATGATTCCAAAGATTTGGACCAAGAGACGTTAAGGATGAACCTGATGTGAGAAGTTATGACATTGATCTTAAGAGAAAAAAAAGTCTTGCTGCAGAACAGAAGCTGTTAAGGGCAAATGCTGGTGAGGTCCAGTGAAGTTGACTGAGGGATCTTCTGAACCTTACTTACTACCATGAGTTTTATATCAGGAGTGAAGCATAAAATATGGGCTTTCATCCAAAGCTACATGAGGAAGACATCAGAATGCTTGCATCTTAGAGACTAGTAGAAGGCTGTTAAAGTAATCCCTAGCAAACATTAGTAATTGATGATATAGAGTAGTACAGTAAGGAAGCTGCTGTGTCATAGAGAGTAGGAAGCCTGAGTTACAGACCAGGGAGGCAGCAAGGACAAAGTGGAAAGGGGTACGCATATGTGCTCAGTCGTGTCTGACTCTTGCAACCCCATGGACTGTAGCCTGCCAGGCTCCTATGTTCACAGAATTTTCCAAGCAAGATACTGGCATTTGGTTGCAATATCCTACTCCAGAGGTTCTTCCTGACCCAGGGATCCAACTGAGATATCTGGGGTTTCCTGCTTTGGCAGGGGAATTCTTTACAACTAGTGCCACCTGGGTGGAGGTAGAGGAAGAGGGAAGATGGGGGAGAAAAGTAGTAGTCAATAATTAAATGGTTACAGTGACTGCATGGATCAAGAGGCTAAGGAAAGAGGGGAAAGTTGAACATTACTGGAGATATTACCCCTCAGGAACCAAAAGGTATCACTATAGGCCATTGAGAAGAAAAGAGGTAGACATAAGTTTGAAAAAATTCTAAGAGTCATTCCCTAGAAAGTTTAAAAATAATCAAGTGAAAGATACAAAACAGACATATAGCAACAGGAAATATAAAATGGAAATAAAGGATGACCAGGTTAACAGTTAAGCATTCCTCCAGGGCAGGAAATGAGAGGGAAAAAATGCAGGTCGTAAATCTTTCATGGAGGGGTATGTATGAAGGAGAAGGAGAAGCTCATAAGGATGGGTTGAAAGATGCAGGCATGAAAATATGGGTGAAGATGATTCCAAAGATTTGGACCAAGAGACGTTAAGGATGAACCTGATGTGAGAAGTTATGACATTGATCTTAAGAGAAAAAAAAGTCTTGCTGCAGAACAGAAGCTGTTAAGGGCAAATGCTGGTGAGGTCCAGTGAAGTTGACTGAGGGATCTTCTGAACCTTACTTACTACCATGAGTTTTATATCAGGAGTGAAGCATAAAATATGGGCTTTCATCCAAAGCTACATGAGGAAGACATCAGAATGCTTGCATCTTAGAGACTAGTAGAAGGCTGTTAAAGTAATCCCTAGCAAACATTAGTAATTGATGATATAGAGTAGTACAGTAAGGAAGCTGCTGTGTCATAGAGAGTAGGAAGCCTGAGTTACAGACCAGGGAGGCAGCAAGGACAAAGTGGAAAGGGGTACGCATATGTGCTCAGTCGTGTCTGACTCTTGCAACCCCATGGACTGTAGCCTGCCAGGCTCCTATGTTCACAGAATTTTCCAAGCAAGATACTGGCATTTGGTTGCAATATCCTACTCCAGAGGTTCTTCCTGACCCAGGGATCCAACTGAGATATCTGGGGTTTCCTGCTTTGGCAGGGGAATTCTTTACAACTAGTGCCACCTGGGTGGAGGTAGAGGAAGAGGGAAGATGGGGGAGAAAAGTAGTAGTCAATAATTAAATGGTTACAGTGACTGCATGGATCAAGAGGCTAAGGAAAGAGGGGAAAGTTGAACATTACTGGAGATATTACCCCTCAGGAACCAAAAGGTATCACTATAGGCCATTGAGAAGAAAAGAGGTAGACATAAGTTTGAAAAATGATTGTTTTGAAGACACAGAATTTGAGGTACAAAGAGTATAATAGAGATAAAATACCTTCTGGGGGAATAAGACCAAATGTGAATGCTGGAGACTGAAGAATCAAGGCTAGGCAGGATCACTCTGACAGGAAGTTGAAACAGTAAATACAGGCTTAAAGAAACCATCTAGAGAAAGAATTGAGGATGAAAAGGTGTGGGGATTTCTCAAGCACACATCATAGCTCCTGGTTTTAGTGGCAAACTGTCAGGAAATGTTCTAAATCCAAGAACTCGGAAATACTTCAGAGATGAGGTTGAACGTACACAGGGACTGTATCTTTCCAAACTATTTCCAAAGACAAAACATTTAACAAGCAAAAGTCATCCTAAAATGTCAATTCTACAAGAAATTCAGAATTCACTAATAACATTCTAGCAAGTTCTATGGATTTACCTAAATAAATTATGGTTAATAATGAGTGGGTTTTTTTTTTTTTAACATTTATTTTTTATTTATTTTATCTTTTGTGGGGTGGGGTGTGGAGGGAGAGGGACAGGCGGGCCATTTCTATTGGTCTTTCATTTCTCTATTTTCATCTGCCTTTGTTCTTTGGCTCTTGTGGGCCTCCCATCACAGTGGTCTCTGTTGTCACAGAGCACCGGCTCTGGGCGCATGTGGGCCCCCAGAAGGCCCTCCGCCGCTCAGTAATTGGACCATCAGTCCAGCCGCTCGCGGCACATGGGATCTTCCCAGGCCAGGATTGAACCTGCGCCTTGCACTGCAAGGCGGTGTCCTTACCCACTGGACCACCAGGGAAGCCCTAGATGCCCACCTTTGGGATCCAACTGAGATATCTGGGGTTTCCTGCTTTGGCGGGGAATTCTTTACAACTAGTGCCACCTGGGTGGAGGTAGAGGAAGAGGGAAGATGGGGGAGAAAAGTAGTAGTCAATAATTAAATGGTTACAGTGACTGCATGGATCAAGAGGCTAAGGAAAGAGGGGAAAGTTGAACATTACTGGAGATATTACCCCTCAGGAACCAAAAGGTATCACTATAGGCCATTGAGAAGAAAAGAGGTAGACATAAGTTTGAAAAATGATTGTTTTGAAGACACAGAATTTGAGGTACAAAGAGTATAATAGAGATAAAATACCTTCTGGGGGAATAAGACCAAATGTGAATGCTGGAGACTGAAGAATCAAGGCTAGGCAGGATCACTCTGACAGGAAGTTGAAACAGTAAATACAGGCTTAAAGAAACCATCTAGAGAAAGAATTGAGGATGAAAAGGTGGGGGGATTTCTCAAGCACACATCATAGCTCCTGGTTTTAGTGGCAAACTGTCAGGAAATGTTCTAAATCCAAGAACTCGGAAATACTTCAGAGATGAGGTTGCACGTACACAGGGACTGTATCTTTCCAAACTATTTCCAAAGACAAAACATTTAACAAGCAAAAGTCATCCTAAAATGTCAATTCTACAAGAAATTCAGAATTCACTAATAACATTCTAGCAAGTTCTATGGATTTACCTAAATAAATTATGGTTAATAATGAGTGGGTTTTTTTTTTTTTAACATTTATTTTTTATTTATTTTATCTTTTGTGGGGTGGGGTGGGGAGGGAGGGGGACGGGCGGGCCATTTCTATTGGTCTTTCATTTCTCTATTTTCATCTGTCTTTGTTCTTTGGCTCTTGTGGGCCTCCCATCGCGGTGGCCTCTGTCGTCGCAGAGCGCCGGCTCTGGGCGCATGTGCCCCAGAGCTCCGGCTCAGTAATTGGACACATCAGTCCAGCCGCTCCGCGGCACATGGGATCTTCCCAGGCCAGGGATTGAACCGGCGCCCCTTGCACTGCAAGGCGGTGTCCTTACCCACTGGACCACCAGGGGAAGCCCAATAATGTGGTTTTAATCACTTAACACTGACCAGAAAGAAACAAAACAATGCCGCCAACACATATGTAGATCTGTTACTTTTAGCATCCTTCCCTTCCTGCCATTGACAACCCACTAGGAGCCACTGACACACAGGCTGATGGTTTCTGAGGACCCTGGACATCCTGAGGTGCCCTGTCTAAGAGCCACAGAAGTTTACTGAAACTAGGAAAGTGTTTCAGTTATTCTCTTGGGTTATTTTTGAGCTTTTGGTAGGGAACTCAAAGCTAGAATTGATTTCCACAGCCACACCAACTGTACCTGGAGGGTTCTGGAGCTTGGCATTAGTTGGGGGTAAATGCTAGGACTTTTGCATACATACAAAACTCTTTCACCATCAAGTCCTCTCTTCCAGTTGAAGATGTCTCAGTGACCATATAAGTTAAAAAGGGTACATTGCTCTCCTGTCTCATTTCTTGTCTCCTTCCTACAGTTAACTCACTAAAAACAAGTGGGAAATCACTTTTTCCAACAAGAAAAACCAAAAAAATGATGCCTAAAGTATGTTACTAATTTATTTAGTAATGAATGACCAATATTTTTATTAAATTTTTAACTGTATATTGGAGTACGGCTGATTTATAAGGTCGTGACAGTTTCACATGGACACCAAAGGAACTCTGCCACATACACACATGTATCCATTCTCCCCAAACTCCCCTCCCATCCAGGCTGCAATATAACATAGGGCTTTACAATAGGATCTTGTTGGTTACCCATTTTAAATACAGGAATCTGTACATGTTCATCCCATATCCTTTCTTCCCATCCTTCTTCCTACTCCGCACGTCTAGTGAGTCTGTTTCTCTTTTTAGATCCTACATACAAGGGATCATGAATGACTGATATTTACCTAACACTTACTACGTACCTGGTACTGGTCTAAGTGCTTAAATAGCCACAAAAGTCAAATGAAGTAAATGCTGTAGTAGATACCAACCTCATTTTACAGAAGGAGAAACCAAAGTCCAGAGACTAAATTGACATGGTTGCGTATTTAAAACGGAGCCTGTGGCAGGACTTGTATCTAAGCAAAATTCCAGTATCTCATATAAATACCCAAATGGTCTATTCTGTATCTCAGTTATACAAGCCAATACCCATCTCCTATTTTAGGAAAAAGTAAAGTATCGTTTAAAGACAGTAAACACTGTCTATTACTTAAGTGGTTTTTGATTATTTCAAAAATCTCCCAGAGTATGAATATAAACAAACCAAAAGAAAGTAGTAACACAGATATCCACATTTTCTGAGAATACTTTAAATTTTTTTTAAAAAATCACACTTGGATGTAGAGAAACTTTTGACCACTCAGGGTTGCAGTAAAGCAGAATGAGCTAACCTAGAAGATGAGTTGGAAGCATCCACTCCTGAAAAAACCAAATTCTCCCCCAAGACCCACACTTATCTACTTTTCAAAGTGGAGTCTGAACTAAATGCAGTTATTTCTTTAAGATGACATCAAGATTTATTTGGCACTTTAATTTTCCTCCCATTTTCCCTGATTGCAGTTTAAATCTGAGTTTAAAAGAATTATACAAGCATCTGGCACATGATCCCTGGTACGCATGACAACTTCCATTAAAAACTGATGTTTCAACCTGTATTTCTCAAGAATAGATTTTAATTGAAGGCCTTTACGACGAACAATCAAGCTAATTGTATTTTCATCCTCCTTCCATTTCTCTGGATCAGATGTTCTCATTTGGATATTTTTCACTAAGGCATTTACTTGCTACCTTATTTTGGAACACAGAGGAGGAAACAGTCCTAATGTGACTTAACAGAAGGCAACCAGTGGTGTCTTGATGAAATGCCATTTCCTATGTGATTCTATCTCAAATATAGGTAGAGAAGGAAACAATTTTAAATACAGGAATCTGTACATGTTCATCCCATATCCTTTCTTCCCATCCTTCTTCCTACTCCAGCGTCTAGTGAGTCTGTTTCTCTTTTTAGATCCTACATACAAGGGATCATGAATGACTGATATTTACCTAACACTTACTACGTACCTGGTACTGGTCTAAGTGCTTAAATAGCCACAAAAGTCAAATGAAGTAAATGCTGTAGTAGATACCAACCTCATTTTACAGAAGGAGAAACCAAAGTCCAGAGACTAAATTGACATGGTTGCGTATTTAAAACGGAGCCTGTGGCAGGACTTGTATCTAAGCAAAATTCCAGTATCTCATATAAATACCCAAATGGTCTATTCTGTATCTCAGTTATACAAGCCAATACCCATCTCCTATTTTAGGAAAAAGTAAAGTATCGTTTAAAGACAGTAAACACTGTCTATTACTTAAGTGGTTTTTGATTATTTCAAAAATCTCCCAGAGTATGAATATAAACAAACCAAAAGAAAGTAGTAACACAGATATCCACATTTTCTGAGAATACTTTAAATTTTTTTTAAAAAATCACACTTGGATGTAGAGAAACTTTTGACCACTCAGGGTTGCAGTAAAGCAGAATGAGCTAACCTAGAAGATGAGTTGGAAGCATCCACTCCTGAAAAAACCAAATTCTCCCCCAAGACCCACACTTATCTACTTTTCAAAGTGGAGTCTGAACTAAATGCAGTTATTTCTTTAAGATGACATCAAGATTTATTTGGCACTTTAATTTTCCTCCCATTTTCCCTGATTGCAGTTTAAATCTGAGTTTAAAAGAATTATACAAGCATCTGGCACATGATCCCTGGTACGCATGACAACTTCCATTAAAAACTGATGTTTCAACCTGTATTTCTCAAGAATAGATTTTAATTGAAGGCCTTTACGACGAACAATCAAGCTAATTGTATTTTCATCCTCCTTCCATTTCTCTGGATCAGATGTTCTCATTTGGATATTTTTCACTAAGGCATTTACTTGCTACCTTATTTTGGAACACAGAGGAGGAAACAGTCCTAATGTGACTTAACAGAAGGCAACCAGTGGTGTCTTGATGAAATGCCATTTCCTATGTGATTCTATCTCAAATATAGGTAGAGAAGGAAACAATTTTTGGATTCAACCTTCTACAATCCTGCGATAATCCAGAGCTGACAACACAGAACACAAGTATGGACCTTCAATGCAGGAGAAGCAAGAATCCCATGGAGAGAGGAGTCTGGTGGGCTACAGTCTATGGGGTTGCAAAGAGTTGGACCACGGCACTGCAACTGAGTGCACACATGCACAGACACAGCTCTACTAAGCCAAAGCATCAGAATAGCTTTTTAGAAGCAGGTTGCTGGAAGTGGCATTAAAAGCTTTATCAACAACTGCCAGAGCCCATGGATATGCCTTCATCCCTACAAGGTCCTTATCCGTTATGTGAGACCCTAGTGAATCCTTCCTTCAACACGAGTGTGGTGTGGACAATGTTACAGGAAGCATGGAGAGTCATGTTTCTCTCCCTCTGACCACACATCTCTCACAGCACCCAAAGCCCAGTGGAATGCTAATCTCAATGGGTAAATCAGATCAACAATGAAAACCTCTTTTAACCTCAGTGTCCATAATGAGAGAACAACAGAAGCCCAAATTTCAGCACTCAATTTTTTTAAAAAAAACTCTTAACTAAATGCTTAATATGTCTTGAAAGGAGCTCCTGTAAAGGACTTGAGGATTTCATGAACTATCAGGACTTCTCTGTACTATTTCAATCTTAGCTGCCTAGATTTATGCCCCTGAGAACAACAACAAAAAACTGAAGGCAGGCTTATAAGCAGTATGGACCTTTAAATCACACTGTATTATTGGCCCCCTCAGAGATGATTTTTAATGCTTCATCATACACAGAACACTCTGAGCCAGTTTTTCCTAAACAGCCTAAAACAGAAACTTAGCCTCCAGGGTAGCTGTTCATGGGTGTCCTGGGAAACTAAGATTCTGTGCTCCAAGTGTGAGACACATGGCAGGCTCAAAGCCTTCCTTCATGGTACACATTAGTAAATTCAATACTGAGGAGTCCACAGAACCTTTGTGAAGTGTTGCCTACACGTATTTGATCATGGAATGCATTTTATGGGATACCAGAATGGCATAAAATGCAGTCCAGAAAAGGTTGCTTTCAGCTCCTGAGCTCAGCATGAAAGACTTGATAATCTGACCGTAAATTATCCTTAATCCTAATCAACATCATACACTGACAACTGATGACCAATGCATGCTCTCACATCCGTAAAAACATTATCCCCTTAAATCCTAATCAGACATCATACCACGGCACTGCAGCTGAGTGCACACATGCACAGACACAGCTCTACGGAGCCAAAGCATCACAATAGGTTTTTAGAAGCAGGGTGCTGGAAGTGGCATTAAAAGCTTTATCAACAACTGCCAGAGCCCATGGATATGCCTTCATCCCTACAAGGTCCTTATCCGTTATGTGAGACCCTAGTGAATCCTTCCTTCAACACGAGTGTGGTGTGGACAATGTTACAGGAAGCATGGAGAGTCATGTTTCTCTCCCTCTGACCACACATCTCTCACAGCACCCAAAGCCCAGTGGAATGCTAATCTCAATGGGTAAATCAGATCAACAATGAAAACCTCTTTTAACCTCAGTGTCCATAATGAGAGAACAACAGAAGCCCAAATTTCAGCACTCAATTTTTTTAAAAAAAACTCTTAACTAAATGCTTAATATGTCTTGAAAGGAGCTCCTGTAAAGGACTTGAGGATTTCATGAACTATCAGGACTTCTCTGTACTATTTCAATCTTAGCTGCCTAGATTTATGCCCCTGAGAACAACAACAAAAAACTGAAGGCAGGCTTATAAGCAGTATGGACCTTTAAATCACACTGTATTATTGGCCCCCTCAGAGATGATTTTTAATGCTTCATCATACACAGAACACTCTGAGCCAGTTTTTCCTAAACAGCCTAAAACAGAAACTTAGCCTCCAGGGTAGCTGTTCATGGGTGTCCTGGGAAACTAAGATTCTGTGCTCCAAGTGTGAGACACATGGCAGGCTCAAAGCCTTCCTTCATGGTACACATTAGTAAATTCAATACTGAGGAGTCCACAGAACCTTTGTGAAGTGTTGCCTACACGTATTTGATCATGGAATGCATTTTATGGGATACCAGAATGGCATAAAATGCAGTCCAGAAAAGGTTGCTTTCAGCTCCTGAGCTCAGCATGAAAGACTTGATAATCTGACCGTAAATTATCCTTAATCCTAATCAACATCATACACTGACAACTGATGACCAATGCATGCTCTCACATCCTAGATTCCACTACAGAAAGCCTCTTCTCCAGCAGGTTCATCTCCTGCCCCTGTCTTCAACAGAAATCTGCACTACCATTTTGTTCAGATCATTCCCTAGACTAGAATGTCCACCTTTGATCATTTTATTCAATTTAATCCCTTGACCCATGAGATAAAATCCCACCTCCGGTGTCTCTTCCACATGTCATCCATCCTTTCCCCTGAACGGGCTGGCCCAAATAAAATGACACTTGGTCAGGATTTACCTATACTTGGATTATAAATCCATATTCATTGAACTACCCCAGAACTGGCTGAGAATAGGTTTTAAGTTCCTAGTTTTCATAATGTCTAATAGGTAGTATTTTGCTCCAATAGGCACTTATACTCATCTAATTCATCACTCATGCTGATGAATTAGAAAACCCATGCCAGTAACCTCTCACATGGGTCTGGCCTAGGAGTTTTGAGGCCACCTCCTCTTCGAGGTCCTGGCTGATGGCCTTAGCCATGTTTGCTGGGGGAGGGGAGTTGGGGCTTTTTTGTGTGTTCTAGCTTGAGGTCATGGCACAGGGACAATGTTTGCTTCCCCTTCCTTGTCCTACCAGGGAGGCGGCAGGCCTAGGCAAGCCTTCCTCTGGATCCTCCTGGCCCATTTGCCTATCACCTTCTGGGCATAGGAGGGCAAGACCCTTCTCCTGGAGAGAATATGGGTGTTGTCACTGCATGCCTCCTGTTTGTTGTCACCTCATGGATTAACCAAAAACCACTCTGAGTTGTTTTTTTGTGGACACAATAAAAGATCATTAAAAAAAAAAAAAGCCACATATGGTTCTCAGCATTATAAAACAGAATGACCCTAGAATGACTCAGAACACGTAACTGGGCATATTTCTTCTCTGGAAAATCTTTTGGCCCATTTTGGAAGTTACTGGAAGGACACGACCAACTGAAGTCTACAAACTGACATCTCACAGGTATTTTCTAGGAACATCTTGAGGAACGTGGAAACATGCTTGGACCATTAAAAAAGTGAGTAGTATAGGGATTTCCGAACCTTCTGTGACCCTGGAGTCTATTCCTTACACTCTGTGTGCCAAAATTTGTAACTTCAAATATATGTATGAAGTTATGAGTAAGTATAGGTAGTATAGACACTAGTCTTATTTTATTCCCTCTATAGACTATCCATGTGGCTCTTTACCTCTCAGGGACCCTCAGATGACATTAGCCTAACTCAACAGCATAGCAACTACACAGCACACTCATCTCTAGGAAGGAAATAAGTCCATACCCAGCCTGAAGTAAACTCACACATACCTGATTTTGGCAAATCAAACCATCTGGAGATGTAGAATATTCAACCAAGAATTCTGATCTGCAAAGTAACTGAATAATATACCTGGAGAGAACATAACTGATTCCTGAACAGCAAGAGGGTAGGGGCCCCAACACTCCACACAGTCAAAATCCTCTGCATGTAACTCATAGTGGGCCCTCCTGTCTCTGCAAAGCTCCTCCATATCTACAGTTCCATATCGGTGGATTCAACCAATCTCCATCATGTGTTTCTATAGCAGTCAGCATTGAAAAAAATAAAAGTTTGTAAGTTGGCCCATGCAGTTCAAATGTGTGTTGTCCAAAGGTCAGCTGTGTAATACATATTCACCTGTATAACGTGTGAAAAAACCACTCAGACAGGAAGAGTTACAGTCTAAGTATTTTGTCTTCTTAACAAGGTGAAAAGAACAACATACAATTGAATATAGAATGACTGAAACACTACAAAAGCAGCTCACTATATACACTGCATGCCTCCTGTTTGTTGTCACCTCATGGATTAACCAAAAACCACTCTGAGTTGTTTTTTTGTGGACACAATAAAAGATCATTAAAAAAAAAAAAAGCCACATATGGTTCTCAGCATTATAAAACAGAATGACCCTAGAATGACTCAGAACACGTAACTGGGCATATTTCTTCTCTGGAAAATCTTTTGGCCCATTTTGGAAGTTACTGGAAGGACACGACCAACTGAAGTCTACAAACTGACATCTCACAGGTATTTTCTAGGAACATCTTGAGGAACGTGGAAACATGCTTGGACCATTAAAAAAGTGAGTAGTATAGGGATTTCCGAACCTTCTGTGACCCTGGAGTCTATTCCTTACACTCTGTGTGCCAAAATTTGTAACTTCAAATATATGTATGAAGTTATGAGTAAGTATAGGTAGTATAGACACTAGTCTTATTTTATTCCCTCTATAGACTATCCATGTGGCTCTTTACCTCTCAGGGACCCTCAGATGACATTAGCCTAACTCAACAGCATAGCAACTACACAGCACACTCATCTCTAGGAAGGAAATAAGTCCATACCCAGCCTGAAGTAAACTCACACATACCTGATTTTGGCAAATCAAACCATCTGGAGATGTAGAATATTCAACCAAGAATTCTGATCTGCAAAGTAACTGAATAATATACCTGGAGAGAACATAACTGATTCCTGAACAGCAAGAGGGTAGGGGCCCCAACACTCCACACAGTCAAAATCCTCTGCATGTAACTCATAGTGGGCCCTCCTGTCTCTGCAAAGCTCCTCCATATCTACAGTTCCATATCGGTGGATTCAACCAATCTCCATCATGTGTTTCTATAGCAGTCAGCATTGAAAAAAATAAAAGTTTGTAAGTTGGCCCATGCAGTTCAAATGTGTGTTGTCCAAAGGTCAGCTGTGTAATACATATTCACCTGTATAACGTGTGAAAAAACCACTCAGACAGGAAGAGTTACAGTCTAAGTATTTTGTCTTCTTAACAAGGTGAAAAGAACAACATACAATTGAATATAGAATGACTGAAACACTACAAAAGCAGCTCACTATATAATTCCAGAATTAGAATTACTCCTCTACAGCTTAGAATAGGAAGCCTCCTTGGGAAGCAATACAGAGGGCTAATTAAATGCCCTGGAGCAAGTGGTCTAGGTTCAGATCTTGGCTCCATTTCTTACTGTCCAACAGTATGTTTCTCTGAGCTTCGCTCTGTTTGCTCATCTGACAAATGGATGCAAAATGGTATCTACTCCTCGGTGTCACTGTGACATTTCAATGTGATAATCCCCTGATATCTTTACAACATTGCTTAATACAAAGAAAGCACGTAGCACACATTAATGCCGTTACATCCCTGTGCTCTAAGCAAAAGACGCATCATGGAGGCTGGTACAGCAATTACAAGATTAACACACATAACACACGTAAGAACCTCCACTGTGTTCCCTTCAGTGCCATTCTGGGCTGCTGTATTGACTGCTTATTTTAAGAGGCAAAGAAAAGGCTTGCTGGGGAAGTTATAATTATCTACAGTCCCTAGCCATACCTAGTTCTGGAAGGCATGGTAAAACTACAACTTTAAGCAAACAATAATCATCCCTGGGAAATCCATTAAGCAACCTAAATTACAATTCTGATATCAGTATATCTGTGGAAGTTGTATGTATACTACATTACCATTTATTTGCGTATATGTAACCTTACCTGCACATGGTTTTAACATCCTATAAAATCACTTTAACAATGAAAGATACCATTTTCCTCTTTCCTTGATTAAAGGAAAAGTCATGGAAGAAAAACTCAGGTTTTAGGTGTTTTTTTCTTTTCCGTTTCATTTAACGCATTAAGGAATGCTTCATGGAAAATCTGAGGGAGTACACATTTTCATCTTATTGGCGAAAAATTCTTGACACATTCAGAACAATGTTTATAAAATGATAATAAATTAGTTTAACAAAGTCGTAACAGGTATCATTTGAGGCACAATCTGAAACTCAAACCTACTTGATAACATTTTGGTTATTTGTTACTACTCTTTTGTCTCAATTTCTTCAATCTTTTCTTGTATGTGACACTCAATATTGTTTTTTGTTTTATTCATACCTCATAATTCTTTCATGCCTAAGACACTTTCCATGTTTTCATTAGGTGATATCACTGTCACAATTAATATCATATTTATTTTCAGCAGTGATTATTTATAAGTCTCATTTCTCCCTTTTTCCTTCTTACCCTGCACTTTCTTTGGAGAAGGATTGCTTTTTTAGTGTTTGATGCTGATATAAAGTGGAAATGACAGAGTGTAAGCTGCAAACTAAATCCAGTTTCAAATTCTCTCGCTTAAGTTGATACTCATCAGGAGAACATGATTTCCTCCTCCACTAAAAATTCAATGACTTGATTTCCACTCAAAACAGTTCTCCCCACAACAGGGAGAAATGTGTTAAACATACAAAGCGAAGATAGTTTTGTGTACAGCACATATTGAATTTCTCATTACACAAGCAGACCTCAGAAATACTGTTGCTTCAGTTCTAGGCCACCTCAACAAAGCAAATATCACAATAAAGTGAATCTCACAAATGTTTTGATTTCCCAGTTCCTATAAAAGTTATATTTACACTCTACTGTGGTTTAATACATGCACAATAACATCATGTCTAAAAAATATACATATTTTAGTTAAAAATAAACTTCAGTGCTAAAAATGCTAACCATCACCTGACAATGCAAAGTTGCCACAAACTTTCGACTTGGAGAAAACACCATATCTATAAGGTACAATAAAGCAAAGCACAGTAAAATGAGGTATGCCTGCCTTGTAATATATAAAACATTTAAGTTTCTCACTGTATATAATGAAATGTAAGTATCTATACACTTATGTAGAAAAACAATTTTACATCTTCTATACTCTTGTGGTAATTCTATTATTTAAAAATAAGATTCTGAAATCTTATTTTGGTCTGGTTAGCATATTTGTAATATTATCAAAATGCCTGAGTTTTTCAGAATACCTATTTACCTAGTACAAAAATGTGCTAAAAACACTAGAAAACTTTTCTTTAAAAAAGCATGTTTTACTTTGTGCTATCATTATTATTTCTCCGTAGTAATATTTCAGAGAGAGAAGTAGCAATATGTTAAGTTTCCAATCTATGTTTATAAAAAAAAAACTTGGTATTTCTATTTAGACTATGGGTTATTTATACTTCTATCAGATTAAGAGAGAATGTAAGGTCATTTAGCTCAAGTTCTTCTCCTAAAACTGGGTAAACCACAGGAGAACCTGGGGACATTACTCACTTTCTAGTAATTTGTTGTAAAATTGGTTCAGTTTTGAATTCACCTAAAAGTAGAACTGATTAGTGAAAAACTTAGAAGGACATAACAAGAGTAGTTTTATTTCCACAACAGTTTAAACACAGGAATTCATTAGCGAGAAGGTTGGCCCTAGCATGGGGAGTTGGGGTCAGCTCTCTCTGGCCATCTGTCTGCTCCTTGGCTTGTGTGTCTGTCACATGTTCTCCCGTACAAACCTAAGACCCCACATTAGGCCTATGGACCCACCAGTAGCTAAATGGAAAGGGTCTGAAACCACTTCACCTTTCTTTATAGAAGTCACTGACCTCAATTTCCATAATGAATTGCTTTCAAAATGAATTTGTTTTTGAAATAATCCAGAAGAGAGATGTTAGATTTTTTGGAGTAGGTCTTCCATTATTTAATAACTCAGAGTGCCAGTGGAAGGTCAGACTGCAAAGTCACTCAAGGTTTAGAAGGACCTTCCAAAATCCTTTTCTGGTTCTCTTGTATTCATTCAGGATACCTACAGAATAGCCTACCCAATCAATCTTCTTCACCCTCAAGAATCTCTCAGGGACTCCCTGGTGGTCCAGTGGGTGGAGAGTCCACCTGGCTGTGCAGGGGGCACCGGTTTGATCCCAGGCCCAGGAGGATCCGACGTGCCGCAGAGCAGCTGGACCAGTGTGGCCAATTGCAAACCAGTGGTCTGGGGCGCGTGTGCCAGAGTCAGTGCTCTGCGACGAGAAGGGCCTGCAATGGGAGGCCCACACAGGCCAGGGAATTAAGATGGATGAAAATAAATATATGAAGGACCAATAAAAGGGACCAAAAAAAAAAAAAAAAAAAGGAATCTTTCAACCTCACTACCCCTTCCCTTCCCAAGGTTCTCCCATGATCCCTCCTTATAGCATTCATCCTATGCTAACTTTCTCAGATATACATCAGACCAGCACCTCTTAAACTTAAGTAGTTGACAAAAGTTTCCTCATATGCCCCATGTTGACGTAAATTATTATATTAGCTTTTCAAATTGGGTATACAAGCCCAATCAGGAATAATAAACTCAATTAAGCTTGCAATTTCTAAAACAAACATAAAAGTAAAAATACACTTAAGAAATCAAGAAGAGCTCTACACCATAACACAACATTAATGGAATATGATTGGTCAAGTTTGTCACTACAATTAATTTGCCACTTGGAGCCTGACTATGGTAATGATGCCACAGCCAGGATACTTGTGCTTGCATTACTTTCAGAAGCAGGGTGGTTCAATTCGACCACCCCCTTTTCTATTAACCTCTACCTGAGAAGGATGCCATCCAGCCTCAACCTGCTACAAACTCATCATTTATAAATCAGTCATTAACCAGGAACAAAATCTATGACTCTGAGGCAAGCACACGTGTAAACAGAGGTGCTGAAGTTTCAGGGAATGCCCTTGTGAAAACATCACCACTCCTATGATTTAGGATGTGTTTCTATGTTTATCATTGCTAACAATGGAAACACCTTCTCTGATGGAGAAGCAAAGTCCCTGAGAGGATAGCTCTGGACAGAGCCCAACCAACAGACCCCTCTCCAGAGATGCCTCCATCTTTACTCTCAGTTCAGTTACCACATGGGAAAGCAATACGAGTCAGCCTCTCGTGTGAAATCACCCTAGAGAATCTCTCAGGGACTCCCTGGTGGTCCAGTGGGTGGAGAGTCCACCTGGCTGTGCAGGGGGCACCGGTTTGATCCCAGGCCCAGGAGGATCCGCGTGCCGCAGAGCAGCTGGACCAGTGTGGCCAATTGCAAACCAGTGGTCTGGGCGCGTGTGCCAGAGTCAGTGCTCTGCGACGAGAAGGGCCTGCAATGGGAGGCCCACACAGGCCAGGGAATTAAGATGGATGAAAATAAATATATGAAGGACCAATAAAAGGGACCAAAAAAAAAAAAAAAAAAGGAATCTTTCAACCTCACTACCCCTTCCCTTCCCAAGGTTCTCCCATGATCCCTCCTTATAGCATTCATCCTATGCTAACTTTCTCAGATATACATCAGACCAGCACCTCTTAAACTTAAGTAGTTGACAAAAGTTTCCTCATATGCCCCATGTTGACGTAAATTATTATATTAGCTTTTCAAATTGGGTATACAAGCCCAATCAGGAATAATAAACTCAATTAAGCTTGCAATTTCTAAAACAAACATAAAAGTAAAAATACACTTAAGAAATCAAGAAGAGCTCTACACCATAACACAACATTAATGGAATATGATTGGTCAAGTTTGTCACTACAATTAATTTGCCACTTGGAGCCTGACTATGGTAATGATGCCACAGCCAGGATACTTGTGCTTGCATTACTTTCAGAAGCAGGGTGGTTCAATTCGACCACCCCCTTTTCTATTAACCTCTACCTGAGAAGGATGCCATCCAGCCTCAACCTGCTACAAACTCATCATTTATAAATCAGTCATTAACCAGGAACAAAATCTATGACTCTGAGGCAAGCACACGTGTAAACAGAGGTGCTGAAGTTTCAGGGAATGCCCTTGTGAAAACATCACCACTCCGATGATTTAGGATGTGTTTCTATGTTTATCATTGCTAACAATGGAAACACCTTCTCTGATGGAGAAGCAAAGTCCCTGAGAGGATAGCTCTGGACAGAGCCCAACCAACAGACCCCTCTCCAGAGATGCCTCCATCTTTACTCTCAGTTCAGTTACCACATGGGAAAGCAATACGAGTCAGCCTCTCGTGTGAAAGGTCTTCCTTTCCAAGAATGTTCATTATATGAAAACAAATGCTTGGAAGAGACAGTAACATCTTTAATCCAAAGAGAACCTTTTAAACTCTGGAATCCCAGGCATAATGAGAGGCAAAAAGAGAAAGGGAACGAAGAGTAGTGGAAGAAAGATTTATTTAGGGGAAGAGTGTTCCGAGAAATTGCTTAATTCTCATTACTCTCTAAAAACAGCATACTGCATATACACTTGTTTCCAACCTTCAACTAGCAGCACTTTGACTATTAATATCATTCTCACACCAAATCCCAGTTTACATACACCTGATGTTAAGTACGGGTCTTCCCTGGTGGCTCAGATGGTAAAAGATCTGCTTGTAGTACACGAGACACAGGTTCAACCCATGGGCTTGGAAGTCACCCTTGAGTAGGAAACGGCAACCCACTCCAGCATTCTTGCCTGGAAAACAGGTGTTAAGTACAGACACACACCAGTCTGAGTGCCACTTCGGTCCAACAACTTAGGTCTAAGCAGCTCAGAAGCGCCAGCCCTCCCTCTTTCTTTCCTGATTTCCTCTGGAAAGAGTACAGATGGGGCCCTAAAGGCAGAAGTGGCCCTTGAACAAGGACTCTGTGTCAATCTCTGTTGCTGCTCCTGACCAATCCCCAAAGGCACAGAACAGTGTTCCTGCTGGAGGCAGAGCCATCCGTCCCCAAGAGGATGGCCTGTGGACTCACCCCAAGATGGCCCGAGGACTCCCCTAAGCCAGCAGGAAAGAGCTTATGGTTTCAACAAATGTAACTTTCCCTAAGGGCTACTACAGGAGGTTCATTCTGGAGTCCACGCATGCAAGAAAATGGCAGTACTAACTGGTAATGACACCTAACATGCTTCATTCCCAGCCTGTGTTATAAGGCTTTTCTTAGATATTCTCATTTAGTCTTACAACTGTGAGGTACTTCAAATTACCACCAATTACTGTGCTGTCACATTTTAAATATTTACACATGGCTATTCACCCTAAGTTTAAATGTTAAACCTGGAGTTCTGGAAATGCCACTAGTATGCTCTGAAACAGAAGAGCAACATGTAGGCTTTGTATAATATTCTCCATGTATTTATTTGTAACTGATATAAAATACTGGATATGAAAATACTTGACATACAAAAATAAATTATTTTTTTTAACATAGATACTAGTAGTCTGCTAGGGCTGCCATAGCAAGATTTGAGTGTCATGCATGGAGGGTCGTAAGTTGATTTTCTCACGGTTCTGAAGGCTGAACATCCAAGATCAAGGTGATAGGAAGTTTCCTTTCTTCAGAGCCTTCTCTCCTTGACCTGTAGGCAGCGACGCCCTGGCAGCCTTTTTGACAGTGTTGTCTCTGTGTGCTTTGGATTCACGGTTATCTCTTGTGTTCTGAATTCCCTCCTCTTATAAGAATCTAGAGGGGATTCAGGCCAAGCCTAAAGAGTCTCATTTTAATCTAATCACTTCTTTTAAAGAGCCTATCTCTAAATAAGCTTACATTATGAGATACTAAGGTTTCAATATATGAATTTTAGGGGAACACAATTCAACCCTAACAGATACAAACACCCATACTCCACCTAAGTTAAAGAAACTGAGCATCTGTATTCTCTCTATGGGCCCCTCCCATAGCACAACACTTTTCCCACAAGGGCAACCACACTATTAACCTTCACTTTGCAATTCTTAATAGTTTTATCAGCTCTGTTTGATGTTCTTAAAACTTTAAAACTATAAATTTTCCTCTCAGTGAACCTTTAGCTGCATCTCTAACAGACTTTGATCTGTTAGGTATGCCTTACTACCATTTGAAAACATATATTATTCTTTGATCTATGAGTTATTTAGAAGTGCACTGTTCAATTTCCACATGTGGGAGAATTTTTCTAAAAGTCTTTCTGTTGTGTTAACCTCTAATCCTGCTGTTACCAGAGAACATGCTCTGAATGATTTCAATCCCTTTAAAATTACAGACTGATGTCTCAGCTTATGGTCTCACATTTGAAATTAAACTAAAATAGCATAATTTAGCTGTATTCACTGTGGCTATGTTGATTCAAAAATATCACTTAAAAGACTGCTCCAGTACAAGCAAGCTAAGAATAAATTTTATTTAATTAGGTGAAAGTTTGATTGCTACTTGTAGAAAATGGACGTGATACTTATTTTGAGTGAATGTAAGTGTCATGGTTTTTTACCCAAAGCACTGACTAAAAGTGACTGAAAAACCATATCTTACAGTTACACAATTTCTGACTCCAAGGGATCTTCCCAACCCAGAGACTGAACCTGTGTCCCTATGTCTTTTGCATTGGCAGGCAGATTCTTTACCTCTAGCACTACCTGGGAAGCCATTTTAAAAAATAGTTCATGCAATTTCTAGACTAGATACTCACCACTTACTGTAGGCAGCGACGCCTGGCAGCCTTTTTGACAGTGTTGTCTCTGTGTGCTTTGGATTCACGGTTATCTCTTGTGTTCTGAATTCCCTCCTCTTATAAGAATCTAGAGGGGATTCAGGCCAAGCCTAAAGAGTCTCATTTTAATCTAATCACTTCTTTTAAAGAGCCTATCTCTAAATAAGCTTACATTATGAGATACTAAGGTTTCAATATATGAATTTTAGGGGAACACAATTCAACCCTAACAGATACAAACACCCATACTCCACCTAAGTTAAAGAAACTGAGCATCTGTATTCTCTCTATGGGCCCCTCCCATAGCACAACACTTTTCCCACAAGGGCAACCACACTATTAACCTTCACTTTGCAATTCTTAATAGTTTTATCAGCTCTGTTTGATGTTCTTAAAACTTTAAAACTATAAATTTTCCTCTCAGTGAACCTTTAGCTGCATCTCTAACAGACTTTGATCTGTTAGGTATGCCTTACTACCATTTGAAAACATATATTATTCTTTGATCTATGAGTTATTTAGAAGTGCACTGTTCAATTTCCACATGTGGGAGAATTTTTCTAAAAGTCTTTCTGTTGTGTTAACCTCTAATCCTGCTGTTACCAGAGAACATGCTCTGAATGATTTCAATCCCTTTAAAATTACAGACTGATGTCTCAGCTTATGGTCTCACATTTGAAATTAAACTAAAATAGCATAATTTAGCTGTATTCACTGTGGCTATGTTGATTCAAAAATATCACTTAAAAGACTGCTCCAGTACAAGCAAGCTAAGAATAAATTTTATTTAATTAGGTGAAAGTTTGATTGCTACTTGTAGAAAATGGACGTGATACTTATTTTGAGTGAATGTAAGTGTCATGGTTTTTTACCCAAAGCACTGACTAAAAGTGACTGAAAAACCATATCTTACAGTTACACAATTTCTGACTCCAAGGGATCTTCCCAACCCAGAGACTGAACCTGTGTCCCTATGTCTTTTGCATTGGCAGGCAGATTCTTTACCTCTAGCACTACCTGGGAAGCCATTTTAAAAAATAGTTCATGCAATTTCTAGACTAGATACTCACCACTTACTGTACTTCTAGGAGTCAAGTTCTAGGTGACAAACCAAGAAATCTTAAAATGTATCCTAGGGAAAACTGAGCTTGACTGGAATTTTAGGTTTTAGAAATATCCAGTAAGACTGTCCAACATCAAATGTTACATGTAAAAGTTACATATACTACATGTAATACATGTTACATATAATAAAAATGTAAACATTTTATCCAAAGGCTTCCAAATATATTTACAGGAGAAAACAAACACACAAAACTGCTTTCATGTTTCTATAAAGGATGATAACTTGAAAATATTGAAAAAAGTATTATTTTCATGAAAAAAACAAACCATGCTTACTGTCTTACTTTAGGCAAAACCATTTAGTTAAGTAGAGTTCCCCCAAAGCTATTTAGACACCAGGATTCAAAATATCAAGGTGATACCCTCTAAGGAGGGACTGAATGTGGTTTAAGATTTTTCAGCCTGGAGATAAACATGAACTAGAAGCATAAGTGTTTCTTGAATACTTTATAGCACACAGTAAGCAGAGAGAATTTTTAATGTCTAATTTTTAAACTTCTTTAAAAGTGAATTTCCCTAAGTACTATAGGAACAGCATACCCTAATTTGGGACTTAATTATGGTGGGTACTCACATGTTTGCAATCACCTTTAAAATAAGATGCTACAGAATACAGCTTCTGAGGTTGCTGCCTTTCATCGTGCTATTAGTAATGTATGCAGAGAGTTGTGGGTTTGTCGGCACTCACACGGGTTCAAACATTTCTCTGATAAGCCTGTGTTAATGAAAATTCTCCTTTCTAAAGATTCTTTTGGATCACTCTTCCAGAAACCTTGTATCAGAGCCAGAAAACAGCCTCATGAAGATCTGCAACTGTACATTTTTCAGGCATTACACTAGATTTTCTTATACAAGTTCCCTATTAAAATGGCTTAAATTCCAAACCAAGCCTTGGGAAACAGAGCACACACTATTTTGAGCCTTTCTACAGCATCTGGCAATGGGTCTTTTGCATTAAAGGCCAGATTCTTTACCTCTAGCACTACCTGGGAAGCCATTTTAAAAAATAGTTCATGCAATTTCTAGACTAGATACTCACCACTTACTGTACTTCTAGGAGTCAAGTTCTAGGTGACAAACCAAGAAATCTTAAAATGTATCCTAGGGAAAACTGAGCTTGACTGGAATTTTAGGTTTTAGAAATATCCAGTAAGACTGTCCAACATCAAATGTTACATGTAAAAGTTACATATACTACATGTAATACATGTTACATATAATAAAAATGTAAACATTTTATCCAAAGGCTTCCAAATATATTTACAGGAGAAAACAAACACACAAAACTGCTTTCATGTTTCTATAAAGGATGATAACTTGAAAATATTGAAAAAAGTATTATTTTCATGAAAAAAACAAACCATGCTTACTGTCTTACTTTAGGCAAAACCATTTAGTTAAGTAGAGTTCCCCCAAAGCTATTTAGACACCAGGATTCAAAATATCAAGGTGATACCCTCTAAGGAGGGACTGAATGTGGTTTAAGATTTTTCAGCCTGGAGATAAACATGAACTAGAAGCATAAGTGTTTCTTGAATACTTTATAGCACACAGTAAGCAGAGAGAATTTTTAATGTCTAATTTTTAAACTTCTTTAAAAGTGAATTTCCCTAAGTACTATAGGAACAGCATACCCTAATTTGGGACTTAATTATGGTGGGTACTCACATGTTTGCAATCACCTTTAAAATAAGATGCTACAGAATACAGCTTCTGAGGTTGCTGCCTTTCATCGTGCTATTAGTAATGTATGCAGAGAGTTGTGGGTTTGTCGGCACTCACACGGGTTCAAACATTTCTCTGATAAGCCTGTGTTAATGAAAATTCTCCTTTCTAAAGATTCTTTTGGATCACTCTTCCAGAAACCTTGTATCAGAGCCAGAAAACAGCCTCATGAAGATCTGCAACTGTACATTTTTCAGGCATTACACTAGATTTTCTTATACAAGTTCCCTATTAAAATGGCTTAAATTCCAAACCAAGCCTTGGGAAACAGAGCACACACTATTTTGAGCCTTTCTACAGCATCTGGCAATGGGACCATCATGGGGAAATGAAAAAAACAAAAGTAGTTTTCAACTCTTGTGTTGGAGAGACAAATTAATCCTTACTATGGGAACAAGGGGCAAAGCCTTTTGCTATCATCGATCGTGAAATTGTCTTAAGACAATTTTGATTTTACAAAATTAGGTTTTGGCCTCAGCCTGTAGGTATTTCCCTATTGCATTCTGGCTTAATCCACCTTTATAGCTACTTTCTGTCAAAATGACAAAGGAGAATTGATTTCTTTGGGTGAGGTATCCTTATCAATGGAAACCTCTATGCATTGATTGATGGGGTGTTAGAGAAAAGAACCATTAATTGATTTGTAATAAATAAAGCAAAATCTCTACTTAAGACAAGCAATTGATAAAGGCAGCTCTTTTCTCAGTGGTAAATTCCATTCATCTAAAATTTATAAAACAGCTCAAAGTCAACAATCATTCAGCTTATTACTGTAACACAGCTTTATTAAAGCAGTTTCCATTGACACTGCCCATGTTAAAGGCCACTTAGCATGGTCACTGTAATATAAAATAAGTGAAAAAAAAATAAAAGTCAAATGGAAAATGGCATTTAAAGTTACCTTGTGGTATGATGGAAAAATCAGCAGCTTTGCAATCAGATGATCTAAATTCAGATTCCAGCTTGGCACTTGTTAGGCATTTCACTCAAGTTGCTTGAGTCTATTTTCTCTTCTCCAAAATTTACAACCCCCTAACTTTGCAGAACAACTGTACTAAATGAGACAACACATGTAAAATGTCTCAAATATAGCACAGAACATATTAGTTAACTGCTTAATCGTGTTTTATTATTATTAATTAGAACAAAACCTTAGGAGCAAATCATATCATCTGTTCATAGCCACATTAAACAACGCTAAGTAAAAAATTCATTTAATGGGCTTCCCTCAGGCTTCCTTCACTTTAAAAACAAGTTCAGTTTTTCAACAATAAAAATGTATTATTATAATGTCCTTAATGACATATTGGCCTTTTATGTCATTGGCTTTCCTTTCATAAGGGGAACTGAAAGCAACACTAGAGTTCTAAATATTTATTTATAACATTTATATTAACACAGTTACTTGATTATAACATTTATAACATTTAAGAGTGCATTTCCAAGGTCTTCCAATTACCTGGGTTTTAACTAATCTAAATGTATAACAGCAGATACACCTCACCACTGGTAAAGGTATACCACAATGCTGGCAAAAATGAGATGAGCCATCACAAAGGCAATGTAGATGTCACCTGGACTCAAAAGCTAATTGCTCATGGCTTTTCCTTCTTGTAAATACTGATGGAGAAACAGAATGAGTGTCAAAAGCCTGGAGAAGAGGAAAACAAAATTCACACTTTTCAAAAAGACAGGAAAGAAATATGAAAACAGAGAATCCCAGTATTCTATAGTACCAGTGCCCATTATGATTATGGATTCTGGGCAGGATTCTTGGAAAAATCATTAAAAGAATGGATGTGACAATTCGGAAAGCAAGAAGCCTGGCACACAATGTGGGTTCAACAAGGACTGACTGTCAAGGAACATAGTAGATGATATATATTCGGAACTGAGGACAGAGTCTGATAAAGACTTGTGACAACTTAAAAGACAAGATGCAAAAACATGGGCCGGATGCCAGGGCACTTGCTTAGACTAAAACTTTTGAACCAAAATGGTGTCAATCACTAACCAGTACTTTTCTATGGAAGGTTCCTAAAGATAGGGTTTTTGCCCTTGGTCCCGCTGCTTTACCATGTTTTGTTTTCTGGGTTTCAGAAAGCAATTGCTGGGTTTGTTTGTTTGTTTAAACTAATCAGCTGAATGAAGCAAAAAAAGGAATATCTATCATATTTTTAATTGGCTCAATAAACAGTAATTTGAGTTGTATGTTTTTAGCTACAAACACTTCTACACTATTACTCTTTGCCTTTAGAACTATCCAAGGAGGGAGTTAAAAGACTGTCTTTCATTTTATAAATAAGGAAACGGAGACATCCTAGTTACATTAATAAATTCAAGCAATAAAACTAGAAAATAGAGCTATGACTTAGTCTTAAGTCTCTTGACTTCACATTTTGATCAAAACCTGAGCCAGTGAATAACTAGAGATGAAGGATACATACAAACAGATCTTGAAGTGAGGGGAAATATATGAGAAATGAATGGAAATAACCAGGATGTCCAGATGGGTGCCATTTTGTTATATGGATGTCATGAAACAGCTCCATGAGATTTATGAGATAGTCAATTTACCAATCCAACCAAGCTGTGCTTCATATCCAGAGTAAAAGGGATCAGCATTATCTTTCTCTTGGCTAGTCTCAACCTACCTATGCAAAAGCATGCAACATTTTGTGCAGACCATAAGAGGGGCACTGGGCAACCAGAGAAGAGCTATTAAGATGATGGGGGATAAGAAACCATGTCAAATGAAGACTATTTGAAGGAATTATGGTGTTAAACCAGAGAAAAGGCAACTATGGAGAGGAAGAAAAGACCATAGTTGTCTCCAAATACATGATATGTATTAGACTGTCACGAGAGGAAAGAAACAGAACAAGTCAATTGTGTATTAGAGTTTGATCAGGAAATTATTTGAATCACTATGAATGACAAAAAAAATATAAGACTTATTAAAGGAATTAAAACTGATGTATTTAGGGGCTGTGTCTGTTGTTCAGTCTGGAATGCCTATAGTTCATGGAGGCAGTGCGTTGAGAAAAAGAGCTGGATATGAAGTGGGAACAAACAAGAGAAAACTGAGACCCAAGTCTCCCACCTTCTCCAATGTGAATGAAAACTCGGGGTCTGAAGGAGAAGGTGGTGCCTTCACCACAGAGAAGCACACCTGCATGCACACTTCCAGGACATGGAGAGGCCAACAGAGGTGGCAGAAGGGGAGGAGATACAAATGCAGCCCTACACCAGCACTGGGGGTCTGAGGTGAAGGACATTGTGTGTGAGCTGCGAGGTGGCCTATGTCAACTCCAGAGCACAAGAACTGGCTGGTCCTTTATTTCCACCTCCAAAATCTTACACCTTTCTCTTGGGCCCAAGTGTAACCAAGGATCACACAAAGGGATTTTGTGAGAAAGGAATTTGGGGAATTACCATTTCAGTTTAGCCAAGTAGGTACAGTACAAAATCACCAAGAAAGGAAACTTTCTGGTCAATACAAGGATGAGAGGTACCCAAAGACAAATAGACTCCAAAAAGTATGGACTCTCTATCATTAGCTCTACTCGATCTTGGCTCAGACACCAATTCTGCCAAATGTTATCAACAGAAAAAGTGACTCACCCATCAGATGTGATATTTAAAATCCTTCCCCACCCAGGAACTACCGTTATTGAAGTCTAAGACATACAGTGGTTAAAAGAACTTATTTTAAGAGCAAATACTCAGTTTGGGCATGTAGTCACTATAGCATTGTACAAGAAAACAAGTCATAGAACATGAAATGTAGAACTTTAATATTTAGAGTTAATGCAGTAGTGATTTTTACACTTCAAAAATGTTTGCAACAGCCATAAATGGATATAATTTTTCCATTCTAGTACTTATGCAGTTCAAATTCCCCAACCGCATGGGAAGCACCTGTGTAAGATATATTGCCTCTCAAATATGGAAAGCCCAACAATATCTCTGACACAAATAAGTAGAAATGGTGATATCTTTCCAGACTTTCAACATATGTACTTTCAACTTATGGGGTCAAGGCCCCTTTCTTCCTATTTAACTTCCTTTCAGTGAAGTTCTATCAGGCAGCATCATTTCTCCCTTACTAGTCTCCTCTGAACTAGACCTTGGAGACTGATATAACCGAAGGAAGAGTCAGGAAGACAGCTTCCAACTAGATCATATACTTTCTGCTAAGGGTCCTGCTCCTTGTTCTCGTGCTGAACCCATACCAATCAACTTGGAAGTGGATGAATGAAAACTCGGGGTCTGAAGGAGAAGGTGGTGCCTTCACCACAGAGAAGCACACCTGCATGCACACTTCCAGGACATGGAGAGGCCAACAGAGGTGGCAGAAGGGGAGGAGATACAAATGCAGCCCTACACCAGCACTGGGGGTCTGAGGTGAAGGACATTGTGTGTGAGCTGCGAGGTGGCCTATGTCAACTCCAGAGCACAAGAACTGGCTGGTCCTTTATTTCCACCTCCAAAATCTTACACCTTTCTCTTGGGCCCAAGTGTAACCAAGGATCACACAAAGGGATTTTGTGAGAAAGGAATTTGGGGAATTACCATTTCAGTTTAGCCAAGTAGGTACAGTACAAAATCACCAAGAAAGGAAACTTTCTGGTCAATACAAGGATGAGAGGTACCCAAAGACAAATAGACTCCAAAAAGTATGGACTCTCTATCATTAGCTCTACTCGATCTTGGCTCAGACACCAATTCTGCCAAATGTTATCAACAGAAAAAGTGACTCACCCATCAGATGTGATATTTAAAATCCTTCCCCACCCAGGAACTACCGTTATTGAAGTCTAAGACATACAGTGGTTAAAAGAACTTATTTTAAGAGCAAATACTCAGTTTGGGCATGTAGTCACTATAGCATTGTACAAGAAAACAAGTCATAGAACATGAAATGTAGAACTTTAATATTTAGAGTTAATGCAGTAGTGATTTTTACACTTCAAAAATGTTTGCAACAGCCATAAATGGATATAATTTTTCCATTCTAGTACTTATGCAGTTCAAATTCCCCAACCGCATGGGAAGCACCTGTGTAAGATATATTGCCTCTCAAATATGGAAAGCCCAACAATATCTCTGACACAAATAAGTAGAAATGGTGATATCTTTCCAGACTTTCAACATATGTACTTTCAACTTATGGGGTCAAGGCCCCTTTCTTCCTATTTAACTTCCTTTCAGTGAAGTTCTATCAGGCAGCATCATTTCTCCCTTACTAGTCTCCTCTGAACTAGACCTTGGAGACTGATATAACCGAAGGAAGAGTCAGGAAGACAGCTTCCAACTAGATCATATACTTTCTGCTAAGGGACCTGCTCCTTGTTCTCGTGCTGAACCCATACCAATCAACTTGGAATTTCAAGATCCAAGGCATGAAATACCTCAATACAAGTCAACCAAATGGAGGGTCATGGGAGACTACCAAAACAGCAACAAAATAACATGGGAAATGCTCCAAATACCAAGGGAAAAATCCATATTTGAGCAGATGTACAATTTCCATTGTACAAACCGCTTTTACGTGTCAGAGGCCATCTTGCTTTTCTCATTTGAAAATGTGCTCCCCATCTTCTGACTCCTCCCAGTAGCGTTCTTTGTCCCAGCTTCCTGTGACCCACAACCAAAAGCAACACTCATTAGGACAACAGACTTGCTGGGGTAATGGGGTAAGGAGGAGTGGGGTAAGTTAAACACTTACATCCATGCTACCAAAGTCTAGTAGTCAGGACTTGGGGCTCTTTTCCACGAGATGTCCTCTAACAGCTTACACTAGAGCAGTTCAAATACCTCCTGCTAGAGGCAATGCACCAGCTCATGCCATATGTACTGTAGTCACCAGCCAATGCATCTGATGCCAGCGAGAATCTGCAGATTAATGAAATTCCCCACCAGTGCTGCAGACATGCCCACAGCTTTATTGTTTTTAACATGATACTAATGCATTTTGGGCTCCGAGCTTATGGCCTGTGCTGATTTTTTTTTTTTTTTTGATGGCTGAGTTACGCCCACCAAGACAACAGAACATCCAGACAGCATCCCCAAGGGCAAACTGAGGAGGATTTTCTGATTATGTCATCAAACAGGAAATGGGACCTGGGATTAATGTTTACTTGAAGCATTCAAACCCCACCGGGGTGTAAGATATATTGCCTCTCAAATATGGAAAGCCCAACAATATCTCTGACACAAATAAGTAGAAATGGTGATATCTTTCCAGACTTTCAACATATGTACTTTCAACTTATGGGGTCAAGGCCCCTTTCTTCCTATTTAACTTCCTTTCAGTGAAGTTCTATCAGGCAGCATCATTTCTCCCTTACTAGTCTCCTCTGAACTAGACCTTGGAGACTGATATAACCGAAGGAAGAGTCAGGAAGACAGCTTCCAACTAGATCATATACTTTCTGCTAAGGGACCTGCTCCTTGTTCTCGTGCTGAACCCATACCAATCAACTTGGAATTTCAAGATCCAAGGCATGAAATACCTCAATACAAGTCAACCAAATGGAGGGTCATGGGAGACTACCAAAACAGCAACAAAATAACATGGGAAATGCTCCAAATACCAAGGGAAAAATCCATATTTGAGCAGATGTACAATTTCCATTGTACAAACCGCTTTTACGTGTCAGAGGCCATCTTGCTTTTCTCATTTGAAAATGTGCTCCCCATCTTCTGACTCCTCCCAGTAGCGTTCTTTGTCCCAGCTTCCTGTGACCCACAACCAAAAGCAACACTCATTAGGACAACAGACTTGCTGGGGTAATGGGGTAAGGGAGGAGTGGGGTAAGTTAAACACTTACATCCATGCTACCAAAGTCTAGTAGTCAGGACTTGGGGCTCTTTTCCACGAGATGTCCTCTAACAGCTTACACTAGAGCAGTTCAAATACCTCCTGCTAGAGGCAATGCACCAGCTCATGCCATATGTACTGTAGTCACCAGCCAATGCATCTGATGCCAGCGAGAATCTGCAGATTAATGAAATTCCCCACCAGTGCTGCAGACATGCCCACAGCTTTATTGTTTTTAACATGATACTAATGCATTTTGGGCTCCGAGCTTATGGCCTGTGCTGATTTTTTTTTTTTTTTTGATGGCTGAGTTACGCCCACCAAGACAACAGAACATCCAGACAGCATCCCCAAGGGCAAACTGAGGAGGATTTTCTGATTATGTCATCAAACAGGAAACCTCTTGGAGACTCTGGGATTAATGTATTTTCCACTGGAAATGAAAGTAGGGAGGATGTAGTCACTGGAAGGGAAAGAGGGAGGAGAAAATGCTAGTAGGGGTGGAGGTAGTGTCTTTAGGATGACATTTAAAGAAATCACTCATTTACTCACATCTAAAACCTCCAAGCAAATAAAGATGTGGAAACTTCAGTTGACGCTGGTAATAAGCAAATTACAGAAGCACTGGATATGAATGTACCTCACAAAGAGCTTCTCTGAGCTGTGGCACCATTCTTGCTCCAGATGGCATGGAAAATAATTCATAAATGACAAAAGTTCAATGGGTGTGTGGCAGCTGTTCAGTTCAAGCTCTTGGGCCACCCACTTCAGTAGAACTGAGAGCTTTCAATCAACCCTTGCCTCTCAGAGGGCCTTCAAACAGCAACAGAACATGTGTACAATATGTTCTCAGAAAGTAGCTGGCCAAATATGAAAGATCAGAAAATGAAGTTAAATGCAAAATAGAAATATACAGTTTTCTCTGAAATCCATAATACCGAGCAGAAACTGATAGAGGACTTTGATTTTCAACACTAAATTTTTATGACCTTTCCTTTCTTCCCCTTCATATGTACGCACAGCTTCCGTTCACAAAGAAGGAGATATATCACCCATTTTGGTAGGATTATTTTAAGCATCATCAATACTATGCTTGTCTCTCTCCCTTCATTCACTCCTACAACATTAAAAAAAAAAAAAGCATTCCAGCTTAACCATATCACAACTTCTACTTTGAACATAACATCACCCATTTTATCTTTCTGTTCTGAGCCTTCAAACAAAACCAACACATTCTAAGGGACCACCGGGTTACAAAATAAACATTCTCTGCCTGTGAATTCACGAAGGGCTGCTCAGTTGCTTTTAAGCCTAGGTAAATCATTTACAAAAACAGAAAGGTGAATAGAGATAACTTTAGTAACTAAATTCTTTGAGTTACTTAACAAGGTGCATAATAAAAACGAATACAGCCTGAACAATTTGCCAGTTTCAAAGGGGCCAGTTTCACCATGGCAGCAGTAACAGGTCACATTACAATTTAAGCAGAGAAAACTTTAAGAGCAGTACATGTTGCAAAGACATCTGCTGGGATGGACTCTTGGAGATGCCCTCTTAATCAACTACAGAAGCTTTCGAAGCGTTAATTTGACCAGGCTCGAACTGGACAGAATGTGGAAGGATGATAAACAGATAACATCCTTTGTAAGTTACCCAACTCAGGAAGCTACAGTAGTACCTCTGGAGCAACCACCACCACTCCTTCCTACTTTCAGGCTTGTCCATAAACAGCTGTCTTAAATGAGAGGGCTTGCCAGAGACCAAGGAGATGAGTAACCATTCCTTCATCCTAATAACATGCATGAGGTCCAGTGCAAAAAAAAAAAGAAAAAGAAAACCAGCAGCAGAACAAACCTTAACAAAGCAAGAAGTATATTAAGCGAACTTGGAACACTTTTTTGGTGAAACTGTTCACGATCACAAAAGATCTTAAAAAACCAGCAGTACCAGATGAAATCAGTAGTGTCCTTCAAGTTCATATTTAATTCTTATAAGCCCTTGGGAGTATGCTTCACTAGTCTTTTATTTTTTTTAATTGCCATTCAGCTAATTGTGTCACTTCTGAATTATCTTTTATACACTGTTCTACTTGTTCATCTACAAATAAGAATTAGTGAAAATTAGGCAAATACTGTATGCCTGGTGGGGGTGGGCGGGGAGTAAGATCAAGAGAAACATTAAAACCAATCACTTATTGTATCTGTTTTTAAACATTTTCTATACTTCCCAGCTGTCACTAGGGAGGAAAAATCAGAAATGTGGGCTTTTCTTTTCAAATAGTAAAGACATTAGGACACCTACTCAGAGTTGGGCGGTAGAAATGGAGACCTGGCAAATGTTAAAATTATTCTGAAGATACCATAAGGATTAAATTTCATACCAAACACATTCTCTGCCTGTGAATTCACGAAGGGCTGCTCAGTTGCTTTTAAGCCTAGGTAAATCATTTACAAAAACAGAAAGGTGAATAGAGATAACTTTAGTAACTAAATTCTTTGAGTTACTTAACAAGGTGCATAATAAAAACGAATACAGCCTGAACAATTTGCCAGTTTCAAAGGGGCCAGTTTCACCATGGCAGCAGTAACAGGTCACATTACAATTTAAGCAGAGAAAACTTTAAGAGCAGTACATGTTGCAAAGACATCTGCTGGGATGGACTCTTGGAGATGCCCTCTTAATCAACTACAGAAGCTTTCGAAGCGTTAATTTGACCAGGCTCGAACTGGACAGAATGTGGAAGGATGATAAACAGATAACATCCTTTGTAAGTTACCCAACTCAGGAAGCTACAGTAGTACCTCTGGAGCAACCACCACCACTCCTTCCTACTTTCAGGCTTGTCCATAAACAGCTGTCTTAAATGAGAGGGCTTGCCAGAGACCAAGGAGATGAGTAACCATTCCTTCATCCTAATAACATGCATGAGGTCCAGTGCAAAAAAAAAAAGAAAAAGAAAACCAGCAGCAGAACAAACCTTAACAAAGCAAGAAGTATATTAAGCGAACTTGGAACACTTTTTTGGTGAAACTGTTCACGATCACAAAAGATCTTAAAAAACCAGCAGTACCAGATGAAATCAGTAGTGTCCTTCAAGTTCATATTTAATTCTTATAAGCCCTTGGGAGTATGCTTCACTAGTCTTTTATTTTTTTTAATTGCCATTCAGCTAATTGTGTCACTTCTGAATTATCTTTTATACACTGTTCTACTTGTTCATCTACAAATAAGAATTAGTGAAAATTAGGCAAATACTGTATGCCTGGTGGGGGTGGGCGGGGAGTAAGATCAAGAGAAACATTAAAACCAATCACTTATTGTATCTGTTTTTAAACATTTTCTATACTTCCCAGCTGTCACTAGGGAGGAAAAATCAGAAATGTGGGCTTTTCTTTTCAAATAGTAAAGACATTAGGACACCTACTCAGAGTTGGGCGGTAGAAATGGAGACCTGGCAAATGTTAAAATTATTCTGAAGATACCATAAGGATTAAATTTCATACCAAACACATTTTATTCACTGCACAGAATCTCTCTAGTTACACAAATTATTCAAAACACGGGACTGAGTACATTCAATAAAGCTGTCAGAGAACAAGGATCTGTTGTCTCTTTTCTTTGCCTCAAGGAACTTGGACAGACAGCCACCAGACAGTCTGCTGAACTCTCTGCGGACCTCGAGGGTGCATTTCTGTATGACAATCTCAAGGCTACAAAATGAACTGAAGTAAGTAGCTCTGTAACATAAGATTCTCTGTGTTAGGATTTTATACCAAATGACTTTGAGTCTGTGGTTGCTTCTAACCAAGTTCACCTACCAAAGAATCAGTCAAAATCTGAAGCAAAATGGAGTTAATAAAATGATAGAATCTTTAGCATACATGTCCTGAAACAAGGTGAAATTACAGTAGCCAAAGTTATTATATACACTACAGCAAACAACATAATCCATAGCTGCCTATGTGCAATTTAGATGTATCTCCCCAAGACTGCAAAGCACACTATATACACCAGAATGCCTTCTGGTAATAAATAAGACCTGGCTACCTTTTATGGCAACAATCCAGTTTGCAATGTTTTAATCCCAATAAATATATTATGAAAAGCAGATCATTGCTACCTGACGTCAAGACTTACCATAGAGCTACAATAATCAAGACAGCAGAGTACTGGCGAAAGAAAAGGAAATACATCAATGGAACAGAATACAGTCCAGAAATAGACCCACATAAATACAGTCAAATACTGCTCTTTGCAAAGGCACAAATTGTATGAAATACTATATGCCTCAGTTTGTCACTTCTGAATTATCTTTTATACACTGTTCTACTTGTTCATCTACAAATAAGAATTAGTGAAAATTAGGCAAATACTGTATGCCTGGTGGGGTGGGGGGAGTAAGATCAAGAGAAACATTAAAACCAATCACTTATTGTATCTGTTTTAAACATTTTCTATACTTCCCAGCTGTCACTAGGAGGAAAAATCAGAAATGTGGGCTTTTCTTTTCAAATAGTAAAGACATTAGGACACCTACTCAGAGTTGGGCGGTAGAAATGGAGACCTGGCAAATGTTAAAATTATTCTGAAGATACCATAAGGATTAAATTTCATACCAAACACATTTTATTCACTGCACAGAATCTCTCTAGTTACACAAATTATTCAAAACACGGGACTGAGTACATTCAATAAAGCTGTCAGAGAACAAGGATCTGTTGTCTCTTTTCTTTGCCTCAAGGAACTTGGACAGACAGCCACCAGACAGTCTGCTGAACTCTCTGCGGACCTCGAGGGTGCATTTCTGTATGACAATCTCAAGGCTACAAAATGAACTGAAGTAAGTAGCTCTGTAACATAAGATTCTCTGTGTTAGGATTTTATACCAAATGACTTTGAGTCTGTGGTTGCTTCTAACCAAGTTCACCTACCAAAGAATCAGTCAAAATCTGAAGCAAAATGGAGTTAATAAAATGATAGAATCTTTAGCATACATGTCCTGAAACAAGGTGAAATTACAGTAGCCAAAGTTATTATATACACTACAGCAAACAACATAATCCATAGCTGCCTATGTGCAATTTAGATGTATCTCCCCAAGACTGCAAAGCACACTATATACACCAGAATGCCTTCTGGTAATAAATAAGACCTGGCTACCTTTTATGGCAACAATCCAGTTTGCAATGTTTTAATCCCAATAAATATATTATGAAAAGCAGATCATTGCTACCTGACGTCAAGACTTACCATAGAGCTACAATAATCAAGACAGCAGAGTACTGGCGAAAGAAAAGGAAATACATCAATGGAACAGAATACAGTCCAGAAATAGACCCACATAAATACAGTCAAATACTGCTCTTTGCAAAGGCACAAAGGTGACCCAGTGTAACAAGGATGGTATTTTCAATGAATGGTGCTAAAACTGGACATGTGCTAGGGCTTCCTGCTAAAATTGAATAGCCACTAGGGCTTCCCTGGTGGTCCAGTGGGTAAAGAGTCTGCCTTGCACTGCAAGGGTCACCAGTTTGATCCCTGGCCTGGGAAGATACCACATAGCACAGAGTGGCTGGGCTGGTGTGTCCAATTATGAGCCAGCACTCTGAAGCACATGCACCCAGAGCCGATGCTCGGCAGTGAGACAGGCCACTGCAATGGGAGGCCCACACAGACCAAAGAATAAAGATGGATGAAAATAAATACATAACCAATAAAAAGAGGACAAAATTAAAAAAAAAAAAAAAATTAACCTAGACACAGACCCTACACCCTTCACAAAAATGAACTCAAAATGGATCACAGAAGACCTAAATGTCACAGACAGAACTATATAACTCACCATACCAGTTAACATAGGAGAAAATGTATAAGACCTTGGGTATGAAAATGGCTTTTTAGATATAACACCAAAGTCACAGTCCATGAAATAAAAAGTGGATAAGCTGGACTTCATTCAAGTTAAAAACCTCTGCTCTGTCAAAGAAAATGTCACAATCATGACGACGAGCCACTGACTGGGAGAAAATATTTGCAAAAGTCACATATGATAAAGGACTGATACTGAAAGTATACACAAAAACCTAAAAACACAACAGTAAGAAAACAACGTGATTAAAAAAAATAAGCCAAAGAGATCTTAGGAGATCTTTCACCCAAGAAGATATACAAACAAATAAGTATATGAAAAGATATTTATTGTATGTCATCAACGAAATGCAATTTAAGACAATGAGATAGTTCTACACAAAGATTAAAATGGCCAAAATCCAGAACACTGACAACACCAAACACAGGCAAGGATGTGAAACAACAGGAACTCTCATTCACTGCTAATGGGAATGCAGAATAGTATAGCCACTTGCAAAGACAGTTTGACAGTTTCTTACAAAACTAAATATTCTCTTACCATACGATCTGGCAATCATGATGCTTGATGTTTACCAAAGGAGCTGAGTACTTACGTCCACATAAAAGCCTGCACGCATATGTATGACAGCTTTATTCATAACTGCCAAAATTTGGAAGCAATCAAGATGTCCTTCACTGGGTCAATGGATAAAGAAGCTATAGTGTACTCAGACAATGGACTCCTATTCAGTTTGAAAAGGAAATAACCTCTCAAGGCATGAAAATGCATAAAGGAAACTTAGATGTATATTATTAAGTGAAAGAAGCCAATTGGGAAAGGCTACACACTGTGTGATACCAACTTGAAGACATTCTGGGAAATATGTAATTATAGAGACAGTAAAAAGGCCAGTGGTGGCCAGGGCTGGGGAGGAATGAGTAGGTAGAAGGCAGACAACTGGAGGAGGCAGTGAGAATACTCTGTATACCACAAAGAGGGATACCTATTAGTCTACATTTGCCCAAACCTCAAAAAGATACAACACCAAGAATGAACTGTAAACAATGGACCCCAGCCCATCATGATGTGTCAGTGCAGGTTTACCAAACATACTGCTCTTGTGGGGGGTGCTGATGACAGGTGGAGGCTCCACATGAGTGGGCTGGTAATGGGGGAGGTATATGGGAAATCTCTTCATGTTGCTGTGAACTTTAAACTGCTCTAAAACTAGGATTAAATTTTCTGGATGAATTTAGAACCTATTATACACAGTGAAGTAAGTCAAAAAGAGGACAGACACTGTACACGAACACATATATATGGAATCTAGTAAGTTCCTACTGATAAATACACATGCAGAGCATCATGGAAAAAACAGCCATAGAGAACAGACTTATTGACATTGGGGAGAGTGAACAATCGGTGAGAGATATGGGAAGAGTGGGTGAGAGATATGGAAAGAGCAACACGGAACCCTATACTACCTTATGTAAAAAAGATAACCATTGTCAATGCACTGTGGGACTAAGGGATCATACGTGGGGACTATGTGATGGCCTCGAGGGGTGGCATGGAGGGGAACAGGATATACATATGACTTAGCTGGAATTATACATACTTGTAAACAACAAATTTCTATAAGATCAAAAAGGCAAAATAAGAAAACTTGTGATCGTGAAAAAACACTAGCACTAAATTTTAAGATCATTATAAATAAAAGTCTTTTAGAAAATCATTAAGCCTGGCGTGCTGCAGTTCCTAGGGTCACAAAGAGTCAGACACGACTTAGTGACTGAACAGCTAACAACAGACATGACCCTAGATCACCACTGTCCAACAAAACTTTCTGGGATGATAGCAACTGTCTATATCTACAGTTTCCATCCTGGAAGTTTCCAGCTACTAGGCAATGAAATATGGCTACAGGGCTGGAGGAACCAACTTTTCAATGTGAGCATTGACTGATTTTATATGAAATCTATAGAGACCTACATGTGGGTAGCAGCTACCATATTAGACAACATGGCTTCTGAAAGCTCTATCAGTAAGAAGCAATTCATTGCCTGAGCCCTGATTCAAAACTCTAAAACACAAAAATAATTTTGCAACTACAATCAGGGTTTGATTTTAAGAGATCAAGGGCTTCCCAGGTGACTCAGTGGTAAAGAACCCACCTGCCAAGGTAGGAGACACAAGAGATGCAGGTTCAGTCCCTGGATTGGGAAGATCCTCTGGAGTAGGAAATGGGAACCCATTCCCACAGTCTTGCAAGAATCTGCCTGCCAAAGCAGAAGACACAAGAAATACAAGTTTGATGCCTGGGTAGGGAAGATTCCCTGGAGTAGGAAATGGCAACACACTCCAGTATTCTTGCCTGGAAAATTCCATGGACAGAAGAGCCTAGCTGACTATAGTCCAATGGGCTGCAGAGTGAGACACAACTGAGTGGCTGAGCACACACACATTAACAGATGAAACATGATAGTCTCAACATCTCAGGCAACTACCTTAAGAGCCAAGATAAAAACTAGTAAGAAACATCAATCTAAAAACCTTTTATTTTAAAAGTGTTATCTGATCTCTACCTATTGATATCTTTCAGATACTATTATGATGTGCAGAAACAAATAAGGCAATGAATTATTACAAAAATGGAAAACAGACTGCCCCATGAGTATTTCAGGAAGGAAAAGTATGATTGAAACAAGTCCTCATGTCTTTCTATTGGTATCTTTCAGCCCTAATTTTAAGAATGAGATGACAGAAAAGGCCTTTGTCTAGCACTTTACAATTCGCATTCTTGTACCTTGATAGACATAACAGTGAGTTGACCTTGTCAGGTGTAAACAGTGTTTTCACACTTCCTATAGAAGTGTGCCTTCATTATTATTCAACATTTAATTAAGTCATAACACCAAAATAATCTGGCAGTGAGTTTCAGCCTATAAGCTCTACCCAGCTAACTACAGAAACAGAGTTGGAACTTGAGGCGGTAGGTAAGTAATACTCCAGGTAGAATATCTGATGTTGACAGACATGAGCACAGGGCAGCCAACTAGGAGAGTGGGCAAGTACACTCAAACACATCTGGATGGTTGCTACTACACTCCATGCGACCACGAGAACATCTTGTCTCCAACATCTCAGTTTTCTTATCTGAAAAATGGGGATAGTAATACTGATAACATGAAGTTCGCCCTGGGTAAAATGCTCTGTGCAGACAGAAGAATTGGGTAAATTTTTCTAATTTTGTTTTTCTTTTCCTCATCATGCCCCTTTTTTTATATATTCGTTTTCATCCAGCTTTTTTATTCTTTAGCCTGTGTGGACCTCCCATTGCAGTGGCCTCCCTCACTGCAGAGCACCAGCTCTGGGCACATGCACTCCAGAGCGCTGACTCTTAATTGGACACACTGGTCCAGCCACTCCACGGCATGTGGGATCTTCCCGGGCCAGGGATCGAACCGGTGCCCCTTGCACTGCAAGGCAGACTCTTGACCCACTGTACCACCAGGGAAGCCCAGAATTGGGTAAATTTTGTAAGTCATACCATAAGACTGTCTTTGGTTCCTTCAAGTTACAAAAACTCCGTGACAGTCACCACCCCAGTTCCAACGCACTCTTGGCCATGTCTGGGCAGGTTTTTAAAGTAATCCTGAACAATGGGTGTTTACACTTCTTTATTACAGAGGACTAGCAGCCCCTCTGACATGTCCTGTTCATTCCCTGATGTTCAAGACACTGAAATTTTTAACACAGAGTTAAGGAAATAAGCACTTCATTCCAACAGTCTTTGTCTAAGGCAAAACGGAAAAGACTGCCCCATGAGTATTTCAGGAAGGAAAAGTATGATTGAAACAAGTCCTCATGTCTTTCTATTGGTATCTTTCAGCCCTAATTTTAAGAATGAGATGACAGAAAAGGCCTTTGTCTAGCACTTTACAATTCGCATTCTTGTACCTTGATAGACATAACAGTGAGTTGACCTTGTCAGGTGTAAACAGTGTTTTCACACTTCCTATAGAAGTGTGCCTTCATTATTATTCAACATTTAATTAAGTCATAACACCAAAATAATCTGGCAGTGAGTTTCAGCCTATAAGCTCTACCCAGCTAACTACAGAAACAGAGTTGGAACTTGAGGCGGTAGGTAAGTAATACTCCAGGTAGAATATCTGATGTTGACAGACATGAGCACAGGGCAGCCAACTAGGAGAGTGGGCAAGTACACTCAAACACATCTGGATGGTTGCTACTACACTCCATGCGACCACGAGAACATCTTGTCTCCAACATCTCAGTTTTCTTATCTGAAAAATGGGGATAGTAATACTGATAACATGAAGTTCGCCCTGGGTAAAATGCTCTGTGCAGACAGAAGAATTGGGTAAATTTTTCTAATTTTGTTTTTCTTTTCCTCATCATGCCCCTTTTTTTATATATTCGTTTTCATCCAGCTTTTTTATTCTTTAGCCTGTGTGGACCTCCCATTGCAGTGGCCTCCCTCACTGCAGAGCACCAGCTCTGGGCACATGCACTCCAGAGCGCTGACTCTTAATTGGACACACTGGTCCAGCCACTCCACGGCATGTGGGATCTTCCCGGGCCAGGGATCGAACCGGTGCCCCTTGCACTGCAAGGCAGACTCTTGACCCACTGTACCACCAGGGAAGCCCAGAATTGGGTAAATTTTGTAAGTCATACCATAAGACTGTCTTTGGTTCCTTCAAGTTACAAAAACTCCGTGACAGTCACCACCCCAGTTCCAACGCACTCTTGGCCATGTCTGGGCAGGTTTTTAAAGTAATCCTGAACAATGGGTGTTTACACTTCTTTATTACAGAGGACTAGCAGCCCCTCTGACATGTCCTGTTCATTCCCTGATGTTCAAGACACTGAAATTTTTAACACAGAGTTAAGGAAATAAGCACTTCATTCCAACAGTCTTTGTGCTGCCTATGATCATGAGACTTCTCTGTCCTCAGGCCTTGCTGGACATCAGGTTTTCTTTTGGAGTAGAGATTAACGCGGCAAGAAGTGGAACTAACAGTCAGAGATTCTGAAAAGTTTTGAGCCCAAGAGACCTTAGAGGTCATCTAGTTTAATCCTCTAATTCTGTCTTTAAGAACCTAAACCCTGGTAGGCTAAATTGTTTGCCCCGATTTTTGAGGAAATTCTATCCCCAGTCTCTTGTCATATACCAACTTCATCAAAAGCTGACATCCACACTTACCCAGAGCTCACTGGTTCTGTGGTCCTGGGGCATCTACTTATCAGGACTTTTCAAGTGATGATGGCAATAATTATAGTAATAGTAACGTGCACATAAAAAATGAATACTAATAACTGACTGTTAATAAAAGTTATATAAGGTTTTTTCTTAGGACATAACTGTTTAAGTGAACACATGGAATAATATATACCCTTGCCAAAAGCTCCAAAATATAGACTTATAACCTGCTAGATATTAAAGAGAAATTTAATCCCAACAAGTTACCTAGAAATTACACTTACATCCCTCTCCTCTTTTATTCAATATAATCTAAAACCACATTGACTTGCTGTAAAGTTAATGTTCCTTCCACTAAACAAACTGGCTTCCAAGAAGGCCTAGAAAGGTAACAAAAAGTTGAGAACCAACAGTGTTCTTACTTGTAAACATCACTAATGTAAAAAATGTGCAAAAGAGTCTTAAAAATCAACAACTAAAATACATTTCAGATATTATCAATGATATCATCTTATCTATGTGTCAATGTTTCCCATTACCTGATCCCGTTGAACCAACTGCCCATTCATCTTCCGGGGGGAGACAAGAACAGAACAATAGTCCCACACTAAGAGAGCCCCGTGTGTGAGTGCATGAGTGTGTCTGACACATACTCTTTTTATATCTTCCCTATTCCTTCTCTTTGGGAGCAGATTCCCGAGTATTCTGATCCTACTAGAAATCTCACTTTCCTTTTTTGATATCTATTCCCAAATTTTCAGATACAGAACACAAATACAGCCCACTCTGAACCATCCATCATTGAACAAAGCTTTAAAATCAGACTGACCTTTGAAACTACCCTCCCAACAATTAGCCAAATGAATTTCAGTTTTCTCTTGTAAAACACTACAAATTTTATGTCACAGGGTAACAGGAAAATTAAAGGAGATAATAAGTATAAAACATCCAGCACAGTATATGAACAACAGTGCCCAGAAAAATGGCAAGTCTCATTGCCATCTTCGACAATAAACAGTTACAGAAGTGACAGGGTTTTTCCCCTAACGGAAGAACACTAAATCCCTTCCCTTTAGGAGCTATCAATCTAACTCAGGGGCCCAGTAAAACTCATGCTGAGAGATGTGGCATTGTAAAAGCAGCAGAAGCTACCCACCAAATGAGAGGAGGGCAGAAAAGAGAAGTTCGAGGAGTGAGGGCAATAACTATAAAAATGAATACTAATAACTGACTGTTAATAAAAGTTATATAAGGTTTTTTCTTAGGACATAACTGTTTAAGTGAACACATGGAATAATATATACCCTTGCCAAAAGCTCCAAAATATAGACTTATAACCTGCTAGATATTAAAGAGAAATTTAATCCCAACAAGTTACCTAGAAATTACACTTACATCCCTCTCCTCTTTTATTCAATATAATCTAAAACCACATTGACTTGCTGTAAAGTTAATGTTCCTTCCACTAAACAAACTGGCTTCCAAGAAGGCCTAGAAAGGTAACAAAAAGTTGAGAACCAACAGTGTTCTTACTTGTAAACATCACTAATGTAAAAAATGTGCAAAAGAGTCTTAAAAATCAACAACTAAAATACATTTCAGATATTATCAATGATATCATCTTATCTATGTGTCAATGTTTCCCATTACCTGATCCCGTTGAACCAACTGCCCATTCATCTTCCGGGGGGAGACAAGAACAGAACAATAGTCCCACACTAAGAGACCCCCGTGTGTGAGTGCATGAGTGTGTCTGACACATACTCTTTTTATATCTTCCCTATTCCTTCTCTTTGGGAGCAGATTCCCGAGTATTCTGATCCTACTAGAAATCTCACTTTCCTTTTTTGATATCTATTCCCAAATTTTCAGATACAGAACACAAATACAGCCCACTCTGAACCATCCATCATTGAACAAAGCTTTAAAATCAGACTGACCTTTGAAACTACCCTCCCAACAATTAGCCAAATGAATTTCAGTTTTCTCTTGTAAAACACTACAAATTTTATGTCACAGGGTAACAGGAAAATTAAAGGAGATAATAAGTATAAAACATCCAGCACAGTATATGAACAACAGTGCCCAGAAAAATGGCAAGTCTCATTGCCATCTTCGACAATAAACAGTTACAGAAGTGACAGGGTTTTTTTCCCCCTAACGGAAGAACACTAAATCCCTTCCCTTTAGGAGCTATCAATCTAACTCAGGGGCCCAGTAAAACTCATGCTGAGAGATGTGGCATTGTAAAAGCAGCAGAAGCTACCCACCAAATGAGAGGAGGGCAGAAAAGAGAAGTTCGAGGGGAGTGAGGGCAAGTCTTAACTGGAATGGTTGGAGATGCTTCCTGGACTTGAACTGTAAACTAAAGCCCAATTCAAATCTGAAAATGCACAAAGGAACAGGAGGGTCATTCCTGGCCAAGATGTAGCTGGGACAAAGCTCCATGTAGCGCAGACCTATTCCTGTGGACCAGGGTAGAGCCAAACAAACAAACAAAAAGCATTCACCCATTTGATATAGGGAGTGGAAACTAACAAGAGTCCAATTTGGACACAACTGGAACACCTGTCGAAGAAATGCAAGTCAGCCTGCAATAGCCAGGAAAGAAGGAACCCTCCTCATCGTGGAGTGATTATACAGTGTGGATCAGTTAGAGGCAGGGAAAGGCGAAGACAGGGAAACACGGAGAGGGGATGGCAATCTGGAGACCAGAGCTCTCACCTCACAGTGGGCTAGGTCTGTGTGTGGCTTTCTCCTCAGGTTGGCTACACTAGAACTGAAATGGCAGCACCTCTCCCAGTACACACAGCACAGGTTTATTTTTCTAGTGAACAGGAACAAGGACAATAGAGAGGGCACGAGTCTTTTTAGGGTTACACAGAACCAGGGGGGTAGGTTAGGGTGGGGCACAGGCCAGGGGGAGGCCCAGCCTTTAGTGAGGCTGAACCTGTGGTCACTGAAGGAAGGGTTAAGTGGCCGGCAGGAGGCTGATAAATAAGGACTAAGTTCCTGGTAATGGACAAGGCAGGTGGATGGCAGGGCAGCATTAGGGGCAGGCTGGGACAAAGAGGCAAAGGTAGTTTCTGACTGAGAGCTTTCAAGGTAGTTCGCTGGAAAGGCAGAGACAGGCCTCTGTCTGTACGTGGAGACCTCTCCGCATTGAGCCGACATGGACAGAAAAGAAAGGGGACACTCGAGGGGGCCAAGGTTTTAGCCAATGACAGTGAACTTGGTTTTAGATGGATGGGGAACGGGTAAGCGGGAAACAACTAGGCAAAGAAATCCTGACAGGTTAGTGGAAATAAACTGAATTTATGAAGAGAAGCTGAGCTTGACGATGTGGTTCCAGAGTCACTCAGCCTTTTGGGAGTCCAATGGCACCTCTGCAGTTTTCTACGTAGAGTACACTAACATCTATATTGGCTGCAGGAGGTCACTGTTAGCTCACCAAACTTCAGGAAACATGCAGGAATTTTCCCTACCACCCACCAACACAATTCACCCCATTAACACACCCACACAGACACACACACACACACACACACACACACACACAGAATTCAGTTTTAAGTTAATGGACCTACTACACAGAAAAACTCTCAGCAAAATGGCATGTTGTTTAGATTCAATAGTGTCGAATAAAAATGCTGCAAAATCATGTGAGCTTTGACTTTGTAATGTTATTCAACTGATGTCATTAGAACAGAAGAACTCGTCTTGTAATTATTCCCTTATGAGTTCTGCTGTCTGTAAAAAAAGTGGGGGAAGCATTCATTTCTGTTCCCAAATCAAGTTATTTGAGGAGACATTAGAAGGGTTAAAGACAGCAAAAAACAAGTTTCCACATGCACAGAGGGAGAGGAAGAAAATGTCTGTCAATAATGAATAACACCCTTCCAGCCCCCTGAGCTGGGAGCCATTTGGATGGAGCAGTCTGACTGAAGCAGCAGTGGGACAGAGGCCTTCTCCCAGGCTTCTGCCAGCTCACCAAGCTCCGCCCTCTAACACTTCCTTAACATGCTAATGTGAGCCAATTATTTGGTGTAAGCACCACCCTCTGCATCTTCTGAAGTCTATCAACCTCAGCTAGAATGCAAGGGACCTATTGTTGAAAATGACCCCAAAGCTAACTCACACCATTCTTAATGAGAAACAAGAGGCTGTTCATTTTTTTCCTCCCCTTCGGGTTCTGGTAGGTCACTCATTCTTTCTGTGAACATCAGTGAGAAAAGAAGTTGATTGTTTCCAAAGCGTAAGCAAACTATATTAACTCTACCAGGTAAACACACACACACTAAATGCCAAAGTCAAGCGCTACGTGGTGACCACAGGCATGGCTTCTTGGAAAAAGTAATGAACTAAGAGTTAGAAAACCTGATTTCAATTTGAGGTTCTCTCACAGTCTAACTCTGTAATCTTCAGTGACTCATCTGACCTCCCTGGGAACTCGTTTTGTTATTTATAGGATGCTGGAGTGTCAGAGATTATCTTCCAGATTTCTTATTACAAAAATAATCCATGATCAAAGGATATTTTTCACGTGGACAACTGTTAACCCTCAATCTCTATATTTCAACTATTTTAGAATCATTTTGATGGATTTGTTTTACTTGCCTTTATCTTCTATTGACTCCAACTGCTGACAAGAATAGCTGTATCTCTACAGAGAACAATCTGAAGTGTAATAAGGTTCATAATTTGAACTGTATTAAGGTTCATACAAGATGATGGACTAGTTGGTGAAACAGGAAAGCTTCAAGTGGAATTTCGTAAAAAGATGTTACTACTTCTGTTGTAATTTATAAATTCAAATATATTACAGGTATTTCCCAGCATTCCAATGATTAGAAATCTGCGCTCCCACCCAGGACAGAGGGCTTGGGTTCAATCCCTCGTCAGAGAACTAAGATCTTACAAGCCAGATAGCATGACTCAAGAAAAAAAAAATCAAATTCCTAATCAATAATTTAGTTGTCAGGAACTTAGTAGAATTTAAGATTCATACGCAAAAATAAAGCACATGATCATCTAAGTTCATCCTGAGGAAAAACAACAGGAAAAAGTTACTCTGCTAAACATTGAAATATACAACCAAGCTACAGTAACAAAACAGCATGAACTTATTAAAAGAACAGAGACCAACGGGGCACAAAGGTGGTACTAACTTGCCAAGGAAAAGAGAACTATCATATGGAAATATATAACTGCCTACCACCATAAACACATGTGAACTCTCTGGATGGCGAAAAGACCTAAATGTGAGAAATAAAACTATAAATATAAAAGGTAGCACAAATTTTACAATAGAGGCATAGGGAATAATTTATTTCACAAAGTACCCACAGTAAAATCTAGACAAACTACATTAACGATCTAGACATTTTTGTTCACTAAAAGAACATCGTGGACAAAGCTAATAGAACAACAATAAGCTAGGAGAATACTTGTCAAGTTTAACACCAGCTAGGGATTATCTAGATGATGGAGAAAACTTACGAAATCAGTAGGAAAACACAACTTCTAGTGGACTAGCAGAACTACTCTAGAAGTGGACTACACTAAATTTGAAGAGGAAATTTTTGTTGTTGTTCAGTTGCTCAGTCGTGTATTCTTTGCGACTCATGGTAATTTTTCTTATTCAAAAATAATCCATGATCAAAGGATATTTTCTGGACAACTGTTAACCCTCAATCTCTATATTTCAACTATTTTAGAATCATTTTGATGGATTTGTTTTACTTGCCTTTATCTTCTATTGACTCCAACTGCTGACAAGAATAGCTGTATCTCTACAGAGAACAATCTGAAGTGTAATAAGGTTCATAATTTGAACTGTATTAAGGTTCATACAAGATGATGGACTAGTTGGTGAAACAGGAAAGCTTCAAGTGGAATTTCGTAAAAAGATGTTACTACTTCTGTTGTAATTTATAAATTCAAATATATTACAGGTATTTCCCAGCATTCCAATGATTAGAAATCTGCGCTCCCACCCAGGACAGAGGGCTTGGGTTCAATCCCTCGTCAGAGAACTAAGATCTTACAAGCCAGATAGCATGACTCAAGAAAAAAAAAATCAAATTCCTAATCAATAATTTAGTTGTCAGGAACTTAGTAGAATTTAAGATTCATACGCAAAAATAAAGCACATGATCATCTAAGTTCATCCTGAGGAAAAACAACAGGAAAAAGTTACTCTGCTAAACATTGAAATATACAACCAAGCTACAGTAACAAAACAGCATGAACTTATTAAAAGAACAGAGACCAACGGGGCACAAAGGTGGTACTAACTTGCCAAGGAAAAGAGAACTATCATATGGAAATATATAACTGCCTACCACCATAAACACATGTGAACTCTCTGGATGGCGAAAAGACCTAAATGTGAGAAATAAAACTATAAATATAAAAGGTAGCACAAATTTTACAATAGAGGCATAGGGAATAATTTATTTCACAAAGTACCCACAGTAAAATCTAGACAAACTACATTAACGATCTAGACATTTTTGTTCACTAAAAGAACATCGTGGACAAAGCTAATAGAACAACAATAAGCTAGGAGAATACTTGTCAAGTTTAACACCAGCTAGGGATTATCTAGATGATGGAGAAAACTTACGTAAATCAGTAGGAAAAACACAACTTCTAGTGGACTAGCAGAACTACTCTAGAAGTGGACTACACTAAATTTGAAGAGGAAATTTTTGTTGTTGTTGTTCAGTTGCTCAGTCGTGTCTCATTCTTTGCGACTCCGCGGACTGCAGCACGCCAGGTTTCCCTGTCCTTTACTATCTCCCAAAGTTTGCTCAAATTCATACCAGTTGCATCAGTGATGACATTCAATCATCTCACCCTGTGTTGCCCCCTTCTCCTCCAGCTCTCAGTCCTTACCAGCATCACGGTCATTATGGAAGAAAAAAATTAAAAAGACAAGTATATCAGGTGGCTCTGTGGTAAAGAATCTACCTGCTCATGTAGGAGATGAAGATTCAGTCTTTGGATTGGAACTATTCCCTGGAGAAGGAAATGACCACCCACTCCAGGATTCTTGCCTGGGAAACCGCATGGACAGAGGAGCCTGGTGGAGTACAAAAATGTTGTCCATGGGGTCACAAAAGTGTTTGACACAACTTAGAGACTAAACAACAACATATCAAGAGATAATCAAAATCATCTGTCAGGGGCTTCTCCAGGTGGTCCAGTGGGTAAGGACACCGCCTTGCAGTGCAAGGGGCGCCGGTTCAATCCCTGGCCTGGGAAGATCCCACGTGCCACGGAGCGGCAGGACTGATGTGTCCAATCACCAAGCCGGAGCTCTGGAGCGCATGCGCCCAGATCCCAGCGCTCTGCAACAACAGATGCCACTGCGATGGGAGGTCCACAGGAGCCAAAGAATGAAGACGAATGAAAATAGAGAAATGAAAGACCAATAGAAGTGGCCCGCTCACTCCCCTCCCTCCCTAACCCGACCCCCGCCCAAAGTAAATAAATAAATAAATAAATCTTAAAAAAAAAAGAAAGAAAGAAAGAAAATCATCTGTCAGATAAAAGCAACAAAAAGATATCATTTTACACCCACTATATTGGAAATTAGAAGACTTAACATGGGAGGGAATATGGGTATATAAACACTCATACTGCTGGTGGCAGTGTGGACCAGTGAATCATTCTGGAGGTCATCTGAGAGTACTTTGTGAAATTATACTGGTTTACAGGATCTGAACTGTATACCCATGCCCTGTGCCCCAGCGATTCTATCAGTCTAGATTCCAGATAAAGGCCCCTCGGTATTTTCCAGGAGGGGCTGTATTCGAAGCTGTTCACAGCAGTTCTGTCAGTGGTGAGATAAGACACTACGGGAGGAGGGACTGCCCTGGCCATCCAGTGATTGAGACTCCGTGCTTCTACTGCAGTGGGCACAAGTTTGATCTCTGGTGATAGAACTAAGGTCCTACATGCCAAACAGCCAAAAAGTTAAATTTTTAATTGTTTTTTAAATTTAAAAAGACAAGCTGGGTGCCCATTCCTGGGAGGAGAATACTCGTCAGCTGTGTTCTAGGTACACTGTAACATACAAGGAGTGTTAGATGCAACACATTAGGAACATACATAGCAATATTTATGGCCCTGAAAACAATGCTGAGTGGAGAAAATAATATAGGATGTGTGTGTGTGTGTGTGTGTGTGTGTGTGTGTATAAAATACATTTACATGAATTAAAATACAGGTATAATAAATTCAAAATATGAAAATCTGGATATTTTAAAAGAACACATTCATGGACACATATACTTTGAAAACTGGCTTTTCTAAATGAACAGAACTGAGGATACAACAGGATGTCCAAACGCCAGCAAACATGCAGAGCCCTATGGAAATGTTTGTTCATATGTGCATGTGTGTATGTATACATATTAAATGAAAGTTTCACAAAACAACACATTCTTATGATATTTACTGTGCTTGGTTTATATTTTGTTGGTTACGTTTAAGGCAGATCTCTTCTCTCCTAAATTGACTGCATACCCTCCATGGTTAAAACTTAATTTTAAAGCATAGATCTAGATAATAATAAGGGCATTATAGGGAGTTTCTGGAATAAGCCTAGTGCCACGCATTCATTTCCAATTTAAGCACAGAAAGCAGAATGGAGAAAAGGCCCCCCTTGTGCCGCCCTGTCACGGAGCCTCGCGTTCACAGGGAATGGCCCAGAGTCTGGGCTGCTCCCTGTCACATGATTCAGACCTAAACAGCACTTCCGGAGAGTGAACTTTTCACCTCTCCTTCAGCCCTGGCTTGTCTGCCTATGAAAAAGCTAAAGCAGGAAATGATATGCCACTTGCTAAAGCATCAAGGAATTATTTTAAAACATAAAGGAACACTTTCAAACATTCCTTAGACACCCTGCTATGTGTATATACTTGTAAACAACTGTACACAGGCATAAGAAAATACGGTCCCTGTCCTGGGAATGGAAAGTTGGAACATATGAAAAGCAGAGACATGCTCAGGAGCAAAATAATAAAACAAAAACCTTGGAAACAGGAGTAGGTTACACAGACTTCAAGAGAGCAGGAAGTTAAGTCGGAGTAGGAGGGGAAGGCTGCAGGAGACCTGGAATGTCCATCTGCTCTTCCCAGTGTGCGGCTCCATAAAAATTAAAAGTAAACCAAAATTTCTACTCCAAATCAATGGAAAATTGCCTTTTGAGGGCAACTTTAAGCCTTCCTTATACCAGAAGGTCTTATCCGAAAACACATTTATTGGGTCAGTACAGAATATGGTCATTTTAAAGAATTTCAACAGGGTTAGATAGTTCTGGGCTAAATATGGTTTGCTTGTTTTGTTTTGTTTAAGTAAAGAGAGAGGCACAGAACCTTGTTTCTACCTTGGCAGCTGCACCCAAGTTCAGAGAGGAGAATATATGAACAGGTTCAGAACTAGAACACTGCCAACTCCCCGTTCCCTAAGCATAGAGGCGATGAAGCTCTAAGCCCCCTCCCATTCCTACAGCACACAGCGTTTCCTGTGGAGGGATACCCAGGAGCTGGCGATATGAGCTTGTCTACCTAAGCTGCTCAGGAAACAGAACTGAGAAGAGGCATTAGGAAAACATAACAAAAATCTGAAAATAACTAGGTTCCATATAACTGAAAGCACCTGGAAAAGAACCAGAATGGGTACAAGAAGAGCAATGACTTCTGGCCTATCAAGTAGGAAAAAAAAAAAGGTAAACAGTCAGCTATGCAGATAAGACAGGAGGAAAGCCAACAGACTCTAGCAGATCCATTTAAGAGAGATGGACACAGCGAAGCCAGAAAGCTCTTCTAGTGTATTTACCAATTCTTGGACCTTCTCTCACAGGTATCCACAAAGTGCCAAAGTACACATGTGATGTTAAATATAATGACCAGCTACTTTCAATTTTGATGAAAATAGAGCAAGAGAACAGTAATACTGAAAGATACCATTTACTGAAAAGGCTCTTGACCATCTGTAATTGCTAATCAAACATTCCTTAGACACCCTGCTATGTGTATATACTTGTAAACAACTGTACACAGGCATAAGAAAATACGGTCCCTGTCCTGGGAATGGAAAGTTGGAACATATGAAAAGCAGAGACATGCTCAGGAGCAAAATAATAAAACAAAAACCTTGGAAACAGGAGTAGGTTACACAGACTTCAAGAGAGCAGGAAGTTAAGTCGGAGTAGGAGGGGAAGGCTGCAGGAGACCTGGAATGTCCATCTGCTCTTCCCAGTGTGCGGCTCCATAAAAATTAAAAGTAAACCAAAATTTCTACTCCAAATCAATGGAAAATTGCCTTTTGAGGGCAACTTTAAGCCTTCCTTATACCAGAAGGTCTTATCCGAAAACACATTTATTGGGTCAGTACAGAATATGGTCATTTTAAAGAATTTCAACAGGGTTAGATAGTTCTGGGCTAAATATGGTTTGCTTGTTTTGTTTTGTTTAAGTAAAGAGAGAGGCACAGAACCTTGTTTCTACCTTGGCAGCTGCACCCAAGTTCAGAGAGGAGAATATATGAACAGGTTCAGAACTAGAACACTGCCAACTCCCCGTTCCCTAAGCATAGAGGCGATGAAGCTCTAAGCCCCCTCCCATTCCTACAGCACACAGCGTTTCCTGTGGAGGGATACCCAGGAGCTGGCGATATGAGCTTGTCTACCTAAGCTGCTCAGGAAACAGAACTGAGAAGAGGCATTAGGAAAACATAACAAAAATCTGAAAATAACTAGGTTCCATATAACTGAAAGCACCTGGAAAAGAACCAGAATGGGTACAAGAAGAGCAATGACTTCTGGCCTATCAAGTAGGAAAAAAAAAAAGGTAAACAGTCAGCTATGCAGATAAGACAGGAGGAAAGCCAACAGACTCTAGCAGATCCATTTAAGAGAGATGGACACAGCGAAGCCAGAAAGCTCTTCTAGTGTATTTACCAATTCTTGGACCTTCTCTCACAGGTATCCACAAAGTGCCAAAGTACACATGTGATGTTAAATATAATGACCAGCTACTTTCAATTTTGATGAAAATAGAGCAAGAGAACAGTAATACTGAAAGATACCATTTACTGAAAAGGCTCTTGACCATCTGTAATTGCTAATGCTTCCAACAATTCTGCAAGGTAAACGATATCCCCTTTTACAGATGAAGAAATAAATCAGCATAGATGCTAAGCAAAGTCCGTTAACACAAATGTGAAAGGTTACACAGGAAGAACTAAGTTGCAGGGCCCATTTAGCCCTATGCATTCTTACTTCAAAATGGTTTCTTTTTATTACTATTATTAAATGTGCTGACTCTGAAATGAAAATTAAGTGCCATGTGAGAAAGACTTTCCTCCCTTCAAAATTACTCACATGGGTTAAGCTCTGGAATTGTAAACTACTAACATCAGTTTCCTAGTTTTATTTTTACTATGGTCATTGAAGATACCATTATCACTGGGGAACCTAAGAGTACATAGACATTCTGTTATTTCTTTACCTTCTTGTGGCCTAAAATTATTTTAAATAAACATTTTTAAAAGTAATGGGAATGATCTTTTCAGAAGATTAGCTAGCTCTTACCCCTTGGATATACATATGGCCCCCTAGATCCATTGGTCCAAATTTGTGGATTTGAACAACTATGTACCAAAAAAACATTCAGAAAAAGATTCTAGCAAGTCCCAAAAAGGCAAAATTTGAAATTGCTTCGCAACGACTCACATATTTAACTGTGTAAGCACAGTGTAACATTAATACATTTATACTGTATTAAGTAATCTGAAGATAACTTAAAGGACAGGGGAGGATGCTATTTGCAAATACACCACCGTTTTACATAAGGGAATTGAGCATCCCCTATTCTGATATCTGTAGGAGTCTTGGAACTGGTCCCCCATGGATCCCGAGGGAACCAGAATCAACTCTGTATGGATATCAATATATATATTTGCATACAATATTTTTGAGATATATATCATATGTAAATATATATTTGAGTTATATAGAGAGATAAGTATTTCTTTTGAAGCTTTTTTCCAAAGCCAATTCTCAGTTGTCTGCATTGACCATAAGAAATAAAATATTGGATCCCTTCTACTCCCATTCGAAATGAATGAAGTTTCACTAAATACTCAGAACTACATGGCACTGTACCACTTCATCGATACAACCACAGTGTTCCCACACCCAGATTTTTCATGTTTGTTTAACATGTTTACCTATAGAACTCAGGGAAAGAGCTACCATTCCTAATGAAAGTGAACATCACTAGAATAAAATGCCTAGCTGACATTAAAAAGAGTGTTGCATAAGAAATTTCCTTTTTATCCATAAGAATTACTGAGCTCCCTTTTTCCAGTAAATGGGACAGCTTTTAAAGGGCTCCAAATTACTGAGCACCATCTCAGCTCAGTCGCTCAGTTGTGCCTGACTCTTTGTGACCCCATGGACTAGAGCACCATCTACATGTCTTTAAGTTGATTCATTATCATAACAAAGCTCTAAAGTAGACATTAACTTGCCCCCTTTACCCATACAGAAAGTAAGTCAGAAAAACGTGAAGTTGTGCATCTGGTCAGTAATAAAGTGAGGATTCAAACTCAGGTCTCTCTGAAGACAATGCATCTTCCATCACTCTCTGCCCTCGCACTTTCATGTCTGTGCTTAAAAGACATCCACTCTATTGCTCATTAACCAAACCTCAATGGCAAAATACCCATTCTGAGCACATTCACACGTTAAAAAATAAAAGCAAAAAAAACCTCTCCATATTCATGCCTGGCTTCTTTTTGAAGTTAAAGTTTGTTACTAAAGCTGAAGAAAATCTTAGAAGTATGAAAGAAATGCAAGTGGTATTCCAAGTAACAATATGTGTGCGCTCAAGTGGGAAACATGAGAAGAGGATCTGCCAGATTCGTTTTGGCCTCATCTGATACTATCTCACTGATCTGGGTCCAACTTACATTTGTTTCTCTCTGCCTTTCCCTCCCCCATTTCCTCTTCATTCCAGAAGCATACGAAAACCAGAGCAAAGAAGCTGGTTAGAGTTTCCAAGAACACACTGAAAGCACTATCATAGACTGAAATGGCCATCCAGTCCAAGCATAACCTAATTTCAATGAAGAAAAAAACCTAAAAACAGGACAGCAAATCTTTATGGGATGAAAAATTACACCTGAAAACAAAATTATCTAAACATTGATTATGATGACAAATAGATTTGGTGAACGGAAAGCTCCAAAGAACTAATTAAATATGCTTTTTCATCTGTGTTTATGCACAGGGCATTGTAATTTACTCTGAGTCAATTTCAAGTTGCATGTACTTTTTAATTCAATCTTTTTTAAGTCTTTAATTATGTTTAATTCCACAGACAGGATTTGTTCCCGGGCACTGATCCCTATCTGTTCAACTCTGATGGTAATGAATCTCAGATTTCTGATACTTGTATCTACACTCGGTGAGAATTCAGCATTAGTTCTGATGGTCTACAAGTTTATGGCCATGCTCTGACATCTATCTATACTGGAAGACTGGTAATATTTTTTAAAAAGAAACAATCAGTTCTCAATTGGTTATGCTCTTCAAAATGGTCAATGTGAAAATGGCTAGTTGATTTATATTTTTAAAATCATCTCAGTGTCTTCTCCCCATGGTGGTATTTGATGGTGGCCTCAATCTTTCCTTCCTACTGGATTAATGAAGGCAGTGTACTATATGAACACAGTAGTGAAAATAAATAACTTTCTAGAAAACCAAACATACAGGCTTAAAATTCCTATCTTACCTCCCAGGCAAGTCAGTATATCTAACCTTTAACAGTAATGAAGATTTCCATTCTTATATCCAGGCGCCCAGGTAAGAATGCTATGAAGTCTAATCTGCAAGTTTGCTAACCACCCTCTCCAAAAATAAAACAGCGTAACTGTGTCAGACACTGTGTTAATCCTGGGAGGTACCACAGGAAATTATATTTTAGTAACTTCCCTAACACATTAACAGTCAAATGGAGGAGATAAAGTTAACAGACAATTATAATGCAGCGTGATGAGGGATGTTACAAGGATAAACACAAGATGCTATGCAGATATATAGGAAGGAAACTGAACACAATCTAAGGAGGAGACGGGTTAGATGTACTCAAAAGAGTCCCAGGGAAAATGATGTCCTCAGAGACTAGAAGATGAGGATCCACAAAAATGAAGTCTAATTCATAAAAACCTAAAACAGGACAGCAAATCTTTATGGGATGAAAATTAAACCTAAAAACAAAATTATCTAAACATTGATTATGATGACAAATAGATTTGGTGAACGGAAAGCTCCAAAGAACTAATTAAATATGCTTTTTCATCTGTGTTTATGCACAGGGCATTGTAATTTACTCTGAGTCAATTTCAAGTTGCATGTACTTTTTAATTCAATCTTTTAAGTCTTTAATTATGTTTAATTCCACAGACAGGATTTGTTCCCGGGCACTGATCCCTATCTGTTCAACTCTGATGGTAATGAATCTCAGATTTCTGATACTTGTATCTACACTCGGTGAGAATTCAGCATTAGTTCTGATGGTCTACAAGTTTATGGCCATGCTCTGACATCTATCTATACTGGAAGACTGGTAATATTTTTTAAAAAGAAACAATCAGTTCTCAATTGGTTATGCTCTTCAAAATGGTCAATGTGAAAATGGCTAGTTGATTTATATTTTTAAAATCATCTCAGTGTCTTCTCCCCATGGTGGTATTTGATGGTGGCCTCAATCTTTCCTTCCTACTGGATTAATGAAGGCAGTGTACTATATGAACACAGTAGTGAAAATAAATAACTTTCTAGAAAACCAAACATACAGGCTTAAAATTCCTATCTTACCTCCCAGGCAAGTCAGTATATCTAACCTTTAACAGTAATGAAGATTTCCATTCTTATATCCAGGCGCCCAGGTAAGAATGCTATGAAGTCTAATCTGCAAGTTTGCTAACCACCCTCTCCAAAAATAAAACAGCGTAACTGTGTCAGACACTGTGTTAATCCTGGGAGGTACCACAGGAAATTATATTTTAGTAACTTCCCTAACACATTAACAGTCAAATGGAGGAGATAAAGTTAACAGACAATTATAATGCAGCGTGATGAGGGATGTTACAAGGATAAACACAAGATGCTATGCAGATATATAGGAAGGAAACTGAACACAATCTAAGGAGGAGACGGGTTAGATGTACTCAAAAGAGTCCCAGGGAAAATGATGTCCTCAGAGACTAGAAGATGAGGATCCACATTACATCCCCTAGGATGGCTGTAACAGGCTACAAACTGGTAGTAGCAGGTATGGGGAAAGATGTAGAAAAACTGGACCCTCAGGCATCATACATCATCTGTAAAATGGTATAGCCATTCTGGGAAACATTTGACAGTTCCTCAAAGTTAGAGAATTATCCTATGATCCAGTAAGTTCCACTCCTAGGTATATGCCCAAGAGAAAAGAAAACATACATCCACAAGAAAACTTGTACATGAATGTTCACAGCAATATTATTCAAAATAGGGCTTCCCTGGTGGTCCAGTGGGTAAGGACACCACCTAGCAGTGCAAGGGGTGCCAGTTCGATCCCTGGCCTGGGAAGATCCCACGTGCCGCGGAGCGGCTGGACTGATGTGTCCAACTACCGAGCCAGAGCTCTGGGGCGCATGCGCCCAGAGCCCGTGCTCTGCAACAACAGACGCCACCGTGATGGGAGGCCCGCACCGCCAAAGAACAAAGATGGATGAAACTAGACAAATGAAAGACCAGTGGAAGTGGCCCGCCCACCCCCCTCCCTCTCCACCCCTGCCAAAATAAATAAATAAATAAGTGGTTTTTTAAAAATATATATATTATTCAAAATAGCCCCAAAGCGAAAACAACACAAATGTCCATCTACTGACAAATGGATCCATAAAACGTGGTCCATTCCAAGATGAACTATTATCCAGCCAAAAAGACAACAAAGTATTGATAAATGCTGGAAAAGGCATGCATGTGGATGAACCTTGAAAATATGATGCTAAGTGAAGGAAGCCAGACATTAAAGGCCACAAATTGTATCATTCTACTTATGTGAATTGTCTGGAATAAAGAAAGACCTAGATACCAAGCAGATTACTGGTTTCCGGAGGAGAGGTGGGGAGGGGGACCACTAATGAATACATAGTTCCTTTCAATCTAGGTACAGGAAATTAGAACTTCTAACACATTAACAGTCAAATGGAGGAGATAAAGTTAACAGACAATTATAATGCAGCGTGATGAGGGATGTTACAAGGATAAACACAAGATGCTATGCAGATATATAGGAAGGAAACTGAACACAATCTAAGGAGGAGACGGGTTAGATGTACTCAAAAGAGTCCCAGGGAAAATGATGTCCTCAGAGACTAGAAGATGAGGATCCACATTACATCCCCTAGGATGGCTGTAACAGGCTACAAACTGGTAGTAGCAGGTATGGGGAAAGATGTAGAAAAACTGGACCCTCAGGCATCATACATCATCTGTAAAATGGTATAGCCATTCTGGGAAACATTTGACAGTTCCTCAAAGTTAGAGAATTATCCTATGATCCAGTAAGTTCCACTCCTAGGTATATGCCCAAGAGAAAAGAAAACATACATCCACAAGAAAACTTGTACATGAATGTTCACAGCAATATTATTCAAAATAGGGCTTCCCTGGTGGTCCAGTGGGTAAGGACACCACCTAGCAGTGCAAGGGGTGCCAGTTCGATCCCTGGCCTGGGAAGATCCCACGTGCCGCGGAGCGGCTGGACTGATGTGTCCAACTACCGAGCCAGAGCTCTGGGCGCATGCGCCCAGAGCCCGTGCTCTGCAACAACAGACGCCACCGTGATGGGAGGCCCGCACCGCCAAAGAACAAAGATGGATGAAACTAGACAAATGAAAGACCAGTGGAAGTGGCCCGCCCACCCCCCTCCCTCTCCACCCCTGCCAAAATAAATAAATAAATAAGTGGTTTTTTAAAAATATATATATTATTCAAAATAGCCCCAAAGCGAAAACAACACAAATGTCCATCTACTGACAAATGGATCCATAAAACGTGGTCCATTCCAAGATGAACTATTATCCAGCCAAAAAGACAACAAAGTATTGATAAATGCTGGAAAAGGCATGCATGTGGATGAACCTTGAAAATATGATGCTAAGTGAAGGAAGCCAGACATTAAAGGCCACAAATTGTATCATTCTACTTATGTGAATTGTCTGGAATAAAGAAAGACCTAGATACCAAGCAGATTACTGGTTTCCGGAGGAGAGGTGGGGGAGGGGGGTATGGAGTGACCACTAATGAATACATAGTTCCTTTCAAAGGTGATAAGAATATTCTGAAATTAGATCGTGATCAGAGTCTTAGTAGTTATGACTATGCTAAACACCGCCGACTTGACTGAACGGTATACTCCAAAATGGAAAATTTTAAGAAAAATATGAGGGCTTCTCTGGTGGCTCAGATGGTAAAGAATCTGCCTGGAGTACTGCAGACCCAGGTTCAGTCTCTGGTTTGTGAAGATGCCCTGGAGGAAGGCATGGCAACCCATTCAAGTATACTTGCCTGGAGAATTCCATGGACAGAAGAGACTGACGGGCTATAGTCCATGGGGTGGCAATGAGGCAGACATGACTGAGTGACTAACACATTCACTTTGAAGATCATATGAATTGTATCATAATATAGCTAACAAAACAAGAAATCAGATTGGGCAGGCATTAACAACATTAAGGGCTAGGAAAAAGAAGACAAAGAAATAAATGGAAAGAATGGTAGATAATAAAGAACAAGGGGAAAGTAATGTGGGTTCAGAGCCTGGTTAGAAGGAAACGGAGTGGGATTGAAAGACTGGCACACTTTCCCTTGTTGGCCAAGCCACAGTGGTGGGCACAGTTTCACTGTGTAGATACTGAGACAGAAGTCAAGGAAGGTGACATCCACAGCCTCTTTTATGATCATACAGCAAGTTGGTAGGGTAGGAAGTTTGAAGTGAATGGAGAAAGGTTAAGAACAATCTCATCACAAAAAAAAAAAAGGAAGAAAGAAAGAAGTGAAGAAAGAAAGAGAGTGTGGTTTCCCACACTCGCTTTTACAAAGAAAATAAAAACAGCTTCCATGTTCAGCATCATAAAGCAATCCGCTTAGGCACAAAATGCAAGGATTCCAGTTCTAGGTTCTGAGGTAGTCATCACTGTCCAGACTGCCTGGACATCTGTTCAGACACTCTATTCCATGGAAGATTCTAAATCCTAGGTAGTATGAGGAATATTCTACACAATTCATTTCCAGTCAATTGCTAGTATTTCTCAAAACAGACAAATGGGACCCAAAATTCAAAATATTATAGTCAGACAAGTATAGAGAAAAGAGACCAAATCAAAGGGAGGGGACCTGGGTTTCGTAAGCAGAACTGCCAACTAAAGAATCATGTGTTAAGATGTTTCTCAGATTTTCCAGGCTTTTCTGGTGGTCCAGTGGGTAAAGAGTCTGCCTTGCAGTGCAAGGGGCACTGGTTCAATCCCTGGAACAGGAAGATCCCGCATGCCGTGGAGCGGCTGGACTGGTGTGTCCAATTGCAAGCCAGTGCTCTGGAGCATGTGTACCCAGAGCTGGTGCTCTGCTACAGGAGAGGCCACTGCAATGGGAGGCCCACACAGGCCAAAGAACAAAGATGGATGAAAACAAATAAATGAGGGACCAATAAAAGTGGCCAAAAATAAATTTTAAAAAAACTAAAGAAAAAAAGATGTTTCTCAGATTTTCCTATGCCTCAGTTCACTCAGCTAGTTGCCCCTAGATGTGCTTATAGTCCTTAAATTCCTTATCAGTGAAAAAAAGACTACATTCATTGTCACTGTATTTCCTTCTTCTGAATAGTCATTCATTACCCATCCCTCCAGGCAATGGTCAAAAATCTCTCTTCTGTCAATTGGTCTCTTCTTTCATTTTACACTTTGTTAATGCTGGTCTATCCAGGATCATTTAGCACTTACTAGGATAATATGCAATTAGATTTCTTCCCTCGAACCCTTTTAGGAAAGGAGCAGACTGTAAATACATAAAAACACATAATGCTTAATGCTCTCTAAGCATCATGTGTGCTACGTCATGAGGCTGACCAGCAGGCCTTTGGGAAAAGGGAATCCTTGCAAGTTGGGTGCAGGTGAAAGGCTGCTGAGTACCTCAAGGGCATCACTGAGTTGCAGGGCCACACTCTCCCTCCAAGGATACTCCATGTTTGCCAGCTCCTCTGGTGAACAAATTCACTTGCATTTGCAAATATGTAAACTGGTTGAACTTCAATATGTGAACTTGAAATAAGACCAGCAGTCATGATATTTTTGCCAAAGTCAACATTTTTCTTTGGATCTTGATTCTCTGATCTTTAGTCTCGCTTTCTTTATGTTTGATTTTGATCCCGTCTTCATTTCCGCTGTTCTCCCTGAACATTTTTAAAATGTGTGCCTTCCCTGTTATAAAATAGCAAAAGAAGCTTAAGGTGTGGCTTTGAGGATAAGAGAATCATCGTTAAAAAAATAAATAAATAAAAAATCAGTGCACAGTGTTACCATCCAGAAACCAATGGCATTCCTTTTTCTTTTATCAGTGTAAAAGGATGGATCAAATGTCCAACTACCAAATGGAACTTCTTTTAACCAGCTTCTCTACTCTTTACCTAAATTACAGATATTGTAGTAATCACAACAGTAGCGACAATCATTTAAAAAAAGAAAGAAAGAAAAAAGAAAAACCAGCATTTACTCCACACCAAATATCCTTCTAAGCATTTTGCTGGTATTAGTTACATGATCCTCATAAGAACGCCATTCCCTAGGCACAGCTGTTAACTATTCTACTGCTAAGATGAAACCCAGACAGATTAGTTCACCTATTTAATGTCACACATCTGCTGAGTGCTGAAAGCAGGATCTGAATTCAGGTAGTCTGACTCTAGAAAACCTACTGAAAATGAAAGTCATGTCACTCAGTCATGTCTGACTTGTTGCAACCCGTGGATGAGCCATGGAATTTTCCAGGCAAGAACACTGGAGTGGGTAGCCTATCCCTTCTCCAGGGGATCTTCCCAACCCAAGGATCCAACCCAAGGTCTCCCACATTGCAGACAGGTTCTTTACCATCTGAGCCACCAGGGAAGCCCAGAACACCTATTCACAATCTCATTCATCTAAAATGCCTCACCACCATTATGAGATTCATGGTTTTGACTCAAGGACCCGCTAAGGGTTTGATTCTTTCCTCAGTCAAGCCATACCATTTGGTACAGAGCTGCTGAGTACCTCAAGGGCATCACTGAGTTGCAGGGCCACACTCTCCCTCCAAGGATACTCCATGTTTGCCAGCTCCTCTGGTGAACAAATTCACTTGCATTTGCGAATATGTAAACTGGTTGAACTTCAATATGTGAACTTGAAATAAGACCAGCAGTCATGATATTTTTGCCAAAGTCAACATTTTTCTTTGGATCTTGATTCTCTGATCTTTAGTCTCGCTTTCTTTATGTTTGATTTTGATCCCGTCTTCATTTCCGCTGTTCTCCCTGAACATTTTTAAAATGTGTGCCTTCCCTGTTATAAAATAGCAAAAGAAGCTTAAGGTGTGGCTTTGAGGATAAGAGAATCATCGTTAAAAAAATAAATAAATAAAAAATCAGTGCACAGTGTTACCATCCAGAAACCAATGGCATTCCTTTTTCTTTTATCAGTGTAAAAGGATGGATCAAATGTCCAACTACCAAATGGAACTTCTTTTAACCAGCTTCTCTACTCTTTACCTAAATTACAGATATTGTAGTAATCACAACAGTAGCGACAATCATTTAAAAAAAGAAAGAAAGAAAAAAGAAAAACCAGCATTTACTCCACACCAAATATCCTTCTAAGCATTTTGCTGGTATTAGTTACATGATCCTCATAAGAACGCCATTCCCTAGGCACAGCTGTTAACTATTCTACTGCTAAGATGAAACCCAGACAGATTAGTTCACCTATTTAATGTCACACATCTGCTGAGTGCTGAAAGCAGGATCTGAATTCAGGTAGTCTGACTCTAGAAAACCTACTGAAAATGAAAGTCATGTCACTCAGTCATGTCTGACTTGTTGCAACCCGTGGATGAGCCATGGAATTTTCCAGGCAAGAACACTGGAGTGGGTAGCCTATCCCTTCTCCAGGGGATCTTCCCAACCCAAGGATCCAACCCAAGGTCTCCCACATTGCAGACAGGTTCTTTACCATCTGAGCCACCAGGGAAGCCCAGAACACCTATTCACAATCTCATTCATCTAAAATGCCTCACCACCATTATGAGATTCATGGTTTTGACTCAAGGACCCGCTAAGGGTTTGATTCTTTCCTCAGTCAAGCCATACCATTTGGTACAGAGACCATGTCATGTGCCCAGAATGTCCTGATTTTGTGAAACTATATTCTGTATACAACATTCATAAAAATCCAAAGGTGAAAGTTTGACTTACTTATATATACCCTGTAAAGTTCATATATGAGTAAAATTAAAAAAAAAAATTCAGAAACTATTTCATAAACTTCATATAATAAAGTAAAAACCAAGAACCATTTATGTACTAATGATTTCCTTTACATTTTATTTCCAAAGAAATTTGAACCTGCATACAATGTATAGAAATGGTTCAAGAAGTTCCAATATACCCTTCACTCAGAACAAGTTTGGCCAACTGCCCCAGTCATGTTCTTTCTAGACATAGAATCCACTCCAGGATCTTACTGTGTACTTAGCCATCTCTCTCCAGTCTTCAATTTGGAGCAGTATACAGCTCTTCCTTAATGTTCATTCTCCTTAGATTGTCAAAGATTACTGGCTAATTACTTTGTAGAATGCCCCTCAAATGGGATTAGTAAGGGTCTCTCAGGAGAAGATTTAAAGATTACATTTTTGGGGAAAAGATTCTGTGTTCTTACTGCATCTCATCAAGTGACATAAAATGTCAGTTTGTCCCATCAGTGGTGACAGTAACTCTGATCACATGATTCAGGTCAAATCTTCCAAGTTTCTCTGGCAGGGTAACCCTTTACAATTAATAAGGATTTATGGACAGTCTGAGGTAACATAACTATCTTGATCCTCATTCAACCTCACTCATTGGTTTTAGCATTCATCTGATGTTTCTTAGATCTAGTCTGACTCTAGAAAACCTACTGAAAATGAAAGTCATGTCACTCAGTCATGTCTGACTTGTTGCAACCCGTGGATGAGCCATGGAATTTTCCAGGCAAGAACACTGGAGTGGGTAGCCTATCCCTTCTCCAGGGGATCTTCCCAACCCAAGGATCCAACCCAAGGTCTCCCACATTGCAGACAGGTTCTTTACCATCTGAGCCACCAGGGAAGCCCAGAACACCTATTCACAATCTCATTCATCTAAAATGCCTCACCACCATTATGAGATTCATGGTTTTGACTCAAGGACCCGCTAAGGGTTTGATTCTTTCCTCAGTCAAGCCATACCATTTGGTACAGAGACCATGTCATGTGCCCAGAATGTCCTGATTTTGTGAAACTATATTCTGTATACAACATTCATAAAAATCCAAAGGTGAAAGTTTGACTTACTTATATATACCCTGTTAAGTTCATATATGAGTAAAATTAAAAAAAAAATTCAGAAACTATTTCATAAACTTCATATAATAAAGTAAAAACCAAGAACCATTTATGTACTAATGATTTCCTTTACATTTTATTTCCAAAGAAATTTGAACCTGCATACAATGTATAGAAATGGTTCAAGAAGTTCCAATATACCCTTCACTCAGAACAAGTTTGGCCAACTGCCCCAGTCATGTTCTTTCTAGACATAGAATCCACTCCAGGATCTTACTGTGTACTTAGCCATCTCTCTCCAGTCTTCAATTTGGAGCAGTATACAGCTCTTCCTTAATGTTCATTCTCCTTAGATTGTCAAAGATTACTGGCTAATTACTTTGTAGAATGCCCCTCAAATGGGATTAGTAAGGGTCTCTCAGGAGAAGATTTAAAGATTACATTTTTGGGGAAAAGATTCTGTGTTCTTACTGCATCTCATCAAGTGACATAAAATGTCAGTTTGTCCCATCAGTGGTGACAGTAACTCTGATCACATGATTCAGGTCAAATCTTCCAAGTTTCTCTGGCAGGGTAACCCTTTACAATTAATAAGGATTTATGGACAGTCTGAGGTAACATAACTATCTTGATCCTCATTCAACCTCACTCATTGGTTTTAGCATTCATCTGATGTTTCTTAGATCTATTCTGTTAGAAAGATCTAATCTCAGCTTTTAGCAGACAGCATCCTGTTTTTTAAAAGAACTCACTAATTCATGCATATACTGATATCAACATGGTCCCATACACTCTTGGTTTGTTTAGTCAGATATAATCTGTAATATTATTTTGATGTCCAAATTGTCCTAAGTTTGATTAGTGGGAATGCCTTCAAGCAGGCTGCTGATTTCTTAGAATATCTGTCTTTCCTGGCACAACAAGAAGACCCACATTTTGGGTCTTTCCAGTCCCAGCCCTACAACAAGATATTGTATTCAATGTCATGTCTTTCTTTTCCTTTTTTTTTTTTTTTTTTTAAGCAAAGACCGATATTTATTTAAATTCTGACTTTTTAAATTAAAAAATAAAAGGACTGATACTTAGAAATTAAGATCTGAACAATAAATATGCTCATATTCACAGGACTATCACTGTATCCTGGCCCTCTTAGTGAGCAGAGTTACAAAACGGGTGTGTTGTGTATTTATGCACATATGTGTCCATAGTCATAGACATGCACACACTTGGACATTAATTTCTGTTCCTATATTTACATTTCAATGTCATTCACGTAACATTTCTGCATATTGAAATTCATGACTTCACACCACACTCACACTGCAATCCATAGCACAGGGCTCCTTCTTTCCCTTTTTTTCTATTTGTAAAAGCTTTCTTCTCTGACAGTAAGAAGTCTGGCTCCCATTACCTTCAATATATTTGCTTACTGGCCTCTCTGGGCCTCCATGCTCAGGCCCGCCTAATGGCTTTTTAACTACATTAAATAAGGAAGGAAGGAAGCGAAGGAGGTCGGCAAGCAAGCAAGGCTGGCAATACCAAGTTTTTGAGATGTGGTTATCTCCTTGTAATAAAAACACAACAGAGGGCCTAAAATGAAATATCTCAACCTTGCACCTAATTCTCTAGCCACAGCAGATAACAAAGTTTAAAGCTGTTTTCCAATGGCTTCTCATCTCTCTTTTGATGTATATACAACACATAATTGTTCATCTATCTACAATAAAAAGAATATGTTGAGTACTGAAAGTTTCGAGAATCTGCTGTCAACTTTCTCCAAAGAGATAAAGGAAATTTTAGTAACTCCTCAGTGAATATCCAACCCACTAATAATGAAAATGGCAAAAGTGGGGCCCAGAAAGGTCACAGGTCCAGCTTGGAGTCACAAAGCTAATTAACACCAAAGTACCATCCGATCCTTCGGTTGCCGACTATCCAGATGGGTGTGCCGTGCTACCTTTGAAAATGTTTTCATACAACTTTAAAATATACCCAATGAGAAACACACAGTGCTGCAAGTTCTCGTGTGCAAAATTTATACCCCTGAATGCAGCAGGCCTCCTTTAAATAGCTAGAAGAGAACACTCTCTTCCACGGGAACATTAATAAAACAGTTACTCAAATGCTGAACTATCAACATCGTTCACATAACCAAAAAGGGTCCCATACTTTAGCGTTCTGCAATTCCTCCAGGACACTGTAATTAGTATGGGTCAGCACAGAACTCCAGAAAAGAAACACACAATGGAGATGGTAAGACCACCTCCAGTCAAAGCATACTGGAAGGATTAAGATAACACTTAGGAAATAGTATGTAAATAGAGCTGCGCCCTACAGTTCTAAGGGGCTTTTTTTGCCTCGATGCAAATGGGGAGTTCCTGTCAAAAAAGCTGATGAAACCAACTTTGTGGACATGGTGTCAGCTCTGGCACTAAGGATCTCACGAAGCAGGTCATCCCAACTTGAGCTAGTCTAGTTTCCCTGTTCCCCATGGGTAAAATGGAGGTGACAACACCCAGTGCCTGGAGCTGGTATGCAAATTAAATAGGAAAAAAAAAAAAAATCAAGGAAAGCGAACAGGAAGCCCTGTGCCCAGTTAATAAATGACAGCCCCCACCCCCCTCGTCACCACCCTTGTCAAAGCACCGCCACCAGAATCTCTGTGATCAGAGTTACCCTTATTATGTTCAGACCTTACAAGCACGGTGCACACTCCTGGCCAGGAAAAGAGCTATCTGAAATTTGCTACCATCATAAATAAAAGGGAGCTCATTTTGTGTTTGCAAGAGGACATGCAGGCAACTCCTAAATCATTTTCACTTTTTCTGGATCTGGTCTCACACAATCCTGAAGGATGATCCCTGTTTCTAGCTCCATGCTCCCACCCAAGACATTAAACATGATCGGTGAACCCAGATATCTTGGGTCCAAAGATGTCATTCATCTTCTGTGACATGATACTTTGATACTCTGCCACGCAGGGACGCATTAAGGATGAAATTTCAGACTAGGAGAAAAAAAAATATATTAAGTGAGTTAATTTTATGGAAAGGCGGAAAAAACGATAAAACCCTTAGAAGATTTAAAACAGATTAGCAACAGAAACAGTCTTCGGACAGGCCAAAAATGGCGGCTCTCTTAAAACACAACTGGCAAACTAAGATGTATTTTATTACTTAAAGATTAGCTATCTTTAACTATTTTTTTTTCCTTTTCTGGAAGAAAACTGTATGTCTGATGTTCAGTGAAATACCAGGTGTACCATGGTTTTCAGTCTTGTTTAAAAAAAAAAAAGAAAAGAAAAAACACCTATTGTCGCTCATGGGCTTCAGCCTAGCCTGTCAAGCAGGAATTAAAATCTCTTTAGAAAGCAGCTTTGCATGGTTCATGTGGTTTAAAAAGGGGATAGTATGTAAATAGAGCTGCGCCTACAGTTCTAAGGGCTTTTTGCCTCGATGCAAATGGGGAGTTCCTGTCAAAAAAGCTGATGAAACCAACTTTGTGGACATGGTGTCAGCTCTGGCACTAAGGATCTCACGAAGCAGGTCATCCCAACTTGAGCTAGTCTAGTTTCCCTGTTCCCCATGGGTAAAATGGAGGTGACAACACCCAGTGCCTGGAGCTGGTATGCAAATTAAATAGGAAAAAAAAAAAAAAATCAAGGAAAGCGAACAGGAAGCCCTGTGCCCAGTTAATAAATGACAGCCCCCACCCCCCTCGTCACCACCCTTGTCAAAGCACCGCCACCAGAATCTCTGTGATCAGAGTTACCCTTATTATGTTCAGACCTTACAAGCACGGTGCACACTCCTGGCCAGGAAAAGAGCTATCTGAAATTTGCTACCATCATAAATAAAAGGGAGCTCATTTTGTGTTTGCAAGAGGACATGCAGGCAACTCCTAAATCATTTTCACTTTTTCTGGATCTGGTCTCACACAATCCTGAAGGATGATCCCTGTTTCTAGCTCCATGCTCCCACCCAAGACATTAAACATGATCGGTGAACCCAGATATCTTGGGTCCAAAGATGTCATTCATCTTCTGTGACATGATACTTTGATACTCTGCCACGCAGGGGCTCATTAAGGATGAAATTTCAGACTAGGAGAAAAAAAAATATATTAAGTGAGTTAATTTTATGGAAAGGCGGAAAAAACGATAAAACCCTTAGAAGATTTAAAACAGATTAGCAACAGAAACAGTCTTCGGACAGGCCAAAAATGGCGGCTCTCTTAAAACACAACTGGCAAACTAAGATGTATTTTATTACTTAAAGATTAGCTATCTTTAACTATTTTTTTTTTCCTTTTCTGGAAGAAAACTGTATGTCTGATGTTCAGTGAAATACCAGGTGTACCATGGTTTTCAGTCTTGTTTAAAAAAAAAAAAGAAAAGAAAAAACACCTATTGTCGCTCATGGGCTTCAGCCTAGCCTGTCAAGCAGGAATTAAAATCTCTTTAGAAAGCAGCTTTGCATGGTTCATGTGTCAGGCTAACACGAGCTGGATCAGCTTACAGAAGGGGCCAGAGATAAGGCACCCAGAGGAGGCTAGAAGGAAACAGCCCCTAGAAAAAGAGTCTATGATTTCTTTACTCATCTACCCTGCTCTCATTCCCTCTCCCTTCTCCTTTGTAAGAACTGGAGCAAAGGGCAGATGAAAGAGCGATTTCTTTCCCTTGATTAATGACAGCACTAGATTCTGAAATTAACCCAACAGGAGCACGTCTATCTCCTCTTTCAAAAGATCTATTTTTCTGTAAAAATCACAGAACAGAAATCCACATCCATTTAAAAGCCCACTACCCAGCCTCTGATTTTATTAAAACCAAAGGTACCAAGTCGGCAGAGCAGAACAGTGTGGTTTATATTAAAAGAATGCATCAAATATTAGCTGAAAATTGGTTGTAAATGGGGCCACTTAAACTTACACAGCAAGGAATTGCAAGGGCTTGGGATTAAAATTGCAAGAAGCCAAGAAGAAAATTGAGGACAAGGGAATGATGACTGAAGGGCCTGGTGCTATTATCTCCAAGAGGAGGAAGGACACTGAGGCTTTGGGAAAAAGAAATTACACGGGTGACCTTGAGAACAGGTCTGGACAGAGAAGTCAGCTGGATGTGCCTTCCTGCAGGGATGGAAGTACAGCAGGCGGAATTCTTCATGTCCAAATGGATGATGAAGACATTTCAATACGCAGTTTTGATTCCCTTTTAAGCATGCAGAGCTACAAGCTGCATCTCTAAGAATAAATGCCATGCAGTCCTTGCAAAATGTTCAATCTTCCATAGACACATAATATATAAAACCCTTAGAAGATTTAAAACAGATTAGCAACAGAAACAGTCTTCGGACAGGCCAAAAATGGCGGCTCTCTTAAAACACAACTGGCAAACTAAGATGTTTTTTATTAATTAAAGATTAGTTATTTTTAACTTTTATTTTTTCATTTTCTGGAAGAAAACTGTATGTCTGATGTTCAATGAAATACCAGGTGTACCATGGTTTTCAGTCTTGTTTAAAAAAAAAAAAGAAAAGAAAAAACACCTATTGTCGCTCATGGGCTTCAGCCTAGCCTGTCAAGCAGGAATTAAAATCTCTTTAGAAAGCAGCTTTGCATGGTTCATGTGTCAGGCTAACACGAGCTGGATCAGCTTACAGAAGGGGCCAGAGATAAGGCACCCAGAGGAGGCTAGAAGGAAACAGCCCCTAGAAAAAGAGTCTATGATTTCTTTACTCATCTACCCTGCTCTCATTCCCTCTCCCTTCTCCTTTGTAAGAACTGGAGCAAAGGGCAGATGAAAGAGCGATTTCTTTCCCTTGATTAATGACAGCACTAGATTCTGAAATTAACCCAACAGGAGCACGTCTATCTCCTCTTTCAAAAGATCTATTTTTCTGTAAAAATCACAGAACAGAAATCCACATCCATTTAAAAGCCCACTACCCAGCCTCTGATTTTATTAAAACCAAAGGTACCAAGTCGGCAGAGCAGAACAGTGTGGTTTATATTAAAAGAATGCATCAAATATTAGCTGAAAATTGGTTGTAAATGGGGCCACTTAAACTTACACAGCAAGGAATTGCAAGGGCTTGGGATTAAAATTGCAAGAAGCCAAGAAGAAAATTGAGGACAAGGGAATGATGACTGAAGGGCCTGGTGCTATTATCTCCAAGAGGAGGAAGGACACTGAGGCTTTGGGAAAAAGAAATTACACGGGTGACCTTGAGAACAGGTCTGGACAGAGAAGTCAGCTGGATGTGCCTTCCTGCAGGGATGGAAGTACAGCAGGCGGAATTCTTCATGTCCAAATGGATGATGAAGACATTTCAATACGCAGTTTTGATTCCCTTTTAAGCATGCAGAGCTACAAGCTGCATCTCTAAGAATAAATGCCATGCAGTCCTTGCAAAATGTTCAATCTTCCATAGACACAGTTTGGATCTCTTAAATGGTCCTGGAGGATTTCATGATTTTGGACACAAGAGACCAGAGATTAAAAATGGACTCTATTGACTAAATTACCGTACAGGCTTTTCATCTTCATCCTCTGTCACTCCACACAGAATGGGGGCAGCAAGTCGTTAAGGAGGCTCTACCTAAACTTCCTGAAACCATTTGAAAATAAGAATTAGGAACAGATTTTGGATCACAGTGAATATAACCCTACACCTGAACTTCCTGAAGGTGAATTTACTTATATATTCCTTTAGAGCAGTTCTTAAGTTGGTTAATAGCCAAGACCCTTTTATTAAAAATTACAGAGGAGTCACATATGTATCATGTTGCAAATTAAAATAAGTAAGCATGTATTACTTCATTAAAACATGATCTAAGAATATATTAACGTAAGTCAGACTTTTTTTTTTCTATTTTGGCCTCTTTTATTGTCTTTTGTTTTTTTTTTTTGTTCTTTTTAATCATCCATCTTTATTCTTTGGCCTGGGTGGGCCTCCCATTGCAGTGGTGTCTCTCCTCGTGTACTTGAACACACGAGTCCAGCCGCGCCGGGCCAGGGATTGAACCGGTGCCCCTTGCACTGCAAGGTGAACTCTTTACCCACTGGATCACCAGGGAAACCCCAAGTTAGAAACTATTTAAAGCAATAATTAGATTTTCTCCCCCAAAACTAGTGTGCCACTGCTTAAGTACTGAAAAATTTTCCATGCCTGGATTAACAGAGGACAGCTAATTGTTACATTCAATCTGTTGTGACCTTCTCTTGGTGAGAGTATGTAAAAGTAGTTGGAATGTGGAGGAAGAATATAACAGCCTTTTCAGATAATCTTGAATATTCTTTCCCTGATACTATACCAAAACTCAGCAAGTCATACTCTCCACAGGAAACAGAACTCATATCAGTGAACTGTTAATATTTTGAAATGTTAAAATCTGTTGATGGAATTAGCACTTGATCTTTAGTCTTGTCCAACTCTTTGTGATGCCATGGACTATATCCTGCCAGGCTCCTCTGTCCATGGAATTCTCTAGGCAAGAATACTGGAGTGGGTAGCCATTCCCTTCTCCAGGGGATCTTGCCAACCAGGGATCAAACCCAGGCCAGCTGAATTACAGATTCTTTACTGTCTGAGCCACCAGGGAGGCCCACATGATCTTGACCTATGCTCAATTTTGAAACACCCATCACAGATCATTTAGAAAATACCAATTCACTGTGTTACACAGAAGTTCCAAATGTACAGTAGAACACTTCAGAATAAATGTGAGAAAGAAAATGGAAAAGGATATACCAGGGTACTTACGAACCATTTGAAAATAAGAATTAGGAACAGATTTTGGATCACAGTGAATATAACCCTACACCTGAACTTCCTGAAGGTGAATTTACTTATATATTCCTTTAGAGCAGTTCTTAAGTTGGTTAATAGCCAAGACCCTTTTATTAAAAATTACAGAGGAGTCACATATGTATCATGTTGCAAATTAAAATAAGTAAGCATGTATTACTTCATTAAAACATGATCTAAGAATATATTAACGTAAGTCAGACTTTTTTTTTTCTATTTTGGCCTCTTTTATTGTCTTTTGTTTTGTTTTGTTCTTTTTAATCATCCATCTTTATTCTTTGGCCTGGGTGGGCCTCCCATTGCAGTGGTGTCTCTCCTCGTGTACTTGAACACACGAGTCCAGCCGCGCCGGGCCAGGGATTGAACCGGTGCCCCTTGCACTGCAAGGTGAACTCTTTACCCACTGGATCACCAGGGAAACCCCAAGTTAGAAACTATTTAAAGCAATAATTAGATTTTCTCCCCCAAAACTAGTGTGCCACTGCTTAAGTACTGAAAAATTTTCCATGCCTGGATTAACAGAGGACAGCTAATTGTTACATTCAATCTGTTGTGACCTTCTCTTGGTGAGAGTATGTAAAAGTAGTTGGAATGTGGAGGAAGAATATAACAGCCTTTTCAGATAATCTTGAATATTCTTTCCCTGATACTATACCAAAACTCAGCAAGTCATACTCTCCACAGGAAACAGAACTCATATCAGTGAACTGTTAATATTTTGAAATGTTAAAATCTGTTGATGGAATTAGCACTTGATCTTTAGTCTTGTCCAACTCTTTGTGATGCCATGGACTATATCCTGCCAGGCTCCTCTGTCCATGGAATTCTCTAGGCAAGAATACTGGAGTGGGTAGCCATTCCCTTCTCCAGGGGATCTTGCCAACCAGGGATCAAACCCAGGCCAGCTGAATTACAGATTCTTTACTGTCTGAGCCACCAGGGAGGCCCACATGATCTTGACCTATGCTCAATTTTGAAACACCCATCACAGATCATTTAGAAAATACCAATTCACTGTGTTACACAGAAGTTCCAAATGTACAGTAGAACACTTCAGAATAAATGTGAGAAAGAAAATGGAAAAGGATATAACATCCTAGTCTTACTACGAAATAGATTTGACCTTGTAGGTCCACTGAGAAGGTCTCAAGGGCCTTGTGCTGGGTCACCTCAGTCGTGTCTTTGAGGCCCTGTGGACTGTAGTCCACTAGGCTCCTCTGTCCATGGGACTCTCCAGGCAAAAATACTGGAGTGGGTTTCCAGGCCCTCCTCCAGGGAATCTTCCTGATTCAAGGATCAAACCCTTATCTCCTCCATTGCAGGCAGATTCTCTACTACTAAGCCACCAGGGAAGCCCCTCAATGACCTTAAGGGCCTCTGAACCACACTTTGAGTCCTGTTACTTTAAGATATCAAGGCATCTTGATAATGTTGCCTTTAAAACGAGATGAGGTAGTTCAGTGGTGAAGAGTTCACCTGCCAACACAGGAGACACGGGTTTGATCCCTGATTTGGAAAGATCCCACATGCTGTGGAGCAACTAAGCCCATGAGCCACAACTATTGAGCCTGTGCTCTAGAGCCTTGGAGCCACAACTACTGAAGCGTGTGTGCCCTAGAGCCAAGAAGCCTGTTCACCTCAACTAGAGAGTAGCCCCCACTCTCTGCAACTAGAGAAGAGCCTGTGGCAGCAGTGAAAACCCAGCATAGTCAAAAATTTAAAAAAAAAACAAAACCTGAGGTGAGAATGTGGATAGCAGTTGTCAAGGTCACTGAGGGATCCTTTCAGGAACCAGTGAACATTTTTTAAAAAGAGTCCCAGTTAACTTTCTACCTGGAATTGGTCAAAATTTTTTTCTCAATTTGAGAATTCTAAATGGTTTCTAAGCTGTATGCTAGACACTGTAAAGGATGCTACTCATTGGATTTGGCTTGTTTGCTACAATTCAAGTATCTGAACTTAATAACAGCCACGTCTCAAGTTGAAATCCAGATATGTATTCTAATAAAAAGTCACAATCATTTATTATTGATGTTTCTCCTCTTTGTGAAAGTCTGAGGTTTAGCATTTCCTTCAAAGTCATTCTTTGTTAGTGCCCCAAATATTGCTAAGAGATTTTAAATTTATATTCATTAAACTCTGATAAACTTAATTCTTCAAAAATCAGCTCCAAGGGCAGGGGCCTCAATAGTCTTGTTCAGCACAGCATCCCCAGCCCCACCACCTAAAACCAGCACCTGTTACCCATTCAAAGTCCAGTAAATACTGGTGGAATGAATCTGACTTAAGTTGCATTTGAATACTGAGGAATTTTCAAAGGGCAAATGTGACCCTCTGTGCACCATGCCAAAGCCATGAACAAGAAATCCCACATTGCTAATTCTGAAAGATAATAGTACTTGAATGGGTGAGGGTACATGGATGAAGAGTTTAAGACAGCTTTAATGAAAAACTTGAATTCCCAAATGTATTTGCAGGGAATAACTCATGACATTCAGAATTCAAACTCTAAATTTTTTCATTCAATGAAATCAAGAAATCCATGGAAGAAAAATTAATTTCTCCTGTCCACAAGCTGTGATTGTAAGGCTACCTGACCTTTTAAAGAGAAAAGCAAATTTTCTCCTACTCCTTTCAAGATCACAATGCTGGGAAAAGGCTGTGCAAGAAATGATACTCTGACTAACACATTCACATGTGTTTGCGTGGTACTTTAATGTATGTATATGAACACATCATTGCAATTCTCATTGATGTGCTACTGGTGCATAAACGGTTCTGCTGTTCTTCAGCTCGTAAGGGAAGAGAGACAGCAGAGAGGGGAGATGCAGAAGACTGGTTTTACAACAAGTGAGCCAGTATTTGAGAAGTTCTGAATATGTGGATTATGTAGGTTATTTATATATATATATATATATATATATATATATATATATAGAGAGAGAGAGAGAGAGAGAGAGTCCTGCTATATATATATATAGTTCAGGAGAGAAAGTGGGCCTCCTTGTTGAACAGAAGTGACTGTTTGCGCAATAGAATTGATTATCTGTTCAAGATGGCTTATGCTGCAGGACTATAAAAAATTGCAGGTGGCTTTGGTCACAAGAGGAGCCATCAGTCATGCTGAACTATTGACACATTTTCTATGGACTGTAGTCTCAAATCACTCACTAAGGTTACCTATTCATCCATGAAATCTAAAATTTGGAGTCCCACCTAAGGGAAAAGGACAGTTTTAAACTAGAAAGTCGACTCTCCCTCGCTTAAACTTAATTCTTCAAAAATCAGCTCCAAGGGCAGGGGCCTCAATAGTCTTGTTCAGCACAGCATCCCCAGCCCCACCACCTAAAACCAGCACCTGTTACCCATTCAAAGTCCAGTAAATACTGGTGGAATGAATCTGACTTAAGTTGCATTTGAATACTGAGGAATTTTCAAAGGGCAAATGTGACCCTCTGTGCACCATGCCAAAGCCATGAACAAGAAATCCCACATTGCTAATTCTGAAAGATAATAGTACTTGAATGGGTGAGGGTACATGGATGAAGAGTTTAAGACAGCTTTAATGAAAAACTTGAATTCCCAAATGTATTTGCAGGGAATAACTCATGACATTCAGAATTCAAACTCTAAATTTTTTCATTCAATGAAATCAAGAAATCCATGGAAGAAAAATTAATTTCTCCTGTCCACAAGCTGTGATTGTAAGGCTACCTGACCTTTTAAAGAGAAAAGCAAATTTTCTCCTACTCCTTTCAAGATCACAATGCTGGGAAAAGGCTGTGCAAGAAATGATACTCTGACTAACACATTCACATGTGTTTGCGTGGTACTTTAATGTATGTATATGAACACATCATTGCAATTCTCATTGATGTGCTACTGGTGCATAAACGGTTCTGCTGTTCTTCAGCTCGTAAGGGAAGAGAGACAGCAGAGAGGGGAGATGCAGAAGACTGGTTTTACAACAAGTGAGCCAGTATTTGAGAAGTTCTGAATATGTGGATTATGTAGGTTATTTATATATATATATATATATATATATATAGAGAGAGAGAGAGAGAGAGAGAGAGAGAGAGAGTCCTGCTATATATATATATAGTTCAGGAGAGAAAGTGGGCCTCCTTGTTGAACAGAAGTGACTGTTTGCGCAATAGAATTGATTATCTGTTCAAGATGGCTTATGCTGCAGGACTATAAAAAATTGCAGGTGGCTTTGGTCACAAGAGGAGCCATCAGTCATGCTGAACTATTGACACATTTTCTATGGACTGTAGTCTCAAATCACTCACTAAGGTTACCTATTCATCCATGAAATCTAAAATTTGGAGTCCCACCTAAGGGAAAAGGACAGTTTTAAACTAGAAAGTCGACTCTCCCTCGTCTTAGAGCACCATCACATTTTCAAGCTAGTTGGAAGGCAAGGCTCAATTCCCTTAAGCTCACCATCTCAGGGAGCACCAGCATCCAGCGACCACCTCTTTCAAATGGTAACTGGCAGTCCCTCATGCCAGGGACTGGGAAAAGCCACTGAACATTTTACAGCTTTGCCATACGATTGGTAATAAACTAATAAAAAAACTATTGTGAATATTTATTTTTCATCAACAGTGCGCTTGTGTGGGTGTGTGCTCCGTCTCTCAGTTGTGTCTGACTCTTTGCAACCCTATAGATGGTGGCCCGCGAGACTCCTCTGTCCACGGGATTTCCCAGGCTAGAATACTGGAGCAGTATTCCCTGCTCCAGGGGATCTTCCCAACCCAGAGATAGAAGCTGAGTCTCCTGCATCAACTGTTATTGCAGGCAGATTTTTTTTACCCCTGAGACATCAGAGAAGCCCCAGTCACTGGGCAAATTGCAGATAAAAATCAATTCAAGTCTGGTCCCAGGAGCTTAAAAACTACTAAGCACATCTTGACCTTCCTTCCCTGCATTATTAGAGGTGGTCAAACAACTGAACACAGAGAGGAGAATCTCCTTCAAGAGACGGATAAAATGCGGTGAGAGCTGTGTGATTTCTCTGCTATGGGACAAGTCTAGTGGGAAGGTCACCTGGTGGCTCATGACCCAAGGGCCATAATGTTTAAGCACATATTGCTGGGTTTAAGATGAAGTGCCAAGTTGTTTTTATTGGCCTTTCTTCCCTAATGTAAAAATTCTCCATCTAGGTGTCAATTAACGAATTTTGCTACACCTTGGTTCCCCGGTTTCTTTCTTAAATTAAGCTCTGTGTAACCCCATTATCATTTGCTTTTCCAAAACTGTGCCAGCTGGTGCAGTGGTATCATACAAGATTCCCCAAAACTGGCTGTTGCTCCCCAAGACTCTATTCAACTACAGAAGTGACTGTTTGCGCAATAGAATTGATTATCTGTTCAAGATGGCTTATGCTGCAGGACTATAAAAAATTGCAGGTGGCTTTGGTCACAAGAGGAGCCATCAGTCATGCTGAACTATTGACACATTTTCTATGGACTGTAGTCTCAAATCACTCACTAAGGTTACCTATTCATCCATGAAATCTAAAATTTGGAGTCCCACCTAAGGGAAAAGGACAGTTTTAAACTAGAAAGTCGACTCTCCCTCGCCTTAGAGCACCATCACATTTTCAAGCTAGTTGGAAGGCAAGGCTCAATTCCCTTAAGCTCACCATCTCAGGGAGCACCAGCATCCAGCGACCACCTCTTTCAAATGGTAACTGGCAGTCCCTCATGCCAGGGACTGGGAAAAGCCACTGAACATTTTACAGCTTTGCCATACGATTGGTAATAAACTAATAAAAAAACTATTGTGAATATTTATTTTTCATCAACAGTGCGCTTGTGTGGGTGTGTGCTCCGTCTCTCAGTTGTGTCTGACTCTTTGCAACCCTATAGATGGTGGCCCGCGAGACTCCTCTGTCCACGGGATTTCCCAGGCTAGAATACTGGAGCAGTATTCCCTGCTCCAGGGGATCTTCCCAACCCAGAGATAGAAGCTGAGTCTCCTGCATCAACTGTTATTGCAGGCAGATTTTTTTTACCCCTGAGACATCAGAGAAGCCCCAGTCACTGGGCAAATTGCAGATAAAAATCAATTCAAGTCTGGTCCCAGGAGCTTAAAAACTACTAAGCACATCTTGACCTTCCTTCCCTGCATTATTAGAGGTGGTCAAACAACTGAACACAGAGAGGAGAATCTCCTTCAAGAGACGGATAAAATGCGGTGAGAGCTGTGTGATTTCTCTGCTATGGGACAAGTCTAGTGGGAAGGTCACCTGGTGGCTCATGACCCAAGGGCCATAATGTTTAAGCACATATTGCTGGGTTTAAGATGAAGTGCCAAGTTGTTTTTATTGGCCTTTCTTCCCTAATGTAAAAATTCTCCATCTAGGTGTCAATTAACGAATTTTGCTACACCTTGGTTCCCCGGTTTCTTTCTTAAATTAAGCTCTGTGTAACCCCATTATCATTTGCTTTTCCAAAACTGTGCCAGCTGGTGCAGTGGTATCATACAAGATTCCCCAAAACTGGCTGTTGCTCCCCAAGACTCTATTCAACTTCATAGATTCTCTCCGGAAAGGGTTTCCTCTCCTCTCCCTTCTTCAACTGCCCGAGACCTGGGCACTGTTGAGTATATCAGGATCTTATCAAGCAGAAATCTGGACAAGAAGGGACAACAAATGGTCCAAAGAGGGCTTCCCTGGTGGTCCATTGGGTAAGGACATCGCCTTGCAGTGCAAGGGGCGCCGGTTCGATCCCTGGCCTGGGAAGATCCCACGTGCCACGGAGTGGCTGGACTGATGTGTCCAATTACCGAGCCGGAGCTCTGGAGCGCATGTGCCCAGAGCTGGTGCTCTGTGACAACAGAGGTCACCGCGATGGGAGGCCCACATAGGCCAAAGAACAAAGATGGATGAAAATGGACAAATGAAATACCAATAGAAGTGACCCGCCTGCTCCCCTCCCTCCCCACCCCACTCCCACCAAAATAAATAAATAAATCATTTTTAAAAAAACAAATGACCCAAAGAGATGGAAGTTAACATACTAAGTATAAGAGCACATCACTAATGGTACAATACGAATGTATTTCGATTATGTTTTTATCGGTTACTATTATTTCAAGTGGCTGGCCTGTTGGCTCAGACAGTAAAGAATCTGGCTGAAATGCAGAAGACTAGGGTTCTATCCCTGGGTCCGGAAGCTCCCCTGGAGAAGGAAATGGCAACCCACTCCAGTATTCTTGCCTAGAGAATTCCATGGACAGAGGAGCCTGGCGGGCTACAGTCCATGGGGTCACAAAGAGTGAGACACGACTGAGCGACTAACGCTTTTCAATGTCTCAAGATATACAATCTGTAGAGCTGACTGTTATTCTATGAAGGAGTCATAGGTGAAATGTTCTGAAATTATGTAGATTTGTTTGTAGAGAAACAAAAAGAACCGTTGATAAATCAATCGCAGTTGACTTCGGTCCCACGTTGCTGGAAGCTTTATGCACTTATACCTATTTCTGACACCAGCACCCTGATTTCTCATTTGTTCTTTTATTCAGCATGTAGTATGTATCAGACAAAGAAATCACAGTCCTTGTCCCCCAAAAGCTCAATGTCATGCTAGGTGTATGTTTGAAAAAAAAAAAAAATTGTTTAAGTGTAAAGGAGAAGGGAAGGCAGAGATGGGGATAAAGGTCATGCTTCTAGACTCACAGTGCACCTTTACCAGAAAGCTGAAATGGGGTGGCAGGAGGAGCTCCATCTGAGGACGGGAGGGGCAAGAGACAGGAGGGGCAGGAAAGGCCTGACAGAGAGCAGACAGTGACGGAGTCTTGAAGTGGGCTCATCTGGTGGGTTAGGAGAGTCAGAGAGGAGGGGAAAGGCCAGAGCAGGAGAGAGCAGTGAGGGGAACATATGTCTCCAGGCTTGAACAGCCCTGTCCTCTGCCTTTCACATCCTCACAGTTGGCAGGTCCTGACTTCTCTAGATCTGAGATCTCCCAGGAGCCTCATCTTTCTCCTTCAGCAGAAGACTCTGTTAATACAACGAGCACCTCTGGCACAGCTCCACCACTCTTCCCTGGACAGTGCGCTCCACCTCCTAACCAGCCTCCCATTCGTCAGGCACGCCACAGCCAGCACCAGCCTGTGGAAGGCGCAGTGTGCCCATCAGCTTCAGCTGCAAATTCTAAAGCACTCATTCAGCTCCAGGATCTTTGTCATTGGCCCTGAATTCCTCAACTTTACATTCCACCCCTTTACTTCATTTGAGGTAGTCGTTTCAGTGCCTGCAAATGGAGAAGGCTCTAAGATGGGATGGTTAACTGTCTTGCAGGATTAAAGATGGAATGAGAATGCATATACCAACACAGTGCAGTGTCTGGCACTCCGATCACCACATAGGAATGGTGGAGTGATGGGGGAAAAGAGGGAGACGAGGGGGTAAGGGGGAGGAGGAAAAGGGGTACTTCTAGGCTCTCCCTCCTGAAGAGCCCTGACTCTTGTCCTTTTCCTCTTTTCATCCTTAAAATGTCTAATGAGCATTTCACTCTGCTATAATAACTCTCCCTTCTGGGAGTACAGTTTAGTACTAATTTGCTTTATTCATTATTGATCCTGAGAAATCTTAATTCTCATGATATAGCTCCCTTTTTTTAAAAAAGGAAAAATAATCATTTTCTCCATTTATCCAAGCAAAATGATCACTTCCTCCCTCATTCCACAATCAGTTGGGCACCAGATCCTTTAAAATTCTGATCTTCTCAGTTGCTCTCAAATACTCCCCTCTTCTCTCCATCCCCAGCTTCCAGAATATTCAGTTCACAAATTGGAGATTAATGAATAAAGGCCCAATTTATTCACAGAGAACTTCACTGTAATGTGTGGCATCGTCTTGCTGTTGTGACAATTAAATGAGGCAATATACGAAAAATCTGAAAGCTATCTTTAAACACAGACCTATGACACTGTGTTGTTTTGTTAAGGTTATTGGAAACAAATTTTAATAACTTAATGATAAACTGGCATTTGAAGTTATTGAAACATAGTTATCAAGGGACCAAAAGAATCTAGGATTAGATCACCTCAAAGTTCTTCTACTATTTCTTCAATACAGTGGAATAGATTAGATCAGACCAACCCTCTCAACAGTCAACAAAATAACTACAGGGGAAAATTGTTACCATAGCCTTTTTCTGAAGGCATCTGAGGATCATGAAGGCAGAAAGATTACCCAGATCCAATCCCTGGGTTGGGAAGATGCCCTGGAGAAGGAAATGGCAACCCGCTCCAGTATTCTTGCCTGGACAATCCCATCGACAGAGGAGCCTGACGGGATACAGTCTATGGGGTTTCAAAGGAGTCAGACACAATTTAGGGACTAAAACAACAACAACGACCTTGAGAAGAAAGTGAATCTGAGGCTTGCCTCTTCAACAAACACCTCTGCTGATTCTACTGGAGAAAGTTCAACAATCTCAAAACAGAGCTGAGCAGGTAAAAATTGCAGTTCATGGTTTGCTAAGGAAAAGTGGCCCTGGTCACAACTCAGACCTTCGGCTGAAATTCCTAGAAGTAAACCAAAGGAAGAATAAACCAGAAACTGAGAGCCTCATGAAAACTAAAGACCAACTGAATCCTTGTGCGTATTGAGGTGCTGACCCTGCCTGTCTCCCAGAAGAAAAGTAAACACGTCAGAGGAAAGTATCACCTATTTTAACTTAACATAAGCTAAATGTTATCTCTATACTTTTAAGACACAATGCCCAGCATTGTAAGAGTGAACCAAAAATCAAGAGAAAAGTAAGAAACAATAGAAACAGACCCACAGGAAATTCAGACATGGTAGTTTATCAGATGACTTCAGGTTAACTGTGATTAGTGAGTTTAGTGATCTGTACAACTAAAAGAGTCACTGTAAAAGAAACCAAAAGAACATTTTATAATTTAATACAACCACTGCTATGAATATATTCCATATATACATTTAATAGCCTACAATGTATACCTGGAGAGAGAAAATCAATAGGGTGCTCCACTGATAGGAAATATCCAGATAAAAGCATCAAAAGAAAAAGGGAAAGCAACATAAGAAATCCAGGTTAAAATACATGTATTTAGAATACTAGGTGATGTACTATCATATGTGTAGAAAATAGCTATAGTCATCGCTCTGTGAGAAAAGGGGATCCTGCAGGGGTGCTATGTGATGGTCTGGGATGGGGGGGACATACATATGACTACTCTGGGAACATACATATCTGTAAACAACAAAACTCTGAAAAAGTTAAAAATAAAAAAAAGTTTAAAAAAAAAAGAATACCAGGTGAGAGTGGGAAATGTGGTAAAAACACTACTTCAAGAGATAAGGGTTGAGATTTTTCCAGCACAGATTCAAGAAAAAGGCACAGATTCAAGAAGTGCTACACATCTTGAGTTAGGTAAACATACGGAAATTCATACCTAGACCATTATAGAAAAACAGCTGAAAACCAAAAACAGAAAACAAACTTAAAAACTGCTTAAAAAAAAATGGTGAACATTATTAAAGCTGTGGGGTAGGGGGGTGGGGAATGTTTAACAGGGACACGGTATTTTCAAATAGCAAAGAGAAGACTGACAGTCTCAAGAGAATCATGGTAGCCAGAGGATGGGATCTCAGAAATGCTATTTTTATTGCACAGAAAGTGATTTCCAGAAATTCTATGTACAATGAAAACAGAGTCAATATAAAGTCCTTTATGTAAAATCTGAGGATTTACCACCAGAAGACCTGAACTGAAGAAATTCTAAAAGGAGCTCTTAAGACAGAAGGAAAGCAATCCCAGGTGAAAGCATATTCTACAAGCCTCTTCCCAATGAGTATTTTTAACTAGATCGGAAATGACCAGGTTGAAAATCTAATGACTGACCAGTATCTTTAAGCCTCTATGTGATCGTTCTGTTAAATATTTGTCTTACTGACTTGAATGGCAAGATAGAAAAACAAATACTAAAAATATGGTATTGTATATACGTTAAATATTCTAATTTCAAAAATATGCCCCCATATTAACACAGAAACTAACCAATGCACTTTTACTGACAAGCATTTTATGACCTGGAGCTGGAATACACTTGCCTCAGCATTCCTACCCAACTATTTCCAAACCACCAAAATCTATCCTTCCTTCAAGATCTATATTTACATTCCCTAACATTTATCATCTATTATGTGCCTATTTTTGCCAGTTTTGCAACAGGCCCTCTGTGAAGTTTCTTGGGCAGAAAGACAAATTGTACCCATGGTCTCCCCAAGTGTGGAGGTTATCAGATTATCTTTCCTGACTGTACACAACTGTGTATATTCTCTTCCACTTTTAACAAGAAAAACTCATAGGACATTCATGACAGCAATTTGTTTTTGTTAGTTTTTTAAACCCATCACGACACCACAGTCTGTCTGAAACTCCTGCAAGGATGATCTCTCTATGTAATTTAGCACAGTTTTGTACCCGAGAGCCTTTACATATATATCCACTGAATTAAATCTCGACAAGAGGAAGCAAGGGGCCCCAACTCTCATCACAAAACTTAGCAGAAACAGAAAATCCTTTGTTTCGGATTTTTAAAAGTGAACTCCATAAGTCCTGGATGGGAAAGCCTTGACTCATAAGATGAATAACATTTTAGCCAATAAAAGCTTGATATATTTCAAATATATTCCTTAGGTTGAAGCTCAGTCTTAAAGGCTAGGATGGACCTAGTCCACATGAAGCCATCTTAGAAAGTGATTTCCAGAAATTCTATGTACAATGAAAACAGAGTCAATATAAAGTCCTTTATGTAAAATCTGAGGATTTACCACCAGAAGACCTGAACTGAAGAAATTCTAAAAGGAGCTCTTAAGACAGAAGGAAAGCAATCCCAGGTGAAAGCATATTCTACAAGCCTCTTCCCAATGAGTATTTTTAACTAGATCGGAAATGACCAGGTTGAAAATCTAATGACTGACCAGTATCTTTAAGCCTCTATGTGATCGTTCTGTTAAATATTTGTCTTACTGACTTGAATGGCAAGATAGAAAAACAAATACTAAAAATATGGTATTGTATATACGTTAAATATTCTAATTTCAAAAATATGCCCCCATATTAACACAGAAACTAACCAATGCACTTTTACTGACAAGCATTTTATGACCTGGAGCTGGAATACACTTGCCTCAGCATTCCTACCCAACTATTTCCAAACCACCAAAATCTATCCTTCCTTCAAGATCTATATTTACATTCCCTAACATTTATCATCTATTATGTGCCTATTTTTGCCAGTTTTGCAACAGGCCCTCTGTGAAGTTTCTTGGGCAGAAAGACAAATTGTACCCATGGTCTCCCCAAGTGTGGAGGTTATCAGATTATCTTTCCTGACTGTACACAACTGTGTATATTCTCTTCCACTTTTAACAAGAAAAACTCATAGGACATTCATGACAGCAATTTGTTTTTGTTAGTTTTTTAAACCCATCACGACACCACAGTCTGTCTGAAACTCCTGCAAGGATGATCTCTCTATGTAATTTAGCACAGTTTTGTACCCGAGAGCCTTTACATATATATCCACTGAATTAAATCTCGACAAGAGGAAGCAAGGGGCCCCAACTCTCATCACAAAACTTAGCAGAAACAGAAAATCCTTTGTTTCGGATTTTTAAAAGTGAACTCCATAAGTCCTGGATGGGAAAGCCTTGACTCATAAGATGAATAACATTTTAGCCAATAAAAGCTTGATATATTTCAAATATATTCCTTAGGTTGAAGCTCAGTCTTAAAGGCTAGGATGGACCTAGTCCACATGAAGCCATCTTCCCATCCAAACACCTACAGAAACTGTTTTCCTCACCTGCCTTAAAAGACTGACAAGTGACATTCAACAGAAATTCTTAGCCATTCAGCCTCTGAAGTACAGAAGAAACTACCAACTCATCTTTTCCTTCATTCTGAGCTTTAAAATAATGTTATTAATACTTTTCCCCATGTTTCTGCCACTTTCAAACAATTCTGAAGCTTCTTTATTTGTGAAGTTAAATACGGTGCTGGTTTCTTTGTGTATTTACTTAACCTTCAAGAGATAAAACTGTTTGAAAGACAAATCTAGATTTTAACACATGGTACTCTCAGCAAAAACAAAATTCACTGCAAAGGTCTGGACATTTGAAGTCTCATCTCCCCTGTTTCATTTTACTATGTTAATTTCATAACTCAAGCTTTAAAAAACATCAAACAAGAACACCGCCATTTGACTTGGCACTCTGGTATAAAACCAGAGTAATATCACTTTTTTCTCTTGTCCTTTTAATCTTCCTCAAATGCTACTCTTAAGTGTTTCTACTTGCAGGTAGAAAGATTTTTTTGTTTGTTTTAATACAAGTGCATATGGCCTTAATAAACAAAAGAAAGACCATACAGTAGAGGAGAAAGAGCCTCAGGTTTAAATTCAACTTTAGGTTATCCATAGTTCTACTAGCTAAATGGTGACAGACATGTGACCAAGATACCTAACTTCCCCTGCCTCGGTTTCCTTATCTGTAAATGGGCTAGTCTGATTATTTTCAGACTAGAGATAATAGAAATCTCTGAACATGGTATTGATACAAAAGAAAGACATATACATAATATAGACAAACACATGTGCATATCCACTTCCTTTCTATCTACAGTCTTTTCATTACCCTACCCAAGGAGGACATCTCTATTTCAGTACAATCTGAACTGTGTTTACCTCTCTAGATTATTTTTGCATTTTCTTGTTTCAAGTCATAACCTGTGTTCAGTTTAAGTATCTGAGTCATTAACATTCATCTCCTTCCCTTGATATTTCTTCTAGAAATTATGGGCATGTCCTCCATTGTAGTTACTGTTCATAGACGATTCTTATTACCTTTCCCCATCTTATGTTCCTTTAAAGGAACGTCCCCCTCCTCACTATAAGACCAATGTTGGTTTATAAGCTTGAAGATCAGATCAGTGTTCATCATGCCCCCTTCCTGTTTCTTCCAGAGATGTATTCCACTAAGATTCATGACTCCAGCGTTTTTATATACAAGACCTGATCTAGAAAGTCAGATCCGGGTTTTAGTATAATGTACAAATGTAGTTGTTCCTTTCATACATTTTTTTCCTCTTATCAAAAATCACATTATTGATTCTCCTACTACCTCGTCTCTCTAAAATCCTCAAATGACTTTGGTCAGAGTCGAAATATAGACAAAGACATAGAGAACAAAAGAGGAAAAGACAGGCTGTGATGAACTGGGAGATTGAGACTGACGTATATAGACTGTGAATAAAATAGGTAACTCATGAGAAGCTACTATAGGCCAGAGGGAACTCTACTCAGTACCTATGGTGGCTTAAGTGGGAAGGAAATCTTAAAAATGGGGGATATATGTATACATCGAGCTGATTCACTTTGCTGTAGAGTAGAAACTAACAGAACATTGGAAAGCAAGTCTATTTTAATAAACATTTTTTAAGTAAATAAAATTCAAAAATTAAAAAAGAAAGAGAAATGAACTGAAACTGACTAGAAGGTGTCTAATATGGACAGAACAGGTACTCAGATCCATGCACTCAGCACCACTGCGCCACTGGGGACGCCGAGGTTACCTGTGAGCTGGAAGGGGGCTATGTCAGCACTGCTTCTTGCAGAAGGCCGCGGTGACGGGATCGAGGCTCAGCCCTCAACTCCCCATGGATGAGAGCGCAAAGAAAGCGGGAATCCCAGAGAGGTGTGAGGCACGAGTCAAGGTTTCCCTGAAGACACCTGCCTCTCTGCATGTCAGCCTCCCCTCGGTGTGCTCCATCTTGAGGACCCGTGAGGGGATGAGAGGGTTTACGCTCCTCACACTCCACTTGCTCGAGTCCATGAGTGAGCCTGGAGGCATCAGGAAAGCCTTCTTTCTCCAGAAAGCCTGCACCTTCCTTGAGTCTAGCAGAGGATCTTCTATCTCATCCTTTCATGCACTATGTACACCAATGTACACAGTGCTGGCTCCAGGATACAGACCTATTCTTTGACTTGTGGAAGAGTCGCATGTAGGTTCCACTTTGTGCCATGTGGACAGCTACATACTGTACATTTTTTTATAGGCAAGCTATCACTCAATCACAATCTTCAAATCCAGTGCAGCCCCCAAACCACAAAGAAAAGTTTATTTTTAAGTATTTTAACACTCCGTCTTTGACTTAACCATCGGAGAATATTACAGTAACAGAGAGGCAGCTCTTCAAAATGTCTTGATATTTAGAAATATATATTGAGCTAGTACATAAACAGAAGCTAAGATCTTCCAAGTTCTTTGAATGGCTCAATTTTCTGCCTCCCGCAATTGCATATCCCAAGATCCAACATACCTTGCTACTTGTCACTGGCTGAACATAGAGCGTTTTCTCACACCTGGAAGGTCCTTCATCTAATTCTATTCAGCAAATATTTAGTCAAGAAACAGGACCGAACAAAGAGACAGTCTCTGCCTAGTGGGAAAATGATATCATTCAAATAATCACGCAAATAATCTCAAAGCACAGCTGTGATGACTGCTCTGAAGAAAAGGTATGTGACTAAGTGAGCTCTTCTCATAGAAAGGATCTGACCCGGAGAAGTCAGACTAGCCCGAGGGATTAACATGGTATCTGGGATCTAAAGGACTGAACCAGGGAAGCGGGATGGAAGTCACTTTCCCAACAGCGGGAAAGGAGTGTGCAAAGGCCCTGGGGTTAAGAGGAGGTTGGTGAGGAGGAAAAGCCAAAAGAAAGCGACACCCTTCTCTGCTTTCAAAGTTCCTCTTTTTCCATCCCATGCTGCTCAAATATCACTTCCTCTGGGGAACTATTCCCTCTTCTCCACTTGCACTGTAAATGGATATACCCCACATACCATTATAGCATTTTTTTTTTTATCCTTCTATTAGCGCTTAGCTCACTGTACTGCAATTATCTGTTTATACATCTGCCTCCTCTAGACTGAGAATCCAGAGAGGACAAGAGCAGAAAAGCATTATCTGTGTGTCTCTGCATACACAGACTGGCATATTTTAAATGCTCAGTAAGTGTCTTGAGAATGAACTAGGCCAACAGAACAGTCACACTGAAACAGTTTACCTTGAGACTGTGGTACATTGTGAGTTGATCTAAAACTTTTGCAAAGACTCAGATTTAAATAATGACTTAAAAAAAAAAAGATCTCCCCCCACTCCAACCTTAATGAATCATAAGGTGTTATTTACTTAAGCATCAGAAACAGCTGCCCAGACTTTGTTAGCACAACGTAATTCATGTTATAAATATCACACAATTATCTAATTGCTAAAGTCTCTGCATGCTTTGAAAGGTGCTATTTTGGAAACAAGTCCTGGCCCATCCTAGGGAAATTCCCAAACTAGCATTGTCATCGCTAAGTATATCCACAGAAACTCAGACCGAAGAGGAAGCATAAACTCCCCGGTCCTCTGTGGACGGTCAGAGTACTGCCAACCGGGGGTGGGAGGGCTCTCCGCACTCCCAGTCAAGGCTGCTCCTCACCCAGCCTGCCTGCACTTCAGGTAACAATTCCAGAGCCTGGCTCCACCAACCCTCTGCTTCCCTCCATCAGAGAAGCACCAGCTGTTTGCCTGCTGGCCTTTGTGAGACAGGGCGGCCCAAGCTGTCGTCAGGATGAGGGAACAGAGGCAGGCTTGTTTTGCTGGCCTTTCTGCTGAGCCCTCCAAACGGGATCGCAAGGTCTGTAAGGTTTTCCTTACATGGTGTCAGCCATCCCACACTGCAGAGTCTCCTCCCACCTCCGAATCCAATGCCGCTCTTTCAGGGAGAGGAAAAACAATGCAATCAAGATGAGGGTATTCCTGCTGCAAGTCAATCCCCCAGTTCTCTGGCTACTTGATAGGGGGCTGGGGAGATAGGGCTTCCCCTGCAAGGTCTATCTGCACCTGACATCTTTCCAGGATCATGGGGGGGTGAGCCACAGGAGGAGTGGTAACTGGAAACGCCACCTCTTGGAGCCCCATCTGAACACAAGCAGATGGGTGCCTGTCTTTCCCATGCACAGAAGTAGGCTTCCTGCCCTGGATCTGAGAGGATCCCTGAGAACTGCACTCTCCTCGGCCTCTGCTCACCACTTCCTCCCCCGACGGGTCCCACAGAGGAAGGGGCAGGATGTGGACCGCCTGGGAAAGCAGCCCTTCACCAGCCCGGTCACATGCTGCCCTTTGATCTCTTCCCACCAGACTGTGTTACTTTGTGGGCTGGCTTCCCTCCTCCCACCCCCACCTTAATCTGGCATCCGTGGAAGTGAGCACGTTATTACAGATTTCCTGCCTTTATTTATCTCAATTATAATATCTCCTGGGAAGAAGGAGCCCATGAAATGCCAGGGAAAGGAGAGCGAGGCTGGGTTCTAAGGGCGCCAGGAGGCAATCCCAGACTGGGTGATCTGTTGGGTTTACAGACGAGGTTGTGTACCAGAGTTGGTTTCACAACAGGGCATGACTTAATTCGTCACAGGAGGCTATTGTCTTAGACAACTGGGTGATCTCTTCAAAAGAAAACCCTCAGACCGAAGAGGAAGCATAAACTCCCCGGTCCTCTGTGGACGGTCAGAGTACTGCCAACCGGGGGTGGGAGGGCTCTCCGCACTCCCAGTCAAGGCTGCTCCTCACCCAGCCTGCCTGCACTTCAGGTAACAATTCCAGAGCCTGGCTCCACCAACCCTCTGCTTCCCTCCATCAGAGAAGCACCAGCTGTTTGCCTGCTGGCCTTTGTGAGACAGGGCGGCCCAAGCTGTCGTCAGGATGAGGGAACAGAGGCAGGCTTGTTTTGCTGGCCTTTCTGCTGAGCCCTCCAAACGGGATCGCAAGGTCTGTAAGGTTTTCCTTACATGGTGTCAGCCATCCCACACTGCAGAGTCTCCTCCCACCTCCGAATCCAATGCCGCTCTTTCAGGGAGAGGAAAAACAATGCAATCAAGATGAGGGTATTCCTGCTGCAAGTCAATCCCCCAGTTCTCTGGCTACTTGATAGGGGGCTGGGGAGATAGGGCTTCCCCTGCAAGGTCTATCTGCACCTGACATCTTTCCAGGATCATGGGGGGGTGAGCCACAGGAGGAGTGGTAACTGGAAACGCCACCTCTTGGAGCCCCATCTGAACACAAGCAGATGGGTGCCTGTCTTTCCCATGCACAGAAGTAGGCTTCCTGCCCTGGATCTGAGAGGATCCCTGAGAACTGCACTCTCCTCGGCCTCTGCTCACCACTTCCTCCCCCGACGGGTCCCACAGAGGAAGGGGCAGGATGTGGACCGCCTGGGAAAGCAGCCCTTCACCAGCCCGGTCACATGCTGCCCTTTGATCTCTTCCCACCAGACTGTGTTACTTTGTGGGCTGGCTTCCCTCCTCCCACCCCCACCTTAATCTGGCATCCGTGGAAGTGAGCACGTTATTACAGATTTCCTGCCTTTATTTATCTCAATTATAATATCTCCTGGGAAGAAGGAGCCCATGAAATGCCAGGGAAAGGAGAGCGAGGCTGGGTTCTAAGGGCGCCAGGGAGGCAATCCCAGACTGGGTGATCTGTTGGGTTTACAGACGAGGTTGTGTACCAGAGTTGGTTTCACAACAGGGCATGACTTAATTCGTCACACTCTTAGGACTGGAGCTATTTGTCTTAGACAACTGGGGTCCTCGGACGGGTCTCCTCTCTCACCCAGGGCCAGGTCGGGGCGGAGGGGTGGATAGGGCATGAAGGAGGTACAGTTACTCTGGTGGCTGGGGAATTTCCCAACATGCCTTGTGTGAGCTTCGGCCCCAGGCCTGTTTTCAGAGGCCTGTACACACGCTTTACACACACTTCCCTTCTACAGACAAGAGTACACCAGGGATGGCTCAGTAGAAAGCATCCTCTTCCTCAGAGAACTCTGAAGGCCCCTTGCCCCCTCCCCAAATAGGCACCCAGTCCTTTATGGTCCACTGCATGCCCTAGCAGGGCTGGGCATTTATCACTTTTTTTGTTGTTTGAAATAATTTTATTTCTTTAGGGACAGAACACATTTGTCAGTGTCTTGGGTAAACTTATTCTCATCGTGGCTCCTCTCATGTTGCATGTGTGCATGCTCAGTTGTGCCCAACTCCTTGCCGACTCCATGGACTGTAGCCCATCAGGCTCCTCTGTCCATGGGATTCTCCAGTCAAGAATAATGGAGCAGGTTAGTTCCTACTATTACCTATTCTAGGGGCTCTTCCCAAAGCAAACCTCTTATAACCCAAACCTCTTGTAACTCCTGCATTGGGCAGGCAGGTTCTTTACTGCTAGTGCCACCTGAGAAGCCCGACAATGGCACTGTACAACCTTAAAAACTAGAGATACAGACTGAATTCTACAAGCATATCCCATAATCCAGGTGTCAGCATACTTTTTTTTTATTAAAAGCCAGACAGTAAATATTTGTGGTTTCTCTCTGTCTCAACAACTCAGTTGTGACCTTGCAGCCCCAAAGCAGCCCCAAACAATACGTGAATGGGTGGACATATCTTTGGGCCAATAAAACTTTACTTACAAAACCAGCTCATGTAATTGAGATCATCAATATTAACAGGAACATTAAATCCTGGAAGAGCCACACTTCCATAACCCTGTCCCAACCCTAGTTCTGTCGGCTGGCACTGCATTCCATGCCCCTCTTGGGCCAATAAAAGTCTACAGACGAGGTTGTGTACCAGAGTTGGTTTCACAACAGGGCATGACTTAATTCGACACTCTTAGGACTGGAGCTATTTGTCTTAGACAACTGGGGTCCTCGGACGGGTCTCCTCTCTCACCCAGGGCCAGGTCGGGGCGGAGGGGTGGATAGGGCATGAAGGAGGTACAGTTACTCTGGTGGCTGGGGAATTTCCCAACATGCCTTGTGTGAGCTTCGGCCCCAGGCCTGTTTTCAGAGGCCTGTACACACGCTTTACACACACTTCCCTTCTACAGACAAGAGTACACCAGGGATGGCTCAGTAGAAAGCATCCTCTTCCTCAGAGAACTCTGAAGGCCCCTTGCCCCCTCCCCAAATAGGCACCCAGTCCTTTATGGTCCACTGCATGCCCTAGCAGGGCTGGGCATTTATCACTTTTTTTGTTGTTTGAAATAATTTTATTTCTTTAGGGACAGAACACATTTGTCAGTGTCTTGGGTAAACTTATTCTCATCGTGGCTCCTCTCATGTTGCATGTGTGCATGCTCAGTTGTGCCCAACTCCTTGCCGACTCCATGGACTGTAGCCCATCAGGCTCCTCTGTCCATGGGATTCTCCAGTCAAGAATAATGGAGCAGGTTAGTTCCTACTATTACCTATTCTAGGGGCTCTTCCCAAAGCAAACCTCTTATAACCCAAACCTCTTGTAACTCCTGCATTGGGCAGGCAGGTTCTTTACTGCTAGTGCCACCTGAGAAGCCCGACAATGGCACTGTACAACCTTAAAAACTAGAGATACAGACTGAATTCTACAAGCATATCCCATAATCCAGGTGTCAGCATACTTTTTTTTTATTAAAAGCCAGACAGTAAATATTTGTGGTTTTCTCTCTGTCTCAACAACTCAGTTGTGACCTTGCAGCCCCAAAGCAGCCCCAAACAATACGTGAATGGGTGGACATATCTTTGGGCCAATAAAACTTTACTTACAAAACCAGCTCATGTAATTGAGATCATCAATATTAACAGGAACATTAAATCCTGGAAGAGCCACACTTCCATAACCCTGTCCCAACCCTAGTTCTGTCGGCTGGCACTGCATTCCAGCTAAAAGCAACCCAACTGTGCTGAGCTAGCATCTCATCAAAGAAGTACATGTGACAGTGATCTTGTGCTTGAAGACCATGTGTTAGGACTGTTGAATGTTTCTAGCATCCATGGAAATCCATGTTTTCTCTTTAAAAAGGACCTTGAGTTTTGGGAAACCACATGCATACACAAAGTGCTATAATCTCAGGGAACGTACCGAGTTCTTATGAAAATCAAATCAACGATCCGTATTCAAACAAATCTAAGCTGGTCTATCCAGTACCACCTTATTCAGTCTTGCTGAAGCATCAAGCTCGATCATGGGGATAAAAATACTTAATGAAAAAAGTACATATCCAGAAAATATTAACATTGAACAGGACCGTACAAGTCATCGGGGAAAACCCTCTAATGTATATAAAGAAAGAGAGGCAGAGAGAAACTGTCACATGCCCAAGATCACCCAACTGGTTGTAGAGAAGGTATGATCACATGCCAATAAGCCAGGGGCTCTAACAAGTCCAGGCGACGTGAACTATGGCTCAACACTGTGCTCCCAGCCTCGACAACAGTTCCTGGCAGGAGAACACACAACGAATGGATGATGAACCACCTAGGAGCCAGACCTCCACGCGTTCACATCACAAGTAGCGTACACTAATAAATCCCTTGTTCCCCAAGAATGTTCTGTGTGGAACTTTCTTCCTGATGCTGGACTGTGCCCTTGGCCCTTCAGACAGCAGAGTCAACTGCGAGCCAGTCTAAGTAGTCGAAAGGAGTCAAGCACCACTCAAGGCAGCTAACTCCATCCTGAGGAATTATGTATGCGTGATGAGCACCTGTCTGGAACATCAATGATGTCTGCACCTTCAACCACGACTCACAGAGGACTCTGCCTAAGTTTGCTAACACTGTCTGCCCGGAGTTCTCCAGGATGTGCCACACGTAAGCCTGACGGCTTATGGCTGATTTCACATTCTCTACACCCACTCATCCAGCACTGTGAGACTTCATGGGATACAAAGCAAGCTCTTCAACGCAAAGCTTAGAAAGCACTCTGACTATGCCCAACTGTCTGCCATGTCTCCCCTTCCTGACAAGAGACAGGACAGAGCAACCTGTCCCCCAACCCTAGTTCTGTCGGCTGGCACTGCATTCGCTTGGAGCTAGCATCTCATCAAAGAAGTACATGTGACAGTGATCTTGTGCTTGAAGACCATGTGTTAGGACTGTTGAATGTTTCTAGCATCCATGGAAATCCATGTTTTCTCTTTAAAAAGGACCTTGAGTTTTGGGAAACCACATGCATACACAAAGTGCTATAATCTCAGGGAACGTACCGAGTTCTTATGAAAATCAAATCAACGATCCGTATTCAAACAAATCTAAGCTGGTCTATCCAGTACCACCTTATTCAGTCTTGCTGAAGCATCAAGCTCGATCATGGGGATAAAAATACTTAATGAAAAAAGTACATATCCAGAAAATATTAACATTGAACAGGACCGTACAAGTCATCGGGGAAAACCATCTAATGTATATAAAGAAAGAGAGGCAGAGAGAAACTGTCACATGCCCAAGATCACCCAACTGGTTGTAGAGAAGGTATGATCACATGCCAATAAGCCAGGGGCTCTAACAAGTCCAGGCGACGTGAACTATGGCTCAACACTGTGCTCCCAGCCTCGACAACAGTTCCTGGCAGGAGAACACACAACGAATGGATGATGAACCACCTAGGAGCCAGACCTCCACGCGTTCACATCACAAGTAGCGTACACTAATAAATCCCTTGTTCCCCAAGAATGTTCTGTGTGGAACTTTCTTCCTGATGCTGGACTGTGCCCTTGGCCCTTCAGACAGCAGAGTCAACTGCGAGCCAGTCTAAGTAGTCGAAAGGAGTCAAGCACCACTCAAGGCAGCTAACTCCATCCTGAGGAATTATGTATGCGTGATGAGCACCTGTCTGGAACATCAATGATGTCTGCACCTTCAACCACGACTCACAGAGGACTCTGCCTAAGTTTGCTAACACTGTCTGCCCGGAGTTCTCCAGGATGTGCCACACGTAAGCCTGACGGCTTATGGCTGATTTCACATTCTCTACACCCACTCATCCAGCACTGTGAGACTTCATGGGATACAAAGCAAGCTCTTCAACGCAAAGCTTAGAAAGCACTCTGACTATGCCCAACTGTCTGCCATGTCTCCCCTTCCTGACAAGAGACAGGACAGAGGCTGTCCTGAGAGACGTTACGGCTTGAGAAGCACTTCTACTTGACTACCGTCACATCCAAGTAGCCTGCCCAGCTCCTCCGTGGAAGGTCAAGTGGAAACAACTCGCATTCCTTCCACAGGTGTTGGCCTTTTCAAAGGAATGCAGACTTCGAGCTCCATTTAAGTTTTCAAAATATTGCTTCTGCTTTGAACTCGGAATGTGTAACTTTATCCACAGACGGTGCACGTTTACATTTGCCCAGACTGTATTTCTCTGACAGGGCTCTTCACAAAGAGGGGAGAATGGCTGCCTCCCCTGAAAGGAGTGGACTATTCAACTCCCCCTCCAAGTCCACAACAATCACCACTCGGCAGGAGGCCCTTAGAGACCCAGCAGTCAAAAGGTCCTTCTCCTTAATCACCTAGCCTTTTATGGAAAAACACTATCAAATTCGCTTTGCTAATTTACAAAAATTCTGCCAACCTTCCCAACTGCTGCAAAGCCATAATGCTATTATATCAAACACAGAACAATTAAAACACCTAAAATATATGACTTCTGGGTATAAATAGTTTAGATCATACTTTCTCAGTTCTTTGTGCTTTACTGATATAACGAGCTTCTGGAAATCCTGGCAGTATCAAAGGCACCCTCCCACACACAAAATGCTGATATACTAAAAATAAACAGGGAGAGGTATTTTTCATTTCACACACACACACACACATAATTTTCCAGGATGACACACATACACAGACACACCTGATAGAAGTGAAATGCCAGATTCAAAATAAATCCAAAACATTTACAAGATACTTTCAGATATCTGAGGGGGTTTTCCCACAATTAAATCTGCAGTGTTATCAACAAAATCGGCTTATTTTAAGACTGCCTGCCTAATATATAAATTTCCCTTTGTGTTTGAAATAATTTTATCAGATAAGATAGCTTTTGTTTAAACTACTATTTTCAGAATTTGCTTTGGGGGTTTTGAATACACACAAAGAAGTAACTTGAGATTTCCTACCCTGCTTTAAAATGTGTTTCTTCTGTCTGTTTGTATTTAGTAATTTCCTGTCAAATAACCTCACATAATTAACTTTCCTTGCTCCAACCTCTTTTTTTTTTTTTTTTCTTTTCCTATTCCTGCTTCCTGAGGATGGTAATAAAACACTGATTATGTTTGGCTGCTATCTGCCTTTTCTCCATCTTCCATCTCCCTCCTGTCCTCTTTGTCACAGTCCACTCTCAGGTTTCAGCAGTTAGACTGGAAAGACCTGGAACTGAGAGGAAACAAGTCAGACTTGGGAACTTCCTGCTCATTCACATTTATTGGATACTCCTATAGCTGAGCTGGGGCCTATCAAGTAGGAGGCGGCATGAACTTTTTTTTTCCCTCCCAAATTCAGTGAAATTCAAGGACCAAATCCCACCCCCCACCCCCACCACCCACCACCCCGCCAGACACACATCAGCCATTCCTGATGTGTATGGGAACGCCTCACTGGCACTCCTGAGCAGAGGCTGAGATGGTGGGGAAGAGCAGTCATCTTGAGCATGTTAGGACAAGAAGAACACCCACCAACATTAACAGAAATACAAAAATTTTATAGGCCTGATTTTTTTAATACAGCGGAGCAGATCAGCATATGTTACTTCTTGATAGTTAATCTCTCATTTCATACTAATTGAACACTTCACAGAATTTATGGAAATAATTTGCTAGCTTTATTATCCAAGCATTCCAAACACACACTTCCAAAGATATCACATGAAGGGGAAGAAAATCGAAACATGCCTTGAATCTATCAGATTTTAGTGTTGGTACTTCCAGAACACGAAGACTGACTGCTTTCACGTACATGAGAGTTTCTGAGTCTTGATTGACATATGGAACCAAAGAATTTTTTTATTTATAGGGGGCCACCCATACCTCATAAGGGTAGTTCTATTTTTTACCCTAGCATTATGGAGATATGGGACCAAGAAATTCTTTGTTCTAGGGGATCATCTTGCTCATTGTCCTATAGGATGTTTAGTAGCATCCATGTCTCTGACACTAGATTCAAGTAGTGTCTTCCACCTGTTCATAAGAATCAAGTACCATTAGACACAGGCAAATGCCCTGCGGACAAGTCACCTCAGCTGAAAAACCATGATAAATATTAAGCTCAGAATAGTAAAGCCGCTTTTCCTCATTTCTTACAGATAAACATGATTTGTTTAAATTCTAGCTACATCATTATATAAAGGAACCAACCTTAAAATTCCAAAGGGTCTCCATTCTGACCACTAAACATTTCAAGATGGAAATGTTGGTGACCTCATAAGATGATCATGCCTGAAGTTGACCAGTGACTCATCTCACTGTTCCAAACTCACTAAAAAGATTTAAACAGAAGTCCCAAGGGACACAATCATAAACATCTTCATGGACCAGCATCAGACCATCAATGCCAACTAGCAAAAAGGTAAACCACAAGATGCTGAAATCCAGAGCTATCTAAACCAATGGTGGACGACTCTGATGCCTGACAGGTCACGGGGTACACTCCATAAGCAACAGTTTCACTCCAAGGTTTATGCCCTGGGGAAACTCTGGAACATGTGCATTGATCGACCTGCACAAGAGTGTCCCTAACAGGGGCTTCCCTGGTGGTCCAGTGGGTAAGGACACCACCTTGCAGTGCAAGGGGCACTGGTTCAATCCGTGGCCTGGGAAGATCCCTCATGCCATGGAGAGGCTGGACCAATGTGTCCAATTACTGAGCCGGAGCTCTGGGGCGCATGCGCCCAGAGCCGGCGCTCTGCGACAACAGAGGCCACTGCGATGGGAGGCCCGCACAGGCCAAAGAACAAAGATGGATGAAAATAGATAAATGAAAGATCAATAGAAGTGGCCCACCTGCACCCCTCCCTCCCCAATCTGCCCCACCCCCACCCCATCCCCCCAAAAAAGAGTGTCCCTAACAGTACTGCTACTGCTAGCAAAAAATACAAAAATTCACTAGTGGGAGAATAAATATGCTGTGGCATATGCAGACTATACTATTCATTTTTATAGCAAAAAACTTGATGAATAACACTGATGACTAACTGATGAATCTTAAAGACATGATTCTGAATAAAGAATAAGGCACAGAAGACTATCTACAATGTGTAACTAGTTTTATGATGTTCTAATATAAACAAATCTAAATCTATTAAACCTATTTTAAAACATATTTAAATCTATTTTTGAAAATGCAAAGAGTATGTTTTTTCCCCAAAGTGTGTGTTTTTAAGGCAAAAAAGGACTAAATTCAGACCAGTGGTTTCCTTTGGGGAGGAAGTAACGGATTATACAGAGGTAAACTGAACTGCATTAGGAAAGCCTGTGGTGAATTACTGTGTATTCATTTAATATTATGTTTCATAACATACACATATAGTATGCATTTATGTGTGTATTTATAAATTTTTTAAAATTCTCCTTAAGGAAAAGGAGGGCAGAAAGACCTAGGAAATGGTGCATCAAGGTTAAAAACCGGGAAAAAACACTCCAGCATCAGACCATCAATGCCAACTAGCAAAAAGGTAAACCACAAGATGCTGAAATCCAGAGCTATCTAAACCAATGGTGGACGACTCTGATGCCTGACAGGTCACGGGGTACACTCCATAAGCAACAGTTTCACTCCAAGGTTTATGCCCTGGGGAAACTCTGGAACATGTGCATTGATCGACCTGCACAAGAGTGTCCCTAACAGGGGCTTCCCTGGTGGTCCAGTGGGTAAGGACACCACCTTGCAGTGCAAGGGGCACTGGTTCAATCCGTGGCCTGGGAAGATCCCTCATGCCATGGAGAGGCTGGACCAATGTGTCCAATTACTGAGCCGGAGCTCTGGGGCGCATGCGCCCAGAGCCGGCGCTCTGCGACAACAGAGGCCACTGCGATGGGAGGCCCGCACAGGCCAAAGAACAAAGATGGATGAAAATAGATAAATGAAAGATCAATAGAAGTGGCCCGCCTGCTCCCCTCCCTCCCCACCCCACCCCCACCCCATCCCCCCAAAAAAGAGTGTCCCTAACAGTACTGCTACTGCTAGCAAAAAATACAAAAATTCACTAGTGGGAGAATAAATATGCTGTGGCATATGCAGACTATACTATTCATTTTTATAGCAAAAAACTTGATGAATAACACTGATGACTAACTGATGAATCTTAAAGACATGATTCTGAATAAAGAATAAGGCACAGAAGACTATCTACAATGTGTAACTAGTTTTATGATGTTCTAATATAAACAAATCTAAATCTATTAAACCTATTTTAAAACATATTTAAATCTATTTTTGAAAATGCAAAGAGTATGTTTTTTCCCCAAAGTGTGTGTTTTTAAGGCAAAAAAAAAGGACTAAATTCAGACCAGTGGTTTCCTTTGGGGAGGAAGTAACGGATTATACAGAGGTAAACTGAACTGCATTAGGAAAGCCTGTGGTGAATTACTGTGTATTCATTTAATATTATGTTTCATAACATACACATATAGTATGCATTTATGTGTGTATTTATAAATTTTTTAAAATTCTCCTTAAGGAAAAGGAGGGCAGAAAGACCTAGGAAAAATGATGATAAAACAAAAATCAACAAAAGCAAATATTAAAGAAAGTACTTCAAAAAAGCAAAGTGAATCCAGTGGATTAAAAAAAAGCATGGGAATTTAAAGAATAAGAAATTCACAAAATACCAGTAATCTTTATTCATTAAGAAATTAATACCCTTCTAAGTTAAATCAGGTAAAGTAAGAAATCTAGGTAACAGAAACAAGCTGAGGGGAGTTGTCTAATGGATAGAATTAAGGCATTATTAGATGAGAAAGTATAAGTAAACTATGTCAGGAATGATACAAAGCATATAATGACAAAACAGAGATTAAAATCATAAGACCTAAACCATTTGTGCCAACAGCATTTTAAATTACATAGTCTCTAGTCTACCAAACTATCACAGCTAATAACTGAGGACCTAGTACACTGCCAGTTTGGAAATCCTAATGGAATAATCCACCTGGGTAATGATTATCAATGGCTGCTGAATTCATCAAAAGACAACTAGATATTTGGAGAGTTCTGAAAGGAGAACACAACACTTCCAATAATTCTTGCCCTGCCAAAACCCCCTAAAATCCAAGCAAACCTCTTGTACTTATACAGAAAACAGTCCAAGGGCAATTAAAATTTTGAAAAATACTTCAGGGGACATACCTAACAAGGCAACACAATTCTAAAATGTCAGTTATTGGGAGAGAGTAACAGAATGCAGGGATTGACAATTAGACCATGAAAACAGAATCAGGATTCCCAGTACAGACTCATGGACCTGTGAAAATAAAGGACACTCCCTCAGCAGGTTGAAATCTAGGGCTTGGGAACTCTACACAACATGCACACACATCAGCATTACAGAATAAAGAAGACAGGGGAGAGCTCCCTGTGGAAATGATGAATGGGGTCAATGAATTCTGAGGACAGTGAGAAATGTGGTGGGATAACTCACTGGCACAGATGCAACATGAGGTTAGCCCGTTGGATGGATGGATGGATGGATGGATGGAATGGTGGATGGAGGGATGGACGGGTGGAAGGATGGATGGATGAGCTACAGCAGGGAGAACAGGGATGAGGGACACATGAGTGGCCACACAGAGATGATGTGACCATCTAGAGAGCAGCAAGGGAAGTGCATTGATGAAGCGTGAAAACAAAGATGAGATGGGAGAAAACTGAACCAGATTTGAACTCCAATCAATTCAGACATTCCCATCCTGACCACTAGGCTGGGCAAAAAAAGCATTTAAAGAATAAGAAATTCACAAAATACCAGAAAAAGAAATTAATACCCTTCTAAGTTAAATCAGGTAAAGTAAGAAATCTAGGTAACAGAAACAAGCTGAGGGGAGTTGTCTAATGGATAGAATTAAGGCATTATTAGATGAGAAAGTATAAGTAAACTATGTCAGGAATGATACAAAGCATATAATGACAAAACAGAGATTAAAATCATAAGACCTAAACCATTTGTGCCAACAGCATTTTAAATTACATAGTCTCTAGTCTACCAAACTATCACAGCTAATAACTGAGGACCTAGTACACTGCCAGTTTGGAAATCCTAATGGAATAATCCACCTGGGTAATGATTATCAATGGCTGCTGAATTCATCAAAAGACAACTAGATATTTGGAGAGTTCTGAAAGGAGAACACAACACTTCCAATAATTCTTGCCCTGCCAAAACCCCCTAAAATCCAAGCAAACCTCTTGTACTTATACAGAAAACAGTCCAAGGGCAATTAAAATTTTGAAAAATACTTCAGGGGACATACCTAACAAGGCAACACAATTCTAAAATGTCAGTTATTGGGAGAGAGTAACAGAATGCAGGGATTGACAATTAGACCATGAAAACAGAATCAGGATTCCCAGTACAGACTCATGGACCTGTGAAAATAAAGGACACTCCCTCAGCAGGTTGAAATCTAGGGCTTGGGAACTCTACACAACATGCACACACATCAGCATTACAGAATAAAGAAGACAGGGGAGAGCTCCCTGTGGAAATGATGAATGGGGTCAATGAATTCTGAGGACAGTGAGAAATGTGGTGGGATAACTCACTGGCACAGATGCAACATGAGGTTAGCCCGTTGGATGGATGGATGGATGGATGGATGGAATGGTGGATGGAGGGATGGACGGGTGGAAGGATGGATGGATGAGCTACAGCAGGGAGAACAGGGATGAGGGACACATGAGTGGCCACACAGAGATGATGTGACCATCTAGAGAGCAGCAAGGGAAGTGCATTGATGAAGCGTGAAAACAAAGATGAGATGGGAGAAAACTGAACCAGATTTGAACTCCAATCAATTCAGACATTCCCATCCTGACCACTAGGCTGGGCATTGAGCACAAACAAATTCAGGACCCAAGGTTCCAATTCAAGACTCATGACTGATGGAGTATCCCAATCCATAGAGATCATCACCAACATTATTATTATGTAACAAGGAGCGAGGGTCCCGAACTTGAAATCAAAACCATGGATTCAAGCCTCTGGTCAGAACAGCATGGTGGTGTAGCCTAAGCTTGGTTTACACATGCTTCTGCACTTAGCAGGATCTTGAATATGTTACTTAATGTCTTCATGGCTCAACAACCCACAGGTAAGATGGGAAAAATAGTATATTCCCTAAGAGGACTAATGTGAAGATTTAAAATTTAATATGTTTAAACAATTCAGAAAAGTTCTCAGAAAACGGTATGCACTCAATACACCTTTAACTGTTGCCAGTTTTCCAGTTTGAGCACAAGTCCTTGAAATCTAAGCTTATGCTCTCTTCTTTGTTAGAACAGAATATCCCTGTCCTCATAACATTGCTATATGGTTGTAGAAGTAAATAAAAGTGTAAAAAGCCTTCTAAATTCCCAGTATTATGCCAATAGCAGTTATAAAAACTAAGTTCTGCTGCATTTCAGGGCAACAAAAGCCATTTTTTTCTTATACAGACTGATGTGTGTTAACTCTCTGGGTTGCTAAGAATTCACATAGAAATTTTATCTCAGAAAATTAGCCACTCTGCTTATAATAATTAAAGGAATCGTCTCCAGAAATCTAGCATGTTAATCAACTGGGTACAGCACTCTGATGTCCAACCATCAGAAAAGTTTAAACAATTTAGTTAACCTTCAGCAAAAACATGCAGCCACACTGATGACTAATACAAAGTTAAAAGATGTTAATGTGTGATTTTGAAAGTACTATGGGAAATGTTTATTCTTCTTTCTTTTTATTGTTCCCAATTGTTCCTTACATGTAGCAAACTCAGGGCAACTTTTTGATGAAGTTTTCTTTTCTGCAAGTTCATCTCAGGATATGAGACGAAATGAAGCACTAATGTTTGCTTCTAAAAGAGGCCATCTGAAGGTTTGCAAAAGCAAAACTAGAGAATATAAATATATCCAGGAAAAATAGACAATTTTAAAGTCAGTTTCCTAAAATAACCACCCCCTTCCCACCTCCTAATCCACTCTCAAAGCTGCCTCCAGATTACTGGAGAAAAGGTTAATGACTTCGTGGATTAGCCAAATCCTCTCCTCTTTTCCTCCTCACCTCGCCACAACCATCCCCATCTTTTTCACTTCTGAGAATTCTACTGACTGTAAACTGCCCTTGACAGACAGTGACTGAGGTAATAGGAAGGCAAAAGTCACATTGAATTAGTTCATCTTTCTTTCAAGCAGCTCTGATGAGAAGTTTAGAAGGAAGCAGAAATAGCTAAGTAGATCAAACTGAGGGCTTGAAATCATTTGAGTCAATACATGCCTGATAAATAAGGGAAAGTGAATCACAGCATATAAGCTTTTAAGGTGTGTTAACATCTACCAGGTGAGTCTCTTTTATGTCTACAGAGACATACCAGAGGTAACATATATTCACAATGAAGCAGATGGTAATGGTAACGCTACATGGCTGTGGTCTTAGACTATGTGCTGGTCTTCAAACTAATAAAAGATGACTATCCCTGTCCTCATAACATTGCTATATGGTTGTAGAAGTAAATAAAAGTGTAAAAGCCTTCTAAATTCCCATTTTCAATGCTTATAAAAACTAAGTTCTGCTGCATTTCAGGGCAACAAAAGCCATTTTTTTCTTATACAGACTGATGTGTGTTAACTCTCTGGGTTGCTAAGAATTCACATAGAAATTTTATCTCAGAAAATTAGCCACTCTGCTTATAATAATTAAAGGAATCGTCTCCAGAAATCTAGCATGTTAATCAACTGGGTACAGCACTCTGATGTCCAACCATCAGAAAAGTTTAAACAATTTAGTTAACCTTCAGCAAAAACATGCAGCCACACTGATGACTAATACAAAGTTAAAAGATGTTAATGTGTGATTTTGAAAGTACTATGGGAAATGTTTATTCTTCTTTCTTTTTATTGTTCCCAATTGTTCCTTACATGTAGCAAACTCAGGGCAACTTTTTGATGAAGTTTTCTTTTCTGCAAGTTCATCTCAGGATATGAGACGAAATGAAGCACTAATGTTTGCTTCTAAAAGAGGCCATCTGAAGGTTTGCAAAAGCAAAACTAGAGAATATAAATATATCCAGGAAAAATAGACAATTTTAAAGTCAGTTTCCTAAAATAACCACCCCCTTCCCACCTCCTAATCCACTCTCAAAGCTGCCTCCAGATTACTGGAGAAAAGGTTAATGACTTCGTGGATTAGCCAAATCCTCTCCTCTTTTCCTCCTCACCTCGCCACAACCATCCCCATCTTTTTCACTTCTGAGAATTCTACTGACTGTAAACTGCCCTTGACAGACAGTGACTGAGGTAATAGGAAGGCAAAAGTCACATTGAATTAGTTCATCTTTCTTTCAAGCAGCTCTGATGAGAAGTTTAGAAGGAAGCAGAAATAGCTAAGTAGATCAAACTGAGGGCTTGAAATCATTTGAGTCAATACATGCCTGATAAATAAGGGAAAGTGAATCACAGCATATAAGCTTTTAAGGTGTGTTAACATCTACCAGGTGAGTCTCTTTTATGTCTACAGAGACATACCAGAGGTAACATATATTCACAATGAAGCAGATGGTAATGGTAACGCTACATGGCTGTGGTCTTAGACTATGTGCTGGTCTTCAAACTAATATCTTACAATAAAAGATGACAAAGATAATTCATGTTTGGAGCCCAGGCAGAGGGGTGGGGCAGTAATGCAAACCATGAGCCAAAGGCGAAGGCAGTCATTAGGAGCATCTCATATTCCACCAGGAGAAGAGGAGGAGCCTAGATGTGCAGAAGTCAGTTTATAATGAAAGTGGACCCTTCGGTTCATTTGAAACAAAATGGCATTATTATACATATTGTAACATTTTATATTTTCAACAAATGACTGGTCAAAATTTGACATCCATCAGGGGAAAAAAAGTTGTCCTTTATTTCACAGCATACATGAAAGCCAATTCCAAGTGGATTATAGAGTTACATGTGAGAAATGATCAAGTTCACAGAAAATACAAAGGAGAGTACCTCCACGGTTTGGTGATAGAAAAAAAATTCTTGCATGGAACACAAAGGTATCAATTAGAAGAAAAGACTGATGAATTTGAGTAAATTAATATTAATCCCTCCTGTTGATCAAAAGGCACCATTACGAGAGCGAAAAGGCAAACCACAGAGTGGGCAAAGATATTTGCAACACACATTTAACTATCAAAAAGTTCATTTCCAAAGTATACAAAGAACTCTTAGAAGTCAAAGAAATTCAATAAAAAATGGGCAATAAATTTGAATAAGTTCTTGAAAAATAGGGTATCTAAATGTCCACTAAGCATAATAAAAGATTATTAACTTCTTAGCCTTTACAAGGAAATGCAAATTAAAAACATGAATACACGGCTACACCCACCAGAATGGTTAAAATGGAAAGGCCTGACGATGCCAAGTACTGACAAAGATGTACAGCAATGAGAAAACTCATACGCTTTTAGTGGTTGTGTAAGAAGGTACACATCGGGTCACCAAGAGTCGGACACGACTGGGTGACTAATGTTTTTACTACTTCATGAAGGTACAACTAGCTTCAAAATCTGTTTGGCAGTAACTATTCAAATTGAATATGTGAAAACTTGACAGCTCAGCAATTTTGCCTCTAGAGCATGTGTGTTTCTGTGGCTGTGCATGTAACAACAACAAAAAAAATGTACACACACATTTATCAAAAGATTTACACAAAAATGTTCATAGTATCATTATTCACACTGTTAAAACCTGAAAACCTATGTCTGACTACAGGAAAGTGCAGAGTCTACATCCTAAAATAGAATTTTATATGCTGACTAAAATACATGTGGTAAACATCACCGAACCCCTCAAACATGTAGAATGGAAAGGAAAATGTCATCCCCCTATTTTATTCAAAGATCAGTACCAATTATAACAGATTTCCGGTTCTAGGTAACAAAGTATAAGCATACTTCTCCCACCTTCACTATTGTACATTGTATACAAATGTATAAAACCTGGGTAGATGACACAGAACAGCTATTTGAAAACCAGGAAAGTAAACAGCAGCAAGTGAACCTCCGAGGTCCACTGAATCTCAAGTGCAATCAAACAGACAGCAAGCTTACCATTTATGGTCTAGCTTATCCTCCAAGCCTGAACATAGCTAGCAACCTATAAATGCAAATTGTGGTGGAGAAGGATAAAATTCTTGGACCCTCTAGGAGCCCTCTCACTCAGGAAACAAACAAAAACAAAGAACTCCCAACACTCATGGGAGTGGAGAAATTACCTAATTTTATTGTTTCTTCCCTTCTTTGTCACTGTTCTCATTATCTTGCTCCCAAGCAATCCCATGGCAGTTAGCAGGAATGGAGACTCAGAAGGACCATTAGTGCAAGTGTCAGCACAACTGTGGTCCACTCCAATTGCTTCTTTTACTCTCTCCTTCCTGATGGTTGGGCCCCAAAAATGTCCAAACAGGGAAACACACAGCAGAGTTGAGAGGACTGGAAAAGTAAATGCTAAGATATGATAAAGTACCAGGAAGAGGGCAGAGAAGATGATGTTCAGGAAAGTGATCCTGTAACATCATTTATGAATGCCAGGAATCACCACCAAGTCCAGAACTGGTGAATCAGAGACATTAATCAGCATATCAAAGACTCTGCAAATGGAACTAACACATGAACTGCTACGCAATCACTCACTGGCCAATGGGTTACAAACACCCAGAACAGAAGCAAAGAGAATGATGATGACTTTGAAAAGTGAATTGAAACAATAGTTCCCTGAGGAGGTTGCAACTTGCAGCCTGAATCAAACCAGGTCAATTAACTGGTTAAACAAAACAAAAAAAAGTATTTAAGATTTAAACACAATCCAGAGTCTCATAATGTAATCTTCAAAATATCCAGGATAGATTCCAAAATTACTCAACATACCAAGAACCATGAGAATTTCAACTTGTACAGGAAAAGATCGTCAACAGATGCCAATGCCGACATGATGCAGATGGTAAACTTATGTGACAAAGACTTTAAGGCAGCTACTATATAAATGCTTGAAGGACCAATCATGAATGTTCTTGAAAGACACCTTAAAGTAAAAGTCTCAGAAAAGAAACAGAAAATATAAAGAACACATGGAAAGCCTAGAGCTTGGAAATGACAATAACCAAAATTAAAATTCATGGAACGCACTCCAAAGTTTATCATGTGGAGATGGCAAATGAATGTCAGCAGACATGTAGATGAATCAATAGAAATCATCGGAGGCAAACAGAGAAAAAAGGTTGACAAATAAGGTAACAGTACTTCAGAGACATGGGACTGAATGACAGAAGGGCTAACATACATGTCAAAGTCCCTTAAAGATACAGAACAAAAAGTGTGCTAAGAGGATTTGAAGAAACAAGACTGGAAAATTTCTCAACTCTGGAAAAAGACCAACATCAGATTCAAGCATCTGAGCAAACCCCAAACTTCTTTGTCACTGTTCTCATTATCTTGCTCCCAAGCAATCCCATGGCAGTTAGCAGGAATGGAGACTCAGAAGGACCATTAGTGCAAGTGTCAGCACAACTGTGGTCCACTCCAATTGCTTCTTTTACTCTCTCCTTCCTGATGGTTGGGCCCCAAAAATGTCCAAACAGGGAAACACACAGCAGAGTTGAGAGGACTGGAAAAGTAAATGCTAAGATATGATAAAGTACCAGGAAGAGGGCAGAGAAGATGATGTTCAGGAAAGTGATCCTGTAACATCATTTATGAATGCCAGGAATCACCACCAAGTCCAGAACTGGTGAATCAGAGACATTAATCAGCATATCAAAGACTCTGCAAATGGAACTAACACATGAACTGCTACGCAATCACTCACTGGCCAATGGGTTACAAACACCCAGAACAGAAGCAAAGAGAATGATGATGACTTTGAAAAGTGAATTGAAACAATAGTTCCCTGAGGAGGTTGCAACTTGCAGCCTGAATCAAACCAGGTCAATTAACTGGTTAAACAAAACAAAAAAAAAAAGTATTTAAGATTTAAACACAATCCAGAGTCTCATAATGTAATCTTCAAAATATCCAGGATAGATTCCAAAATTACTCAACATACCAAGAACCATGAGAATTTCAACTTGTACAGGAAAAGATCGTCAACAGATGCCAATGCCGACATGATGCAGATGGTAAACTTATGTGACAAAGACTTTAAGGCAGCTACTATATAAATGCTTGAAGGACCAATCATGAATGTTCTTGAAAGACACCTTAAAGTAAAAGTCTCAGAAAAGAAACAGAAAATATAAAGAACACATGGAAAGCCTAGAGCTTGGAAATGACAATAACCAAAATTAAAATTCATGGAACGCACTCCAAAGTTTATCATGTGGAGATGGCAAATGAATGTCAGCAGACATGTAGATGAATCAATAGAAATCATCGGAGGCAAACAGAGAAAAAAGGTTGACAAATAAGGTAACAGTACTTCAGAGACATGGGACTGAATGACAGAAGGGCTAACATACATGTCAAAGTCCCTTAAAGATACAGAACAAAAAGTGTGCTAAGAGGATTTGAAGAAACAAGACTGGAAAATTTCTCAACTCTGGAAAAAGACCAACATCAGATTCAAGCATCTGAGCAAACCCCAAACATCAGGAAGGTGGGGGAGCTACCCTAAGGGAAACTGCTAACAAGGAAAGACATTCCATTCTAGAACAAGGGTGGTAAACGCTGTACAAACTTCGCTGTGACTAATGCCACTGAACTGTAACACTTGAAAATGGTGAAAATGGCATATTCTATGGTGTATGTATTTTACCACAATTAAAAGAAAACTAATCTTCAAAATAACCAGATTAAAGTGACCTGTTACTTTATTAGAATGATTGTGACTATCTCAGTTAAAAAACTGAGCTTAAGGGCTTCCCTGGTGGTCCAGTGGGTAAAGAGTTTGCCTTGCAGTGCAAGGGCCACTGGTTCCCTGGCCTGGGAAGATCCCACTTGCCATGGAGCTGCTAGACCCGTGTGTCCAATTACGAGCCAGAGCACTGGAGTGCATGCACCCAGAGCCCGTGCTCTGCAAGGAGAGAGGCCATTGCAATGGGAGGCCCACACAGGCCAAAAAATAAAGATGGATGAAAATAAATAAATAAACAATCAAGAGGCCAAAATTTAAAAATAAATTATAATCTCAGAGTAAAAAGCACCTATTAGTAATAAAAGTGAGACGTTGAGAATTCACAGCAGAACTACTCTAAAAGAATACTAAAGGAAGAGCTTCAGAAGGAAGGAAAATGATTCTAGAAGGAAACAGATTAGAAGAACAAATGAAGAATAACAAATGGTAAATAACTGGGCAAATATAGACTATTCTCGTGAGCTCTTTAAAATAATCACTGAAAGAAATAGTCTCTGATAACATTTTCAGTATGTGCAGCTATTACACATAAGACATCAAAAGCATCGAGATGGAAATACAAAGAAACCTCTAAAATAAAGGTTCTACATTCCTAATGAAGCATTAAGGTATCATTCATACATTTAAAGTTAAACATGTATTTTGTCATCCATGGAACAACCATTAATAAAACTATACTATCAAAACCTCAATTAACATGGAATATTCAAAATGTCCAAGTAACTCAAAGTGACAGGAAAAGTAAGAGAGAGAAAATACAAACAATCGAACAGTAGGCCTAAATCCACATATATCACTATTTATATTCACATGATCTAAAAATAATTAAGGGGCTTCCCTGGTGTCCAGTGGGTAAGGACATCGCCTTGCAGTGCAAGGAGCACTAGTTCGATCCCTGGCCTGGGAAGATCCCATGTGCCACGGAGCAGCTGGACCGATGTGTCCAACTACCAAGCCGGAGCTCTGGAGCGCATGCGCCCAGAGCTGGTGCTCTGCGACAACAGAGGCCACCGCGACGGGAGGCCCACATGGGCCAAAAGAACAAAAAGATGGATGAAAATAGACAAATAAAAGACCAATAGAAGTGGCCCCTCCCCACCCCACTCCCCCCCCAAAAATAAAAATAATTAAAAGTCAGAGACTGTCATATTAGATTTTTTTAATGATTCAACTATGCTATCTTAAAGAATTCACTTCAGAAATATTTCAATAGAGAGGTCAAAATGAAAAGAAGAAATATGTAATGTAATCCATAATGAAAGTAAATCTGGAGAGGCAAGCAATTCATTTATTTAAGAGGAAAAAAGTCATGAGCAGACATCTCACTGAAGAGGACATGAAGGCGACAGATAAGAACATGCCAAGATCTTCAACATCAGCAACCAAAGACATCCAAACTAATACCATAATAAGGTATCCCAATGGTCCATATAGTCAGAGCTATGGCTTTTCCAGTAATCATAAACTGCATGTGAAAGTTGGACCATACAGAAGGCTGAGCCCTGAAGAATTGATGCTTTTGAATCGTGGTGCTTGAGAAGAATCTTGAGAGTTCCTTGGACAGTAAACAAACCAGTCAATCCTAAAGGAAATCAACCCGAATATTCACTAGAAGGGCTGAAGCTGAAGCTCCAGTACTTTAGCCAGCTGATGCAAAAAGTCAACTCATTGAAAAGACTCTGATGCTGGAAAAGACTGAAGGCAGGAGTAAAAGGGGTGACAGAGGATGAGATGGTTGGATGACATCACCAACTCAATGGACATGAGTTTGATCAAACTCTGGGAAACAATAAAGGACAGGGATGCCAGGCCTGCTGCAGTCCATGGGGTCACAAAGAGTTGGTGATTAAAAAAGGCACACGGAACAACCATTAATAAAACTATACTATCAAAACCTCAATTAACATGGAATATTCAAAATGTCCAAGTAACTCAAAGTGACAGGAAAAGTAAGAGAGAGAAAATACAAACAATCGAACAGTAGGCCTAAATCCACATATATCACTATTTATATTCACATGATCTAAAAATAATTAAGGGGCTTCCCTGGTGTCCAGTGGGTAAGGACATCGCCTTGCAGTGCAAGGAGCACTAGTTCGATCCCTGGCCTGGGAAGATCCCATGTGCCACGGAGCAGCTGGACCGATGTGTCCAACTACCGAGCCAGAGCTCTGGAGCGCATGCGCCCAGAGCTGGTGCTCTGCGACAACAGAGGCCACCGCGACGGGAGGCCCACATGGGCCAAAAGAACAAAAAGATGGATGAAAATAGACAAATAAAAGACCAATAGAAGTGGCCCCTCCCCACCCCACTCCCCCCCCAAAAATAAAAATAATTAAAAGTCAGAGACTGTCATATTAGATTTTTTTAATGATTCAACTATGCTATCTTAAAGAATTCACTTCAGAAATATTTCAATAGAGAGGTCAAAATGAAAAGAAGAAATATGTAATGTAATCCATAATGAAAGTAAATCTGGAGAGGCAAGCAATTCATTTATTTAAGAGGAAAAAAGTCATGAGCAGACATCTCACTGAAGAGGACATGAAGGCGACAGATAAGAACATGCCAAGATCTTCAACATCAGCAACCAAAGACATCCAAACTAATACCATAATAAGGTATCCCAATGGTCCATATAGTCAGAGCTATGGCTTTTCCAGTAATCATAAACTGCATGTGAAAGTTGGACCATACAGAAGGCTGAGCCCTGAAGAATTGATGCTTTTGAATCGTGGTGCTTGAGAAGAATCTTGAGAGTTCCTTGGACAGTAAACAAACCAGTCAATCCTAAAGGAAATCAACCCCGAATATTCACTAGAAGGGCTGAAGCTGAAGCTCCAGTACTTTAGCCAGCTGATGCAAAAAGTCAACTCATTGAAAAGACTCTGATGCTGGAAAAGACTGAAGGCAGGAGTAAAAGGGGTGACAGAGGATGAGATGGTTGGATGACATCACCAACTCAATGGACATGAGTTTGATCAAACTCTGGGAAACAATAAAGGACAGGGATGCCAGGCCTGCTGCAGTCCATGGGGTCACAAAGAGTTGAACACAACGTAGCAACTGAACAACCACACATCTATCAGAGTGGCTAAAATAACACATAGTGGCAATGTCAAATTTTGGAAATAATGCAGAGAAACTCGATCATTCATATGTTGCTTGTGGGAGCTCAAAATGACACAGCTATTCTGGAAAGTCACTAAACAATGTTGAATTTCTTATAAAATTAGACAGTGGATTACAACTCAGCAAAATAACTAAACAACTGAAGCATGCAAGTTGGATGAATCCTCAGAGATTTATGTTGACTAATTTAAAAAAAAAAAAAAGCCAATGCCTAAAGACTGTAATATATTATATGATTCCATTTGTGTAACATTCTTGACGAGAACACAATTATAGACACAGAGAACAGTTCAGTGGTTGCCAGGGTTGGGTACTGGGAGAAGATGGATGGGAGATGAATGTGATTGTAGAAGGCAACACAAGGGACCCTGTGGTAATGGAGCTGCTGTGTATCTTGACAGTGGGGGTAAATCCAAAGACCTATGATAAGGGGTTATCCTGGTGGCTCAGGCACTCAAACGTCTGCCTGCCATGTGGGAGACCTGGGTTTGATCCCTGGGTTGGGAGGATCTGTTGGAGCAGGAAAGGGCAACCCATTCCAGTATTCCTGCCTCAAAAATCCCATGGACATAGGAGCCTAGCAGGCTACCATCTAAGGGGCCGCAAAGAGTCAAATACAAGTAAACGATTAGCACACACACAATAAAACTGTATTTAACAAATACACACAATTACATGTAAAATTCCACAAATATGAATAAAATCATTGATTTGTATAAATGTCAATTTATTGGCTGTAATACTGTCTCTTACTCTTTAAATCAACCCGAATATTCACTAGAAGGGCTGAAGCTGAAGCTCCAGTACTTTAGCCAGCTGATGCAAAAAGTCAACTCATTGAAAAGACTCTGATGCTGGAAAAGACTGAAGGCAGGAGTAAAAGGGGTGACAGAGGATGAGATGGTTGGATGACATCACCAACTCAATGGACATGAGTTTGATCAAACTCTGGGAAACAATAAAGGACAGGGATGCCAGGCCTGCTGCAGTCCATGGGGTCACAAAGAGTTGAACACAACGTAGCAACTGAACAACCACACATCTATCAGAGTGGCTAAAATAACACATAGTGGCAATGTCAAATTTTGGAAATAATGCAGAGAAACTCGATCATTCATATGTTGCTTGTGGGAGCTCAAAATGACACAGCTATTCTGGAAAGTCACTAAACAATGTTGAATTTCTTATAAAATTAGACAGTGGATTACAACTCAGCAAAATAACTAAACAACTGAAGCATGCAAGTTGGATGAATCCTCAGAGATTTATGTTGACTAATTTAAAAAAAAAAAAAAGCCAATGCCTAAAGACTGTAATATATTATATGATTCCATTTGTGTAACATTCTTGACGAGAACACAATTATAGACACAGAGAACAGTTCAGTGGTTGCCAGGGTTGGGTACTGGGAGAAGATGGATGGGAGATGAATGTGATTGTAGAAGGCAACACAAGGGACCCTGTGGTAATGGAGCTGCTGTGTATCTTGACAGTGGGGGTAAATCCAAAGACCTATGATAAGGGGTTATCCTGGTGGCTCAGGCACTCAAACGTCTGCCTGCCATGTGGGAGACCTGGGTTTGATCCCTGGGTTGGGAGGATCTGTTGGAGCAGGAAAGGGCAACCCATTCCAGTATTCCTGCCTCAAAAATCCCATGGACATAGGAGCCTAGCAGGCTACCATCTAAGGGGCCGCAAAGAGTCAAATACAAGTAAACGATTAGCACACACACAATAAAACTGTATTTAACAAATACACACAATTACATGTAAAATTCCACAAATATGAATAAAATCATTGATTTGTATAAATGTCAATTTATTGGCTGTAATACTGTCTGATAGTCTTTAAGCAATTAACATCAGGAGAAATCAGGTAAAGAGTTCAGTCTTACAACTGCAGGGGAATGTACAATGCACAGGATAAAGGTTTTTTTAAGTAAAAGCTAAAAACTGGAGTGAAAGACTATATAAATAAACAAAGTAAACTTCAGAGCCAAGAAAATTATCAGGTATAGAGAGGAGATTCTGCATAATGATAAGAGGTTCACCAAAAGACCTAACAACTCTATGTATACGCATGTAATAGCAGCAGCCAAAATATACAAAGGAAAACTGCCCCCCCAGAAAAAAAAACCCACAAATATAGTTGAAGACTTCAAAATATCCCCTCATTAATATTTAAAACTCGTATATACAAAATCAATATGGATAGAAAAGAACTGAATAACATATCAAGTGGATCTAGTTGATGTATCCAGAAACTCCCGTGCAACACCAGCAAAATACACAAGAATAAATGAAACATTCAACAAGATAAACTTCCATTTGGGACTTTAAAAAAAAAACTCAACTGGGCTTCCCTGGTAGTCCAGTGGGTAAGGACACTGCCTTGCAGTGCAAGGGGTGCTAGTTCGATCCCTGGCCTGGGAAGATTCCACGTGCCGTGGAGCAGCTGAACCAATGTGTCCAACTACCAAGCCAGAGCTCTGGAGCGCATGTGCCCAGAACCAGTGCTCTACAGCGAGAAAGGCCACCATGATGAGAAGCCCACACAGGCCAAAAAACAAAGATGGATGAAAGCAAATAAGTGAAAGACCAACAGAAGTGGCAAAAAAAAAAAAAAAAAAAAAAACTCAACTAATATTAAAAGATGACAGTCACACAGCGTATATTCTCAGACTATACTGCAAATAAATTAGAGATTGGTAAGAGGAACACCTCCAAATATGTGAAATGAGAACTCAATATGTAAATCTGAGCTAGTTTCATTAATATGTATTTTTAGAAGATTTTATAATTTTTAAATTATATATAATTATATCCCTTGTGCATTAAAAGAATCAAAAGAGAGTTAAGTCTCTGGAATTAGTGATTTGGAAATCAGACATGGTCTATGCCCACTGTAACACTGTCATAGTGGTGTGGAACATCAAGGAACCACTTGAGCCATACTCTGGACATCACACCAAATAAGAGACATTTCCTTCATTAGTTGGTTATAAGTCACTTAAAAAAAAAAAAAAAAAGAATATTGCCAATGCAGTCCCCTTCACATTAGTTTTCTATTAATCATCTTGCAGTTTGTTATTAATTGTTATATCCATTTCAAGTAGTCAGTGCTCTCAAGCAGAGCTACATGAAAACAGATTCTATATGCTTGATCTGATCCTGTTTATCTAGTCTCCTCCTAACCTTCAATACGTTTAGACAAGCTGTGATTTAAAGAATCTCAGTTCCTGAAATATGAATGACTTTTCGACACCTGAAACATTTAGAAGATTCTCTGATCTAGAGGAAATAAAGTTTGACTTAATGAAAACACAGGGTATGACTGAATTAGTCTGTCAAATGTGTCAAATGAAGGAGAAGTTGGTTATGGCACATTTTAATATTTTAAGGGTATATTATGCCCATGTTGCTGACTTTTCTAATTTTAAATCACACTCTCATCTTCAACAGTACAAATGCAGTTATTTTAAAAGCAAAAGGAAAATGTGCCAGAAAGGAAACAGTGTGAGTACAACTAGTAGACCTAAAATATGCATTTTTATAATAATCCACATTTTAAAAATGAAGTAACATTCATAGACTCCATCTTCACCTTACATTACTGAGTGCCAGACATGATGCAGTCACTGCCCTTGAGAAATACCCAGGTCAGTGCGCAGACAAACATAAACAATTAGAATTTAATATGCTAGGCTTCCCTGGTGGTCTAGTGGGTAAAGAGTCTGCCTTGCAGTGCAGGGGACACCAGTTCGATCCCTGGTCCGGGAAGATCCCATGTGCTGTAGACTAGCTGGACGGGTGTGTCCAGATGTGAGCCAGTGCTCTGGAGTATGTGTGCCCAGAGCTGCTGCTCTGCAATGACAGATGACAGAAGCCGTTGCAATGGGGAGCTCACACAGGCCAAAGAGTAAAGATGGATGAAAGTAAATGGATGGAAAATCAATAAAAGAGGCCCAAAAAATGTTAAAAAAAAAAAAAAAAGAATTTAATATGCTATTTGCATTAACGAATAGGCCAAAGGGGCCACAGAGAAAGAGATATTAACAGGCTTCACAGCAAAGAACTTTGGCAGAGATTTGGGGTAGGTAAAGACAACCTCCAGTAGGAAGTGAGAAAAAGAGATGAACCAAGAAAAGGATGGGTCCGTGTGTATACAGAACATGAAAGAGCATTATTCCTCAATAACACTAGAACTTGGGGCTCCTTAAAGATGAGGTGGGGTAGGATGGCAGATGGCTTAGACCATTCAGGAAAGGGTCTTATACACCTAGCAAGTTTAAGGGGAGAGAAGTGAGCACAAGTTTCCTCCAAAAAACAAACTCTGGAGATAGATAGCATCCACGGCTGCTGTCCCACAAGAAGTGATAAATGACTGAATTAAAACAGCAGTCATGGAATGGAAAGGGGAGGAGACAGTCCAAGGACGGTCAACAGATGAAACAGAAGGACTTAGTGATCGAAGTGGCTGTGAGGAAGGAGTCCCAGCTTCAAACATGGACACATCCTAAAGACAGATTACAAGAGAAAAGCAATTGCTAAAGAAAGATAATAAGCCCCAAAACCCAAATATAGTTCAAAAGCAGGCTCAAAGATTCCATTTTCCTAGAATTGTCTTCCTAGATCACGAGAGGTGACCTGGTAGACTATGTTTTCACCAGACATGTACAAAAGAAAATCAGTTACCTGAAATATGCATAATAATCCACATTTTAAAAATGAAGTAACATTCATAGACTCCATCTTCACCTTACATTACTGAGTGCCAGACATGATGCAGTCACTGCCCTTGAGAAATACCCAGGTCAGTGCGCAGACAAACATAAACAATTAGAATTTAATATGCTAGGCTTCCTGGTGGTCTAGTGGGTAAAGAGTCTGCCTTGCAGTGCAGGGGACACCAGTTCGATCCCTGGTCCGGGAAGATCCCATGTGCTGTAGACTAGCTGGACGGGTGTGTCCAGATGTGAGCCAGTGCTCTGGAGTATGTGTGCCCAGAGCTGCTGCTCTGCAATGACAGATGACAGAAGCCGTTGCAATGGGGAGCTCACACAGGCCAAAGAGTAAAGATGGATGAAAGTAAATGGATGGAAAATCAATAAAAGAGGCCCAAAAAATGTTAAAAAAAAAAAAAAAAGAATTTAATATGCTATTTGCATTAACGAATAGGCCAAAGGGGCCACAGAGAAAGAGATATTAACAGGCTTCACAGCAAAGAACTTTGGCAGAGATTTGGGGTAGGTAAAGACAACCTCCAGTAGGAAGTGAGAAAAAGAGATGAACCAAGAAAAGGATGGGTCCGTGTGTATACAGAACATGAAAGAGCATTATTCCTCAATAACACTAGAACTTGGGGCTCCTTAAAGATGAGGTGGGGTAGGATGGCAGATGGCTTAGACCATTCAGGAAAGGGTCTTATACACCTAGCAAGTTTAAGGGGAGAGAAGTGAGCACAAGTTTCCTCCAAAAAACAAACTCTGGAGATAGATAGCATCCACGGCTGCTGTCCCACAAGAAGTGATAAATGACTGAATTAAAACAGCAGTCATGGAATGGAAAGGGGAGGAGACAGTCCAAGGACGGTCAACAGATGAAACAGAAGGACTTAGTGATCGAAGTGGCTGTGAGGAAGGAGTCCCAGCTTCAAACATGGACACATCCTAAAGACAGATTACAAGAGAAAAGCAATTGCTAAAGAAAGATAATAAGCCCCAAAACCCAAATATAGTTCAAAAGCAGGCTCAAAGATTCCATTTTCCTAGAATTGTCTTCCTAGATCACGAGAGGTGACCTGGTAGACTATGTTTTCACCAGACATGTACAAAAGAAAATAAGGAGTTGAATTACCTGGTACACTGACCTAACAAACTCTTTTAAAAATTGTTTAAGAAAGAGAAGAATGTGTAAAAAAAAAGAAAAAAGAAAGAAAACAAGATTTTTAATAAAAAAAAAATCACAGTGTTCAATGTGATGTATCTCCTAGATGGAAACTTGAAGCAGTTCTGTGCAAACAGAATGTGGACTTCAGGAAGTCTAGAGGCAAAGGTTTAGGAGTCCATGATTGATGAGTTGACAACTCTGGGGATGGGTGAAATCAAACACAGAAAATACATTCTTATTATAATAAATACTTCCTTGGCAAAGGAGCACTGATGGAAAACTGATTCCAAGTTTTACGACACAAGTGTCTTTTGTTTCAAAAGGTCTGTAAACCACTCTCTGAAAATGGTCATCTCTAAAGCCAATAATGATGCCATGTGCTGCCATCAACATTGAATACCACTTCTACAAGGAAATTAGAAACAGGCTTGCCCCCTGCCCAGTCTAGTCGAGGTAGGAATCCAGTAGCTGACGAAAGAGAACCCACAGTCAACAGGCATTCTTCTCCAAAAGTTCTAACCAAACCCCAGAGCTTTTTCCACACCTCCATCATAGGGAGCCCTTCTCTGCTCCGTATGCACAGTCTTGTTTTTTCAACCCTGGCCTCTTTCTTGAGTGTATCTGTACCCCACAAACAGGCTAAGGACTCCTTTTGGAGTAGGTGGTTTAAGGATAACATATAGTCAAAAATATGGGCTTCCCTGGTGGCACTAGTGGTAAAGAACCCACCTGCAGGAGCCATAAGAGACACGAGTTCCATCCCTGGATCTGGAAAATCCCTTCAGGGAGGGCATGGCAACCCATTCCAGTAGTCTTGCCTTGAGCATCCCATGGACAGAGGAGACTGGCAGGCCACAGTCCATAGGGTTTGAAAAGAGTCAGACACAACTGAAGTGACTTAGCTTGCACGTAACCCTAGGTATACAAAGTGAGCCAGAATCCTGATCTGTATTTTGAAAAGGAAAAACAGTTCAGTGCAGATCTCCTGAGCACAGCAAACAGTGCCAGCAACACCCATGGTGATGTCATACCAGCTGCCAGCTTGAGGTCAACTTCAGTGTAACAGGAAGCTTCACCGGAGCCAAGCGTGCCCTCCCTGGACCAATCAGCAGGCTTCTAATGCCCCGCAGAAATAACTCTCTACTCTGGACAAGGAGGTAGTAATTTGTGTATCCAACACTGGAATTTCAGAAGCCAAGCCCAGAACATACACGGCAATACCCATTCTGCAAATTACATACAGTTCAGAGGGTGCCGTAAGACATCATTTAAGCACTTTCCAATGAGAGAAGCTAAATTCTTCTTTAACCATGTATTTCCATCATGGCTGCTACTGCTGCCACTGCTTTGCTGCTTCAATTGTGTCCAACTCTTTTCAGCTACTGTGAATAATAGCCCGTCAGGCTCCTCTGTCCATGGGATTCTCCAGGCAAGAACACTGGAGTAGATTGCTATTGCCCTCCTCCAGGGGATCATCCCAACCCAGGGAGTGAACCCAGGTTTTCTGCATTGCAGGTAGATTCTTTACCACTGAGCCACCAGGGAAGCCCCTGTTTCCATCACTGTCAACCCCAAATGTACCAGGCAATGGAAACTGAGGCCAATGATGGCTGTGTCCCTGCTGGAACAGTGAGTAGCAATTGAGGTAAATATGATCAAAAGGAAAATCAGCCATCGTTTAGCTGACTGGAAAACTTGGAAAAACTAGATTTCATTTTTCTTGAATGCTGACTCTTAGCCAATCCAACTTGTATCTATTTCTGTGCACAAATCCTACAGTCTTCTTTTCTTGGGAGTTTTTGCTGATGTATTTACTATTTCTCCTCTGCCCTCCTAAAGCTATCACCACATAATAAGGATCTTTTCAATAAAGGAAGACCAGGAGGAGGTCAAGGCCGTTCAGACTTCCGAAGGCCCTGGTGACAGAAGACTCAGTGAATTTACGGCCCCGGTCAAGTGTTCCTATCTTCCCAGGGGAGAGAGATATTTGTGACTACTTAAGAGATACTAGAAAGAATGCAGTCTAACTTTGTTATCATTTGTAAATTCCCTGCCTGATTTGATAACAAATATCACTTTTCATTCAGTGCCATGGGCAAAAAAAAAATTACTGTGATAACAAAGGTGCCATTATTTCTGGTAGCATTTTGCTGGGTCCTGTTAATGATCACACTTGCAGTCAACTAAGGCCCTAGGTTCTCACATCACTAAATAAATATTGCCTGGGGACAAATATTAGTATCCCCAACTCTGCATTCCAATGAAGTCATGAAACCTATCAGAAAGGTCAGATCTCAGTAAATAAGGCCAAAGCAAAACTAAACTTTTAAAAACCTACTTCCACTATTTCTTAGTTTCAACAAATTCCTGTGTCTCTGATTCTCGATGCAATTTCCTACCAGACATGTCAGTGGTCACTGCAACCCCATCATATTTGGCATTAAAAAGGTAGAGAATAGAAATTCATAGAAACAGTCTTTTGATCAGGAACTCTTAACATTTGTTAAATACAGGGGTTACATGAATGCCCTTAAATTGGAGTTTTAAAAACTGTACATACAGTCTTCTCAGGAAAATGTTACTCATTTTCTTAAATTCAAGGATTCTTACTACTCTCCCCATTTTAGAATCACTGGGAACAAATGGTCATACTCAATTCTTGCTGTGCATCAGAAGATTCTCTGGGGAACTTTAATCAAAAATATACATTCCAAAACCCTACTCCAGACTGACTACATCAGGAGTCAGGCATGTGAATTACAAACGGAAAAAAAGAGAGAGAGATTAAAAAAAGAAGTAGGAGAGGACTATTGAATGATTATAATACATAGCCAGGGTTGTGAAATACCAGAAATACCATGTAGCATCAAGTTAATTGATAGTCTATTTTATTTAATCACTTAACTTTAAACCTGAAATAAGCCCTAGATATCAAAACCCAGCACATTTCTTTCACAGAGAGGAGCCAGATCTGCTAAGAGATTCGCCCAGCATCACACAACTAGTTCTAAATAAAGATGCAACCAGAACGACAGTTTTCCCTCCCAAAAGTGAAAATGGAGTCTCTCCTAAAGGATAAAAGACAGGCCCAAAATGCACTGCTTTAAGACTTTTACAAATCACATTCACTTTTCTATAAGAAAAATCATAAAAGGAGTTAAGCAATCTTCTACTATTCCATCTCTTCCACCACCTCCTGAATTTCTCCTTTACCAGCGAGCACACCACCTTTGGCAGTTCATATGTAAAAAATTAACCTACCTTTGCATAAAGATAAGCAAACATAAAAGAATCATATTTATAGAGATAAACCATAGTGGGGTAGTTGATGAGGATAAGTACACATGGAGGGTGGCTGACCCTTTTGTCAACAGTGGAAGAAGTTCCTGATGGTCAAATTTGAGCTCACCCATAATTTATTCTAGTTTTCTTTCTAGCTGTTATATTTTTATTTTAAAAATATTTTAAATAATACAATGCACTTTTTTGTTTTAAGCAATAAAATGGATTTTTTAAAAATGCATTGTTTTTCTTTTTAATTATCAACACCAAGAACTAAAGCACGGTTGACACTGAGAAGGGGTACCAACAGCCAAAGCATCTCATTTGCTTCAGGAAGGCATTTACATTCCCCAAAGCCAGTAGGGTAGGCCAGCTAATAGATTAAGTAACATACTTATCCTTAGAGACAGATTTTTTTTTGACACATTTTTTTGGCCTCTTTTATTAGTCTTTCATTTATTTCCATCTTTGCTCTTTGGCCTGTGTGGGCCTCCCATCACAGTGGCCTCTTTCGCCGCAGAGCGCCAGCTCTGGGCGCATGCGCTTGGTAGTTGGACACATCAGTCCAGCCACTCCACAGCACGTGGGATCTTACCGGGCCAGGGATCGAACTAGCACCCCTTGCACTGCAAGGCGGATTCCTTACCCGCTGGACCACCAGGGAAGCCTGAGAAGGAATTTTGAGATGCAATTCAAGTTGAAGGGAAGACAGAGAAAGAAGAAGGTAACTTTTCCTTTGTGAAATTTCACAATAAATTTATGCCCAGATTCACCACGTGCTTTTCGGTGGCTTCACAGTAGCTGAGATAACTACATGACTGCCCTCTTGATGTATGAGTCCCCGTTGAGCAAAGTCGGCTGAATCCCAAGGACAGCATTCCAGGATGTTGAAAAGCATTCTTTCAGTCCACACCCATAGTGCGCCTGGGCTCAGGCAGTGTTTCTCTCAAGGAGACAGTACAAAGGGAGAGGAGCTAAGTTCACAACGCTGACAGCGACTCAGGTAGTTACGTGACAAGTGTGAACATGCACGTGCTTCTGGGCCCAGAACAGTTCTAAAATTTCTACCCATTACCTCCTTTACACATTGGAGGTACTTCCATTTACGTACCTCCTTTACATAATTTTACACATTACAATTTCTTAAGGACTAAAGGCTTACCTAATGCATTTCATCTCCCAGAGAGCCCAGGACAATGTCTTATATGCTGTGGAGAATGCTCATTTCATGAAAAGATTCCAGAATATTAGTTCCAAAGGACATAAGCATTCCCTACAATTAACAGTGTTTTACACAGATTAGTGATGCTACCCTTCTGCACTGTGACCATCTTTTCATATTTGTGCCTATGGTGGAAGCAGAATATCTAGTCCTTGACACAGGCCCACTATATTTGATATAAATATATATATTTTATAAGTATTTGTGAATATGCATTTATAGATATACATACACATATATTTATTTATATATATACATAATTTGGAAACAAAGAATAAGTCATCTTCAAAGAAATTACATTTTACGTATCTTTTTTCTGATTCCTATTAAAATATCCACAAAGGTCCACAAAGACAGAATGCTGTGTCTGCTCACTGCTATTACCAGCATGCCATAGGATAATGCTTAGGAAGGAAGAGGCAGCTCATATCAACTTAATTGTGTTATCAAAGGAGCAAATTAAGGGCTTCCCTGCTGGTCCAGCGGGTAGAGAGTCTGCCTTGCAGTGCAAGGGGTAGCAGTATGATCCCTGGCCCAGGAAGATCCCACGTGCCACAGAGCGGCTGGATCGATGTGTCCAACTACCGAGCCAGAGCTCTGGAGCACATGCGCCCAGAGCCGATGCTCTGCAGCAAAAGAGGCCACTGCTATGGGAGGCCCACACAGGCCAAAGAGCAAAGATGGAAATAAATGAGAGACCAATAGAAGTGGCCAAAAAAAAAACAATTATAAAAAAAAGAAAAGAGAAAAAAAAGGAACGAATTAACTGTGAAGTAAAAGTAAAGTGTGGTAAGCACTAGAGACAGAAGGAATCCAGTGCATCCGCTCATCTGGTGTAAAACGGCTCTTAGGACCTTTGTTGCTAAACATGGATATGAGCAGGGTTGAGCTAAAGGCTGAAACCTTTCTATTAGAAAACAGGTCTTTTCATGTATGTAACAGAAACACTTTACAAATGCCCAATCATGTGTATTTGGCAAGGAACACTCATTCTCCAGTCCTAAATGCAGTACCATCTTCAGTTCCAGGCAAGAGGGGCCCCTGACCCTGGCATGCCCACCTGCAGTTCCACATGCCACATTTCAGGCCTGTATTGACATTTTCTTTCAAACCCAAATACACTTACAGGTGCTTCCCCAGATTTTCTTCCAAGGACAACCTTCAGTAGACAGCCCTGGGCCCACTGGAAGGGATGCAGCTTCAGCAAGACATGTAGACCCAGCTGTCCACAGGCATGCATCCTAGGTCCACATTTCCCATCATGCCACTTGGTCAGGAGTGGAACTCTGAAGAATTCAGAAACTCAAAATTCATGCCTGGTCTTCAGGCTGTGACACAGATGTATTTTTCAGAGTAGGGGGCTTTCAGAACATAATCTGACAGTTCTTTTGTTTGCTTTCTAAACTTATGTTTCCATATACAGAATGTGGGGAATCCCTGGCAGTCCGCTTGCACTGACACTGCCAAGGGCCTGGGTTTGATCCCTGGTCAGGAAACTAAGATCCTGCAAGCTTCATGGTGAAGCCAAAAAAAAAAAAGATGCGGACCTGCCTTTGAGTTCTAGGCACCACCAGTGAAGGAAACTGAGGCCCAGAGACATTCACCAAGTAGTTAAGGACACAGAACCAGTAGCTGAAAGAGACAGAACCCAAATTCAGCTCTTGGCGATCTTAGTGTCTGGTTCCTGAGGCACACGGCCTTCCCCTTCACCTCTTCAAAGCACCTGGGTGTGCTCCCACAACTATAGCAACCCCCTTCCCGGGGGGCTCCTGAGAGGTCAGATACTGGGTCCAGGAACACACAGTCCATCCTCTCTCCTGACATCCTGGGCTTTCTCCTCAGTCCCACAGGAGCCAAATGCGAGAGACTGTAGACCCAACCAGCAGCTCTACACATGCATGCTTGCAGTTACCTGCAGAGCTGGGAGAATAAATGCTAGCAGTGAGCAAGCACTGACACGTGTCTCAGGAACCTCACAAGACGCAGCCTCGGGCTTTTGAATGGACATCTTTTTTACAACGCTAAAACCCAGAAGTGCATTAGTGTTCTTGCATAACAGGCTGTGTGGCAGTTTAGAAAGCCCACACATAATACCTTCCTAAGACCTGTACTTATGGGAGATCCTTTCATCCAAGAAATTCAAAGTACTTTACAAGCTCTGAGCCATTCATCCAAACACTCCAGGGAGGTATGCAGATGGCCAGGGTTACACTCCTTGACGAAGAAACTGAGGCAGGCTGACAGCCTTAAGTACCATTCTTTACAAAAGTCTTTGCCTTTTGAAAATGAATGGCCCCAAACATCCACCCATGGGGAGGGGGGCAGAGAAGGAGATTTGCACTGTTTCTCTGAAACTTAAATTGAATGTAACGGAATTAAATACCATGTCACACAAATCAATGCCTTGCTGTAGTTCTTTCAGCCAAAAGGGCCAAAAATGTATGCTTAGTTCTCTGTGAGGAACTTATTAAACCTGAGATATTATTGCCTTTCAAAATGCAAATTCCACATCAAAAATTTAAGTTAAGGGAATTTACATGAGGGCTATGCAACAACCGGGAGGAGTAGGATGGGGAGGGCCTGGGAGGGGTCAAGTCATAACCCTATGACTGATCTGGCTTATGCAAACAACAAAACACTGCAAAAGTAAAATAAAAATAATTATTAAAAATATTTTAAGACTGAAAATTCAATTGCTTTTCCCTCTGCTAGAACCAGGCTTTTATACCTTTGGCCAAAAAGCACGTGGCAAAGTTGACAAAGCATATTCTCTCTGGTCTAGACTGATTTCAAGCCACAGAAATAAGCTTAATTTGTTTTTTAGTGGGAAGTAAATGGCCCCAGGGTAATATGCCTAAAGTCCCACCAGCAGCTCTACATGCATGGGTTTGGGCAGTCTAACCTGACATCCTGGGCTTTCTCCTCAGTCCCACAGGAGCCAAATGCGAGAGACTGTAGACCCAACCAGCAGCTCTACACATGCATGCTTGCAGTTACCTGCAGAGCTGGGAGAATAAATGCTAGCAGTGAGCAAGCACTGACACGTGTCTCAGGAACCTCACAAGACGCAGCCTCGGGCTTTTGAATGGACATCTTTTTTACAACGCTAAAACCCAGAAGTGCATTAGTGTTCTTGCATAACAGGCTGTGTGGCAGTTTAGAAAGCCCACACATAATACCTTCCTAAGACCTGTACTTATGGGAGATCCTTTCATCCAAGAAATTCAAAGTACTTTACAAGCTCTGAGCCATTCATCCAAACACTCCAGGGAGGTATGCAGATGGCCAGGGTTACACTCCTTGACGAAGAAACTGAGGCAGGCTGACAGCCTTAAGTACCATTCTTTACAAAAGTCTTTGCCTTTTGAAAATGAATGGCCCCAAACATCCACCCATGGGGAGGGGGGCAGAGAAGGAGATTTGCACTGTTTCTCTGAAACTTAAATTGAATGTAACGGAATTAAATACCATGTCACACAAATCAATGCCTTGCTGTAGTTCTTTCAGCCAAAAGGGCCAAAAATGTATGCTTAGTTCTCTGTGAGGAACTTATTAAACCTGAGATATTATTGCCTTTCAAAATGCAAATTCCACATCAAAAATTTAAGTTAAGGGAATTTACATGAGGGCTATGCAACAACCGGGAGGAGTAGGATGGGGAGGGCCTGGGAGGGGTCAAGTCATAACCCTATGACTGATCTGGCTTATGCAAACAACAAAACACTGCAAAAGTAAAATAAAAATAATTATTAAAAATATTTTAAGACTGAAAATTCAATTGCTTTTCCCTCTGCTAGAACCAGGCTTTTATACCTTTGGCCAAAAAGCACGTGGCAAAGTTGACAAAGCATATTCTCTCTGGTCTAGACTGATTTCAAGCCACAGAAATAAGCTTAATTTGTTTTTTAGTGGGAAGTAAATGGCCCCAGGGTAATATGCCTAAAGTACTAGAGGAAGAGTCATTTTATAAACAAGATTAGGCATTCAGAAAGAATAAAACAGAAGCAGCCACTGTTGCTACTGTAATAAAAAAATGTCTGCATTGAAAACAATTCTGAAAGTTATACTGATAACAATAACCAACAATTTAGGGAGTACTCGCTATCATATTAACCATTGTTCCTGGTGCTAATAAGTAATCCACTGTACAGATGAGGAAACTGAGGCTCAGAGAATTTGATACCTATCATCTCAAAGACCTTACAGTAGAGTTAAAAAACTCATCATTCATTCAATAAGCTGAATCACACAGAATCTGAAATACAGAAAGGTACATGAATTTCCCCTAGAAAGTTCACCTTCTAATGGAGGAATGCACAAGTAAAACAACTTTCAAATAGGCATGTCCAAGGCACTTGCAATGCAGGAGACCCGGGTTTGATCCTGGGGTCAGAAAGATCCCCTGGAGAAGAGAATGGTTACCCACTCCAGTAGTCTTACCAGGAGAATTCCATGGACAGAAGAGCCTTGTAGCCCACAGGCCATGAGGTCACAAAGAGACACACACAACTGAGCAACTAACACACACAAGGCACAAGAGAAATGCAATGGAAGCTAAACTGGGGCAGGAAATAAAGACTTTGCAGAGAGGATTTCAAGACACAGATACAAGCAGGCATTTTAGACTGACAGAAATGGCAAATGGCTTATGTAAATGCACCAAGATTTAAGAGGACTTAATCTGGGTGACAGAGGTTGTCCGGCTTTGCTAGAGAATAAGAGCGCATGCTAGTAAAAGGTAATCCGGGTATGGACAGGTATGGATAGATAGGAACTGGATATCAAGTTAATTACTTTTACAACCTCGGATATCTTATCTCTCCCAACAAGATATAAGTCTCCTAGAGGGAAGAGAATCTTTCCTGGATTCTTTCAGAGTGGTTTATGTCTCCTATTGTTTAATCTAAAGGATTGATTGCTGTTATTTCTTCATTGGCCTCAGAGTGAATTGCCATTCTGAGCATTTTCCTCTGCTAACCAGGCTTTTAATTGGAAACATAAGAAAGTTTTTAGTGCAAGCCACAGAAATAAGCTTAATTTGTTTTTTAGTGGGAAGTAAATGGCCCCAGGGTAATATGCCTAAAGTACTAGAGGAAGAGTCATTTTATAAACAAGATTAGGCATTCAGAAAGAATAAAACAGAAGCAGCCACTGTTGCTACTGTAATAAAAAAATGTCTGCATTGAAAACAATTCTGAAAGTTATACTGATAACAATAACCAACAATTTAGGGAGTACTCGCTATCATATTAACCATTGTTCCTGGTGCTAATAAGTAATCCACTGTACAGATGAGGAAACTGAGGCTCAGAGAATTTGATACCTATCATCTCAAAGACCTTACAGTAGAGTTAAAAAACTCATCATTCATTCAATAAGCTGAATCACACAGAATCTGAAATACAGAAAGGTACATGAATTTCCCCTAGAAAGTTCACCTTCTAATGGAGGAATGCACAAGTAAAACAACTTTCAAATAGGCATGTCCAAGGCACTTGCAATGCAGGAGACCCGGGTTTGATCCTGGGGTCAGAAAGATCCCCTGGAGAAGAGAATGGTTACCCACTCCAGTAGTCTTACCAGGAGAATTCCATGGACAGAAGAGCCTTGTAGCCCACAGGCCATGAGGTCACAAAGAGACACACACAACTGAGCAACTAACACACACAAGGCACAAGAGAAATGCAATGGAAGCTAAACTGGGGCAGGAAATAAAGACTTTGCAGAGAGGATTTCAAGACACAGATACAAGCAGGCATTTTAGACTGACAGAAATGGCAAATGGCTTATGTAAATGCACCAAGATTTAAGAGGACTTAATCTGGGTGACAGAGGTTGTCCGGCTTTGCTAGAGAATAAGAGCGCATGCTAGTAAAAGGTAATCCGGGTATGGACAGGTATGGATAGATAGGAACTGGATATCAAGTTAATTACTTTTACAACCTCGGATATCTTATCTCTCCCAACAAGATATAAGTCTCCTAGAGGGAAGAGAATCTTTCCTGGATTCTTTCAGAGTGGTTTATGTCTCCTATTGTTTAATCTAAAGGATTGATTGCTGTTATTTCTTCATTGGCCTCAGAGTGAACACTTAAGACAATGGCTTACAGCCACAATTCTGAGCACTTATATTAACTTATTTAAGCCTTAAACAAACCCAATGAGGTAAATTCCACTGCTATCACCATTTTCTGAACAGAACTGAAGCACAGTAATGGGCTAGAACAAACACCTGCTCCAAGGCACTTGATGGAGTTTGTGTCTCCACAGCACTCCCCGGAGAGAAGAGCAGAACTGTTCCCAGGCATTTCTGTGCAATGACAGCACTCTTCTCTCCCATCCCATGCACCCTCACCCACTGTGAGCAATTGTCCCCAGGAGATTTGATGGATCCTCTCCTGAGCAGTAGCTTCTTACCCATCACAGTATCTGTCACCTTCCTCCTCTCTGCTTAGGTGTATCTAGTGCTCTTCTGCCAACGACAATTTGTGTCAAAGATGCTCATGCCAGTGCGCTAACTTAGCCACTGAGACACCAAGGATGTCGCTTCCCAGGAGCTCAAGCCAGCTAACTCTTGTGGCTGCCAACCTTAGTTCTGAGGCAGCTACTGCTGTCACGTCGCATACTCACCAAGGCACAGGATTTTGGGGACATCGGCTCTCTTGAGTTTCTGCATCCAGGTTTAATATAGTCAAATCTCCCTAGGTTTCTAGCATGATTGCAAAGAGTTCAACTGGAAGGTAATTCAAATGAATGTCACCATGCTTTCCTTGAAATTCTCCTTATCTATTAACATAAAGTTCAGTTTACATACACATTCCTCCATTTGACTGCTACGTCTTTAGACAAGCAGAACTGGTGTATATCTTTGCAGAATTTAGACTGGGAAAATAGGAACCGGGTATGGACAGGTATGGATAGATAGGAACTGGATATCAAGTTAATTACTTTTACAACCTCGGATATCTTATCTCTCCCAACAAGATATAAGTCTCCTAGAGGGAAGAGAATCTTTCCTGGATTCTTTCAGAGTGGTTTATGTCTCCTATTGTTTAATCTAAAGGATTGATTGCTGTTATTTCTTCATTGGCCTCAGAGTGAACACTTAAGACAATGGCTTACAGCCACAATTCTGAGCACTTATATTAACTTATTTAAGCCTTAAACAAACCCAATGAGGTAAATTCCACTGCTATCACCATTTTCTGAACAGAACTGAAGCACAGTAATGGGCTAGAACAAACACCTGCTCCAAGGCACTTGATGGAGTTTGTGTCTCCACAGCACTCCCCGGAGAGAAGAGCAGAACTGTTCCCAGGCATTTCTGTGCAATGACAGCACTCTTCTCTCCCATCCCATGCACCCTCACCCACTGTGAGCAATTGTCCCCAGGAGATTTGATGGATCCTCTCCTGAGCAGTAGCTTCTTACCCATCACAGTATCTGTCACCTTCCTCCTCTCTGCTTAGGTGTATCTAGTGCTCTTCTGCCAACGACAATTTGTGTCAAAGATGCTCATGCCAGTGCGCTAACTTAGCCACTGAGACACCAAGGATGTCGCTTCCCAGGAGCTCAAGCCAGCTAACTCTTGTGGCTGCCAACCTTAGTTCTGAGGCAGCTACTGCTGTCACGTCGCATACTCACCAAGGCACAGGATTTTGGGGACATCGGCTCTCTTGAGTTTCTGCATCCAGGTTTAATATAGTCAAATCTCCCTAGGTTTCTAGCATGATTGCAAAGAGTTCAACTGGAAGGTAATTCAAATGAATGTCACCATGCTTTCCTTGAAATTCTCCTTATCTATTAACATAAAGTTCAGTTTACATACACATTCCTCCATTTGACTGCTACGTCTTTAGACAAGCAGAACTGGTGTATATCTTTGCAGAATTTAGACTGGGAAAATAGGAACCTGGTAGGTATTCAACTGGAATGAACCAAGTATTCATTTCTACCCTCACCATAAGCTCATTGAGACTGTACACGTCTCTTCTCTGGTCCCGTCTGTTCCATATTTCCTTGTCTATAAAATGTGCTAACAGCCCTAACTTCTTAGGGTTTAAGCACTCAGTAACCATTAGTTATTATGAACATTATTCTCAGATACATACGTTCAACATACACTTATTGTTCTGATCACACAAGGCATCAGCAATGGCTGTGCTCAGTCGTGTCCAACTCTTTGCAACCCTATGGATGGTAGGCCACCAGGCTTCTCTGTCCATGGGATTTTCCAGGCAAGAATACTGGAATGGGTTGCCATGCCCTCCTCCAGGCAGTAACAGCTACCTCTCCTTTGAACATTTCTCATTCAGTTCAACTAAAGATTCCCATAAAACAAGATTCTTCAAATGATGATGAAAAGAGACTCCCAGAATTCAAAACATTAGACTTCCAGACTTGCCAACACAAGTGTGAATTTGAAAATATGAGTGAGCATGGACGACCAAAGCCATAAAGCTGATTACAACTGAAAAGTCATGTTTTCCACATGCAATCAAAATTAACCATTGACAAAAGATACACATATGCCCATGGATGGGTCATGCTTCTGATTGAGAAAGTATACAAGTTGAGCAAAAGAGCCACTTCCACTGACCTGCTACGTTGCTGAAAAGCAATCACAGCAACACGCCCTGCACTCGGGCTGACAGAGCAACATAAGCCCAACTAACACCAGACTGTGTGACCTCCAGCCGGGACAGGAGCCAGCGGCTTCACCTGAGATCCCAGTTATCAGGTCTGGAAAGTGTCTCACCCACTTTCTCTTTTAGCAGAACAAAAGGGAGCCAGGACCCAAGGAGGCAAGAAGGTAGAACCCAAAGTTGTTTCGACTCCATTACCCTAAATTACCTGATGATGAATAAATATGCCTTGTTCCACGGTTTCAATAGAAGGTAAACCACTACTAAAAATATCCGATGTTCACCATACTTTTAATCTCTTCCTTTTCTCTTTTATCAGAAAGAATTATTCATGCTTTCTGACCAAAGGGTATCCCTTTAATATAACCTCAGACAAACCCTGTTTCCTTGTTCTCTCTTTATACCCTCCTTCACCCCATCAGTCTTCATCAATCCATTAACCAGGGTGGAGCCCAGGACCCTATTACAAACCTCCCTCCCAGCATGCCTCAGTGGAAAAGCTGAAATTGCACTGCTTTAAAGCATTATCCTGACTCCTGCTGGCTGAACAATCTAGAGGAAATGACTTCATCTCTCTGGACCTCATTTTCTACATCCACCAAACGAAGCTGATATTCTACACCCTCATCACCACTGAAATTCTCATAGTCTTTAGTCTGTCGTTTCCAAGTGTGCACAGACACATAGAATCATGGGATGCCAGAGCACACTCTTACCATGTGAGTAAAAAGAGCTCTGTGCAAACATATCCTTAGGGGTGGGGCCCCCTGGAGAAAATATTAAGACGGCTGACTACCATGGGGGAGGGGCGAGAGGAACAAGTTCATCCTATCCACCAAAGGGAAGTCACCAAAATGTGAGCACCCACAACCACAAAGGAGAGGGGCTGGCAGGGAGCCCACAGGGGTCGAGCACACCCCAAATCTCCCCTCTCCACCAGTACGGAGGGCTTTTGTATCTGGTATAACTGGAAAGGGAAAATTAGAGAGTTGTTTGGTTTTCGTTTTTGTTTTTAATAAGGGACGCGCATGTGTTCGTGCATACTAAGTTGCTTCATTCTATCCAGCTCTTTGCCACCTCATGGACTGTAGCCTTCCAGCCTCCTCTGTCCATGGGATTCTCCAGGCAAGAATACTGGAGTGGGTTGCCATGCCTTCCTCCAGGGGATCTTCCTGACTCAGGGATCGAATCCGTGACTCTTATGTCTCCTGCATTAGTAGGCGAAGTCTTTACCACCAGTGCCACCCTAGAGGCACAGTACAGTGCCTGATAAACTGCCCTATCCCTTAAAAATGGTTTCCCCTGTCATGCTAGTGGTAGAAGACCTGCCTGCCAATGCAAGAGATGTGGGTTGGATCCCTGGGTCAGAAAGATCCCCTGGAGGAGGGCAGGACAACCCACTCCAGTATTCTCGCCTGGAGAATCCCAGGACAGAGGAGTCTGCAAGGCTACAGTCCATAGGGTCGCAAAGAGTTGGACCCAACTGAAGCGACTTAGCATACAGTACAGAGCACAGGCAATCAGTTACATCTTATTTCAATTGAATTCAACACCTCTCCACTGGTTCTCTATAGAAAGATCAACCTGAAGCCAACATGTTCCACTCTGCTCTCTGTCCTCATTTAGGGAGCATTCCTTGAGTCAATACACAAATTCAAAATCTCCAAAAACAGAAAGGCCCTCAATTAGAACCACCGAGCGCTAACGAATTTAATCAGTTAATGTTTCAGGATCTACCCATCAAACATGGACAGTTCGCAATCAAGCTAAGAAGTTATTTTGTAAATTGGATTTTCTGCCCTTGAATTTGAGATTGAGAAGCCTGCCTTGCTTGACTTCCCTGGAAAATTTCCAGATTTGCACTTCAGTTTCAACTTTGTGGATCGGGTTTTGTTTCTTAAAGACCATGGTGAGTGGTTTTGCTACTGGCCATTACATCTCCCTTGAAAAGCAGTTTAGGTATACTTTGTAGAGAGGCTTCTGATATGTTCATCATGTTACTTTATTTTCAATTTTTCTTCTTCTCCACTTTAAATACCCTCTCTCTCCGAGGCATGCCTAAGAGCTCAGGTAATATACATACAAATGCTCAACAGACAGATGGGTAAGTACTATCTCAGGGCGCCCATCCTTCTTAGTGAGAAAAGTACCCAAAACAGAATGCCATAATTCCATCCCCAAAGGTGCTATAATAATCCCTGAAGGGGATAGTTTGCAACTAAAGCTACAGCACAATGGATGTATAAATTAAGGCTACCAATAATGCTTGACAATACAATGAAGAAAGTAGTCTAATATCCTCATTCCTCAAACACACCCTATATAAAACTGGAAATTTTACTTTAAAACCAGTCGCAAAATAATGTTTGCTAAACCATCTTTACGAAGTCAAACGCTATGTTCTCACTTCTTTTAAATATCTGATTTTCATGTAACCAAAGATACTCTAGGAGTGTGAACCTCCAGGTAGACAGATTTTCTTAAGTGGCAGGTCTCATCAGCTTTGTGGGTGAGTCTCCAGGCACAAGATACCTGAAACCTTCTTAATGAGCTAACATTTAAGACATCCAAAATACAATGTCAAAGAGTTGGACCCAACTGAAGCGACTTAGCATACAGAGCACAGGCAATCAGTTACATCTTATTTCAATTGAATTCAACACCTCTCCACTGGTTCTCTATAGAAAGATCAACCTGAAGCCAACATGTTCCACTCTGCTCTCTGTCCTCATTTAGGAGCATTCCTTGAGTCAATACACAAATTCAACATCTCCAAAAACAGAAAGGCCCTCAATTAGAACCACCGAGCGCTAACGAATTTAATCAGTTAATGTTTCAGGATCTACCCATCAAACATGGACAGTTCGCAATCAAGCTAAGAAGTTATTTTGTAAATTGGATTTTCTGCCCTTGAATTTGAGATTGAGAAGCCTGCCTTGCTTGACTTCCCTGGAAAATTTCCAGATTTGCACTTCAGTTTCAACTTTGTGGATCGGGTTTTGTTTCTTAAAGACCATGGTGAGTGGTTTTGCTACTGGCCATTACATCTCCCTTGAAAAGCAGTTTAGGTATACTTTGTAGAGAGGCTTCTGATATGTTCATCATGTTACTTTATTTTCAATTTTTCTTCTTCTCCACTTTAAATACCCTCTCTCTCCGAGGCATGCCTAAGAGCTCAGGTAATATACATACAAATGCTCAACAGACAGATGGGTAAGTACTATCTCAGGGCGCCCATCCTTCTTAGTGAGAAAAGTACCCAAAACAGAATGCCATAATTCCATCCCCAAAGGTGCTATAATAATCCCTGAAGGGGATAGTTTGCAACTAAAGCTACAGCACAATGGATGTATAAATTAAGGCTACCAATAATGCTTGACAATACAATGAAGAAAGTAGTCTAATATCCTCATTCCTCAAACACACCCTATATAAAACTGGAAATTTTACTTTAAAACCAGTCGCAAAATAATGTTTGCTAAACCATCTTTACGAAGTCAAACGCTATGTTCTCACTTCTTTTAAATATCTGATTTTCATGTAACCAAAGATACTCTAGGAGTGTGAACCTCCAGGTAGACAGATTTTCTTAAGTGGCAGGTCTCATCAGCTTTGTGGGTGAGTCTCCAGGCACAAGATACCTGAAACCTTCTTAATGAGCTAACATTTAAGACATCATCACTAAAGTGCTGAGGACGATGGGATAACTCTCATTTCATTCTGATATATTACTCTGATCCCCATTTTATAGCCGAGGAATGGAAGTCTTTAAGAGAGAGGTTAAATCAAGGGTCTGAGGTCATACTGCCAGTAAATGACAAAACAGGGATTTGAAATTGGGAACTCTGACTTCAGAGTCCAAGCATTTAACTCCTCTACAATATCATCTCAGTCATGGCCCTAGGGTCCACGATCTTAAAGGAAAGGAAAAACAGCTTACCTGCAGGTTATCTGCCTGAGAAAACATATCTAATGCCAGACTAACATGGGTCCAATACAGGAAGTCTGGGCTATAGAAATGCTCTGAAGATGTGAGCGTGTAGATTACTTTGCCTAAGATATTCTTTCTGAACAAAATCCAGAAGCAGGGTTGTGGCAAGGGCCCCTTTGAATTATGGGAAGCAGTGAGAGCTCATGGCTATCTCCCCACCTAGACACCTGCTTTCAGTTGTCTGGAGACAGAGTACCTCCTGAACTGCCCACATACCAAGAAATGTCAAGGCCATCAATACATACATCACGTGAACCTGAAGGTCAGTTCAAAAGGGTAGAATTTATTTATGGGAGTGTTCTCATCACCCCAGGCAGATGAAAGGAAGGAAAGAACTTGGAAGTGTTCCCATTTTTATCTTGCATAAGAAGTCTACTGCCGACCACTATGACATTCCAAAGTGAAAGGTAAAATTAGTGTTTTTAACATAAAAATATCACTTGTGGTATTCAACTTTCATTAATCTGATGTCACCTAACAATCACAGATCAGAAGATCCCACCACCTTAAATAGTGCCTGAAACCTCAATGTTAAGAACTTCCAAATTGATGATATCTCTATCTTAGTTTTAGGATGAGTCTGGTTCTAACTGCTGTATGAGGTATATTTAAAAAAAAAAAAAACATGAAAATAAACAAGAGCTGGTATCTAGGGCCACATTTTCAAATGCCCTGTTCAACTCCTCCTATATTTATTTACAACACAAAAATCTCTGAAGAAAGTCCTTTTCAGGGCCAGTTCAAAACTTTTGGCCCTAAAAAAACATAGTTGTGAAAGAAACTATCCATCCAGTCTTTATATGATCACCTCAAAACTGGAATTAAGCACATATAAATGAAAATGAAATATTATACAAAACATAGATAAACTCACTCCATAACGCTGACTTGTCATTACTTTCCTAACACTGGCTAATAACCTTGACCTATAAAAAGAACTTGAGCTCTAAAATTAGGCCACTTAGTTTCTCTGCTGTTCCAACAACATCAGTAGGTCGAGAAACAAAACCATGCAGGAAACACATACAGCTTAACCAAGGACCCACATGATTTAACCGGACTGGCACACTAACCTTTTCACGGAAATCTCTTTGAAAAAAAAAAAACTATTGAGAAAACATATCTAATGCCAGACTAACATGGGTCCAATACAGGAAGTCTGGGCTATAGAAATGCTCTGAAGATGTGAGCGTGTAGATTACTTTGCCTAAGATATTCTTTCTGAACAAAATCCAGAAGCAGGGTTGTGGCAAGGGCCCCTTTGAATTATGGGAAGCAGTGAGAGCTCATGGCTATCTCCCCACCTAGACACCTGCTTTCAGTTGTCTGGAGACAGAGTACCTCCTGAACTGCCCACATACCAAGAAATGTCAAGGCCATCAATACATACATCACGTGAACCTGAAGGTCAGTTCAAAAGGGTAGAATTTATTTATGGGAGTGTTCTCATCACCCCAGGCAGATGAAAGGAAGGAAAGAACTTGGAAGTGTTCCCATTTTTATCTTGCATAAGAAGTCTACTGCCGACCACTATGACATTCCAAAGTGAAAGGTAAAATTAGTGTTTTTAACATAAAAATATCACTTGTGGTATTCAACTTTCATTAATCTGATGTCACCTAACAATCACAGATCAGAAGATCCCACCACCTTAAATAGTGCCTGAAACCTCAATGTTAAGAACTTCCAAATTGATGATATCTCTATCTTAGTTTTAGGATGAGTCTGGTTCTAACTGCTGTATGAGGTATATTTAAAAAAAAAAAAAACATGAAAATAAACAAGAGCTGGTATCTAGGGCCACATTTTCAAATGCCCTGTTCAACTCCTCCTATATTTATTTACAACACAAAAATCTCTGAAGAAAGTCCTTTTCAGGGCCAGTTCAAAACTTTTGGCCCTAAAAAAACATAGTTGTGAAAGAAACTATCCATCCAGTCTTTATATGATCACCTCAAAACTGGAATTAAGCACATATAAATGAAAATGAAATATTATACAAAACATAGATAAACTCACTCCATAACGCTGACTTGTCATTACTTTCCTAACACTGGCTAATAACCTTGACCTATAAAAAGAACTTGAGCTCTAAAATTAGGCCACTTAGTTTCTCTGCTGTTCCAACAACATCAGTAGGTCGAGAAACAAAAACCATGCAGGAAACACATACAGCTTAACCAAGGACCCACATGATTTAACCGGACTGGCACACTAACCTTTTTCACGGAAATCTCTTTGAAAAAGTAAAAGAAAAATCGAAGACTCTACTCCTTGCAAGAAAGAGGCATGTCCAGAGAGTATCAAAAGTTGTATTCTCCTAGTTGATATGTTCTGAGTTTTATCTTCCTGTTTTGACTAGAGGTCTCTTGACGAAAGGCCTGTAGTGTTATAAATTATCCCATTACTCACTCTCCTAGGTTGTTCCCACTGCAACAGGAAGGGAGTAAATCTCAGAGTCCTGCACTTATACCCCTTAATCATCCCCACACGTGCCCCCCAATGAAGTAAATCACCATCTGTCACTGCATCACCGTGATTCATACTGAAACAGAGCAGAGAAGACCCGTACTCAGAAATGTCAAACCTAGGAAAGGCATCTTTATACATCATGAATAATAATACTCCAGCACACCAGTGCTGTGTTCGCTCAAAGAGACATCACACCAGCAAGTATCTCATTCTAATTAAGAGGCATGAGCCGTGTTAAAGGCAAATTTTTATAGAGCAAAACTTTCCAAACAGAACATTTCAAGACTCAGTAGCCTTTCTAAGCTCTATTAAGACCAAACATCTTTATCATGTTAATCCACCTGAACATGAATTTAATGAGCAGAAGTGGCTCTACGATTAGGCTGACTTTCCACTCCTAAATTTGGCAGGGCGGACACATGATCAATCATCTGTTTTAAGATGCTACCTAATTATAAGAAAGATCATTTAGCTTTACATAGAAGTGGTTAAGAATCAAAATACGGGCTTCCCTGGTGGTCCAGTGGGTAAGGACACCGCCTTGCAGTGCAAGGGGCACCGGTTCGATCCCTGGCCTGGGAAGATTCCACATACCAGACTGATGTGTCCAATTACCAAGCCGGAACTCTGGAGCGCATGCGCCCAGAGCCGGTGCTCTGCGACAACAGATGCCACCATGATGGGAGGCCCACACGGGCCAAAGAACAAAGATGGATGAAAACAGTCAAATGAAAGACCAATAGAAGTAGCCCGCCTGCTCCCTTCCCTCCCAACCCCCAAAATAAATAAATAAATAAATAAATAAATCTTTAAAAAAAAAAAAAAGAATCAAAATACACTTGACCCTTAAACAACACAGTTGAAAATTAATGGACACCCGGGTACCAAGGATTCAACTAACTGCAGACCATGTAGTATTATAGAAGGTTATAACTGAAAAAGTCCATACATAAATGAACCCATGCCATTCACATGCATGTTGTTCCAAGATCAACTGTTGAAAGAATAGTTGAGACTATCCCATTATCTAAGAAAATGTGCCCATTTGCTTACTATAGCTTAAGCAGAGAGAGAGAAGGAGTTTAACAGTTACAAAGCCTACTTTTATTGTCATTACCGAAAAAATGCAAATGGTGGCCAGGTATATGTGAACTGTGTAAGCTTTGGTGTGTTTTCCTATCCAATATACAACTGCCTGTGTCTTTGTCGCGGAAAGGCATCTTTATACATCATGAATAATAATACTCCAGCACACCAGTGCTGTGTTCGCTCAAAGAGACATCACACCAGCAAGTATCTCATTCTAATTAAGAGGCATGAGCCGTGTTAAAGGCAAATTTTTATAGAGCAAAACTTTCCAAACAGAACATTTCAAGACTCAGTAGCCTTTCTAAGCTCTATTAAGACCAAACATCTTTATCATGTTAATCCACCTGAACATGAATTTAATGAGCAGAAGTGGCTCTACGATTAGGCTGACTTTCCACTCCTAAATTTGGCAGGGCGGACACATGATCAATCATCTGTTTTAAGATGCTACCTAATTATAAGAAAGATCATTTAGCTTTACATAGAAGTGGTTAAGAATCAAAATACGGGCTTCCCTGGTGGTCCAGTGGGTAAGGACACCGCCTTGCAGTGCAAGGGGCACCGGTTCGATCCCTGGCCTGGGAAGATTCCACATACCAGACTGATGTGTCCAATTACCAAGCCGGAACTCTGGAGCGCATGCGCCCAGAGCCGGTGCTCTGCGACAACAGATGCCACCATGATGGGAGGCCCACACGGGCCAAAGAACAAAGATGGATGAAAACAGTCAAATGAAAGACCAATAGAAGTAGCCCGCCTGCTCCCTTCCCTCCCAACCCCCAAAATAAATAAATAAATAAATAAATAAATCTTTAAAAAAAAAAAAAAGAATCAAAATACACTTGACCCTTAAACAACACAGTTGAAAATTAATGGACACCCGGGTACCAAGGATTCAACTAACTGCAGACCATGTAGTATTATAGAAGGTTATAACTGAAAAAAAGTCCATACATAAATGAACCCATGCCATTCACATGCATGTTGTTCCAAGATCAACTGTTGAAAGAATAGTTGAGACTATCCCATTATCTAAGAAAATGTGCCCATTTGCTTACTATAGCTTAAGCAGAGAGAGAGAAGGAGTTTAACAGTTACAAAGCCTACTTTTATTGTCATTACCGAAAAAATGCAAATGGTGGCCAGGTATATGTGAACTGTGTAAGCTTTGGTGTGTTTTCCTATCCAATATACAACTGCCTGGCTTCCATCTGTCTGTCTTGTTGGGTACAGGCAGCAACAGAAGTCCTGGCTCAATACTCCAAAGCACCTTAGAATTTCTCCAGCTGGAGAAATAAGTACACAGTCTCCCTCTTGCCAAGGAAAAGCCAACTGAGCAAGACCAAACAATAGTAAGATCTGCCGGATGTGTTTTCTGAACGTTTCTGTCGAGTTTGCACTGTTCTTATCAGCTGCCCTTCAGAATTGCCAGCGTGTTTCATCAATTTGATATCAGCTCAATAACAGTGTGATAACAGTACAACGGGCTCCCAGCTCCTACGTTTGAGATTAATGAGTGGATGGGAATGAGTGCTCTGTCTGCAAGATTTTCTTTTTTTTTTTTTCTTTTTGATATTCACCTCTCTGACCTTAATTTATTTCATTCAAAAATTTGCAACTTAAAGCTCACACTGAGCAAAGAAAAGCATTAGGAAGTCTTTCAGTAAGAACCAGACCAGGCTAACAGCCTGCTTCTTTAGCTTCTTCCAGCAAGATGGCCTCCTCAAGCATCAGGCTCTGAAATGGCTGAGAATAGGAGTTTCTAGGACAAAGGACGACACATTCTTGACAGTGGCAAATATACACATAGGATACGAGGATTTTTTAAATACAAAATCACTGTGGTACATTTCAGGAAGAGAAATGTAATGGAAAATAGATTTAAAAAAAAAAAAAAAAGAATGAACTCAATGCTACCACACTTTTAAGGTTGTTTTATTTTTTTATTGATTTTAGAGGGCTTTCTAATAAGATTAGATGTCCTACATTGTAGGGCCAATAGCTCTCAGACTGCATATAAATGAATTGTGGTCTGTTCCACTTTCAACATAGGACTCTTACCTAGATTCCATTAATGTTATATTCAAACTAAAATATCCCCTCTGACTGTTTGGTTGTGCTGTGGAAAAACACTAACAAGAAGCCCAATAAGCCCTCAGCCTGAATATATGTGCATACAAAAATACCCTTTCCCCATCACCCCATATTAACACATATCAGGTATCCATATGAAAGTACGGGGTCACAATATGTTACTAGACTTAAGGAGCCCATCTTGATGAGCATTCCCCAAAACGGGTCACTCATATCCTGGCTTCCACCTGTCTGTCTTGTTGGGTACAGGCAGCAACAGAAGTCCTGGCTCAATACTCCAAAGCACCTTAGAATTTCTCCAGCTGGAGAAATAAGTACACAGTCTCCCTCTTGCCAAGGAAAAGCCAACTGAGCAAGACCAAACAATAGTAAGATCTGCCGGATGTGTTTTCTGAACGTTTCTGTCGAGTTTGCACTGTTCTTATCAGCTGCCCTTCAGAATTGCCAGCGTGTTTCATCAATTTGATATCAGCTCAATAACAGTGTGATAACAGTACAACGGGCTCCCAGCTCCTACGTTTGAGATTAATGAGTGGATGGGAATGAGTGCTCTGTCTGCAAGATTTTCTATTTTTTTTCTTTTTGATATTCACCTCTCTGACCTTAATTTATTTCATTCAAAAATTTGCAACTTAAAGCTCACACTGAGCAAAGAAAAGCATTAGGAAGTCTTTCAGTAAGAACCAGACCAGGCTAACAGCCTGCTTCTTTAGCTTCTTCCAGCAAGATGGCCTCCTCAAGCATCAGGCTCTGAAATGGCTGAGAATAGGAGTTTCTAGGACAAAGGACGACACATTCTTGACAGTGGCAAATATACACATAGGATACGAGGATTTTTTAAATACAAAATCACTGTGGTACATTTCAGGAAGAGAAATGTAATGGAAAATAGATTTAAAAAAAAAAAAAAAAGAATGAACTCAATGCTACCACACTTTTAAGGTTGTTTTATTTTTTTTATTGATTTTAGAGGGCTTTCTAATAAGATTAGATGTCCTACATTGTAGGGCCAATAGCTCTCAGACTGCATATAAATGAATTGTGGTCTGTTCCACTTTCAACATAGGACTCTTACCTAGATTCCATTAATGTTATATTCAAACTAAAATATCCCCTCTGACTGTTTGGTTGTGCTGTGGAAAAACACTAACAAGAAGCCCAATAAGCCCTCAGCCTGAATATATGTGCATACAAAAATACCCTTTCCCCATCACCCCATATTAACACATATCAGGTATCCATATGAAAGTACGGGGTCACAATATGTTACTAGACAAAAGGAGCCCATCTTGATGAGCATTCCACCACAACAGATGTGTTCCTGGGGTTCCTTCAACCTTACTGGTGCCATATATTACTTTTTGAGTGACAGATTTTTTTTTTTTTTTTGGCATCACACTTGTGTTATGTTTTACCTCCAGCTTTAAAACTGTGCAAATGGAAGAAACTCCATCTTAGTAAACATTTCCCTATCACCAGGCTATTGTTTGACCAACGCAATATAAACCACAGAGGCTGGTGCCTGTCAGATAGAAAGTGGCCAAAGATGAACCCACAGCAAGCTATCCTGCACCACACTCCAGAAACACTTAAATACAAACACAAGAAAGGTGCCTATCAGCTAAACATGTAGATGCCAGGCAGCTGCATGTCAGTCTTTAAAAACGATCTTCAGAAAATCTCACGTGAGCTTATGCTATCCTAACACAGCAAATACTGACTTTAAAAAATGTAATATCGGGCTTCCCCTGGTGTTCCAGTGGATAAGGACACCGCCTTGCAGTGCAAGGGGCGCCGGTTCGATCCCTGGCCTGGGAAGATCCCACGTGCTGCGGAGCGGCTGGACCGATGTGTCCAATTACCGAGCAGGAGCTCTGGAGTGAGCTGGCGCTCTGCGACAACAGAGGCCACCGCGGTGGGAGGCCCGCAGGAGCCAAAGAACAAAGACGGATGAAAATAGAGAAATGAAAGATCAATAGAAGTGGCCTGCCCACTCCCTTCCCTCCCCAACCTGACCCCCGCCCAAAATAAATAAATAAATAAATCTTTAAAAAAAAAAATGTAATATCAGTAAACCACATGCAAGGTCAGTGAAAGTCTTCTTGGCCACCTGAATACCTCTGCCATATCTGGTATCCAAAATTAAAAGGTAGACATTTAAAAGCAGTCATTAAATGCTAGATTTTGACATGAAAATTTAAAACCGGGACAGGGCACATGCCAAAATAAAGACAACTCATCAATGGCATTTAGCCCACTCACTTCGTTAAATACACAGTGCTTTGCACAGCCCACCAAGAATTAGCACAAATGTGAAGCAGGAATGGCTAATGTCATCATCAGGCATGTATACAGAGGCACCACGAATGTTAGGAACAGTCACAAAATTGTTAGGCCTGTCTCAAGTTAGCCAAGTGATAACTGAATAGTGCTGAAATAGTAAAATGTATGAAGAGACAAGCGGAGTGGGGACAGCATTCAGCAGAATGTCAGTAAATTATATCCTTAAGTCTTTCTTGACTTTTAAAACGTACTCCTATCAGACACCCATTCACCCACTACACAGAACCCAACCAGAAAGCAGGGCAGCCCAAAGGACAGCCCAGGAGTCTGTGACTTTTATACATGGTGACTTGAGATTTATGTTTTGTTTCTCTGTATAAATGAAAGATCCATGGAAATGTCCTCCCAACACTATGGAATCACTGAAAAGAAGATTCATAGATCCAGTGGTTTACCCATTTCTTTGATCAAAAGCAGAGGACCACCTAGGTCAGAAGCTCCTTCTACCTGCCACTGGATTATTTACAGTGAGGTATGAAGCTGGTTTTATTGACTGACCAGAAAACGTTGCCCTTATCAGGCACTGAATAATGAAGCACAGAGACTCAATTTCAATTAGACAGCAACAATCTGCCAAGGTATAAAAGCATCTTTGAAACATCAACATTGTAAAGGGAAAGCTTGTGGGGAAAATAAGAAAAACTGTACAGATACAAAAGGCATCGGTGTTACGGAAGAGCCAAGGAGGCCCAGATTTTTTTGCCCCTTTATCCTGGGTTTACTACTTAGGTACATTTAAACTCAGACTGCTAAATGAGGCAAACCAGAGTTTTGTACTCCAGTGACCAATACAAATTGGGTTTCCTAGCCAAAAGGAATGCCATCTGAGCATTACTATGGCTTACTGAGGATGACGTTCTATCAATCTCCAACATAAAACATTTCAGCCCACCATTGTCGTTGGTAATGACACAAGCCCTGCACAGGGAAGCCTGAGTATGTCTCTGTGCCTTTATCAGGTTGGATAACAAGGAGCTCTTGGAGCTGAAAAGTTCAAAGAGACAGCTTGTTATCCCAAAGCCCTAAGTCTATACATCTTACAGCTGACGTTTCCCAACCTGGGGCAATCACAGATGAGAAGGGGACAAGGGGCATTTCTATTCTTGAGGACGGAACCCGCAGCTGCTCTTCTCATTCAGAATACTTGGCTCACGCAGACTTGTTTATGCATTTGGTGGGTTCATATAATTTGCCAATTTGCTAGGCTTGACACCAATAGGATGGCTGAACATTTGCTGCTGTTGTCCATTTGCTGACCCACACGAACTCGAGAACTAATGCCACATAAAAAGGCCTGGCCAGCTGGAGAGGGACAAAGTACTGGATGAAAGAGAACAAACGAAGTCTTGTCTTGACTTTCCTCTGGAAAAAGTCAAGAAGGAACCAACATTTTCTAATCATTCTAATTACCCTCTTATTTATCCTTTCTTCATACAAAAGCTAGATGTATACCCAGCATATTTCTATAAATGGTCTCAATCCCTGCTCCAAAAAAAAAAAAGATCAGTCACTTAAAAGTAACAAGGTTTTAGGTATTTAGCCCAAATGAACGCCAGCTAAATAAACTATTGACCTGAGAACACAAACACATAGCCAGTCTCACTCACCCTTGAAAGTCATTGGGCCAAGTTTTGCTTGCTAGTGAGAAGTACGTCTTTGGGGTGGGATTTGTTTTGTTTAGTTTTCACCTTCTCTTACCCCAAGAAAGAGACAAACCATTTATCTATTGATTGATGAAAAAAAATCTTTAGATGAGATCAATGTTGTTTTTTTCCAGAGCTAGTATTTCATAAACATCTCTAACATTGAACAATAGGAAACTATATTTAAAAAGCATTTGCACTACAGTGCATGTATTTCAGTACATGCAGAGCCACACCTTTGGTTCACTAAGCCAACTTTTACAATATTTCAGGAGTACTCAGAGGCTCAGCTCCTCCAAAACTCTCTCTTCCTGGTCTGCTTATCAAAATACCAAAATCCCTACCCTGACTCAGTATCTTAGGTATCCAATCCCCTTGATAAAACAGCAAATAACCCCTTAGCATAAATTTGCTTCATAGACTGATCCAGTGACCAAGAGCCAAAGAACATAATCAGCTGAACAGCTGAACCATAGCATGAGTGGGGAATGGAGAAAAACCTTTACTGCAGGAGAAAGATCTTGTAATTAGGGTGGACTGGCTCTTGGAAGCAGGAGGATTCAAAAAACAGGAAAAGAAAGCCCAGGAAACGCCTATCAGAACAGACATAATTTTAATCCATTACGAAGTGAAAAACGTCAAGACTTGGCTTCCTGTAGCAGATGGTATCTCAAGATTTATTTTCTCGGCATCAGCACCACTGGTCAGGTAAAACCAACATGCATTCACTGGAGAGGAGAGACCAAAGTCTTGCTCCCCTGTTTTGCTTGGAATTCTGCCCCTCTCTCTCCTGACTGCCCTGGGCACCTGCCAACTCTTTGCCCACAACCACTATTTCTCCCTCTGTTCTCTCCCTCTTTTCTTCCATTCTTTGATAGAATTCCAGGAATAGGAATTAAAACCCTCTAAGTAAAAGGAGGCATGGTCTTTTTAAAACTCCAGCTACCAAAAATATGTGTATTGAGGCAACGTGTTGATCTGTTTACACAGAGAACACAGACATGGAGCGAAGAGTGGGGGAGCAAGGGATGGAAAGGAGGGATGGCCTAGTCTATGGATGTTGAGTCTAGGTCTTATCCCCAGGACCAGTTGTTTCCCATCATTATCATCACAAAAAAGTCACTTCTATTTAAGTTGCAGACTAACATTTCCAACCTCACCAAAACATTACAATGTTAGCTTTTTGAATAGAATGATGATAAATCAGAACTACAGAAGATATGTCTGAGCATCCTTTCAACCAGACTTCGGTCACAGCAAATGTCAAAACAGCACACGAATTTTGAATTGTAGAATTACAAAAGCCTGGGAAACAGGTCAGCAGACTCTTGCCCAGCATCAAATGAGAAGCCTAGGGAATGAAATGAAGTCTATGCTTCTGTGTCCGGTGGTCAAGCAAGCTTTCCTAAGAGGTTCTCAATCTTCATGAAGCAGCGAGCCCTGTTTCCTCTGAGAATGAAATCAAAGTTCTAAAGACCAAGTCTTCAGTTCTTCAAGATGAAAAAGCTGTAGGGATTACTTGCTTGACAATATGAATATATCTAACATTTTTGAACTGTAGACTCAGTAATGGTTAACACAGCCAATTTTATGTGTTTGCTATGAGTGAAAATAAAACGAAACATATCTAGCCCATAATCGGAAGTAAATGCTCTCTCATCTAAAACGAAGTGAAAAACCCAGGAAACGCCTATCAGAACAGACATAATTTTAATCCATTACGAAGTGAAAAACGTCAAGACTTGGCTTCCTGTAGCAGATGGTATCTCAAGATTTATTTTCTCGGCATCAGCACCACTGGTCAGGTAAAACCAACATGCATTCACTGGAGAGGAGAGACCAAAGTCTTGCTCCCCTGTTTTGCTTGGAATTCTGCCCCTCTCTCTCCTGACTGCCCTGGGCACCTGCCAACTCTTTGCCCACAACCACTATTTCTCCCTCTGTTCTCTCCCTCTTTTCTTCCATTCTTTGATAGAATTCCAGGAATAGGAATTAAAACCCTCTAAGTAAAAGGAGGCATGGTCTTTTTAAAACTCCAGCTACCAAAAATATGTGTATTGAGGCAACGTGTTGATCTGTTTACACAGAGAACACAGACATGGAGCGAAGAGTGGGGGAGCAAGGGATGGAAAGGAGGGATGGCCTAGTCTATGGATGTTGAGTCTAGGTCTTATCCCCAGGACCAGTTGTTTCCCATCATTATCATCACAAAAAAGTCACTTCTATTTAAGTTGCAGACTAACATTTCCAACCTCACCAAAACATTACAATGTTAGCTTTTTGAATAGAATGATGATAAATCAGAACTACAGAAGATATGTCTGAGCATCCTTTCAACCAGACTTCGGTCACAGCAAATGTCAAAACAGCACACGAATTTTGAATTGTAGAATTACAAAAGCCTGGGAAACAGGTCAGCAGACTCTTGCCCAGCATCAAATGAGAAGCCTAGGGAATGAAATGAAGTCTATGCTTCTGTGTCCGGTGGTCAAGCAAGCTTTCCTAAGAGGTTCTCAATCTTCATGAAGCAGCGAGCCCTGTTTCCTCTGAGAATGAAATCAAAGTTCTAAAGACCAAGTCTTCAGTTCTTCAAGATGAAAAAGCTGTAGGGATTACTTGCTTGACAATATGAATATATCTAACATTTTTGAACTGTAGACTCAGTAATGGTTAACACAGCCAATTTTATGTGTTTGCTATGATTGAAAATAAAACGAAACATATCTAGCCCATAATCGGGAAGTAAATGCTCTCTCATCTAAATTACTATTTCATTTTCACTATATCTCTCTTAAGATATTGATCTAACAGGAATTTACTTACTATAATGGTGCTAACTCATTGGATTCCCTCTAGTAGCAGCTGGTAGTATCAGTCCTCGTTTTACAGACAAGGAAATAGAGACACAAAGTGATTAAATAACTTGTCCAAGATCATAATCACAAACTGATGGCACAGAATGCATCTAATTCAGGTGTCACCCCCTCTCTTTACCTCTCACACACCCTCCTTCTCTTTCGGAACACTCTGATAATCCGCAGCCTCTCCTAACTTCTCTCAGCAACCTCCTGTAAGCAGACTTCCCCACATCACACCCACTCCACAGCTCTCCCAAACATCACCTATCACCTCCACATCTCTACCACTTCGGCTCTGGAAGCTTGTCTCACTTAAACTCTATGTAGCAAGGGCAGTGTCTGCCGCGCCCTCTTCCTATTGGAAGTTATCTCCTTCCCTCAAGTTTTTGGACACCAACATCTCCTGGTCACCCTCCCCCTCGTCTGACCACTCCTTCCTTATCACATTCTTAATAGGCTTTCTTCCCCGATTTCCATCACACAATAGTTAATGGGTGACAAAATGAGTAGCTAAGTAAGATTTACCCTTAACTCATTTAACACATCTGCGGGGTTCTTCCAAGGCTTGTGTTAATCGGATCTACGGGCTCCAGGGTGAGTCCTCTGGAGCTGTCTCTTGACGATGGGAATTGCACACCACGTACCTTACACCTCCGAATGTCTGGCACACTACCTGACACGTAATAAAGCTTAACAGAGACTTGTTCCGCATAATCTTAGTATCACTAAACCCTATCCTTCAAATCTGCTTTCGTAGCACGCAATGCCACTTTTTACTGATACACGTTCCCAAACTACTCAACTGTCCCCTTCATTCCAAGGATAGTTAAGGGTGCATCATGGGCTCCAGACTATACCTAAGGCAGAGGCAGAATATCCTCGTTGTCTCCACTGTGTAGTTCTCATATCTTTTTAAACTATAATGCCCTTTGGCTATGATTGAAAATAAAACGAAACATATCTAGCCCATAATCGGGAAGTAAATGCTCTCTCATCTAAATTACTATTTCATTTTCACTATATCTCTCTTAAGATATTGATCTAACAGGAATTTACTTACTATAATGGTGCTAACTCATTGGATTCCCTCTAGTAGCAGCTGGTAGTATCAGTCCTCGTTTTACAGACAAGGAAATAGAGACACAAAGTGATTAAATAACTTGTCCAAGATCATAATCACAAACTGATGGCACAGAATGCATCTAATTCAGGTGTCACCCCCTCTCTTTACCTCTCACACACCCTCCTTCTCTTTCGGAACACTCTGATAATCCGCAGCCTCTCCTAACTTCTCTCAGCAACCTCCTGTAAGCAGACTTCCCCACATCACACCCACTCCACAGCTCTCCCAAACATCACCTATCACCTCCACATCTCTACCACTTCGGCTCTGGAAGCTTGTCTCACTTAAACTCTATGTAGCAAGGGCAGTGTCTGCCGCGCCCTCTTCCTATTGGAAGTTATCTCCTTCCCTCAAGTTTTTGGACACCAACATCTCCTGGTCACCCTCCCCCTCGTCTGACCACTCCTTCCTTATCACATTCTTAATAGGCTTTCTTCCCCGATTTCCATCACACAATAGTTAATGGGTGACAAAATGAGTAGCTAAGTAAGATTTACCCTTAACTCATTTAACACATCTGCGGGGTTCTTCCAAGGCTTGTGTTAATCGGATCTACGGGCTCCAGGGTGAGTCCTCTGGAGCTGTCTCTTGACGATGGGAATTGCACACCACGTACCTTACACCTCCGAATGTCTGGCACACTACCTGACACGTAATAAAGCTTAACAGAGACTTGTTCCGCATAATCTTAGTATCACTAAACCCTATCCTTCAAATCTGCTTTCGTAGCACGCAATGCCACTTTTTACTGATACACGTTCCCAAACTACTCAACTGTCCCCTTCATTCCAAGGATAGTTAAGGGTGCATCATGGGCTCCAGACTATACCTAAGGCAGAGGCAGAATATCCTCGTTGTCTCCACTGTGTAGTTCTCAGGGCCTTGCCATGTCTGACTCGAAGCATCCTCGAGCTATTCGGAAGGAATTTCTACCCAATGCTGTCGTGCTACACTGCTGTGTCACTTGCCATTGCAGCCCACAGGGGGCCTCACCCGACTCTTACAGCACTGAATGAGATTAGGACATTCACATGATTTCCCTGCATCTCCTAATCCAATTAACTGAGTAAAATACTCAATGCTCTAATAAGAAAATTGGAGGAAGCTCAAAAGGTGTGTGTAGCACTGACATATGTACCTCACTGTGTGTAAAACAGATCGCTAGAGGGAAGCTGCTATGTAGCACAGCGAGTTCTGCTGGGTTCTCTGTGATGACCTAGAGGGGTGGAATGTGGAGGGGCCATAGGAGGGAGGTTGAAGAAAGAAAGGATACACACACGCACACACACACACACACACACACACACACACACACACACAGCTGATTCACTCTGTTGTCCAGCAGAAAGTAACATTGTAAAGCAATTACACTCCAATAATAATAATAATAATAATAATAATAATATGTGCGGACATCCAAGCCAGTTCAAGTTTGGTGAATAAATAAGGTGATATACAGATAAAATTAACCATAATATCCCACTGACTACTAAGGTACACAATGCCACAATTTCATTCTTTGTTATCCTGCCTTAAAGTCTTTGCTTTACCCATCAACCTCCATAAATGGTTTCCATTTCATCCTTTTTTGAGTAGTACATTCTAAAGCCTACATCGGATCTGACCTCACAGATGTTTTCCTATTAGTCCTATGCTCAGCATAATGGAATGTTAATAGGCTGTTATGATTTACTCTACAAAAATCAATGATGTAGATGCTGCCGGGTAAATAAGCTACTTTGGTGGGTATGCCACACAGTATTAGGTACCACTGGAAAAGTGACTGCCTCAGGGGATGAAAATTCATCTCAGAGAATTCAGAGCATTCTGAATTCATCTTGCTGTTGTTGTTATACAATATATATACATACATACATACACACACACACACACACACACACACACACAATGATGTCTCACCTAATTTCACACACCTGAATTAACTGTGGAGTAAGTGTCTCGGTAGTAAGGAATCCGTCTGCAATGAAAGAGACACAGATTCGATCCCTGGGTCAGGAAGGTCCCTTGGAGAAGAAAGTGGCAACTCACTCCAGTATTGTTGCCTGAGAAATCCCATGGACAGAGGAGCCTGGTGGGCTACAGTCTACAGTGTCACAAAGAGTTGCACACAACTTAGCGACTGAACGACAACATCCACTGATCCTTATGGGTCTGTCATAAGGACAAAAACCACACTATGGCAAAATATTAAGATAAAAATTCAACAGCAAATGATGACCACTGAATTGTAAATATTGGAAGGCAGTAGGCTTGTACAAGAGAAGTTAAATATTTTTTAACCTAGAAGAAAAAGACAACATATACATAATATACTTAATGAGTATATCACAATAGGACATTCAAGATGAAAATGGTAGTTTTTAACCAAAAACTTTTGAATTCTGTTTCAAGACATGAATTAATGACACTGATCAACATATGAATTTCAATACATTCTTTGATCACAAGCATGATAGGATGTGACATTGACCCAAGAAAGTATCAGTTTTAAAGACTGAGCAGATTTAAAAAAAAAAAAAAAAAAAAAAGAGATCACATTGCTTTGAAAGAATGGGAAAAGAAAGGCCCTTCTAGAGTTCTGAGTATCATAGAAAACATTTTCCTTTTACCAGAGTTGTCTTGAATTATATGTGTACTCAAGAGTTGGGCTTTTTTTCAATATTTGGGGTTTTTTTAGAGCACGCACATAAAGTGATCATTACCAAGCCTGAAGGCTCTACTCTCAGGGATGATGGTGTCTGAAGCTCAAACATCTCAAAGGGGCTGAAGCTACCCAGAGAAACAAGCACACTAAGAGGATAGTGAGAAGTGTGGGGAGCCGGCCTAGGGTAGCTCCGTACTGAGTAATAAAACCACCAGCTAACTTTTACTCAGTTTTATCACTTTAAATTCTCTATAGACAATGAATCCCTTGACTGCCTACACTGGGAACTAGGCATGTCCACTGGCCCCCAACGCTTACACTATGTGGAGTGTAATTATCATCACCACCTCCAAGAAGCCTTCCCCAGCTCCTCTCTCGGAGCACATGTTATCAGTTGTCATTTTCAATTTATTTTTCCTCCTCCCTAGCAGATGAGGAGGCTGGTGACCCTGGATCTACTTTCCTGATATTTCCTCATGCCATGCAGAGTGTCTTCAACACAACCAGTCCTACACAGTGTCAGTAATTTAAGGAAGATTCATTGAGTAGTCATTATTGATGAGCTCCTTCCCTAGGTGCTGGGTTCCAGCAGTGAAAAAAATTCCTTATGGGTCTGTCATAAGGACAAAACCACACTATGGCAAAATATTAAGATAAAAATTCAACAGCAAATGATGACCACTGAATTGTAAATATTGGAAGGCAGTAGGCTTGTACAAGAGAAGTTAAATATTTTTTAACCTAGAAGAAAAAGACAACATATACATAATATACTTAATGAGTATATCACAATAGGACTTTCAAGATGAAAATGGTAGTTTTTAACCAAAAACTTTTGAATTCTGTTTCAAGACATGAATTAATGACACTGATCAACATATGAATTTCAATACATTCTTTGATCACAAGCATGATAGGATGTGACATTGACCCAAGAAAGTATCAGTTTTAAAGACTGAGCAGATTTAAAAAAAAAAAAAAAAAAAAAGAGATCACATTGCTTTGAAAGAATGGGAAAAGAAAGGCCCTTCTAGAGTTCTGAGTATCATAGAAAACATTTTCCTTTTACCAGAGTTGTCTTGAATTATATGTGTACTCAAGAGTTGGGCTTTTTTTCAATATTTGGGGTTTTTTTAGAGCACGCACATAAAGTGATCATTACCAAGCCTGAAGGCTCTACTCTCAGGGATGATGGTGTCTGAAGCTCAAACATCTCAAAGGGGCTGAAGCTACCCAGAGAAACAAGCACACTAAGAGGATAGTGAGAAGTGTGGGGAGCCGGCCTAGGGTAGCTCCGTACTGAGTAATAAAACCACCAGCTAACTTTTACTCAGTTTTATCACTTTAAATTCTCTATAGACAATGAATCCCTTGACTGCCTACACTGGGAACTAGGCATGTCCACTGGCCCCCAACGCTTACACTATGTGGAGTGTAATTATCATCACCACCTCCAAGAAGCCTTCCCCAGCTCCTCTCTCGGAGCACATGTTATCAGTTGTCATTTTCAATTTATTTTTCCTCCTCCCTAGCAGATGAGGAGGCTGGTGACCCTGGATCTACTTTCCTGATATTTCCTCATGCCATGCAGAGTGTCTTCAACACAACCAGTCCTACACAGTGTCAGTAATTTAAGGAAGATTCATTGAGTAGTCATTATTGATGAGGTCCTTCCCTAGGTGCTGGGTTCCAGCAGTGAAACAGGTATAGTAAAAGACCAGCTTTCATTGGGCTTATGTTTAAGCAATGCTGGAATGGCTAACGTTGGAACATTAGAAAGACAACAATACCTCTTCTGGAAATACAAAACAAAAAGAAACATGAATGTGGCCTGTTTTTATATCATCCTTTTTTATTTTAAGAATTTTTTTTAACTTTTATTTTTTGGGCTCTAAGTCATCATTTATTTTTCATCCATCTTTATTCTTTGGCATGTGTGGGCCTCCCGTCGCAGTGGCCTCTCTCATTATAGAACACTGGCTCTGGGCACATGCACTCCAGAGTGCTGGCTTGTAATTGGACATACAGGCCCAGCCGTTCCTCAGCATGTGGCATCCTCCCAGGCCAAGGATCGAACTGGTGCCCCTTGCAGTGCAAGGGGGCTCTACCCCCTGGACCACCAGGGAAGCCCCGCTTTTGTAACATTCTTTTCCACTGTGAAGTCCCAAAGCTGACTGCAAGTGAAATTTAGAGGCCTGGAACTATCACTGCACACATGCTAAGTTGTTTCAATTGTGTCCGACTCTTTGCAAGCCTATGGACCATAGGCCCCCAGGCTCCTCTGTCCATAGGATTCTCCAGGCAAGAATACTGGAGTGGGTTGCTATGCCCTCCTCCAGGGGATCTTCCCAAACCAGGGATCAACGCAGTGTTTCTTATGTCTCCTGAATTGAGAGGAGGGTTCTTTACCACTTGGGGCCACCCGAGATGTCCATAGTCAAATATAAACCTTCCATACAATTTACTCGTAAGTAAGATATATAGATTTTTATAGATAGATTTTTATATATAGATCTATATAGTAAGATATATAGATTATTTTTTAGATGGCTGAAGACAATGTTTTCATGTTACTGAGTATATGTATGGTACATGTGTGCTCAGTCACTAAGTTTAGTCTGACTCTGCAACCACATAGATTATAGCCACCAGGCTCCTCTGTCCATGGAATTTTCCAGACAAGAATATTGGAGTGGGTTCCATTTCATCCTTCAAGAGATCTTCCCAACCCAGGGATCAAACTTACATCTACGTCTCCCACATTGGCAGGTAAATTCTTTACCAATGAGCCACCTGGAAAGCCCATATTGGTGAAAACATAGTGACCCATCTGTAAGCTCACAGAATGGGACTGAGTCCCATTCCCTATTCATTCCCAAGCCTCAACAGACCTGACGAGGAGCAAAGCACTCAGCAAATAATGAATGACTGGCAATATGACTACACTAGCTACAGTGAAAATTGGTTGAAGAGCTCTGGTTATATTTTTCTGCTTATTCTTCTCTGTCTCCTATTAATTACATTTTGAACCATTTAAAGGCAGAGATGCTCTGTCTTCCTGTATAAATCATGTACAGAACCCCAGATGGTGTGATGCTCATGTGGCATGTGTGTTGCATCAATATTTGCTCATTGATTTGTTGCTCAAATACCACTACTGAGTTGTGTTTGCCTGGCAAATCATGAGACTTTAATAATTAGTGTGTGAGGTAGGAAAGTGCCATTTTATGGGAAAAAAAATCAGGGGTGAATGTGAATTACTGAGCTTGCTACTGGTCTACCTGAAAACATGCTGGATGGAAATTCATTTCAATAGCAAAAAAAATTAATTTGTTTTACACACACACACATATACACACACAGAGGCATGTTGAGTAATACAAATACTTTCAACACCTCTGGAAGCCTGAAAATTCACTCTGTCTACTTGCAATGTACAAGCATCAACTACCGCTCCAGGAAATGAAAAGACTCACTCTTATATCCACAGTCACTAAAAGATTCTTCTGACCAAAAGTCATGCACTCATTGTGTTATCAGGCTCCCAGAGGCTGAATGAGGTGTTTTAATAAACTGCATTTTTGATTTACTGAAGATTAACCAGAAAGCTGTTTATAGTTGAAGCCATCACATTGGAGGGGAAAAAGTTAGCAGGGACAGTACAGATGATGGAATTAAATCCCACCCATGTGTGCTCAGTCACTAAGTTTAGTCTGACTCTGCAACCACATAGATTATAGCCACCAGGCTCCTCTGTCCATGGAATTTTCCAGACAAGAATATTGGAGTGGGTTCCATTTCATCCTTCAAGAGATCTTCCCAACCCAGGGATCAAACTTACATCTACGTCTCCCACATTGGCAGGTAAATTCTTTACCAATGAGCCACCTGGAAAGCCCATATTGGTGAAAACATAGTGACCCATCTGTAAGCTCACAGAATGGGACTGAGTCCCATTCCCTATTCATTCCCAAGCCTCAACAGACCTGACGAGGAGCAAAGCACTCAGCAAATAATGAATGACTGGCAATATGACTACACTAGCTACAGTGAAAATTGGTTGAAGAGCTCTGGTTATATTTTTCTGCTTATTCTTCTCTGTCTCCTATTAATTACATTTTGAACCATTTAAAGGCAGAGATGCTCTGTCTTCCTGTATAAATCATGTACAGAACCCCAGATGGTGTGATGCTCATGTGGCATGTGTGTTGCATCAATATTTGCTCATTGATTTGTTGCTCAAATACCACTACTGAGTTGTGTTTGCCTGGCAAATCATGAGACTTTAATAATTAGTGTGTGAGGTAGGAAAGTGCCATTTTATGGGAAAAAAAATCAGGGGTGAATGTGAATTACTGAGCTTGCTACTGGTCTACCTGAAAACATGCTGGATGGAAATTCATTTCAATAGCAAAAAAAATTAATTTGTTTTACACACACACACATATACACACACAGAGGCATGTTGAGTAATACAAATACTTTCAACACCTCTGGAAGCCTGAAAATTCACTCTGTCTACTTGCAATGTACAAGCATCAACTACCGCTCCAGGAAATGAAAAGACTCACTCTTATATCCACAGTCACTAAAAGATTCTTCTGACCAAAAGTCATGCACTCATTGTGTTATCAGGCTCCCAGAGGCTGAATGAGGTGTTTTAATAAACTGCATTTTTGATTTACTGAAGATTAACCAGAAAGCTGTTTATAGTTGAAGCCATCACATTGGAGGGGAAAAAAAAGTTAGCAGGGACAGTACAGATGATGGAATTAAATCCCACCCAATAAAAAGAAGCCTTTCTGTACTTATCACTGAGATTTTTAGGAATAAATTAGTTCACTTTTTCATGTAATGAAAATAATCTTTGATTATAAAGAATTTTCAAGTAATGCAGACTGTGTTTTTCTTTTTTTTTTAAAGATTTATTTATTTATTTTGGGCGGGGGTCGGGGTGGGGAAGGAGGGGAGCGGGCGGGCCACTTCTATTGGTTTTTCATTTCTCTATTTTCATCCATCTTTGTTCTTTGGCTCGTGTGGGCCTCCCATCGCGGTGGCGTCTCTTGTCGCAGAGTGCCAGCTCTGGGCACATGTGCTCCAGAGCTCTGGCTCAGTAATTGGACACATCGGTCCAGCCGCTCCGCGGCACATGGGATCTTCCCAGGCCAGGGATCGAACCGGCGCCCCTTGCACTGCAAGGCGGTGTCCTTACCCACTGGACCACCAGGGGAAGCCCCAGACTGTGTTTTTGAATCAAAATTTTTAATGCAGTGAACTGTGATGATGTTATAAGATGTTGGATCAAATGTACACAGATCCCAGGAAATGTCTGGGGAAGAATACCTAAAAAGTTAAAATTCTTGATATGTTTTACTATCATCCATCTATTCAAGAGAGATGCTCAAAGAGTGCATATGCTGATTAAAGAATTATAATATCTGAGTTCTGGTTACCTGAGGTTTAATTCTGTCTTCATCGAGAAAAATAATTCAATATTCTGAGCTCAAGCAGTCACATCACAGCCACAGGCAATAATGTTGTTAATGCTTAATTGAAAACTCTTCTGAATTATTAATGATACTAGCATAATGGTTGCCTTCAGATAAACACACATTTATTTCAATTAAAGCTTGTCCAAGGTAAGATTATATTGCAACGACAAACTAGGATTTTCTTCCAAGGCATCAGAATACAATAAATCAACCCTGAATATTCATTGGAAGGGCTGAGGCTGAAACTCCAATACTTTGGTCACCTGATGCAAAGAGCCAACTCACTGGAAAAGACCCAGATGCTGGTAAAGATTGAAGGAAGGAGGGAGAAGGGTATGACAGAGGACGAGGTGGCTGGATGACATCACCAACTCAATAGACAGAAGTTTGAGCAAGCTCCAAGACACAGTGAAGGACAGGGAAGACTGACATGCTGCAGTCCATACGGTCACAAAGAGTCAAACACAACTGAGTGACTGAACAACAACATTACGTTATACAATAAATATAGCCCTAAAAGATGTGCAATGTCTCCTGTAAATCTCATTTACTGGCCAGTCCTGAATTACTGAAGTTAACTGCCTATCCCATGTTTAAAACTCAGATCACTCCTGTCTAGAAAACACGCCACTCTTCCTTATTATTTACAATCCAGCTAGAGAATTTTCCAAAAATGCACCAATTCCAGGCCCCAAGAATGGATTAAACTCCCACCACCTTTTCCACACTGCTCTACAAGTAACTGTTTATAATCACATCCATCACCCCTAGACCCTAAGCTCCTTGAGACCAGAAACTACTTCTTACTCATCTTTAATTTCCAAAAGGGAGCAGAGTATCCAGCACATGATAGGCAAAAAGACTAAACTTAAGTTTGATCATTATTTATTGTTTATGCATACGAAACACTGGCTGAATGTTTTTTAAAAAAGATACTGGAGGGGTGGGATGGGGGGATATACATATGACTAATCTGGGAACATGTAAATAACAAAACTCTGTAAAAGTAAAAAGTAAAATTAAAATTAAAAAAAAAGATACTGGGGCTTCGCTGGTAGTCCAGTGGGTAAAGAGTCCACCTTGCAGTGCAAGTGGTGCTGATTTGATCCATGGCCTGGGAAGATCCCACGTGCTGCAGAGCGACTGGACCTGTGTGTCCAATTACAAGCCAGGACTCCAGAGTGCATGCACCCAGAGCCGGTGCTCTGCAACAAGAGGCCACTGCAATGGGAGGCCCACACATCCCAAAGAATAAGAGATGGATGAAAATAAAATATAAAAAATAAAAGGCAGGATGGGGAAGGAAAAAAAAAGAAAAATAATGAAAGAAAAAAAAAAAAGATACTAACTGGGGTAAAAAGAAAATCTATGAACAACAGAATGGAGTTTTAAGACAAAAAAATTCATCAGATGCCCAGAATAGTTCAAACTGCAAATATTTAAGACACCCATGTCTCAACGTAATCTGTGTCCCCTTCTAAAGGATGATAAACTAACAGAAGGACAATATGCATTACCTAGTGCTTACAATTATCTTATCTTGAAAAGTCTCAGAAGCAAAACCACAGCTATGAATGAAAACCAGAGCCTTCCGGATATATCTTATGGGACTACACAGAAATGGTGGAGGTATACAGAAAGTACAGAATTCTTCTCAGGATTCATTTCCCTAAAGTTTCAGTATACTTCCTTCCTATATCATACCTAGAATCAGAATACTGAAAACAGAATTAGTGCAAATGTGGGCGCAAAAAGGCATTTCTTTTTTTTTTTTTTTTTTGACCTTTTTTTTACTTTTAACTTTTACAGAGTTTTGCTGTTTACAGATATCTATGCTCTCAGATTAGTCATATGTATTTCCCCTCCATCCCACCCCTCCAGACTAAAAAGGCATTTCTATTCAGAACAACATTATTAATCTAAAAGGAGTTCCACTACTAATGGGGCTTTGCCATTAGTTATAAGCTCCGCTTGGAAAGTTCAATTGATTTTTGACAGTTAACATAGTATTTATGGGACTTCCCTAATGGCTCAGATGGTAAAGAATTTACCTGCAGTACAGGAGACCCGGGTTCAACCTCTGGGTCAGGAAGATCCCCTGGAGAAGGGAATGGCTGCCCACTTCAGTATTCATGCCTGGAGAATCCCATGGACAGAGGAGCCTAATGGGCCACAGTCCATGAGGTCACAAAAAACTGAACACAGTTGAGGGACTAAGACCCGCAGTGTTTATGCCAGAAGTCCCAAGAGGTAAAAGGCTTGGGGGAGGAAGGAAGAAAGCAGGAGAAAAGACAAGGCTCTGGTCAAGTCCACGTGTGCCGTCTGGCCAGGCAGGCCTGTGGTTTCTGCCGGGCTCTTCCAGAAGGGCATGTCCTCACAACGTCTATGAGCTCGAGCAGGAGTGGTGTCAGAGAGCAGGGCCAGGACGGTTCTCGTGGAGTCAGCGCAGGGCAGAGGCAGAGCAAAGATTCCACACGAGAAAACCACCGAGGGCAAAAGTGGCCCCAGTTCTGGGAGACCTGGTAGTTAGGGGAAAGGCTTTTTAAAACTCAGTGGAAAAGGAGCACACACAGCAGGCTCCGGTGTAATTACCAAAGCCACCGGGCCTGTCTGCCAAGCGGGGCTGATGTGGCCTCTCCACCAGGTTTTATTCTTGGTTTCTGCTGCCCTCCTCCCCTTACTCCTCCTCTCCCACTGCCCAGTAAACCAGCAGATGCTCGCTTCCTGTCTCTGTCCTTGGGTGTCCTTTGGCATCTACCTCCAATGGCACACCATCTGTGAAACGGACCACAGCCTTCCAAAACCCTCCTTCAGGATTATGTCAAGATTTTTGATATATTCAAAGACAACTGTGAATCCTCCTTCCCATCAGGCATCAAGCACGACCCTGAGACCAAGAGTCACTAAGCCATTTCTGTTATTCATCTCCTCCGGGCAAATACACACCTCACTCTCCAAATCTAGGAGGGGCAGGAGGTGGGAGGTGCTTCCGGATCTCTCCTGAATCCCATTTGCTCCCATTCTTCTTGGCTCCCCACACAATCCTATTCACTCCTGAGGCTTTATTACAGCCTACGTCTTAACAGCTTCCAAATGTCTCCCTCTCCACTGAATCGCTCAGCTCAAATCCTGATCCAGACATCCGAGGAACTGATGGACATTTCAAGCACCAACTGCTGAACACTGCCCTCGTCTTCCTCTTGCCGGTGCACTGCATCAGGAACCAGCCTTCCCCTCTCACTTGAGAGTCATCCTTGACTTCTCTCTCTTCTTCCAGCTCACATCTAGCTGATAAAGCTACCCTGGCCTGAGCCACACTTTATTAACCAAGAGGAGCTCGACTTCTGTGGGATGTAATCATCCCTCCAAGGAGCTCTCTTTCCGGCTCCAGGAAGCGATGTCCTACTGCAGCAGGTGCCCATCGTGCGAGGTCAGCCTGCGCCCATTTCACTCTGTCTGAGCCCCTCCAGGCCGTGCCCTTGCATCCCCATTTCAAAAGCACAAGCTTATACTGCACAGGATCCATTTCCTTCCATCTTTTGGGGGGTGTGGAGGGGAAGTCATCCCCTTTAAGAAGCCTCTGTAAACTTTTCTGAAGTGAAAGCTTCAAAAAACAGTTCCCATTTCCCAACCGTAGCATCTCCAAGGAAAATTCTTCAAGGATGAAACACCACCATACTTCATAAAACAAACCCCAAAGGAATCCAGCTAATCAGTCAGCTAAACAGTAATAAGTTGTAAAGGGCCAACCTAATCAGAATGGAGAGTTAAAGCTGTGATAGGAAGAAGAGAAAATAAGGTTATGAACAGTGGAAGTCCACTGACTGGCCAAGGGACCCTCTGCCATTTTAGGCATCTGCACATCTGCTCAACGTTAGCGTTTTCCAGCCTGTCCTCCATCTGCTGAAATTCAGCATGGATGCCGGCATCTTGGGGGGTTACACTTGAACACTGGACCATCAGTACAACCCCAAGCAGAATTCTGAAGAGAGTTCAGTGTCCAATTCAGAAGAGTGGACTTGGTTTCAGCTCAGCTCAGCTCAGTTCTGTCTGGGGAGACGGGTTCAGTCGACGGCTACGCGTGAATGAGGGTCTTTTCCTTGCTATCTGTGGAGAGCAGGGTCACCATTTCTAAGACTGACCCCACACAAGCAGTGTTCATTATAAAGTGTCAGGGTGCCACTTGACACCCCAGAGGCTGGTGGCAGCTGAAAGGACAGAGTTCATGTGTGCTGCTCTCTATCAGAAAATTAATTCTCTTTACCCCTGAGCTAAGTTGATTACTCAAACTCTCAAGACTTCGCCTCCCTCCACCCCAGCCTCCTTGCAGTTTCCTTAGGCTGACTGACTCTAGGAAAACAAGTATTGCATTATGCTTGACTCCTTGGAATGAGATCAGTTTCAAACTCCCTCTCAGAGCAACCCTGAGGCCGCAGACCCTGCTAGAGATCCCAGCTGCTCGGTGAGACAGGATGGCCTGAGCTATGACAAGGAAGCACGACTGAAGTCACAACTGGCAAATGCATCCTAACCCCAGACTGGCACCCTCAGAGGTCTGTTTCCCAGCGCTGGACACAACCGAGACACGTCAGTAAGCAACCCGGTCTCGGCTCCTCCTCCCGAGGCTGTGGTGCAACGTTCAGTGGTGATTTTCTCCAGCTGGCACCATCTGTGCCTGCCCTGCCAGACGTGCTGACAGAGCAGGCTGCGTAGACCATTACTAATCTCCCGGGGTCAGTGGGGTTGGGGCTGCAACATGATGCCTATAGATTTCAAAGCCCGGCCTTCCCTCCCGCCAGCTAATCCATCTATGTTGAACAAGCCCATTTTATAAGTGCCCGAATGGAGAGTTAAAGCTGTGATAGGAAGAAGAGAAAATAAGGTTATGAACAGTGGAAGTCCACTGACTGGCCAAGGGACCCTCTGCCATTTTAGGCATCTGCACATCTGCTCAACGTTAGCGTTTTCCAGCCTGTCCTCCATCTGCTGAAATTCAGCATGGATGCCGGCATCTTGGGGGGTTACACTTGAACACTGGACCATCAGTACAACCCCAAGCAGAATTCTGAAGAGAGTTCAGTGTCCAATTCAGAAGAGTGGACTTGGTTTCAGCTCAGCTCAGCTCAGTTCTGTCTGGGGAGACGGGTTCAGTCGACGGCTACGCGTGAATGAGGGTCTTTTCCTTGCTATCTGTGGAGAGCAGGGTCACCATTTCTAAGACTGACCCCACACAAGCAGTGTTCATTATAAAGTGTCAGGGTGCCACTTGACACCCCAGAGGCTGGTGGCAGCTGAAAGGACAGAGTTCATGTGTGCTGCTCTCTATCAGAAAATTAATTCTCTTTACCCCTGAGCTAAGTTGATTACTCAAACTCTCAAGACTTCGCCTCCCTCCACCCCAGCCTCCTTGCAGTTTCCTTAGGCTGACTGACTCTAGGAAAACAAGTATTGCATTATGCTTGACTCCTTGGAATGAGATCAGTTTCAAACTCCCTCTCAGAGCAACCCTGAGGCCGCAGACCCTGCTAGAGATCCCAGCTGCTCGGTGAGACAGGATGGCCTGAGCTATGACAAGGAAGCACGACTGAAGTCACAACTGGCAAATGCATCCTAACCCCAGACTGGCACCCTCAGAGGTCTGTTTCCCAGCGCTGGACACAACCGAGACACGTCAGTAAGCAACCCGGTCTCGGCTCCTCCTCCCGAGGCTGTGGTGCAACGTTCAGTGGTGATTTTCTCCAGCTGGCACCATCTGTGCCTGCCCTGCCAGACGTGCTGACAGAGCAGGCTGCGTAGACCATTACTAATCTCCCGGGGTCAGTGGGGTTGGGGCTGCAACATGATGCCTATAGATTTCAAAGCCCGGGCCTTCCCTCCCCGCCAGCTAATCCATCTATGTTGAAAAGCAAGCCCATTTGTATTCTACTTTCTTTAAAATTTCAAAGAAAAAAAAAAATCTCATTTTTAAAGCTCTTCGCCTGAGGATGACTTGCATGTATCAGTGTCCTGATTCCAGTTAAATTGTATAAGATCTTCGGGGCAGGAGGCTCGTGTGTTGATTCTTTGCCAAAACTGGGGAAAGAGAGCAGGAGGACAAACTCTCCTTTGCTGATGAAAAGCCTTAAAGCAGAGACACAGGAGGAAGGACAATGTGGATCAAGATTCATCAGATTCTCCTACAAACCCCCACCCCACGGCTGAGTCTACGAAGTATACTTTAAGTGCCAGCCAGAGCATGCAAAGTCAGACTGGTAATAAAAACACAGCCAATTCTGCCATGAGGGATGTCCCTTATGACCAGCTGCCTTCCAAGGGCTTGTTGAATGCCTCCTATGTGCCAAGAGCATTACGCTCCCTTGCATTTCTATCACTAAGGAATGGGGATGCCTGTGAGTCTAGTCCTCAGCCTCGGACTGGCAAGAAGAGCCTCAGAGTCCCATGAGAACAGGAGGATGGCAGGCCTGTCTTCCGGGTGCTATGAGTATCACAGGCTTCCTGCAGGTTTGCTGCAGGAACTAAATAAACCATCTTGTAGATAAGCTTATTAATACAAATCTTTGTGTGTCAAGACCAACTATTGTAAGCGTCTCTTCATAGTAGATGGTGTGTTATTCCAGATCTTCAAGTCCAACGATGACTCAATCTGATAAGAGTCAGCCCCACAACTAAGACATCACCATGCGCTCCAAAGAAACTAGATCTATTGTTTACAATAATTAAAGGTTTAAAGAAATTTCAGGATAAGTGACCTCAACTTCTTACTTCTGCTTAGATATCAGTTTCTCCCCTTACCAGAGTTTTAACTTGGGCTCAAGAAGCAGGAGGAAGGAGGAATTTGTGGGCTAAAACATCATGAATAAATCCTCTCACCCAGATCACTTTCCTTGTAAAGCGAGCTGGGAGAGTCACATCCGATGTGGCTGCTTCAGCATGTTTAGAACAGTTTGCGTGAGTTCCTGATAGATTTCAAAGCCCGGGCCTTCCCTCCCGCCAGCTAATCCATCTATGTTGAAAAGCAAGCCCATTTGTATTCTACTTTCTTTAAAATTTCAAAGAAAAAAAAAAATCTCATTTTTAAAGCTCTTCGCCTGAGGATGACTTGCATGTATCAGTGTCCTGATTCCAGTTAAATTGTATAAGATCTTCGGGGCAGGAGGCTCGTGTGTTGATTCTTTGCCAAAACTGGGGAAAGAGAGCAGGAGGACAAACTCTCCTTTGCTGATGAAAAGCCTTAAAGCAGAGACACAGGAGGAAGGACAATGTGGATCAAGATTCATCAGATTCTCCTACAAACCCCCACCCCACGGCTGAGTCTACGAAAGTATACTTTAAGTGCCAGCCAGAGCATGCAAAGTCAGACTGGTAATAAAAACACAGCCAATTCTGCCATGAGGGATGTCCCTTATGACCAGCTGCCTTCCAAGGGCTTGTTGAATGCCTCCTATGTGCCAAGAGCATTACGCTCCCTTGCATTTCTATCACTAAGGAATGGGGATGCCTGTGAGTCTAGTCCTCAGCCTCGGACTGGCAAGAAGAGCCTCAGAGTCCCATGAGAACAGGAGGATGGCAGGCCTGTCTTCCGGGTGCTATGAGTATCACAGGCTTCCTGCAGGTTTGCTGCAGGAACTAAATAAACCATCTTGTAGATAAGCTTATTAATACAAATCTTTGTGTGTCAAGACCAACTATTGTAAGCGTCTCTTCATAGTAGATGGTGTGTTATTCCAGATCTTCAAGTCCAACGATGACTCAATCTGATAAGAGTCAGCCCCACAACTAAGACATCACCATGCGCTCCAAAGAAACTAGATCTATTGTTTACAATAATTAAAGGTTTAAAGAAATTTCAGGATAAGTGACCTCAACTTCTTACTTCTGCTTAGATATCAGTTTCTCCCCTTACCAGAGTTTTAACTTGGGCTCAAGAAGCAGGAGGAAGGAGGAATTTGTGGGCTAAAACATCATGAATAAATCCTCTCACCCAGATCACTTTCCTTGTAAAGCGAGCTGGGAGAGTCACACATCCGATGTGGCTGCTTCAGCATGATTTGAGGAACAGGTTTGCGTGAGTTCCATGGAGTAATTTCTTCTTCCAGTTTTCCCAAGCTTTAAGCAACTACACACATCTCCAGGCTAAGCTGGCTGCCAACCCAACCACCCTTCCCAGCTCACAAGGGTAGCTCTCTACTGTCTAAAAACAAGTCATACAATCACTGAGATCCCCTTCAACCATTCCATATTAAAGACACACTGATGTCTTAAGCACAGACCTCGTCTCAGCCTGGATGTTATAAAACAAACCCAAAATACAAAACAGACGGGGACATTTAAGAGAATGCCATATTTCATATCTATTCTATCTTTACTAACCCATCCTGAGACCACAGGTGTACGGAGAGAGATTTCATTCTATTTAAAAAATGAACACTTCCACATTCCAGGATGGTTCGTTTCAGTCTCTCAGAATTCGTGAGATTTTACTAGGTCTAACTTCATACACTGGGCTCTTAACAGAGAGCTTTAGGACATCTTTTTCCCCATCTCCAAGCCCTGTTCTGTTTTAATGGCTTGAGTTGCTCTAAACACCAGTATCTCCTTTTTTAAACAAAGGCTGCCCAGCAATCCACTTCCCTTGCCTGATTCTGCAGAGGAAAAGATAAAGATCTAGACAGAGGCTTTCCATGTTCTACCTATAACCTGTGTAAACCACCAACTGATAAACAGGTTCTGCCCAAAGGTACCCCAGGCATCCACACAGCTGCACATGGGTTCCTCCAACATGGGTTCCAATACAAAACCAGCCAATGAAACGATCAGAAGGCAAGATGCTTAAATGGCAGAAGGATAAATCCTTGAAGGACCTAAACATATCAAGTAGAGCAAGGAGGTGGCAAAGTAATGGCAGAATTGTGACCGTAGATTCTCAACACACTCAAAATAGAACTACCACATGACCCAGCCCTTCCACTCTTGGGTGCATATCTGAAAGAAACAAAAACACTAACTTGAAAAGATACAAACACCCAATGTTTACTGCAGCATTATTTAAAACAGCCAAGATATGGAAAGATTCACTGATGGATGAATGGCTCCAGAAGATGGGACATGTCCATATATACATGTTCATATAGAGACAGACACAGAACCACAGCATAGTATTACTCAACCTTAAAAAAGAATGAAATTCTGTCACTGACAAAAACATCAACAGACTTGAAGAATATTATGCTAAGTAAAATAAGTCAAACAGAAAGTCAAATACTGTCTCATATCCATTACATGTGGACTCTCAGAAAGTACAACCAACTAGTAACTACAACGAGAAACGACAGACTCACAGATATACAGAACTCATGGTTACCAGCAGGGAGAGGAAAGACAGAGCAGCAAATATAGGGAATTAATAGGTACAAGATATTTTGTAAGGGAAAAAAAAGCTACAAGATTATATTGTATAAGATAGAGAATATAGCCTATATCTTATAACTATAAATGGAATATAACTTTTAAAATCACGAATCACAGTGTAATACACCTATCACCTATGTAGTACTGTACATCAGCCACACATCAATTAAAAAATACAACCATACAACTCACATAACAAGGCCTCCACAACCAAGTTTTAAGTGGAGATGCTAACAGATAATGTTTCTTCAAACAGTCCAATCATTGTCAAAAAGGCAGAATAGATAATAGCCAAACTCCATTTCACTTTAAGCAACTTACAAACCTAAAAAGTTACCAGAAACTTCTTGATTTTTCTCTGCTTGACTTCTAAGGATTTGACCATAGTTCATTAGCTTATCGCTTATTACTGAAAGGAAGCATTTATGGAGTGTTTTTTTTAATTGTCTCATCTACTCTATGCTTTAATAGTCACATTTAGTAATCAACGTTCATACTCTGAAAATGTAGAGTTAAACAAATACACAGTGACATTTACAAGGGGGAAGAAAAACCCTCATTTCTGAAGATGTGACAGAAGGACAAAAAAGAGTTAAGGTCCATTTCATTCTCTGCCTTTCCTAAGCAATTAGATTTTATCTGATTTATGAAGATTTCAAAGCAAAATTCCTGTCTGGCCCTCAAAAACCCAATCCAACAAGAACCCAAACAACAGGAAATCTCCACTCTATACCAAGCACAGAGGGGGGCCCCAGGACACTAACAAGATACCATCTCTGCCCTCTCATCACTTCCAAACAAATGAAACCCTTGGAAGTCTTTACCACTGAAGTTTTTAAGACAGAATGGCTTACATGAGATACTGACTAAACATCCATCTTTCATTCCAGCTTCAGAGAAGTGGGAAAAATGATTTCCAGAGGTAAAGAGCTAAGAAATGCTTTGGTTTCTGATACAATGTTGGTGTAACATTAAAAACCAGTTAAGAGTGATCAAAGGAACCTAAATGAAACACTGTGGTCACTCTTCCTTCATGTCTCATTAGCCTTTGCCCAAAGGCTGCCTCCGTGACATATCAAAATGGCTTGCCTCAGGCTCGCTCTGCTTGAAGGAACCAGATTTCATAACAACCCATGTCTGATCCTGAGAATGCTTATGTACCTTTTTTAAAAAAAACACTGGATATGTTCCTCTACATAACCAACTACAATGCTTTAACATCTAATCACCAAGAATCCTTAATGGAAATAACTTAGGACAACTCATTACACCAGTGAAACCCTGTCATGCCAGATATGGATCACAAGAGAGAAAGCAAAGATAACCACAAAAAGATGTGGAAAATAAAAAGGGAAAGAACTTATCCCTGTCCGGGGGTGTTATATGCATGCAGAAGTAAGAGCTCACTCCAGGAGCTCTGATGTCTAACTCACAATCCAGAAACCACCACACCACCATTTGGCCAAATCCAAAATGATCCTAAATAGGGCTGACTCACGTGGCTGGCATCACATTTAATGGCAACATCACCACACATTGTTGTAACACAGCATATTTCAGGTGTTGAGGTATAGTGCTTGCCTATAAATATTTTTTAATACTTTTTCCAGATGTCCAGATCTATTTTCTCAACCATAAGCACAGTTCAATAAACAGGGCAATAAATAAGACTGACTTTTTAAAGAAGGCTCAGGACTAAAGATTATTTTTAGACCTTTATGACTAGTCCATAACTTGCCATCTCTTCCCTTCTACTGTGGAGTCGATAGGACACCTTCTGCTTCATATGATTCTTTTTGATGTCGACTTTTACATTCACAGAATTGCAGAGGCCTAACATTTCAGAAGTGAGAGAGCCTGGGAACCAGCTAGTACATATTCACTGTAACAAATGAGACAAAAGCTCAAGCAGTGAGTGACTTACTCAAGGTTACATAGTTAGAAACCAGTCAATCGAGTTTTATCAGCCAAATGGAAATAGAAACAAAGCACCGGACACACAAAAATTTACCTTTTTGGTTATTATGTATCTCAATCGGAACTGTGAATAACCCAAGGTTTATTTTTAAAGAAGTCTGAATTAATACCTTGTAAAATAAAAAACCTATTCCCATCATTTAATGGTTTGGTTAACTCTCGTGTTTTTATAACCACCTTTCAAAGCTAAACACATGTTGAAACGAACTGGAAAGTCAAAATTCTTTGCTCCCATGAGATTTCATAACAACCCATGTCTGATCTTGAGAATGCTTATGTACCTTTTTTAAAAAAAACACTGGATATGTTCCTCTACATAACCAACTACAATGCTTTAACATCTAATCACCAAGAATCCTTAATGGAAATAACTTAGGACAACTCATTACACCAGTGAAACCCTGTCATGCCAGATATGGATCACAAGAGAGAAAGCAAAGATAACCACAAAAAGATGTGGAAAATAAAAAGGGAAAGAACTTATCCCTGTCCGGGGGTGTTATATGCATGCAGAAGTAAGAGCTCACTCCAGGAGCTCTGATGTCTAACTCACAATCCAGAAACCACCACACCACCATTTGGCCAAATCCAAAATGATCCTAAATAGGGCTGACTCACGTGGCTGGCATCACATTTAATGGCAACATCACCACACATTGTTGTAACACAGCATATTTCAGGTGTTGAGGTATAGTGCTTGCCTATAAATATTTTTTAATACTTTTTCCAGATGTCCAGATCTATTTTCTCAACCATAAGCACAGTTCAATAAACAGGGCAATAAATAAGACTGACTTTTTAAAGAAGGCTCAGGACTAAAGATTATTTTTAGACCTTTATGACTAGTCCACAACTTGCCATCTCTTCCCTTCTACTGTGGAGTCGATAGGACACCTTCTGCTTCATATGATTCTTTTTGATGTCGACTTTTACATTCACAGAATTGCAGAGGCCTAACATTTCAGAAGTGAGAGAGCCTGGGAACCAGCTAGTACATATTCACTGTAACAAATGAGACAAAAGCTCAAGCAGTGAGTGACTTACTCAAGGTTACATAGTTAGAAACCAGTCAATCGAGTTTTATCAGCCAAATGGAAATAGAAACAAAGCACCGGACACACAAAAATTTACCTTTTTGGTTATTATGTATCTCAATCGGAACTGTGAATAACCCAAGGTTTATTTTTAAAGAAGTCTGAATTAATACCTTGTAAAATAAAAAACCTATTCCCATCATTTAATGGTTTGGTTAACTCTCGTGTTTTTATAACCACCTTTCAAAGCTAAACACATGTTGAAACGAACTGGACCACCCAAGTCAAAATTCTAGTTATGCTCTTTTATGTTTATTTGGTTTGTTTCTAAATGTGTATTTAAGTGGCAAAGTCATAAAGGGAAGAATTAATGATAATCGATACCAGATCTGCAGTCATGGGGTTCCTCTTATGTTTATAGAATTTACTGAAGTCAGCCAAGAGGAAAAAATACTCTAAAATGAGTCGTTTCACAGCAAGTTCCAGCTAGATGCTGTATTCTGAAAGCAGAATGATCCCAAGACTAAAATCTGATCCTCTGAAAGATAGTCACGGGAAGGAAAACGTGGAGACCTCAGCAGCATGAGGAGACAGCAAATGAGATGTAATGCTCAGGAAGACCAGGCTCTTGGTCCTCCTGTGATCCTCACATCTATCACAACTCTTGATTCTACAATGAAGTACAAACTTAGAGACCCAGAAACAAAAGACACATTTACTCATGTGCACGTGGTGCATAGTCCTAAGGAATGTTGGTCATTTATTGGGAACTCAGAATACAGCCTTCTCAGAGAAACATCACATCGCCATTAGGTGTCCAGACAGACTTACTACAGAATCGTGTTTTTCCTCCCATCTATACCCGAAGTGATAACCGCTAGTAATTTATAGAACCCAGGCAGGAAGGCAGTCCTAGGGCCTGAGGCAGCGGCGAGGAGGAAAGGGGTTTTGCAGGGACCCAGAGGAAGTCTGTTTTTAGTTACCCTCTCCTAGAGCTTACTAACATCCGGCGGCGGCATGAATGGGCAACCCCCGCCCCCCTTGGCCTCTACTCCCTCCCTCCTGTTTGGAGGGCTCTCTCGATCTGCCCACCCTCCTTTTAAATACCTGCTCGCCAGGGGAAGAAAGAACCACAGGCAACAACAGCAAATAAAAAAAAGCATGCTAATTCTCACCTGGTTGTGCCTCTAACAGTCAGTAAAGCTAAATGAGCAAGCAGTGCCTGGGATCCAGGGCACAGGGGAGGAAAGGAGCTCCAAGAGGCTGGAAGGGAAAAGCCACAGCACCAACACCTGAAGCTAAAATGCCTCGAGGCAGCCAAACTGGGTGGGTTGTTCTTGTGAAAAAGGGCTTTGAGAATGAACCAGGCACACACAGAGAAACACAACCCATGAAATCAACCTTGGTTGGGCCCCTTGATATGTTAGGAAATAGAATTTCTCTCCCCTAGAATGGGTGTCAGACCATGAATTTAATCAGGGCTGAGTTTCCCTGGTGGCTCAGGGGTCAAGACTCCACCCATCACCCTGTCAACGCCGGAGACACAGGTTCAATCCCTGATCTGGGAAGATTCCACATGCGGTGAAGCAACTAAGCCCATACCTCACTACTACTGAGCCTGAGCTCTAGAGCCCAGGAGCTGCAACAACTGAACCCACAACCACTGAAGCCCACAGGTAAGTGATCATGAGTTTGCGAGGCAAAGTCGCATCCAAAGAGAAGCTCTAGATGAGGAAATTCACAAGGCAACTCTCAGCACCAGAGGCCTGGGCAATACTCCTCACCCTCGGTCTCAGAAGACATCCAACAAGTATGCTTCAAACGGAATTAAGTCCAACTCAAAACTACACCCTAGATTTTCAAAACTATATGGAGTCAAAATTAATATCACTCCATGGGCTCCAATGCGGTTCAGCCTGGGACTGCATGCCTTTACATGTGAGCCACTGGCTCCACCCCCGCAGTACCTGCCTCCAAGAGGAAACAGCGCTGGACAAGCAGCGGCAGGGGCGAGCACCCCGAGGCTGCAGCAGCAACAACCACCCTGAGGTGGTGATGCCATCCCTCTAGGTGCCCGATCCTCAGATCGCAGGAGTCGCCATTTACCACGTGTGGCAGAAACGGGCTCAGGAGCAGACCAACGTGATGAGTTAATTCAGCAGCGCACTAAAATCCACATATGCATGAGCATTATGTCGCCTGTGGCTCCGGCAAATCTCAAGATAATGAGGGAAGCAGTGCGCCGTGCAGGGAAAGGCAGTGGGCTGAATCCGGAGACCTAGATTTTTGTACCGACTCTGCCGGCAGATCTCAAGGGAAGGCGCAAATCACTCCCTCTCTGGGACTCAATTTCCTCATCTGTAAAATCAAGAGCAGATGGGCTCTTCTAGCTGCAACAGCGAAGCAACCCCCTCAAAATGCCTCGAGGCAGCCAAACTGGGTGGGTTGTTCTTGTGAAAAAGGGCTTTGAGAATGAACCAGGCACACACAGAGAAACACAACCCATGAAATCAACCTTGGTTGGGCCCCTTGATATGTTAGGAAATAGAATTTCTCTCCCCTAGAATGGGTGTCAGACCATGAATTTAATCAGGGCTGAGTTTCCCTGGTGGCTCAGGGGTCAAGACTCCACCCATCACCCTGTCAACGCCGGAGACACAGGTTCAATCCCTGATCTGGGAAGATTCCACATGCGGTGAAGCAACTAAGCCCATACCTCACTACTACTGAGCCTGAGCTCTAGAGCCCAGGAGCTGCAACAACTGAACCCACAACCACTGAAGCCCACAGGTAAGTGATCATGAGTTTGCGAGGCAAAGTCGCATCCAAAGAGAAGCTCTAGATGAGGAAATTCACAAGGCAACTCTCAGCACCAGAGGCCTGGGCAATACTCCTCACCCTCGGTCTCAGAAGACATCCAACAAGTATGCTTCAAACGGAATTAAGTCCAACTCAAAACTACACCCTAGATTTTCAAAACTATATGGAGTCAAAATTAATATCACTCCATGGGCTCCAATGCGGTTCAGCCTGGGACTGCATGCCTTTACATGTGAGCCACTGGCTCCACCCCCGCAGTACCTGCCTCCAAGAGGAAACAGCGCTGGACAAGCAGCGGCAGGGGCGAGCACCCCGAGGCTGCAGCAGCAACAACCACCCTGAGGTGGTGATGCCATCCCTCTAGGTGCCCGATCCTCAGATCGCAGGAGTCGCCATTTACCACGTGTGGCAGAAACGGGCTCAGGAGCAGACCAACGTGATGAGTTAATTCAGCAGCGCACTAAAATCCACATATGCATGAGCATTATGTCGCCTGTGGCTCCGGCAAATCTCAAGATAATGAGGGAAGCAGTGCGCCGTGCAGGGAAAGGCAGTGGGCTGAATCCGGAGACCTAGATTTTTGTACCGACTCTGCCGGCAGATCTCAAGGGAAGGCGCAAATCACTCCCTCTCTGGGACTCAATTTCCTCATCTGTAAAATCAAGAGCAGATGGGCTCTTCTAGCTCAGATTTCTAACCGATTTGGAAACCGACGTGGAAACACACCCCTGTGTCTGGCGCAAGGACCTCCAGGACGTGTTAGCCAGCACATCCATGGGCTTCTAAGCAGATGTAATACAGAAGTATTAGCCATGCACCTGCTGAAGCACTCTTATGATCCCCACAAAATAGCTTTTAAAAATGTCACACTAAAGCACCTGGAGGCCGAGAGCTGCGAGGGCCCTCTTCTGGGTCAAGATCAAGTCCTCTTCAAAGGGCAACGCTCCGAGCACAACCCCACAGCCTCACTACTGACACCCTGCAGCCACAGGGAATTTCAGGTTTCCCCTTAGCTGAGCTAGCCCTCTGGCAGAGGATTCCCTCTTCATCCGGCCTGGCGAGTGGCTTCAATGAGTGATAGCAACCCTATAGTGACAGAAACCCTATTTGTTTGTGATGCAGGGACCCGTGTGTGGGTTCCTTGTCTTTCCTGACTACGTTCCCAGTAGCTTGCGGGCAAGGAATAACTCCATCTCCATATTAGGGATGACACTTAACAAGGTGACTCAATGCCTGTGAAGCAATAAAAAGCAGTCAGCACAGAGCCTGGGGTGGGACTTGTTCTTCCATGGAATCCTTTCATCTGATGGGTGAAGGCCATCCGGGAACGCCCTCCCTCAAAGAACTCTCTGACCCTCCCACCACTCTCACTCTTGTCACGTTCTGCCAGAGCTGAGAGGAAACTCCCCCCTCAGGAGAGCGCAGGTTGGGGCCTGTTTCCTTCCTCTCTCCCCTCACACCTGAGTTGTTCTCCTCCATGTGTCACTCATTCTCATGTATCCACTGGATCAGCAATCCCCAACCTTTATAGCACCAAGGACCACTTGGGCTTCCCTGGTGGCTCAGATGGTAAAGAATCCACCTGTCATGTGGGAGACCTGGGTTTGATCCCTGGAAGGGAAAGACTCCCCCGGAGAAGGGTAAGGCTACCCACTCCAGTATTCTTGCCTGGAGAACTCCATGGCTCGTCCTCGGGTCGCAAAGCCGTGGACATGACTGAGAGACTTTCACACACTTTCACTACTTCGCTGGAAAGCCATTTCTCCATGGACAGGTGCGCTGCAGGGAGTGGGGAGGCATGGGGGTGGTTGAGGGATGATCCAAGCCCATCACATTTCCTGTGCGTGTTATTTCTATTCTTATTACATCAGCTCCACTTCAGCTCATCAGGCATTAGATCCTGGAGGTTGGGAACCTCTGCACTAGACACAAGACCTGCAGTTCTTTTTTTTTTTTTTGCCCAGGCTTTAAATCTGCACAACCTGATAGAAATTAATTCCCTTCAGATCTAAAGGAAATGGGCAGTTGGCCAAGATGAGAACACAGCCCTAGCAATCAGGGCACAAAGAGATAAACACTCCACAAGAGGGTCCCCAGGCTTTGTCGCAACTCAGAAAATGCCCTCGATGGAAAATTGAGCTTGATCTGCAGCACTTGGCCTTGCTGAAGCACCGTCACAGCCCGAGTCCGCCCGGGACCATCACCCCTGCACGCCCTCTGTTTCCTAAACCAGAAGACCCTTCACGTTCAACAACCTATTATCCTCTTCTGGCTTCAAAAGCCCACTGTCCAAACGCTACATTTTCTCCGTGAGACCAGTTCCTAATGGATTCCCTAGGAGTGCTCTGCTTCCAAAACTTAAAAGCAGCCAAGAAATCTCAAGTCGCTGAGATTTAACAACTTGGTGCTGTACGCCTGAATTGCCTGCTTTCTAACTCAGACTATAATTCCTCTTTAAAATCTTGACAGTAACAGGGAGGGGAAAAAAAGGATTATATAAATGATAAAATCTGTGGTGTTGATACATGAAAGCCTGCATCCACTCCTTAGTTCACTCGCTCACTGGGAAATCTTAGGAAGGGCTTGTATCTGCTTCTTCCTTTATGATTGTGTTGACATGCTATCATATAATGCTGACAGCCTTCTTAAGCAAATAAGGAGCATGGAGGCGCCTCCCATGCAATAATTATGTACATGTATCTATTATTTTGTCTAGTATTTATCCTCCATATGTCTCAGAGATGTGCCCTACACACTATTGACAACAGAACCACCAGTTCTTGAAACGAAGACATTTCTATTCGCGTAGAGGCTGTCAGATGATCACAAATAATCCACTTAAGTAAACATCTTGATGAAGGGTCATCTTTATCTTCACCCCATACATAATATGAAGAAGGGCAAGGAGCTTAACAATAAAGCTCCTGGAGGCTAATCACTTCATACCAACACTCCTAGCATGTATCTGGATATTCAACTGAGTATTTGATATCCTAACAACATAACGAGGGAGAGTTTGTCAAACCGGATTTATTGAGTGTTACCATCTCAGTGGGCAATTAACAGGAAATGGCTTTACTCACATAGGAGCTACTTTAAAAAAAAAAAAAAACACCTCTTTCCTATTTTTAATAGTGTCTTGGGCAGATCTCACCATCTGGGGTAACTTTTGGTTATGAAAACTCATGACCAGGTTAAATTTTTGTTCTCAAGTTCGATTGTGGTTTCACACCAGCCTCCATTCTGACCCCAGGCAAAGTTGTGACCTGGCCTGTGAAGAGGGAGGTCTGGAATCTGCTTTCACTCAATCCCTCCATCCTCTCTGGGCTGTCCCTGCAAGCCCCTGGTAGGAAGGAAGGGCAGATATCTCCCTATATGACCAGCTATGATTGCTTCCCAAGCTAATGCAGGCTGCAGTGGGAATTCTCCCAAGGGTCCCTACTGGACCTCCTCAGCATACAGCAGCTCTGATGTAGATCTGATCTTGGCCTTGGTTCAACCTTTCCTATCCACCTTTTGGTCCCCATTGATACTTCCTCTTTAAAATCTTGACAGTAACAGGGAGGGGAAAAAAAGGATTATATAAATGATAAAATCTGTGGTGTTGATACATGAAAGCCTGCATCCACTCCTTAGTTCACTCGCTCACTGGGAAATCTTAGGAAGGGCTTGTATCTGCTTCTTCCTTTATGATTGTGTTGACATGCTATCATATAATGCTGACAGCCTTCTTAAGCAAATAAGGAGCATGGAGGCGCCTCCCATGCAATAATTATGTACATGTATCTATTATTTTGTCTAGTATTTATCCTCCATATGTCTCAGAGATGTGCCCTACACACTATTGACAACAGAACCACCAGTTCTTGAAACGAAGACATTTCTATTCGCGTAGAGGCTGTCAGATGATCACAAATAATCCACTTAAGTAAACATCTTGATGAAGGGTCATCTTTATCTTCACCCCATACATAATATGAAGAAGGGCAAGGAGCTTAACAATAAAGCTCCTGGAGGCTAATCACTTCATACCAACACTCCTAGCATGTATCTGGATATTCAACTGAGTATTTGATATCCTAACAACATAACGAGGGAGAGTTTGTCAAACCGGATTTATTGAGTGTTACCATCTCAGTGGGCAATTAACAGGAAATGGCTTTACTCACATAGGAGCTACTTTAAAAAAAAAAAAAAAAAAAAAAAAAAAACACCTCTTTCCTATTTTTAATAGTGTCTTGGGCAGATCTCACCATCTGGGGTAACTTTTGGTTATGAAAACTCATGACCAGGTTAAATTTTTGTTCTCAAGTTCGATTGTGGTTTCACACCAGCCTCCATTCTGACCCCAGGCAAAGTTGTGACCTGGCCTGTGAAGAGGGAGGTCTGGAATCTGCTTTCACTCAATCCCTCCATCCTCTCTGGGCTGTCCCTGCAAGCCCCTGGTAGGGAAGGAAGGGCAGATATCTCCCTATATGACCAGCTATGATTGCTTCCCAAGCTAATGCAGGCTGCAGTGGGAATTCTCCCAAGGGTCCCTACTGGACCTCCTCAGCATACAGCAGCTCTGATGTAGATCTGATCTTGGCCTTGGTTCAACCTTTCCTATCCACCTTTTGGTCCCCATGATCACACTCCAGCCTCTTCTGGACAGACAGTCTAGCAAGATGGCTCAAGGTCAACCACCAATCCCACCCTGAAGAATTCTCATATCCTCTGAAAATTTAACAGGAAATAACGTAAGCTGCCCTCTTCCTGCAGTGCCTCTCAGGTTCTCCCCTTTTCAAACCAGATAAGCACAAGGGCAAGTAGGCAAGCCTGCCTCAGTAGACATTCAACCAGATAACCCAACGCCAGTCTTACATTTTTGCAGGCCACCCCAACCTCCATCGGTGAGTCTTAGAATTTGCCCCCTCGTTTTTGGTATAAGTTGAATGAACCTTTCTCTTCTTCCTCCTCCCTAGTGATCTACGAGGACTAGAAAATATTACGGGCCAGGGTAGGGGGTGCTAACTGGTGACAGAGGGTTGGTTTTCCTTTCTCTTGGGAAGCTCTTTGGGGAGGTATCTGTCCTCAAAGAAAAAAAAAAAAAAAACCATTTGTGGTTGTGGTTCTCAGACTGTGAGGTCTTCAAATCGTGTTTTAGCTGGAGCCTAAAGCACCTAGTCTAAGACTGCAGAAATGTCTATTACACACACACACACACAGGTACAGAGTCACCAAATCATTCCCATACTTAAAAATAGTAGAAACAATAATATGAATTCCTAGAAATATTTCTCGTCTATGTAAAAAGGTCTATTTTCAGAGGGTTACAAAATACAGTACATCCCTTAATCCTGAATTTATCTTAATCACACTGATCAAATCCTTAGCTCCTTTAGCATCTGACCACTTGACTTGTCAGACATTGATAGGTGTTTGACTACTCCTTGAAATTGTACTTTTGTTGATTTTTTGTTTGTTTCTTGTTGGTATAGAACAAACTCCCCTGTTACTCTATACATGAAGCTTCAGTATTAAAACTTTTGTCTTTACTATTTTGAGAGATTACTTCCGCTAAGGAAATCAACCCTGAATATTCATTAGAGGGATTGATGCTGACACTGAAGTTCCAATACTCTGGGCACCTGCTGCAAAGAGCTGGCTCACTGCAAAAGACCCAGATGCTGGGAAGAGCGAGGACAGGAGGGGAAGAGGGCAACAGAGGATGAGATAGTTTGATAGCATCATCGACTCAATGGACATGAGTTTGAACAAACTCTGGGAGATGGTGAACAACAGCAAAGTCTGACGTGTCACTGTCCATGGATTCGCGAAGAGTTAGACACGACTGAGCGACTGAACAACTTCAGCTGCATTTCATATTATAGTGAACTATGAAATTCAAAAGCACCATAATGAAACAGATCTTTAAAATGAGCTGTTTTAAAATGAACAACCCCAATTCATTTTCACTTTCTGGGTTTTTCTCTTTCTTCTTGTGGAGTGCCTTTTAGCTTGTGCGGGGTACTTTTATACAAAAGTTAAAATTTTGGTTAAAAACACTCAAATGAGGGCAATCATATACTTGTTAGCTTTTAAGTTTCCAAAATCTATACTTGAATTATCTCACGTTGCCTTTACAACAGTCCCACCTAGGAAGACAAGTATTTTTAATCTCTCTTTTTAAGATGTGAACATTAAGATGCCAAAGGGTTTAAAATTTATATATAGTAGGTATCCAATTAGGTTTGCAGAATATCAGAAAGGATGAAATAGGAAACTTTCCCTTTATCTCAAGATCCTAAAAACAAATAAAAGAATGTGCTTAATTAGTTGAGAACTATTGACTATGTGGAAACTAAGGGAACTTGGCTGTTGTCCTGTTAACTTCTAAATTCCAAAATAGGCCCCTTTATTTTAATTGCAGACTTGATCACAAGAAATACTCCCTGGTTTCCCAGGATTCCACAATATGCTATTTTTAGATACAGCTAAAAATTATGTCTTTGAATCACTAGACAATTTTGGAGGATGATCATGAAACAGCGAACACTTGCACTGCATGTGGTAATTTTTGATACATAACAACACATCTCATTATCTCTTTTAACCAATGAAAGTAAATGTCTAAGAGGCACATAACAAAGGTCACACAGCAGAGATTACTTCCGGAAATCAACCCTGAATATTCATTAGAGATTGATGCTGACACTGAAGTTCCAATACTCTGGGCACCTGCTGCAAAGAGCTGGCTCACTGCAAAAGACCCAGATGCTGGGAAGAGCGAGGACAGGAGGGGAAGAGGGCAACAGAGGATGAGATAGTTTGATAGCATCATCGACTCAATGGACATGAGTTTGAACAAACTCTGGGAGATGGTGAACAACAGCAAAGTCTGACGTGTCACTGTCCATGGATTCGCGAAGAGTTAGACACGACTGAGCGACTGAACAACTTCAGCTGCATTTCATATTATAGTGAACTATGAAATTCAAAAGCACCATAATGAAACAGATCTTTAAAATGAGCTGTTTTAAAATGAACAACCCCAATTCATTTTCACTTTCTGGGTTTTTCTCTTTCTTCTTGTGGAGTGCCTTTTAGCTTGTGCGGGGTACTTTTATACAAAAGTTAAAATTTTGGTTAAAAACACTCAAATGAGGGCAATCATATACTTGTTAGCTTTTAAGTTTCCAAAATCTATACTTGAATTATCTCACGTTGCCTTTACAACAGTCCCACCTAGGAAGACAAGTATTTTTAATCTCTCTTTTTAAGATGTGAACATTAAGATGCCAAAGGGTTTAAAATTTATATATAGTAGGTATCCAATTAGGTTTGCAGAATATCAGAAAGGATGAAATAGGAAACTTTCCCTTTATCTCAAGATCCTAAAAACAAATAAAAGAATGTGCTTAATTAGTTGAGAACTATTGACTATGTGGAAACTAAGGGAACTTGGCTGTTGTCCTGTTAACTTCTAAATTCCAAAATAGGCCCCTTTATTTTAATTGCAGACTTGATCACAAGAAATACTCCCTGGTTTCCCAGGATTCCACAATATGCTATTTTTAGATACAGCTAAAAATTATGTCTTTGAATCACTAGACAATTTTGGAGGATGATCATGAAACAGCGAACACTTGCACTGCATGTGGTAATTTTTGATACATAACAACACATCTCATTATCTCTTTTAACCAATGAAAGTAAATGTCTAAGAGGCACATAACAAAGGTCACACAGCTAAGTGAACATTTGGGATTCACCCCCAAGTCTTCTCACTTTAAATCCCTTTTGGGTGGCAGTGGGGGAAGGGTTCTCTTCAGCACAGATTACCTCTCCCAGGGCACTTAGCATATTGCCTCAGGTTAACTCATTTTCCAACTTGGAAGTCCTTCATGTACTTTATCGCATTTGATTTTCCCAGTGGCCCCACAGGGAAGATTAGATATTTTGTCTATTTTAAAGATGAAGAAATCAAAGTTTAACTTATTGTACTTGGCAAAAGCCTTCCAGCCAGAAAACAGCGGGAAAAAAAAAAAAAAAAATGCTTGAAGCAAGTCTTCTGACTTCTGCTCTAGCAAACATTAACCCCTACGGTTCAGGAGATTTCTCACCTTGAAAAAGAAGAGATTTCTCATCTGTCCAGGGACTCCAAGGATGGGAGCTATTTAAACACAGAACTACAGAATGAGGCACCAGAATGAGAAAAAGGAGACCACAGGAAGCTCTGGCCTAGTGAAGTGATGCCTTTTGAGACAGAAGAAAAACAAAATGACTTGGCTAACAACAAAGAGAGACCTGAAACAGAGTGAGGTAAGACATGGAAGGCTGCAGGCGAGGTTCTTAGAGTCCTTCAAGGGTCTCCAAGGGAGCCTCCTGCTCTCCCACGAGGTGGACCCTGGCAGTGCCAAGACCCTGGCACTGTTACCAGGCAGAGGATGAAACCAAGGCAAGGCCACATACACAGGCCACCAGGCAGAAGGACAAGGTCTGTCTGGAGCAAAGGATGGCAGCTCAGATCGACGCACTGACACTTGACTATCATAACACCCTTGACCCCAAAGATACTGCCAAAGCCATGGCTGGCAGCCAGCACTCCTATTTCAGATATAACATTCCTTTTATTGAAGAGGAAAAGGAACATGGTGATCTTCTTGCTCATAGGACTGTGTGCCTTTACACCTCAGGCAATAGCTAAGGAAGGCACTGAGGACACCACTCACCCTCTGAGATACCCAATGAGAAACATCTGGGGCGTATGTCTTCCATCCAAGACTTGCAGGCTTCTCATGCCTTTGCTGAGATCCTCTGGGAGCCTGCTCTGTGTGACTGGCCCCAAGGAATTCTCGGAAATATTATCAGCAAGATAAAGAAATGGAAGTACCACTTAAATGTATGTTCTGGAAATCTCAGTGCTATGAGTTATATACTTACAACCATTCTGTAAAAATAATCTGGAATAATTTTTGTTGTATTCACAAGCAACTCAGCGAATGTGGTTAATAAGATGCTTTATATTTAAAAAGTAAACCTGGAACAAAGATCCAACTTTTACATGTGGCCCACTCAGGACCTGGTTTTGTGTCAGGTGCTTAGCAATTAAGTTTATAATTCAATTAGCCCCAAGATACTGTGAGGCAGTTATTATAACCGGTTTCCAGAGAAGAAAACCGGAGCCCCCAAAGAGAAGGTACCAAGAGTTGAAGAAACCAGTATTCAAACCTAAGACCTCCAGGCAAAATTCTAGTTCCACTAAAACAAAACAAAACAAGCTCAATAAGGAAGGACCTCATTGTATCAGAAAGATCATAGGTGCCCTCCCATCAAATGACATTTCACAGGGCCCAAACCTCTGCTGCTTGAAATGAGAGAGCTGTGGTTTTAAAACCCATGAATTTGGTAATGTAGAAAGTTAGGCCACCTTCAGGTTAAAAATGACTGCATCTGTTTAACTCGGATCACCAGAAATTCTGCACAGAGGTAAACACATAAGCACTCTAACACCAGACCCCTCTTACTGATCTCTGCTCCCCCCAGTTTTATAAATCATGCACATAAAGGAGGAGAAAATGGAAGTTCTAAGTACCAATAACATCGTTGAAATCATTGAAGCTTAATGTGCTTCCCTGGTGGCTCAAAGTATAAAGAATCTGCCTGCAATACAGCAGACCTGGGTTTAATGTCTGGGTTGGGAAGATAGCCTGGGAGATGGGAACAGCAACCCACTCCAGTATTCTTGCCTGAGAAATTCCATGGAGCCTGGTTTGCAAAGAGTCAGACACAACTGAGTGACTAACAGTTCATTCCAATGTGAACAAGTCTTCCCTGCTTGCAAAGCGCTTACTGAACTACAACTCCAAAGGAGGACTTTGGTGTGACCCTCCAAGTACAGAGCGCTGGGGGGTGGAGGGTGTGGGGGGTGTTGCTAGAGTGGAACGACAGTATTGGCTAACACGTGTCATGGTGAGGATTCACACAACAGCATTCTCAAAACTGCTGCTGCTCAAGAGAAGCCTGAGGTTTTGGACTCTGAACCACTGTCAGAAAATATGTCACTTCTACTAATGGTGAACAATGGCCAAGAAGGGAAGACTAGGCTACTCTTCCCACTGTACCTCTGATTTTGCACTCTCAGGGACTGGCCTGTGTGGGAGCTGTGAGTTCCTGCCCCATCCTCTGATACTGTTTAAAAGTATCAACAGCCCCATAAAATTGCCAAATGAGGACTGGGAAGGGTGGGAGAATTTAATAGTGATGGAAGGAGAAACACCTCATACCACAGAGATGCCCTGATGCAGGGGGAAAGGCGGGAAGGGCTGTGCAGATAAAGGAGACAGAAGGGATGTTCCTTGGGTGAATGAAAGGTTCTATTAGTAACTGATGGAATGAGTCATGGACCATGTAACTCAGGCGTGTTCACCTCTTGTTTTTTTGTTTTGTGTTTTACCATTTGCTGGAGAGCAACTCAAAAGTTCTTGTTTTTAAATACAGCCAGTGGTGGCAACTTCATTTTCCATACTTGTTTCCACACTGCATCCAGGTAGTAGTTGGATATGTGGTCCTTTTCTCCCCTTCTTAGGACTGAAAGAGATCCTTTCTAACATCTTCTTGGTGGTTAAAGCTATTGGGGTTTCATCCCCTCTCTTAAGGTTCTATTTTCAAAAATCAGCACCTAGCTAAGAACAAGAGAAAGAAGTTCCAGGTGTTGGGGAAAAGAATTTGCATTTTCTCTTTGAAAAATCATATGCACATAAAGGAGGAGAAATGGAAGTTCTAAGTACCAATAACATCGTTGAAATCATTGAAGCTTAATGTGCTTCCCTGGTGGCTCAAAGTATAAAGAATCTGCCTGCAATACAGCAGACCTGGGTTTAATGTCTGGGTTGGGAAGATAGCCTGGGAGATGGGAACAGCAACCCACTCCAGTATTCTTGCCTGAGAAATTCCATGGAGCCTGGTTTGCAAAGAGTCAGACACAACTGAGTGACTAACAGTTCATTCCAATGTGAACAAGTCTTCCCTGCTTGCAAAGCGCTTACTGAACTACAACTCCAAAGGAGGACTTTGGTGTGACCCTCCAAGTACAGAGCGCTGGGGGGTGGAGGGTGTGGGGGGTGTTGCTAGAGTGGAACGACAGTATTGGCTAACACGTGTCATGGTGAGGATTCACACAACAGCATTCTCAAAACTGCTGCTGCTCAAGAGAAGCCTGAGGTTTTGGACTCTGAACCACTGTCAGAAAATATGTCACTTCTACTAATGGTGAACAATGGCCAAGAAGGGAAGACTAGGCTACTCTTCCCACTGTACCTCTGATTTTGCACTCTCAGGGACTGGCCTGTGTGGGAGCTGTGAGTTCCTGCCCCATCCTCTGATACTGTTTAAAAGTATCAACAGCCCCATAAAATTGCCAAATGAGGACTGGGAAGGGTGGGAGAATTTAATAGTGATGGAAGGAGAAACACCTCATACCACAGAGATGCCCTGATGCAGGGGGAAAGGCGGGAAGGGCTGTGCAGATAAAGGAGACAGAAGGGATGTTCCTTGGGTGAATGAAAGGTTCTATTAGTAACTGATGGAATGAGTCATGGACCATGTAACTCAGGCGTGTTCACCTCTTGTTTTTGTTTTGTGTTTTACCATTTGCTGGAGAGCAACTCAAAAGTTCTTGTTTTTAAATACAGCCAGTGGTGGCAACTTCATTTTCCATACTTGTTTCCACACTGCATCCAGGTAGTAGTTGGATATGTGGTCCTTTTCTCCCCTTCTTAGGACTGAAAGAGATCCTTTCTAACATCTTCTTGGTGGTTAAAGCTATTGGGGTTTCATCCCCTCTCTTAAGGTTCTATTTTCAAAAATCAGCACCTAGCTAAGAACAAGAGAAAGAAGTTCCAGGTGTTGGGGAAAAGAATTTGCATTTTCTCTTTGAAACATCATAGTCCCCAAATTAAACCAGTCAATCCTAAAGGAAATCAACCCTAAATATCCATTGGAAGGACTGATGCTGAAGCTCCAATACTTTGGCCACCAAATGCGAAGAGCTAACTCATTGGGAAAGACTCTGATGCAGGGAAAGATTGAGGATGGGAGAAGGGGATGACATAGGATGAGATGGTTGGACGGCATCACTGACTCAATGGACATGAGTTTGAACAAACGCCAGGAGATAGTGAAGCCCAGGGAAAATCCTGGCTGCTGCAGTCGATGGGGTTGTAAAGTCAGACACAACTTAGTCACCGAATAACAACAACTGCCCAAATACGACATAACTCAAGTATCCTTCATTTTCTGTAGGTTTTTACTTTACAATGTGAACAAGATCCTTAAGCTCAAGAGAGAATCATCTCATGGAAGACTAGTAAGTCAGCTCCATGTGACCACTTCCTTTACAACTTCAGCACTCAGACACGCAACCATGCATCTACCCTCAACTAAGCCCAAGGGATCCAATATAGACAGGCATAATGATTCCTAAGAGAATTATGTGCTCTCCTCCCCCAAAAGACTGCAAAAACACTAAGAATGAATTCTGACGAGCAGGTGTTCCAGACAGAAATACTTCTAGCTAGAATCACCCTAGGTTTCAAAAATAGATTTTAAAGATAAGTTCCTATTTATTTTAAAACATACAAAAAGGGAATCTCTGGATTTTAAGGGCATGAAAATTCTTCATGGGCATTAGTTTAGAGACAGAACAGACTTAAGACAGTACTTTTGCCAACAATATATTTGGATGCAGCTTTTTGGTACAGAGATTGCTGTTTTGACATGGGAACATCTTTTTTAACTGGTCCTTTAAAAAAAAAAAAAAAAAAACAAATCCAGAACATTGTCAGCTGCTTTTTAAAAAACTACCCAGAAAATAATGCAACAGACACCCTCCATTCTACATCTAGTGGGCCAGGGCTAAGCTGGATTTAGGGAAATTATGGAAAGGAGTTTGCTGTTCAGTAAAGAAACCTGTGGTTACATCGTGCAGAGATGCCCTCTGGTCTACCTCTACATTTTATATTTAAGACAGAGATGTGAGTGCCCTGCCTCAGCTAAGAAATAAGAGAACAATGAATTTTTCAGGTTTCCTCTCTCCAAACCTACGCTTATTCCACTGTTTGATGCTCTCCACAGGTCAATGATATTTTTTTATCCCCATCATGTATGTATAAAGTAATGGGACTTAACTGTCCAGTTGGCTAAGCAGCATTAGCTTGCGTTCACTGCTGTGACTTCTATCTTCCTTTGATTGCATTTGCAATCAAAGGTGCAAATGTGCACCCTGGAAAAGGAAATGGCAATGCACTCCAGTACTCCAGTACTCTTGCTTAGAGAATCCTATGGACAGAGGACCCAGGCTACAGTCCATGGGATTGCAAGAGTTGGACACAACTTAGCAACTAAACCACCACTAATGTGCAATGTGTATTACTTTTCTATGCTGTGTAATAATCCACCACAAGCTTCGTGGCTGAAACAAGCAGTATTTATTAGCTCTCAGGCCTTTGGGTCAGAAGTCCAGCAGCACGTCATGCCAAAGGGCTGAAACCTCACCTCAGTTGCTTAAGCTGAGCTTCCATGTATGTACATGGTCTATGGGAAAAATAAATCCCTTCTAAGTTTATTCTTGTCATTGAAAGAATTCAGTCCCTTGCGGTTATACGACTGAGGTCCCATGCCTTTGCTAGCAGGCATCTTCTAGAATGTCTGCATTCCTTGCCATATGGCCCCCTTCAAATTCAAGCCAGAAAGGTGTACTGGCTGGGTCCTTCCATGCTCTCTTCAATCAGCCAGACAAACCTCTGCTCTTGAAGAGCTACCATGATTAAGTCAAACTCACCTGGATCATCACCCATGTTAAGATCAAATATGTCATAAGCTACTTTAAAGTCTATCATAGTCACACCTTCTTGGATTATTCAGGGTATCCATGCAGTGGGAAATTAGAGAGGAGATCTTCAGGGCCCTATCAGAACTGTACTCTCCAGACAATGCTGTAAGGCCGTGGTTAACCACACGACTTCCCCCTGCCCTCTTCTTAAAAAATAATTGTCTGAAATGAAGAAACAGGGATGCAATTTAGGAAAACCTTTCACAGAAACAAGCACATACTATTGCTTGAATGTGAGGACAGAGTGAGTCTTGGCACTTTAATTATTGCATCAATAGGGACAGAAAACCAAACACTGTTGGATAACCTGGGAGTAAATCTGAGGTTGACAGAGTGGCTCGGTGATACGGTCAGTTCTGAAGAAGCTTAGTCACTTACAATATAAGACAGACCTTAAGAAAAGGCCTGGTCAAGGAAGTCACCTAAGCCGCTTTCTCTCAAACTTCCAGCTAAGGCATATGTGACCTGTTTCCTTAAGGCAGGAGCCAGTCTGTCAACATTGAAGATAAGCATAAGACCCAACACATACTCCGTGCTCAATCAATTTTTATTCAAATGAACTTTAGCAATGAGCACAGGGCCACAAATAATGCAAACGGGATTGGCAACTTCCTGTTAAACAGAAGCACTACCTCACTTCCACTCATTTAAAAAACCTACTGAAATGAAAGAGAAGGAGTTCCGAATGCAGTAATCCACCAGGACAAGATGGACAGGTGACAACAGCCTTGGTATTGTGGGAGTTAGAAAGCAGAATGAGGAGTAAGAAGTGACCAGCAAATCTTCGGAGGGATCCTCAACTAGCCATGGGGAAAGGAGAATCATTCAAAGAACCTCTGCAGGTGAAATGCAGAGTTTCAGGTGCTAACCCAGACCTACTCCATCAACATGGGAACTTTAAATCCCAGGGAGCTTCATATTCATATTAACTAAGGAACACTTAGCTCAACCCATTTCGTTTGCAGGCATTTATCAATTTTCATCTATTCTAGGAATTCCAAATTTTTGAAAAAAAATAATAATTTTCTTTTTCTTATGATGGGAATCAAAATTTTAAAAGCAAACAGGAGACACAAATACCACAAACAAGAATAAAAATCCTAATTGGACTTGTTTTTTAGATTAAAGACAATGACATGTCACAAATACACTGTGCATCTCTGGATTTTTTAGATGATGCTGTAACAAACATACTTGTAACTTATATTGCTGGTATAAACACTAAAATCAGTTAAAGTGACAGATTTGTTCTCTGTTAACTTGTTTAAAGCTAACAGTTTTTTCTTTTTTTAATTGTTTTCTTTTAACTTTAATTGTGGTAAAATATTCAGCCAAAATTTTTTTTAGAATGGCAATCATGTTTAAGTGGATGTAGAGTTATGTGGCATCAGGTACATTCACCTGCTGAGCTATCATCATCATCACCAGTCATACGAAACAAACTCTGCCCCCAAACACTCGGTCTCCCTCCACCCCAGTCTCCAGCAGCCACCACACTACTGTGTCTCTATGAGTCTGACGACTCCAGGTACTTTGTTTAAGTGGAATCACACAGATATCTGTTCTTTTGCATCTGATTTAGTGCACTGGGCCGAATGTCCTCAGGGTTCATCCATGTGGCAGCATGTTGTCAGAATGTCCTTCCTTTTTTTTAAATTATTAAAGTATAACACATTTTTGCAGGAGACTTGGAAAATACAAAACTACATATATACTACAATTTTTTTTCAGTAGATAAAATAAGAATTTTAGTTGGAGTTTCAATATCCAACTCTCAAAAATTAACAGAATGAATATACAGAGAAGTAGAAGGATAGAGTAGACCTGAAAAGCACTGTGAACCAATTCAACGTAATTAAGATTTACACAATTTTCACACAACAGCAGGATACAAACTCTATTCAAGTTTCCATAGGCTATAAACTAGGAGACATTGGAGCATATCCCAGGATAAGAAACTAGGGACAAAAATATCAAGGCCTAAAGATCGAAATCCTAGAGAGTCTGTTCTCTTAGGACTGTGGAATTATGCTAGAAATCACTATCAAAAGATAGTTTAAAATAACCCACATATGTTCAAGAGCTCTTTGACTTAGTCACTGAAACCCTAAAGTTAGATGACTGAAAAAAAAAGAAAACAGAGGGTGACTGCAGATAAGAAAGCATTTAAATGAGAAATTAATCTCAAAATGAGAACTTAATATCAAAGATACTTTTAAAATCTCATGTATTTGGAAACTAAATGTCCATTTTTTTTTTTTACATCAAAAACATCTTTATTGGGGTCCAGCCAATTAACAACTTGGTCATAGTTTCAGATGAACAGTGAAGGGGCTCGCCCATATGTATACATATATCCTAAATGCCCACTTTCAAACGACAGGTGTGTCTAAGAAGTCATAACAAGGAAAGCTACAAAAGATTTCTTAAGGCTGAATAATGTCCTACTGTATGTATAGAATATACTTTGTTGATGGACACATGGGTTGCTTCTGCCTTTCTGATTATGGTGTGGATACATTTTTAATCCCCTCCCCTATTCTTAAAATATCTGTCTTACTGAGGCAATGGAAATTTTTATTTTGGTTTTAGAAAAATATGTATCCTTTTTGGAAACACCAAGATAGAGGCTGACTGCAGGAACTGAAAGAGAGATGATTACCAACTATGCCTTTAAACCTGCAAGCCTTTGAGCACTAGGGCAATGAAAACAATCACAGTAACCTTCCAAGAAAATCCATACCTTCTCCTCCCCCCGTATGGCTGGACCACCCTCATTTTTCTCAGAGGTATTTTTAAAAGTAATTCCTCTCATTACCTACTTGGGGAAAAAACTGGAGGGAAAGCTCATTTGAATTAGTGAAAGTCTTGAATTCCAGATGCTTTAAAGCGGAGTGGTTTTATTACTTGCAACCTATGGGAAGCTAACAAATGGTCTGCAGAGCCTCCAGCTCATATTATAATGAACACAGGCGAATTGTGTGTAATTATCTTCTCAAGCACTCCTATGGAAATGGAAATTTCAAGTATTTGAGTATACCTGAAAATACACTCTAGGATTTTTAAACATACACCTCCACTTTATCCCTACCACAATGTCATTTGGCTGTTAACTCAAAGCACTGATAGAAGTTTACCAACCAAAGATCAACTTCAGCTCAATATTTTAGATTAACAAGTTTTATTACATTGTCACTTACAATTAAAATTCTTTACCATGAACAAACTTTTTTAAAAAGCAAACTGAAAACATTTGATGGGAAAACAAAAGCAGATTTACGAATGACTGGTATATTTATCTAAGGTCTAGACAAACTCTTAATTTTTGTGGTGGTTGTTGCAAACAATAAGGTGAGTAAGAGAAAGGAAAAAGGAAAGAAATAATTCCTGTCATACCATATACGCTTGAGGAAAAAGGAAAGCAGCAACATGACCAAGCTTTTATCAGAGGAAAAAGTGATTAGAGATCAAGGTAAACTAGAGAACAATGACATATCTAAAACACAAATAAAAAACCCTCAAACTTGAAAATGTTTCATGTTTCAAGGTTGTCTGTTATTCAGATCCAATCTTTAACTTCAAAAGTATAGGAAGGCAGGAATGTTTGCAGCTTTGAATCACTGAATGATAGCATATAAACAAATCCAGCCTCTCTCTCATTTGTTTTCCCTGAATATTTTCAAATTGACAAGTGTTCAAATTCATCAAAGTCATTCCTGCCCACCTGGATTTGGCATCCTTAAGGGGTAGTGGGGAGGAGCACGCCTTTTCTACCTAATGAATATTCTGCTGAGATACAAACAAACCGACAGTAAAAATAAGCACAAAGACAGCTCTTGCAAAGAACATCTCTGGCCCATGGATGCAGACCATTTTATATATAAAGACACCTGTGAAGGCCTCTCAGTGTGATGGGGATCAGGGGTCACCAAGGGGTTAAAATCTTTCCATTCCCAGGTCCCTGTGGCCCCATGATGGGAGCTCTGTGAAGAGACATGGGCTAGTTCCTCTTGGTTCTGTGAGCTATGGTCACTTTCATGTTGTCAGAAGAGACTGGGGTCAAGGGAGAAAGTCATCCAACAGTGAGATATGCAAAGAATGAAAGAATTATCAAGGGGGGGACATGGAGAGCAAGCAGATTGCCCTTAATTATTTTTTATCCCCCTAATTTATTTTTGTCTTTATTAAAAAGGAGAAAAGTAAGGCACACAAGCATGCTCTGAGAACCTGATTATTCTGCTTAATGAGGCATATATTAAACGTCTTTTAATTAGCCAGAGAGTCATTCCTAGGGCCTACTCCATGCTGCCAAGAATGAGAATGGCCTCTGGAAGGAAAGCTTCCCCACCCTCAGAAAGCTTACTCCCTGCTGGAGGCAACTACCATCCATCGTACCCTCTCCTGGAGGCAGGAGAACGCAGCCTTTAATGTTTGGCGTCCAGAGATATTGGTCTAGCAAAGGTACTGGTATCTCCAGCCATGCTCTGTCTTCACCACCACTCCCTAAACACCACAAGCTTTGTTACTTACTTCCTGGTCTCTGTGCATGCTTCGATCTTTCCCCTTTCTAACCGCCCCCGGGCTTTCCTTCTCTCCTCTTTAGCAGTCTGCCAGTTTAAATATCACCTCCCTGTGAAGACCTCTTCAAATCCAGGGGTTAGTTATGTCTCCTTTAGGTTCCTATAGTAACTCTGCTCAGAGATCCATTAACAGGAGAAAAGAAACCCACAGTTCTATCCAAGATAAACCTGTCTACGGGCCCATCAGCAGTCATAAGCTTGGTTTTGTGGACTTCTACCACAATCACAATCCATGATGCAATGTGTTATGCTCCACACGTGTCTGCTGAGGCCATTTTAAAGCAGACCAAAAAGACAGCATAACTCTGTCGCTCTGTGTTGGCAGTCTCGCCAGCACTCTGGTTGGCCCTCACCCTCAGTCACCTTCCATCCACAGATCCCTGACTCATCCCCAGCTTGTCTGATCTATGGACAAAGTGGTTCCTGGCTACCCATAAGATATTTTAGAAGATAGATCTGGAATTGATGGTTTTAGCTTGCTTGCTGTTTTTGTGTTTTAAGCGCTCACAAGACGACTCTGGTGAGCAGCCAAGTCTGGAAACCACTGGCCTTACCATAATTTCTAGGATGTTTTTGTTTGTTTGTGTTTTTTTAATCAGTTCTTACAGCCTAGCTCACCAGCTACTGCTTCTGGATAGTCTACGTCCATGTCATGATGCATGTTTACTTCTAAGATGATTCTAGAGCTTCTAGACTCACAGCCGTTCACTTTCAGATTAAAGCAATGAGACATGTTAAATTCTCCCTGGTTATTTTCTTTTTGTTCAAGTATTCACTCAGCTTTGTCCAAGGGGCTAAGTGACACTTGGCTTCATATTCGGGATTGCCCACGAACTTGGTTCTTGAAACCTTTCCTTAAAGCGAGATTTTTAAAGCATAGAGCAATTATGTAGGATTCTAATTCAGGAGCAAGTGGGCGGCCACTTACATTTTTAGCTCTGAAGTGGGTGCTCATGGCCATATGCAGCCCTTGAGTGGAGATTAAACACTAAATATAGAGCAAGGCTCATCTATACAGTATAATTGTGGATTTCTAAGTTTCAGTCACCAAGCCACAAGAAATAAGGGCGCTATTCAGGGAAGAGGATTAGTTTAGCAAGTACTTTATATTCTCTCTCAAATCACAGTTTTCAATAAATTAGGTTGCGACTGAGAAAATGTTACTCGTATCCCTACAAGTGAATAATACATTTGATAACTTTCTCCAGCCCCTGAGTATTACTTGGGGTTTGGGTATCCACCCCCCGAACCTCTCAAAAAGATGACCGCTGGTTCTCTTTCTACCATCATTAGTTTTCCCAGGGCTGAAGCCCTTGGGGCGTGACATGCCTCTGCACCTGGAATCTCAATTAGTTCCAAGCAATATAAGGAGAAAAGCAGCCATTAGTAATGGGCATGAACTATCAATAAAATGGCAGAGGGACATTTTTTAAAGTTGAGGTATAGTGGCTTTACAACATTTATTAGTTTCAGATGTACAACAGAGTGACTCAAAATTTTTATACATTATACTCCATGTGCACTTGTAATACATTGGATATGTTCCCCGTGCTGTACAATGTATCCTTGTAGCTTGTTTATTTTATGTGCTGTGATTTGTACCTCAATCCTCTGTCCCTTCTCGCTCCCTCCTCCACCGCCCTCTCCTCACGAGTAGTTGCTATGGGTTCTCTATATTTTTTGCGTCTCTTTCTTGCTTTATTCACTATTTTTGTTTTAGATGCCACATCTAAGTGGTTATGTGCAGGGTCTGTCTCTGACTTATTTCACTAAGCAGAGGGCCCTCCAAGGTGCTGCCAGTGGCAAGACGCCCGCCGTTCCTTACGGCTGAGTGGTATCAGCAGAAGACACCATTAAGGGTGAAAACAGCAGCTGTGTGAAAATAAGGAGTTCTAACCCCAGACAGGATCTCATTTGGTCTGCAGAGGAAAGTCTGGTGTGTAAACCCTAGTTGAACCTAATGCTGATCACTTGTTCAGAAGCTCCGGGACGACATCCGGCTTTTGTTCACGTCCACAAGAGTCTTTTGAGAAAAAATAAATAAATAAAGAGGACCCAAAGCGCATACAGACAAGCGCCTCGAACACTGACTTCTCATTAGATCACTAACATCAGTGAGGAAAATGGAAGAAAAAGGAAAACGCCTGTCTACTGTTTCCTTAAAACTCCGCAGCAGCTTTATCTGAAGCCTATAAAACAAACATCCTAAAGGCGGCCCTGTAAGCGTTCAGGGAAGAGGATTAGTTTAGCAAGTATTTTATATTCTCTCTCAAATCACAGTTTTCAATAAATTAGGTTGCGACTGAGAAAATGTTACTCGTATCCCTACAAGTGAATAATACATTTGATAACTTTCTCCAGCCCCTGAGTATTACTTGGGGTTTGGGTATCCACCCCCCGAACCTCTCAAAAAGATGACCGCTGGTTCTCTTTCTACCATCATTAGTTTTCCCAGGGCTGAAGCCCTTGGGGCGTGACATGCCTCTGCACCTGGAATCTCAATTAGTTCCAAGCAATATAAGGAGAAAAGCAGCCATTAGTAATGGGCATGAACTATCAATAAAATGGCAGAGGGACATTTTTTAAAGTTGAGGTATAGTGGCTTTACAACATTTATTAGTTTCAGATGTACAACAGAGTGACTCAAAATTTTTATACATTATACTCCATGTGCACTTGTAATACATTGGATATGTTCCCCGTGCTGTACAATGTATCCTTGTAGCTTGTTTATTTTATGTGCTGTGATTTGTACCTCAATCCTCTGTCCCTTCTCGCTCCCTCCTCCACCGCCCTCTCCTCACGAGTAGTTGCTATGGGTTCTCTATATTTTTTGCGTCTCTTTCTTGCTTTATTCACTATTTTTGTTTTAGATGCCACATCTAAGTGGTTATGTGCAGGGTCTGTCTCTGACTTATTTCACTAAGCAGAGGGCCCTCCAAGGTGCTGCCAGTGGCAAGACGCCCGCCGTTCCTTACGGCTGAGTGGTATCAGCAGAAGACACCATTAAGGGTGAAAACAGCAGCTGTGTGAAAATAAGGAGTTCTAACCCCAGACAGGATCTCATTTGGTCTGCAGAGGAAAGTCTGGTGTGTAAACCCTAGTTGAACCTAATGCTGATCACTTGTTCAGAAGCTCCGGGACGACATCCGGCTTTTGTTCACGTCCACAAGAGTCTTTTGAGAAAAAATAAATAAATAAAGAGGACCCAAAGCGCATACAGACAAGCGCCTCGAACACTGACTTCTCATTAGATCACTAACATCAGTGAGGAAAATGGAAGAAAAAGGAAAACGCCTGTCTACTGTTTCCTTAAAACTCCGCAGCAGCTTTATCTGAAGCCTATAAAACAAACATCCTAAAGGCGGCCCTGTACTCGAGTTCAAAAGTTCAGTGGTTTCTGGAGACAGGGTAGCACCGCCTGGAGGCGAGGACGGTCTGGGGGCCACAGTGGGAGAGGGACCACTGCATCTCACTCCTCCCACTCAGACCATCTGCAAAAGCTTAGGTCTCACCACTACGCCGACCTCCAGACACAGCGTCGTTACTCAGACTGCACCTGCCTGGGATTAAGTTTCCTGCTAGTGAATGATGGTTTCTGTCCTTTAGTCGGCAAACAGCCGTCACGTGATTCAGAGGCAAACAAGTAGAGGGAGTCAGGCCCTTGCAACCAGGCTGAGAAAGCCACCAATTTGGGTGATTCATCGCCTTCAAAAATCTGTTCCTGAAAGGCTTTTGCATGCTTCTATCCCTTCTTGTTTCAGCTCACAGTTAATTAAAGCCTGTCAGGGACAGAGCTGTAACCTGGAAAATAGACTATCTCTATGACTTAGGAGAATCAATGGGACTCATTGTCTTTCTCTTTTCCCTTTGACCCCAAAGGTCAGTAAGTCTATGGTTTCTAACCTTGCTAAAATGAGGGGAACTTTGAGAAGCAGCGATCAGTTACACCGGCTTTCTACGCATTTTGCTAATCCAAATAACATGTCCACAGCATGCATAAAATAACCTTGGAGGACCAAGGTGATAAAACTTCGGGTTCACTTTCATAGGGGAAAGTAATCAATTTATATGACATGTGCACATGACATTAGGAGATTCTTATGAAGAATACACTGACAAAGGAGTGCATTAAGTGGTTCTTCATAAGCAAAGTTAATTTCAGTAACTAGATAATTCTAACCAAAATTTATGACAATAAAGAATCATAGCTTTCCATCCAAAGGACAGTTCTAGATTTCATTTCTTAAAAAAGAGAGAAAAAAAAACACACATAGAGCTGTATGTATACAAAATGCTTCCCCACAGCTAATCGAAACATAGCATACAGCCTTCGATCAGAGAGAACCAGGAGGGAATGAAGGACTGTCAAACCTTTCCAGACTTCCAAGGGTCACGAATCAATGCAAGGGTCAAAGAAATACTGGGGCAGTGGCTTTCCTCCTGAGAATTCCACTCCTGTGTAGCAAGATTGCTGTGGGGTTTTATGCACACACACACACACATGATCTGGACATGCCAAAAGTGTGAGCCCCCAGCTGAAACATCATCACGTGAGTAGATGATCAGATGAGCATGCATGAACTGGAAAAGCAAGCCAGTTTACATTTAACTGCAGAGTTAGCAGAGATAGAGAAATAAAATTAGGATTTAAGAAAATCGTAAAAAGTACTTTTCATTGCCCAGCCACACCCCTCCGATCCCCAGAAGTGCCAACACTGGCTCTGAGCATTGAAAGGCTGACATGGGCAGGCATTCCCATCGACCACATGAGCACTTAATGTGGGCAGATGTCAACCGTTGGTGCCCAGGTGTTGAAAAGCATCTGCCTTACTTTTAAGCAATAAGACAAGTCAGGCTGAATACTTGTGGTTGATTACGGCGGCTCTCAAGTGAAGGCCAAAACGACTCTGAACACATGAGAAATGGAATCTTCTTTCAAAACGCTCTGACTGAAGTGCCTCATTTTAGATTACAAAATGGATTTTAGACGTTTCAGCTTTTCACACGCAAAAAAGAGGGAAAGAAAGAAAAAGAAAACAAGCGGATCAGTTTATTTTCTGAGCACAGTATTAATGACAAGATGACATCACCAACAGCCAATCAGAAAGCTCTCGGGTGTCGGGTGTTCTAACACCCTTTCATATTTATGGGTAAGCACCAGAAGGGTGTCAACCCTAAGCTGCATTGCCCTCCCTACTCACTTCTAAATAAAGGGCCTGCTTTCATTCAGCAGCCAAACTGGGAGGAGGGAGGGAAAAAAAATACAAAAAATACAACTTCAATCTCTCTTTTTCCTCATCCCAGCCCATTTTCTTACAGTCCTCAAACAATACGTGGAAAGTGGGGGAGAGTGCCTGGGACCTTGTGTCAACGACTTCCTGTGAAGTTGCTGTGGAAGGCCCTCTGGAGCTTCAGAATAGTCCTCATCTACGAACCAGAGCCAAGGCTCCATCTGCAAAAACCTTAAGGGCAGGACAGAGAAATTGCTTGTAGAAGACAGGGTCAAGGCTCCCTCTACTCAAGAAATGAATGTAATCCTTTTTCCCCCAGTCCTTTTTTTTTTTTTTTTTAAACTATTGTCTACTCCTTCCTCCCCTTCTAAAGCAACACTATAGCAGAGAGAAAAGTGAACCCTGTCCCAGTTAGTCCCGGGCCATGGCAGACACCACCGTTCATAAGTGGAGCTCCCCATTCCCTGAGTTGGATGGAAGCCAAGTGTCATCAAGGGCCCCAGGAACGGGGCAATGGAATGAAACCGGCACATCTGTGCTGCTGACAATGCTCTCAAGGCTGGTACTAACTACCAAGCTGTTGGGAAATGCTGGGCCCAGAACAAGATTGTGGCCCCAATTCGTCTTCAGTCTAAACTCAATCTGTACATGTAGAAATGCATAATGTGCTTCAAATTCAAGACTGCACAGACAAGATGTTTATAGCATCCATCAAAAAGTTAAAAAAAAAAATTGTGCCCTAGACAAGTGCAACATGCATCGTGCTCTGACACTTCTAAAACCTCGCCAGGAGATGAATATAGCATTTTCCTTCTCCACACCCCTAACCATCTGATGTTCTATCAGGACTGCTGGATCAGCCAACCCCAGAATTATAACATGTAATAAAGATGCTTGGCCATGCCGGAAAAGATGACAGAATTTACGGATATTTTTTTGGCGTAAGAAAACATAAAAGAAAAAGCTCTCGGGTGTCGGGTGTTCTAACACCCTTTCATATTTATGGGTAAGCACCAGAAGGGTGTCAACCCTAAGCTGCATTGCCCTCCCTACTCACTTCTAAATAAAGGGCCTGCTTTCATTCAGCAGCCAAACTGGGAGGAGGGAGGGAAAAAAAATACAAAAAATACAACTTCAATCTCTCTTTTTCCTCATCCCAGCCCATTTTCTTACAGTCCTCAAACAATACGTGGAAAGTGGGGGAGAGTGCCTGGGACCTTGTGTCAACGACTTCCTGTGAAGTTGCTGTGGAAGGCCCTCTGGAGCTTCAGAATAGTCCTCATCTACGAACCAGAGCCAAGGCTCCATCTGCAAAAACCTTAAGGGCAGGACAGAGAAATTGCTTGTAGAAGACAGGGTCAAGGCTCCCTCTACTCAAGAAATGAATGTAATCCTTTTTCCCCCAGTCCTTTTTTTTTTTTTTTTAAACTATTGTCTACTCCTTCCTCCCCTTCTAAAGCAACACTATAGCAGAGAGAAAAGTGAACCCTGTCCCAGTTAGTCCCGGGCCATGGCAGACACCACCGTTCATAAGTGGAGCTCCCCATTCCCTGAGTTGGATGGAAGCCAAGTGTCATCAAGGGCCCCAGGAACGGGGCAATGGAATGAAACCGGCACATCTGTGCTGCTGACAATGCTCTCAAGGCTGGTACTAACTACCAAGCTGTTGGGAAATGCTGGGCCCAGAACAAGATTGTGGCCCCAATTCGTCTTCAGTCTAAACTCAATCTGTACATGTAGAAATGCATAATGTGCTTCAAATTCAAGACTGCACAGACAAGATGTTTATAGCATCCATCAAAAATTAAAAAAAAAAAAAATTCGTGCCCTAGACAAGTGCAACATGCATCGTGCTCTGACACTTCTCGCAAAACCTCGCCAGGAGATGAATATAGCATTTTCCTTCTCCACACCCCTAACCATCTGATGTTCTATCAGGACTGCTGGATCCAGCCCAACCCCAGAATTATAACATGTAATAAAGATGCTTGGCCATGCCGGAAAAGATGACAGAATTTGGCATGCTGGCCTGGAGCCAGAGTGACAGATCTTGAGCTGATGTCTCTTTCCAACAGATTTAATAATGTACAAGTAGAAAAAAAAAAAATTAATACTCTGCTGAGGGCAAATTCGGTGCCTACAAACTTCTTTGGGTTTGGCTCTGACAAGCCTCCCACCCCACTCCATACTTTTCTACATGCCAAAAACACGCAAATACTGTGACTGTAGCCTGACCCTTTTCATAACTAACTTAGGTCCAAAGGAAACTAATCAGATTCAAAGGGAAAGGGGGAATTGTCCTCACTATTTAAGCACAATGGAATCAGACTCGCCTAATTTCTTACATGCCACCACCTAAGCCAAAGCATAAAGATTCTTCCTGCCACATCTTAAAGCTTATGTATTTTATACACAACCCACATTCATGCTGCTCCTGGCACTTGAATCCAATTCAAGTCACAAGGAGAACAATATAAGGAAAAGACAGCTGCGCTTGAAGTGAAGAAAAGAATCTGACCTAGGACCTCCTAATCCTTAGGTCACCGGGGCTTAGAACAGGGAGAAAAGAAAAAAACAAAAAGTTTTACTTGCTTTCGTAAAAACAAACACACACACACACACACACACACACACACACACACACATACACAAAAGGAAAAAATAAAAGTTCTGTCCCATATGCTAAACAATGGGTGTTGTTATTTTCAAAGTTATAAAAATTCACCAAGATAAAAACCAAATTCCAGACAAAAAATGTGAGCACTCAACAACGAAGGAACAAATGAGAAGGTGATACGCTGGCATCAAAAATCCAAAATGTGTAAGTGTTTCAGTAAGGGTGTTCTTCCCAATGCCCTTTCCTAATGTGCAAGGAATCTTTTCCAAAATCTACCTATTAGGACCTTGTGTTACTATCTCATCTCGGGGCTCCATGGTATTTGGCAGAAGACGAAACTAATTTGGATCTTCCAAAATTCATTTTCATTTGGTTTTAGTTGTATTATGTGAGGGTGGTAAGTTGGCAACAAATTTCCCTCCCTAATTAAGTTTACTTTAGAATGATTTTAAATTTTATATTCCCTCAGCACAAGCCGACTAACGACTTCAGACAGTGGCCGGCTGGCAAGAGAAAAGAAAAAGCCAACTGTGGCTTCTTTAACTGTCATAGATGAGTGACTCACATGTAGCTAACCTCAGTGATGGAATTAGCCTTGAAGCAGGGTGCAAGAGCTGGTAAGCAGCCTGAGGACTAGACTTGTCAGTGGTATCACGGGTGCACAAGCCAAGGTGGAACCAATGTGCCCAGGTGTGAGAGGCAGCAAGACATCAAAAATATCTATTCTAGTCACTATAATCACATTCCCTAACTCAGTATTCCACACTCATAGCCTCATCTTCTCCCCAGCTCTTCAAAGATAAGGCTGTTGGTCGAATCTTAAGATATCTGACTCCAATCCAACATAGTGCCAACCTCCACACCCTTAAAGTTAGAAATGGCACACTGAATTTGGACTCCAATCACGATTTTACGGGCTATACAGTTAGACTCTATGGTAAGTCATAAGAACATTGGATAATAATAGCCCAAAAATCTGATCCAATAGACACAGGTGAACCCAGGCCTTTATGTATAGAAAGCTTTCATGTACGTTTATGTAACATAGTATCTACATTGTCTGTTATCTTTACTGTGAATTCTTTCCTCCATATCACTCAGCAGTTGGTATACAAGCTGTCTTCAGAGGTAACATTTGTATTCATCTCATCATAAGTTTTTGTCTTTTTATTCAAACCCATTTTTTTTAATGTGATTCCCCTGTGCAACGAAGAATCATCATGTCTGTGTCTGAGTTCATACGAAAAAGTTTAAGAAATGTGGAAGGTTTATCTCCAAAATATGAGAGAACCACCTTGAAAAACAACCATCTTTCTTTTCTTCCCCCTCCCCCAAGCCCAAGTATGTGGTCCCCACCAATAGCAAAAGAATACCATTTGGAACAAATCAATGGTCAAATCAAATATTGGTGCTCATTTTTCATTGTGCATTTAATGTGTACAACAGAAATAAGGATAGGTTTAAAATTGAAGGAAAGGAATTTGAATTTAAAAGTTACAACAAATTTCCCTCCCTAATTAAGTTTACTTTAGAATGATTTTAAATTTTATATTCCCTCAGCACAAGCCGACTAACGACTTCAGACAGTGGCCGGCTGGCAAGAGAAAAGAAAAAGCCAACTGTGGCTTCTTTAACTGTCATAGATGAGTGACTCACATGTAGCTAACCTCAGTGATGGAATTAGCCTTGAAGCAGGGTGCAAGAGCTGGTAAGCAGCCTGAGGACTAGACTTGTCAGTGGTATCACGGGTGCACAAGCCAAGGTGGAACCAATGTGCCCAGGTGTGAGAGGCAGCAAGACATCAAAAATATCTATTCTAGTCACTATAATCACATTCCCTAACTCAGTATTCCACACTCATAGCCTCATCTTCTCCCCAGCTCTTCAAAGATAAGGCTGTTGGTCGAATCTTAAGATATCTGACTCCAATCCAACATAGTGCCAACCTCCACACCCTTAAAGTTAGAAATGGCACACTGAATTTGGACTCCAATCACGATTTTACGGGCTATACAGTTAGACTCTATGGTAAGTCATAAGAACATTGGATAATAATAGCCCAAAAATCTGATCCAATAGACACAGGTGAACCCAGGCCTTTATGTATAGAAAGCTTTCATGTACGTTTATGTAACATAGTATCTACATTGTCTGTTATCTTTACTGTGAATTCTTTCCTCCATATCACTCAGCAGTTGGTATACAAGCTGTCTTCAGAGGTAACATTTGTATTCATCTCATCATAAGTTTTTGTCTTTTTATTCAAACCCATTTTTTTTAATGTGATTCCCCTGTGCAACGAAGAATCATCATGTCTGTGTCTGAGTTCATACGAAAAAGTTTAAGAAATGTGGAAGGTTTATCTCCAAAATATGAGAGAACCACCTTGAAAAACAACCATCTTTCTTTTCTTCCCCCTCCCCCAAGCCCAAGTATGTGGTCCCCACCAATAGCAAAAGAATACCATTTGGAACAAATCAATGGTCAAATCAAATATTGGTGCTCATTTTTCATTGTGCATTTTATGTGTACAACAGAAATAAGGATAGGTTTAAAATTGAAGGAAAGGAATTTGAAATTCCATTTAAGACTCATGTTTAGATGCCTTGGCAAATTGGGAGGGTGGTCTGTATGGGAGATATATCTTTAAGTTGCTATGAATTATTTCTTACATACATCAGCTGTCGCAGTTACATTTAGAGAAGACCAACTGAAATGTATAACCTTAGAAAAATAGAAAGCCAAAGTCACAGAACAGACCCACAGATTTTATGGGTAAAGCATCACTAAAGAACAACTTTCTTAAAAAAAAAAAAAAAAAAAAAGAACAGCTTTCTGTTTCTAAGACTGTTCTGTTTAACAAGAGGCAAAAGTCGACTCCTCATTCCTTGGATGAACAACGGAAACTTGACCCACTTGCAAAGTTGGTAGACATTTGCAGACCTTCTCAATTATCCAACATCCTGTCCCCCAAAACAGGAAGTGAGTCACTGCTGAGGAAACGGGAAATTTTCAAAGGAAAAAGACAACTTCCAGAGTGAACTTTCTATACTCAAACACTCTACTCCAAGATAGCCAAATTGTTCGTTATGTTTACAATGGCCTAAGTCAGTCCTTACAAGCATTTTAACTGCATGGTTTGCATCTCACTTCATATGATTTGGTTTCCTTAAAGAAGTAAGGTCTCATATTGGGAGGAGCAGATTCACAGTGACATTCTCTTACATTCCCACTGAGTAGGTTGCATCAGCATATGTTTATAAACATTCATACAATACAGTTGAGATGAAAGGAGGAAGTGGTTTTATCAGCATTATGGGTCTTATTCTCCACACACAGGAGACAGAAAATGATTGAGTATAGAAAAGGACCAGGTATGGAGAAGGTACGATTAATAAAGCCCATTTTTAAACAACTACACAGGGGCCCACAATGAGTTCAGTATCTTAAGCAGTCCTGGTTTCCCTATATCCTGGGTTTAGTTCTTAATTTATCTAATGATAGTTAAGTCACTGGATTTGGAGAGAAAGCTAGGATATGAGTTACATAAAAACAAAACAATGACTAAGATTCTTATTTATCAAGGCATATAATTCCAACTGACAACCATCACACTTTAGGAATAGCAGGGGCCTACCCCAGGCACTCATAGAATTTGGCATAAAATATAGTGTCTGTCCTTGAAACTTACCTTCTAAGTTATTGAGGGTGGAAATAAGGACTACAGGTCACGCTCAGAGGCCTGGTTAATCTTGCCTGCAAGTCCTATATAATAGGTACAATCAGATATCAATATATAGAGATAGATATACATACGTGAATCTGAATTTGCAGATGTCTGGAAGAAGCAAATGGTCTGAGGTACTATTTGTACATGTATCTGACTGTTCATATAGATACATATCTATATCTATATAGACAGATACACAGATATATACACATATCAAAGAATTTTGCGTTATTTTAAAAATACTTTATCCCTGGAGTATTTGGGACTTTTTTCTTAAAATTCAGATCATACTGAGTAACAGAGAAAGACACACTGGAAAGTGGTCTAATGAGCACTGATGACACTCTCAGGGTCACCCCTCGGGGCTGTACGAGCGCTGCTGTGCGTGCCTGTGCTCTAAGCAAAGGGATGAGCAAGACAAGCAACCAGCCCTCATTGCTCGCCAACCACATGCCCTGGGACCAGAGAGAATTTTCTCTAATTCATTAGAATTGTCTGCAACTCTCCAATGTGAACAACATTACTGGGTATGTGTTTTGTTGAAGAAATATCTAGAGTCCAATAACAAACATTCTTACTGTTCAAAAAAAAGAAAAGTCCCCAAATGGAGTCACATATCTGCTCCATATTACCAAAATGAGGTTCACATAGTGATAAGGAGGAGGGGTGGTTTTATCAGCATTATGGGTCTTATTCTCCACACACAGGAGACAGAAAATGATTGAGTATAGAAAAGGACCAGGTATGGAGAAGGTACGATTAATAAAGCCCATTTTTAAACAACTACACAGGGGCCCACAATGAGTTCAGTATCTTAAGCAGTCCTGGTTTCCCTATATCCTGGGTTTAGTTCTTAATTTATCTAATGATAGTTAAGTCACTGGATTTGGAGAGAAAGCTAGGATATGAGTTACATAAAAACAAAACAATGACTAAGATTCTTATTTATCAAGGCATATAATTCCAACTGACAACCATCACACTTTAGGAATAGCGGGGGCCTACCCCAGGCAGTCATAGAATTTGGCATAAAATATAGTGTCTGTCCTTGAAACTTACCTTCTAAGTTATTGAGGGTGGAAATAAGGACTACAGGTCACGCTCAGAGGCCTGGTTAATCTTGCCTGCAAGTCCTATATAATAGGTACAATCAGATATCAATATATAGAGATAGATATACATACGTGAATCTGAATTTGCAGATGTCTGGAAGAAGCAAATGGTCTGAGGTACTATTTGTACATGTATCTGACTGTTCATATAGATACATATCTATATCTATATAGACAGATACACAGATATATACACATATCAAAGAATTTTGCGTTATTTTAAAAATACTTTATCCCTGGAGTATTTGGGACTTTTTTCTTAAAATTCAGATCATACTGAGTAACAGAGAAAGACACACTGGAAAGTGGTCTAATGAGCACTGATGACACTCTCAGGGTCACCCCTCGGGGCTGTACGAGCGCTGCTGTGCGTGCCTGTGCTCTAAGCAAAGGGATGAGCAAGACAAGCAACCAGCCCTCATTGCTCGCCAACCACATGCCCTGGGACCAGAGAGAATTTTCTCTAATTCATTAGAATTGTCTGCAACTCTCCAATGTGAACAACATTACTGGGTATGTGTTTTGTTGAAGAAATATCTAGAGTCCAATAACAAACATTCTTACTGTTCAAAAAAAAGAAAAGTCCCCAAATGGAGTCACATATGCTAAGCTCCATATTACCAAAATGAGGTTAACTCAGAGTTTCAGCTCTCTCAGAAATGAAATCTTAAACCATTCAGTCAGATACCACCAGCGCAGCAGAAGTTAGGTGCCTGGTAGGCCCCTGCCATCCCTCAGAGGAAAGTAACCTGACAATAACCCAACGGTGATGCCTATTACTGCCTTTCTGCCTCCTAGATTGGATGCTGTCTGATTTGAACCAATTCCTGCTCAAATAAACTCTTAATTTGAATATACCTCAGCTGATTTGTTAACTATATGTATATATATGTACACATACATATATATGTATGTATGTATGCTATTCCACTGTTACACAGTGGTAAAGAATCCGCCTCCCAATGCAAGAGACGTAAGAGATACAGGTTCAATCCCTGTGTCGGGAAGACCCCTGGAGTAGGAAATGGCAACCCAGTCCAGTATTCTTACCTGGAAAATTTCAAGGGCAGAGGAGTCTAGCAGGCTATAGTCCATGGGGTCACAAAGAGTCAAACATGACTGAGTACACACACACACACACACACACACATTCAATTCTGGAACAAATGTGGTAACATGGAGCTCACCAGCTAGTGTTTAGCAGGATGTCCACAAATAGCTCCTGGGTCTAAATTCTTTGGCCTAAGAAAGAGCAAAGAGAAGATTCAAGAAGAGGAGGAGGTAAAGGTGAAAAAATAAAGAGAGGAGTCAATACAAGGTAAAAAGAAAAATGGAATAAATGTCAATGGACAGCACAGTAGAGGGAGGCCTGGATTGGCAGGACTCGACCCACACAAGGTTATCTTTAGCTTTCATTCCATTAACCCGGGGGCTAAGCAATTTAGATGATTTAAACGGGGAGGGTGAGAGGGGCCAGAGTCATGGGTTCATCCATATGTGAGTCACACTGCTTCTGTTCCAGGGCCATACATTTTCTGCTTAACTCAAATTAGCATCTTGCATATGCTTCCAACTAGTCACAAGGGAGGCCAGAGCACAGGGGCGGATCCACAGAAATCCATCATCATTACTGCACACAGACCTCTCTCTCAAGCTATCTGCCCTCCCCACAACAGTCCTTCAGGATCAAGTTCACCTGGAAGTGAAAGCATATTACTCAATCAAGACAGTTTCAACTCGAGGGCAGCCCGGGGTTACACAGAGACCCCATCAACATGCGTCACGGCTCTTACTCCTAGGAAAAGGGCTTTGCCTGAGGCCTCACATTTGTGTATTTCTATCAAGTTTATACCGTGAGTCCCAAGCATTTTTGTTGCCCCATGGGATACTTAGATAAACAAGCCTTGGAAATTATACTAAAATTGAAAAGAAAATGTTTTCAATGGCTCAAACAGACAGGCTTCAAGATTAAATATGCACATTGTCTTTTTCACAAACTCCCGGAGTGACTGGTGTATGTTACAGACTAATGTCCCTGCAGTATTAAATAAACCAAGCAGCTTGGGTATTACAACAACAATAATCACTAGCTTTGCTTCTTTATTAGTGGTTTTATAGAGAAACTGCATTTTTTTTTCATGAAAAAAGTTTGCTTCAGGCTCCACTCTTACATACCAAGCTTCAGTTTGTGGTGAAACTTAACAGTCTCATTATAAACCCTCGAATGATGGGAATTACAATGGACATGCTGACCCAACATTAGCCCCAGTAGGCACTGCAGAGAGACTTAAATATGTTGGCTCTCCCCTATGAAGTCAGTCAAGCACCTATGACTTTGTGATTTTAAACTGTAAAAGTGAAACTCACCAGTGGTGAAACCCATGGCAAGGGATGAAGAACTCGGACTTTCCACTCAAGGCATTCAATGATGACTAAGTAACACTGGAAAAGACACTTGCCCTATTTGTTACTCAATTATCAGAGCAAAGAGAGAAATACACAGATATCATTTAAGGAGTAATGTTGCCACTTCTCTTAAGAACAGGAAGAAAGGAGGACCAAACAGCATGGTGTGATTTTTGACACACAGAGGTCAAGAGCCAAAGCAAGTCTGCCTATTTGTGTAATTTTATATCTTACTGGCAAATTCAAATATGAATAACAGAAAGAAAGCAATTGCCTGGGAAGTGATTATTTGGTAACAATGGTAGAGTCTCCTTACTAATGACTCGACTCAAAGGATGATCATTTCAAAGGCTAGAATGTGCATATTCCTAAGGGAAAGGAAAATGCAAAAAAAATGTTCGATCAATCTCAGTGAGTCTCACAGATGCCATTTCTATGAACTGCAGTATAACCTTCCTTCCTATGTCATAACGCATGCCATTGGTCTCTTTCAGGCACACCTTTGGTCCCAAAACTGGACTGAGCAGCAAAATCCAAGGTATATTGTGTATCAGGTTTGAGTCTCCCATAAGCTTATTCAGTATAGATTTTAACCACATCTCCTTTATCTGATTTTTCAATTCATGCTTCAGTAATCAAACAAGCCTTGGAAATTATACTAAAATTGAAAAGAAAATGTTTTCAATGGCTCAAACAGACAGGCTTCAAGATTAAATATGCACATTGTCTTTTTCACAAACTCCCGGAGTGACTGGTGTATGTTACAGACTAATGTCCCTGCAGTATTAAATAAACCAAGCAGCTTGGGTATTACAACAACAATAATCACTAGCTTTGCTTCTTTATTAGTGGTTTTATAGAGAAACTGCATTTTTTTTTCATGAAAAAAGTTTGCTTCAGGCTCCACTCTTACATACCAAGCTTCAGTTTGTGGTGAAACTTAACAGTCTCATTATAAACCCTCGAATGATGGGAATTACAATGGACATGCTGACCCAACATTAGCCCCAGTAGGCACTGCAGAGAGACTTAAATATGTTGGCTCTCCCCTATGAAGTCAGTCAAGCACCTATGACTTTGTGATTTTAAACTGTAAAAGTGAAACTCACCAGTGGTGAAACCCATGGCAAGGGATGAAGAACTCGGACTTTCCACTCAAGGCATTCAATGATGACTAAGTAACACTGGAAAAGACACTTGCCCTATTTGTTACTCAATTATCAGAGAAAAGAGAGAAATACACAGATATCATTTAAGGAGTAATGTTGCCACTTCTCTTAAGAACAGGAAGAAAGGAGGACCAAACAGCATGGTGTGATTTTTGACACACAGAGGTCAAGAGCCAAAGCAAGTCTGCCTATTTGTGTAATTTTATATCTTACTGGCAAATTCAAATATGAATAACAGAAAGAAAGCAATTGCCTGGGAAGTGATTATTTGGTAACAATGGTAGAGTCTCCTTACTAATGACTCGACTCAAAGGATGATCATTTCAAAGGCTAGAATGTGCATATTCCTAAGGGAAAGGAAAATGCAAAAAAAAAATGTTCGATCAATCTCAGTGAGTCTCACAGATGCCATTTCTATGAACTGCAGTATAACCTTCCTTCCTATGTCATAACGCATGCCATTGGTCTCTTTCAGGCACACCTTTGGTCCCAAAACTGGACTGAGCAGCAAAATCCAAGGTATATTGTGTATCAGGTTTGAGTCTCCCATGCTACATCCCAATTAAGCTTATTCAGTATAGATTTTAACCACATCTCCTTTATCTGATTTTTCAATTCATGCTTCAGTAATCAAAACCACCATGCCTAAAAGGAGTCTTAAATATTCAAGGAGTAAGATCTGCTTAGAAACAAGGAGGGAAAAACAAGTCTACATATATTTATTTTCATGAAAGTTCCGTAACTCTTTGGGGGACAATCTCCACCACTTACACGGCTTCAGCTACCACTTCCCATGAATGATTCTCATTCTAACCTCTGGATGCTTCTCTGAAAGTACATCTCCACCACTTACAGGGCTTCAGCTACCACTTCCCATGAATGATTCTCATTCTAACCTCTGGATGCTTCTCTGAAAGTACATCACCTAAGGTTACAGTCACATTTCCACTTATAGGTAAGACAGGAATACAAGCATCAGGATGCCCAAACCAGAACTCATGAACTAGCTATACACCCACCCTCCTGAATTCTTCAGCTTGATCAATGACCCTACCATCTAAGCATCCAGATGCCATCTCTAATCACCGCTTCTCTCTCTTTGACTCCCCATGTGCAATCGCTTCATTCAATCTTTTTACTTTTTAACAGCTTTTCTCTTCCAGGTCTACCACTGCTATATTCCATCAAAATTTTTCATCTAGAGCATTAGAAGAGAAACCTCATTGGGTTCCAAGCACCATCCACGTATCTTCACAAGTCCCATCAGTGCATTACTTTTAACCCCATTAGCTGCTTCCGTCCCTCTTTCAACTCAACAACTGAACCTGTCTACAGGAAAGAATTTTCAACGTTAATGGAATAAGAATTATATCTATGTTGGAGAGAGGAAGACTTAAAATACAGATTCCTGGGTTTCTCCACAAGGAAGTCAGTAACTCCAGAGTGGGCCTATCAAAACTGCTTTTTATGTGCCAACCAGGTGATTCTGGGTAGACAGTGTGAGGATCCACCTATAAGGAACAATAGATGCGATGTACACAGCTCCTTTGAATGGTTTACTGAGTGTATCCTGATCAAGCCAGCATTCAACAGCCCTGAAAATCTCCAGTCCCCTTTTCATAACACTTTTCTGGCTCCAAACACAGCTTATTATAACCTACCTGTATAATGTTCCAAATATAGTATGGTGGAAGAAAAAAAGGAATGGACTTTAAAATAATGTCTTATTTATGTGCTTACACCACATACTAGGGAGTATCAAGAAGTAGATACATCTACACACAGAATTACCATGAATACAACAGCTACACACATAGATGGGCAATGCTTCTACTAAAAATATGGGTAATTTAGTAAAGGTTCACATGAAAAAATAAATAATCTTCCTCCAATGTACAAGTTATTCCTGGAAAATCCAGTGTGTACCTTAAAATCTAACCACAAATGCGTGTGTCTGTATACAAGCAGAGTTAGGTTCCAGCTCAAACACTTGAAAACGGGTTTTGTTTCTAACCTTACATTAAGGTGGTGAGATCTTTGAGGATCATGTTAAGTATAGGACTAGCCCGTGCATCGCAAGGTACCACCACCGTGGGCTCTGCTCCCTAAATGCCAGCAGCACTCCTCCAACCAATTACAACTAAAAAACCAGCCTCCCCGGCCCAACAATCTAGCGTCAATCTCAGCCACTCCACACGACTAGCTCTAAAGTGACCATGATCTTTTTTACTCTAAATCCAGTAGACTTTGGCTTTTCTCATCCTCTGTTTGCAGCTGGTCTCTCCTCCTTTAATAATGTCTTCCATTGACATTTTTAGTAACACCCTCCCCTAATTTTTCTTACCTTCCTTTCATTCCTGAGTCAGTATTGTTTAGCAGCTCATCCCCTCCTACCTGGCCATGCACTGCTGTGGTCCAGTGACCCAGAGGCCTCTTCCCTCCTTAGTTTCTGCTCTTTCCCTAGTCAGTCTCATCCATTGTTTCAGTTACTATCTACACACTTGTGTGCTCACTCAGTCATGTCCGACTCTCTGCACCCCCATGGACTGTAGCCTGCCAGGCTCCTCTGTCCATGGAATTTTCCAGGCAAGAATACTGGAGGGGGTTGCCATTTTCTACTCCAGGGGATCTTCCAGGTCCAGGAACTGAACTTCATCTTTTATATCTCCTGCACTGGCAGGTAGATCCTTTACCACAGGTGCCACCTGGGAAGCCCATCTACTCACAGTTAACCACCTCAGATTTGTACCCCCCAATCAAACCCCTGCTCTGAACCCCAAAGCTGTACATCCAACTACACCCACTAGCCATCTCCCCGGGATACATCAAAGGAGCTTAACCAAAGTGCTCCATCATCTCCCATCTGCCCATGGCCAGCTCCCCACCACCCCACTCAGAGCTTGGTCTGCTCCTCTCCACTCAGTAAATGGGCCACCATCAATCCAGGTGTTCAGAAGTTCCATGGTGGTCCAGTGGCTAAGAGCCCACCTGCCAACTCAGGGAACATGGGTTTGACCCCTGGCCTTGGAAGATTCCACATGCTGCGGAACAACTAAGGCCGTACACCACAACCACTGAAGCCTGCACACCCTAGAGCTCATGCTCCATAGCAGAAGCAATAAAACCATGCCCTCCCACAGTCTAACTGGTGGTGAGATCTTTGAGGATCATGTTAAGTATAGGACTAGCCCGTGCATCGCAAGGTACCACCACCGTGGGCTCTGCTCCCTAAATGCCAGCAGCACTCCTCCAACCAATTACAACTAAAAAACCAGCCTCCCCGGCCCAACAATCTAGCGTCAATCTCAGCCACTCCACACGACTAGCTCTAAAGTGACCATGATCTTTTACTCTAAATCCAGTAGACTTTGGCTTTTCTCATCCTCTGTTTGCAGCTGGTCTCTCCTCCTTTAATAATGTCTTCCATTGACATTTTTAGTAACACCCTCCCCTAATTTTTCTTACCTTCCTTTCATTCCTGAGTCAGTATTGTTTAGCAGCTCATCCCCTCCTACCTGGCCATGCACTGCTGTGGTCCAGTGACCCAGAGGCCTCTTCCCTCCTTAGTTTCTGCTCTTTCCCTAGTCAGTCTCATCCATTGTTTCAGTTACTATCTACACACTTGTGTGCTCACTCAGTCATGTCCGACTCTCTGCACCCCCATGGACTGTAGCCTGCCAGGCTCCTCTGTCCATGGAATTTTCCAGGCAAGAATACTGGAGGGGGTTGCCATTTTCTACTCCAGGGGATCTTCCAGGTCCAGGAACTGAACTTCATCTTTTATATCTCCTGCACTGGCAGGTAGATCCTTTACCACAGGTGCCACCTGGGAAGCCCATCTACTCACAGTTAACCACCTCAGATTTGTACCCCCCAATCAAACCCCTGCTCTGAACCCCAAAGCTGTACATCCAACTACACCCACTAGCCATCTCCCCGGGATACATCAAAGGAGCTTAACCAAAGTGCTCCATCATCTCCCATCTGCCCATGGCCAGCTCCCCACCACCCCACTCAGAGCTTGGTCTGCTCCTCTCCACTCAGTAAATGGGCCACCATCAATCCAGGTGTTCAGAAGTTCCATGGTGGTCCAGTGGCTAAGAGCCCACCTGCCAACTCAGGGAACATGGGTTTGACCCCTGGCCTTGGAAGATTCCACATGCTGCGGAACAACTAAGGCCGTACACCACAACCACTGAAGCCTGCACACCCTAGAGCTCATGCTCCATAGCAGAAGCAATGCCAAGAGAAGCCTACATGCCCCAACTAGAGAGTAGCCCTACTGGCTGCAATGAGAGAAACCCTGTGCACAGCAATAAACACTCACTGCAGTGAAAAATAAATCAATCAATACTTAAAAATCTAGGAAAGTCACTCAGCTGTGTCCGACTCATTGCAGCCCATGGACAAGCCATGGAATATTCCAGGCAAGAATACTGGAGTAGGTAGCCTTTCCCTTCTCCAGGGATTGAACCAGCGTCTCCTGTATGGCAGGTGGGTTCTTTTTCAGGTGGGCCACAAGGCAAGCCCCATGTGCCCCCCAAATCTAGGTACTGTTAAATACTTTGAGACCTCCCTTCCCAAAGGCAATCCTTCACAAAATTCTATTGACTCTCTTAGCTCATTCAGCAGTAACACTCATGGTACCTAGCACAGCGTTTGGTGCAAATAAGTGCCTAATACATACATATTCAATGAACAAGCGAGTGACTTCTAGAAACGGTCAAGTGTTTGTGGACAGATCACTTCATTTCCCATACCATTCCCATGATGTTCCTTCTACCGCACCACACTTCCAAAGTGTGTGAACATTTACTCGAATTCTCAGCCAAAAATGCCACTTTCTTAGGATGGTTCCTCTCAGCCTCCCTGGACCCACACTGGGCTTTTTCTCTTCTGCTGCCTGGTACTGGAAACACAGCACCACAGGGGCAACAGGGTTTTCTCTTCTTTCTGCGACAATGGAACTGACTGTTTCCAGTTAACCACCTCAGATTTGTACCCCCCAATCAAACCCCTGCTCTGAACCCCAAAGCTGTACATCCAACTACACCCACTAGCCATCTCCCCGGGATACATCAAAGGAGCTTAACCAAAGTGCTCCATCATCTCCCATCTGCCCATGGCCAGCTCCCCACCACCCCACTCAGAGCTTGGTCTGCTCCTCTCCACTCAGTAAATGGGCCACCATCAATCCAGGTGTTCAGAAGTTCCATGGTGGTCCAGTGGCTAAGAGCCCACCTGCCAACTCAGGGAACATGGGTTTGACCCCTGGCCTTGGAAGATTCCACATGCTGCGGAACAACTAAGGCCGTACACCACAACCACTGAAGCCTGCACACCCTAGAGCTCATGCTCCATAGCAGAAGCAATGCCAAGAGAAGCCTACATGCCCCAACTAGAGAGTAGCCCTACTGGCTGCAATGAGAGAAACCCTGTGCACAGCAATAAACACTCACTGCAGTGAAAAATAAATCAATCAATACTTAAAAATCTAGGAAAGTCACTCAGCTGTGTCCGACTCATTGCAGCCCATGGACAAGCCATGGAATATTCCAGGCAAGAATACTGGAGTAGGTAGCCTTTCCCTTCTCCAGGGATTGAACCAGCGTCTCCTGTATGGCAGGTGGGTTCTTTTTCAGGTGGGCCACAAGGCAAGCCCCATGTGCCCCCCAAATCTAGGTACTGTTAAATACTTTGAGACCTCCCTTCCCAAAGGCAATCCTTCACAAAATTCTATTGACTCTCTTAGCTCATTCAGCAGTAACACTCATGGTACCTAGCACAGCGTTTGGTGCAAATAAGTGCCTAATACATACATATTCAATGAACAAGCGAGTGACTTCTAGAAACGGTCAAGTGTTTGTGGACAGATCACTTCATTTCCCATACCATTCCCATGATGTTCCTTCTACCGCACCACACTTCCAAAGTGTGTGAACATTTACTCGAATTCTCAGCCAAAAATGCCACTTTCTTAGGATGGTTCCTCTCAGCCTCCCTGGACCCACACTGGGCTTTTTCTCTTCTGCTGCCTGGTACTGGAAACACAGCACCACAGGGGCAACAGGTTGCAATGACAGTATGACCACATTCTTCCTTCCTTTGCATCTGAACACATGACAAATGCACAGGAACTGACTGTTTTCAAATGATTTCATAAGTGTTCTCCCCAGGCAGGGGAGGGCAGGGAAGAACACATGTAAGAGAAAAAAGAATGGCCAACCCTCATGTGTTCTCATGGCTACAGGAAACCAGACAGCACTGTCTTCTCCCATGCATCTCTTAATAACGGTGGCTACTTTATTCTTTCCTTTCCCCAAATATGATGAGGGGACCAACGGGAAAGGCCTGTACATCAGCCAGTCACTTCCTGCGAGATGGTTGCCAAGGCCTTTCAGGTAAGGATCAACACTGCAGAAGTACCTTCTCCTGACTGTGGGAAAAGCTGCTAGCAACAGAGTATATACACAAGGCTATTCAACCGCAAGGCTGGAAGAGAATCAAAACAAGCCCAAGCTTAATTAGAGCTGAAGATTTCCCGTCTGGGATCTCCCAGTTAGAGACTGAGCTTCCAGACCCATCGCCAAAGAGGCAATTCCATGTCCAGTAGGACAGGCCTCTGAGAATAGAGGCATAAGCTGGGTCGTTTCTGTTTTGTTTTTATTTTCCCCCAATAATCCCAGCATTCACAGCTTTCGTGTGTGTGTGTGTGTGTGTTTTCTTCAAATTAACGCCAGGCTTCCAGGCTCTTTGCTCCCTCACTCCTCTCCCCTCCTATAAATTAAGTTAATGAGGAATTTTCTAAAAAGAGGACATTCTCTTAAAGGGGTTGTTATTCTGAAGTGAATGGCTCTGATGTGTCGCCAGGCCAAACAGTCTCAGGCAGCAGTAACTCTTGCAACAGCTCCAAACACTCAGCCTCAAATGTCACCGAGTCCTACCCCGAGTTTTCTTCCCCTTTGATCATCACTGCTTGCCTGCCTTCCTCCCAAGCGCGTGACTTCTAGAAACGGTCAAGTGTTTGTGGACAGATCACTTCATTTCCCATACCATTCCCATGATGTTCCTTCTACCGCACCACACTTCCAAAGTGTGTGAACATTTACTCGAATTCTCAGCCAAAAATGCCACTTTCTTAGGATGGTTCCTCTCAGCCTCCCTGGACCCACACTGGGCTTTTTCTCTTCTGCTGCCTGGTACTGGAAACACAGCACCACAGGGGCAACAGGTTGCAATGACAGTATGACCACATTCTTCCTTCCTTTGCATCTGAACACATGACAAATGCACAGGAACTGACTGTTTTCAAATGATTTCATAAGTGTTCTCCCCAGGCAGGGGAGGGCAGGGAAGAACACATGTAAGAGAAAAAAGAATGGCCAACCCTCATGTGTTCTCATGGCTACAGGAAACCAGACAGCACTGTCTTCTCCCATGCATCTCTTAATAACGGTGGCTACTTTATTCTTTCCTTTCCCCAAATATGATGAGGGGACCAACGGGAAAGGCCTGTACATCAGCCAGTCACTTCCTGCGAGATGGTTGCCAAGGCCTTTCAGGTAAGGATCAACACTGCAGAAGTACCTTCTCCTGACTGTGGGAAAAGCTGCTAGCAACAGAGTATATACACAAGGCTATTCAACCGCAAGGCTGGAAGAGAATCAAAACAAGCCCAAGCTTAATTAGAGCTGAAGATTTCCCGTCTGGGATCTCCCAGTTAGAGACTGAGCTTCCAGACCCATCGCCAAAGAGGCAATTCCATGTCCAGTAGGACAGGCCTCTGAGAATAGAGGCATAAGCTGGGTCGTTTCTGTTTTGTTTTTATTTTCCCCCAATAATCCCAGCATTCACAGCTTTCGTGTGTGTGTGTGTGTGTGTGTTTTCTTCAAATTAACGCCAGGCTTCCAGGCTCTTTGCTCCCTCACTCCTCTCCCCTCCTATAAATTAAGTTAATGAGGAATTTTCTAAAAAGAGGACATTCTCTTAAAGGGGTTGTTATTCTGAAGTGAATGGCTCTGATGTGTCGCCAGGCCAAACAGTCTCAGGCAGCAGTAACTCTTGCAACAGCTCCAAACACTCAGCCTCAAATGTCACCGAGTCCTACCCCGAGTTTTCTTCCCCTTTGATTATCACTGCTTGCCTGCCTTCCTCCCCAAACATGCTCAAGCAAACTCAAATGCATCAAAGAAACCAGTTAAGGATGTGAAGATTGAGAAACACACTCAATCTTCATGTTATGATCTTGTCTTTTCCTTCCCACGGCTTGTCTCTAAGAGAAAAGGACAAGTGTAAATTTGATGTCACACAGAACAAAACAAAACACATCTAAGGCAGCAAGGGGGGTTGTGAATGGGCTCTTCTAAATGCCAGAGTGCTCACCTAACTCTTACTACACACTCACTGCAAGGATTAGGTCATATGTGTGAGAGGTTCATGATTTTTACACGAGAAATGAGTGGTCATGTATATAATGAAACAATTAAGCACAGAAAGAATTGTTTCAAATCACCTTCCTTCAGGTGATGATCAAAATACAAAATATGCAAACCAAATTCTAGAAGACCCCAATTTCAGCACACACAATGGGTACAAGAGCAGAATACACCTGGTGGAACTGACTCTAGTTTTTAAGCCTTAAATGCAGAAGATGATTAAGCACATGCTTCCACATTAGCTCATCCTGAAAATAAAACTTTAAGAAAACATTTTCTGGAAAAAAAAAATGGGTCCAAATACCTGTGTCCATAATTTGATCTAGAAGTCTAGGCTGATGTACTAGAATTTCAGTACTTAAGTTCCAAAACGTTGGGTAAAGGAATGGAGGAAATAGGGAAAAACCATAAAAGAATAAGCTGTATTTATCTCATCTAACAGACCGTGGCTTATTGAACCAGCAATCATTTTCAAACAATTTATCATGGTACTCCAGTCTGTCACCTAATAACCACAGGTTCCAAAACAGATGTAATGATAAGACAGGTAGAAACAGACAGACGCGAAGGGCAGACTCTGAGAGACGCAAACTTCTTACCAAGCACGTGTGAGAAAAAGGCTTAGACCTTGAAAAAACAGCACATCTGCTATTCTGCTTAATCTGTGCTGCCCTTCTTCATGCCTTACTCGAGAACCCTATTTATAACGAATCTTGTATTTTCATTTTATATTTTCCATTTTTACATATATTGACCTCATTTGATCCCCATACAAATCCCACTTCATAGGTCAAGAAAACTGAGGTTCAGCCAAGCGACTTTCCCAAAACAACACAAGTAACAAGTGACCAGAGAACCACAGCACATACCTTCTGATTTCTGAGTCACAGGCTTCGTTTTCATCATCAAGTTTAAATTTACAGTAGGAGGAATAAAGGCTGCAGGAAAAAGAACACCTAATGAATCTGCAACAATCCAAGTCAGGAATATCACAGACAAAGCTACATCCAACTGAGAATATACCTAGTGAACTTGCTTCATGATTAACAATTGAGTGAAATTTTCCATCTTTTGGATCTTCATAACCTACTCCATTTCCTAACATTCCAAATATTTGCTGAGGCCTTGGAAGAGAGTTTATTCTGTCCCTGAATTTGTGATGTTACTGGCTGTTATTTCAACTGAAAACATACTTTACCGGAGTACAGTGTGTTCCTTACCAATTCATCTTGCCATGAGGTGAAAATGCCCCGGCACTCAGTGAAAAGAATGGTCTGGTAATATTTAATATGAACACAGACATTTCTCATCCAGGGCAATTCATTGTGCACACATCATTAAGGATCAAAGCACAGGCAAACTGAAGAATGGAGAAGGAATTTGAAAACATCAAAGTTAATTATATTTGGTCATCCCAATAGCTGTTACTTGTTCAATTAAGATGCTGCTTTGGCTAATCTTAAGTCAAGCTGTGCTTCTCAAAAAGCCCAAGCCATAAAAGCAAAAGTCAAAACATCTGAAGCTGAAGCTTTTTCCCCCCTAATGAGTTCTCTGCATTTAAGAGGGACTCCAGAGCTCCCATCAATGTGCAACTGTCATTCTTCACCATCTCAGCCAGCAGGGCCCTCCAACACCCAGCCACCAGGCAGGTCTTCAAACAGGTGTTCCATGAAACCATGAGCCTGCCTGCTCTGTTGAAATGTCTTGAAAGTATAGGTGGTTCCTTGGCTTATTAGGGATAAAAAAAAAAGCCCTCCTCACCTCTCAGTTCTGTTTTCTCTAACGCTATCCCAGGCACAAGCATAGCTCCTTTCACTGACACAGTCTTTACAGCCCTATGATTCTCACTTTCAAACTCCAACAGTACGAATATTTATTTCTAGTTGAATTCACTCGGTGTATCATCTAAGAGCTAAAGAATTCCCGAAGAAACCAGGCTCCCACACAATTGCATGCAATATGAAAAGAGAAGAGGACACACAGGAGTCCTCTTTAGTAAAATCAAAAAAGAAAGAAAAAAACCTGAGGAGAAGGAAAAACGTTGGAAGGCCACTGGCAGCAGCAACAACACTTTAGCATTTCTGAAATAATTCCTTTTCCTCCATTCATGCATGTTTTCAAGGAGTGGAACCACATTTTATCAAGTACTCATTGTGCACCAGGCTTTGTAAATATTGTCCAAGTCAGTCCCTCCCATAAGCCTGCAAAATAGAGGCAGAATCTAAATTCTGTGCTGGAATTCAACTCCAAAGGCAGCGGTGGGAATTTCAGGCAGAACTGGTTCTCCAGAGGCCCAGTGAATGTCTCCTGAAAATGTAACTTCCCTGAATTCATATGGTTAAGTTTCATCAGCTTCCAAACTGCCCAACACAACAGTTCTATTTGTATGCACAAGTCTTCCAATAGCTTAGCTCAGCTTCTCCTCCGCTCTACTGGCTCCCAGTTCTTAGGTCCTGTCACATCAGGGCAAAGAGCATACTTGTCCTCTTCCCTGGGTCTCTTCAAGCTCTTCGATTTAATTAAAACACACACAACACTTGATCTAATGCAGCAGTTTCTTCAACCATTTCAACCAATTTTCATGACCTAGCCATCTGTCCAAATCAAAATAAATTAGTTCTCCATATCAGGCTTCAACTAATCAATCCCACCCTGCAAATGGCCAATGCAGGAGGGGAAGAACAGAGAGAAAGTTCAGTATCTTAGTCACTCTCTCCATCACATCATGCAGGGAGCCTGACTTGCAAAGTTCCCACATGAACCTGCTCTGTGAATGATGTAATGGAAGCTGGGTACACCAACTTTCTTTTTTGACTTAAATCAACTGTGGAAACTGCTTCCCCCCGCCCCCCCGCCACTTGTTGCAGGTGCCCAACCTAAGACAAGGAAACTCAGTTTTTCCATGATTAGTGAAAACGCCTCAAATTCCTTCCTGATAGGTTTTCCAGCCTGTTCCCCTGCTGAAAGTCTCAGGGAGAAGGTGGGGTATGCCTGCAGTATAGAGGCTGTCTTTCCCACATGAGCAAACTGAGACCCTTATGGAAGCCCCTCAATGAACTCTCACAAAGGGTGCGACTGTGTTATATTCTATGTTGGGACTTCTAGCAGCATTTCACTTGTGAACCCTCTCCCAAGACCCACCTGCTACTTCATAAAAGAATATTCTACACTGATGATTTTAAAAGTCACCCAGAATTGAAATTTCAGCCCCAACACACACTGAACACGCAATGCATCTGGCTTGGTTACCCAGAGAGCATCTTCATCAAGGCGGTTAGATGCACCAGTGACTACCATCTTGCTCAGCTCACAGTTTCTCCTTCCTTTCTACAGAGGCTTTCCTTGCAAATATACACCAATATGTTAACACCTGGTAGATACAAGGCATCTCACTAGAGAGCAGGCCCACAGAAGAAATGAGTGTAAGGCTTCTCCGTCGACAACCTTTATTTGAAAACTGGATCCAGAAGAGAAAAAGAGATCTTTCCTCGTATTTCGGTTTTCTTCCCTCCATTCACAAGCACTCACGTGGTTCAGAAGAAGTTATAAAAACCAACAGCTTCTTTAAAACAAGGGACAGCACTCAAGTAGGAATAAGACACCAGTGCTTCCCAAATGGCACTGTGCCCCAGTATCATCTGAGGATTGTTTGTTAAAAATGATTCTAGACTTCTTCCCCTGTGGTTTCTGACTCAGGAAGTCTACAGGTAAAACCTGACCTTCTAAGCACTCTTCTCAAGGGCCCCCAGCGATCAGATGCTGGGGGTCCCAGGACCACCCCTCGAGAAACCTGAGCAAGAAGGGCAAGTCCAGAGCATGAGAGACAGAGTTGAGTCAGGCCTCTGGAATTCTGAAGTGGTTTTAGCTGTTGTTTATAGTCTGTTCCACCGCCCCAGTTGAAAGCCTACTCAGTTAAAAATTCACCCAACACACCACAGACCAAAGTCAGACATGAAAGCCCAGAGAATGTTAATGGTGGTGAAGGGGTTTCTTAAAATGGAGCACGTTGTTTGTGCCTAGTTGTCTTCTTTTAAGATTTATCAAGGTTCAGCCTCTTCGCTTTCTTGGCATTGGAGGAGTAAGCTCTCATCTTTGGTTCCTTTCATGGGGAAGAACATTACCCGGTGCCATCAAAAGTCTGTCCAGTTCATCTTTAATTTGATTATCTTGCAAAATGTCTACATGAAGTACAGTTATACTGGTTTATATTTTAAGTACCACATTCTTTTTTTTTAGATGAACCTTAAACAAACATGAAGTAGAAAAATGCTCATGAGGCATTGATACAATGGATTCAAACTTCCCACAAATACATACACACATGCACTAATGTGAGGATCTTGATGGGTTTAAAAAAAAATTAAAAAAAAGAACCTGCAGAACAGACTAACAAAACATCAATAAAGCCAGAGCAACTGGAGCACAAGAAGTCTAAGTGATATAAAAGTATTTTTAAAAGGGATTAGCTCTGCCTATTAAACATTTATTCAACAGACCTTTTGTGAAGTGCTGTCAAAAGCAGGAATGGAAATAGAACCCAGGACTGCAAAATTTCCAGCCCTCGTCAATAAATCAGGCAATTTCCCTCCACAATCCTAAATAGCTGCACTGCTCTGGTTCTTTTCTAACATATGGCTCAAATATTTATATTTTAAGTGCTTTCAGCTTATAGTCCGCATTATAAACATTCATTAACATTTATGCAATTTCTTAAGTAACTCGAACTCCAAGGTCAGACCAAACATACATTTGAACAAAATAAACATTCCCAATCATAGGCACAAATGGTTCCAGTGTTTACTTGATAACCTGACACCCACACTTACTGCCTTCCTTCCTCCTCAAATCATGTTCTTTAGGAGTTTCTCCTCCAGCACAACAGAAAGAGTGTATTTGAGACCAGAAAGAGAAAAGCTCAGTTCCAAGTGCAGAACCTGAAATTTAAATACAAGGGCCATCTACCTCATTGATTGGTTCTGATTCATGAAATCGTATTAACTGATGCAACAACTCCTTGTATATTACCCGGCACGGTTCCAGTCCAAACAGACAGACTCCAAGTTTTCAGCATGTAGGGCTTATATCCTAGTAGACTGACAACAAACCCAGTCAAGTATTTAATATAACAAATAACTTTAAGTGCCAAGAAGGAAAACAAGATGGAATGGAGGGGCTGGAAAGTGACAAAGGATTAGGGGAAGAATTAAGTAGGCAAGACAGAAACAGAATTTAAATCACATTGGCTAAATCCATTAAGAATGATGTGAACTGCACTCTCCAGAGTCACAAATATGGGTCGGTATGAAAAGTGGAAGGTTATTTTAAGCACATGAACTAATGAGTATCTAGGAATTTGAGAGAAGGAAACAAACGTGAAGAAAGAGACAGTTTGGACTGGAACAAGGCTGGGTGATACACAAGGATTTGCTGAATCAATTAGTTAATTTGATTCTGTGAACCACAATCAACCAATGAGATAGATTCTCCTAAAAATTAAGTTTCAGGTCCTAAGCCTGGTGTCTCTGGAACCATGTTTTTCTCTTATATTTCCTTAGCTAACTCTCAAGTAAAGAAACAGAAGCTTACCCTTCCTCTGGCCCTCCTCAGGTAAGCTGACCAAGACCAATCACAAGGCTGACTTACATGGAAAGGGCATTTATTCAACAGACCTTTGTGAAGTGCTGTCAAAAGCAGGAATGGAAATAGAACCCAGGACTGCAAAATTTCCAGCCCTCGTCAATAAATCAGGCAATTTCCTCCACAATCCTAAATAGCTGCACTGCTCTGGTTCTTTTCTAACATATGGCTCAAATATTTATATTTTAAGTGCTTTCAGCTTATAGTCCGCATTATAAACATTCATTAACATTTATGCAATTTCTTAAGTAACTCGAACTCCAAGGTCAGACCAAACATACATTTGAACAAAATAAACATTCCCAATCATAGGCACAAATGGTTCCAGTGTTTACTTGATAACCTGACACCCACACTTACTGCCTTCCTTCCTCCTCAAATCATGTTCTTTAGGAGTTTCTCCTCCAGCACAACAGAAAGAGTGTATTTGAGACCAGAAAGAGAAAAGCTCAGTTCCAAGTGCAGAACCTGAAATTTAAATACAAGGGCCATCTACCTCATTGATTGGTTCTGATTCATGAAATCGTATTAACTGATGCAACAACTCCTTGTATATTACCCGGCACGGTTCCAGTCCAAACAGACAGACTCCAAGTTTTCAGCATGTAGGGCTTATATCCTAGTAGACTGACAACAAACCCAGTCAAGTATTTAATATAACAAATAACTTTAAGTGCCAAGAAGGAAAACAAGATGGAATGGAGGGGCTGGAAAGTGACAAAGGATTAGGGGAAGAATTAAGTAGGCAAGACAGAAACAGAATTTAAATCACATTGGCTAAATCCATTAAGAATGATGTGAACTGCACTCTCCAGAGTCACAAATATGGGTCGGTATGAAAAGTGGAAGGTTATTTTAAGCACATGAACTAATGAGTATCTAGGAATTTGAGAGAAGGAAACAAACGTGAAGAAAGAGACAGTTTGGACTGGAACAAGGCTGGGTGATACACAAGGATTTGCTGAATCAATTAGTTAATTTGATTCTGTGAACCACAATCAACCAATGAGATAGATTCTCCTAAAAATTAAGTTTCAGGTCCTAAGCCTGGTGTCTCTGGAACCATGTTTTTCTCTTATATTTCCTTAGCTAACTCTCAAGTAAAGAAACAGAAGCTTACCCTTCCTCTGGCCCTCCTCAGGTAAGCTGACCAAGACCAATCACAAGGCTGACTTACATGGAAAGGGCTGCACACAAGCAAATGTTATGAGTCCAAGAAAGCTATTGCTAAATTCCTTGGTGTTCTCTTTCTCTAGGGCAGTAACTGAATGTAGCAACTTATACTATCAGATGATCAAGTAGCCTAAGTAATAAGATTTTACAAAGGTTATATCATTGCAATTATGATCATATATATGTATGTATTTATGTATGTATTTATTCTTAACAAAGAAGGGACAAGCTTCAAACAAAATTTTACTGTCATTCTTATTTAAAATGTGCACCTTTTTAAAGATGCCAATATCCTATATTAAAAGTCAGGATGTAACTGCCTTAGACGTCTTTAAAAGTGAAATAAACCTTTGTATACCAGAGAAAATAAATACTGGAGGAGTCCAACAGTACAGAAAAATCATAACGTATTTTAGATGAAAGGATATTTAGTAAGTCATCACTTTCTAGTCACTGGAATTAGACTTTGGTTAGAAGGTCCATCATTCATGCTTTTAATCTGAAATTGGTCCATAAAAGCTGTAATGAATTAAACAATATACCACCCACAGAATCAACTGTAAAAATATACTGTAACTGAAAGAATGATGACTCATTTTACTTCCTTCCTCATTTTTCCATAATGCATTTGACCCCTTTCCTGTTACCTAATCTAATGACTGGCTGGGTTTCCATTAAATCAAGATTCTCTCGGTTGTGCTCTCTGAAGCGATTGCATTGGTTCTCCCAAATTTCATGGATAATTTTATAAATGTCACATACTACAACTAAATTTTTCAAAACATAAAGTAGACCATCGTTCGATTCATGCCCATGTGTTCCAATGACCACATCCTCACTGCATCTAGGAAATTGAGAGAAGGAAACAAACGTGAAGAAAGAGACAGTTTGGACTGGAACAAGGCTGGGTGATACACAAGGATTTGCTGAATCAATTAGTTAATTTGATTCTGTGAACCACAATCAACCAATGAGATAGATTCTCCTAAAAATTAAGTTTCAGGTCCTAAGCCTGGTGTCTCTGGAACCATGTTTTTCTCTTATATTTCCTTAGCTAACTCTCAAGTAAAGAAACAGAAGCTTACCCTTCCTCTGGCCCTCCTCAGGTAAGCTGACCAAGACCAATCACAAGGCTGACTTACATGGAAAGGGCTGCACACAAGCAAATGTTATGAGTCCAAGAAAGCTATTGCTAAATTCCTTGGTGTTCTCTTTCTCTAGGGCAGTAACTGAATGTAGCAACTTATACTATCAGATGATCAAGTAGCCTAAGTAATAAGATTTTACAAAGGTTATATCATTGCAATTATGATCATATATATGTATGTATTTATGTATGTATTTATTCTTAACAAAGAAGGGACAAGCTTCAAACAAAATTTTACTGTCATTCTTATTTAAAATGTGCACCTTTTTAAAGATGCCAATATCCTATATTAAAAGTCAGGATGTAACTGCCTTAGACGTCTTTAAAAGTGAAATAAACCTTTGTATACCAGAGAAAATAAATACTGGAGGAGTCCAACAGTACAGAAAAATCATAACGTATTTTAGATGAAAGGATATTTAGTAAGTCATCACTTTCTAGTCACTGGAATTAGACTTTGGTTAGAAGGTCCATCATTCATGCTTTTAATCTGAAATTGGTCCATAAAAGCTGTAATGAATTAAACAATATACCACCCACAGAATCAACTGTAAAAATATACTGTAACTGAAAGAATGATGACTCATTTTACTTCCTTCCTCATTTTTCCATAATGCATTTGACCCCTTTCCTGTTACCTAATCTAATGACTGGCTGGGTTTCCATTAAATCAAGATTCTCTCGGTTGTGCTCTCTGAAGCGATTGCATTGGTTCTCCCAAATTTCATGGATAATTTTATAAATGTCACATACTACAACTAAATTTTTCAAAACATAAAGTAGACCATCGTTCGATTCATGCCCATGTGTTCCAATGACCACATCCTCACTGCACTGCTTCTTACCACCTCCTCCACCAACACCTCTAAAACTCAAAGTTTGCACAGCACAGAAAAATTCCAAAGCATTTTCACATACATTTAACTCATCTGATCCTCACAATAGCCTCAAGCCTTTTTAATTATCTTAAGTCACAAAAATGAGTTGCCTAAACGAAGATCAAGGGTAAAGAATTGAGAACTAGCTTCTGGCTTCATCAAGTCTTAAGCTGGTTGTGACTAATGACATATTCTAGAATAAAGTGATTTTGCTGCTAAGCTCATTGACCTTTTCTCTGGACTTCTTGATTTATAGATGGGGAGATCAGCTTACCCTGTGTCTGCTGTGTACAGAATTATTCAACACTGTTATTTAAAGGCAGATGTCCAGATAGTATAGCATCTATACCAGTTAGCAATTTCATCTGGATGTGTGTTAGAGATGAAGAGAGGGATGCAATCTTTCATGCAAGGTCACAGTTAAGAACACTTTTTATGCAAACTTAGGTCTCTCTGCTTCTTTACAAGGTTATTATAGCTGATGATTAAAGATAAGAGTGGGGTTTTCCTAGTGGTCCAGTGGTTAAAACTCCACTTTGAAGTGCAATCGGGACATAGATAAGATCTCTGATCCAGGAAGATCCAACAAGCCTTGGAGCAAGGATGCCTGTGCACCACAACTATTGAGCCAGTCCTTGGGAGTCTGGGAACCCCAACTCCCAGCCCACGTGCCCTAGACCTGGTGCTCTGCAACAAAAGAAGTCACCACGAAGAGAAGCCCATGCACTGCCAACTAGGCTCATCGCAACTAGAGAAAAGCCTGTGGACAGCAACAAAGACCCATAAATAAATACAACAGAGAGGGGAAAAAATATGACCTCAGGTAAGGCTTTGAGTGACAAGCAGATTCCTAAATCATCTTTAAAACTAGAACTGAAACGAATAAGATCAGTAAACTCCTAAAGCAACTTTATTTTGATTTTAGCAGTTTTCCTTGGTTGCCATATCAGCCTAAGTGAAATGCAGTTATTGATGGTCAATTTTTAGCAGTTTCTTGCCTACCAAACAAAATTAAAATCACATCTAAGAAAACAATATGTAGAAGGTTCCCCTCCTCTCCACTCGGGAAACTGATCATTTCACCTTATTCGTATAAATGACTGTTTCTCTTCCAGGTAGTGCTTTTTGCGTTAGACACGGGAAGGGGAAGTATAGTTTATTATAAATGTAATAGCAACTTACATTTGTATAACATTTGTATAGCACTTACAAATTTGTATAGCACTTACAAATGTATTACATTATTCTTTTTGATCCTTATAAACACATTGTAGTAGTATGGGAATTATTACCCATTTTTACAAAAAATTAAGTAGAGGCCCAGAGAGGTTCAGTAATTTGCCCAATGTCACTAAGTTAAGGCAGAACAAGGTTACAAATTCAGGTCTTTTTATTAAGTCTTAGGCTCTTGTTAATATGGTCAGAAAAATATCATCTAAGGAAACAATCTGATGGTCCCTATATGTCACTCTACAGTAAACTCATCACCAAGTATACTCAAAAGGTTTTCTCGGTCTCTAGACTGTTTCTTTCTTGTCTCTCTGTCAAGATAACTGACACATTGTCTTATAATGATAGAAGCAAACACTACAGAACTGTGCAAAGAGAGATGAACTCCAATGTCCAAGTTCTACCAAAAAAAAAAAAAAAACGGCCCAAAAGACCTATTTAAGGAATCCACTGACATGTTTCAGTCAAAGGGATGGGGTCTGGTATCCAGGCCCATCAGAGAAAAGGAATAGCGAATAGAAGACCTGGGGCAGAAGAGGAGGGGCCAAAGGCACAGAACCCGGGCAGACGGAAGTGACCGCCAGCCCAAGCCATTGATAGGAGAATTATGGGAGCTTTAAAAAGCTCCCAATCTGGGCTTCTCTGGTGGTCCAGTGGGTAAAGAGTCCACATTGTAGTGCAAGGGGTGCCGGTTTGATCCCTGGCTGGGGAAGAGCCTGCATGCCGGGGAGCAGCGAGCTGATGCATCCAACTACGAGCCAGCACTCCGGAGCACATGCGTCCAGAACCAGTGCTCTGCAGTGAGAGAGGCCATTGCAATAGGAGGCCCACATGGGTCAAAGAATAAATTAAAAATGGATGAAAATAAATAAATAAGCAATAAAAAAAGGCCAAAACCCAATTCTTTCCACCCATTTGTTGGAAAATATCCATTTACATCTGTTAAGTGATACCATTTATTTACCTAGTTATCTAGCAACTAAAAGCATCACAAGCCAAGTGAGATCTTTTCTTGGGGTATTTTCTTAAACGTTCTTGAAAGCTACTTGAGTTGCGTTTGGTTTAGTCTGTCTTTTAAATACAGATTTAAAAAAAAATTCAATTAGAAAAGCTGGGTAAAAGGCATGAACAGACATTTCACTGAAGAGAATCTATCCATGGTAAATAAGCACATGGAGAGGATCAATATCATTAGTTACCAGAGAAACCAAAGTTAAATCTACTGAAATCTCACATCATACCTATCTGTGGTGGGAATAAAAACTGCCACCACCAAATGCTGGTGAGGATGCGAAACACATGATCACTCCTCCTTTGCTGGAGAAGAATAAATTGGTACAGCTACTCTGGAAAACGGCTCAGGCAGTTTCTTTTAAAACTAAACATGCAATTACCATACGACTCAGTAATTTCAGCCTTAGGCAGTTGTCCCAGAGAAATGAGAACTTACATTCACCTTAGAACCTGTACACAAATGTTTAAAGTAGCTTCACTCATAATAGCCCCAAATTGGAAACAGCCCAGATGTCCTTCAAAAGGTGAAGCAAAACACTACAGAACTGTGCAAAGAGATGAACTCCAATGTCCAAGTTCTACCAAAAAAAAACGGCCCAAAAGACCTATTTAAGGAATCCACTGACATGTTTCAGTCAAAGGGATGGGGTCTGGTATCCAGGCCCATCAGAGAAAAGGAATAGCGAATAGAAGACCTGGGGCAGAAGAGGAGGGGCCAAAGGCACAGAACCCGGGCAGACGGAAGTGACCGCCAGCCCAAGCCATTGATAGGAGAATTATGGGAGCTTTAAAAAGCTCCCAATCTGGGCTTCTCTGGTGGTCCAGTGGGTAAAGAGTCCACATTGTAGTGCAAGGGGTGCCGGTTTGATCCCTGGCTGGGGAAGAGCCTGCATGCCGGGGAGCAGCGAGCTGATGCATCCAACTACGAGCCAGCACTCCGGAGCACATGCGTCCAGAACCAGTGCTCTGCAGTGAGAGAGGCCATTGCAATAGGAGGCCCACATGGGTCAAAGAATAAATTAAAAATGGATGAAAATAAATAAATAAGCAATAAAAAAAGGCCAAAACCCAATTCTTTCCACCCATTTGTTGGAAAATATCCATTTACATCTGTTAAGTGATACCATTTATTTACCTAGTTATCTAGCAACTAAAAGCATCACAAGCCAAGTGAGATCTTTTCTTGGGGTATTTTCTTAAACGTTCTTGAAAGCTACTTGAGTTGCGTTTGGTTTAGTCTGTCTTTTAAATACAGATTTAAAAAAAAAAATTCAATTAGAAAAGCTGGGTAAAAGGCATGAACAGACATTTCACTGAAGAGAATCTATCCATGGTAAATAAGCACATGGAGAGGATCAATATCATTAGTTACCAGAGAAACCAAAGTTAAATCTACTGAAATCTCACATCATACCTATCTGTGGTGGGAATAAAAACTGCCACCACCAAATGCTGGTGAGGATGCGAAACACATGATCACTCCTCCTTTGCTGGAGAAGAATAAATTGGTACAGCTACTCTGGAAAACGGCTCAGGCAGTTTCTTTTAAAACTAAACATGCAATTACCATACGACTCAGTAATTTCAGCCTTAGGCAGTTGTCCCAGAGAAATGAGAACTTACATTCACCTTAGAACCTGTACACAAATGTTTAAAGTAGCTTCACTCATAATAGCCCCAAATTGGAAACAGCCCAGATGTCCTTCAAAAGGTGAATGGTTCTACTATGGCATATGTATACCATGGAATACTACTCCACAATAGGAAGAAACAGGTTATTGCTGCATGCAACAACCTGGAAGAATCTCCTGGGAGTGAGTGAGTGCATCAAAAGAGCTCACCAGGGCTTCCCTGGTGGTCTGGTGGGTAAAAGAGTTCGCCTTACAGTGCAAGGGGCACCGGTTCAATCCCTGGCCTGGGAAGGTCCCACGTGCCTCAGAACAGCTGGTCCAGTGTGTCTAATTACGAGCCCATGTGCCCAGAGCTGGTGCTCTGCACCGAGAGAGGCCACTGTGATGGGAGGCCCACACAGGCCAAAGAATAAAGACGGATGAAAAATAAATAAAAAACAATCAAGGACGCCAAAGTTAAAACAAAGAAAAGAGCTCACCAAAAGAATGGTGGGACCAAAGAGTCAATCCAAATAGATTATAAACTATGTCAATTACCTTTATGAAAGCTTTTTTAGCAATGTGACCCAATTAGGGGCCAGAGATGGGGCAGAAATGGCGGGAGGGAGGGAAGTGTCGCTATTAACAAGGGCAATAAGAAGGACCCTTGTGTTGTTCAGCGTCTTCATTGTGGTGGTAGAAACACAAATCCACATATGTGAAAAAACTTTATGGAACTAAACATGCACAACCACCTACGCTAAACTATAGGCATAACTAAGACTGGTAGATGGCATCAATACTCTGGTTATGCTACCATTCAAGAAACCAGTTAAAGATTTTATTATTTCTTAACAACTGCATGTGTATCTATAATTATCTCAGTTAAAATTTCGATTAGCAAAACAGATCAAAGACAAGTATTTGCCAGACTAGCCATCTCAAAATAATTTGCCTTTCTTCTTTGAAACAGTGCTTATTTCACTCCCAGTCATTTATCATAAATGGCTTTCATCATATATATTATGAAAATAAGTCATTAAAATTAACCTTATAAGGGGAAGAAGCCTTAAACCAATAGCATCGGTGTGCAGCTTCATTTGCGTGAAGGCGTAGGAGAGGTGAATCCAACTTCCAATGGGAAAAACCTTTAACGCCAGAGGGATGGTTACCTGCTGGGTAGCTCAGGCAGGAAGTGATCAGGAAAGAGCAGAAGTTCTAGATGGGGTGGTAGCACCATTCCAAGTCTTGGTAGGAATTTACACAGGCATATGCACTTGTCAAAAATCAAACACACCAGTAAAATCTGTGCCCTTCATTGCATGTCACAATGTTGTATTAAAAAGAAAACATTATCAACAAATTGAGAAGCCTGAATTACTTGCTTTCTGTTAGCATCACATTCTTCAGATTGATGATTCTATGCAGTAAGACACCATAGCTTTGATGTATCCAGGGTCAAACTAAATGATTACAAGAGTTTACAATTACCCCAACTCATATGCATTCTTCTCAGGAAAGGAAATTGCAATCAGGGTAACCATGAAGCCAATCCATATTTTTTGAAAGTATCATTAAATCAGACTAAATTAATTAAAACAGATGTAATTAGGGCCCTCTGAAACTAATTTTGGCTAACACTTTGTTTACATGCAATATAGATGTAGCAACTACTGACCTCAGGCACTTTCAGCTGCTTTTATATTAATAACTACATGTGTTTTTTATACTCCAAAATATCCTTTAACGGCCTACATCGCTCATATTCTTCTGTCACGCTCATTCTAAATGGCTCTCAGATCCCATAGAAGAAGAAAAAATCTTATGAATCCACATATTGATATTGATGTAAGATCATTGAACTGATAATAAGTGTTATAGCTTTTGCTTTCCTTCACCATGATTTTGGTCTATTTAGGATACTTATTTCGGAACAATTACATGAGGAATGGTGGATTGTTCTTAATTACAATTATACCCAATAGGACCCAACCCTTTTCACTTAATAGGCTTACACTGCAGAAACATGCCTTCTTAATTGGCCAGACAAGTCAAGACGCTGATGAAAATTACTCCCTGATCCTACCAACGATTCATGGAGAAGATAATGTGAGAAATGTCGGGTGCCTGCTAACCATTTTGGTCTTAAATTCTATTCATGCTCCAGACTCCATCACTCGTACTGTTTTAGGTTAAATTACTCTCAGATTTATGGAATATACCATGGCCATGAGTTTGATTACCAAAAGATATGAAGAAAATGTAAACTGTGGTTCAATGAAATGCAGGAATTATTGAAATATTTTTTTTTAACTGAAACTTAGCCAGGTTACCTGCTCAGGCAGGAAGTGATCAGGAAAGAGCAGAAGTTCTAGATGGGGTGGTAGCACCATTCCAAGTCTTGGTAGGAATTTACACAGGCATATGCACTTGTCAAAAATCAAACACACCAGTAAAATCTGTGCCCTTCATTGCATGTCACAATGTTGTATTAAAAAGAAAACATTATCAACAAATTGAGAAGCCTGAATTACTTGCTTTCTGTTAGCATCACATTCTTCAGATTGATGATTCTATGCAGTAAGACACCATAGCTTTGATGTATCCAGGGTCAAACTAAATGATTACAAGAGTTTACAATTACCCCAACTCATATGCATTCTTCTCAGGGAAAGGAAATTGCAATCAGGGTAACCATGAAGCCAATCCATATTTTTTGAAAGTATCATTAAATCAGACTAAATTAATTAAAACAGATGTAATTAGGGCCCTCTGAAACTAATTTTGGCTAACACTTTGTTTACATGCAATATAGATGTAGCAACTACTGACCTCAGGCACTTTCAGCTGCTTTTATATTAATAACTACATGTGTTTTTTATACTCCAAAATATCCTTTAACGGCCTACATCGCTCATATTCTTCTGTCACGCTCATTCTAAATGACTCTCAGATCCCATAGAAGAAGAAAAAAAAAATCTTATGAATCCACATATTGATATTGATGTAAGATCATTGAACTGATAATAAGTGTTATAGCTTTTGCTTTCCTTCACCATGATTTTGGTCTATTTAGGATACTTATTTCGGAACAATTACATGAGGAATGGTGGATTGTTCTTAATTACAATTATACCCAATAGGACCCAACCCTTTTCACTTAATAGGCTTACACTGCAGAAACATGCCTTCTTAATTGGCCAGACAAGTCAAGACGCTGATGAAAATTACTCCCTGATCCTACCAACGATTCATGGAGAAGATAATGTGAGAAATGTCGGGTGCCTGCTAACCATTTTGGTCTTAAATTCTATTCATGCTCCAGACTCCATCACTCGTACTGTTTTAGGTTAAATTACTCTCAGATTTATGGAATATACCATGGCCATGAGTTTGATTACCAAAAGATATGAAGAAAATGTAAACTGTGGTTCAATGAAATGCAGGAATTATTGAAATATACACAATTCTCAAAATTCTCATCTACAAATTTTGGCATGTTTCATACTGTTCATTAAAAATACTAAGATACAGGGGCTTCCCTGGTAGCCCAGTGGTAAAGGATTTGCCTGCCAATGAAGGAGACACAGGTTCAATTCCTGATCCAGGAAGATCCCACATGCTGCAGAGCCACTAAGCGTATGAGCCACAACTACTGAGCCTGTGCTCCAGAGCCTTGGAGCCACAACTATTGAGCCCATGTGCTACAACTGTTGATGCCCATGTGCCCTAGAGCCTGAGTTCCACAAGAGAAGCCACTGCAGCAAGAAGCCTGCTCACCCCAACTATAGAGTGGCCCCCACTCCCTGCAACTAGAGAAGAACCCACTGGCAGCAATGAAGACCCAGAATAGCCAAAAATAAATAATAATAAAATTATTTTTTAAAAAATAGTAACGTACACAAGATTTTAGTTTTAGGTCTAGGGAGAAACGTGGGGATAAAGAAAAGCCAGAGGAAATAAACATTAGAGGTTGCACCTAGAAGAGCAGATTCTCAGGCAAAAGTCAAGGAAGGTGATAACCATTTGTTGTGAACACATGCTGACCCAGGGATTGAACTTAGGTCTCTTGCAGATTCTTCACCATCTGAGCCATGCAGGAAGACCACCACAGTGCTAATGGAAAGGCCCAAAAGATAAGTCTTTTAGATTTATCAATTAAATATCAGGAGTAAAATGAAAGCAGGAGCTAACATGAGAATCAATGCACAAGGGTCTAAGGCACATGCAATTTCTATTCAAAGACCCAGTCCCCTCCAAGGGTGAGGAAATACCCTCTCATCTTTTATTACGTGTGGCCTCCAAGATTACTGGGTTTCCACAACTTGCTGTGTGCTGGGTTACATTCATGGAGAAGATAATGTGAGAAATGTCGGGTGCCTGCTAACCATTTTGGTCTTAAATTCTATTCATGCTCCAGACTCCATCACTCGTACTGTTTTAGGTTAAATTACTCTCAGATTTATGGAATATACCATGGCCATGAGTTTGATTACCAAAAGATATGAAGAAAATGTAAACTGTGGTTCAATGAAATGCAGGAATTATTGAAATATACACAATTCTCAAAATTCTCATCTACAAATTTTGGCATGTTTCATACTGTTCATTAAAAATACTAAGATACAGGGGCTTCCCTGGTAGCCCAGTGGTAAAGGATTTGCCTGCCAATGAAGGAGACACAGGTTCAATTCCTGATCCAGGAAGATCCCACATGCTGCAGAGCCACTAAGCGTATGAGCCACAACTACTGAGCCTGTGCTCCAGAGCCTTGGAGCCACAACTATTGAGCCCATGTGCTACAACTGTTGATGCCCATGTGCCCTAGAGCCTGAGTTCCACAAGAGAAGCCACTGCAGCAAGAAGCCTGCTCACACCAACTATAGAGTGGCCCCCACTCCCTGCAACTAGAGAAGAACCCACTGGCAGCAATGAAGACCCAGAATAGCCAAAAATAAATAATAATAAAATTATTTTTTAAAAAATAGTAACGTACACAAGATTTTAGTTTTAGGTCTAGGGAGAAACGTGGGGATAAAGAAAAGCCAGAGGAAATAAACATTAGAGGTTGCACCTAGAAGAGCAGATTCTCAGGCAAAAGTCAAGGAAGGTGATAACCATTTGTTGTGAACACATGCTGACCCAGGGATTGAACTTAGGTCTCTTGCAGATTCTTCACCATCTGAGCCATGCAGGAAGACCACCACAGTGCTAATGGAAAGGCCCAAAAGATAAGTCTTTTAGATTTATCAATTAAATATCAGGAGTAAAATGAAAGCAGGAGCTAACATGAGAATCAATGCACAAGGGTCTAAGGCACATGCAATTTCTATTCAAAGACCCAGTCCCCTCCAAGGGTGAGGAAATACCCTCTCATCTTTTATTACGTGTGGCCTCCAAGATTACTGGGTTTCCACAACTTGCTGTGTGCTGGGTTACCATGGAGTCAAAAAGAAAATTTTACTGTCTAGTTATCAGAACTACCACAATTGTTTGGGTTAATGCTGTACTACCCACGCTCACTAAATAATTCCCAATTCATTAATCGGGCTAAAGGACTTGGAAATGATACTCAGATATACAACTCTGCCCTTGTTTCCTGTCTAAAGAGGTTCATTAACATCTTGATGTTTTTTTTTAAAAAAAAAGGTATAAAAACGTCATATATGCAGCACTGTATTCTAGCTACCAAGCAACACTGGATCTGCCATGTTCAGGTGCTAAATAACCGTACTGCACACCCAAGCCATCTAAGTGGTTCATATCCTTCCCTTAAGTAGTTGTTCTGACATAATTTGCTTCTACGATGTTATGACCAGTTTGAATCCTCAGTCTCATTTCATTCCTTTCTCTGACGTTAGTGGGCACTTTAGCCCACAAGAGTGCTAGAATGCAGGAGGCTTTGTGGTTTTGAACAGGCCTGACAGTAACCATACTAAATCCTGCAACTTCTCATCCTATAAACGCTGATCAAGAACTATTTGGGGGCTTCCCTGGTAGCTCAGATGGTAAAGAAGCCACCTGCAATGTAGGAGACCCCATGTTTGATCCCTGGATCAGGAAGATCCCCTGGAGAAGGGAATGGTAACCCACTCCAGTATTCTTGCCTGGAAAATCCTACGGACAGAGGAGCATGGTGGGCTACAGTCCATGGGGTAAAAGCCAGAGGAAATAAACATTAGAGGTTGCACCTAGAAGAGCAGATTCTCAGGCAAAAGTCAAGGAAGGTGATAACCATTTGTTGTGAACACATGCTGACCCAGGGATTGAACTTAGGTCTCTTGCAGATTCTTCACCATCTGAGCCATGCAGGAAGACCACCACAGTGCTAATGGAAAGGCCCAAAAGATAAGTCTTTTAGATTTATCAATTAAATATCAGGAGTAAAATGAAAGCAGGAGCTAACATGAGAATCAATGCACAAGGGTCTAAGGCACATGCAATTTCTATTCAAAGACCCAGTCCCCTCCAAGGGTGAGGAAATACCCTCTCATCTTTTATTACGTGTGGCCTCCAAGATTACTGGGTTTCCACAACTTGCTGTGTGCTGGGTTACCATGGAGTCAAAAAGAAAATTTTACTGTCTAGTTATCAGAACTACCACAATTGTTTGGGTTAATGCTGTACTACCCACGCTCACTAAATAATTCCCAATTCATTAATCGGGCTAAAGGACTTGGAAATGATACTCAGATATACAACTCTGCCCTTGTTTCCTGTCTAAAGAGGTTCATTAACATCTTGATTTTTTTTTTTAAAAAAAAAAAAAAGGTATAAAAACGTCATATATGCAGCACTGTATTCTAGCTACCAAGCAACACTGGATCTGCCATGTTCAGGTGCTAAATAACCGTACTGCACACCCAAGCCATCTAAGTGGTTCATATCCTTCCCTTAAGTAGTTGTTCTGACATAATTTGCTTCTACGATGTTATGACCAGTTTGAATCCTCAGTCTCATTTCATTCCTTTCTCTGACGTTAGTGGGCACTTTAGCCCACAAGAGTGCTAGAATGCAGGAGGCTTTGTGGTTTTGAACAGGCCTGACAGTAACCATACTAAATCCTGCAACTTCTCATCCTATAAACGCTGATCAAGAACTATTTGGGGGCTTCCCTGGTAGCTCAGATGGTAAAGAAGCCACCTGCAATGTAGGAGACCCCATGTTTGATCCCTGGATCAGGAAGATCCCCTGGAGAAGGGAATGGTAACCCACTCCAGTATTCTTGCCTGGAAAATCCTACGGACAGAGGAGCATGGTGGGCTACAGTCCATGGGGTCACAAAGAATCAGCCACGACTGAGGGACTAACACATACACATAAGAACTATTTAGTCACAAAGTCACTTGAGCAATTTCTTCCAAATAAGAGGTTTACACTGAAGAATTGGGATATTTAAAATACTACTGGGTGATGGTTACCAACCAGGAGGAGAAACCAAAGTCAGTTTCATTCCTCATCAAACCTTCCCTTATCCCCTCCCCTCTCTACAAATACCTCAAAATGCCCTTGACTGAATCACGTTGAGAAGCAGATGCCCAGTCACAGTAGGTAAGAGGGTGCATGATGAATGCTTCTTTTTAAAGCTCAGCATTTCTTTTCTGCTGAAGATCTATTCAGAAATCCCTTCCACCTTAGGCTGCAGAGCATTATTCAGTCAGGGGGCCGACAAACACTGCTATTTCAAGAAACCTAATCTCTTAACGACTGCTGTCAGAGAAGACAGAGGGGCTATGAAAGAGTCATCTGGAAATAAGTCTCATCTTAGGTACAGATGAGCCCATCCACACTACCAAGACTGCCACCGACATGGCATCAAGACACTGTCGTCTGGCAGCCCAGGAGTATGCTGTCCGGAGCCTTTCAAGAGGCAGCCTCCACACTCTTCTTTCATCACATCAAAATATATTCACGATGTAGAGTAACCCAGGCTTCTGAGCGCTCTGAACAGAGCAAGTCAGACGTTTGTGTCTGTTGTGTGTTGACAGAGGTAAGTAAGAGATGATCTAGGTAGATGGGGCCACTCACTGAAGGCCTATTGGAAGGTTTAGGTTTTGACCTAGACTGTCAACAGTAGCAAATATAAGTGACTCAGCAGTGAAAGGAGTGCAGACTCCGCAGAGGGAAGAATCTGTGCAAAGGAACCAAGTGAAAGGATTTCCCTGGTGGCTCAGCAGTAAATAATCCACCTGCCAAGCAGGAGACGTGGGTTTGATCCTTGGACTGGGAAGATCCCCTGGAGAAGGAAATGCAACTCATTCCAGTATTCTTGCCTGGGAAATCCCACAGGCAGAGGAGCCTAGTGGGCTACAGTCCATGGGGTCACAGAAGAGTTGGACACCACTTAGCAACTAGCTGTAACAAAACCAAGTGAAAACACATGTGCTAAAAAAAAAAAAAAAGCAGGGCTCCCCTGGTGGTTCAGTGAGTAGAGTCCACCTTGCAGTGCGTGGGGCACCGGTTCAATCCCTAGTCTGGGAAAATCCCACATGCTGTGGAGCGGCTGGACTGGTGTGTCCAATTACAAGCCAGCGCTCTGGAGCGCACGCGTCTAGAGCCGGTTCTCTGCCATCAGAGAGGCCACTGCAATGGGAGGCCCACACAGGCTGAAGAATAAAGATGGATGAAAATAAATAAATAAATAACCAATAAAAGAGACCAAAATTTAAAATAATAATCATAATAACAAAATAAATTTTTAAAAGGCGAGCAGATTCACTTGGTTTAAGCAGATTTTCAAGAACTATGACAATGGCAAAAGGTGTAAATAGACGGTGAGACAAAAATCTGATCTGAAAGAAATAGGTAGAATTTATTTTAGGTAGATTCGCAAACTCCTCTCCTGCTTAAGTTCTTTATCTTGTCACTGGCAAGCGCTAAAAGGAGAATGGTATGAACAGAAAGATGGAGACAGGGCTTCCCTGTGGTACCATGCATAAGAATCTTCCTTGCCATGAAGGGGACTCTGGTTCAATCCGTGGTCCAGGAAGATCTCACATGCAGAGGAGCAACCAAGCCCGTGCACCACACCTGAGGAGCCAGTCTGCTCAGAGCCCATGCTCTGCAACAAGAGAAGCCACTGCAATGAGAAATCGATTCATTGCCACAGAGTAGCCCCTGCTTGCACCACTCACTGAAGGCCTATTGGAAGGTTTAGGTTTTGACCTAGACTGTCAACAGTAGCAAATATAAGTGACTCAGCAGTGAAAGGAGTGCAGACTCCGCAGAGGGAAGAATCTGTGCAAAGGAACCAAGTGAAAGGATTTCCCTGGTGGCTCAGCAGTAAATAATCCACCTGCCAAGCAGGAGACGTGGGTTTGATCCTTGGACTGGGAAGATCCCCTGGAGAAGGAAATGCAACTCATTCCAGTATTCTTGCCTGGGAAATCCCACAGGCAGAGGAGCCTAGTGGGCTACAGTCCATGGGGTCACAGAAGAGTTGGACACCACTTAGCAACTAGCTGTAACAAAACCAAGTGAAAACACATGTGCTAAAAAAAAAAAAAAGCAGGGCTCCCCTGGTGGTTCAGTGAGTAGAGTCCACCTTGCAGTGCGTGGGGCACCGGTTCAATCCCTAGTCTGGGAAAATCCCACATGCTGTGGAGCGGCTGGACTGGTGTGTCCAATTACAAGCCAGCGCTCTGGAGCGCACGCGTCTAGAGCCGGTTCTCTGCCATCAGAGAGGCCACTGCAATGGGAGGCCCACACAGGCTGAAGAATAAAGATGGATGAAAATAAATAAATAAATAACCAATAAAAGAGACCAAAATTTAAAATAATAATCATAATAACAAAATAAATTTTTAAAAGGCGAGCAGATTCACTTGGTTTAAGCAGATTTTCAAGAACTATGACAATGGCAAAAGGTGTAAATAGACGGTGAGACAAAAATCTGATCTGAAAGAAATAGGTAGAATTTATTTTAGGTAGATTCGCAAACTCCTCTCCTGCTTAAGTTCTTTATCTTGTCACTGGCAAGCGCTAAAAGGAGAATGGTATGAACAGAAAGATGGAGACAGGGCTTCCCTGTGGTACCATGCATAAGAATCTTCCTTGCCATGAAGGGGACTCTGGTTCAATCCGTGGTCCAGGAAGATCTCACATGCAGAGGAGCAACCAAGCCCGTGCACCACACCTGAGGAGCCAGTCTGCTCAGAGCCCATGCTCTGCAACAAGAGAAGCCACTGCAATGAGAAATCGATTCATTGCCACAGAGTAGCCCCTGCTTGCTGCAACTAGGAAAAAAAAAAAAAGGCAGCCATGAAGACCCACAGCAGCCAAAAATAATAAATAAAATGACAAGAAAGATGGAGACAAATTTGGTACACACAATAAATTCTCTCTTCTCTGTGTGCTTACGCAGAGTGAGTTTCCCTAGAAAGTCTGACTACCAGCTCAGCCCTACTTCTCTTACCATTGAGAAGCATCACTCCAGGGCCTCAGCAAGTGAGGACAGACTGAGCTTTGTTCTCTGCCTGTCTGAGTGTACAGAGCCGTTCCAAACCCACAACACTGAATTAAGTCTGACCTGGGGGAATCTGAAGCAAAGAAATGGTTCAAGGGCTCCATAGGGAACTGGAAAGAATGAACAGGGAAAGGTAGGGAGGTTTTCCTGCTTTCAAACAAGCCTAAATAGCCGTCTGCAGTGCTTTTTTTATGTTACCATGGAGTGTGTTTCTTTCTCCAAAATTCACCTCTGCTTAAGTAATAAAATCACATACATGAGGGAAGAGGGCGATCTGGAACCAAGGAAGTTCACTGCCCCTCCTCTGCCTAAGTTGCTGATGTTCACAATTAGGATCAACCACTGAATACCAAGCACAGGGAAGATGCCTCCTGTCCACCTCACTCATTCCACAGGGCTCTCAGTGTAGATCGAGGGACTTGGGCTTGGAGAAATGGTCCCACCTGATCTCCAGATATAGCATTCCTTATGAGGAATCCCTCTTGCTCCACACAGACTCTTAAAAGGGTCTGGTTTGAGTCAGAGTGAGGATAAAGAATGACCGAACTGCATCATCTCATTCCACAAAGGAAGGCACTCTAGTCAGAAAGGCGAAAATGACCAGGGCAGACAATGGGAAGACCAAAACTTGATCGAAAAATGACCTCCAGGGTCTTCCTCCAGCTCAGTAGGCCAGCTCTGAGATCCGCAAGTTGAACCACATACAAGTTCCTGGCATCGCCATGGGGGGAGAGATTTTATGATACAATTCTCCAAGATATCCCCACTGTACAGATGGGGCAGCTGAGGAAGGTCAGTGATTCAGGAAATTTGATTCTGGAGCATATCCTTGTCTCCTCCTCCCTCTCCTCTGTTAGTGAGAGGTAGTAATGCTACCATAGATGCTCTGAGTTACGTTTCTACTGGAGAATTACTAGTGATAATAACGGTAGCTTCCGGTGCTCTGAGGGTCTCCTGCTCACTTTCCATGTTCATCTCAGATATAGTATTGTGCTCTCCTCCCAAATACACACACTGCATCCTGTCTGTATGCCACAAATGATCTTCCAGAATGCTCACCCTACTTCTCTTACCATTGAGAAGCATCACTCCAGGGCCTCAGCAAGTGAGGACAGACTGAGCTTTGTTCTCTGCCTGTCTGAGTGTACAGAGCCGTTCCAAACCCACAACACTGAATTAAGTCTGACCTGGGGGAATCTGAAGCAAAGAAATGGTTCAAGGGCTCCATAGGGAACTGGAAAGAATGAACAGGGAAAGGTAGGGAGGTTTTCCTGCTTTCAAACAAGCCTAAATAGCCGTCTGCAGTGCTTTTTTTATGTTACCATGGAGTGTGTTTCTTTCTCCAAAATTCACCTCTGCTTAAGTAATAAAATCACATACATGAGGGAAGAGGGCGATCTGGAACCAAGGAAGTTCACTGCCCCTCCTCTGCCTAAGTTGCTGATGTTCACAATTAGGATCAACCACTGAATACCAAGCACAGGGAAGATGCCTCCTGTCCACCTCACTCATTCCACAGGGCTCTCAGTGTAGATCGAGGGACTTGGGCTTGGAGAAATGGTCCCACCTGATCTCCAGATATAGCATTCCTTATGAGGAATCCCTCTTGCTCCACACAGACTCTTAAAAGGGTCTGGTTTGAGTCAGAGTGAGGATAAAGAATGACCGAACTGCATCATCTCATTCCACAAAGGAAGGCACTCTAGTCAGAAAGGCGAAAATGACCAGGGCAGACAATGGGAAGACCAAAACTTGATCGAAAAATGACCTCCAGGGTCTTCCTCCAGCTCAGTAGGCCAGCTCTGAGATCCGCAAGTTGAACCACATACAAGTTCCTGGCATCGCCATGGGGGGAGAGATTTTATGATACAATTCTCCAAGATATCCCCACTGTACAGATGGGGCAGCTGAGGAAGGTCAGTGATTCAGGAAATTTGATTCTGGAGCATATCCTTGTCTCCCTCCTCCCTCTCCTCTGTTAGTGAGAGGTAGTAATGCTACCATAGATGCTCTGAGTTACGTTTCTACTGGAGAATTACTAGTGATAATAACGGTAGCTTCCCGGTGCTCTGAGGGTCTCCTGCTCACTTTCCATGTTCATCTCAGATATAGTATTGTGCTCTCCCCCTCCCAAATACACACACTGCATCCTGTCTGTATGCCACAAATGATCTTCAAAATGAGGCAGAATGACCCCAAAACTCACTGCCCAAATCATCCACTTCTGCTGGATTTCGGAGAACAGTTACCTCTGAAACAAGTTTATCTTGTTAAGAATTCAATGTTTCTTAAATTTTCTTGTTACCAGGTATGAAAGGGTCTATGCAGAGTATCTCTGGATTCAGCCTGAAGCAGTCACCAAGTACTTTTGGTGTAATCAATGCAGCCAGGCTTACCGAGTGATGGCCTCTGTCGTGAAATTCGCCTTATTTTCTCAAAATGAAAGGTATTATGTGTAGGCAACAATCTCAGATGTTTCTTGGTATTCACCGTTGAAATGATTTAGTATCAGAGGGCCAACTGGAGGATGATACCAAGAAAATTGAGGAAGAAGATAAGCAGGGAAGACACAGGCAAGAATAGAAATGTTAACCTGAAACACCCTCTTACCACATTTATTAGTGAAAGCATAACCTTCTGGAGACATCCCCAACCTTCCCTCCTCTACCTTTTGAAAACTGGGAAAATGTGAAAGGAGGAATGCTTATAAGACTGTAATTTCTACTATGTGTATTTTAGGATTGTTTTTTAAAACGGGGAGATTGGGGAGAATTCATTCAACTCGATTTCATTTCTTTAGGTAGTATGTAAAGAGGTTCAGTCAAGACTAAAATGCATCAATAATGGGATGACTCATTCAATTCACCAACCTGGGTGGTGCTATCTCAGTCTCACATCTTCCCTCAGACGGAAAGCCAGCAGTTTAAGAAATGTGTACCCCTGCATCACGTGTCAAGCAGAGAGCCTGATCAATCCAGACAGCAAATGCTGGAGCCAACAGTCAGGGGTCAATGCTCAAGAGGGCTACTTTCTAGGGAGCGCCTGTTTGGGTAAAAAAAAAAGATCTTCATTCTTAAGTGATTTTAATTTTGCCACACTATTTTTTATAGACACTTCCAAACAATTAAAACACTGTGTTGCAATTGCAATTGCTCACGCCTAGTTACAAATGTTATTGCCACAAATGGGGTCCCAAAGAAACACTATTAACTTTACGGGCAACTCGTGGCTCCCTGAGTATGAGTCATCGTCCATAAAGTCATTCAGGGATCATCTCCACAGTGGTGCAAAGGAAGAACACAGCAGCAGACAGCAAGGAGGGAGGGCAAGCTCCCAGGAGGAGCAGGGGGAAACACGTGAACTGGGAGGAAGGAGGAGTCCTCCAAGTCAAAGAAAAAAATCAGATGGGCTTTGAGGAGAAGGATGGGCACCCGCCATGGAAGACAAGAAGCATTTCCTTCTCTTCCTGGAAACCACCTGTGCCAGCCAGGCCTGCCCCAAAAGGTGCCAGTCACATCTATGATCAAAAGCCTTACAACTGTGAACAGACTTAAGACAGTAAGTTTTGTTGAAGCGCTGCAATTTGTGTCTCATCTGAATGGTGTCAGAAAGAGGGCCAACTGGAGGATGATACCAAGAAAATTGAGGAAGAAGATAAGCAGGGAAGACACAGGCAAGAATAGAAATGTTAACCTGAAACACCCTCTTACCACATTTATTAGTGAAAGCATAACCTTCTGGAGACATCCCCAACCTTCCCTCCTCTACCTTTTGAAAACTGGGAAAATGTGAAAGGAGGAATGCTTATAAGACTGTAATTTCTACTATGTGTATTTTAGGATTGTTTTTTAAAACGGGAGTTTGGGGGAGAATTCATTCAACTCGATTTCATTTCTTTAGGTAGTATGTAAAGAGGTTCAGTCAAGACTAAAATGCATCAATAATGGGATGACTCATTCAATTCACCAACCTGGGTGGTGCTATCTCAGTCTCACATCTTCCCTCAGACGGAAAGCCAGCAGTTTAAGAAATGTGTACCCCTGCATCACGTGTCAAGCAGAGAGCCTGATCAATCCAGACAGCAAATGCTGGAGCCAACAGTCAGGGGTCAATGCTCAAGAGGGCTACTTTCTAGGGAGCGCCTGTTTGGGTAAAAAAAAAAGATCTTCATTCTTAAGTGATTTTAATTTTGCCACACTATTTTTTATAGACACTTCCAAACAATTAAAACACTGTGTTGCAATTGCAATTGCTCACGCCTAGTTACAAATGTTATTGCCACAAATGGGGTCCCAAAGAAACACTATTAACTTTACGGGCAACTCGTGGCTCCCTGAGTATGAGTCATCGTCCATAAAGTCATTCAGGGATCATCTCCACAGTGGTGCAAAGGAAGAACACAGCAGCAGACAGCAAGGAGGGAGGGCAAGCTCCCAGGAGGAGCAGGGGGAAACACGTGAACTGGGAGGAAGGAGGAGTCCTCCAAGTCAAAGAAAAAAATCAGATGGGCTTTGAGGAGAAGGATGGGCACCCGCCATGGAAGACAAGAAGCATTTCCTTCTCTTCCTGGAAACCACCTGTGCCAGCCAGGCCTGCCCCAAAAGGTGCCAGTCACATCTATGATCAAAAGCCTTACAACTGTGAACAGACTTAAGACAGTAAGTTTTGTTGAAGCGCTGCAATTTGTGTCTCATCTGAATGGTGTCAGAAAGAGGCATAGGAGAAAGCCAGTCGTGCTCATTCATTAAAGTATGTTAGTAAAAGATGTCACAAGTATAACAGAATTGCTAGCTCACTGTGGAAAACTGAGAAGAGTAAATGTGAACAAGTTCACATGATCATGATCCCTATTCAACTCCTGTTAAATTTTCCGTGTAGTTCCTTCTTAATATGCTTTAGTGCATTTTTACATAGACAGTATTGCATCTGCGATCTTATAGGACTATAAAATTTTCTAATAATCATTAGAAAATCACATCTTTCTAATGTAAATCAAACTTAAAAGCTGAAAAAGATGCCTAAATAGTTTTAATGTCCAATATTTCTCACACACTTTAACATATATAATTATTTCTCTATCGGTCTACGATAGGAACATTGTCATGGTTTTTCTCATTTAAGCAGCCTTTTGCATGTAGAGTTCATGTGTCTACAGAAATGTGTGTACCTTCTAAGGTCTTTCAGATGTGCACTCCTAAAAAGAAATGAGGAATATGAAAATCTAGTGTATTCTGGAATCATTTAAGTAAATTTTATTAACAATCAATTAAATAATTGATATTAACTTTAGCCGTTCAGAACTATGCAGTTTCTTATGGATCCCAGAATCTCTTGTGCCACGAAGGGTACTTTTCAGAGAGTGATTTTTACTTTCTAAAACATTTCCAAGTATGTTTAGTTTGGTAGTTGCACTGTAAAAGCAAATACACATGGGAGGATAGAAAGAAAAACAACTGTGCAGGAAAAAAGGAGGAAAAAAGTGTGGGGGGGGAGTGGGTGGATTTGTCAACTTCACCTTAAGGCCTGCATCTTTCATGAACTTTAGATTCATTTTCATTCATTTCTCAAAATATTCCCTGAAAAAAATACATTCTCACATGTTGAGTATAATAAAAAAAAAAAAAAGAAAAGACTGAGTTCCAATTTAACAGACTGCAGAGGGCAAGGGTAAATGATGGTTTCGGAGTCTTGAGAAAAGGCATGAGTGAGAGGAGAGCCAAGCAACCCTCTTTATGAGCAGGAAAAAAGTCAAAAGAAACATTTTCTCTTCCCCTTGGTTTCGGTTCCTCACTCCAGGTCTGAGGTACGGGATGAGCAAAGACAATCCTCCCACCCCATTCAGTTCCACCCGAGAATCTCCAGGTCTGGCCAGGCTGGGTTAGCTCAGGCGGGTGGCAGCTCCAGGCACCAGGAAGGTCATTGCTAGGTTTGGCAGAAAACGCTTACATTCAGTGAAAACAGGCCTCCAAAGAAGAATGAAGCAACAGCCAAGCAGAGAACCACTCCCAGGCAAACAGACTTCCTAGGAGAAATGAGCCTCGGGAAATCCTCTGTGTAAAAGTTCACACCATAAAACAGCTGCTGCTTAATGTCTCGGGGCTCTAATTAGCCCCGAGCTCCTGATCTGCACAGAACTTCTGGCCAATGATGTCCAAGCTCCTTTGCTCTTCCCTGCGCCTCTCAGTCCCGTAAGTGCTCTTGGTCAAAAAAACTAGGTCATAAACTTATCCGCTGAGAAGCATTTACTGTCGTTTCAAATGGCGTATTCTGTTCAAGAGGTTATGATAATAAAGGAAGGGCTGCACACTTGCTTTCAAGTTCTGGCATGAGCTCGCCAGTTCCAAACACTGCCTTGTTACCTTATCTTATTTGGGCTCTTTTTGACTCAAACCCACTGCACACTGACCCTTTCCTGGATGAACACAAATCACTTCTTAAATGACTATATCAAATTTTATTTATGCTTGTATTCTCCCCAGCTTTTACCTGACAGGTCCATGCCAAAAAAAAAAGTTTTTTGTTTCGAAAAGGATTAACACGCTTCACTCCTGCCAAAGTTTGCAGCATAGTTCTCTCCTGCGGCAGAAAGAAGGATGGGGTGGGGCTGGGGGGGCTGGAGGGAGGGGAATAGAAGCGGGCAGCTGTGTTTTCAATCAGCTCCAGCAGAAAAGCTCCCACTTCCCCTCACTGCCCCTTCCGCACCCCCAGCAGAGAGAAGCAGGGAGAGGCACCCCGAGAGGTCTTTTTCCTCCAAGGAGGCATCAAGTTGGCTCACTGGCTTTCTCAACTCCTACACCACTGACCAAGGTCCTTCCTAATGCACCCGGGGAGCATTAGGGATGCAAGCCAAAGGGTTCGTCCATCTCTGCTTGCGTGGATGCTGACTCCCACTCGGATGGAGCCCCGGAGGCCTCAGCCTCCTGCCCATCCATCCTCACCGGAAACTGAAGGCAACACCACCCTCCCACCCGCGCACATCCCAGCTCTGAGGCACACACAGCAAAGTCACAGAAGGGGCAGACTCAAAGGTGGCTTGCTTTCCATCCCACATCTTCCAGGAGTCCTCCGAGAACCCCTCCCCACAAACGGCCACAGCTGCTCTCGACTGCCCCCCGGCTCCCCGACCAGCATGTCCTCCCCTCTGAGTGACTGGGCTGCTCCTTTCCCTGCTGGAGTGGGAAGGGAAGACGGGAACCTGAGAAGGCAGGACCGAGCAGCTGTGGCCCACCCACTTCTCTGCCAGCTGAAAGGCTCTAACCGGTTAACCTAGAAACCCCTGGGGCATTGAGATCAAAGGGTGGCTCCACCCAAGCAGGACCTCTGGTTATTTTTCTCCCTTCTAGTGGGCAAGCACCGAAGAGGGAAAATGAGGACAAACGTGTTCAAAACAGAAATACTGCCTAACACTAACTTGGCTGTGGGCAGGGACCAGATTACAGGCCCAACACCTCCATTTCTGTCCAAGTGAAAAGAGAAACTGCAGGCTGCAACCATGCTCCAACTCTGAACTCTGTCTGCTGCCCAGAGACGCTGCCATGCCCGAGGATCAACAGAACCCTGAATCACCCCTCACTCCCCAGCTGCTCCCTCCCTTGTTTTGTTCTTAGTTTTTTTTTTTTTTTTTTTAATGCCTTGATAGTTCTAATTACTGTGGAATAGTCTTTTAACAAACTGCAAATACATTCTTGATGAGAAATGATTCAATGTTTAAAGACGACAGTACATGTCCATGAACTTTTTTTTTTTTTTTGGTGGGGGGGGGGGGGGGGTTGGGGGAGGGAGAGGGGCAGGCAGGCCACTTCTATTGGTCTTTCATTTATCTTTTTTCATCCATCTTTGTTCTTCGGCCTGTGTGGGCCTCCCATCGCGGTGGCCTCTGTTGTCGCAGAGCACCAGCTCTGGGAGCATGCGCTCCAGAGCTCCGGCTCAGTAATTGGACCAACCGCTCCATGGCACATGGAACCTTCCCAGGCCAGGGATCGAACCAGCACCCCTTGCCTGCAAGGCGGTGTCCTTACCCACTGGACCACCAGGGAAACCCTATCTATGAACTTTTAAAAAGCCTCTCAAACTTTTCTCAAATGACTGATCTGTACGCAAAGAATGCCCATCGATGATGTCACTGTTTGGTGTGCCATCTGGAAAAAAGAAAGTCATCTAGGTTCAGGTAGCATTTGTCTAAGACCAATGTCTCAGCAAGCTGCCTATCCCTGATTTTACAACGGTTACAGGAGCTGGCCTATCACAGGCACTAATTCAACTCAACATCAGGCACCCTTAAATGCAGCTTCAAAGTAACCTAACTCGTACTGTTTTCTGAATTCTACCATCAAAAACAAAATAGTTGGACTGCTCTGACAGCCATAAGATATCAAAATAAAATGTTTCAAGTTTGGGCCTAGTAAACATGTAATTAACTAACAATTATTGGTAAAAGAGTTGTAGCAATATTTCTAAACTTCTGCTGTTGTGTTACTTGCTCAGTCACGTCTGAGTCTTTGTGACCCCATGGACAGTAAAGCTCTCTAGCCATGGGGTTTTCCAGGCAAGAATACTGGAGTGGGTTGCCATTTCCTTCTTCAAGGGATCTTCCCAACCCAGGTCAAACTCAGGTCTCCATCGCAGGAGATGAACTCTGTCTGCTGCCCAGAGACGCTGCCTGCCCGAGGATCCAGACCCTGAATCACCCCTGTCACCCCTCACTGCTCCCCTCCCTTGTTTTGTTCTTAGTTTTTTTTTTTTTTTTTTTAATGCCTTGATAGTTCTAATTACTGTGGAATAGTCTTTTAACAAACTGCAAATACATTCTTGATGAGAAATGATTCAATGTTTAAAGACGACAGTACATGTCCATGAACTTTTTTTTTTTTTTTGGTTGGGGGGTGGGGCGGGTTGGGGAGGGAGAGGGGCAGGCAGGCCACTTCTATTAGTCTTTCATTTATCTTTTTTCATCCATCTTTGTTCTTCGGCCTGTGTGGGCCTCCCATCGCGGTGGCCTCTGTTGTCGCAGAGCACCAGCTCTGGGAGCATGCGCTCCAGAGCTCCGGCTCAGTAATTGGACCAACCGCTCCATGGCACATGGAACCTTCCCAGGCCAGGGATCGAACCAGCACCCCTTGCCTGCAAGGCGGTGTCCTTACCCACTGGACCACCAGGGAAACCCTATCTATGAACTTTTAAAAAGCCTCTCAAACTTTTCTCAAATGACTGATCTGTACGCAAAGAATGCCCATCGATGATGTCACTGTTTGGTGTGCCATCTGGAAAAAAGAAAGTCATCTAGGTTCAGGTAGCATTTGTCTAAGACCAATGTCTCAGCAAGCTGCCTATCCCTGATTTTACAACGGTTACAGGAGCTGGCCTATCACAGGCACTAATTCAACTCAACATCAGGCACCCTTAAATGCAGCTTCAAAGTAACCTAACTCGTACTGTTTTCTGAATTCTACCATCAAAAACAAAATAGTTGGACTGCTCTGACAGCCATAAGATATCAAAATAAAATGTTTCAAGTTTGGGCCTAGTAAACATGTAATTAACTAACAATTATTGGTAAAAGAGTTGTAGCAATATTTCTAAACTTCTGCTGTTGTGTTACTTGCTCAGTCACGTCTGAGTCTTTGTGACCCCATGGACAGTAGCCCACCAGGCTCCTCTAGCCATGGGGTTTTCCAGGCAAGAATACTGGAGTGGGTTGCCATTTCCTTCTTCAAGGGATCTTCCCAACCCAGGGGTCAAACTCAGGTCTCCGGCATCGCAGGCAGATTCTTTACCCCCTGAGCCATCAGGGAAGTCCTATTTCCAAACTATATGGTCTCAAATAGATGTCACGCGATTTAGGTCACACTATTTCCCACACACACCCTCTGTTTTTCTTGAAAAAAGAAAATAAGGTAGTACCTAATTAAGCCAACTCCTAATTTCAAATCAGTAAAATCTGAATCTTGGAGCTTCTAATAAGAATTTATATCTTACACCTATAAAAGATAGGAGTTCTGTGAACAACATACTCAAAAAACTCAAGGAAAGGGGAGATGAAATCCAAGTCCAAGACATAGTTAAATATGATTAAAGGCCTTAAGGCCTTAATTGTGACAAAGGATTAAATCGATTAAAGGCCTTAAGGGTGAGAGAGGAGGAGATGGATGGCATCACTGACACAATGGACATGAGTCTGAGCAAACGCTGGGAGGTGGTGACGGACAGGCAAGCCCAGTGTGCTGCAGTCCATGGGGTCGCCAAGAGTCGACATGACTGAGCGACGGAAATGACAACAACAATTAAAGGCATATGCTCCATGGCTCCAGATCACCTGAGGATTAACCACATCCAAATGTAGTCTCCCTCTTGCAAAAACGAAAAAATGTGGTTACATGCTTGCACATCCCAGAGCTAGAATGGTCCTCCCCTCTGTGAGTCTTCCTGCAAGAACAAACTTGAATATGGGCACCTCTGAAGGGCCTACTTATCTCCATCTCTGGGCCTGCCCTGTCAGGGAGAGACATGTGTTTCTTTCAGGAATGGCACAAGCACGATCAAAGGGATACCTGGGGAGAGGCAGGATGAGGACGCCTCCCTGGGTGCCACACTTCCCGTCAGATTCTCAGGCAACATGTTAATGTTCCTTTTTAAAAACTGTCAAGGTCCATGAAGTCTCTTATCATATTCCAGGCCTAATGCTACTCTTTCAGGTGGAGCTCAGGACGCCTGTGCATTGGTCCTTCACGTCTCTGCTTGCCCAGAACGTTCTCCGAGTTATTCCCATTAAACTAGGAAATCTAAATACTGGTCTAGGAACCGAGAGAGTGGCACTGGCAGATACAGTACTGCCATATGCAAAACAGCTAGCTAGTGAGAAGCCGATGTCCAGCACAGGGAGCTCAGCTCAGTGCTCTGTGATGACCTAGAGGGGTGGGACTGGTGGGGGCGGGGCGGGTGGGGGTGGGATGCAGGTACAGGATTAAGGGGATATATGCATAAGCTGATTGGACATGACCAAGTGACTGACCGAACGCACACAGAGCTGACTCACTTGGTACACTAGAAAGGAACACAACATTGTAAAGCACTCATACTCCAATTAAAAAATAAGTTTAAAAAAAAATCAAAAAAAGAAAAATACTAGTCTGTCTCTCCCAATGTCAAGGGAAAAGAAAATAAGAGCAATCTTACATGAAATAAAAATGCTTACAGTAAGGAGAACTACTACTGGGAAGTGAGCATTTTTAAGTCTCTTATAATGTGATTATGGCTACTAGCAGGAAAAGGGATTACTCTTCACTGAAATAGAAAATTAAGCAGCAGAACCCTAGGTAGACAGAATGCAAACCAAGCCGGCAGCATCTCCCTCCCTGAAGAGCACTCATCAATCATCCTGGCTGTCTTGTGATAACACGGCAGCAAACTCACCAGTGAAATAAGATCGCGGCCAATTCCCGTGCATTTAAAAGGACAGGTACGACACCCCATGCAAAACAGGGCACCATGTGATCAGAAAGACATTTAAGAATTGGAAGCCAGAGAATAAACGTCAGCGAATACCTTGGAATTGTGTGCCTCTGAGGCTGGCCATTTAGGATGTTCCTGAAATGTACCTTGTACTTAACCAGTTTCGCCCACAGTTTGCATTCATAGAAGGGCGTGGGATATACCCAAAATACCTTGTGACATCACGCTTGGGCACCATGTTCAGGAAATACAAGACATACACAACTGAGAAGAAAAACATGCACCGAGGCATGTTGCATGGCTTCCTCAGAAAGGCAGCCACTGTGTCCTATCAAATCAAAAGCTCTTGCCTATGGGAACTTTTATTACAGCTGCTATCAAAAGGAGAGAGAGAGGGAAAAAAAAGCTTCTGGTTTCCATGGGAAAAGAATGATTTCCAAATTACGACTCTTGAGAGCTGAAGAGAGGGAATGACTTATTCGTAGTAAATGTGAAACACATGGTTTTCTCAGAGAGTTTTTGTGTACCCTGCACAGTTATTTCTCTTATACGGAAGAGACAAATTATTAAGATTTAAACGCAATATCCTTCAGAATGTAACATACATTTCTGCTTAAAGCCTGAGGGCCGAGCCTTTAAAACATGATTCCAAGGGTAAATAGGGAAATGCCATGAGAGCAGCAGAGCAGCTGAGTCCCACACTGCAAGAAGTGCAGCTGGGCAACGGGGCAGTCAACCACCTTTCTGCCCAGTGGACCCATACCCATCGAAGGAAGAGAAGTTTCAGCCAACCAGCAAGGCCAGTGGCCTCATGGGGAAATACAGGGACCCAAGACGCTCAGTGTAGGTGGGGAGGGCATTGGGGGGGGGGGGGCTTTTTATCATTTTGACAGAATGCTTGATCTATCTCAGTAGTTCTCAACCCCAGTGGTATAGTAGAATCATCTGGAAGGTTAACGAAAATTTCCATCTTATGAACGTCTAGTGTTGAGGGCCACTTAGCATTAAACTGCATCATTTAGACTTCTGACGAGCACTGCCAAGCAAGCTGTCTATGATCGGGGTTTCTGAGAAATCCTAGAGGCTCTCAAGGGAACATTCGCACACGTTCCATGCTGAGCTCAGTAATCGCTCCTCTGCCCTGTGCAGAACATCCCTAAGCACAGGAAGCTGCCCACGCCACACCAGATGGGAGGGCCACTCCCGCCCGGGGAGGCCCCAGGTCTCCACCCCACCCCTACCACCTTTCTAATGGACCTCACGGACTCCTCTTGAGGGAAGGAGTGGGATAGAATTTCTCAGGAAGTCCTATCCAATTTCCTAGCAATCTGTAACACAGGAAAGAGCTCTCTGCAGTCTGTCACTGTGATAGAGAGGCGTCTCATTGATACCTCAACTGTCGATCTCACCCTAAGTAAACAAACATCTCCACGAAGCAGAGTTAAGCACATTTCCTGAACAATTCAAAGGATGTAACTGCAAAGCCTGATGATTGCACTTAATTATCTTTTATTATTACAAGAGCTGTATGCAATGAGTACCCCTCACCCACCACCCCACCCCTACACACACCACCTACCTGCTTCTCCAATGGACCATTTCTCAAGTCATGAATGTCCATCAATATATAGTAAGAAGATGACCAGAAACTTTGTAAGAACTAAGCCACAAACAACTCTTTCTCAGGTATCCCATGTTACAGATACAAATTCCTTATTTCTGGACAATCGACTCATACACAGACCTAAGTCATGAATTCGGGGGGCAAGGGTAGTGTGGAATGACAGCTTTAATGGTAAAAAACAACCTGAATGGTAAATTTTTAAATTGTACAGGCAAAATGCATTCTAAAGTTCTGAGTTTAAAAATCGAGTCATGGTGCAGCTACGTTAACTCCATCAATAGTACGTTGCTTTGCACATAGCACAATCTTAATATTTGTTTAAAATTAGGAGTGGAGAGTCCATAAAATGAAGACTCACATAAAATAGGTGCTGTTTATTGGAGAGTGGTAGCTACCAGACACAATGCCAAGTGCTTTGTAGGTTTTATTGCAATCATCTGGAAGGTTAACGAAAATTTCCATCTTATGAACGTCTAGTGTTGAGGGCCACTTAGCATTAAACTGCATCATTTAGACTTCTGACGAGCACTGCCAAGCAAGCGGTCTATGATCGGGGTTTCTGAGAAATCCTAGAGGCTCTCAAGGAACATTCGCACGTTCCATGCTGAGCTCAGTAATCGCTCCTCTGCCCTGTGCAGAACATCCCTAAGCACAGGAAGCTGCCCACGCCACACCAGATGGGAGGGCCACTCCCGCCCGGGAGGCCCCAGGTCTCCACCCACCCCTACCACCTTTCTAATGGACCTCACGGACTCCTCTTGAGGGAAGGAGTGGGATAGAATTTCTCAGGAAGTCCTATCCAATTTCCTAGCAATCTGTAACACAGGAAAGAGCTCTCTGCAGTCTGTCACTGTGATAGAGAGGCGTCTCATTGATACCTCAACTGTCGATCTCACCCTAAGTAAACAAACATCTCCACGAAGCAGAGTTAAGCACATTTCCTGAACAATTCAAAGGATGTAACTGCAAAGCCTGATGATTGCACTTAATTATCTTTTATTATTACAAGAGCTGTATGCAATGAGTACCCCTCACCCACCACCCCACCCCTACACACACCACCTACCTGCTTCTCCAATGGACCATTTCTCAAGTCATGAATGTCCATCAATATATAGTAAGAAGATGACCAGAAACTTTGTAAGAACTAAGCCACAAACAACTCTTTCTCAGGTATCCCATGTTACAGATACAAATTCCTTATTTCTGGACAATCGACTCATACACAGACCTAAGTCATGAATTCGGGGGGCAAGGGTAGTGTGGAATGACAGCTTTAATGGTAAAAAACAACCTGAATGGTAAATTTTTAAATTGTACAGGCAAAATGCATTCTAAAGTTCTGAGTTTAAAAATCGAGTCATGGTGCAGCTACGTTAACTCCATCAATAGTACGTTGCTTTGCACATAGCACAATCTTAATATTTGTTTAAAATTAGGAGTGGAGAGTCCATAAAATGAAGACTCACATAAAATAGGTGCTGTTTATTGGAGGAGTGGTAGCTACCAGACACAATGCCAAGTGCTTTGTAGGTTTTATTGCAATTACTCTAATTGTTCACACTGAGGGAGGAACTACCAGAGTCTCAATTTAATGGCTGATGACCTGAAGCTTCAGTAAGTCAAAGGGTAGCCATGGTCAGGAAAGCTAGAGGATGACTGACCTGCAATCTGGACAGTCTGAAGTCCATCACCATTTCTATAAACAACAACATGTGTGTCCTTTATAAGTGAGTAATGCACTTAAACGGGCTTCCCAGGTGGCTCAATGGTAAAGAATCTCCTTCCAATGCAGGAGCCGCAAGAGACACCAGTTCATTCTCTGGGTCTGGAAGATCTCCTATAGGAGAAAGTGGCAACCACCCCAGTATTCTTGCCTGAAGAATCCCATTGACAGAGGAGCCTGGTGGGCTACAGTATATGGTGTCACAAAGAGTTGGACATGACTGAGTCTGCAATGTACTTAAACCCATCCCACCGCCATTTTTCTAATTGGGAAACCAGTAAGAATCCAGATTCTGGGCTCCCCTGGTGGTCTAGTAGGAAAAGAATCCGCCTTGCAGTGCAAAGGGGCACCAGTTTGATCCCTGGCCCAGGAAGATTCCACGTGTGACGGAGCAGCTGGACCGGTGTGTCCAATTAAAAGTCAGCGCTCTGGAGCACATGCACCCAGAGCCAGTGCTCTGCAACCAGAGAGGCCACTGCAATGGGAGGCCCACACAGGCCAAAGAATAAAGATGGATGAAAATAAATGATGACTTAGAGGCAAAGAAAATTTTTAAATTCTGAAGAAAAAAAAAGAGAATTCAGATTCCCTAAGGAAAGCTTCATGATGGAGTAGCGATATGTCAGGTGTGGTATTCTGATAGTTATAAACTGACCAGAGACACATTACTGAACCTCTGAGTACTTACATTTCTTCTGTAAAATGAGCACAGCAACTCTCTGAAGGTGAGACTTACTGAAAAGAAAAAACAAACCGGCATTCACTTCTTTGCCTTCTCTTGTCCTCGTTTCCTACTGTCAACCAGACACAATAAAGCTTCTATCACTGAAATTTATAAGAAATGAAAATGCTTTGAAAAGTGCAAAGAGAAACTGTGTTTCTGATCATGACCACTTAAGGTTTCCTGCATTTCGCCAAGAAATAAATAATAAATTATCCCTTAATTCACATTGAGGCCTTTCTATTGAAGAGCATCTGAATTTTTGCTTTTTGGTTTTTTTTGGAAAGCAAATTATCCTGACTCATCTGCTTTTCAACTCTGAATTGTCTTTTGGGTTTGACTTAGTTTGGATGTTGATTCTTCTGCTTCAACAAGTCAAATGTGAGAGACTGAAGGGAAGAAAGAAGCCTGCAAGCAGGCATCTTACCCTTGAAGAAGGTAGGATATATGCTGAGGTTGTCTTAAAGTGAGCACACATGACATGTGCAGATTCAGCAGCAGCTGCCAGGATCAGGAGTGGGGAAAGGACGTGATATTAAAAGTAGCAGAAGGGAGTTCCTTTGTGATGAGCAAACAATTAGTTCTATACCTTGACTGTGGTGATGGTTACCTGAATACAGCGGATGATGAAAATCTCGTAGAAATACCTACCCACACACACCAAAAAAAAAAAGGAAAAAATGCATATAGGGACTTCCCTGGTGGTCCAGAGGTTAAATGCTGTGCTTCCACTACAGGGGACACAGATTTCATTCCTGGTCAGCGAACTAAGATCCTACATTCGTGTGTAGCCAAAAACAAAAATATGCCTATAAAATCAAATAAAGCAGTTACCTGAGTTAACAGTACTGTAACAATGTGTTTCCCGGTTTTGACAATAAAACACGGTTATGTAAGATTACCACAGGGGAAGCTGGGTGAAGGGCACATGGGAACTCCACTACACTATTACTGCCATTTCTTGAGTCAAGTTATATCAAAATAAAGTAGCACTTTTTTAAAAGGGTGAGGAAACTCCTTATAAATTGGTATGGAAAATCTTGAAGACATACGGTTAAGTGAACAAAAGAGGACCACACTGTACAATGTGTGTAATATGCTACCTTATGTGTCAAAGCACATAAAGTACAGAAATGGTACTCACATTTCCCTGTGGAGCATGAAGGGACAATGGATGGAAACATAAGAAATGAACAGTGGCCTCCCATCGGGACTGAAAAGGAGGAACTCAAGCAGATACAAAGATGGGAGCTTTTTCTACTTGCTGGGGTTCTGAACCATGAAAATTGATAATCCAAACAATAAATCAAAAAATACATGAAAAAGTGATTGGTAATATCAGTATAAAAACCTATGTCACTAAACTACGCTTTACTGAACAATTTACATGTACTATTTTTAATCCTCCAAATAGAAACCAAAGTGACTCAGTTTGTCTTTTTAAAGTGGGTAAAGCCAAGACTAGTTTTTTAAACTTTTGCCTAAGTCTTTACACAATCATGGATTCCCTATTTAAGATTTGCTGAACATATCATGTTGCTTCTCATCTCAGTGTCTTTGCACATGCCTCTTCCGCTGCCATTCACCCTACTTTGTCTGCCTGGAAAACTCCTATTCAGTCTTCAAAACCAAATACCTGCCCAACTGCATCCCCCTAACCTTTCCACTCAAAAAAATTAAAAAGTCTCCTCTTACTTATATATCTCATAGGTTAAGCAAACCTAGTAAGGAACGATTATTCCATAACTGTCTTTGAAGGCTGGGCATCTAGTAAAATGCCTGATAACTATGTAGCTCAGTGAATGTTCCTTCAGTGATCATGAACTCTTTCACCCGCACCACAAGCAAAGAATTAAGACCTCATTAAAACACTCCTTCACTTGCTAATGTAAAAAATGGTACACAGATATATTTAAATGAAAGTGGCTACAAATACCCCCAATACCTTCTATTAAGAGAAGTCTCTTTATAAAAAGAGATTTGTGGTCTACTTCTAAGTGGACTTAAGTAGGTGTTCTTTACAAATTCTTCAATACCGAATTTCTGAGTGAGGCTGATTCCTAATACATAGTTTTGGCCATTTCCTAACAAAATATGAATTCCTAGGGGAGTTATAACACCTTTTACAATTATATTAAATTCTCTCAATATTCCTAAGCATGGCCTTTTGAATAGTGTTTTCTATTTAATGTCTTCACCTTTAAAGTGAAACAAAGGTCTGTACAATGTGTGTAATATGCTACCTTATGTGTCAAAGCACATAAAGTACAGAAATGGTACTCACATTTCCCTGTGGAGCATGAAGGGACAATGGATGGAAACATAAGAAATGAACAGTGGCCTCCCATCGGGACTGAAAAGGAGGAACTCAAGCAGATACAAAGATGGGAGCTTTTTCTACTTGCTGGGGTTCTGAACCATGAAAATTGATAATCCAAACAATAAATCAAAAAATACATGAAAAAGTGATTGGTAATATCAGTATAAAAACCTATGTCACTAAACTACGCTTTACTGAACAATTTACATGTACTATTTTTAATCCTCCAAATAGAAACCAAAGTGACTCAGTTTGTCTTTTTAAAGTGGGTAAAGCCAAGACTAGTTTTTTAAACTTTTGCCTAAGTCTTTACACAATCATGGATTCCCTATTTAAGATTTGCTGAACATATCATGTTGCTTCTCATCTCAGTGTCTTTGCACATGCCTCTTCCGCTGCCATTCACCCTACTTTGTCTGCCTGGAAAACTCCTATTCAGTCTTCAAAACCAAATACCTGCCCAACTGCATCCCCCTAACCTTTCCACTCAAAAAAATTAAAAAGTCTCCTCTTACTTATATATCTCATAGGTTAAGCAAACCTAGTAAGGAACGATTATTCCATAACTGTCTTTGAAGGCTGGGCATCTAGTAAAATGCCTGATAACTATGTAGCTCAGTGAATGTTCCTTCAGTGATCATGAACTCTTTCACCCGCACCACAAGCAAAGAATTAAGACCTCATTAAAAACACTCCTTCACTTGCTAATGTAAAAAATGGTACACAGATATATTTAAATGAAAGTGGCTACAAATACCCCCAATACCTTCTATTAAGAGAAGTCTCTTTATAAAAAGAGATTTGTGGTCTACTTCTAAGTGGACTTAAGTAGGTGTTCTTTACAAATTCTTCAATACCGAATTTCTGAGTGAGGCTGATTCCTAATACATAGTTTTGGCCATTTCCTAACAAAATATGAATTCCTAGGGGAGTTATAACACCTTTTACAATTATATTAAATTCTCTCAATATTCCTAAGCATGGCCTTTTTGAATAGTGTTTTCTATTTAATGTCTTCACCTTTAAAAGTGAAACAAAGGTCACCATGTTCAAAAGAAACCTTAGTCCTTTGATGTTGAATCTCTAAACTACTCCATGAACATTTAATATGGCATGGATTTCTAGATAGACACATAGAATTTATAGCTTTATAAGCTGCTATTCTTCTCAAAAAGAATCTGTCCTCCAGAGAATATTGCCCATGACCCTCACAAGTATGTACTCAGGTCAGTACAGCACAGAGGCCAAAGATCAACAAAGTCTGAAGTCAGATGTCTGAGTTCCAGTCCTACTCCGCCAATTTCTGTGTTTTCAGTCAAGTTCTCTTGTGTCTCACTTTCCCCATTTGTAAAATGAAGTTATGCTGGTATCAAATACACTGAGATATTTTAAAAGGTTAAATAAATTACAGTATATATACAGTTTAGAACAATGCCCAATATATGCCAAACACTATAAATGTTGTTGTTTGGTCACTAAGTAGTACCCAACTCTTTTGCTGCCACCCCACAGACCGTAGCCACCAGGCTCCTCTGTCCATAGGATTTCCCAGGCAAGAATACTGGAGTGGGTTGTCATCTCCTTCTTCAGGGAATCTTCCTGACCCAGGGATCAAAACCACTTCTCCAGCTTGGCAGGCAGATTTGTTACCACTAAGCCACCAGGAAACCCTGAATACATGTTGGCTAGTAATAATATAGCTCTGACATATGGTTAATGCTCAATAAATTGTTATTTACTGCGAGCAACAGCTTGTCTCTGTGCAGCTAAGCTTAAGGGATCTGAAATAAGTATTATCTCAAGTTTTTTCTAGAAAATAAAGACATTGAAAACACCAAGATGGTGAGGAGAGGAAATGGACCTTCAGGAGTTCTGTGCCAGCAGTATGAGCTATAACTACATTCCAAGATGGAAGCCCAACTGTTCTCTAGTGAAAAGACACATATCCTAAACCCTAGACATCTTCAGCTTGTATGATTTTGATTAGAGGATATTTAGTTTTCAAGTTATGTTTATAAGTATGAATTCCTAGGGAGTTATAACACCTTTTACAATTATATTAAATTCTCTCAATATTCCTAAGCATGGCCTTTTTGAATAGTGTTTTCTATTTAATGTCTTCACCTTTAAAAGTGAAACAAAGGTCACCATGTTCAAAAGAAACCTTAGTCCTTTGATGTTGAATCTCTAAACTACTCCATGAACATTTAATATGGCATGGATTTCTAGATAGACACATAGAATTTATAGCTTTATAAGCTGCTATTCTTCTAAAAAAGAATCTGTCCTCCAGAGAATATTGCCCATGACCCTCACAAGTATGTACTCAGGTCAGTACAGCACAGAGGCCAAAGATCAACAAAGTCTGAAGTCAGATGTCTGAGTTCCAGTCCTACTCCGCCAATTTCTGTGTTTTCAGTCAAGTTCTCTTGTGTCTCACTTTCCCCATTTGTAAAATGAAGTTATGCTGGTATCAAATACACTGAGATATTTTAAAAGGTTAAATAAATTACAGTATATATACAGTTTAGAACAATGCCCAATATATGCCAAACACTATAAATGTTGTTGTTTGGTCACTAAGTAGTACCCAACTCTTTTGCTGCCACCCCACAGACCGTAGCCACCAGGCTCCTCTGTCCATAGGATTTCCCAGGCAAGAATACTGGAGTGGGTTGTCATCTCCTTCTTCAGGGAATCTTCCTGACCCAGGGATCAAAACCACTTCTCCAGCTTGGCAGGCAGATTTGTTACCACTAAGCCACCAGGAAACCCTGAATACATGTTGGCTAGTAATAATATAGCTCTGACATATGGTTAATGCTCAATAAATTGTTATTTACTGCGAGCAACAGCTTGTCTCTGTGCAGCTAAGCTTAAGGGATCTGAAATAAGTATTATCTCAAGTTTTTTCTAGAAAATAAAGACATTGAAAACACCAAGATGGTGAGGAGAGGAAATGGACCTTCAGGAGTTCTGTGCCAGCAGTATGAGCTATAACTACATTCCAAGATGGAAGCCCAACTGTTCTCTAGTGAAAAAGACACATATCCTAAACCCTAGACATCTTCAGCTTGTATGATTTTGATTAGAGGATATTTAGTTTTCAAGTTATGTTTATAATTTGTTTTTTTTTCCCCCAGAGGTCATACAGCAACATTTCTTTTAATGAAGATGTTAAGCACACAATCTTTAAAATAAAACTGATTTATTCAAAAAAGTCTCTTGCAATATGTCTTTATCAATGAAAACAGGTCACAATTATCTAATCAGATGTGTTCTAAAAAGGTTTTCATTGCCCAGTGTTTACCTTTCCCTTGTTTATGCTTTGTAATTTGAACCGGACACAGTAATTTGTTAAGCTACATAAAAGACTTTCTTATAAACAATACTTAAAGTCATTAAGTTAGCTATCAAGGCCTGATCGGTATCACTAAATTGGAAAGATGCTTCTCATGGGGAGCAAATGTTCCTCAAAAATGCTGAGGAATTCAAAAAGATATTTATACACCTGTGTCCTTGGCAGCATTATTCCCAACATCCAATAGGTTTAAGAGACCCTCTTATCCCATTGACAAATGGGAAAACAAACTGTGGTACACACATACAATGGACTATTATCCGGTCTTAAAAAGGATGGACATTCTGATACATGTTACAGCATGGATGAGCCTTAAGAACACTCTGCTAGGGCTTCCCCTGGTGGTCTAGTGGGTAAGGACACTACCTTGCAGTGCAAGGGGCGCTGGTTCGATCCCTGGCCCGGGAAGATCCCATGTGCCGCGGAGTGGCTGGACTGATTGTGTCCAATTACCAAGCCCGAGCTCTGGGGCACATGTGCCCAGAGCCGGTACTCTGCGACAACAGAGGCCACTGTGATGGGAGGGCCACAGGAGTCAAAGAACAAAGACGGATGAAAATAGAGAAATGAAAGACCAATAGAAGTGGCCCACCCGTCCCCCTCCCTCCCCATCCCACCCCGCAAAAAAGATAGATAAATAAAATAAATGTTAAAAAAAAAAAAAAAAACACTCTGCTAAGTGAAGTCATAGAAAGAAAAACACTGTATGAGTCTTCTCATGACATCTTTAGAATAGTCAAATTCATAGAAACAAAGTAGAGTGGTCATTGCCAGGGCCCAGGGTAGATTAACATGAGGAAGTAAGTATCTAAAGGAGAAGGAGTTTCAATTTAAGATGAAAAAGTTCTGTAGACAGACGGTGGTAATGGTTGCACAACAATATGAGTACTCAACACCAGGGAACTGTACACACAGCACAGTTAAATGATAATAATGTATACTGGGTTTCCCTGGTGATTCAGTGGGTAAGGAGTTCCCCTTGCAGTGCAAAGGGCACCAGTTCAATTCCTGGCCGGGGAAGAGACCACGTGCGTCAGAGCGGCTGGACCAGTGTGTCCAATTACAAGCCAGCGCTCTAGAGCACAAGCGCCCAGAGCCTGTGCTCTACAATGAGAGAGGCCACTGCAATGGGAGACCCACACAGGCCAAAGAACAAAGACGGATGAAAACAAGTAAATAAAAAACCAATAAAGGAGGCCAAAATTGTAAAAATATAAAATAAAAGAGGACAAAAAGTAAAAAAAAAAGTATGTATTTTTTATAACCAAAAAACTATACTATTGAGCAACACATGCATAAAGGAAAAGAAGGAACAGGTAGGTAGGTAGGTAGCCATGAAAGTGGACTAAAACAGTTCATCCAGGTAATTCTTAGTTAGAATGTAAGGAGCTATCAACACTGCTTGTCTTTTTTAAAAAAAGAAAAAAAAACTCCGCTTTCGTTTGTGTTAACCAAAGAGACTTCCCTTTAATATGAAGGCTAAAAATAAATCTCCCAAGAAATTCAAGGAAAAACTAACTAGTATTCCAAGTCTCAGTCACATAGCCTGTATGTTTTGTTGGGTAACACTGGTATCTTCAACAGAGCAGAAAGAGTAAAAATGGAACTTACCATCTCAAAATGGAACCGGAGTCATCCATAATCTTTACTGTCAGAGTCTAATAAATTTCATGCAAGTTCATCCCATTAAGATCTAACTTTGTCATCCTTTCTAAGTGAAAATGCATTTAATTAGATCAGAGGGATGAAGAGGCAGTCTGGTATCGGCACCTCAGGATGTATGGACATGATATGAATATGGATAGAACTATTTCTTTTGGTACTTCATTTTGATGTTCTGTCTCATCACCCTTCCCTGCAGCCTTCCTTGGTGAAATGTTCTACTACCTGCCACCATAGCGCTGTTAAGGGGAAAGAGCCCTTTGCACATAAAGAAGAGCAAAGATTCTCCATTTCTCCCGCATCCCTCATGACACACCTTCAGTTACAGAGGTTTCAAGAAACAGCCCTTCAGTAATATGTCCTTAAAAAGTCAACCTGCTGCAGATCTGACCATCTATTTCTTCTTAAACACTAAATTAAAGCCAACGGGACAAATTATCTTTCTCCTAGAAAACAGAAACATACATGGTAAACGTGACCTCAGGAACTGAGGATAAACAGAAAATGCCTGGATGATTTCATAGGCACAAAGATGGATGGGACAACTGACAGTCCTGTACTGGCTGTGAGAAAGCAAATGTCTTAGGAGGCTGCTTTTTCTTTTTGCAATAAATAGAAAACAGCAATTAGTGTGGTAATTGTTGAATCTGGGGAGTACCAGAAATCTAGGATGATGAAAATTAGTTCATGGGAAGTCTCTAGCAGGTCTGTAACTCAGTTCACGTGTCTGTAGGAAACATACTCTCTACTTGGTAGAGTCAATCCCTGGGCATTTGTGTACCCATCTGATTTAGTAAGATCTGGAAGGGAAGGATAAACACAAAATCTTTCAATAAATTTGAATTATTTTCCTGATTCTTCAAAGGTAAAGTATTTATTTCATTCTGGTAAATTCTTTCCATATAAGGCTAAAAAACATTGAACGGACCAAAGAGACTTCCCTTTAATATGAAGGCTAAAAATAAATCTCCCAAGAAATTCAAGGAAAAACTAACTAGTATTCCAAGTCTCAGTCACATAGCCTGTATGTTTTGTTGGGTAACACTGGTATCTTCAACAGAGCAGAAAGAGTAAAAATGGAACTTACCATCTCAAAATGGAACCGGAGTCATCCATAATCTTTACTGTCAGAGTCTAATAAATTTCATGCAAGTTCATCCCATTAAGATCTAACTTTGTCATCCTTTCTAAGTGAAAATGCATTTAATTAGATCAGAGGGATGAAGAGGCAGTCTGGTATCGGCACCTCAGGATGTATGGACATGATATGAATATGGATAGAACTATTTCTTTTGGTACTTCATTTTGATGTTCTGTCTCATCACCCTTCCCTGCAGCCTTCCTTGGTGAAATGTTCTACTACCTGCCACCATAGCGCTGTTAAGGGGAAAGAGCCCTTTGCACATAAAGAAGAGCAAAGATTCTCCATTTCTCCCGCATCCCTCATGACACACCTTCAGTTACAGAGGTTTCAAGAAACAGCCCTTCAGTAATATGTCCTTAAAAAGTCAACCTGCTGCAGATCTGACCATCTATTTCTTCTTAAACACTAAATTAAAGCCAACGGGACAAATTATCTTTCTCCTAGAAAACAGAAACATACATGGTAAACGTGACCTCAGGAACTGAGGATAAACAGAAAATGCCTGGATGATTTCATAGGCACAAAGATGGATGGGACAACTGACAGTCCTGTACTGGCTGTGAGAAAGCAAATGTCTTAGGAGGCTGCTTTTTCTTTTTTTTGCAATAAATAGAAAACAGCAATTAGTGTGGTAATTGTTGAATCTGGGGAGTACCAGAAATCTAGGATGATGAAAATTAGTTCATGGGAAGTCTCTAGCAGGTCTGTAACTCAGTTCACGTGTCTGTAGGAAACATACTCTCTACTTGGTAGAGTCAATCCCTGGGCATTTGTGTACCCATCTGATTTAGTAAGATCTGGAAGGGAAGGATAAACACAAAATCTTTCAATAAATTTGAATTATTTTCCTGATTCTTCAAAGGTAAAGTATTTATTTCATTCTGGTAAATTCTGTTAGAATTAAAAACAGGTGGCATATAAGTACCAGTAACACTAGCAGCGAGTTTGCATATCAACAGAAAACAGAAATTTTCTAATCACGTTAATCATTCCTTGTAACCACATAAAGACTACTCCTTTCAATTGCTTAGTGAGAAACATTGGTTAAAAGGTCTAAGAACCATCCTCAAGGCCAACACCTCCATATCCCGCAGGGTGGGGATAGGTACACAAAATGACCGGGGAAATACACAAACGTTCATTTTCCTAAAAGACACATTAAATAGCCCACCGTGACCAATCAAGTTTTAAACATCTGCTGTCAATTAAGAATAAATAAATTCCTGAATTGATTACATTCTTCTCCCATCTTCAACAAAGAAACTGGGTCTTTCTTTCTGTCCCATCTGCCATCAGCAAGGAGAAGGAAAGGGCATGAAATCAAATAAGCACTGGCATCAAGAAAAGCTTACCTCCTTCCCATGTTTTTTATTGGAAAAATAAAATTTGTTTTCCAGTAATATATTTCATTAAAAAAAAAGATCTGTTTCTACTCAAGGCTAGAGTTCTATTTATTTTTAAAATGAAGCACATGAAACCTCCCAAGTGCAACTCAGATTTACATCTGGCTAATCCCCCAAATGTGAGCCACCAAGTTCATGCTGTTTATTGCTAATGAGTTCTGTGATTTTAGGATAACACGTGTGAGAGACAGCAAATTAACTACTGCTAGTCAGCAGCAAGCAAGCAAAAGATGTCTTGGGAAGCCAGTGTGAGCAAATCCTGCAAGTCAATTTCTAATGGCACTTGCCAGAAATTGGAGGGAGGGGGAGGGGATAAACCCTGCCAAGAAAAATCAGTGGTAGAACTTGTTTCCCTTTCCTTTTCCCATGGAATATATCAACACTCAACCAACAAATACAGCTCAATCTTTCCTTTTGGTTAACTTCGGGACTGCAGGGAAGGCCCTAGCTGCGTTGATACCTTAGAAAACCTGACATGCCTCTACCAAATCCACTCAAAGACATTAAAGCTCTAATTTCCTATCATTTCACCCAGGCTGTCCTGTTCCACAAAGTTCTAGTCATTACTTCCACCAACTGCTACCAGGCGCACTTGCTAATGCGGAAGCAGGCTGAGTCTGAAGCTCTCCACGGCTGGAGGTGGGAGCAGGCTTGGAACAGAGCCTACTGGGCCATGAAACCCCATACGCCATTTTGGTGAAGGAAAAGCAAAAGCTAAGGTAACAAGAAATATAACAAACTATTGACACACTCAAGAATGTATTTTACAACACAGGACCAGTCAATATTTTGTAATAGTTAAATGGAAAATAGCCTTTTAAAATTATATTAAATTTTAATAAAATAAAAATGAAAAGCTAAACTTCTGTTTCTACTTACAGAGCACTCCTGACACCAATTGTACAGGTGTTTCCATATTCAGCAATTTTCCAATTCTCCACGGACACCCGGAAGTGGATGTCTACAATTTAATTCAATTCTGACCCTAACTGCCCCAAATGAGCACAGGCGTCACTGGTTCAGGCCTCTGGCCTACAAAACTGCTGGCTTTGGGCTGCAGACGGCAATTCCAAGTTCAGGCTGTAGCCTGTGTTCTGACCCACCAGCTATATGACCCCTCCTTCCAGCTTCACAAGGTACTAGAACAGCTCACACGCCAGCATTCATAACCCCAGTGCAACTCAGATTTACATCTGGCTAATCCCCCAAATGTGAGCCACCAAGTTCATGCTGTTTATTGCTAATGAGTTCTGTGATTTTAGGATAACACGTGTGAGAGACAGCAAATTAACTACTGCTAGTCAGCAGCAAGCAAGCAAAAGATGTCTTGGGAAGCCAGTGTGAGCAAATCCTGCAAGTCAATTTCTAATGGCACTTGCCAGAAATTGGAGGGAGGGGGAGGGGATAAACCCTGCCAAGAAAAATCAGTGGTAGAACTTTTTTCCCCTTTCCTTTTCCCATGGAATATATCAACACTCAACCAACAAATACAGCTCAATCTTTCCTTTTGGTTAACTTCGGGACTGCAGGGAAGGCCCTAGCTGCGTTGATACCTTAGAAAACCTGACATGCCTCTACCAAATCCACTCAAAGACATTAAAGCTCTAATTTCCTATCATTTCACCCAGGCTGTCCTGTTCCACAAAGTTCTAGTCATTACTTCCACCAACTGCTACCAGGCGCACTTGCTAATGCGGAAGCAGGCTGAGTCTGAAGCTCTCCACGGCTGGAGGTGGGAGCAGGCTTGGAACAGAGCCTACTGGGCCATGAAACCCCATACGCCATTTTGGTGAAGGAAAAGCAAAAGCTAAGGTAACAAGAAATATAACAAACTATTGACACACTCAAGAATGTATTTTACAACACAGGACCAGTCAATATTTTGTAATAGTTAAATGGAAAATAGCCTTTTAAAATTATATTAAATTTTAATAAAATAAAAATGAAAAGCTAAACTTCTGTTTCTACTTACAGAGCACTCCTGACACCAATTGTACAGGTGTTTCCATATTCAGCAATTTTCCAATTCTCCACGGACACCCGGAAGTGGATGTCTACAATTTAATTCAATTCTGACCCTAACTGCCCCAAATGAGCACAGGCGTCACTGGTTCAGGCCTCTGGCCTACAAAACTGCTGGCTTTGGGCTGCAGACGGCAATTCCAAGTTCAGGCTGTAGCCTGTGTTCTGACCCACCAGCTATATGACCCCTCCTTCCAGCTTCACAAGGTACTAGAACAGTTCACACGACGCAAGAAAACAGTTCACTTACCAGACTGCTGGTTTATGACTGAGGGACACAACCCAGGAACAGACAGTCAAATAGAAAAGGCACATAAGTGAAGATCTGTGAAGCTTCCACCTCGGTCCAGAACGCCACCCTTCCCCTACCTCCACATACTCAAGGCAGCTGCTCACCAAACACCCTCTTATAGCCTCCTTTAGGGGCTGTCTCCTTACGTAAGCACGCACTTAAGCTTGCACGCAAGTAGGTTGATTGCATCAGTGGCCACAGGTGCAACCCCTAAGAGTCCCACTAGCCTTCCTGGCGCTCAGTGGGCGGGGCTAAAAGTACCAATTCCCAGTGAGAAGGGCAGCTCCCCAGGCAACTCTCTTCCATACTTAAGGACGTTCCAACATCACCTTATTAACACAAGCTCAGCGGTGGTTTAAGGGGGCTTGTTTCCAAAAACAAAAGATGATATTTTTACTTTCACCACTCCAGAGCTCTTTCAGGTTATCTGGGCAACAACCAAATACTAGAACAAAAGATGCTCTCTCTGATTGTTCATCTCTTCGAAAATCACACGGCATGGAAGACTGGCCAAGAGCCAGGGACAAAAGACAAAAAAATGCATCTATTATTATAACACAGCATTCAAGGTGCACCATCTTAGGTATTCTCAGGGTTTGGGGATATGTCTTCAGAGACAAATTAAAATAGTTGTGTGTACTACTATGTGTAAAAGAGATAACTGGTGAGAAGTTGCTATACAACATGCACTAAATTTGTAATAGTTAAATGGAAAATAGCCTTTTAAAATTATATTAAATTTTAATAAAATAAAAATGAAAAGCTAAACTTCTGTTTCTACTTACAGAGCACTCCTGACACCAATTGTACAGGTGTTTCCATATTCAGCAATTTTCCAATTCTCCACGGACACCCGGAAGTGGATGTCTACAATTTAATTCAATTCTGACCCTAACTGCCCCAAATGAGCACAGGCGTCACTGGTTCAGGCCTCTGGCCTACAAAACTGCTGGCTTTGGGCTGCAGACGGCAATTCCAAGTTCAGGCTGTAGCCTGTGTTCTGACCCACCAGCTATATGACCCCTCCTTCCAGCTTCACAAGGTACTAGAACAGTTCACACGACGCAAGAAAACAGTTCACTTACCAGACTGCTGGTTTATGACTGAGGGACACAACCCAGGAACAGACAGTCAAATAGAAAAGGCACATAAGTGAAGATCTGTGAAGCTTCCACCTCGGTCCAGAACGCCACCCTTCCCCTACCTCCACATACTCAAGGCAGCTGCTCACCAAACACCCTCTTATAGCCTCCTTTAGGGGCTGTCTCCTTACGTAAGCACGCACTTAAGCTTGCACGCAAGTAGGTTGATTGCATCAGTGGCCACAGGTGCAACCCCTAAGAGTCCCACTAGCCTTCCTGGCGCTCAGTGGGCGGGGCTAAAAGTACCAATTCCCAGTGAGAAGGGCAGCTCCCCAGGCAACTCTCTTCCATACTTAAGGACGTTCCAACATCACCTTATTAACACAAGCTCAGCGGTGGTTTAAGGGGGCTTGTTTCCAAAAACAAAAGATGATATTTTTACTTTCACCACTCCAGAGCTCTTTCAGGTTATCTGGGCAACAACCAAATACTAGAACAAAAGATGCTCTCTCTGATTGTTCATCTCTTCGAAAATCACACGGCATGGAAGACTGGCCAAGAGCCAGGGACAAAAGACAAAAAAATGCATCTATTATTATAACACAGCATTCAAGGTGCACCATCTTAGGTATTCTCAGGGTTTGGGGATATGTCTTCAGAGACAAATTAAAATAGTTGTGTGTACTACTATGTGTAAAAGAGATAACTGGTGAGAAGTTGCTATACAACATGCCAAACTTGGGGCTCTGGGATGATCTAGAGAGGTGGGGTGGGGTGGGAAGCTTAAGCCAGAGGTGATACATATATAATTATGGCTGATTTGCATTGTTTTAGGGCAGAAACCAACACAAGATTGTAAAACAATTTTCCTCCAGTTAAAAATTAAATTAAAAATATAGAGTGTATGAAGAGCGTATATTTGCTTCATTTTCATTGGGTGAGTGGGTCATAACTCTACCATCTATCAGAACCACCTGGGGGACTCATTAAACTACCCCCATTGTCAAAGTTTCTGATCCAGTCCTTCCTAGGTAGAGTACAACTATCTGCATTTCGAACAAATTTCCTGGTGATGCTAATAATGCTGGTTTCACTATACTTCTATAATCTCCAAATATTTCAAACATCAAATACTTTTGTTTGTTTTTATTTTTAATTTTCCCCAATTTTATCGAGATATAATTAACATTAAGTCCCGGATAAGTTTAACTGTACAGTATAACAATTTGACTTACATATATCGTGAAGAGATAACTGGTAAGTTTACATAACAGTCAGTTAACACCTATCATCTAATCTAGGTACCCAAAAAAAGAGAGAGAAAAAAACTATTTTTCCTTGTGATAATACCTCTTAGGATCTGCTTTACCACCTGGCAACTCTACTGTACAGCAGTGTTAAGCGTAGCCTTCCTGTTCTACTTTACATCCCTGAGAGATTGTTTTTACAGTATCTGTATAATAAGAATATTTAACATTGACTAGATATACTTTATACGTAATATAAAGGGATCATTACTGACTATTGTTTTAGGCATGAAAATAATGTACTTACATTTTAAAAAACAGAAAGTCCTTAGCTTTTAAAGATACATATTGGAAACAAATTTAAACATTAAAAGTAGAATTGACAGCCGCCATGCACCCAGCCACCTTTCTCATGGACCGCCTTTGTCCTGAAGGGTCACCACCCCCATGCATGTTTTATATCATTACAGCATGCACATATAAATGCATACAAATAAGACCAAATGTGATAGAAGAATAGCATAAATAAGAAACTTAAACAAAGGAAGGCAAAAGAAAGAAGAGACAAGGGACTGTGATCATTAGGATCTTTGGGGCAGCCCAGAAATGAGCAAGAGACAAGCGGTAGCCACCAAGGGACTCAGGGATTCATCTGGAAATCTTCCCCATCCAAGAAGTCTCTTACCTGACCGTCCTGGGTATCGAGGCTCCTGTAGTCACCTGTGAGCACTGCGAGAGAAAAGGAAACTGAGTCAGAAGCTGTAAGACTAAAAGGAAGGAACAGACAGCAGAACAAAGTTTCAGAACACAGTTATGTCTACCTTGAAGGTTTCTAGAGGAAAATCTGGAGAGCTGATGATTTCTTAAACAATACCCCAAAGACCAGCCTTGGACTTGACTGTTCTGGAGTTCTGCCAGGGGCTCACTCAGGCGTGCTAAGCCCTCCTACCTGGAGGAAAACTGGAAGAATCCAGTGAGGCATGGTTTTCAGCACCAGCTCTGCAGGCCCCACACGAAGGACCTAACCATGTCACTCCCTCTTTGTGGACCCAGACTTCATTATCTGGAAAATGAAGGGCTTTTAGATGTCCTCCAGAGTGACTCCCAGAGCTAACAGGACAAAGCTACCCTGGAAAAAATACTAGTCCCGGGATGTAATCAGAAGAAAAGAAGGGAGGTAACAGGAGTATACATGCCAGACCTTACATAGTTCTTTTCTGTAGTTTATTTCATTGAATCTCTAAAACCCTTGAGTAACCAAGTCTTTTTTTTTTTTTTAATTTTGGTCCTTTTATTGGTTTTTTTATTTATTTATGTTCATCCATCTTTATTCTTTGGTCCATGTGGGCTTCCCACTGCAGTGGCCTTTCTCCTTGCAGAGCACCAATTCTGGGCGCATGCGCTCCAGAGCACTGGCTAGCAACTGAACACACTGATCCAGCCACTCTGCAGCACATGGGATCTTCTGGGGCCAGGGATCGAACTGGTGCCCCCTGTACTGCAGGGCAGACTTTTTACCCACTGGACCCCCAGGGAAGCCCATAACCAAGTCTTGATGCAACAGAACGCTGTGGCTGAGAGTGTGCAGGGACTTGTGCAAGGTCACTGAACCAGCAGTACCAAAGACATAGATCAAAACCGGGAGCTAGCTGGCCCCAAAGGAGAAGTTCTTCTCTTACACTCTGAGTGATTTACCAACTGCCATTCTGTTGCTGGGAGCATCACATCAAAGCCACCGTGCCCTCTCACCCCAGGACATAAAAAAAGATAAGCACAGACATATCTCTGTTTGGGCCCAGATATGTCTTTTCCAAAAAATCTGGTATTTTGTGAAAACGTTCCAGACTATAAAATAATTGCCTTATAGACTGCCCAGGAAAATTAGCCTGTCTTCCTAATGTTTTTACTTAAAAATTTATATTTTCCTTTCTCTAATATTCCTTGTTTAACAATAAAGCACTGTTTATACCAGCAGGTTATGTCTGGATATAACAAGGAAGAAGCCTGGAGGTTTTGATCTCGCTTAAAATTTTTAAAGGCTACAGCCCCAAACTACTTATTTTCTCAGCACCTGGTCCCAAAAGCCAAGTTCTTGGCAAGTCATGAAAGATTCAACTATTTCACGTCGTGGCTAATTTTTTTTTTTTAAGGAGCAATAATTTTCTAGGGATTAGAAATCCGACATTCCTATTAGGCCAAGGCAGCGAAGCGGCTTCCATAAGAGAATCTACTGCATAAAGAAACTGTCTGGCTCTCTGGGTTCAAGGTCATTCTTCTTTCCTTATAGGGATGCACCTAATTGGCTACACAGACTCATCCAGTGAATCAGGTGGCAAGATAACCTATTAGTTAGATCAGTGGTCTGATGTAGGACACAGCTGCTCTGCTCCCTCCAGGCTTAAAATAATTCAGCACTACCAACCTCCCCCATCACATACAATAAATTTTATGAATAGATAGACGCATGGATACACAGACAGACACATATTGATGTAACTGAATCACTTTGCTGTACGCTGTGCTAATACAGTATTATGAATTTACTGTACTTCAGTTAAAAGCATAAATAAGAAAAAGCTCTTAGAATGGTTAAAGACCATATAAAAGGGAAAAAGAAGCATGGGTAAATAAAATGGCGGCACACACCATGCAGAAAAACCCCCTGGACCCCAGGAAGCCCATAACCAAGTCTTGATGCAACAGAACGCTGTGGCTGAGAGTGTGCAGGGACTTGTGCAAGGTCACTGAACCAGCAGTACCAAAGACATAGATCAAAACCGGGAGCTAGCTGGCCCCAAAGGAGAAGTTCTTCTCTTACACTCTGAGTGATTTACCAACTGCCATTCTGTTGCTGGGAGCATCACATCAAAGCCACCGTGCCCTCTCACCCCAGGACATAAAAAAAGATAAGCACAGACATATCTCTGTTTGGGCCCAGATATGTCTTTTCCAAAAAATCTGGTATTTTGTGAAAACGTTCCAGACTATAAAATAATTGCCTTATAGACTGCCCAGGAAAATTAGCCTGTCTTCCTAATGTTTTTACTTAAAAATTTATATTTTCCTTTCTCTAATATTCCTTGTTTAACAATAAAGCACTGTTTATACCAGCAGGTTATGTCTGGATATAACAAGGAAGAAGCCTGGAGGTTTTGATCTCGCTTAAAATTTTTAAAGGCTACAGCCCCAAACTACTTATTTTCTCAGCACCTGGTCCCAAAAGCCAAGTTCTTGGCAAGTCATGAAAGATTCAACTATTTCACGTCGTGGCTAATTTTTTTTTTTTAAGGAGCAATAATTTTCTAGGGATTAGAAATCCGACATTCCTATTAGGCCAAGGCAGCGAAGCGGCTTCCATAAGAGAATCTACTGCATAAAGAAACTGTCTGGCTCTCTGGGTTCAAGGTCATTCTTCTTTCCTTATAGGGATGCACCTAATTGGCTACACAGACTCATCCAGTGAATCAGGTGGCAAGATAACCTATTAGTTAGATCAGTGGTCTGATGTAGGACACAGCTGCTCTGCTCCCTCCAGGCTTAAAATAATTCAGCACTACCAACCTCCCCCATCACATACAATAAATTTTATGAATAGATAGACGCATGGATACACAGACAGACACATATTGATGTAACTGAATCACTTTGCTGTACGCTGTGCTAATACAGTATTATGAATTTACTGTACTTCAGTTAAAAGCATAAATAAGAAAAAGCTCTTAGAATGGTTAAAGACCATATGAAATGGGAAAAAGAAGCATGGGTAAATAAAATGGCCGGCACACACCATGCAGAACAAAAAATACCAACTGCGCACAAGACACTTGCTTCCCCAAGTGCTTACTGACCCCGAGGCGCTAATAAGGGAGTTCTGCTAGGGCTGCAGAAAAAAGGATGCTAACATTTAGCCAGCCCTAACCCCAATTCAAGCTCGGCTCCCACTCCACAGCAGGAGGGCCTTACTAATTGGAATGTGCCGGTCACGTGGCCTAGAATATGTTTGGGCAGCACCAGCCTCCAGAGTCTTACATTTGTGACACATACACACACACACTCCCCACTCAGATTTTTAGTTCTTACAAAATCAAAATATGCACAATAAATGTACTTTTAAAAATGAAAGGGTGTGTTTGTATGATGGTTAAAATTTAAAAAAAAAAAAAAAGATGAAGATGGTTTTTTAAACACAGATTTCCCCATCAGACCGGTGGTAATGATCCAAGATGGAAACAACAAAGATGCCTGGTGAAAAGGGAGCCTCTAATCACATTAGCTTGTAGTTCTAAAGGAAGATAGTTGCTCTGAATTTCCCTTTATACATAGCAACTTCAAAAAAAATGCCTATTTTCTTAGTACATCTTTATGTAGGAAAGCCTGTGTGCCTTTGAAGCCTCAACACAAAACAAACAAGAGTCTTTACAAGTCCTGTCTGACCACCCAGGGAGAATCAAATAGTATTTTTTCTCCAGTAGGCCACCCCAGGATACCAGGAATAACAAGGAAAAGGAGGAATTCATCATGTAACAGGCGTGTATTTTTCTAGTGCCGTTATTACACTGTTTTAATCTAAATATTATGCTATAGTTTTCACTAGCCAAGCCAAAGGACATCTACTTATTCGTCTACCGAGCAGAAGTTTTAAAATAGCAGAAAATATGTTAAAACCAAGGGAACAGTAGAAAGGAGGAAGATTAAAGAATTTTCTTCTCAAAATCCCAAGAACTGAGCAGGGATTTTTAAAGTGCTGATGTTTAGAATGGCAAGAGAGTGGAGCCAGGGGCCCAAGTGTTCCTTAGGACAGAAACCCTGGGATTAAAACTCTCAAGGGCTTAGACTGCAGGAAATTCTGGGGAGGGAATTTCCTCCGAAACACACTGAAGAGCTTAGCTGTATGAAAGTATTTTAGAATCATAGGAAAGTCTCACCACCATAAACATCCTGCAATATACTCCTTTAATCATGTCCCATCCTGCACAAAACCTCCATTTGGGCCTAATAAAGACCAGATCCTGTAGCCAGACATGGGAGGCACTCAGACCCCAAACTGAATTCCCAGGCTCGGTTTCTATGACTCCCCCCCGGGGGCTCAGGATGCATTCCTTCTGTCCTTCCTGTGTGCCGGGTACTTCCACCCAGCCAAACTAAAGCGCATGGTCTTTTATTCGCCTGAGATGTCCAGCCATCCTCTCAACAGCCTGATAGCTTTGGACAAGTGGCCTCAGTGCATCCCTGCCTCAGCTTATCCATCTGCTAAATGGGGACAATAAAGCCTCTCTCTCTCTCACTGCTGTGAACTTTAAAAGTGACCAGGATGACAATCCATGGGCACTCATTGACTTAACCTTCCTTCTCTTCTCTAAAACTAAATGCCCCCCTTTCCCAACCCCCAAGCCTTCCCTTCCCCAACACCTGGAGCCAAAAATAATCTCTTCCTTCTGTAAAATCCCCTTCTCAGTTTAATTCAGCCATGCTAGGTTCCTGGGCAGCCACCCAATGGCATTACAACTACCCCTCTATATGTCAGCACACCTACCGTACTATAGCTTTTTGGAGGAGGCCGGGAGTCACATTTAATTCATGTTTGTTTCCTTCCCACCATCTTATATGTAATCCTATTATAAGAAACTCAGGTTCTGTAATGAACAGGATCCAGACACCCATTATTCTATCGGTAAGAAAACCAAATAGACGCAGCACTGGTAAATCTAACGACAGAACCTCTTGCTACATCACAAACTTGAATGAGTGGATGGATGGATAGACAGATGGACATAAGGACAGACCAATCAATCTTCCGCTACAGTACCCGAGATACTGTCAGCAATTCAAACCCGAGGGGATAGTGAGCCGACCCACTATGTGATGACCACCTCACCACTCAGGTTTTCTTCACCTACTGAAAAGTTTTAAATGCCACTCATTTTTTTAAAGGGCATCCTAGGTGGCACAAGTGGTAAAGGACCCACCCACCAAAGCAGGAGATGTAAGCAAGGTGGATCCAATCCCGGGTCAGGGGAAGAGTATTTTAGAATCATAGGAACCCCAATCCTGCAATATACTCCTTTAATCATGTCCCATCCTGCACAAAACCTCCATTTGGGCCTAATAAAGACCAGATCCTGTAGCCAGACATGGGAGGCACTCAGACCCCAAACTGAATTCCCAGGCTCGGTTTCTATGACTCCCCCCCGGGGGCTCAGGATGCATTCCTTCTGTCCTTCCTGTGTGCCGGGTACTTCCACCCAGCCAAACTAAAGCGCATGGTCTTTTATTCGCCTGAGATGTCCAGCCATCCTCTCAACAGCCTGATAGCTTTGGACAAGTGGCCTCAGTGCATCCCTGCCTCAGCTTATCCATCTGCTAAATGGGGACAATAAAGCCTCTCTCTCTCTCACTGCTGTGAACTTTAAAAGTGACCAGGATGACAATCCATGGGCACTCATTGACTTAACCTTCCTTCTCTTCTCTAAAACTAAATGCCCCCCTTTCCCAACCCCCAAGCCTTCCCTTCCCCAACACCTGGAGCCAAAAATAATCTCTTCCTTCTGTAAAATCCCCTTCTCAGTTTAATTCAGCCATGCTAGGTTCCTGGGCAGCCACCCAATGGCATTACAACTACCCCTCTATATGTCAGCACACCTACCGTACTATAGCTTTTTGGAGGAGGCCGGGAGTCACATTTAATTCATGTTTGTTTCCTTCCCACCATCTTATATGTAATCCTATTATAAGAAACTCAGGTTCTGTAATGAACAGGATCCAGACACCCATTATTCTATCGGTAAGAAAACCAAATAGACGCAGCACTGGTAAATCTAACGACAGAACCTCTTGCTACATCACAAACTTGAATGAGTGGATGGATGGATAGACAGATGGACATAAGGACAGACCAATCAATCTTCCGCTACAGTACCCGAGATACTGTCAGCAATTCAAACCCGAGGGGATAGTGAGCCGACCCACTATGTGATGACCACCTCACCACTCAGGTTTTCTTCACCTACTGAAAAGTTTTAAATGCCACTCATTTTTTTAAAGGGCATCCTAGGTGGCACAAGTGGTAAAGGACCCACCCACCAAAGCAGGAGATGTAAGCAAGGTGGATCCAATCCCCGGGTCAGGAAGATCCCCTGGAGGAGGGCCCTGCAGCCCACTCCAGTATTCTGGCCTGGAGAACCGCATAGATGGAGGAGCCCGGTGGGTTGCAGTTCATAGGATCACAAAGACTTGGACACAACTGAAATGACTTAGCCTACATTTCTTTAAAATTCTTTATGATATTCTGATCAAGAAAATTTGCCATGCAAAAGGATGCTGTCGTGCAGGATCTCTTATTTACAATCTAACTGTATTCAAAATTTTTCAGAAGAACAGCAGCTCCACCACCCCCACCCCTATGTATCTGATTCATACCATGACCTTTACTGAGAGCTAACCCCAAGCAGCAGTCACATGCTTGTCCCCCGGGAAACCCACAGACGGATCACCCGGCGAACAGCTCACAGCTCAACATCATTTCTTGCTCCTCTCCTCCATTCTGCCACCTCCATCTGTCCCTCCATTGATTCCGTGAAGTGTGGTCCCGGCATGAGAAACCCCATCCCAGAGATAATGAGAGGAATTATGGAAAGGCAGATTGCAAAGCACTTGGCAGACACTGAAGTCACAAGGTTTTTGGATATAGGAGCCGATTTCCCTCCACTCTCTAAGGTGCAGGAAACGTGGCAATGCTCTAAGATGGCGGGAGGCTCCGAACTAAGACCTGGGGCATAGAAGGAATTGCCCAGAGTGCCCACCCGAGGAGCCACGGGACTGAGAGGAAGCAGCGTCAGATATTCTGCAGTGTCTCTGTCCCATATCTTAAAATGCTCACCTCTCCCTATACCTCTTCGGGCTTTTAAACTGACTGGACATGTGATGTGGGGAACAGACCAAGTAGAAAATGTTGGGTGTCGAATGGCTGGGTCTGGAGATGAGCTGTGGAAGACAAGTTCAGAATCACTGAAGACATCACACAAAACAAATGGTTATAGCACCGAGCTACCACTGCCCTTTCCCTCCTAGGGTCCCAGCTGCTCCACAAGCACATGAGTCAATGCCAGGAGGCCGTCCCTACTGCACAGGATCTACCTGAGATAGAAAGGCAGTGGTTCACATGTCAGAATTTGTCTCTGAACATAAGAGAACCTCCTGGTTAGCTTAGGGAACTCTACTAAGGGATCTGGGCTGACCTAAATGGAAAGGAAATCCATAAAAGAGGGGCAGATGTATACACAGAGCTGATCCACTTTTTTTTTTTTTTTTAAGATTTATTTATTTATTTTATTTTTGGGCGGGGGTCGGGTTGGGGAGGGAGGAGAGCAGGCAGGCCACTTCTATTCGTCTTTCATTTCTCTAGTTTCATCCGTCTTTGTTCTTTGGCTCCTGTGGGCCTCCCATCGCGGTGGGGTCTGTCGTTGTAGAGCGCCGGCTCTGGGCGCATGCGCTCCAGAGCTCCGGCGCGGTAATTGGACACATCGGTCCAGCCACTCCGCGGCACGTGGGATCTTCCCAGGCCAGGGATCGAACTGGCGCCCCTTGCGCTGCAAGGCGGTGTCCTTACCCACTGGACCACCAGGGGAAGCCCTGATCCACTTTTGTATTAGCAGAACCTAATACAACATGGCAAAGCAATTATACTCTAATAAAATCATACATATGTATCTGGGATTATACATATCTGTAAACAATAAAACTCTGTAAAAATAAAAAACAAAATAAAAATAATTACTAAAAAATCATACATATGTACGTATGTATGTATGTATGTATATATATATATATAAATATGTATATATATATATATTTATTGATATATATATTACCCAGCTATAAAGAAAAAGATGTTTTTGAACATGCCATCTAAACCAGCACTTCTGCCAACATCCATACCCCCACACTCCACCTGATTTCTTCTTTAGGGCATTTATTGCTACCTGACATTAAATTGTATCTTTTTCATTTTCAACCCCACCTGTCTCCCCTGTCTAAACCGAAGCTTATTCAGGGCATGACTCGGTTTACTTCACTTAGAACTAGCTCTGAAACAAAATAGGTGGTGAATGAATATCTCTTAAATGAATAATTGAAATCCACTTCCCAGATCAGAAGTGGTTCAAGCAGACCCATGGTGACTAAGTCACCACCAACGATGGTTTTTCTGTCTCCCAACACAGTGGCATTGGGTTTAATCTAACACCCACTTTGAACCTGGCCTCTCTCCGCTAATACCAGAGAGAGGTCAGCAATAAACCCAGAGAGCGAAAGAAGTACTTCTAGAAATTACACTGTAATAGCAGGTATACAATGAGAGTCAGACTAGCCGGAGTGTCCACTCACTTTACCCTTAAAGCAAAACCAGACCTGAGGGCGTCCCTGGTGGTCCACTGGGTGGAGAGTCCACCTTGCTGTGCAAGGGGTACCGGTTCGATCCCTAGCCCAGGAAGATCCCACATGCCACAGAGCTGCTGGACCAGTGTGTCCAATTGTGAGCCAGCACTCGAGCGCACATGCCCAGAGCCAGTGCTCTGTAAAGAGAGAGGTCACTCCAATGGGAGGCCCACACAGGCCAAAGAATAAAGATGGATGAAGAATAAATGATGACTTAGAGGCAATCTATATATATATATACATTAAAAAGCAAAACAGACCTGAAGAGGGACACCATTGGCCACAGTCACTGGACTATTTCAAATGCAAAGAGCACACCCTGTTTCTAGGAACAAATGGGCCCAGAACTGATGGACATCTTCCTGCCTCTGGCAGAGGGGAAACCACAAGGCGTGACATTTTCTTTCTGTGGACATGAGGGTGCCATTGCCAGCCAGAGTGTAGAACAAAGTTAGAGTCGCCCTGAGGAAGGCTATGCCAGGGACAGAGACAAAACATCAGGTCGGAGGCCTTTACTTTAGAAGAAAAATGTGTTTGTTGACCAATATACAAAGTAAAACCACTCTCACAGAAAAGACCTCAACAAAGCAAAGGAAAAAGAGCAGTTTAAAAATAATAGTGCATTCCTAAAATCACAGTAATTTTTGCATACAAAAGCTTTTTTCAAAAGTATAACAAACTATATACCTTCTGTGTATTTTCTTCCTTCTGTTATAAATCATATTTTCTGCAAAAACTAGGACCAGGGTAATTATTCACTAGGAACATACAGGTTTTCAGGTTTTCCAGGTCTAAATGACTGTAACGTTTCCCAAGCACATGCACGGGGAGTAGAATTTCAGCTCAGTGGCAACGTACTATCAGAGAGAAATTTTCCTTCACTGTTCTTGCTACTTTAAAAATAATTCAACAATGGAGGGAGAAGGATGGACTGGGAGTTTGGGGTTGCCCACCTAAGCAGTAAAACAAAAAAGAGAAGATCCGACGGTACTTCTAGAAATTACACTGTAATAGCAGGTATACAATGAGAGTCAGACTAGCCGGAGTGTCCACTCACTTTACCCTTAAAGCAAAACCAGACCTGAGGGCGTCCCTGGTGGTCCACTGGGTGGAGAGTCCACCTTGCTGTGCAAGGGGTACCGGTTCGATCCCTAGCCCAGGAAGATCCCACATGCCACAGAGCTGCTGGACCAGTGTGTCCAATTGTGAGCCAGCACTCGAGCGCACATGCCCAGAGCCAGTGCTCTGTAAAGAGAGAGGTCACTCCAATGGGAGGCCCACACAGGCCAAAGAATAAAGATGGATGAAGAATAAATGATGACTTAGAGGCAATCTATATATATATATACATTAAAAAGCAAAACAGACCTGAAGAGGGACACCATTGGCCACAGTCACTGGACTATTTCAAATGCAAAGAGCACACCCTGTTTCTAGGAACAAATGGGCCCAGAACTGATGGACATCTTCCTGCCTCTGGCAGAGGGGAAACCACAAGGCGTGACATTTTCTTTCTGTGGACATGAGGGTGCCATTGCCAGCCAGAGTGTAGAACAAAGTTAGAGTCGCCCTGAGGAAGGCTATGCCAGGGACAGAGACAAAACATCAGGTCGGAGGCCTTTACTTTAGAAGAAAAATGTGTTTGTTGACCAATATACAAAGTAAAACCACTCTCACAGAAAAGACCTCAACAAAGCAAAGGAAAAAGAGCAGTTTAAAAATAATAGTGCATTCCTAAAATCACAGTAATTTTTGCATACAAAAGCTTTTTTCAAAAGTATAACAAACTATATACCTTCTGTGTATTTTCTTCCTTCTGTTATAAATCATATTTTCTGCAAAAACTAGGACCAGGGTAATTATTCACTAGGAACATACAGGTTTTTCAGGTTTTCCAGTTCTAAATGACTGTAACGTTTCCCAAGCACATGCACGGGGAGTAGAATTTCAGCTCAGTGGCAACGTACTATCAGAGAGAAATTTTCCTTCACTGTTCTTGCTACTTTAAAAATAAGTCAACAATGGAGGGAGAAGGATGGACTGGGAATTTGGGGTTGGTAGACACAAACTACTGCACATAGAATAGATAAATAGCAAGGTCTTACTGTGTAGCACAGAGAACTATATCCAATCTCCTCGGATAAATCATAATGGAAAAGAATGTTTTAAAAAAGAATATGTGTGTGTGCGTAAAACTGAGTCAAGTGGCTGTACAGCAGAGACTAGTGCAATGCTGTAAATCAATTCCACTTTAATTAAAAAAAAAAAAAAAAATGGGACTTCCCCAGTCGTCCAATGGCTAAAACTCTGAGCTCCCCATGCAGGGTACCCAGGTTTGATCCCTGGTCAGGGAACTAGATCCCACGTGCTGCAACTAAGAATTCACATGCCATGACTAAAAGAACCCTTGTGTCACAACTAAGACTCAATGCAGCCAAATAAATAAATATATTTTGAAAAACTCAACAATGGAATAACTGCATGCTGGATTCTAGTGTTTCTCTTTTCCCCCAAACTGAGAATTTTTTCCTCAGCAAACTGCTTTAAATGAATCCATTTTGAACAATAATAAACCACACTACTTCTTAAGTCTATATTCATCTTATGGACAGAACAATCCATTGACAGGCTTTTCCACTAAATAGGAAAGAAAAGGCAATATGTACGGAGAAAACGGTGTAGGTTTCCTACTTCTGTCCATAAGCAAGTCTCAGGTACCTCATGTACAAAAATGCTGAAATAAGTTCCTTCTACCCTCCCAGAAATGGAATCTAGAAAAGGGAAGGAAAAGAGTGGAATTTTCACAGTCTAGAAGAGAAGCAGGCTCTAAAGAAACAGTTGAGGAAGGAAGTGAAAGAGGAAGCAAAGGAAGGGGGTTGGGAGAGGCAGAGAAGACTGAACAGGGAGGCAGTCAGCAAGGCCAAGACAGGATTTGGCTACAAATGACCTTTCACCGTCTAATCATACTGACCATCTCAAACACCATTAAACCAGGGATCAGGTTCCGAGCGGAAGGCCAGGACACTGTCAGAAGGCCACGGGAGCCATTTTCCCTTCTTCTTCAAGAACAGCAGTAGCATCTGCCAAAGTAAGTCAACAATGGAGGGAGAAGGATGGACTGGGAATTTGGGGTTGGTAGACACAAACTACTGCACATAGAATAGATAAATAGCAAGGTCTTACTGTGTAGCACAGAGAACTATATCCAATCTCCTCGGATAAATCATAATGGAAAAGAATGTTTTAAAAAAGAATATGTGTGTGTCGTAAAACTGAGTCAAGTGGCTGTACAGCAGAGACTAGTGCAATGCTGTAAATCAATTCCACTTTAATTAAAAAAAAAAAAAAAAATGGGACTTCCCCAGTCGTCCAATGGCTAAAACTCTGAGCTCCCCATGCAGGGTACCCAGGTTTGATCCCTGGTCAGGGAACTAGATCCCACGTGCTGCAACTAAGAATTCACATGCCATGACTAAAAGAACCCTTGTGTCACAACTAAGACTCAATGCAGCCAAATAAATAAATATATTTTGAAAAACTCAACAATGGAATAACTGCATGCTGGATTCTAGTGTTTCTCTTTTCCCCCAAACTGAGAATTTTTTCCTCAGCAAACTGCTTTAAATGAATCCATTTTGAACAATAATAAACCACACTACTTCTTAAGTCTATATTCATCTTATGGACAGAACAATCCATTGACAGGCTTTTCCACTAAATAGGAAAGAAAAGGCAATATGTACGGAGAAAACGGTGTAGGTTTCCTACTTCTGTCCATAAGCAAGTCTCAGGTACCTCATGTACAAAAATGCTGAAATAAGTTCCTTCTACCCTCCCAGAAATGGAATCTAGAAAAGGGAAGGAAAAGAGTGGAATTTTCACAGTCTAGAAGAGAAGCAGGCTCTAAAGAAACAGTTGAGGAAGGAAGTGAAAGAGGAAGCAAAGGAAGGGGGTTGGGAGAGGCAGAGAAGACTGAACAGGGAGGCAGTCAGCAAGGCCAAGACAGGATTTGGCTACAAATGACCTTTCACCGTCTAATCATACTGACCATCTCAAACACCATTAAACCAGGGATCAGGTTCCGAGCGGAAGGCCAGGACACTGTCAGAAGGCCACGGGAGCCATTTTCCCTTCTTCTTCAAGAACAGCAGTAGCATCTGCCAAAATACGTCCTCGACCCTCCCATCCATCTTTGCCCTCCCCACCTCTAAGCTCTCCTCTATCCATCATGCTCATGAAATCCCTCCACTCTTCTCTCTCCTCCCAGTTTCAATTACCATCAACAATGACAAGGACATTTGTGAGAGCTTGTGGACATGTGGCCCAGTGCCAAACACTGAACAAACAAACGGAAATTAACAGACTCGGTCCCATCTTTGAGGAGCTTCCCGAAGAGACGGCTGTTGGGTTTTACAAATTTTACTGCCAGAAAAAGCTCCCCGTCCATGTCCTATGAACAGTGGGTCTGTGGCTTTGGATACAAAGAAGAGCTCATTTTATAAGGCTCTGTAAATCAAAGTGAGTTCTCTCCCACCCAAGCACCGTTTGCCCGTACAAGCACAAAATGGATGTCTAAGGCATGAAACCAACTCTTTCCAAGGAATGTCTTTCTCCTTTTCTCAGCACACTGAAGCTGTGGTTCCAATCCTGAAATATTGTGGTTACAGTCCTCGTTCAGGACACAGCAACCCAGGGCTCAGTGAGTATGTGAACCATGCGTCACTTGCATACATTCAGTCATTATATCCAAGATGATTACGGCAGACACATCACTCAGGAAGATGTTCAGGTGCAAAGAAAAAAAAAAAGGTTAAATGAAAAACAGAAAGGGGGCACAATGATTTTTGCATCTCAAGAGCAAAAAGTCTTTACTGAGTCTTCCTCTCAGTAAATGCACGTGTGAAAAAGTTATTTTTTTTTTTTCCTCCAGACATTTCTGCTCTTGTGTTTTAAAATACCATAAGTGCTGAATGATCTTAGTCCAGAAAATAAAAATTTATGGGATTTTCTTATAGGGAAGTTCAAATGGTAAAAGAACATTTGATATTTTCAGTTTTCCTGAAGATCAGAAGGACTTTCAGAATAATGTGTTTCTCGCTCAACAAAGGACATCTGCAAAGCTTAGCCTGCTGAAAAGAATCATTCTGGCAGTCTTAATGTATTCTTTTCAGGAAAGCCCTGATCAGAGAATCCCAGCGAAGAAAAAAAAAAAAGCAGTACCCCAGGAAAGCACCCATTTGAATCATTATAGCTTCTTGTAAATAGATGAAGCCAGAGAATTTTCAATTAGATATGAGAGATATTAGACTGAGTGGGGAATAGGAGTGATCATCTTTAATATTATGTATGCTTCACTTTTCCCTGACAGACCAGTAGTCAAACAAATATTTGAAAGATTCGCCAGTCTTTCAAAGAATATCTTATAGGAATGCCCACTTTCAGAATACTGCTGGAAGACAAAAATAGTCCTAAGGTAAGAAAGATAAAATTATCATTATTGTAAGTCAGAACAGTAACAAGACTAGTATTGCAAGATATTAATAGAAAATGGCACTCAGACTATTCCTAAACCCTCTTTCTTACTGGGGTGATGCGACCAGGGAATAGGAATGAGAGCGATTGTCATGACCTATCTTGAGTCACTGATCAGCTGGAATGGTAGACAAAACAGAAATATCTGATTATGGTCAGCTGGCCTAAAAAATCAATCACATAGCTTACGCATCATAATTTGAGGAATCCTATTTCCAAGCCATTTTCAAGGAGACCCATGTTAGGCCTCCCATTAAAATCTGATCTTGCCCACCTTTTCGCTGTTTCCATTACTTCCCACCATAATACAGGTAGGGTGAACTTTTCTGATAACTGAAAAGTTCCTAAATGGTCTCCCTGACTAGAATCAATCTCCCTGTCTCTATCTCTGTCTTCTCTCTCTTCTCTACATACACTGAGCACAGGATACAGCAAGGTTTTCAAACACTGGTTTTATTGCATACGGCCCCAAAACAGGACGCAGGACGTTCCCCATTGCCTTTCAGAATGTATGAAGTTCTCAGCCATCAATCTCATGCTTTTGTCATTCCTCACTGTGCACATGACACAGAGAACTCTCCAGTTCTCCCCCTGCTTCCCCTAACGTGTTTGTTCACCCTTCAGCTCTCTGCAGCCATATTTTGCACTCACCTGGGCTTCCTACACACAACCGCAGGGATCAGGCTGTCAGAATGGAAAAGCACCTTGAAGGCCACCTACTCCATCCCCGCCACTGCCTCCACATAGTCATCCATACAGACATCCAACTCCTCCTTCACATTTTCAGGGCTGAGGGAATCACTGCTCTGGAAAACAGTGCCCTGTCTGACATTTTAATTGTGAGAAAACTGTCATGTGAGCTGAATTCTTGTCTGTTCACTGCTCCCTCCATCCAACAAGCCCATTCCCGAACCCTAGATTGACCTATAACAAATCAACGTGCTCTGTACCAAAATGGCCTTTCTGATGTTTGAAAAGCGCTATTATGTTTGTCCTTAATCTTCCCATGCTGCTGCTGCCCTCAGACGATTCCTAGGAGATCTGGTTTCAGGGCGTTCTGCCATCCAAAAATATCCTCAAAGGTGATGCTGCCCATGAGCCTCAAATTTTGGAAATGGCTGGATGGCATCACCAATGCCATGGACATGAACTTGAGCAAACTCCACGAGATGATGAGGGACAGGGAGGGCTGGCATGCTGCAGTCCATGGAGTCGCAAAGAGTTGGACACAACTGGGCGACTGAACAACAACAAATCATTCACGTCATTTGCACAAAGAAAAGGACCACACCTGTACAGCATACTGGGGAAACAGACAAAGGGCTTGGAGCAGTGCTTACCAGTCTGGGGACTCCAGGCTCAGGCCTGGGCCCAGGCTTGTGGGGTGTATGTGAAGCATGCCCATAAGCCCTAAATGGTACCCAAAGGGGAAAATCTAGGCTAACTACACTGGTTACTCCTAAAATCTGGCACCGCTCATTGAACACATTCTGCACAGGTCATCTCAAATCCAATGTCATTCATCAAACCTTCCCCCAGTAACGAAAGCCAATACTCACTTTTCTTCTTCCTGGTAACCAAGTGCGAAATACCTGCTTGGCTTAAATTTGACATCTGACATCATGCCTTTGGACCATATTGACTTCAGGATTTTCCTAAATGAACATCTTATTTCCTATGTGTCAGATTCACTTTCCCACAATGGTCACGACTTCATTCAGGCTCATGGATCACTGTCATTATCTTTATGGCCAGAAGTACACAGTCTAGGTCAGACACACAGTAGGACCTCCCCAAAACATCTACAGGACTAAATAGGCAGCCTCTGGCCAGGAAAGGCAGGGCTTAGAGAATATGTTTCAAAAGATATAAACCTCACCTTAAGAGGAAGTTTATCATTCTGCCTGTTTATTCAGGCAGAATCTAAACAATGACACAGACATTCAGACTGGGAAAACTTTGTACAAATAAACACTTCCAGACAGGTCCAGATTGGGAAGGAGGGCCATGGAATTACTTCTCTTCTCTGGGTTATTAGGCCCAGACACTCATCACTCAAGTTATAAACACTATTAAATAGTGTTGCATAGTTTTATTGAAAGTTATGTTTGCCTTCAGATTAGACTTTAACATTTAATACATTTTCCATCAGAATATGGTAAGAGTGGAGAGTATTTTGATTTAAGCTTCACTTCAAGTATGAAACTCAAGCTGTGCTAGTTAAAACATGCTCTAGATCTAATTCGGCCTCCCAGGAAGGGAAAGACTCTTGGATTCCCCTAATCCTCTTCCTTTAGGGCTGAAAGGCCTGGGAATCGAGGAAATTTACATATTCTTCCTGGACCACAAAGCTAAGTCACAGGGTCCCAGCCCAAACTCTTGTCTCACTCCTGTGGATTCAAGCGGAGTTGCTGGAGTTGCCTCTCAGCTCAGAATTCACCTTGAAGAGAATGAATTTTAAGGTAAGAATCCTGCCATAGAGAGAGGCAGCAGCTTGCTTTCCTGCAGAAGAACCCTCACTCTCTCTTTCCGCCTCTCCCACCCGTTTCGGTGCCAGTCCGTACACTTGAAACTCTGATAGATTAATGAGAAGTCAGCACTGATCCCTCTGGACTTGATCCATTTTTAACTGAGCTCTGAAAACTTGGACACGATACAGATCCTAGAAGAATGAAATATGAGGAGAGAAAAGGAAGTTTGACACATGCGGGGAATCTGATCTCAGGGGCTAGGGGGAGAAGCTAAATGCAGGGAAATGTTAAGACAGGATGCAGAATACAAATTTAATGGATAACCCCACTGAAGAATAAAGACTGGCATTATGAGTTTATGTGCTCCGTCGTGTACAACTCTTTGCCGACCTCATGGCCTGTAGCCCACCAGGCTCCTCTGTCCATGGGAGTTTTCAGGCCAGAATACTGGAGTGGGTTGCCATTTCCTTCTCCAGGGATTCTTCCTGACCCAGGGATCGAACCCGTGTCTCCTGTGTCTCCTACATTGCAGGCAGATTCTTTACCCGCCAGGCCACTTTTCATTAGTTTGAAAATCCAACAGTTAATATGAACGTGTAACTTTATGCAAAAAAAATCCCTGTGGCTCAGGGCAGGCAGAGGATTTCATTGCTGCCCTTGAATTCACCTTCACGTGCACTTTTCTTGTCCGGTCTGGGCAAGGCAGTTAAAATAAAAGGGACAATATGACTTTACGTGAAGGCAAAAGATAAGGTAAAAATAGCCGCCCTGCAAAACAGATTGTTTGCCTTTCTTACCTTTATGAATCCCAAAAAGGAGAAAAAGTTGGTAATTCAGAGAATGATCCTAGGATGAGGGCAGAACAGGCCTGGGGCAAATTTTCATGCAGATCTTCAGGGGAAAATTAAATCCCAACTCTGGTTCCCTCTCTGAAAATGGCATTTCCATATAGATCTATTTTGTTCATTAAAAGTCATCATTATTCTGGAGTGTCACCAATCTCTGAAGTACTGAGGGACCTATTTATTTGGATTCAAGCGGAGTTGCTGGAGTTGCCTCTCAGCTCAGAATTCACCTTGAAGAGAATGAATTTTAAGGTAAGAATCCTGCCATAGAGAGAGGCAGCAGCTTGCTTTCCTGCAGAAGAACCCTCACTCTCTCTTTCCGCCTCTCCCACCCGTTTCGGTGCCAGTCCGTACACTTGAAACTCTGATAGATTAATGAGAAGTCAGCACTGATCCCTCTGGACTTGATCCATTTTTAACTGAGCTCTGAAAACTTGGACACGATACAGATCCTAGAAGAATGAAATATGAGGAGAGAAAAGGAAGTTTGACACATGCGGGGAATCTGATCTCAGGGGCTAGGGGGAGAAGCTAAATGCAGGGAAATGTTAAGACAGGATGCAGAATACAAATTTAATGGATAACCCCACTGAAGAATAAAGACTGGCATTATGAGTTTATGTGCTCCGTCGTGTACAACTCTTTGCCGACCTCATGGCCTGTAGCCCACCAGGCTCCTCTGTCCATGGGAGTTTTCAGGCCAGAATACTGGAGTGGGTTGCCATTTCCTTCTCCAGGGATTCTTCCTGACCCAGGGATCGAACCCGTGTCTCCTGTGTCTCCTACATTGCAGGCAGATTCTTTACCCGCCAGGCCACTTTTCATTAGTTTGAAAATCCAACAGTTAATATGAACGTGTAACTTTATGCAAAAAAAAAAATCCCTGTGGCTCAGGGCAGGCAGAGGATTTCATTGCTGCCCTTGAATTCACCTTCACGTGCACTTTTCTTGTCCGGTCTGGGCAAGGCAGTTAAAATAAAAGGGACAATATGACTTTACGTGAAGGCAAAAGATAAGGTAAAAATAGCCGCCCTGCAAAACAGATTGTTTGCCTTTCTTACCTTTAAGAATCCCAAAAAGGAGAAAAAGTTGGTAATTCAGAGAATGATCCTAGGATGAGGGCAGAACAGGCCTGGGGCAAATTTTCATGCAGATCTTCAGGGGAAAATTAAATCCCAACTCTGGTTCCCTCTCTGAAAATGGCATTTCCATATAGATCTATTTTGTTCATTAAAAGTCATCATTATTCTGGAGTGTCACCAATCTCTGAGTCTGGTCAGTACTGAGGGACCTATTTATTTGAATTCTACAGCAATACCTTTAAAAGTCTGATGGTGGATGGTGTGGGAATGCCAAAAACTAACCATTTAGTTCACGGTGATATAAGCAGCAAAGAACTGGGAAAGAAAAGGGAAATTTCTGGGACATTAGTCTGCACTAATATCCATTTGTTTTAATCCAGCTACGAAGACAATTTGAAAAACTGAAAATAACAGCAGATTAACAACTAATTCAGTGAAGGACACCAAGTAGGTACTCAAAAAGCCATCAGTGAGTGAACAACTGATTTAAAACATCAGAATTGACTTAATAAAAACAATGAAAGGAAGACTGCCTTCTCATGGGCAAAGAATGTTGAAAAGAGAAATCAAAATGATATGACTGCAGAGACCTTCCACAAGACAATGACCAAAGGAAATGAAAACCAAAAAGAAATAATAAAAACATTTCATGATTCAGGGTACATATGCTACATCTCTTTCAAATTAGCTGATTCTGTAATCAACTGCATCATCCCTGTGAAATGAATATGGCTCGGAACAATAAAAGGACATTGTGGGAAATAAAACCAACTGTTGTGAGGCCAAAGATCTTTTGAGACAACATACAGGTAGAGGGTTAGCGCTATAATACAGAGAGAAATGCTTTCAACCAAGCTGCCTTAGCATGAACTGTTAACCACACAGTGTTTTTCTGAGTGTGCATAATTTTCAAATTTTCTCCACTCTCTGCCATGACTAAGATGAGCTCTGTCTTCTTATATTTCTACAGTTTGGTTTTGCTGAGTACTGTCTGCGGGCAAGGTTCATAATTTTTCATTATTTTCTAGAGATTTCCTATTTCATAAACATATCTTGTTACAGAGATCATTGTACATGTAGATATAAACCAATCTCTTCTAAATTACCTAGCTACCAATCCATGAAATCTCTGTTTGGGTAAGCACTTACAGTTTTCAGTTCTCGAAAGAGGACAATTTCTGAGTGGCAGAACAGGCCTGGGGCAAATTTTCATGCAGATCTTCAGGGGAAAATTAAATCCCAACTCTGGTTCCCTCTCTGAAAATGGCATTTCCATATAGATCTATTTTGTTCATTAAAAGTCATCATTATTCTGGAGTGTCACCAATCTCTGAGTCTGGTCAGTACTGAGGGACCTATTTATTTGAATTCTACAGCAATACCTTTAAAAGTCTGATGGTGGATGGTGTGGGAATGCCAAAAACTAACCATTTAGTTCACGGTGATATAAGCAGCAAAGAACTGGGAAAGAAAAGGGAAATTTCTGGGACATTAGTCTGCACTAATATCCATTTGTTTTAATCCAGCTACGAAGACAATTTGAAAACTGAAAATAACAGCAGATTAACAACTAATTCAGTGAAGGACACCAAGTAGGTACTCAAAAAGCCATCAGTGAGTGAACAACTGATTTAAAACATCAGAATTGACTTAATAAAAACAATGAAAGGAAGACTGCCTTCTCATGGGCAAAGAATGTTGAAAAGAGAAATCAAAATGATATGACTGCAGAGACCTTCCACAAGACAATGACCAAAGGAAATGAAAACCAAAAAGAAATAATAAAAACATTTCATGATTCAGGGTACATATGCTACATCTCTTTCAAATTAGCTGATTCTGTAATCAACTGCATCATCCCTGTGAAATGAATATGGCTCGGAACAATAAAAGGACATTGTGGGAAATAAAACCAACTGTTGTGAGGCCAAAGATCTTTTGAGACAACATACAGGTAGAGGGTTAGCGCTATAATACAGAGAGAAATGCTTTCAACCAAGCTGCCTTAGCATGAACTGTTAACCACACAGTGTTTTTCTGAGTGTGCATAATTTTCAAATTTTCTCCACTCTCTGCCATGACTAAGATGAGCTCTGTCTTCTTATATTTCTACAGTTTGGTTTTGCTGAGTACTGTCTGCGGGCAAGGTTCATAATTTTTCATTATTTTCTAGAGATTTCCTATTTCATAAACATATCTTGTTACAGAGATCATTGTACATGTAGATATAAACCAATCTCTTCTAAATTACCTAGCTACCAATCCATGGAAATATCTCTGTTTGGGTAAGCACTTACAGTTTTCTCAAGTTCCTCTATTTAAAGTAAATTAATTTTTATCTTCTTACTGACCCATTTTAATTTTTTTCAAGAAAGGGAGCATACTAGATAAGGTGGCATTGTCGTAACGGGTGATGTCAAACAAAATGAAGCCAAGTGGTCTCCAAACAAAAGTATCAGACGTCACTTGAGTTTTCAACAAAAAAGAACCCTCCCCTACCACAATCATCCAAATGGTAAGATTAATTCTGTATACCTCTGGAAGGCTTTATTTCTCAAATTACAAAAGTGACTATCTTTGGTAAACTCCTGAATAGATAATATATGCTATACATTTCCTTCTCAGCAATGTTTGCATTTGATTTTCCAATAAATTCACTTTGTTAAAACACTTAACTGCAACTCTGCGGCAAAAGGAAAGACATGCTCTATTGTTCTTGGCTGCATGAAAAACCTTCACATTAATTCTATACAATGATGTTTACATAGCTACGAATAGAAGAATGTGAAATTGTTGACCCTGTAGGAGGAATAAAATACATCAATGTCATTCTAATCACACAGACCAAAGCATCAAGGGGTTCCGAGTGAGAGAAGAAAGCAAGGGTGGAAGATTCTCTGCAAACAGGAGCAGGTCTTATACCAAAGCTTACAGAAGGGTGATTCCAGATGGACCTACAATAAAACAGCAAGAAAACGCCTAAAGAGAAGATGTCTGGTGGGCAGGCGTCTGCAAATCTTCAGGACACCCAAACAACCATGAGGATAGGGATGGAGATAGTCCCACAGTGAATGCAGAGAGCAGTCGGGGTGCACATGCACAGAGACAAAGGGCAATGGAACTATCAAAGCCGTGCTGAGTGAGGGAGTGCTAAGTCGCTTCAATGCTAAGTCACTTTGTGATGCTATGGACGGCGACCAGGCAGGCTCCTCTGTTCATGGGATTCTCCAGGTTAAGAACGTGGAGTAGGTTGCCATGTACTCTTCCAGAGGATCTTCCCAACAAAGAGGGATCAAATCCACATCTCTTGGGTCTTCAGCATTGGCAGCACCATGTGGGAAGCCGTATATAAAGCAGATTTCTCCTTCAAAGAATAGAGGCCGGCCCAAACTACAGAGATGATTTTGCAGTCCAAGGAATGCTTAGTCTTGTAGCTGTGTATGGACCTGTACTGAATGTATTTTGTCCTCTGGGGTGATTTTAACTTCAGATTTTCTATGTAAAAAAATGTGACATACTATATCTATTTCATACACACGCACCTGCCCCCAGGGCTTGTGGAATTCTTTGAATAAATCACATATTAAATGGTATCTGTGAGTCTAATTTCATTACAAGAACTGATATGTTTTCCTGCACTTTTAAAAGGAAACTCCTAGAATAGATTATGATACATCCATTCTGTCTCATTAAATACTGCCATGTCATACATAGATAAGGAAATATTCACATTAATTCTATACAATGATTGATTTTCCAATAAATTCACTTTGTTAAAACACTTAACTGCAACTCTGCGGCAAAAGGAAAGACATGCTCTATTGTTCTTGGCTGCATGAAAAACCTTCACATTAATTCTATACAATGATGTTTACATAGCTACGAATAGAAGAATGTGAAATTGTTGACCCTGTAGGAGGAATAAAATACATCAATGTCATTCTAATCACACAGACCAAAGCATCAAGGGGTTCCGAGTGAGAGAAGAAAGCAAGGGTGGAAGATTCTCTGCAAACAGGAGCAGGTCTTATACCAAAGCTTACAGAAGGGTGATTCCAGATGGACCTACAATAAAACAGCAAGAAAACGCCTAAAGAGAAGATGTCTGGTGGGCAGGCGTCTGCAAATCTTCAGGACACCCAAACAACCATGAGGATAGGGATGGAGATAGTCCCACAGTGAATGCAGAGAGCAGTCGGGGTGCACATGCACAGAGACAAAGGGCAATGGAACTATCAAAGCCGTGCTGAGTGAGGGAGTGCTAAGTCGCTTCAATGCTAAGTCACTTTGTGATGCTATGGACGGCGACCAGGCAGGCTCCTCTGTTCATGGGATTCTCCAGGTTAAGAACGTGGAGTAGGTTGCCATGTACTCTTCCAGAGGATCTTCCCAACAAAGAGGGATCAAATCCACATCTCTTGGGTCTTCAGCATTGGCAGCACCATGTGGGAAGCCGTATATAAAGCAGATTTCTCCTTCAAAGAATAGAGGCCGGCCCAAACTACAGAGATGATTTTGCAGTCCAAGGAATGCTTAGTCTTGTAGCTGTGTATGGACCTGTACTGAATGTATTTTGTCCTCTGGGGTGATTTTAACTTCAGATTTTCTATGTAAAAAAATGTGACATACTATATCTATTTCATACACACGCACCTGCCCCCAGGGCTTGTGGAATTCTTTGAATAAATCACATATTAAATGGTATCTGTGAGTCTAATTTCATTACAAGAACTGATATGTTTTCCTGCACTTTTTAAAAGGAAACTCCTAGAATAGATTATGATACATCCATTCTGTCTCATTAAATACTGCCATGTCATACATAAGAATAAGGAAGATCTAGATGCTCTGGCTTAGAAAGATGACCACAGTATATGAACATGTAGGTAAAAAGCTAAGCAGTGTAAGAGGTATAGCCACCCACACTCACCAGAGTAGCTTACCTAGGAAGTAGGTACAAAACATTCAAAGGATGAATGAACGAATGAATGCTAAATGCCCTAAGCGGTTGCTCTATATACTGAATAACTGGTTCTTGAGTGAACAATTTAAAGTCTCTGACTGCAAGTCTTCACCAACAAGTTTAACTGGCTCAGTAGGTATAAGAGTCGATTTCATTTCAGTTGGCAAAAAGAATCTTTTCCAGTTTTTACTTATTCTACTAATTACAACAACAAAAGTAGAACAGCTAGGCTTTTTCTTCTTTCTTCCCCCTTTCTGGCCCCTCTACACTCTAATTCTTGAGCAACATTCCTACAGAGACTAATTTTCAAAACTCACTAGAAGAAATTACTCGAACTAGCACATTCAAGGAGAAAAACAACAAGAGTTAAGTCTTGGTTCTTTTTAGGGATTCATAACAGTCCTGGACCCCTGGCCCAGAACTCAAAAATCACAGTTTTATGTCATTTCTATTGTAGGCACTAAAGAAATCTGGAGGAGAAAAGGAAAATAAATAACCTCTAAGTAGGTTCTGCTAAGTGGGGGTGAGAAGGCAGATGGACAACCCTTATTTCTCTGGTCATCAATCACTTTTACAGCATGCCCAAAAAAAAATGGACCCAAAAAGTGTTGGCTATGAACTAATAAAATATTTACGGGTCCAATACTACAGAGCATGATTTCTCCTTCAAAGAAACCCAGATGATTTTGCAGTCCGGGGAATGCTTAGTCTTGTAGCTGTGTATGGACCTGTACTGAATGTATTTTGTCCTCTGGGGTGATTTTAACTTCAGATTTTCTATGTAAAAAAATGTGACATACTATATCTATTTCATACACACGCACCTGCCCCCAGGGCTTGTGGAATTCTTTGAATAAATCACATATTAAATGGTATCTGTGAGTCTAATTTCATTACAAGAACTGATATGTTTTCCTGCACTTTTTAAAAGGAAACTCCTAGAATAGATTATGATACATCCATTCTGTCTCATTAAATACTGCCATGTCATACATAAGAATAAGGAAGATCTAGATGCTCTGGCTTAGAAAGATGACCACAGTATATGAACATGTAGGTAAAAAGCTAAGCAGTGTAAGAGGTATAGCCACCCACACTCACCAGAGTAGCTTACCTAGGAAGTAGGTACAAAACATTCAAAGGATGAATGAACGAATGAATGCTAAATGCCCTAAGCGGTTGCTCTATATACTGAATAACTGGTTCTTGAGTGAACAATTTAAAGTCTCTGACTGCAAGTCTTCACCAACAAGTTTAACTGGCTCAGTAGGTATAAGAGTCGATTTCATTTCAGTTGGCAAAAAGAATCTTTTCCAGTTTTTACTTATTCTACTAATTACAACAACAAAAGTAGAACAGCTAGGCTTTTTCTTCTTTCTTCCCCCTTTCTGGCCCCTCTACACTCTAATTCTTGAGCAACATTCCTACAGAGACTAATTTTCAAAACTCACTAGAAGAAATTACTCGAACTAGCACATTCAAGGAGAAAACAACAAGAGTTAAGTCTTGGTTCTTTTTAGGGATTCATAACAGTCCTGGACCCCTGGCCCAGAACTCAAAAATCACAGTTTTATGTCATTTCTATTGTAGGCACTAAAGAAATCTGGAGGAGAAAAGGAAAATAAATAACCTCTAAGTAGGTTCTGCTAAGTGGGGGTGAGAAGGCAGATGGACAACCCTTATTTCTCTGGTCATCAATCACTTTTTACAGCATGCCCAATAAGATAAATTGTCACAAAATAGCAGAAGTGTTCCCCTTCAATAAAGGTGTTGGCTATGAACTAATAAAATATTTACAGGGTCTTAAAAATGCATATTATTCCTCTTTCTGCTCTCTTAGTAGGCAACAATTTTCAGACACTTATTCTTCATTATCAGAACAATAAGCACCCATCTGAACAGCTAACACACAATTCTTTGCCAATATTCAGTGAATAAATTATGTCAGATCGTTTTACACTAGAATTATGCCAGCATCATTGATCATTTCTTCATTTCTTCTGCTCTTCCATTAAAATAAATATAATTTTTCTTAGAAAGACTCTGAGCGCCAATGCTGACCTATCTTCTCAGAGATATTTTATTTTAAAACAAGTCCTTTCTTATACTAAAATGGAACTCTGCAGGAATCCATGGTTTTAGGATGCTCTCACTTTTAGATATTCAGAAGCTCACTCTCCTTCAAGAATCAGTTAATATTATATCTTACTGCCTAAAACGCTTCCTCATCCAGAACATATTTTGGGGGGGAATTCCTTCCTCATTGCTGTTGTCAATAGTACTATTACTGCTGCTTAGTCACTTTAGTTGTGTCTGACTCTGTGTGACCCTGTGGACTGCAGACCACCAGGCTCCTCTGTCCATGGAATTCTCCAGGCAAGAATACTGGAGTGGGTTGCCATACTGTCCTCCAGGGGATCTTCCCAACTCAGGGATGAAACCCCCGTCCTCTGTAGTGCAGGCAGATTCTTCACCACCAAGCCATCAAGGAAGCTCTCTTTCTCTAGAGAGAGAGAGAAAAAAAAATAGAGAGAGCTCTCTCCTGTAGCTCTCCAGGTTTCACCATCCATAGAATCTTCTAGGCAAGAATACTGGAGTGGGTTGCCATTTCCTTCTCCATCGACAGTACTATAAATTCTTTTATTCATAACTTCAGTACTTCAAATATTCAAGAACCGTCTCTCCATTGGATTTCAGTTTCCATAGTTTCTGGATGACGCCTCTGTGATGTACTTTTTCTTTTTTTCTTTCTCTCCTTACCACGTGCCAGGCATTCAGCCAACATTGAATGAATGTTTCTTGGATGAATGATGGAATGAAAAAACTAAAAGATGGCACTCCGTGCCTTTTGAAAATGATCTTTGGAATGATCCACTCATATGCTGAGGAGACTCTCCCTCAGGAGAAGACCCCTTAAATTAGCCAGCAGAGTAAAACGAGGAATGGCTAGAAGGTTAAAATAACACTATGGTTCTACGGTGCTATTAAACATGACAACACAATGCCATTCAGTAACCCTGGTATTGTAGGTCAGGCTTTTTGGTTTTATATTTTTGAGTTCCATAGTTGGAAGGAATGCAACTTATTGCAATACATATTTATATATGCATAAAAAAACTATGGTTTTCCTCTGGTATCTCAGTGGTAAAGGATCTGCCTGCCAATGCAGGAGATGCAGGTTCGATCGCTGGGTCAGGAAGATCCATTGGAGAAGGAAATGGCAACCTACTCCAGTATTCTTGCTTGGAAAATCCCATGGACAGAGGGGTCTGGCAGACTACAGTCCATGGAATCACATAAAGAATCAGACACAACTTAGCGACTAAACAACCATAACATATAGAAAGTACATATATATATACAGACATATATATATATATATATATATAGAGAGAGAGAGAGAGAGAGTATATTATATATCTACTCTATATATATGCTCCAAGATAGAGAAACACAGAGAGAACGATAGCTGGTGGGTTGATACTTTGGCCACATTTCGCATGAAAAAGTGTATGTGTCATAGGGAAAAGTAAGTATTATCATAACAGTTGATCCCAGAGTCCTGAGGAGGAGACTGCCCTTATTTAGGAAAATATCTTTATGAGCCACTGGAGGGCAAGGGATACAGGGAAGAAAAGAGGCAGTCTAGTTAAACCTCTCAAAGTAAAAATAGTATGGAAATTTGAGAGAGAGAAAGAAGGGTGAGCAATCTGCAAAATCCTTGAGTCCATGGAGAAAGGATGGCCTGTAAGATAATACTGAAGAACAAGCGATGTTTTCCATAAGTTTTGAGCTTTCCTGGTGGCTGCACCTGCAATTCAGGAGACCTGAGTTCAATCCCTGGTTGGGAAGATCCCCTGGAGGAGAGCATGGCAAGTCATTCCAGTATTCTTGCCTGGACAATCCCCATGGACAGAGGAGCCTGTCAGGCAACAGTCCATGGGATCAACAAAGAGTCGACAGGACTGAGTGATTAAGCACACACTATAAGCTTTAAAGAACAAGCATTGTTGTGATTCCAAAATGCCTTTCATTAAAATCTCTACATTCATAATGCATTGTGGACTTATTTTCTAATCATGGAGAGGAGTCTGAGTTTCCTGTTCGAGCTTGCACAGAAAGAAGAGGATGGGACCGCTATGGAGAGGGCCTTATGAGTGAGATTAATAATTCAGTTGGAGGGCTTCCCTGATGGTCCAGTGGATAAAGAGTCTGCCTTGCAGTGCAGGGGGTACCAGTTCGATTCCTGGCCCAGGAAGATCCTATGTGCCATGGAGTGGCTGGACCAGTGTGTCCGATTGCGAGCTGGTGCTCTGTAGTGCATGTGCCAGGAGCCAATGCTCTGCAACAAGAGAGGCCACTGCAATGGAGGACTCATACAGGCCAAGGAATGAAGATGGATGAAAAATAAATTTTTAAAAATCAATAGAAGGAAGCCAAAATTTTAAAAAATCTAAACAAAACAATACAGAATTCAGTTGGAAAACAATCTAAAAACAAGAAATAGCTAAACGACTCCTGGAAATTCAAGGAGATTTTGACAGAGGATGGTGAAGGAAGCAGTTCAAACTTTTCAAAATCTGTGGAATGAGGATATGAAGGAAATCTTAAGTAAATCTTATGAGGTAAGTTGATGGCTACATTCTGGGAGATACAGAGTAATAAAGACATAATGTAAATGAATACAGAGGAAGAGATGAGGTTGGCAATATATAATGTTCCTATCAAGAATGTAAGAGTGCACATCAGAAAAATAAGGTTTCAACCTTCTTTTAAATAGGCTCCCCTAATCCCTCAAGTTTAAAAAATCCTAAAGGCCAGATAAACAATAAGGTCCAGGAATATAACATAGGAAATTATATTCAATATCCTGTAATAAATCATAATGGAAAACATTAGGAAAAACAATACATATATATAATATGTGCATAATATGTTTACATATATATATATATATATATATATATATATATATATATATATATATCATTTTGCTAATCACCAGAAACTAACACAACATCATAAATCAACTATTCGTCAACTACAAAAAAGAAATCCTTGGGGACTTCCCTTTAGTACAGTGATTAGGAATCTGCCTTTCAATGCGAGGGATGCAGGTTCAATCCCTGGTTGGGGAACTAAGATCCCATATGCCTTGGAGCAACTAGTCCTGCGCACTGCAACTAATGAGCCACACACTGCAATGAAAAGGCCCCAAGTGCCACAACTAGGTACCCAAACAAATAAAAAATAAATAAATATTTTTTTTAAAAATCCTAAAGGCCAGACATGCCTTTTCTCTGTGTGTTTGCTATAAGGTCACCAAACACCCAGACACTGACTTCTTAAGAGTTCCATTAAAAAGAAAAAAAAAAAAAACACCCATACTGTTGATCTTGCATGTCTACCAACATAGTGACAAATGTATACAGTTGATGCTTGAACAACATGGATCTGAACTGCACAGGTCCACATTACATGCGATTTTTTTTCAATAAATAAATACTACACAAACTGTTCACAGTTGAATCGATGGATGTAGAACCAATGATACCACAAATCTTGGAAGCTGCAGCCAGTTCTAGAACCAATCCCCCTCCTACACCAAGGGATGATTGTATCTATTTTTGTTCACAAAGATGCAATATAGTCAATAAAATTAGCACATTATTAATAATGGAAACTCCATATCACTCTCCCTTCACACACATGCAGGGTTATTATAATGATTTCATCTTCTCACCTAATAATGATGCCACTATTTGTGACCTGTAAATTTTTTTTCTTTTTTAAGTTGGATCCACTTTATTTATAAATAAAGCACTAAAACCACAGAAAGAACTACTAAACACACAACTAAGAAACAGGGTGGGGTCGAATGGAACCACTGAGTGACCCGGCGGGTGCCGCTCCCACGGGGCCTCACTGTCCCTCCCCCACTGCCCGCGGAGGCGGGGGCTGCAGGTGCCCGGGGGACCGGGCTGCACTGCGGGGTCTGGGTTCCGTCGCTGCAGGACTTGCAGGCTCTCTTCTCGGGGAGCCTGGGCGAGCCCGGGGGACACGCTTCAACCACCGCGACGCCGACAACTGGCTCCTCAGAACACGAGACGACCACCAAGAGGCTGACGTCTCCGCGGCACCTCACGGCTGGGTGCCCCGCCCAACCCTTGGGGCTCAGAACATAGCAACGCACAGGAAGGGAGAACGTCCTGCACGTGGGGTGGCTGCCGGCAGGGCTCAAAACGCAGCTCTGGGAAGGGGAGCCCCCGGATGGAGAGCAGAGGCGCTGAGCCTGGGAAGCAAACCCCGCACGCGGGCAGGGGAGCGGCGGGGCCAGAGCCCAGCCCCACTCGCTGAGCCCCTCGCGGCCTGGCTCTGGTCCCCCAGGCAGCGTCCCTCGGGCCGGCCTGACAGCCCGCCGGACCCGCGCGGAACTGCTGCACGATCACCTTCCGCTTCCGGTCGTAAGTGAACTTGTTTATCCTGAACAGCTCGCTGTTGTAAAACGCGTACAGGTTGTGGATGTTGATCTGCCGGGCCTTGTCCACTAGGTCCTTCTCCAGCACCTCGACCGTGTCCTGCTGGGCACCAAAGCGGTTCCGCTGATATGTCACCTGCTCAGACACCAGCTGCTTCAGGATGAAGAGCAGCAGCTCGTTGTTGTCCAGGCGGAACGACAGGTAAAACCCGGGCAACATCTCTGGTTAGACCAATCCTCCTACACCAAGGGATGATTGTATCTATTTTTGTTCACAAAGATGCAATATAGTCAATAAAATTAGCACATTATTAATAATGGAAACTCCATATCACTCTCCTTCACACACATGCAGGGTTATTATAATGATTTCATCTTCTCACCTAATAATGATGCCACTATTTGTGACCTGTAAATTTTTTTTCTTTTTTAAGTTGGATCCACTTTATTTATAAATAAAGCACTAAAACCACAGAAAGAACTACTAAACACACAACTAAGAAACAGGGTGGGGTCGAATGGAACCACTGAGTGACCCGGCGGGTGCCGCTCCCACGGGGCCTCACTGTCCCTCCCCCACTGCCCGCGGAGGCGGGGGCTGCAGGTGCCCGGGGGACCGGGCTGCACTGCGGGGTCTGGGTTCCGTCGCTGCAGGACTTGCAGGCTCTCTTCTCGGGGAGCCTGGGCGAGCCCGGGGGACACGCTTCAACCACCGCGACGCCGACAACTGGCTCCTCAGAACACGAGACGACCACCAAGAGGCTGACGTCTCCGCGGCACCTCACGGCTGGGTGCCCCGCCCAACCCTTGGGGCTCAGAACATAGCAACGCACAGGAAGGGAGAACGTCCTGCACGTGGGGTGGCTGCCGGCAGGGCTCAAAACGCAGCTCTGGGAAGGGGAGCCCCCGGATGGAGAGCAGAGGCGCTGAGCCTGGGAAGCAAACCCCGCACGCGGGCAGGGGAGCGGCGGGGCCAGAGCCCAGCCCCACTCGCTGAGCCCCTCGCGGCCTGGCTCTGGTCCCCCAGGCAGCGTCCCTCGGGCCGGCCTGACAGCCCGCCGGACCCGCGCGGAACTGCTGCACGATCACCTTCCGCTTCCGGTCGTAAGTGAACTTGTTTATCCTGAACAGCTCGCTGTTGTAAAACGCGTACAGGTTGTGGATGTTGATCTGCCGGGCCTTGTCCACTAGGTCCTTCTCCAGCACCTCGACCGTGTCCTGCTGGGCACCAAAGCGGTTCCGCTGATATGTCACCTGCTCAGACACCAGCTGCTTCAGGATGAAGAGCAGCAGCTCGTTGTTGTCCAGGCGGAACGACAGGTAGCGGGCAAACATCTTCTTAATGCTGTTTCTGACGCTGAACTTCCGTGTGTCCACAAAGCTCTCGAGCATCATGCGGATGGCCATGTTGACGTCATCGTCTATGACGCAGTCCCGCAGGTGCATGCGCGCATGGGCCTTGGCCATGCGGATCAAAGACTCGACGTGCCTCACAGTAATGGGCATGCTGCCCGAGGCCATGAACTCCTTCCTCAGGTGACTGTACACCCTGGCCACCTTGTCCTTGTCCACCTGGTTGAGCTTGGGATGGACCTTCTCTTTGGTGTAGATGATGTATTTCCTCAGGACCTCCTGGGGCAGGGGCTCCACACCGAACGTGTTGGGCACGGCAGGCTCCAGGGCGGCCCCCGGCCCCGCATTCTCCTGGTTGCTGGGGTGGTGTCTGACGTGGCTGCTGACCACGAAGCGGGCCAGCATCTCATCCTGCACAGGGTCCACCACGTCCCTCACCACGCACACAATGTCGAAGCGGGAGATGATGGGTTCAGTGAGGTCCACGTTCTCCGAGAAGGTGAGAGAGGGGTCGTAGCGGCCACCTATGGGGTTGGCGGCAGCGATGATGGTGCAGCGGGCCTGCAGGGAGGTGACGACGTCAGCCTTGGTGATGGAGATGCTCTGCTGCTCCATGGCCTCGTGGATGCTGGTCCTGTCCTGATCGTTCATGCAGTGAGGCCCATGGCCGAGGTGCCCTGGCCCGTGGTGAAGACAGCTCGGCTGGACACCTTCTCCACATATGTGAGGAACTGAGACTTGGCCGTGCCGGGGTCTCCACACAGCAGCACATTGATGTCGCCCCGCACCTTGTGCTTGCCGCTGGGGTTCTTGGGCTCCCCTCCAAACAGGGCCAGCGCCAGGCCTCACTTGATGTCCTCGTGGCCGTAGATTGAAGGAGCAATGCTGGCAAAGATCTTCTCCCTGATCTGCTGGTCCTTGGAGAGGCTAATGATCATCTGCACGTCCTCGTCAGTCAGCTCACCCTCAGCCACCTTGTCGTCCTTCTTGGCCACGTGGTTGGCCAGGATGATGGTGGCAAAGACAGGGAAGCCATTGGCGGTGTTGAGAGCGCCGTCGTAGTTGTGGTAGATGCCAGTCAGGTTGATCTCGTCGCCCGGCTTGCAGCTGTCTACCAGGTCCGCGAGGAGGATGGCGTCCTTGAAGCGGGGCAGTCGGCTGGCCGCCACTTTGCCGGGGCTCTCCTGAATCCGGATGCTCTGGTAGTTCTGGTAGATGGTCTCCTCCATGTTGACCTCGAAGGGGCCGGCTGACTGGCACTCGGGACAGGAGCCCGGCTTCACCTCCCGGCTCTGGGACTGGCAGAAAGGCCCCAGCACGGAGCCGCACTTGTTGCAGTTGTACTTGACCATGCTGAGCTGGGGCAGCACGCTGGTGCAGCTGCTCACCACCCTGGTGGTGCAGATCAGCTGGTTCAGGTGCAGCTGCCGCAGCAGTGGTGTTTCCAATCATTACAGATGCATCTGGGACTGAATTTTCACGTTTCCTCACTTTAAACCATTGTGTTCAGTGGGTGGCCTGCGGCAGACAACAGGGCAAACACAGAGCCACAGTTTCCTTTCTAGTCTGTGATCCCAAGCTAAGCCCATCAGGCAACAAGGCTGAGTCCTTAATCTTCTCGAAAGTGCACAGTTGTTTACAAGCCCACCCAGATCATCAACTGGTTCATCTTAGCTTTTAGGAGAAACTGGTCTTTTTCTTCTGGGGTTTAAAACCAAGGCAAAAACCAATAGAAGTGTCTTTCCAAACCAAATTATAGTTGTGTATAAATAAAGAAAAATTTGACTAGAATAAAATGTTTTTAAGTATCTGAGTTTTTTAGAGGTCTCAACAGTGACAATTGAAAAAGAACTTTTACTGGAATTTCCATGGTTGTTCAATGGCTAAGACCCCGAGTTCCCAATGTAGGGGACCTGGGTTCAATCCTTAGGAAACTAGATCCCACATCCCACACCCAAGACCCTATGCAGCCAAATACATACATACTTTTTTAAAAAAAGATCGTTAATTAAAATAAAAGACTCAACCATGACTGATGGTGTCAAAAGCTAGCAGTGAAGTGGTTAAAAACTCTCCCTCTACACTTAATTATGGTTAAAGGAATTTTAGCATGCAGGCTTGGTGTGTGCACAAAACTAAGAAGTAATCCATGACTCTAAGAGCCTCTAATTCCTAATTGACACAGTAGCTTATAATTGCATTTTCACAGTGTTTAGTAAAAACATTCAGCTATTTTTTTTAAAATGCCCCTAATATGAATGTATGATTAAAGAAACCACCTGAGATCTATTTGGAACACAATTTTTCTTTCTGACAAATCACTCATTCTCACATTTGGATAACATGAGAGTGATTTTTAAAGCACTGATGCACTTGAAAACTTTTCCAAAGCAAAGAAATCCCTGTGTTTGTGGTAACATGCTTCTTCTTAGATAAATATGTCACGGTTATATACTGGATATACCACATTCCATAGCTTTGCAGTCTAACAAAGAAGGTGTCTCATACACCCTATACTGTACTAAATCCAGTTCTTACATGCAGGAAAATAGAAGCCGTTTTCAAAAGTAAAAGAAACATATTACTTCTGTAGAAAAAAGAATAAGAGAACATGGTTACGCTGAAAACAATAGCTATGGGCAGAAAAAAATGACAAGACGTATAGCAGTTCATTAAAATTTCAGAAGATATTGGAAAAGGTGAATTTAATTTGTCCACCTTCCCAAAAAAGGCAGAAAAACGACTGACAAATACAGCATGCCGAGTGTGTTCCATGAAGTACCTGGAGCATACAGGTAATGTATCCTGTAGGTACTGCCCTCTCTCTCCTTGCTCACCACTCAGCCCCTACCACTCAGCCAACTCCCATGCCATCACTCATGTATAAATTTCACTCTTCAGAGGCACCTCACTCAGCCACCCAAACAGCAGCACCCAGCAGGTGCCTCTGTATCACCTTGCTTAATTCTCTGCACAGCAGCACTTGAGATTTTTCTTGAATATTAACCGGTTATTATTGATACAGTCCATCATCATTACTCACAATTTTTAAATTTATGAACAGGCTTAACAGGCAAAAAATTCATTTGTAAGACCCCCAAATCTATACTCTGTGTTTCTACATTCATCCCTAGACAAGCACAGAGTAGTAGCAAAATTTAGGGGTTGACCAAGGCACACGTTCCCAGCTTGGGTTCAACAAGCTCATGCTCTGCGTTCATGTGTAAAAGAGCCTCTAAGTTTCCTAATTGACACAGTAGCTTATAATTGCATTTTCACAGTGTTTAGTAAAAACATTCAGCTATTTTTTTTAAAATGCCCCTAATATGAATGTATGATTAAAGAAACCACCTGAGATCTATTTGGAACACAATTTTTCTTTCTGACAAATCACTCATTCTCACATTTGGATAACATGAGAGTGATTTTTAAAGCACTGATGCACTTGAAAACTTTTCCAAAGCAAAGAAATCCCTGTGTTTGTGGTAACATGCTTCTTCTTAGATAAATATGTCACGGTTATATACTGGATATACCACATTCCATAGCTTTGCAGTCTAACAAAGAAGGTGTCTCATACACCCTATACTGTACTAAATCCAGTTCTTACATGCAGGAAAATAGAAGCCGTTTTCAAAAGTAAAAGAAACATATTACTTCTGTAGAAAAAAGAATAAGAGAACATGGTTACGCTGAAAACAATAGCTATGGGCAGAAAAAAATGACAAGACGTATAGCAGTTCATTAAAATTTCAGAAGATATTGGAAAAGGTGAATTTAATTTGTCCACCTTCCCAAAAAAGGCAGAAAAACGACTGACAAATACAGCATGCCGAGTGTGTTCCATGAAGTACCTGGAGCATACAGGTAATGTATCCTGTAGGTACTGCCCTCTCTCTCCTTGCTCACCACTCAGCCCCTACCACTCAGCCAACTCCCATGCCATCACTCATGTATAAATTTCACTCTTCAGAGGCACCTCACTCAGCCACCCAAACAGCAGCACCCAGCAGGTGCCTCTGTATCACCTTGCTTAATTCTCTGCACAGCAGCACTTGAGATTTTTCTTGAATATTAACCGGTTATTATTGATACAGTCCATCATCATTACTCACAATTTTTAAATTTATGAACAGGCTTAACAGGCAAAAAATTCATTTGTAAGACCCCCAAATCTATACTCTGTGTTTCTACATTCATCCCTAGACAAGCACAGAGTAGTAGCAAAATTTAGGGGTTGACCAAGGCACACGTTCCCAGCTTGGGTTCAACAAGCTCATGCTCTGCGTTCATGTGTCAGGTCTCATAGAGCAAACTCGGATCCTTTCTGAGGTCTAGGTGGTGCCCATTTTCCACATTCTATTTGTTTCACATTTTTATTTTATTTTATTTGCTTTATATTGATGGTTTTGCTTCACCAAGTGTGGTGCTGAAGAGTTACCTGGCACAGGAAGGCTGTGGTGTGCTTACAGAGAAAATTCTAATGTTAGATAAACATCTTTCAGACATGAGTTCCAGGGCTGCTGGCTCTGAGTTCAATGTTAATCAATCAACAATATATATTAAATCAAGTGTCTTTAAGCAGAAACACAAATAAATCAGGGCTATGGGCTGTTCAGTTGCCAAAAATGCCTCATGACCAGGGGCTCACAGGAACCTAATCTTGTATTGCCCCTAGAAGCAACAGTTCCATATTTGCAAATTCCATGTTCACAGTGACCTTATAAAACATAACTACCATGAACGACAAGAACTGAAAGCATTTATTTTAAATATGGGTATTTCTGGAGTTCTCCAAAGAAAGACATTTTGGCAAATCAGTCTATTTCACTCCTGCTAAACCAGACGACAGCTGGTGGTAACGAAAGTAGCACAGAAATGGTTAAGAGATTCACTTTTGTCTTTAATTAGGTTTTAAATAAATTTCTGCATATAGATGAAGTGGGTTTATGCAGCTCTGGTATAATTTATTTTCTCTGCAAGCAGGCTCCATGTCTATCTTGTTCAGGATTATGGATTGATCATACCTAGCACAAAGTAGACTCTCATTAAAAATCTAATGAATGGCCAAAATACTTATTTCATGCCAAACAAAATTTTAATTCTTACACTTATTTCCCTTGCAAATATATATACCAAGTGTGAGGTGCTAAATGCTAGCCCTCACTTGAATGGGATATAAATTTTGCAGTAATTACTTGATACTAGAAAGACAGAACTTCAACAGCAGAGACCTGGAGTTGGAGTCTAACTCTAAATTTAAACTATCTGAATGAATTTAGATAGTTTATCTTACCTCTCAGAGCCTCATTTTTCTTGTACACGAAAGAGAGAGAACACTGCCGGCAGTGCACAATTGTGACAATCATGATAATATAACAGTATTAATACAATACTCAAAGCTATGGTTTTTCCAGGAGTCATGTTTGGATGGGAGAGGTGGACCATAAAAGAAGGATGAGCACCAAAGAACTGATGCTTTCCAATTGTGTGGCTGGAAAAGGCTCTTGGAAGTCCCTTAGGCAACAAGGAGTCAGTTCTAAAGGAAACCAATTCTGAATATTCACTGGAAGGGTGTTCCTGAAGCTGAAGCTGAAGCTCCAATACTTTGGCCACCTGATGTAAAGATCTGATTCTTTGGAAAACACCCTGATGCCAGGAGAGGGCAGGAGGATAGAGGGGTAACAGATGATGAGATGGTTGGATGGGATCACTGTGTCAATGGACATGAAGTTATACTCATTGGGACCTACCTTTTCTCTTACCCAAGGAACTAGAAAAAAAATGGTGTGAATTCATAGCCTACTTAATGTTTTTCATTTATATTTACTTATTTATTTGGCTGTACTTGGTCTTAGTTGCTGCACATAGGATCTAATTCCCTGACCAGGTATCAGACCCTGGCTCCCTGCATTGATGTGCAATCTCAGCCACTGGACCATCAGGTAAATCCCCACAGCCCACTCTTTTCTTATAATTTATAATTTCTTTTTTTAATTATGGCAAAATATCCATTATATAAAATTTTCCATTTGAATCATTTTTAAGTGTGCCCTCTTTCTTAAACAATCACTGACAAGGGCTTCCTAAAGACATGTATGCGTAAGATTTGGCCTTCAGAATACTGACACTGGATATAACAATCCGAAGCTTAGATGTGGGTTTGCGTGATGGCTCAGCGGGTAAATAATTCACCTGCAATACAGGAGACACAAGAGACTTGGGTTCAACCCCTGAGTCAGGAAGACATGGAGGAGAGTGTGGCAGCCCACTCCAGCATTCTTGCCTGGAGAATCCCACAGACAGAGAAGCCTGGTGGGCTACAGTTCATAGGATCCCAAAGAGTTGAACACGTCTGAAGTGACTAAGCACACGCACACGCAACCTTAGATTCATGATGCCTGTGCCCCTTCCCACCACTTTCTACTAAATGTATCACTTGAGGAATAGACATTCTCCTAAAACCTAGCCTGTCTTCCTCATTCTTGAAATTTTACTCACTTTCTTGACATGTAAAACTGGATGGTTTTTCAAAAAAGGAGTCATGTTTGGATGGGAGAGGTGGACCATAAAAGAAGGATGAGCACCAAAGAACTGATGCTTTCCAATTGTGTGGCTGGAAAAGGCTCTTGGAAGTCCCTTAGGCAACAAGGAGTCAGTTCTAAAGGAAACCAATTCTGAATATTCACTGGAAGGGTGTTCCTGAAGCTGAAGCTGAAGCTCCAATACTTTGGCCACCTGATGTAAAGATCTGATTCTTTGGAAAACACCCTGATGCCAGGAGAGGGCAGGAGGATAGAGGGGTAACAGATGATGAGATGGTTGGATGGGATCACTGTGTCAATGGACATGAAGTTATACTCATTGGGACCTACCTTTTCTCTTACCCAAGGAACTAGAAAAAAAATGGTGTGAATTCATAGCCTACTTAATGTTTTTCATTTATATTTACTTATTTATTTGGCTGTACTTGGTCTTAGTTGCTGCACATAGGATCTAATTCCCTGACCAGGTATCAGACCCTGGCTCCCTGCATTGATGTGCAATCTCAGCCACTGGACCATCAGGTAAATCCCCACAGCCCACTCTTTTCTTATAATTTATAATTTCTTTTTTTAATTATGGCAAAATATCCATTATATAAAATTTTCCATTTGAATCATTTTTAAGTGTGCCCTCTTTCTTAAACAATCACTGACAAGGGCTTCCTAAAGACATGTATGCGTAAGATTTGGCCTTCAGAATACTGACACTGGATATAACAATCCGAAGCTTAGATGTGGGTTTGCGTGATGGCTCAGCGGGTAAATAATTCACCTGCAATACAGGAGACACAAGAGACTTGGGTTCAACCCCTGAGTCAGGAAGACATGGAGGAGAGTGTGGCAGCCCACTCCAGCATTCTTGCCTGGAGAATCCCACAGACAGAGAAGCCTGGTGGGCTACAGTTCATAGGATCCCAAAGAGTTGAACACGTCTGAAGTGACTAAGCACACGCACACGCAACCTTAGATTCATGATGCCTGTGCCCCTTCCCACCACTTTCTACTAAATGTATCACTTGAGGAATAGACATTCTCCTAAAACCTAGCCTGTCTTCCTCATTCTTGAAATTTTACTCACTTTCTGAATTAAGGTTACCTAATAGTAAAAGTAATAATGATAATTTTTGTGAATGTTTCTGCCAGATTGACACCCAACCATGGATACATTTTGAGAGTAAATCTCTGCTTTACATGTCTATCTACATTTCCAAGTTAGCATAATTGAAACAAGATTTTTAACTTCTCCATGCCTATTTAGTTCTCTATTAGGTGAGACAGTTGGATAACATCAAAGAGTCATTTCAGGTCTCACACGGTATAATTCTGTTATTAAAATCATAGGAAGTGTCCTATACCACATCATGCACACACAGAGTAAAATGTTGCTTCAGGAAGTACAGACCAAAAAGCTATGTGCTTATGATATCACACATTCCCAAAGCCTATCAAGCTGTATAGTCTCAAGAAAAGCAAACACCATTCTATTGACCTCAAACAACTTCATTTTATAAACATTTTGAAGACTCCTCTAGTCTGTTTACAGTGGCAAGGCAACATTAACTGATAAATCTTTCCTATGTAATGACAGTTACTTTAAAAAAAAAAAGCAGTTTTTTTAAATGTACTAGCATATTAATATTAAAAAGTTGAGCAACACGCCTCCCTGTATCTGATAAACGAACTGAGCAGTGGCTTTGGGTCCCTTGCATGAGATTCTTGATTTGATCATGAACCTGATGAACTACCCAGACATGCTCCTCTAAGTTCTCCTCTGTACATGTTGCCTATCACTTATCTCACATGGTCCTCAGAGGTAAGTATCATGTTCAATTGTTCAGTGTTTTCTAGGAAATATTTCTGGGTCTGTGACATTTCAAGAGCCACCTTCTTAGCTAATAATGTCACCCACCAAATGTGGCTCAGTCACACAAAGTCACCCTCCATATTTTTCATGATGTGAACGAGGTCCAAACCCATTCTGTCAGAAACACTTTAGCTATCTACTCCACAGCCAGCAGTTCAAGATAGAAAGGAATCCCAGTAGATAAAAACTTAATTTTTCGTCTGAAGTGACTAAGCACACGCACACGCAACCTTAGATTCATGATGCCTGTGCCCCTTCCCACCACTTTCTACTAAATGTATCACTTGAGGAATAGACATTCTCCTAAAACCTAGCCTGTCTTCCTCATTCTTGAAATTTTACTCACTTTCTGAATTAAGGTTACCTAATAGTAAAAGTAATAATGATAATTTTTGTGAATGTTTCTGCCAGATTGACACCCAACCATGGATACATTTTGAGAGTAAATCTCTGCTTTACATGTCTATCTACATTTCCAAGTTAGCATAATTGAAACAAGATTTTTAACTTCTCCATGCCTATTTAGTTCTCTATTAGGTGAGACAGTTGGATAACATCAAAGAGTCATTTCAGGTCTCACACGGTATAATTCTGTTATTAAAATCATAGGAAGTGTCCTATACCACATCATGCACACACAGAGTAAAATGTTGCTTCAGGAAGTACAGACCAAAAGCTATGTGCTTATGATATCACACATTCCCAAAGCCTATCAAGCTGTATAGTCTCAAGAAAAGCAAACACCATTCTATTGACCTCAAACAACTTCATTTTATAAACATTTTGAAGACTCCTCTAGTCTGTTTACAGTGGCAAGGCAACATTAACTGATAAATCTTTCCTATGTAATGACAGTTACTTTAAAAAAAAAAGCAGTTTTTAAATGTACTAGCATATTAATATTAAAAAGTTGAGCAACACGCCTCCCTGTATCTGATAAACGAACTGAGCAGTGGCTTTGGGTCCCTTGCATGAGATTCTTGATTTGATCATGAACCTGATGAACTACCCAGACATGCTCCTCTAAGTTCTCCTCTGTACATGTTGCCTATCACTTATCTCACATGGTCCTCAGAGGTAAGTATCATGTTCAATTGTTCAGTGTTTTCTAGGAAATATTTCTGGGTCTGTGACATTTCAAGAGCCACCTTCTTAGCTAATAATGTCACCCACCAAATGTGGCTCAGTCACACAAAGTCACCCTCCATATTTTTCATGATGTGAACGAGGTCCAAACCCATTCTGTCAGAAACACTTTAGCTATCTACTCCACAGCCAGCAGTTCAAGATAGAAAGGAATCCTCCACTTGTCCACGCAGTAAAAACACTGTTAAAATTTAATGTACTGGATTTCTGCTTCTATATGAAGTACAAAACACAGCAAGAAGAGGAAGAGGAGGAAAAGGGTGAACAGGGAGAAGAAGAAAGTAAGAAAAATGTAAAATAAGTAAGGTGACAGATTTAAACTAAGTCATATCAATAAATTATTAAATTTAACATAAATTTAATAATTTATATTAAATACACATGGACTAAACATTCCAATGAAAAGGGCATCTGAGAAAAACTTACAAGTAGTATCATACTTAATTGTTAAAGACAATGTTTTCTTCTGAATCCATCTACTCTAATATTTGTTCATCAAATATGTTCATAAGAAAATAAGCTACCAAACCACAAACTAGGAGAAGATATCTATAAAGCACATAAACAGTAGTAGCTAGAATATATAAAGAACTCTTACAAAGAGAAACTACAGACCACTAGAAAAAGTGACAAAAGATACAAATATGTAATTTAAAGATGAGAAGTACAAATGGCCACTAATATGTGCAAAGATGCACAGTCTCACTCATCATCCAAAAAGGCAAATTAAAACCATGAGAGATTACATTATACTCAACACAAAGGTGAGTTAGCAAGGGTGTGAAATGATAGGAATATTTATTCACCATCTATGAGTACTGGTTACTTTCTAGAAACGAAGGGGTGTTTATACCACAGTTCTCAAGAATCATCCATTGAGAGCTACTCCCATGAGTCCAACTAGCCTGTAAAATGTTCATATAGCATTTTACAAGGAGAAGGGAGAAAGGTTTTCAGGCATAGATATAAGCAAAAACATTGGAAAATTGGTGAGAACACCAAGAAAGTTCAAGGGTCATGGGTGATGCACTGACAGAATCCGCTACACAACTAAAATCCAAATTGTCCATCAACAGGAAATGAATAAACCATGATACATTGACTCAGGGCAACACTATGTGGCAGCAAAAATGAATGTACTACATGGACTTCCCTGAAGGTCCAGGGGTTAAGACTTTGCTTCCAGTGCAGGAGGTAGGGGTTTGATCGCTGGTTGGGGAGCTAACATCCTACATGCCTTGCAGCCAGAAAACCAAAACACAAAATAGAAGCAGTACTACAAACATACAATAAAGATTTTTAAAATGGTCCACATCAAAAAAATCTTTTTACATATGTTTATCCAAAAAACAGTAAGTTGCAACAGAAGAAAAGCAAGACAATTCCACTTATTTAAAGGTTTAAAACACACAAAGGAAAGCAATGGTTATTTAGGGACACACACATGTTTAGCGAAACTATAAAGGAACACAAGAAAATGATACACACAAAATCCAGGGTACTGCATTATTTAACACAGACTGAGACAATGTGTTTATAATAATCATGATAACGTTTTTTTTCTGAAAAACAAGTCCTAACTAAAAAAGAAACAAAAAACTACATTTGGAACATAAGTGAGAAGGCATGACTCAGAATAAAATCAGATGGGCGCTGTTCTGTGAAGCTGCATGGCAGATGCAAAAGTGGGTATTTTATAATTTTTTTACTACAGAAATACATGTACAGTTTTTATATGTAAAACATCTTTTAAACTATGAAGTAAAAGATATCAGAATGTTCACATGACTATGTCTGAGTGGAAGAATAATGGATTTTTTCTCCTTTTATTTTCTGGATTTTCTACAAGAAACATATGTTCCTTTTATGTTAATAAGACAACATAAAGTCAGTTATGCCTCCATAAATCCCCTTATCTCAGTCCTAGCCCTACTCACTTAATGTGTTTTTCCCAAAAACTTTAAAAGTTCAAATTCCATTGAGAGCTACTCCCATGAGTCCAACTAGCCTGTAAAATGTTCATATAGCATTTTACAAGGAGAAGGGAGAAAGGTTTTCAGGCATAGATATAAGCAAAAACATTGGAAAATTGGTGAGAACACCAAGAAAGTTCAAGGGTCATGGGTGATGCACTGACAGAATCCGCTACACAACTAAAATCCAAATTGTCCATCAACAGGAAATGAATAAACCATGATACATTGACTCAGGGCAACACTATGTGGCAGCAAAAATGAATGTACTACATGGACTTCCCTGAAGGTCCAGGGGTTAAGACTTTGCTTCCAGTGCAGGAGGTAGGGGTTTGATCGCTGGTTGGGGAGCTAACATCCTACATGCCTTGCAGCCAGAAAACCAAAACACAAAATAGAAGCAGTACTACAAACATACAATAAAGATTTTTAAAATGGTCCACATCAAAAAAATCTTTTTACATATGTTTATCCAAAAAACAGTAAGTTGCAACAGAAGAAAAGCAAGACAATTCCACTTATTTAAAGGTTTAAAACACACAAAGGAAAGCAATGGTTATTTAGGGACACACACATGTTTAGCGAAACTATAAAGGAACACAAGAAAATGATACACACAAAATCCAGGGTACTGCATTATTTAACACAGACTGAGACAATGTGTTTATAATAATCATGATAACGTTTTTTTTCTGAAAAACAAGTCCTAACTAAAAAAGAAACAAAAAACTACATTTGGAACATAAGTGAGAAGGCATGACTCAGAATAAAATCAGATGGGCGCTGTTCTGTGAAGCTGCATGGCAGATGCAAAAGTGGGTATTTTATAATTTTTTTACTACAGAAATACATGTACAGTTTTTATATGTAAAACATCTTTTAAACTATGAAGTAAAAGATATCAGAATGTTCACATGACTATGTCTGAGTGGAAGAATAATGGATTTTTTCTCCTTTTATTTTCTGGATTTTCTACAAGAAACATATGTTCCTTTTATGTTAATAAGACAACATAAAGTCAGTTATGCCTCCATAAATCCCCTTATCTCGCAGTCCTAGCCCTACTCACTTAAGTTATACAACTAGCCCAGGAAAGCAGAGAAATCATTTATTTGATTCCCAATTGTAGTTATTAACTTACACAGAGATCCCTGGTTTGCTAATTCAGCTACAAATTTACATTTGCCCACAGGCATTAAAGTCAAAAAAAAAAGTAGGCCAATTCTAAAATAAATCGTCCAGTGGGCATTTTAAAAACTTGATAAAAATTGAAGGAAAGAAAAAATCAGAATATTACAGGTGAAATCCTATTTTAATAAAGTTCACATGATCATTTCTATTCTCTCATGATGGGATTTTGAATTAGATTCAGGTTCTATCAAACATGGCTTGATATAAATATATGAAGAGCCAATATATTTAAAATAATCACAGCAACAATTTTTTAAACTTTGAAACACAAAACTGAAAGGGGAAAAAAGTACATAATCTCGCTAACTATGGACTAAAATTCCAGGATGCTTGAAAGAGCCAACTTGTGTATTCATCAAATGCCTCTATATTCTGTCAAATCATAAAAGCTAAGATCATTTCTGCTGCTCTCAGGAGTTACATCTATCACACAAGACTCGTTCTGCTATTTGAATGCAAATTTATAATCAATAGCAATCCTTTTATCAATGCTAAAACAGAATAAATGTTCAAGTTTTGCAGAGACTGACAACTGTATTCATGAACACAACCAAGTGAATTTCTTATAGCCTAAAGTATATTTGTTCATTCGATTAGCAGAAACATTTTTGGGGGGAGATTTCTTTAGGACTTCCAAAAGAAAACTACATTTGGAACATAAGTGAGAAGGCAGGAGTCAGAATGAAATTAGATGGGCGCTGTTCTGTGAAGCTGCATGGCAGATGCAAAAGTGGGTATTTTATAATTTTTTTACTACAGAAATACATGTACAGTTTTTATATGTAAAACATCTTTTAAACTATGAAGTAAAAGATATCAGAATGTTCACATGACTATGTCTGAGTGGAAGAATAATGGATTTTTTCTCCTTTTATTTTCTGGATTTTCTACAAGAAACATATGTTCCTTTTATGTTAATAAGACAACATAAAGTCAGTTATGCCTCCATAAATCCCCTTATCTCGCAGTCCTAGCCCTACTCACTTAAGTTATACAACTAGCCCAGGAAAGCAGAGAAATCATTTATTTGATTCCCAATTGTAGTTATTAACTTACACAGAGATCCCTGGTTTGCTAATTCAGCTACAAATTTACATTTGCCCACAGGCATTAAAGTCAAAAAAAAAAAAAGTAGGCCAATTCTAAAATAAATCGTCCAGTGGGCATTTTAAAAACTTGATAAAAATTGAAGGAAAGAAAAAATCAGAATATTACAGGTGAAATCCTATTTTAATAAAGTTCACATGATCATTTCTATTCTCTCATGATGGGATTTTGAATTAGATTCAGGTTCTATCAAACATGGCTTGATATAAATATATGAAGAGCCAATATATTTAAAATAATCACAGCAACAATTTTTTAAACTTTGAAACACAAAACTGAAAGGGGAAAAAAGTACATAATCTCGCTAACTATGGACTAAAATTCCAGGATGCTTGAAAGAGCCAACTTGTGTATTCATCAAATGCCTCTATATTCTGTCAAATCATAAAAGCTAAGATCATTTCTGCTGCTCTCAGGAGTTACATCTATCACACAAGACTCGTTCTGCTATTTGAATGCAAATTTATAATCAATAGCAATCCTTTTATCAATGCTAAAACAGAATAAATGTTCAAGTTTTGCAGAGACTGACAACTGTATTCATGAACACAACCAAGTGAATTTCTTATAGCCTAAAGTATATTTGTTCATTCGATTAGCAGAAACATGTGTTGGTGTGCTCTGGTTAGGATGTCTTTCTTTAGGACTTCCAAAATCATTAGGGTTTATGTATTCATCATCCGAAGACCCAAGTGAATACGCTTCAGGGCCCCAGGAGCACTTAAAAGCTAGCTGGGAAGTAAAGTCCCTCCCTAAACAGCTTTTGTAGAGCAATGGACTGTGCATCTCCTTTGTAAGCTCAGATAAGCTTGGACCTGACTCATATAAACACCCACCAACACAGATGACAATATCTACCTCTGCAAGTTTCTAGCCTTGACCACGATAGCCCATTCCATTGACCGTGTTTCTTTAGTGTAACTGTGTATTACAAAAGTTATTCGGAAGTGTTTCGTGCCCTACAACCCAAAGCTCTCTTAACAACCAAGCTTGGGAGTGGCAATACAGACTTTGCACCCAATAATACCTGGAGGAAAAGAGATGGCAAAAAGGAAGAAATCCTCAAATTTGGAGGCAGGACAGCGTGCACTTGGTAAGGATGTACCATCTGTAAAGAAAAGAGTGTACACAGGATGCTAAGAATCTGGAATGGAGAAAAATCCTGTTAACCCACAAAGGCTGAAAGATGAAAAATCGTGTAAATCGCAAAATTTACAAAAAATACCAGTGTATTTCTTTGAAAACATTTTAGTAAGTCTCTACTCCATGTACTGCTTTCTGTTTAATAAAATAAGAAAAGAAAAATATTTTCTGGATTTCCATTGTAAAAAACCAACTTCAAAGGAGATTTTTAAGTACCATAAGGCATTATCATCACCCAGGCAATTCCAAAAGGTCTTTAAAGCCACTCTCAGGTAACTATCTGTTATCTGCCAGCTCTTGGAGAAAACATCTTTAAAAGAGTCCATAAACAATCATTATCTTTAAACAGCATCTTTAAAAACAAAACTCCTTGGAAAACATAGCTTTGGTTTTCAGTTTTACCTTCCTTAGACTCTACTTCAGAAGCCCTTCCCAACCTTTTTTAAATCCAAGCTATCATTTATAGCTAAAGCAAATATAATGTTCAAGTTTTGCAGAGACTGACAACTGTATTCATGAACACAACCAAGTGAATTTCTTATAGCCTAAAGTATATTTGTTCATTCGATTAGCAGAAACATGTGTTGGTGTGCTCTGGTTAGGATGTCTTTCTTTAGGACTTCCAAAATCATTAGGGTTTATGTATTCATCATCCGAAGACCCAAGTGAATACGCTTCAGGGCCCCAGGAGCACTTAAAAGCTAGCTGGGAAGTAAAGTCCCTCCCTAAACAGCTTTTGTAGAGCAATGGACTGTGCATCTCCTTTGTAAGCTCAGATAAGCTTGGACCTGACTCATATAAACACCCACCAACACAGATGACAATATCTACCTCTGCAAGTTTCTAGCCTTGACCACGATAGCCCATTCCATTGACCGTGTTTCTTTAGTGTAACTGTGTATTACAAAAGTTATTCGGAAGTGTTTCGTGCCCTACAACCCAAAGCTCTCTTAACAACCAAGCTTGGGAGTGGCAATACAGACTTTGCACCCAATAATACCTGGAGGAAAAGAGATGGCAAAAAGGAAGAAATCCTCAAATTTGGAGGCAGGACAGCGTGCACTTGGTAAGGATGTACCATCTGTAAAGAAAAGAGTGTACACAGGATGCTAAGAATCTGGAATGGAGAAAAATCCTGTTAACCCACAAAGGCTGAAAGATGAAAAATCGTGTAAATCGCAAAATTTACAAAAAATACCAGTGTATTTCTTTGAAAACATTTTAGTAAGTCTCTACTCCATGTACTGCTTTCTGTTTAATAAAATAAGAAAAGAAAAATATTTTCTGGATTTCCATTGTAAAAAACCAACTTCAAAGGAGATTTTTAAGTACCATAAGGCATTATCATCACCCAGGCAATTCCAAAAGGTCTTTAAAGCCACTCTCAGGTAACTATCTGTTATCTGCCAGCTCTTGGAGAAAACATCTTTAAAAGAGTCCATAAACAATCATTATCTTTAAACAGCATCTTTAAAAACAAAACTCCTTGGAAAACATAGCTTTGGTTTTCAGTTTTACCTTCCTTAGACTCTACTTCAGAAGCCCTTCCCAACCTTATAAATAAAAAAAAATTTTAATATTTAAATCCAAAGCTAACAATAAAACAGGTATTACAACAGATTCTGTAAAAATTCATCTAGCAAAAAGTGGGTTTGAAATAAAATCCATGAATTCGGAAAAAAGGCAAAATAAAGAGAAAATTTAAAAAGGATACAAGCTTAAATGAGGGAAAGTCTTTACATAATCATTTACTTCTCCACTTGAAATTAAACCTGAATTGCAAATGATGCGGCCTGTCTTAACAAGATCATTCTTTATAAGTCACCACGGAGGAGGTTCCACAGGAATTTTATGGTTTGTCAATATGAAATGGTAGAGAGTAATCTAAGAACTGAGTGAGCCAATAAAATAAAATACAATGAGAGCTCCTTTGCAGACTGGCGGGGTTGGGGAGGGGAGACAGGGTGTCAAGTTACTTTCACCAGCACCAGTTAAAGCAAAAGCTTCAGCAGGGCATGATCCATTCTCTCCTCCATCTAGCTCATTCCCCTGCCCCCAACCCACAGTCAGCTCTCTCACACACAGCGCATATTTTGAGCAATAAAATGAGACATGTTCTGAGCTGGAAAATCTTCACAGAACACATGAATACTTACACATATCAGATCATCAAAATAAATTTTGAGTCACCAGAATTCACTATTTACTGTTTAGCCCTGTAAGCTCTGTTGACCACAGGCTATCTATGAGGCAGCACGCATAAAGCCTTAATAGAAAACCACAATAGAAAGGACTCCAGCTTTCCAGAGTCCTGAAACAAATACACTACTTAGGTTAAGCATAAATGAGGGACAATGTGGATACACATATAAGATGTGGAGAAAGGAATTAAGAAGAAAGTGCTAGTTCTGTTAAGAAGAAATTCCCCTTGAATTCAACATTGAGGGGTCTGGAAAATTCAGGAGGCAGCTCAATCTAGTATAAAGCATTGCCTAAGAGGGTCTCTGAAAACACAGATCTTAAAATTCTCCATATCCTTGAACTAAATATAACTTTTAGGATGGCAGAAATCAAACAGTCTGAGGATGCTAACCCAGTTTCTGACACTGCAAAGCTGGACAGTGCTTTAATTTTTCTAGCAGTATATTACTTGAATATTTACAAAAAAAAAAAGGAAAGTTAATCAAGTCACCAAGCTCAAAATCTACAGAGAAAGGTTTCTCTTAAAGAAGAAAATAGCCCTCTCTGGCTCCTTTTCCTCAGAAAGTACTCTGAGGGCTTCCCTGGTGGTCCAGTGGGTAAGGACACCGCCTTGCAGTACAAGGGGTGCCGGTTCAATCCCTGGCCTGGGAAGATCCCACGTGCCACGGAATGGCTGGACTGATGTGTCCAATCACCGAGCCGGGGCTCTGGAGCACATGCACCCAGAGCTGGTGCTCTGCAGTAAGAGAGACCACTGTGATGGGAGGGCCCAAAGAACAAAGATAGATGAAAACAGACAAATGAAAGACCAACAGAAGTGGCCCGCCTGCTCCCCTCCCTCCCCACCCCACCCCCTCTCAAATAAATAAATAAATAAATCTTTAAAAAAAAAAGAAAGGACTCTGAAACTGACTTCTCTTCCTCTATCAGAAGGTTTACCTGGAAGGCCAGAGTTGCGTTCACTGAATATGGGACTAATTCCCACTACGTTAGCATTAATGCAAATCTGGCAACTGCAACCTCCATTTACACTAGCCATCCGCTTTTACATCTAACTGTTTTTGTCTAAAATTACTGTTTAGCCCTGTAAGCTCTGTTGACCACAGGCTATCTATGAGGCAGCACGCATAAAGCCTTAATAGAAAACCACAATAGAAAGGACTCCAGCTTTCCAGAGTCCTGAAACAAATACACTACTTAGGTTAAGCATAAATGAGGGACAATGTGGATACACATATAAGATGTGGAGAAAGGAATTAAGAAGAAAGTGCTAGTTCTGTTAAGAAGAAATTCCCCTTGAATTCAACATTGAGGGGTCTGGAAAATTCAGGAGGCAGCTCAATCTAGTATAAAGCATTGCCTAAGAGGGTCTCTGAAAACACAGATCTTAAAATTCTCCATATCCTTGAACTAAATATAACTTTTAGGATGGCAGAAATCAAACAGTCTGAGGATGCTAACCCAGTTTCTGACACTGCAAAGCTGGACAGTGCTTTAATTTTTCTAGCAGTATATTACTTGAATATTTACAAAAAAAAAAAGGAAAGTTAATCAAGTCACCAAGCTCAAAATCTACAGAGAAAGGTTTCTCTTAAAGAAGAAAATAGCCCTCTCTGGCTCCTTTTCCTCAGAAAGTACTCTGAGGGCTTCCCTGGTGGTCCAGTGGGTAAGGACACCGCCTTGCAGTACAAGGGGTGCCGGTTCAATCCCTGGCCTGGGAAGATCCCACGTGCCACGGAATGGCTGGACTGATGTGTCCAATCACCGAGCCGGGGCTCTGGAGCACATGCACCCAGAGCTGGTGCTCTGCAGTAAGAGAGACCACTGTGATGGGAGGGCCCAAAGAACAAAGATAGATGAAAACAGACAAATGAAAGACCAACAGAAGTGGCCCGCCTGCTCCCCTCCCTCCCCACCCCACCCCCTCTCAAATAAATAAATAAATAAATCTTTAAAAAAAAAAGAAAGGACTCTGAAACTGACTTCTCTTCCTCTATCAGAAGGTTTACCTGGAAGGCCAGAGTTGCGTTCACTGAATATGGGACTAATTCCCACTACGTTAGCATTAATGCAAATCTGGCAACTGCAACCTCCATTTACACTAGCATCCGCTTTTACACAACTGCTATTACTTGTACTAAAATCTCAGCTGTCACATCTACATTTCTTTTCTCTAAGAATAATAATCCCTCTAGTAGAGTCACTGAAAAGCCACAGCAGAACAACCAAATGTTGAGGTCCTTGAGGGCTGAATAAGCCCATTGTCTGGTTTGGAACAAGAGGTCTGTATTCATGATGAAACCAGAGTAAAAAACGAAAATAGAACAAAGGACTTAAAATTCAGAAGCAAGTCAAAAAGTAGCTGAAAACTCACCCAAATTTTAAAACTACTATCTCCATACTTTCGTATCATCTTCTAGGATTCCATTTCAAAATGAAAATGTGGAGGTGATATAAATTTATGTGGGCAGTTATTTGATACAACAAACTGTTGTTTTTCAGTTTCTCTTGAACATTTACAATGCCTTTTGAGGAAGTAGACTATTCTCCCTATCTTAAAAACCTCTAAAGTGAATTGGAGATTAGGCAACTTACTAAGGGCTCAATTTTATGCTTTGGCTAAGGATATAAATCATAGTAAAAGAATAATATTATTTTATACTTATATCTCTCTGTACAGTTTATTAAGCAGTTTCACCTAAATTACTTTCCTTAATCCTTATAATAACCCTCTGAAGTAGAAATGATTGGCCTGTGCTATAGATAAGAACACTGGAAATGGGCACTGAAGGTATTTGCCGTGTTTTCTGACTGGCCAGCAGCTTTGGAATACCTCTGAAGTAGCTGGGTCATTTTTGGCTTTTTGAGGGCCCATTTTCCCAGGATAGAACTTAAGAAGCTCAGCTCTCCAGACCACTTGCAGCTAGGCTGACTTCAGCCCCACCCATCAGATGAACTCTTGCAAAACTGGGACTCACATATAAGCAACTGGATGAAGGACATAGCCTACTGGTGTGGGTTTGGTTTGGTTTTACTGGTCAAGATGGCAACAGAGGTGTCCCACTTAGGGAGCCAATGTTGGTATCAAGCGAGTCCCTGAACAGCACTACCATTGGCAGTATTTGCAATAAAATAGACTTCTGGGCAAAACTGCAAACCATGGCATCGAATGCTCAGTAGAGAGGCACACCAGAAAACAGATTCCTCTCTGGGACCGTTCTCTGGCATGGGTTGGAAACTGTTCCTGATATTTTACCTATGTGCCAAGTTCTTCAGCCTTCCCAAGGAGGCTCTCTCCCCAGGAATGTCTCAATATACTTTCATAAGCTTCATTTCTGCACAAAGTGCATTTTTGGTTGCCTGCAATAAGGGACCCTCTTTAGCGAAGTTGGCAAACATCCGTTCTCTTTGGAAAGTCTTTTCTGGGCAAGCAATCTTTAAGCTAAGTCCAGAAGGATACAGGAGATTCAAACTGTGTGGAAAGGGGAAAGGCCATCTAGGCAGAGGGTCTGGCAGTACAAAGGTCCTGTGGTAGAAAAAACGATCAAGGAGTCATGAATGGGATAGCGAAGAACGTGCTGAAATAGGCACACAGGCGAGCAGAGGCCAGTGCACAAGGTAGGGCCTGCTCACCCTATCCCTGCATATCAGAAAAAATGTCCTTGTTAACCCAAAATAAAATCTGCTGCCGCTGCTTAGTTGCTCAGTCATGTCTGACTCTGTGTGACCCTATCAACTGTAGCCCGCCAGGCTCCTCCATCCATGGGATTCTCCTGGCAGGAATATGGGAGTGGGTTGCCATGCCCTCCTCCAGGGGATCTTCCCAACCCAGGGATCCAACCCAGGTCTCCCACAATGCAGGCAGATTCTCTACCACTGAGCCACCAGGGAAGCCCTTATATATAGATTTGTAACCCCATGGACTATAACTTCCCAGGCCTTTCCATTTATGGGATCAAGGTTTACCCTGAGAAGTTTCAGAGTAAGACTAATTAGTACCCCAGCTACCAAATGGGCTCTGAAACACAGAAAGACAGTGACCATCTTGTCCACATACCTTTTCTTTTCCACGTTGAAACCATCCCAGTTTTTTTAAGGGTCCAAGTAATGCTCCAGCCATGACAATCTAGATGTGAACACAATGGATATGGAAAGTTGGATTTGAGCCCTGATGCTAGGCTTATTAGATATATGATCTTAAGAAGTCATTGACATTATCTGAAAAGTGACCCACATTCATAAAACACAAAATAACTTCTGGGCAAAACTGCAAACCATGGCATCGAATGCTCAGTAGAGAGGCACACCAGAAAACAGATTCCTCTCTGGGACCGTTCTCTGGCATGGGTTGGAAACTGTTCCTGATATTTTACCTATGTGCCAAGTTCTTCAGCCTTCCCAAGGAGGCTCTCTCCCCAGGAATGTCTCAATATACTTTCATAAGCTTCATTTCTGCACAAAGTGCATTTTTGGTTGCCTGCAATAAGGGACCCTCTTTAGCGAAGTTGGCAAACATGCGTTCTCTTTGGAAAGTCTTTTCTGGGCAAGCAATCTTTAAGCTAAGTCCAGAAGGATACAGGAGATTCAAACTGTGTGGAAAGGGGAAAGGCCATCTAGGCAGAGGGTCTGGCAGTACAAAGGTCCTGTGGTAGAAAAAACGATCAAGGAGTCATGAATGGGATAGCGAAGAACGTGCTGAAATAGGCACACAGGCGAGCAGAGGCCAGTGCACAAGGTAGGGCCTGCTCACCCTATCCCTGCATATCAGAAAAAAAATGTCCTTGTTAACCCAAAATAAAATCTGCTGCCGCTGCTTAGTTGCTCAGTCATGTCTGACTCTGTGTGACCCTATCAACTGTAGCCCGCCAGGCTCCTCCATCCATGGGATTCTCCTGGCAGGAATATGGGAGTGGGTTGCCATGCCCTCCTCCAGGGGATCTTCCCAACCCAGGGATCCAACCCAGGTCTCCCACAATGCAGGCAGATTCTCTACCACTGAGCCACCAGGGAAGCCCTTATATATAGATTTGTAACCCCATGGACTATAACTTCCCAGGCCTTTCCATTTATGGGATCAAGGTTTACCCTGAGAAGTTTCAGAGTAAGACTAATTAGTACCCCAGCTACCAAATGGGCTCTGAAACACAGAAAGACAGTGACCATCTTGTCCACATACCTTTTCTTTTCCACGTTGAAACCATCCCAGTTTTTTTAAGGGTCCAAGTAATGCTCCAGCCATGACAATCTAGATGTGAACACAATGGATATGGAAAGTTGGATTTGAGCCCTGATGCTAGGCTTATTAGATATATGATCTTAAGAAGTCATTGACATTATCTGAAAAGTGACCCACATTCATAAAACACAAAAGATAAAATATAAAAGAATCAGCTGCGCTTGAGATCTTACAGAGCTATTCTAAAGTTCAAATGAGCCAAGACAGGTGGGAGTTCCATACAACATCAGGTACTGCTGCACGTACGCTAAGTCACTTCAGTTGTGCCCAACTCTGTGCGACTCTATGGCCTGTAGCCCTCCTGGCTCTTCCGTCCATGGGATTCCCCAGGAAAGAATGCTGGAGTGGGGCTTTCCTGGTGGTCCAGTGGTTATAGAGTCCACCTTGCATGGCAAGGGGCACCGGTTCAATTCCTGGCCCAGGAAGATCTCACGTGCCATGGAGTGGCTGGACCGGTGTGTCCAATTAGGAGCCAGCACTCTTGAGCACATGTGCCCAGAGCCAGTGCTCTGCAACGAGAAGTCACTGCAATGGGAGGCCCACACAGGCTAAAGAATAAATATAGATGAAAATAAATAAACAAAAAATCAATGAAAGAGGTAAAAAAAAAAAAAAGAATACTAGTGTGGGTTGTCCTTTATTCTCCAAGGGATCTTCCCAACCAGGGATCAAACCTGAGTATCCTGCATTGGCAGGTGGACTCTTTATCTCTGAGCCACCTGGGAAGCCCAGTGAAAGCTAACATTTGTGAGCATATATTTACATAGTCCTAGACACTAACTTTAATGCTTGACATGGATGCTTTCAGATAGTCACCAAGGAGAGTTGGATGGAGGTATGGGAAAAGGTTACAGCAAAAATGATGAGTTTTTAAGGATAAGCTGACTGTTGCAATTAAAACACGGTAACATTTATACTCTTCATCTGTATCTAGCCAAATCACTTGAATGTTAAGAATAACTTGATAAATTCTCAGAAATCAATCTAGTTTGGCCAAGGATGCTTTCACATCCATGATACTCAAGTTTACAACCTTTTCTTTTCCACGTTGAAACCATCCCAGTTTTTTTAAGGGTCCAAGTAATGCTCCAGCCATGACAATCTAGATGTGAACACAATGGATATGGAAAGTTGGATTTGAGCCCTGATGCTAGGCTTATTAGATATATGATCTTAAGAAGTCATTGACATTATCTGAAAAGTGACCCACATTCATAAAACACAAAAGATAAAATATAAAAGAATCAGCTGCGCTTGAGATCTTACAGAGCTATTCTAAAGTTCAAATGAGCCAAGACAGGTGGGAGTTCCATACAACATCAGGTACTGCTGCACGTACGCTAAGTCACTTCAGTTGTGCCCAACTCTGTGCGACTCTATGGCCTGTAGCCCTCCTGGCTCTTCCGTCCATGGGATTCCCCAGGAAAGAATGCTGGAGTGGGGCTTTCCTGGTGGTCCAGTGGTTATAGAGTCCACCTTGCATGGCAAGGGGCACCGGTTCAATTCCTGGCCCAGGAAGATCTCACGTGCCATGGAGTGGCTGGACCGGTGTGTCCAATTAGGAGCCAGCACTCTTGAGCACATGTGCCCAGAGCCAGTGCTCTGCAACGAGAAGTCACTGCAATGGGAGGCCCACACAGGCTAAAGAATAAATATAGATGAAAATAAATAAACAAAAAATCAATGAAAGAGGTAAAAAAAAAAAAAAGAATACTAGTGTGGGTTGTCCTTTATTCTCCAAGGGATCTTCCCAACCAGGGATCAAACCTGAGTATCCTGCATTGGCAGGTGGACTCTTTATCTCTGAGCCACCTGGGAAGCCCAGTGAAAGCTAACATTTGTGAGCATATATTTACATAGTCCTAGACACTAACTTTAATGCTTGACATGGATGCTTTCAGATAGTCACCAAGGAGAGTTGGATGGAGGTATGGGAAAAGGTTACAGCAAAAATGATGAGTTTTTAAGGATAAGCTGACTGTTGCAATTAAAACACGGTAACATTTATACTCTTCATCTGTATCTAGCCAAATCACTTGAATGTTAAGAATAACTTGATAAATTCTCAGAAATCAATCTAGTTTGGCCAAGGATGCTTTCACATCCATGATACTCAAGTTTACAACATTTCCTTTAATTTTTAGTATATTTGACCACAGAACAAGTATGGCAATGGTGGATTTTAAATGTTACTCAATTTGATTACTTCTTTGCCCTCTACATCTTCATTAATCCAAGTGGTCAGACTAAACCCCAACAGGAACAACTCTGGGCCTAAAAAGAAATATCAGAGATCTGAATAGACATTTTTCTAAAGATATACAGATGGCCAACAGGTACATGAAAAGATGATCCTTCATCATCAGGAAATACAATTCTAAACCACAGGATGCTACCTTACATCTCTCTGATAGCTATTGTCGAAAGACAAGAAACAATAAGTTTTGGGAAAGATGTGGTGAAAAAGGAACCCTGGGAAAGTAAACTGGTGCAGCAACTATGGAAAAGAGTGCGGATTTACTTCAAAAAATTATCAATAGACCTGCCATATTATCCAGCAATTCTACTTCTAAATAGTTATCTAAAGAAAATGGAGGGCTTCCCCTGGTGGTCCAGTGGGTAAGGACACCGCCTTGCAGTGCAAGGGGCGCATCCCTGGCAAGATCATCGTGAAGATCCCACGTGCCGCGGAGCAGCTGGACTGATGTGTCCAATCACTGAGCCGGAGCTCTGGAGCGCATGCACCCAGAGCCGGTGCTCTGCGACGACAGACGCCACCGCGATGGGAGGCCCACAGGAGCCAAAGAACAAGGACGGATGAAAATAGAGAAATGAAAGACCAATAGAAGTGGCCCGCCCGCTCCCCTCCCTCCCCAACCCAACCCCCACCCAAAATAAATAAATAAATAAATCTTTAAAAAAAAAGAAAATGGAAACAGCAATTCAAAAGATATATGCACAGTATTCATTGCAGCATTATTTACAATTGCCAAGACATAGAAAGAACACAAGTGTCCACTGGTGGATGAATGGAATATATATATATATATATATATATATATATATATATATATATATATAAAATACACACATATATATACATATATATATATATAATGGAAGATTATTTAATCATTAAAGAAATCTGGCCGTTTTCAACAACAAGGATGGATATTTATACTAAGTGAAATAAATCAGACAGAGAAAACTCACTTATATGTGAAATCTTTAAAAAAAAAAAAAGAAAGAAAGAAAAAACAAGCTCATAGATATAGAGAACAGACTGGTGGTTGGGAATCGGGGAGTGAAAAAAATGGGTGAAGGGAGGCAAAAACTATATTCCAGTTAAAAAATTAAACAAGCCTTGGTAACTTTAATTAATAATATTGCATTGCCTATTTGAAAGCTGCTAAGAATAAAACTTAAAAAGTTCTCATCACAAAGGAAAAAAAGTCTTCAACCATGTGTGGTCATGGGCATTAATAAGACATATTAGGGGGTTTCCTTGGTGGTCCAGTGGGTAAGGACACCGCCTTGCAGTGCAAGGGGCGCCAGTTCGATACCTGGCCAGGGAAGATCCTACATGCCGCGAAGCGCCTGGACCGATGTGTCCAGCTACCGAGCGGGAGCTCTGGAGCGCATGCGCCCAGAGCCGGTGCTCTGCGACAACAGAGGCCACCGCGATGGGAGGCCCACACAGGCCAAAAGAACAAAGACGAATGAAAATGGGTGGATGAAGGACCAATAGAAGTGGCCAAAAAAAAAAAAAAAAGACATATTAGGATGATCATTTCATTTCACAATATATACAAATATTAAATCATTTTGCTGTAAATCTGAAACTAATAGACCATGTCAATTATACCTCAATAAAAAAGAAAAATTTCACGGACTTGCCCAAGCCATTCCTGAACACATAAAAATCCATCATATTCAAAAAAATGCTAATAACTTACATGACATTCCATAGCCCACCTTAGAAGAACATTCCAATGTTTAACAATGCTCCCAATCAGACAGTGAGGAAGACAATTTTGACCCGCAATCAAAGACGTGGGCATAAGTTTCCACATAACAAAATCATCTGTAAGTTAAAAGAGAACATTCAGCCACCGCTAGTTGAAGAGAGTGTTAAGAAATAACAGCAAGGGATTTCTCTGGTGATTCAGTGGCCAAAACTTTTTGCTGTCAGTGCAAGGGGTGAGGGTTCAGTCCCTGGTTGGGGAACTAAGATCTCACATGCCACGTGGTGAAACCAAAAAAGGTTTTAGAAATTAAAAAAATAATTTTTAAAAAAAAGAAGAAATGATAGCAGGACTAAGACACTGTTGGGAAGAGAAGCTGATCCAGGAACTGCTTATTTCATTAAAGCGATAGCCCAACTAGTCAAGTATTTTCAGAATCTAGTTTGATTGTGCCCTGGTTGGGAATCGGGGAGTGAAAAAAATGGGTGAAGGGAGGCAAAAACTATATTCCAGTTAAAAAATTAAACAAGCCTTGGTAACTTTAATTAATAATATTGCATTGCCTATTTGAAAGCTGCTAAGAATAAAACTTAAAAAGTTCTCATCACAAAGGAAAAAAAGTCTTCAACCATGTGTGGTCATGGGCATTAATAAGACATATTAGGGGGTTTCCTTGGTGGTCCAGTGGGTAAGGACACCGCCTTGCAGTGCAAGGGGCGCCAGTTCGATACCTGGCCAGGGAAGATCCTACATGCCGCGAAGCGCCTGGACCGATGTGTCCAGCTACCGAGCGGGAGCTCTGGAGCGCATGCGCCCAGAGCCGGTGCTCTGCGACAACAGAGGCCACCGCGATGGGAGGCCCACACAGGCCAAAAGAACAAAGACGAATGAAAATGGGTGGATGAAGGACCAATAGAAGTGGCCAAAAAAAAAAAAAAAAGACATATTAGGATGATCATTTCATTTCACAATATATACAAATATTAAATCATTTTGCTGTAAATCTGAAACTAATAGACCATGTCAATTATACCTCAATAAAAAAGAAAAATTTCACGGACTTGCCCAAGCCATTCCTGAACACATAAAAATCCATCATATTCAAAAAAATGCTAATAACTTACATGACATTCCATAGCCCACCTTAGAAGAACATTCCAATGTTTAACAATGCTCCCAATCAGACAGTGAGGAAGACAATTTTGACCCGCAATCAAAGACGTGGGCATAAGTTTCCACATAACAAAATCATCTGTAAGTTAAAAGAGAACATTCAGCCACCGCTAGTTGAAGAGAGTGTTAAGAAATAACAGCAAGGGATTTCTCTGGTGATTCAGTGGCCAAAACTTTTTGCTGTCAGTGCAAGGGGTGAGGGTTCAGTCCCTGGTTGGGGAACTAAGATCTCACATGCCACGTGGTGAAACCAAAAAAGGTTTTAGAAATTAAAAAAATAATTTTTAAAAAAAAGAAGAAATGATAGCAGGACTAAGACACTGTTGGGAAGAGAAGCTGATCCAGGAACTGCTTATTTCATTAAAGCGATAGCCCAACTATTCAAGTATTTTCAGAATCTAGTTTGATTGTGCCCTGATCTTCCTTTACATTTTAATTAAGATTAGTTGAGCATGTACATGAATCTGGAGCATAATATCTTAAAGAGAACAAGACCAGAATGAATCAGAATTGGTCCATCCAAGAAGGAAAAGTGGGGGAAAAGGGAATCCTTGGGGAGTCTTTGATCCTCAAGATGGGGGGACCAGAAGGCGATTAAGTTCCTGGCAACCTAGAGCCTCTTGCACAGAGTGTAAGTCAGAAAGAGGAAGGCAAATATCACAGACCAAAGCACGTGTGTGGATTCTGGAAAGATGGTAGGGATGAACCTATTTGCAGGGCAGCACTGGAGACGCAGATGTAGAGAACAGACTTGTGGACTCAGCATTGGAAGGAGAGGATGGTACGAATTAAGAGAGTGGAATGAAAACACATACTTTACCACATCTAAAAGAGACAGTCAGAATTTGCTGTGTGACACAGAAAGCTCAACCTGGTGCTCTGTGACAACCTAGACAGGTGGGTTGGGGTGGGAGGTAGGAGGAAGGTTCAAGAGGAAGGGGACATATGTCTACCTGTGCCTGATTCATGTTGATGTATGGCAAAACCCAGCACAGTACTGTAAAGCAATTATCCTCCAATTAAAAAACAAAGTCAGCTGAAATTCAGTACTTTCTATTATAAGTCTTTCTTGGAAGGACGCCCAGTCATGGATGAAGGGAAAGAGTTGTTCAAGTGTCAATTTTGACCCGCAATCAAAGACGTGGGCATAAGTTTCCACATAACAAAATCATCTGTAAGTTAAAAGAGAACATTCAGCCACCGCTAGTTGAAGAGAGTGTTAAGAAATAACAGCAAGGGATTTCTCTGGTGATTCAGTGGCCAAAACTTTTTGCTGTCAGTGCAAGGGGTGAGGGTTCAGTCCCTGGTTGGGGAACTAAGATCTCACATGCCACGTGGTGAAACCAAAAAAGGTTTTAGAAATTAAAAAAATAATTTTTAAAAAAAAGAAGAAATGATAGCAGGACTAAGACACTGTTGGGAAGAGAAGCTGATCCAGGAACTGCTTATTTCATTAAAGCGATAGCCCAACTATTCAAGTATTTTCAGAATCTAGTTTGATTGTGCCCTGATCTTCCTTTACATTTTAATTAAGATTAGTTGAGCATGTACATGAATCTGGAGCATAATATCTTAAAGAGAACAAGACCAGAATGAATCAGAATTGGTCCATCCAAGAAGGAAAAGTGGGGAAAGGCAATCCTTGGGGAGTCTTTGATCCTCAAGATGGGGGGACCAGAAGGCGATTAAGTTCCTGGCAACCTAGAGCCTCTTGCACAGAGTGTAAGTCAGAAAGAGGAAGGCAAATATCACAGACCAAAGCACGTGTGTGGATTCTGGAAAGATGGTAGGGATGAACCTATTTGCAGGGCAGCACTGGAGACGCAGATGTAGAGAACAGACTTGTGGACTCAGCATTGGAAGGAGAGGATGGTACGAATTAAGAGAGTGGAATGAAAACACATACTTTACCACATCTAAAAGAGACAGTCAGAATTTGCTGTGTGACACAGAAAGCTCAACCTGGTGCTCTGTGACAACCTAGACAGGTGGGTTGGGGTGGGAGGTAGGAGGAAGGTTCAAGAGGAAGGGGACATATGTCTACCTGTGCCTGATTCATGTTGATGTATGGCAAAACCCAGCACAGTACTGTAAAGCAATTATCCTCCAATTAAAAAACAAAGTCAGCTGAAATTCAGTACTTTCTATTATAAGTCTTTCTTGGAAGGACGCCCAGTCATGATGAAGGCAAAGAAATGTTGCAAGTGTGAGCAGAACTCTAATGTAAACATTGTTCTCTTTCGCATTTCTAATCTGCTGTCCTCCTATTTCCGTATCCGGGTATCATGCCTTTGAACAATGAAAAACCTAGTGATACAGTTTTGACTCATAATGAACTTGTTACCACGGATATCCCTGTATTATATTTTGTCCAACTTGCGTAAAACCTGTCATTCACCACTTGGCAATCTTTTGATTCATTTTCTTCCCTGTTTATTCTGTCCTTCACGGTTCCTTGTACATTGCGTTTAGGTCAATATATGTGTGTATCAAATGATTAAATGCAGATACATGCAATCTAAACCGAATCTTATTCTAGAGATTTAAGGTTAAGAAAGGCCCATATTAAGGACCAGGTCTGCAGACTCCTGAACTATTTTTTTTTTAATTGGATATAATTGCTTTACAACGTTGCAGTAGTTTCGGCTGGACAGTGAAGTGAATCAACCATATGTGTATATATATACATATATATATATATATATTCCTTACCTCTTGAATCTCCCCCCCACCCACCTCCATCCAACCCTGCTAGGTCACCACAGAGCACATGGCTGAGCTCCCTGTGCTACACAGCAGCTTTCCACTAGCTCTGTTTTACATATGGTAGTGGATGTATATCATTCCTAACCTCCCATTTCCTCCCACTCTCCCCTTCCACCCTGCATCCCTGTGTCCTTTCTCAATGGCTACCTCTCTATTCCTGATCTGAAAATGGGTTCATCTGTACCATTTCTAGATTCCATATATGTGCATTAATAGACAATATTTGTTTTTCTCTTTCGGTGTCTAGATTTTCACAATTACAATTGCTTTCAAACTTTACATATCTTTAATTTTCCAAGATTTTCCACCCAAGTCATCATTTCCTACCATCAATACCATTTTCAGCCTCACAAAAGATCTATCTATGAGTCACAGGTTCCTCCAAGTCAACATCATCCATAGACCATTTCTTTCTAAAAATAACCTCAGTGAATATTTATTTTATTCACCAGTGTAGGTAGAAGAGCTAAGGTATAATACTCAGAACCTAAACTCAGCAATCCACAGAGAACAGATTTCCTCTCCTTACAATAGCTTCCAGCCAGTGGACTGTCAGGAGCTGGGAGCGGGTGGGGAAAGCCTTGGGAATTTAAATGACCGAGTTACCCAGGGAAAGTAAGCTTATTTTAGCAAGTGGGGGAGGGGTGTGTTGGTTTAATTTATTTCACTGCCAGCGAATCCACCCTGGAAAGGAGAATCAAGAGTTGATTAATTAGATTAGCGAATCCACTAAGTCGTTTTTTTCTGTTGGGTGAATCGATGTTGCCCTGAATTTACTCTAGCCTTATTTTTTTGCCTTCAGATCTATTAGGTAAGATGTTAAGAGCCAAAAGCCCTTCTATCCTCCAGTTCTGGCAAATATCTTTTCACATGTTAATTTGATCATTTTTGCGATGGGCGGCAGACAGATTTCACTGTTTCACCATCTCCTCCTCCATCTCCTCAACCCCAGCTTATGGATAACACACATATAGATGACAGGAAATTATAGATAATAGAAAACTGACTACACTGTCCTATCCTATTTTTGATGCTTCTCAGTTTTTAGCATTTCTCCTTTCCTGCTGACTTTAGTTTTAAATTTCATTTCCACCCAATATTAAAACCTAAAGGAAAATACAGCTTTTTCTCTATTAAGGACAGGATATTTTAACCTTATTGGAAAAGAATTATGGGAGCAAATTTCTATATTAAGAAAAATTGTTTAATCTCAAATTTTTGCTAGTCTTTTCTTCTTTCTTCTCTTAATGACCTGTCTTTCTTAGGAAGTTCCTTTCATCTGACTTGCCCCACAAAATTATGCTTGATTCATTTGTTACTGAGATTTCCAGGAGTACAGCTGTTCAAACAAAGTTCTGGCCTGGGAAAGCCTGGGAAAATTGAGGAAGATAATCAAATTAACATACTGGCTATACATTCTTTTAACAGAGCGCAGACCATTTTGATTTTTTTTATATTTAAAATATATTTTAAAAGGGCAAGCCTTGTAGCATCTGCAGCATCACACACCACATTTTTCCATTTAATGACCTGGATGACATGTTTGGGAAAAAACCCTACTTATTCAGCAGCACGTCAAATCTGCTTTTCTGAAGAGATCTTTTTTCATTAAAAAAGAATAAGGAGATCCAAGAGAATAAGGGCTGGAGGTCCTAGCGGGTGGGGAAAAGCCTTGGGAATTTAAATGACCGAGTTACCCAGGGAAAGTAAGCTTATTTTAGCAAGTGGGGGAGGGGTGTGTTGGTTTAATTTATTTCACTGCCAGCGAATCCACCCTGGAAAGGAGAATCAAGAGTTGATTAATTAGATTAGCGAATCCACTAAGTCGTTTTTTTCTGTTGGGTGAATCGATGTTGCCCTGAATTTACTCTAGCCTTATTTTTTTGCCTTCAGATCTATTAGGTAAGATGTTAAGAGCCAAAAGCCCTTCTATCCTCCAGTTCTGGCAAATATCTTTTCACATGTTAATTTGATCATTTTTGCGATGGGCGGCAGACAGATTTCACTGTTTCACCATCTCCTCCTCCATCTCCTCAACCCCAGCTTATGGATAACACACATATAGATGACAGGAAATTATAGATAATAGAAAACTGACTACACTGTCCTATCCTATTTTTGATGCTTCTCAGTTTTTAGCATTTCTCCTTTCCTGCTGACTTTAGTTTTAAATTTCATTTCCACCCAATATTAAAACCTAAAGGAAAATACAGCTTTGTCTCTATTAAGGACAGGATATTTTAACCTTATTGGAAAAGAATTATGGGAGCAAATTTCTATATTAAGAAAAATTGTTTAATCTCAAATTTTTGCTAGTCTTTTCTTCTTTCTTCTCTTAATGACCTGTCTTTCTTAGGAAGTTCCTTTCATCTGACTTGCCCCACAAAATTATGCTTGATTCATTTGTTACTGAGATTTCCAGGAGTACAGCTGTTCAAACAAAGTTCTGGCCTGGGAAAGCCTGGGAAAATTGAGGAAGATAATCAAATTAACATACTGGCTATACATTCTTTTAACAGAGCGCAGACCATTTTGATTTTTTTTATATTTAAAATATATTTTAAAAGGGCAAGCCTTGTAGCATCTGCAGCATCACACACCACATTTTTCCATTTAATGACCTGGATGACATGTTTGGGAAAAAACCCTACTTATTCAGCAGCACGTCAAATCTGCTTTTCTGAAGAGATCTTTTTTCATTAAAAAAGAATAAGGAGATCCAAGAGAATAAGGGCTGGAGGTCCTAGCGGTTGGGGACCACTGGCTAGAAAATATTTGGCTCAAAGGGACAGGATAAAATAGGAGTACTGATGACCTAGACAGGAGTGTTGGGGGGCTTCTGATAAACACCAGACACCACTGATTTTTAACCAAAGGTGGCACTGGAAGAGTTTTTAATTCAGAAGCTGCGAAATCACCTTCTCCGAGGCAGTTTACATCTCTCTCTCGTTCTGTGAAAATGAAAAAGATTATGGGATCACAATCTCCTGGGAACTCATGAGGCATATGCTCCTGGCCTTGAAAATTCAAAGGCAGAGAGAGAAAATCAAAATGGGAGTGTGTTCATGCTTCTGAAATTTATTCTTCTCCTCTCCCATGCATCTGTGCATTGACTTGAGTGGCAGAGAATGTAAAGGTTTCCTATCCATTTAATACTCTTTGAATTGCACTGACAATGCCCAACCCTATAGATAAGCATTATATTCCCTAGATCAGAAAAGAGCATCCTCTTCTTTCTAGCAGCCCAAGACTCTCACCTCCAATCAGTCCACCAAGCCCCATTTAAATTCTACCTCCTAAATATCTTCAGATCCCAGCCAGGTTTCTGCATTCCTTCAGCCTCTCTCCCATTTGGGGCTCTTGTTGGCTCCCAGCCAGATTGCTACAGAAAGCTCCCAACCCCTCTGTCTTCTACTTTACCTTACTCCATCCATTCTTTACACCAGCTAAACTGGCCTTCCTAAGAAGCAACTCTCTTATTGCCGTGAAGATCCATTCCAGATACTTGAACATCGCTCATATTATCACTGGGTTCTAAGCAAGCCTGATTTCTATGCGTTGCATCACACTCCACAGTACAGACAGGCTAAGTGCTTTTCACTCTCCCCAAACAGACACACACACACACACACACACACTCAGCCTGGACTTTGGGCATGTGCTCCCCTTCAGTCAGTCACTAAGTCATGTGTGACTCTTTGCAACCGCATGGACTGTAGCCCACCAGACCCCTCTGTGCATGGGATTTCCCAGGCTAAAATAACTGGAGTGGGTTGCCATTCCCTTCTCCAAATCTTCCAGACCCAGGTATTGATCCTCAGCTTCCTGAACGGGCAGGCGGATTCCTTACCAATGAGCCACCAGGGAAGACTGGGCTTTGGCCCATATACTCCTACAAATACACCCTCACTGTGACATCCACCCCACCCTGTTAAAATTTGCCCTTAGTAAGTGTTCAATAAACCACTGCAATTGGACAAAGGAATAAACAAGGCGACAATGTTACTAGGCATATGACGAAGTGGAGATTTTTTTTTTTAATTAAAATTACCTGTCAGACTTTGACTCGGGGGGAGAAATCCAGCTATGCAGGCTATACAGGTGCTGGATCTAAAGTAGGTTCCTTACCCCACCAAGTGCAAGACGACCTAGATTTGGTATTTGATTGTTCTCTGCTGCTCCGATTTTATTTATACAACCAGCCACTACCCTTTGATGTCAGCCCCCATTACAAAGCCAGTTTCAAAAGGACAGTGCCAATTACCCCATCAATTTAACTCAGATCCCCAAGTGAAAATGTTAAATGGAGAAACAAAGTTCACCCTTATTTCTCTTCATTCTAAGCAAAGAAACTTCACATTCCAGAGCACCTCCCTGCTTTCTACAATGATTCTGTGCTACTCTGCCAATCTGCCTGCTTTACCCTGAACTGTGTTTAAGTTCCCCTGATAATTTGTTGGAGTTGGAAGGAAATAGTTCCTCTGATCAATTACAGTCCCTATCTCCAGGCAAGACTTGGGATCAGGGTGTATCCTCTAAAGAAGCTGGTAGTCAGAATCACCTTTTCCCCCATTCAAAAGCCCTGGTACCTGCCAGAGAACATCCAAACTAGTCCGCTTGGGAAGGGGGACCATTAAGAACACTTCTGGAGTGTCTACACACCACCTTTCTATCTCATCCCAGCCATGCCTGGCTCTCGCATCCTTGGCTCCAGGGGTACCACTCAAGATTTCCAAACCTTCCTCTGTGCTTCCCACGGGCTCTCCCTTCCCTTTGGAATGCTGCTGTTCCAATCTCACTCCTCACCTTGTCCTGTGCGTGGCACAATCTTGCCACCCTCAAGCAGAATCAATGAGTTCCCCCACAGCCCCTGTCCCTTTCTTTACTCTCTCAAGCCACTTAACCCAGTAGATACAGCAATGACTCCTCATGCATCTGTCTCCCCTACCAAGTTGAGAGCTGAGTATAAGCAAATTCTGCTTCTTACTCTGGTGTATCAACAATACCTAGCGCATGGTAGCCAAAGAGTGGTAATTTAATGAATGAACCGGCTTCATCCCTGCCCACAGCCGAGGCCAAACAACAGAATTATCAGAATCTGACAGCAAACCCATTCATCACAGTTCTACACGTCATCAACAGCAACAGAAAATCAAACATGTGAGGATGACAACCAACTTGCTATGCAGACTTGGGTAACATACAAGACTAATTATCATAATGACAAGCAAACAGCTCCGCCTCATTTGGTAAAGTAGGTTCCTTACCCCACCAAGTGCAAGACGACCTAGATTTGGTATTTGATTGTTCTCTGCTGCTCCGATTTTATTTATACAACCAGCCACTACCCTTTGATGTCAGCCCCCATTACAAAGCCAGTTTCAAAAGGACAGTGCCAATTACCCCATCAATTTAACTCAGATCCCCAAGTGAAAATGTTAAATGGAGAAACAAAGTTCACCCTTATTTCTCTTCATTCTAAGCAAAGAAACTTCACATTCCAGAGCACCTCCCTGCTTTCTACAATGATTCTGTGCTACTCTGCCAATCTGCCTGCTTTACCCTGAACTGTGTTTAAGTTCCCCTGATAATTTGTTGGAGTTGGAAGGAAATAGTTCCTCTGATCAATTACAGTCCCTATCTCCAGGCAAGACTTGGGATCAGGGTGTATCCTCTAAAGAAGCTGGTAGTCAGAATCACCTTTTCCCCCATTCAAAAGCCCTGGTACCTGCCAGAGAACATCCAAACTAGTCCGCTTGGGAAGGGGGACCATTAAGAACACTTCTGGAGTGTCTACACACCACCTTTCTATCTCATCCCAGCCATGCCTGGCTCTCGCATCCTTGGCTCCAGGGGTACCACTCAAGATTTCCAAACCTTCCTCTGTGCTTCCCACGGGCTCTCCCTTCCCTTTGGAATGCTGCTGTTCCAATCTCACTCCTCACCTTGTCCTGTGCGTGGCACAATCTTGCCACCCTCAAGCAGAATCAATGAGTTCCCCCACAGCCCCTGTCCCTTTCTTTACTCTCTCAAGCCACTTAACCCAGTAGATACAGCAATGACTCCTCATGCATCTGTCTCCCCTACCAAGTTGAGAGCTGAGTATAAGCAAATTCTGCTTCTTACTCTGGTGTATCAACAATACCTAGCGCATGGTAGCCAAAGAGTGGTAATTTAATGAATGAACCGGCTTCATCCCTGCCCACAGCCGAGGCCAAACAACAGAATTATCAGAATCTGACAGCAAACCCATTCATCACAGTTCTACACGTCATCAACAGCAACAGAAAATCAAACATGTGAGGATGACAACCAACTTGCTATGCAGACTTGGGTAACATACAAGACTAATTATCATAATGACAAGCAAACAGCTCCGCCTCTGACCACATAACCTTGAATTGCTGTTTCAACTTGATCAGCAGTTGGAGACAATTCAAAAGGGAATGTTTAGAGATTTTAAGTGACACTCACTGGACTTCTTAATGTCTGCTCAGCAACTGTTTGCTGAATACCAGCAATATGCTTGGCTGACTCTATTTGTAAAAGGACTACCAAGCAGTGTTAGAAAAGATCCATGACCCTAATTTAAGGACTTCTCAGTCTGGCAAATGGACCAAGGCAACCACAAGGCATTATTTATAGATGTATAAATAGGAGATTATTGGCATTTATGAAGATGAAGACACGTTTTTGGTTTTGTGGGTTTTTACTGTGTACGGCTGGTGGATGGTATGTGTTAGTTGCTAAGTCATGTCCAACTCTTTGCAATACCATGGATTGTAGCCTGCCAGGCTCCTCTGTCCATGGGACTCTCCAGGCAGGAATGCTGGAGTGGGTTGCCACTTCCTTTTCCAGGGGATCTTCCAGATCCAGAGATTGAGCCCAGGTCTCTTGCATTGCAGGAAGACCTTTTACCATCTGAGCCACCAGGAAGCCCAGGATGGTAAATGTGACCTGAGATTTTGGCAACTTTTAGGTGAAAGTTTGCTCAGAGTTTGTTGAGCTGCAGTTCTCACCATCGCAATTTGGAAGATGAAGAGTTAAGGCACTTTTACCACAAGGAGATAGGAGGACAGGGACCTCAAGCAACCCACAGCCCCTGTCCCTTTCTTTACTCTCTCAAGCCACTACAGCAATGACTCCTCATGCATCTTCTCCCTACCAAGTTGAGAGCTGAGTATAAGCAAATTCTGCTTCTTACTCTGGTGTATCAACAATACCTAGCGCATGGTAGCCAAAGAGTGGTAATTTAATGAATGAACCGGCTTCATCCCTGCCCACAGCCGAGGCCAAACAACAGAATTATCAGAATCTGACAGCAAACCCATTCATCACAGTTCTACACGTCATCAACAGCAACAGAAAATCAAACATGTGAGGATGACAACCAACTTGCTATGCAGACTTGGGTAACATACAAGACTAATTATCATAATGACAAGCAAACAGCTCCGCCTCTGACCACATAACCTTGAATTGCTGTTTCAACTTGATCAGCAGTTGGAGACAATTCAAAAGGGAATGTTTAGAGATTTTAAGTGACACTCACTGGACTTCTTAATGTCTGCTCAGCAACTGTTTGCTGAATACCAGCAATATGCTTGGCTGACTCTATTTGTAAAAGGACTACCAAGCAGTGTTAGAAAAGATCCATGACCCTAATTTAAGGACTTCTCAGTCTGGCAAATGGACCAAGGCAACCACAAGGCATTATTTATAGATGTATAAATAGGAGATTATTGGCATTTATGAAGATGAAGACACGTTTTTGGTTTTGTGGGTTTTTACTGTGTACGGCTGGTGGATGGTATGTGTTAGTTGCTAAGTCATGTCCAACTCTTTGCAATACCATGGATTGTAGCCTGCCAGGCTCCTCTGTCCATGGGACTCTCCAGGCAGGAATGCTGGAGTGGGTTGCCACTTCCTTTTCCAGGGGATCTTCCAGATCCAGAGATTGAGCCCAGGTCTCTTGCATTGCAGGAAGACCTTTTACCATCTGAGCCACCAGGGAAGCCCAGGATGGTAAATGTGACCTAAGATTTTGGCAACTTTTAGGTGAAAGTTTGCTCAGAGTTTGTTGAGCTGCAGTTCTCACCATCGCAATTTGGAAGATGAAGAGTTAAGGCACTTTTACCACAAGGAGATAGGAGGACAGGGAGGCCTCTTCTAGGCTTTTCTCCTATCCTAAGGGCTTTATCACCCCGATGCCTTGAGAGAAAAGCTTTAAATCCAATATGCTTCCTGATGTATTCTGACTCAAAGTTTATCACCTCCCAAAAGACATCCAAAGAGTATTGGCCTCTTCTACTCCCAGAGCTAATTACTCAGTCACATTTAGGAGCTCCTTGAACAAACATCATGGGTTCATGGTCCCTGCCTTCCAGGATTTCCTTCCTGCATCCTCAGGGTTTAATGTGACTGTAAATAGGGATTTCTTTTTGTCTTCATAAAATCTATTATTGAAAACCCTCAATATTGGAAACTTCCAAAATTTGAGGAGTGAACTTCCTCAAATTGAGTACATATTCCAAGTCGTCTGCTTTATTTTAAATGAATAAGTTGCTAATTACACCTTTTAACATTTCTCTAGTCACATTTCTTACCATCCAGTATCCACCGGATGCACACTCTCAAAGTCACCTTCTTTCTCTACCACATGCTATACGTGTGGCTTAGAGTATATTCGCCTGAAATCTAGAAATCTCCACATCTCCAACTCTCTTCTACCATTGCCAATGTCCACCTCTCCCTGGGACCACAAAAATAGCCAGTTCCCAAAGCCAAGTATATTCAAAATGATTTTTTGATATTTCAGAGCAAAGGGTTCATAATCAAGAGTTCATGCATGGGACTTCCCTGGTGGTCCAGTGGGTAAGGACACCACCTTGCAGAGCAAGGGGTGCTGGTTTGATCCCTGGCATGGAAAGATCCCATGTGCTGTGGAGCAGCTAGACCAGTGTGTCCAACTACCGAGCCAGAGCTCTGGGGTGCATGCGCCCCGGCTCTGCAGCAACAGACGCCACTGTGATGGGAGGCCCAGATCCGATTGAGCCCAGGTCTCTTGCATTGCAGGAAGACCTTTTACCATCTGAGCCACCAGGAAGCCCAGGATGGTAAATGTGACCTAAGATTTTGGCAACTTTTAGGTGAAAGTTTGCTCAGAGTTTGTTGAGCTGCAGTTCTCACCATCGCAATTTGGAAGATGAAGAGTTAAGGCACTTTTACCACAAGGAGATAGGAGGACAGGGAGGCCTCTTCTAGGCTTTTCTCCTATCCTAAGGGCTTTATCACCCCGATGCCTTGAGAGAAAAGCTTTAAATCCAATATGCTTCCTGATGTATTCTGACTCAAAGTTTATCACCTCCCAAAAGACATCCAAAGAGTATTGGCCTCTTCTACTCCCAGAGCTAATTACTCAGTCACATTTAGGAGCTCCTTGAACAAACATCATGGGTTCATGGTCCCTGCCTTCCAGGATTTCCTTCCTGCATCCTCAGGGTTTAATGTGACTGTAAATAGGGATTTCTTTTTGTCTTCATAAAATCTATTATTGAAAACCCTCAATATTGGAAACTTCCAAAATTTGAGGAGTGAACTTCCTCAAATTGAGTACATATTCCAAGTCGTCTGCTTTATTTTAAATGAATAAGTTGCTAATTACACCTTTTAACATTTCTCTAGTCACATTTCTTACCATCCAGTATCCACCGGATGCACACTCTCAAAGTCACCTTCTTTCTCTACCACATGCTATACGTGTGGCTTAGAGTATATTCGCCTGAAATCTAGAAATCTCCACATCTCCAACTCTCTTCTACCATTGCCAATGTCCACCTCTCCCTGGGACCACAAAAATAGCCAGTTCCCAAAGCCAAGTATATTCAAAATGATTTTTTGATATTTCAGAGCAAAGGGTTCATAATCAAGAGTTCATGCATGGGACTTCCCTGGTGGTCCAGTGGGTAAGGACACCACCTTGCAGAGCAAGGGGTGCTGGTTTGATCCCTGGCATGGAAAGATCCCATGTGCTGTGGAGCAGCTAGACCAGTGTGTCCAACTACCGAGCCAGAGCTCTGGGGTGCATGCGCCCCGGCTCTGCAGCAACAGACGCCACTGTGATGGGAGGCCCACACGGGTCAAAGAACAAAGGTGGATGAAAATAGATAAATGAAAGACCAATAGAAGTGACCCCCTCCGAAAAAAAGAAGAAAAGAAACACATGATATCTAGCAAGTTTCGGTAAAGAAAGTATTTTTTTTGTTGTTTACAAATGCAATACAATTTCCATTTGTCTAAGGGAAGTGTCCACATCATTTCTCATGCCTTTTCATATGAAATGTGATTAAAACATCCACATTAGTGAGTGCCAGAACACAAAAGATCCTAGAAGAGGCAGCAAAGCAAAAGAGCAAAAGCCCCCAAATTATTTATGCCTGCAAAACTCAAATTAGGAAAACCATAAGCAAAAAGGAAAGGAAGCCATTGTGACCAGACATTCAGAAATAAACAGCAACATTTATTCCTACTGACCTATAAATTACCCTCCAGTCCTGAATTTCATCACCATCCTACAAAAGGTTAGTGAATGTCCTCAGCATTTCTCAAGTACTACGTCACAGCAAGAGAACAGCAGATCTGTGTCTGCCGGATCATCTTCTAAAATACTGGGGAGGGGCTTCCCCTGGTGGTCCAGTGGGTAAGGACACCGCCTTGCAGTGCAAGGGGCGCCAGTTTGATCCCTGGCCTGGGAAGATCCCACGTGCCGCGGAGCGGCTGGACCAATGTGTCCAATTACCGAGCCGGAGCTCTGGAGCACATGAGCCCAGAGCCGGCACTCTGCAACGACAGACACCACTGTGATGGGAGGCCCACAGGAGCCAAAGAACAAAGATGGATGAAAATAGAGAAATGAAAGACTAATAGAAGTGGCCCGCCTGCTCTCCTCTCTCCCCAACCCAACCCCCGCCCAAAATAAATAAATAAATTTTTTAAAAAATAATAAAAAATATATAAAAAATAAAATAAAATACTGGGGAACCATGGTAAGAACCAACAGCCCATATTTTATTCCAAAAAATTAACAATAAGGTGGTAAGAGTTTCTATGAAAAGAAGTATTTTGTTTTCTTTAATAAATTTTATATAAAGCTCTTGACCTAGAGCATCATTTGTAGAGCACAGGGTAATTCAACATAGGAATACATATGTGAAGGGTCCCTTTGGAATCCATCCTGCATTTTGATCTGACAGAACCAATGGAGATTTGGACACTGCCATTGTTTCTGTCATCTGACATCCTTTTCTGCATGTGTGCAGATGGAAGTTTCTCTCTTCTGGTTCTCTGTCACTTGCTGCTGCAGTTTCCATCTGTGGCTCTAAGACCCATCCCTTATTTTACCCTGGACATCAAGCCACCTTCATTTCTTCACACTCCCTGGTCCCTTCTTAACAGCTCCACACAGGAATTGCTGGCTTGCTTCAAACTTACCCAGCACTTATTCCTGATTATTTATGTTGGTGACACACTCGTTCTCACCAACTGTCCAAGGTCACTGTTCAGAGGCACTTGATTTGAAAATGCATTCAGTTTTCCATCCAGTATTTTGGTAGCTCTACAGTTCCTCACTCCAGCTCTGCTGTGTTAGCACAGGGTGGAATGGAACTAAATTCTTACATTTTATCTGAGATTGTCTTCAAAGGCCACAGACTTGTGGGTGATGGATCAGCGTCAGTTCTCAAGTCTAAAGAACACTGCTGTTGTTTAGTCGCTCAGTCGTGTCCTTCTCTCTGTGACCCCATGAACTGTAGCCCATCGGGCTACTCTGTACATGGGATTTCCCAGGCAAGAATACTGGAGTGAATTGTCACACCCTTCTCCAGGGGATCTTCCCAACCCAGGGATCAAAACTGCATCTCCTGGATTGGCAGCTTAAGCCACCAGGGAAGCCCAAAAAACATTAATATGTGCAACAGTGTTCACAAAAATGAATGTTGCTTAAAAAAAAAAAAAGAAAGAAAGAAAACCTGAGGGGCTTCCCTAGTGGTCCAGTGGGCGAAGAGTCTGCCTTGCAGTGCAAGGAATGCCAGTTTGATCCTTGGCCCGGGAGGATCCCACATGCCACGGAGCTGCTGGACCAGTGTGTCCAATTGTGAGCCAGAACTCTGGAGCGCATGTGCCCAGAACTGGTGCTCTGCAACAAGAGAGGCCACTGCAATGGGAGGCCCACACAGGCCAAAGAATAAAGATGGATGTAAATAAATAAGAGAGACCAAAATTAAAAAAAAAAAAAAACACTGAGCACTGATATCATAAAATAGACACAGCTCCATATCTGCTGTTAATAAACCTCCTGACTTCTCCACTCACTTTCCTAGTCTCTAAAATGGGGGAAACACTACCTTCCTCACCAGGTTGTAAGGATTAAATAGGATAACGTGCACGAGGCTTTGCAGAGACCCTGCTGCCCCAAAGCCAGTGCTCACAAGCATCAGGTATTTATTTATTCTGAGAGTAAAGTCTTAATTATCTGTGTATAAGAGTGAACATAAGCATGAAATTGTCATGTGATTTTTTTTTTATTTGGGGACTGAAAATAATTTACCTGTTAAGAGCAAGGAAGCATCCTTGTGCAAAAGTATCAAAGGCATATCGTGACAGGTCTCTGGCCTGCAAGAACAGTGAACTCATCTGGCTAATTTCTTCTCCTAATTTTGGCTTTGCTTCCCTCTCTCAGTGTAAATGAAAATAGCACACGGGAGAATGTTCTATAATAGCTAAGACCAAGGCAAAGCAATTGATAAGGACCCTAGATGAAATCTAAGAGCAAAGTGGTTGCTGCCCCTAACCTCTTGACAAGACTGATTAAACATTTATATTGGGGCACCTGTGTAAGAAACACACACATGGTGTTAAAATATCTGAATTCCATGGCGCCCAAATATCTGAATTCCATGCCACGGCTCTTTGTAAAATTCATGCAGAGGAGGGAAACAGATACATTCAATAGAACACACAGGCCTCCATTGTATCTCAGATCCCTCCAGGTATTTAAAGCAGCAGAATCAAAATACACAATAAAAACAAACAAAAACCCACTCTCTGTCCCCGTTCCTTCTTGCCAGAAAAAAAAGAAAACATATTCTTTTTTTTAAATTAGCCTGTTGTAGGATGAATGTGGACTTTATAGTCCATTCAGCAGGATTTTTCACTAAACTGCAATGCAATAGATTTATTCTGTCATCTTCCAACACAAACAACTGAAGAAACTCAGTCTAGTGCACAATCCCCAGAAGAAACAAGAGCCATGTGCCAGAACTGGTGCCTCAACAAGAGAGGCCACTGCAATGGGAGGCCCACACAGGCCAAAGAATAAAGATGGATGTAAATAAATAAGAGAGACCAAAATTAAAAAAAAAAAAAAACACTGAGCACTGATATCATAAAATAGACACAGCTCCATATCTGCTGTTAATAAACCTCCTGACTTCTCCACTCACTTTCCTAGTCTCTAAAAAGGGGGAAACACTACCTTCCTCACCAGGTTGTAAGGATTAAATAGGATAACGTGCACGAGGCTTTGCAGAGACCCTGCTGCCCCAAAGCCAGTGCTCACAAGCATCAGGTATTTATTTATTCTGAGAGTAAAGTCTTAATTATCTGTGTATAAGAGTGAACATAAGCATGAAATTGTCATGTGATTTTTTTTTTATTTGGGGACTGAAAATAATTTACCTGTTAAGAGCAAGGAAGCATCCTTGTGCAAAAGTATCAAAGGCATATCGTGACAGGTCTCTGGCCTGCAAGAACAGTGAACTCATCTGGCTAATTTCTTCTCCTAATTTTGGCTTTGCTTCCCTCTCTCAGTGTAAATGAAAATAGCACACGGGAGAATGTTCTATAATAGCTAAGACCAAGGCAAAGCAATTGATAAGGACCCTAGATGAAATCTAAGAGCAAAGTGGTTGCTGCCCCTAACCTCTTGACAAGACTGATTAAACATTTATATTGGGGCACCTGTGTAAGAAACACACACATGGTGTTAAAATATCTGAATTCCATGGCGCCCAAATATCTGAATTCCATGCCACGGCTCTTTGTAAAATTCATGCAGAGGAGGGAAACAGATACATTCAATAGAACACACAGGCCTCCATTGTATCTCAGATCCCTCCAGGTATTTAAAGCAGCAGAATCAAAATACACAATAAAAACAAACAAAAACCCACTCTCTGTCCCCGTTCCTTCTTGCCAGAAAAAAAAGAAAACATATTCTTTTTTTTAAATTAGCCTGTTGTAGGATGAATGTGGACTTTATAGTCCATTCAGCAGGATTTTTCACTAAACTGCAATGCAATAGATTTATTCTGTCATCTTCCAACACAAACAACTGAAGAAACTCAGTCTAGTGCACAATCCCCAGAAGAAACAATCTGCAATTTAATTAGTGAATAATGGAAGCCATTTAAATACAATTCCAGGCATTTTTTAAAGTAATATTTGAATAGACATCTGCTGCCTCTACTAACTGATTAGGCAAAGCATAATAATCCTTGATCTGATGAGAATGCCCACGGTTATGAACAAAAGTGTTTGCTGTTAGGGCAAGACCCATAATTTAAAACAAAACTCTAGAAACCTACTGCATGGACACCTACCCCAACACTAACCAATAAAGAGGTAGAGAGGAAAGGAAGGAAAGAAGGAAGGAAAGAGAAGGCAGAAAGATGGGGGAAAGGAAGAAGAAAAGAAAATACTAGTCTTTTAAAGTGCAGTCTGGTAGAAACAGGAAGGATTTAAGGGTGCTGGGACTAAACTGAAATTCTAGCTTCTACACTGCCTCTCTGCAACCACTTAAACTTCATTTATAAAATGTGAATATTAATGCCTAACTCATGTGAGTTTTGAATATTAAGCAAGAATGTTTATAATAAAGCATCATATAGATGTTCATTGAAGTTGCTGAAATGCTGAAGAAATGGAGAATACAAATCTAATCAGTCATATGTCACACCGTCAACCATAAGAATTTTCCTATTTCAGCTGTGTGGATGTATTTGCAGATAACATCTTCCTAGGACCGGAATTTCAGTTTTGCAAGATGCAAAGTGATCTGGAGATGGATGGAGATAGTCACATGATGATTTAAATGTGCTTAACCTGTGAATCATATACACAAGGATAGCCACAATGGTAAATTGTCTGCTGTATGTATTTTATCACAATTTAAAAAATTAACCTAAAATATCGACCATGCTATAAACCACCAAGAAAACAAACTGAGAAGCTACTGAATGAATGAGAAAATATGCTTTCAAAAGATACGACCAATAAGGAGTTAATTTCCATAATATTTAAACAGCCAAAACCACTCAATATGAAAAAACTAATTAAAAAATGATCAAAAAACCTGATGAGACATTTTTTCAAAGAAGACATAGCAGATAGCCAACAGGCACATGGAAAGATGCTCAGCACCACTAATTGTGAGAGAAATACAAATTAAAACCACAATGAGATATTACGTCACACCCATCAGAAGGGCCATCACTAAAAAAAATCTAAAAATAACAAATACTGGTGAGGATGTAGATAAACAGGAACCCCTGTACACTGTTAGTAGGAATGTAAATTCATGCATGCATTATGGGAAATATAATGGAGATTCTTAAGAAAACTAAATTACCATATGACCCAGCAATTCCACTTCTGTGTATATATTTGAAGAAAACAAAAACACTAATTCAGAAAGATGCATGTACTCCAATTTTCACAGCAGCATTATTTACAATAGCTATGATATAGGAACAACCTAAGTGTCCACCAACAGATTAATAGATAAAGAAGATATAAAACTACACACACACACACACACACACACACACACACACTGGAATAGCATTCAACCATAAAAAAGAATGAAAATGTGTCATTTGCAACAGTAAGGATGGATCTGGAAGGTATTATCATTTAGTGAAATGAATCAGAGAATGATAAATACTGTATATTATCACTTATATGTAGAATCTAAAAAATAGAAGAAACAAAAGAATATAACAAAACAGAAATTGACTCACAGATACAGAGAACAAGCTAGTTATCAGTAGGGACAGGTAAGTAGAGAGCGGAGAGACAGGGGTAGGAGATTAAGAGATACAAACTACTAAGTATAAAATAAATGAGCTATAAGGATATACTGGAGAGCACAAGGATTATAGTCAAGATTTTGTTATAACTTAAAATGGAGTATAATCTGTAAAATTATTGAATCACCATGTTAAACACCTAAAACTAATATAAAATTGTAAATCAACTACACTTCCACATGTATATATATATATACATATATATAAGAAGAAAAATTCTCTTCTATAAATCTTTAACATGGTCAGATGAAGAAGCCAAGAACAGGGTCTAAAGATACTAAATATGCTACATAGTAACAGCATATTGCAAAGTCATGTACAAATACTAGGACCTCAGCCAAATTTTCAGAAAAGGACTTTTTTTCATTAATTGCACACAAAACAATTTCAAAACATAGGTACCCATGCATTGTTTGGCAGGCCTATATTTTCCACACTTCAAGGGACAAAAATGGTATTTGTACGTGTGAATACTGAGGAATACAAATACTTGAAGTTATTCAACAACTTACATTTGATAACGTTCCACAGACTCCCAACATATGTGGCAACAGTGCATTAAAAAGAACACAAGAGAAGGAAAACAGGAGCCCCCATTCCCCATAATCAGGAATAAAGAGGGTAGATGTGCCTGTTCTCAGTACTCAGTGATGAGCTACATGAATCTAGGCGCATGAATCCACTGGTTGGCCTTCCATGTCCACAGCTTCATGTCTGTAGATACAGCCAAGTACCATAAGTGAGGTAGTGCATATTTATTGAAAATAACCTGTGTATAAGTGGACCTGTACAGTTCAGACCTGTGTTGGGTCAAGGTCAAATGTGTATAGGAAAACTCAACATATGATTAAAAAGAGCCCCATATGTCAGCTAGAAAAAGATGGAGTGTTTAAAAGATAGTAGAGAGATAACTGACTCATTTTGTTGAAGAAATAAAATCATGCTCCTACAAGGTGGGTCAGTGGTAAAGAGTCCACTTGCAGTGTAGGAGACTCAGGAAACAAGTTTTCAATTTCTGCATCAGGAAGAGCCCCTGGAGAAGGAAATGACAACCCACTCCTATATTCTTGCTTGGGAAATCACATGGACAGAGGAGCCTGGCAGGCTACCATACGTGGGTTCACAAGGCATTGGACATGACTGAGCGACTAGCGTGCCGCAACTAGAGGTAATCTAAGGAGAGGTAGAGCAAAGGTTTAAATACAAAAAGTAAAGCTCTAAAGTCAATAGAAGAAAATATAGCATAACACTCACGATACCTGAAAGTAGTAGGAACGTGTTTCTTGAACAAAAATAAGTTTAAAAAAGCACACTGCAGTAAAGATATCTGAGTTTGTGCTAAGTCGCTTCAGTTGTGTCCTGCTCTGTGTGACCCCATGGACGGTAGTGCTCCAGGCTCCTCTGTCTATGGGATTCTCCAGGGAAGAATGCTGGAGTGAGTTGTCACGTCCTCTTCCAGGGGATCTTCCCGACCTGGGAATCGAACCCACATCTGTTATGTCTCTCACATTAGTAGGAATAAGGATATACAGCACAGGTCCAACTGGCAAAACTCTGGCAACACAGGCTCCGCTTCTGGCTGCAGCGAGAGGCCCCACCGCAGTCTCGCCATCTTCACTATCTCAGAAGCCAGTGGAAACCTCAACAGCCACAGGAACCCCCGTCAGAACTGTCACTTAGGCCTGAAAACTCTGCAAGCTGCCTCCTTCTTTGGGACATGGATTACAACGGTACTAATTATAAGAAATCAGGTGAGGAAGAGACAGAGTCACTTAGAGAAAATCACAATTACAAGATGATTTATCCCGAAACAACTTATCCTTACATACTCCTGTGTTTTAAACAAAGGTGCTAATGCAAATATATATTGAAAATAACCTGTGTAGTTCAGACCTGTGTGGGGTAAAGGTCAAATGTGTATAGGAAAACTCAACATATGATTAAAAAGAGCCCCATATGTCAGCTAGAAAAAGATGGAGTGTTTAAAAGATAGTAGAGAGATAACTGACTCATTTTGTTGAAGAAATAAAATCATGCTCCTACAAGGTGGGTCAGTGGTAAAGAGTCCACTTGCAGTGTAGGAGACTCAGGAAACAAGTTTTCAATTTCTGCATCAGGAAGAGCCCCTGGAGAAGGAAATGACAACCCACTCCTATATTCTTGCTTGGGAAATCACATGGACAGAGGAGCCTGGCAGGCTACCATCGTGGGTTCACAAGGCATTGGACATGACTGAGCGACTAGCGTGCCGCAACTAGAGGTAATCTAAGGAGAGGTAGAGCAAAGGTTTAAATACAAAAAGTAAAGCTCTAAAGTCAATAGAAGAAAATATAGCATAACACTCACGATACCTGAAAGTAGTAGGAACGTGTTTCTTGAACAAAAATAAGTTTAAAAAAGCACACTGCAGTAAAGATATCTGAGTTTGTGCTAAGTCGCTTCAGTTGTGTCCTGCTCTGTGTGACCCCATGGACGGTAGTGCTCCAGGCTCCTCTGTCTATGGGATTCTCCAGGGAAGAATGCTGGAGTGAGTTGTCACGTCCTCTTCCAGGGGATCTTCCCGACCTGGGAATCGAACCCACATCTGTTATGTCTCTCACATTAGTAGGAATAAGGATATACAGCACAGGTCCAACTGGCAAAACTCTGGCAACACAGGCTCCGCTTCTGGCTGCAGCGAGAGGCCCCACCGCAGTCTCGCCATCTTCACTATCTCAGAAGCCAGTGGAAACCTCAACAGCCACAGGAACCCCCGTCAGAACTGTCACTTAGGCCTGAAAACTCTGCAAGCTGCCTCCTTCTTTGGGACATGGATTACAACGGTACTAATTATAAGAAATCAGGTGAGGAAGAGACAGAGTCACTTAGAGAAAATCACAATTACAAGATGATTTATCCCGAAACAACTTATCCTTACATACTCCTGTGTTTTAAACAAAGGTGCTAACAATGCAGTAAAATAATCCTTTGAATCCACTTCAGAATGGGTCATCTCATAAATACTCAAGATCCTTTACAATAAAACAGTTCAGTGGGACATTTAAAAGTTCATGTTAATGACCTTAAAATAAGATCCTTTCATTTTACATTCTTTGGGGCACTTTGCAAATTTAGATTTCCTTTATGTGAAATTTCAAACTGCGTGAATAGGAAAGACATTATCTTACATCGGTGTACACTCCCTATTAATGCCTCGATGATCCCAAGGTGCAGTTTTCTAAAATCATTTCTTGTAAAAAAAGGTTTCAAAATTTCAAGTGAAAGCACAGAATCATAAAGTCTTAGAATCTTCACTTCCAGCTTTTATAAAATGAAAACACACTCAGAGAGGGAGAAATCTTATCATGGGGAACAAAGACAGGATGCAGGTGTGATCATTATCTGGAGACATTTTCCCACCCTTGCACTGATTGTGGTGAGATTTAGAAATACCATTTTGCAATCTACCTCCTGAGTTACGGTGTGAGGGATGGGAGTGAGGTCTCCGCTAACCTTCACTGATGACACCTGAACAAGAAACTACATTATCCTGAGAAAATGGACAACCTCGTAGGTCAGTGACCCAAATTCACATCTCTGGGGTTTCCTTTTTTCCACACCTAATAATAGTATTAGAAACCTCCATCAGATTGTCTTCTAAGCCCTGGAAACCACCTCTTACAAAGAGAGCCACACAAGATAGAAAAACAATGGGTCTCAATTTTCAAAGCTGCGATCCCACTGCTAATGACTTCATCTCACTCCTACACCTAATCCTAAACCTGGACTGCAGTGAACAACCACGCATTGCTTGGAATAGTGAATGAACCCCACACACAAAAAGAGAAACAGCATTTAGTAAACAGATGCATGGCCGGACATCATAAACTGTTCATTACGGTGCAAGGATCTGTGGATCCCCGTAATAATCATACCTCACAGCTCATGGTCACTTATTCACTGGGCTATATTTCTCTATTCATCTAAACTTTGGTCAAGTTGTATTAAATGTTGCAGCCTCTATGTGGACATCTTTGAGGAACTATGGGAGGGGTCTATGTCCAAACATGAAACAAAGTGAGGAGGAGGAGGGCAAGCCCTTTTTGAAGCCAATTCAGTGATGATGGCTATAAACCACGAGACCGCCAGCATAATGTCTAGGTCAAAGTGCAGATGTGAGGAAATAACCATCCTGTGTTTTAAACAAAGGTGCTAACAATGCAGTAAAATAATCCTTTGAATCCACTTCAGAATGGGTCATCTCATAAATACTCAAGATCCTTTACAATAAAACAGTTCAGTGGGACATTTAAAAGTTCATGTTAATGACCTTAAAATAAGATCCTTTCATTTTACATTCTTTGGGGCACTTTGCAAATTTAGATTTCCTTTATGTGAAATTTCAAACTGCGTGAATAGGAAAGACATTATCTTACATCGGTGTACACTCCCTATTAATGCCTCGATGATCCCAAGGTGCAGTTTTCTAAAATCATTTCTTGTAAAAAAAGGTTTCAAAATTTCAAGTGAAAGCACAGAATCATAAAGTCTTAGAATCTTCACTTCCAGCTTTTATAAAATGAAAACACACTCAGAGAGGGAGAAATCTTATCATGGGGAACAAAGACAGGATGCAGGTGTGATCATTATCTGGAGACATTTTCCCACCCTTGCACTGATTGTGGTGAGATTTAGAAATACCATTTTGCAATCTACCTCCTGAGTTACGGTGTGAGGGATGGGAGTGAGGTCTCCGCTAACCTTCACTGATGACACCTGAACAAGAAACTACATTATCCTGAGAAAATGGACAACCTCGTAGGTCAGTGACCCAAATTCACATCTCTGGGGTTTCCTTTTTTCCACACCTAATAATAGTATTAGAAACCTCCATCAGATTGTCTTCTAAGCCCTGGAAACCACCTCTTACAAAGAGAGCCACACAAGATAGAAAAACAATGGGTCTCAATTTTCAAAGCTGCGATCCCACTGCTAATGACTTCATCTCACTCCTACACCTAATCCTAAACCTGGACTGCAGTGAACAACCACGCATTGCTTGGAATAGTGAATGAACCCCACACACAAAAAGAGAAACAGCATTTAGTAAACAGATGCATGGCCGGACATCATAAACTGTTCATTACGGTGCAAGGATCTGTGGATCCCCGTAATAATCATACCTCACAGCTCATGGTCACTTATTCACTGGGCTATATTTCTCTATTCATCTAAACTTTGGTCAAGTTGTATTAAATGTTGCAGCCTCTATGTGGACATCTTTGAGGAACTATGGGAGGGGTCTATGTCCAAACATGAAACAAAGTGAGGAGGAGGAGGGCAAGCCCTTTTTGAAGCCAATTCAGTGATGATGGCTATAAACCACGAGACCGCCAGCATTAATGGTGCTGAGAGTCAAAGGCAAGTGACGGGAGATGTGTAGGAAAGAGCCAGCCAGACAGGAAAGTCCACAAGCTCTTACATTCTTCTATGGGAGAATGAAGGAAACAGAACCACAGAGAAAGCAAAGGGCCTTCTGTACCCAGGGCAGGGCTATAATCCAGTAAGTCTCGGGGTAACCTATGAATGTGATGCCACCTTATATCAAAATGGGAGCCATTGAAATACACACAATAGGAAAGCGGAATAAGATGAAAGACTGCATGGAAAAGTAAACAGAAAACCAAAAGCCTCCGTATAAATAAAAGAATCCACGAGTTACATTTCTGTAGCCGAAGAATATTTAGATCTAATCAAGGAAAAATCGAAAACACCAACAAAATTAGAAATAACTATGTGTATAAGTGTTTCTTGAGTAAATTCCAATTATCTAATGTATAAATTCACGGCAAAATGTTGCCTCTTTTTCCAGCTTTACTGAGATATAATTGACATGTAACATTGGGTAAATGTAATACAATCTGATGATTCAATGTGCATATATATTGCCAAATGATTCATGCAGATTCTTCAAATCTTAAATGTAACTGATGGTTTTCTATATAGATTTCAATTCTTGAAAGTAAACCAATAAATAGAAGGAATTAAAAAATGCATAAAGTAATTTACACCAATAAAAAGACTCACTGTGCCCATTTGGTTTTATTGGCCAATTATTTTTCATTTCAAGGACCAGTAATTTCCATGCTATATAAACTGCTATAGGACATTTTAAAAAGGACTCCTCCTTATGTTTGCAACAGCAAAACATAATTCATACCTTTACCTACAAAGCTGAGTGTAAAATAAAACTAGAAAATGAAGCTTGGCTGTGCTTCTGTTTCACTCAGTTGCCTGGTCATCATTATAACTTACATGGGCATTACGGGATGGAACTTTAAAACAAAAATCTCTAAATGCACCCACCTAAACATCTACATTTTTTAACTGCTCAAAAATCTTCCTTTTTCTGTAAGTATAGTTGAGCTACCTAGAGTCAGTGAACCACAGCTAGATATTATCCACAGTAACTATACCCGTATTTCTGCTTCCTTCTACTCTTTCACTTTATGTACGTCTAGAATGTGTATTTGGTACCAAAGTCTTTGATAAAATGCTTTGCCATTCAATATTTCAAATGTAAATAAACTACTGCATCAGGTATTGATTTTATTTCACATGCAGTTTCTCCAACGCCTTAAGAAGAGTCAAGTCTATATTACGTGTCATTCTCTTAAAGATCATTTTCTTGGAGAGGAAAAAGGCGTCAGAGGCATGATGGATTTTCTTCTTCTGATGGATATGGGGAAACTCACGGTGTAACAACTGCTATGATAGATCTGCACAGCTGAAGCATTCTCAAGTGAAAGAAATAATAATGCGACATCAGATCTTGCCACATTGCGGTTATAACAAGGCTTGGCTTGGCAGAGCACAGGCTGAAAAAACAACCCTGTGCCTGATAACCTGACTTCTGTCTCGTTTTAGCGGCTTCAACTTTAGTTCCTGTCGATGTGATAAATTCCACACAAATTCTAAAAGAAAGAATTACACAATCTAAAGTTAAAAAGACTCTTCAATGCATCTCTTGATTTTACAGATTAGAAAATGAAGGCCCAAGACTCACGACTCCTATTCTGTCGACTGAATTTATCAGGGCCATAAATGACATCTAGGAGTGATTGTAAAAATGCTTAGAACTCTGCCTTTCCTCCATGCTGTCTGCATTAGCCCCAAAAAGAGGAATGACGGGTAAAGAGAGCCACAAATCATTCCGTTTCAAAATATAGCAGCACACACACCACAGGCAAGAAAGACACCTTAGTTTTACATGATTAATAATTTAGGGCTTAATTCAGAAAGATTTTAGATCTGAACCCTTCAAGAAATCTTTATGGGTTTCTGACGAAGCTGATACTATGATATAAATTATTTATCCACTCTCATCAGCTCAACATCAATGGGCACTGAAGGCAAAAAAGAAGGTGACTATTGGGAAGGAGGAAAGGCATGGGCATACCCTGAATTCTCTCCTAATACCTGGGGAGGCCAACAAGTTGATTTCTAAGCATCTGTTCTTGGAACCAGGAGAGCACCTCCTGGCCTCACAGCAAGCAAAATCTACCCTACCTAGGGAGGCCTCCACTTGCTTGAAAAAGAAAGAATTACTACCCAACATATTAAGGGAAAATGCTCCTGTAGCCTTTTTTTTTTTTTTTAATGTTCAACTCTGGACATTATGCAATTGCAATGTCTCATCAATTATTTTTTAAAAAGTGAAAGTGTTAGTCACTCAGTTGTGTCTGATTCTTTGCAACTCCATGGGCAGCAGGCTGCCAGGCCCCTCTGTTTCACAAGAACATGTAAATAAGTACTATGAAGATATCTCTGCTGCATGAACAATCTACACTATTTAAATTTAGCCAGTTCATAGTAAACGACTCTAGTTTAAAATATAAATGTGCACCACATATACATACATACATGCATACATCAAAAGAAGTAGGTACACACTTCTAGAGTTTATATGGTTTTTTCCATAAAAATGAAGAGGAAGTTTCTCTGACATTGTTAAGCAAAGCTATGTGCTACAGGTTTTTATCCTAAGTACCTCTGTTTATCCTTTTGCTGTAGCTATTGCCCCTCCACCATTGAATTATGTTAAGCAATGCAGTTTTCATGAACTTCATCACCCTCTGTTTTTCACACCCGTCAGGATGAGGCACCTTTAGGGTCCTCCCAAGCTGTTCTTCTTGCTAATATAAATTTTCAGCCATTCTCGTCACACATCCTTGTTATGTGCTAGACCACTAGGAATATGATAAAAGGGTGACCTTTCTCCCACTGTTTAAGCTGTTTTAATAATAAAACATAAGGTGGATGTGCAGGAAGGTGGAAGGTGAAAAAAAAAAAAAATAAGAAAGAGAGGGAGGAATGTAGAAGATGATGGGATGGGTTAGAGGGTGAATCCCAACAACAGGGGAAGGAAGATGAGGGAAGAAACCCTGATGAGGATCCAGTCCCAGCTGTTGAGCGAGGAAGGAGCTGCCCCAGAGAGGCAGGTGGCTGGGTAAGGGAGTACCCAGGAGGACGGGCCAAGGAGACACCATGTTCAGGCCACCTTGGATGCTACCCATCACTCTTGACAAGAATCTGAGAGTTTGGATCCTGAGCAAGGAAATGAATGGGCCTCCCTGGTGGCTCAGTGGTTTAAAAAATCTGCCAGCCAATGGCAGGGGTCACTAGTTTGATCCCTGGGTCAGGAAGATCCCCTGGAAAAGGAAATGGCAACCCACTCCAGTCTTCTTGCCTGAGAAATCACAAGGACAGAGCAACCTGGCGGGCTACTGTCCTTGGAGTTTGCAAAGAGTTGGACAGACTTGGCAACTAAACAACAACAACAAAGGAAATGAACAGTAACAGTAACAGAAACAGCTAGCTAGCCCTGGTAAAGCATCTACTGTATACCTGGCCTATTTTGAAGGGCTTTACTATATGTTAACTCATCTAACACCCAAGAGGTCGTACAACAATTATGCTCCTTTCAGAGATACCTGAAGCACTGAGAGACGGGTAAATGCCTGAAGCCACACAGGTCTGTGGATTTTAGGATGGGCGCAATCCAGGTGAGCCGGAAGGGTGAGGAGAGTGCTTTTTGGTTCTACAAAGAGAAAACTCTGGGAGTGTCCCGACATGGAAACCCACATGAAAACACTAGGAGGGCAAAGCCAACAGTCTTGAGGAAGAGAGAGGAAAGAATGAATGTCAAAAAGATCGACCCTAGAAATCCATTCAATCCTTTACTGTGGGGCACCACCTCCACCTAAGGGCTTTTCTTTGTTGTGAAAGGAACATAATAGTGACCTTGCTTCCCAAGAGAAAATCAGCCCTGATTTGCATTTTAACTCAAACTTCACAGCAACAGAGTTCCCTGCAGGAATGCAAATGGTTGAATAATAAAACATAAGGTGGATGTGCAGGAAGGTGGAAGGTGAAAAAAAAAAAAAATAAGAAAGAGAGGGAGGAATGTAGAAGATGATGGGATGGGTTAGAGGGTGAATCCCAACAACAGGGGAAGGAAGATGAGGGAAGAAACCCTGATGAGGATCCAGTCCCAGCTGTTGAGCGAGGAAGGAGCTGCCCCAGAGAGGCAGGTGGCTGGGTAAGGGAGTACCCAGGAGGACGGGCCAAGGAGACACCATGTTCAGGCCACCTTGGATGCTACCCATCACTCTTGACAAGAATCTGAGAGTTTGGATCCTGAGCAAGGAAATGAATGGGCCTCCCTGGTGGCTCAGTGGTTTAAAAAATCTGCCAGCCAATGGCAGGGGTCACTAGTTTGATCCCTGGGTCAGGAAGATCCCCTGGAAAAGGAAATGGCAACCCACTCCAGTCTTCTTGCCTGAGAAATCACAAGGACAGAGCAACCTGGCGGGCTACTGTCCTTGGAGTTTGCAAAGAGTTGGACAGACTTGGCAACTAAACAACAACAACAAAGGAAATGAACAGTAACAGTAACAGAAACAGCTAGCTAGCCCTGGTAAAGCATCTACTGTATACCTGGCCTATTTTGAAGGGCTTTACTATATGTTAACTCATCTAACACCCAAGAGGTCGTACAACAATTATGCTCCTTTCAGAGATACCTGAAGCACTGAGAGACGGGTAAATGCCTGAAGCCACACAGGTCTGTGGATTTTAGGATGGGCGCAATCCAGGTGAGCCGGAAGGGTGAGGAGAGTGCTTTTTGGTTCTACAAAGAGAAAACTCTGGGAGTGTCCCGACATGGAAACCCACATGAAAACACTAGGAGGGCAAAGCCAACAGTCTTGAGGAAGAGAGAGGAAAGAATGAATGTCAAAAAGATCGACCCTAGAAATCCATTCAATCCTTTACTGTGGGGCACCACCTCCACCTAAGGGCTTTTCTTTGTTGTGAAAGGAACATAATAGTGACCTTGCTTCCCAAGAGAAAATCAGCCCTGATTTGCATTTTAACTCAAACTTCACAGCAACAGAGTTCCCTGAAGGAATGCATTAAGTGGTTGGAGAGCTGAATTTTTCCCATTCCTCCCCACTGTGTTCACCTAACCCTGGCCCCAAGACAAGGCGAGCGGGAATGCAGCAGGACCGGGAAGCTCAGTAACCATGCCCCAAGTCTCCCAGCAACACTCCCAGCCCAAACCATTATGAAGAAAGTGTGTCCCATCCTGGGCTTACCCGTGCTATTGCCAGGCAAGCTTCATCTACCATCCACTCCCAAATCTACACAACCCCACGAAGCCAAGAAAACCACACTTGCCCTCCAATGGAGAGCACATTCCCTAAATATTCCCATTAGTCCTCAAGAAAGGTCCCCATACAATTTTTCAAACAGGAGCTTTACCTTTTTTGCCCTGAGGAGAGGGTAGAACAAATTGAGAGAGTCGTATTGACATTACACACTTGCTTATTTGCAAAGTCGTATCCAACTCCTTCATAATCCCATGGACTGTAGCCCACCTGGCTCCTCCCCATGGGATTTTTCAGGCAAGAATACTGGTGTGAATTGCCATTGCCTTCTCTGGGAAATCTTACCGACCCAGAGATCAAATCCAGGTCCCTGCATGGCAGGTGGATTTTTCACTACTGAGTCACCAGGAAAGCCCACTACATACACCACCATGTGTGAAATAGATAGCTAGTGGAAAGCTGCTGGACAACAAAGAGAGTTCCAAAACTCCCTGTGTATTGTGATAACGGTTGTATGACTTCTCTGTCAACTTACCAAAATGCATCGACGTGTATACTTAAAAAAATTGCTAAAAGGCAAGAACACTCCTCTCCCTCCCCACCAAAAGTGGTGTTCATTAGAGATCGTCCGGGATATTAAAAACACTAACAGAAAACAGGAAATTACCCTCCAGATTTCATCTATTTGCCAAAAGCACTAATGACTCAAGTCCAGTCACTCTATGAGTCCTGACATTTCAACATTTAGGTAGAGAAAATCAGCCCTGATTTGCATTTTAACTCAAACTTCACAGCAACAGAGTTCCCTGAAGGAATGCATTAAGTGGTTGGAGAGCTGAATTTTTCCCATTCCTCCCCACTGTGTTCACCTAACCCTGGCCCCAAGACAAGGCGAGCGGGAATGCAGCAGGACCGGGAAGCTCAGTAACCATGCCCCAAGTCTCCCAGCAACACTCCCAGCCCAAACCATTATGAAGAAAGTGTGTCCCATCCTGGGCTTACCCGTGCTATTGCCAGGCAAGCTTCATCTACCATCCACTCCCAAATCTACACAACCCCACGAAGCCAAGAAAACCACACTTGCCCTCCAATGGAGAGCACATTCCCTAAATATTCCCATTAGTCCTCAAGAAAGGTCCCCATACAATTTTTCAAACAGGAGCTTTACCTTTTTTGCCCTGAGGAGAGGGTAGAACAAATTGAGAGAGTCGTATTGACATTACACACTTGCTTATTTGCAAAGTCGTATCCAACTCCTTCATAATCCCATGGACTGTAGCCCACCTGGCTCCTCCCCATGGGATTTTTCAGGCAAGAATACTGGTGTGAATTGCCATTGCCTTCTCTGGGAAATCTTACCGACCCAGAGATCAAATCCAGGTCCCTGCATGGCAGGTGGATTTTTCACTACTGAGTCACCAGGAAAGCCCACTACATACACCACCATGTGTGAAATAGATAGCTAGTGGAAAGCTGCTGGACAACAAAGAGAGTTCCAAAACTCCCTGTGTATTGTGATAACGGTTGTATGACTTCTCTGTCAACTTACCAAAATGCATCGACGTGTATACTTAAAAAAATTGCTAAAAGGCAAGAACACTCCTCTCCCTCCCCACCAAAAGTGGTGTTCATTAGAGATCGTCCGGGATATTAAAAACACTAACAGAAAACAGGAAATTACCCTCCAGATTTCATCTATTTGCCAAAAGCACTAATGACTCAAGTCCAGTCACTCTATGAGTCCTGACATTTCAACATTTAGGTAGAGAACAACATAGAACACCCTGGATGTGTTTTATATGCGGTCAAACACATCGTTCCTGACAGCCAAACAGAAATAAGCCCCCTTTTAAAGTCCCCTGAGATTCTTTCAAATGCAAGCTTAAAAGGAGTACTGAGGAAGTACAGAGGCAGGACCCAGGGCTCTGAGAATTAACATCGACCCTGTAAGAGCAGGACACTTCACGCCCATGTGCCAGCGTTCTCATCTATAAAACGATGGCATGGCCAGATGAGCTAAACTGAAAAAAGTAGGCAGGTGGAGGTGCTCTCCTTCTGAAGCACTAATTTCTCTGAAAGACCACCCTGTCTGGAGAATTTGAATTCCTACTATTTTTCTTCCAGACAGATTTTTTTCCAGCCATCATATTTCCAAAATGAAAATGTAACAGCTTGCAACCACGGCAATATACTTAAGATGTAATAATGGAAAATGAGATGTTATTGATTGGAGCGGGAAGAGAAGTAACCACAATGGTGTCATCAAGTCAAAGAAAGAAAGAAAATTAACAGATGAATTCTTCCAGACTGGGTTTTGGTTGCCACCCACCACAGATGGCAGAGTTCTGAGGAGCAGTCCCCAGACAAAACAAACTATACATTAAATATGGGAGGCAGTTCTCTAAAGAATACTCCACAGCCTTCCAATCATCAGGGAATTCCACATCCTAGGGTCCTTCACCGCCAGAAACTTAAGTATTGAAAGCACTCTGTTCAGCAATAATCCACACACTCAACCATATCTTAACAGTCATATGTGAGGGAGAGGGTTTTTTTTAACTTTCAAAGAAACAGTGAACAACGGAGTCACAACTTTTCAAAATGCTTCACGAGAACAGAATAGTGTTAAGGAGTAGCTGCTACTAAACATGGCATGGCATGTCCTCAAGGGGAAGGCACTCAAGTATCTGTAAGTTGTAAATGAAGCACCCCTCTCTTCTTTTGACCTTGCTCCCAAAGAATAGAGATGGAGGCTTTAGAGATACCTGCAGAGTAACAGGTATAGGAAAAATGGTTGCTCCTTGAACAATGCAGGGGTAAAAGCATCAACATTTAGGTAGAGAACAACATAGAACACCCTGGATGTGTTTTATATGCGGTCAAACACATCGTTCCTGACAGCCAAACAGAAATAAGCCCCCTTTTAAAGTCCCCTGAGATTCTTTCAAATGCAAGCTTAAAAGGAGTACTGAGGAAGTACAGAGGCAGGACCCAGGGCTCTGAGAATTAACATCGACCCTGTAAGAGCAGGACACTTCACGCCCATGTGCCAGCGTTCTCATCTATAAAACGATGGCATGGCCAGATGAGCTAAACTGAAAAAAGTAGGCAGGTGGAGGTGCTCTCCTTCTGAAGCACTAATTTCTCTGAAAGACCACCCTGTCTGGAGAATTTGAATTCCTACTATTTTTCTTCCAGACAGATTTTTTTCCAGCCATCATATTTCCAAAATGAAAATGTAACAGCTTGCAACCACGGCAATATACTTAAGATGTAATAATGGAAAATGAGATGTTATTGATTGGAGCGGGAAGAGAAGTAACCACAATGGTGTCATCAAGTCAAAGAAAGAAAGAAAATTAACAGATGAATTCTTCCAGACTGGGTTTTGGTTGCCACCCACCACAGATGGCAGAGTTCTGAGGAGCAGTCCCCAGACAAAACAAACTATACATTAAATATGGGAGGCAGTTCTCTAAAGAATACTCCACAGCCTTCCAATCATCAGGGAATTCCACATCCTAGGGTCCTTCACCGCCAGAAACTTAAGTATTGAAAGCACTCTGTTCAGCAATAATCCACACACTCAACCATATCTTAACAGTCATATGTGAGGGAGAGGGTTTTTTTTAACTTTCAAAGAAACAGTGAACAACGGAGTCACAACTTTTCAAAATGCTTCACGAGAACAGAATAGTGTTAAGGAGTAGCTGCTACTAAACATGGCATGGCATGTCCTCAAGGGGAAGGCACTCAAGTATCTGTAAGTTGTAAATGAAGCACCCCTCTCTTCTTTTGACCTTGCTCCCAAAGAATAGAGATGGAGGCTTTAGAGATACCTGCAGAGTAACAGGTATAGGAAAAATGGTTGATCCTTGAACAATGCAGGGGTAAAAGCATCAACTTCTCACACAGTTGAAAATCCAAATAGTATCTTTTGACTGCCACCAAACATAGCTACTAACAGCCTACTGTTGACCAAAAGCCTAATCAATCACATAGATGGTCTATTAACACATATTTTGTATGCTATATGTATTATCGACTGTATACTTCAAGTAAGCTAAAGAAAGGAACCTGCTATTATGAAAATCATAAGGAAGAGAAAATACATTTCAGGTACTTACTGTATTATCTATACCTGTCTATCAATAAGTGTCTGTTGTTTGTTCATCAGAGGAATCATCTGTCTATAAAGACTTACATCGTTATTTTTGTTTGGTTTGTTTTTGAGTGTGCATGAGGCATGTGGGATTTAGTTTCGCAACCAAGGATCAAACCCATGCCTTCTGCATTAGAAGGACAGAGTCTTCTTAACGACTAGACCACCAGGGAAATCTCAATAAGTCATTATTGTCTTATAATGATACAAAACACTGTAGATGTTATATCTATTACTAGCACTGGACATTAAAAATGAAATGACTAATGTGAAAAAGAAATTCATCTTTATTGAAAAAAAAGTCCTTCTATATGTGCACCCATGCAGTTCAAGTCCCTGTAGTTCAAGTCCCTGTACTCTTTTGGTAGGTGTCTTCTGTTAGTGATTCTTTTGTTGTTATTGTTTTGGTTTTGTTTTTATATAATTATTTCTATTTTACTTTTACAGAGTTTTGTTGTTTACAGCTATACATAAATCCAAATAAGTCATACATATACCCTTGACCCTCCCACCTGAACCCCACACCCAGACCCTCCTCATCTCACCCCTCCAGGTTGTTACACAGTCCCCATATGTTAGTGATTCTTAACCATTTTATTGGTCTGTCAAAACTCTCAATTTATTAAGCTTATGGCTACACATTGCATTAGAGAAAAACAGTAAATTTAGATAATATCAAACTTGGAATTCTTAAAGAGAATGTAATACTTCTAGGAGATATGATTACTGAAAATTATCTCATTCCTTTTAAAAGATTTAAAGAAAATTAAATTTCATTGTCAAGGTTTTCTAGAAAAATTATTCATTCTTTGATGCGGGGGCATCAACTTCTCAACAGTTGAAAATCCAAATAGTATCTTTTGACTGCCACCAAACATAGCTACTAACAGCCTACTGTTGACCAAAAGCCTAATCAATCACATAGATGGTCTATTAACACATATTTTGTATGCTATATGTATTATCGACTGTATACTTCAAGTAAGCTAAAGAAAGGAACCTGCTATTATGAAAATCATAAGGAAGAGAAAATACATTTCAGGTACTTACTGTATTATCTATACCTGTCTATCAATAAGTGTCTGTTGTTTGTTCATCAGAGGAATCATCTGTCTATAAAGACTTACATCGTTATTTTTGTTTGGTTTGTTTTTGAGTGTGCATGAGGCATGTGGGATTTAGTTTCGCAACCAAGGATCAAACCCATGCCTTCTGCATTAGAAGGACAGAGTCTTCTTAACGACTAGACCACCAGGGAAATCTCAATAAGTCATTATTGTCTTATAATGATACAAAACACTGTAGATGTTATATCTATTACTAGCACTGGACATTAAAAATGAAATGACTAATGTGAAAAAGAAATTCATCTTTATTGAAAAAAAAGTCCTTCTATATGTGCACCCATGCAGTTCAAGTCCCTGTAGTTCAAGTCCCTGTACTCTTTTGGTAGGTGTCTTCTGTTAGTGATTCTTTTGTTGTTATTGTTTTGGTTTTGTTTTTATATAATTATTTCTATTTTACTTTTACAGAGTTTTGTTGTTTACAGCTATACATAAATCCAAATAAGTCATACATATACCCTTGACCCTCCCACCTGAACCCCACACCCAGACCCTCCTCATCTCACCCCTCCAGGTTGTTACACAGTCCCCATATGTTAGTGATTCTTAACCATTTTATTGGTCTGTCAAAACTCTCAATTTATTAAGCTTATGGCTACACATTGCATTAGAGAAAAACAGTAAATTTAGATAATATCAAACTTGGAATTCTTAAAGAGAATGTAATACTTCTAGGAGATATGATTACTGAAAATTATCTCATTCCTTTTAAAAGATTTAAAGAAAAATTAAATTTCATTGTCAAGGTTTTCTTCCCAGAATACATATCTTCTCTTGCCACTGGGCTAATATGTTTGCATCAATGAAAAATGACTGATAGTTCAATAAGGTCTTGAGAAACCAAGACTGGTCTTTTTCTAAACAAGCCCTACATGAAGACAGAACACTGTGGCCCAGACAAGGAGTATGCAATCACTCAAGGAAGAAGCAGGAACCTGGAGCAGGGACAGGCTAGGTTTTAGATACCTCTAATATTCAGCTATTGCAGCTCTTCCCCTGTCTAGAACATGGCTTGATGGATTTCTTCAGCAAATACAAAAGTGCAGGGTGTGTAGTAGCAGTGGGCACCTTGGTTTAGACCAAAGAGTATTTTCTGGAGTCAATGTGATCTGGGGTTAATCTTGACTCCTGCAGGCTTTCATATAGTGTATTCATATCCTTAAAACTGGAATTTCCACATTTACAGAATTCTTATCATAGGGCTATTCTAACCAGCAAGCAGAATAAGTTAAGTGTTTTGCACTCTAGAGGCTAGACAGGCTATAAAGGGCCTTAAATAGAGACTGGTAAAATAATAGTAATAATTCCTAAATTTAATGTCTTCTCATAAGCTTACTTCCCTTGGAGAAGAATAAATTAAGTTTGTGAACACCCTCAAGGGTGAGTGACTACCTTATTCATACTGGCAGCCACAAGCTTAAGGTAGCATCTGACACAGAGCTGGCGGGAAGGGTGGGAATCAGCGTGCAGTGTTTCCTGTGTCCTCAGTCATGTCCGACTCTTGTGACCCTATAGCCTGTAGCCCTCCATGCTCCTCAGTCTGACATAAATCCAAATAAGTCATACATATACCCTTGACCCTCCCACCTGAACCCCACACCCAGACCCTCCTCATCTCACCCCTCCAGGTTGTTACACAGTCCCCATATGTTAGTGATTCTTAACCATTTTATTGGTCTGTCAAAACTCTCAATTTATTAAGCTTATGGCTACACATTGCATTAGAGAAAAACAGTAAATTTAGATAATATCAAACTTGGAATTCTTAAAGAGAATGTAATACTTCTAGGAGATATGATTACTGAAAATTATCTCATTCCTTTTAAAAGATTTAAAGAAAAATTAAATTTCATTGTCAAGGTTTTCTTCCCAGAATACATATCTTCTCTTGCCACTGGGCTAATATGTTTGCATCAATGAAAAATGACTGATAGTTCAATAAGGTCTTGAGAAACCAAGACTGGTCTTTTTCTAAACAAGCCCTACATGAAGACAGAACACTGTGGCCCAGACAAGGAGTATGCAATCACTCAAGGAAGAAGCAGGAACCTGGAGCAGGGACAGGCTAGGTTTTAGATACCTCTAATATTCAGCTATTGCAGCTCTTCCCCTGTCTAGAACATGGCTTGATGGATTTCTTCAGCAAATACAAAAGTGCAGGGTGTGTAGTAGCAGTGGGCACCTTGGTTTAGACCAAAGAGTATTTTCTGGAGTCAATGTGATCTGGGGTTAATCTTGACTCCTGCAGGCTTTCATATAGTGTATTCATATCCTTAAAACTGGAATTTCCACATTTACAGAATTCTTATCATAGGGCTATTCTAACCAGCAAGCAGAATAAGTTAAGTGTTTTGCACTCTAGAGGCTAGACAGGCTATAAAGGGCCTTAAATAGAGACTGGTAAAATAATAGTAATAATTCCTAAATTTAATGTCTTCTCATAAGCTTACTTCCCTTGGAGAAGAATAAATTAAGTTTGTGAACACCCTCAAGGGTGAGTGACTACCTTATTCATACTGGCAGCCACAAGCTTAAGGTAGCATCTGACACAGAGCTGGCGGGAAGGGTGGGAATCAGCGTGCAGTGTTTCCTGTGTCCTCAGTCATGTCCGACTCTTGTGACCCTATAGCCTGTAGCCCTCCATGCTCCTCAGTCAGTGAAATTTTCCAGGCAAGAATACTGGAGTGAGCTACCATTTCCTTCTTTAGGAGATCTTCCTGACCCAGGGATCGAACTCACATCACCTGCACCTCCTGCATTGCAGGTGGGTTCTTTTACTTCCTGAGCCACTGGGGCTTGTGAATAAATGCTTCTCAATGCCCTGTCTCCAATTTTCCCATAAAGTGCTCAGATCTCTACTGCTAAGCAAAGTTGTTTGATTTGACTTAGTTACATTCGAATGACTAATAAAGGACCATGGTGGTGCAGTAGGTAAGACTCCACCTGCCAATGCAGGAGACATGGGTTCAATCCCTGGTCCAGGAAGATTCCACATGCTGCAGAGCAACTAAGCTCTCCAGCCACAAACACTGAAGCCTAGAGCCCATGCACTACAACAAGAGAAGCCACTGCAAGGAGAAGCCAGGCCACCACAAACAAGAGTAGCCTCTGATCATAGCAAGTAGAGAAAGCCCGTGTGTAGCAACAAAGACCCAGGACAACCAAAAAGAAAATAATAATAATAATAATAATTCTTTTTAAACATAAACCCAGTGATCCCTCTGTGTGTGTGTGTGTGTGTGTGTGTGTGTGTGTGTGTGTATGTGTGTGTATGTTTGTGCGTGTGTTAGTCATTCAATCACATCTGGCTCTCTGTGACCCCATGGACTGTAGTCCACCAGGCTCCTCTGTTCGTGGACTTTTGTAGGCAAGAATGCTAGAGTGGGTTGCCATTTCCTTCTCCAGGATATCTTCCTGACCCAGGGATTGAACTCAGGTCGACTGCATTGTAGTCATATTCTTTACTGTCTGAACCACGAGGGAAGGCCCAAAGATGTGCTACGAAACTGCTAAAGCAGGTTTCCAGTCGTCCTTTGGAAGGAGGGCTTCTCTTTATTACGATTCCAGGTTGGAAATATTTCCTGTGTCACCATCTTGGGTTACAAACATGTGAGTGAGCAATGCATTGGGAAAAGAGACTGAGTTAACTGATGCCAATAACAACCCAGCCAAATTTAGCATGTGAAATTATAGGCTACAGTCATTTTTAAATACGGGCAAGAGTTTCTGGTGTCAATGAGTACTTTTAGCCTAGGAGGGCGTCCAAAAGCCTATTGTTACTATCTTTGTCTAACCTGGACATGGGCAGTGCTGGCCTCTTGGTTACCCCACGAGAGTCATCTTTACCAGCAGTTTCAGAAAGCACTCTGAAACTCATTTAAATGCAAAAGGAAAATGACAACTATGGAAACTGCCTCCAGAATATTTGCAATAAAACAGACTCTTTTCTGGTGCTAAGCTTCTGGAAAGAAAACAGTTACTCTTTGAGAGGCATTCTAGATAGTGTGGAAAAAGTTGAACATATTTTTAGTGACACATAGAGACTCAGGTGTCACAGATTAAACCCTGGGTTGGGAAGACTGGAGAAGAGAATGAAACCCACTCCAGGTTCAATCCCTGGTCCAGGAAGATTCCACATGCTGCAGAGCAACTAAGCTCTCCAGCCACAAACACTGAAGCCTAGAGCCCATGCACTACAACAAGAGAAGCCACTGCAAGGAGAAGCCACCACAAACAAGAGTAGCCTCTGATCATAGCAAGTAGAGAAAGCCCGTGTGTAGCAACAAAGACCCAGGACAACCAAAAAGAAAATAATAATAATAATAATAATTCTTTTTAAACATAAACCCAGTGATCCCTCTGTGTGTGTGTGTGTGTGTGTGTGTGTGTGTGTGTGTGTATGTGTGTGTATGTTTGTGCGTGTGTTAGTCATTCAATCACATCTGGCTCTCTGTGACCCCATGGACTGTAGTCCACCAGGCTCCTCTGTTCGTGGACTTTTGTAGGCAAGAATGCTAGAGTGGGTTGCCATTTCCTTCTCCAGGATATCTTCCTGACCCAGGGATTGAACTCAGGTCGACTGCATTGTAGTCATATTCTTTACTGTCTGAACCACGAGGGAAGGCCCAAAGATGTGCTACGAAACTGCTAAAGCAGGTTTCCAGTCGTCCTTTGGAAGGAGGGCTTCTCTTTATTACGATTCCAGGTTGGAAATATTTCCTGTGTCACCATCTTGGGTTACAAACATGTGAGTGAGCAATGCATTGGGAAAAGAGACTGAGTTAACTGATGCCAATAACAACCCAGCCAAATTTAGCATGTGAAATTATAGGCTACAGTCATTTTTAAATACGGGCAAGAGTTTCTGGTGTCAATGAGTACTTTTAGCCTAGGAGGGCGTCCAAAAGCCTATTGTTACTATCTTTGTCTAACCTGGACATGGGCAGTGCTGGCCTCTTGGTTACCCCACGAGAGTCATCTTTACCAGCAGTTTCAGAAAGCACTCTGAAACTCATTTAAATGCAAAAGGAAAATGACAACTATGGAAACTGCCTCCAGAATATTTGCAATAAAACAGACTCTTTTCTGGTGCTAAGCTTCTGGAAAGAAAACAGTTACTCTTTGGAGAGGCATTCTAGATAGTGTGGAAAAAGTTGAACATATTTTTAGTGACACATAGAGACTCAGGTGTCACAGATTAAACCCTGGGTTGGGAAGACTGGAGAAGAGAATGAAACCCACTCCAGTATTCTTGCCTGAGAAATCCCATGAACAGAGGAGCCTGGTGGATCACAGTCCATGGAGCGCAAAGAGTCAGACACAACGGAGGGACTGAGCACACACACACACGCACGCGCACACACACACACGCACACGCACACACACACACACACATACTCACAGCAAGTAATGCCTCAAAGATTCATCAGCATTCCCTCAACAACTAAGTAGTAAGCGCTTACTATTCACCAGCGACGTTTTAGATGATGGGAAAGGCCAGTACACAAAAGACCATCTGCCTCGCCTCACCTTTTCACCCTTGACCTATTCCATTGCCAACAAAGATGTCTTTTCCCTAAATGAACCTCTCCATCATTCACAAATCTGACCTCTCCATCGTAGGCTCTGGAATGTGCAGTTTGCCAAAGAACAAAAGAGTCCCTTCTATTCAGTAAAACAGAGTCTGGAATTCTGTGGAGAGATGCTCACTCCTAGGACTCTGCATGGAACCAGACATGACCTCTGCGGCGGCCTCCACGTTGATGGAGGCACCCTAGCCCCCAACTCTGTTCCCCATTCACCTTACCACCTGGGGGTCACCTCTTCAGCCCCAAATTTTTGACTCTCTCTGTTCTTTCATTTATCCTTGCCCTTCTTTTTCTGGGGCCAATTGACAAGCATGTCTTTTGTATCATCCCTACATTCCAGGGTTCTTTTCCATGGGGGAGAGTAACCATACAGATAAGCAAAGTGTTCAGGAACTTGGAATGGAGAGGACGTGGTTCTCTCATTTTTTTCCCTCTCATTTCAACCAGCATTTGAGCATCAGCTCAATTCACTGAGCTACAGCCATCTGCGCTTTAATGGAAGGCATTGTTTCAGAGACAATGCAGAGGTAGGCGGTCAAAGAGCCTTCTCATGAATAGTTTAAAAGGAAATGAAAAACTGCCTCCAGAATATTTGCAATAAAACAGACTCTTTTCTGGTGCTAAGCTTCTGGAAAGAAAACAGTTACTCTTTGAGAGGCATTCTAGATAGTGTGGAAAAAGTTGAACATATTTTTAGTGACACATAGAGACTCAGGTGTCACAGATTAAACCCTGGGTTGGGAAGACTGGAGAAGAGAATGAAACCCACTCCAGTATTCTTGCCTGAGAAATCCCATGAACAGAGGAGCCTGGTGGATCACAGTCCATGGAGCGCAAAGAGTCAGACACAACGGAGGGACTGAGCACACACACACACGCACGCGCACACACACACACGCACACGCACACACACACACACACATACTCACAGCAAGTAATGCCTCAAAGATTCATCAGCATTCCCTCAACAACTAAGTAGTAAGCGCTTACTATTCACCAGCGACGTTTTAGATGATGGGAAAGGCCAGTACACAAAAGACCATCTGCCTCGCCTCACCTTTTCACCCTTGACCTATTCCATTGCCAACAAAGATGTCTTTTCCCTAAATGAACCTCTCCATCATTCACAAATCTGACCTCTCCATCGTAGGCTCTGGAATGTGCAGTTTGCCAAAGAACAAAAGAGTCCCTTCTATTCAGTAAAACAGAGTCTGGAATTCTGTGGAGAGATGCTCACTCCTAGGACTCTGCATGGAACCAGACATGACCTCTGCGGCGGCCTCCACGTTGATGGAGGCACCCTAGCCCCCAACTCTGTTCCCCATTCACCTTACCACCTGGGGGTCACCTCTTCAGCCCCAAATTTTTGACTCTCTCTGTTCTTTCATTTATCCTTGCCCTTCTTTTTCTGGGGCCAATTGACAAGCATGTCTTTTTTGTATCATCCCTACATTCCAGGGTTCTTTTCCATGGGGGAGAGTAACCATACAGATAAGCAAAGTGTTCAGGAACTTGGAATGGAGAGGACGTGGTTCTCTCATTTTTTTCCCTCTCATTTCAACCAGCATTTGAGCATCAGCTCAATTCACTGAGCTACAGCCATCTGCGCTTTAATGGAAGGCATTGTTTCAGAGACAATGCAGAGGTAGGCGGGTCAAAGAGCCTTCTCATGAATAGTTTATAACAAGGTTGGAGGGATACCATTACAACTGTGCTGTAAGAACAGGTACCTCCTACACCAAACTATTAACAGCTGGTCTCTATTACTTTCTTGGGGGCTTCCCTGGTGGCTCAAATCGGTAAGGAATCTGCCTGCAATGCAGGAGACTGGCGTTCAATTCCTGGGTCATGAAAATCCCCTGGAGAAGGAAATGACAACCCACTCCAGTATTCTTGCCTGGAGAATCCCATGGAAAGAGAAGCCAATGGGCTACAGTCCATCAGGTCACAAAGAGTTGGACACACCTTAGCAACTAAACAACAATTGCTTTCTTAAAGGTGGATCATATTATCAGCAATGCTGAAAGCTAGAAAGGATGCATTAAGTTTCACCACCGTTTGGCATCATGGAGCTCCTGTTCTGTATTAAATCTGTAAACCATGGAGGTGATTTCTGCCAAAGGGCACCTAGGATCACACTTCGGGGTCACATACCTTCCTAGGAAGTCACTATGCATAGAGGCACATGAATCCACCATGGTGGTGCTCAATTGGTAGTGCTCCCCCTAAGAATTCCCTCTCCCAGACTTCTACCCCAAGAAGTTGCAAAGCATACAGTACTTCTAAAAACGGCACTGCTGTCTTATGCCAGGTTACTGGTAGCTAAAAGGACGTATCTAAAGGAAGGAGGAAAGAACCATACCGCGCATTTATGAAGTGCACAATTTGCAAAAGAAACCCAAAACAACACTGTAGCAATCTGAGCAGGAAAGAAGAGACGGTAGGGGACATAAATGGTGACTTGGGGTCAACAGGAAACTCTGCCCACAAAATAAGATGTCTGAAGTGACAATTCAGAAACTCTATTCTTCGTTCAGTTTCCTCTATTCTGTATTGCCAGAAGAGTTCTGCCTCCCAAAGGGCCTTTGTTGGAATAGAGAAGCTATTGTTTTTAGCCAGTAGATGTAACCAAAAAAAAAAAAGTGGGGCTTTCTATTTCTCTGCTAGCTAGTGGGAACATACTGTATAGTGCAGGGAGCTCAGCTCCATGCTCTGAAATGACCTATATGGATGGAATGAGGGGGGCAGCAAGAAGGAGGAGATATGTGTACATACAGCTGATTCACCTCGTTGTACAGCAGAAATTAACACAACACTGTAAAACAACTGTACCCCAATGAACATGCAAATAAATAATAATAACTGCGGATCACCAAAGACAGTAAAAAGGGGCTTCCTGGTGGCTCAAATCGGTGAGGAATCTGCCTGCAATGGAGGAGACTGGCGTTCAATTCCTGGGTCATGAAAATCCCCTGGAGAAGGAAATGACAACCCACTCCAGTATTCTTGCCTGGAGAATCCCATGGAAAGAGAAGCCAATGGGCTACAGTCCATCAGGTCACAAAGAGTTGGACACACCTTAGCAACTAAACAACAATTGCTTTCTTAAAGGTGGATCATATTATCAGCAATGCTGAAAGCTAGAAAGGATGCATTAAGTTTCACCACCGTTTGGCATCATGGAGCTCCTGTTCTGTATTAAATCTGTAAACCATGGAGGTGATTTCTGCCAAAGGGCACCTAGGATCACACTTCGGGGTCACATACCTTCCTAGGAAGTCACTATGCATAGAGGCACATGAATCCACCATGGTGGTGCTCAATTGGTAGTGCTCCCCCTAAGAATTCCCTCTCCCAGACTTCTACCCCAAGAAGTTGCAAAGCATACAGTACTTCTAAAAACGGCACTGCTGTCTTATGCCAGGTTACTGGTAGCTAAAAGGACGTATCTAAAGGAAGGAGGAAAGAACCATACCGCGCATTTATGAAGTGCACAATTTGCAAAAGAAACCCAAAACAACACTGTAGCAATCTGAGCAGGAAAGAAGAGACGGTAGGGGACATAAATGGTGACTTGGGGTCAACAGGAAACTCTGCCCACAAAATAAGATGTCTGAAGTGACAATTCAGAAACTCTATTCTTCGTTCAGTTTCCTCTATTCTGTATTGCCAGAAGAGTTCTGCCTCCCAAAGGGCCTTTGTTGGAATAGAGAAGCTATTGTTTTTAGCCAGTAGATGTAACCAAAAAAAAAAAAGTGGGGCTTTCTATTTCTCTGCTAGCTAGTGGGAACATACTGTATAGTGCAGGGAGCTCAGCTCCATGCTCTGAAATGACCTATATGGATGGAATGAGGGGGGCAGCAAGAAGGAGGAGATATGTGTACATACAGCTGATTCACCTCGTTGTACAGCAGAAATTAACACAACACTGTAAAACAACTGTACCCCAATGAACATGCAAATAAATAATAATAACTGCGGATCACCAAAGACAGTAAAAAAGGAGCTTCCCTGGTGGTTCACTGAGTAAGGACACCACCTTGTAGTGCAAGGGGCGCCGGTTCGATCCCTGGCCTGGGAAGATCCCACGTGCCACAGAGCGGCTGGACTGATGTGTCCAGTTACCTAGCAGAACTCTGGAGCGCATGCGCCCAGAGCCGGTGCTCTGCAGCAAGAGGTCACTGCGATCGGAAGCCCACACAGGCCAAAGAACAAAGATGGATGAAAATAGATCAATGAAAGACCAATAGAAGTGGCTAAATAAATTTTTTTAAAAAGACAGTAAAAAAATAAGTACTCTTAATCCCTAGGTCTACAGCACATGCCTAAGTTTTGGTGCATAAGTATACATGAACAGGATTTCCAACCTCTCAGACATGGGATTCTAATAAATTTAAAAATCCAAAGGCAGAAAATATACTCTATCATTCTCCCATAAAGTGCAAATTTCCTACCAAAAATGTAAGTAATAAACAGTCCTTACAAATCAATTTCAGAAATTCAGTGATGTTAGTTTCAAAAAAAAAACTATTATGTAGCATCTAAGCATCACATACACATTTGGTGTCCCGAATTCTACAAATAGACCCCTTCCCACTGACCATGTTAGATGATTGATAGCAGGCTCCAAACTCTTTCCCCCTCACGGTTACAGCACACTTCATAAGTAGGATTCAGACACAGAGGGAAATAGGCTCTTCGAGGACTGCTTGTGTGAAACTTGGGTAAATGTGATTTTGCAAGCCCAGAACAAGCTGGTAGGTGTTTTGAGTGCCATAGGAAAGCAGTCTTAGGCCCCACCTAATCCTACATCTCAGTGGGGTGAACTGGAATAAATAACATTCCTGGGGCTCTACACCTCCTTTCATTTTGCCTCCTACACAGCTGCAGATAACTTTCCTTGAGCATTTGTGGTTTCCTGATGGAAATGATTCTATCCACCCTAAGTCAAGTTTCATTCCCAGTTACATTCTTACTTAGAACTACCCATATATTAGTCTTTCATTATAAAATAATGCCCTGCTTTCAGACTCTCACTCTATTTGGATACATCCTTTTAAAGTAAAATGCACGCCATTAAAACCCATTTGTTCCATTGAGTCAGATTTTTTAGACTCATTATGATGCTCTTTGTTGACACAATAGCTCCTTCAGATACACAGCAATCTGTCATAAAAGACCCATACTTGGATGGGTGACAAAAGTGTTTTGCAAAGGCGGTCTTCTCAGTGCAGTTGCTGTCAAAGACATATATTCATCTCGGCCTAGTTAAAGAGTATTTGGTCTAGAGTGCAGACCATTTAAATAGAAAATGACTTCATGAGCTATTTCTGCAAGTTCAGTTACTTTTGAGAATCCAGTGTTATGTGGTAGAAATGAAGAGCGACTTACAGAAATGTGTGATCCTGAATGACCCACCAAGAACATAGTCTCTGCCCAACTGGATTGAGGCATGGATTCCCAGTCATTGATTTTCCATTCTGCTCCATAATCAATAAGCATTTCTGATGTCAACTAAAGTGAACTCTTTTATCAGTAGGAAAATTAACAGCCTATGTGAAAATTCTACCAGGCTCGAAATATTAAAGCTAGGTCATCTGTTATAAAAATAAACCTGAAAATAAAAATGTGTTCTCCCCATTGGAAGTGTTAAAACAAGCATCTGAAATAGAGGGGTGACATATCCTTCAGAGTGAGGTCATACTTTATTCTTAATCATACTTGATAGACTGTGGACCTGAAGTTAATATTTTAAGCAAGAAAAATGACAAATTGAGCTTATACCAAGCAAATATTAAGAGGAGGAAACAGGGGCTTCCCTGGTGGTCCAGTGGGTAAACAGTCCGCCTTGTAGTGCAAAGGGCACCAGTTTGATCCCTGGCCCAGGAAGACCCCACGTACCACGGTGAGGCTGGACTGGTCTGTCCAATTAAGAGCCAGTGCTCTGAAGCGCATCTGCTTAGAGCCGGTGCTCTGCAAAGAGAGAGGGCCCCTGTAATGGGAGGCCCACCTAGGCTGAAGAATAAAGATGGATGGATGTAAATAAGTAACAATAAAAGAGACCAACATTTAAAATAAAAAAGAGGAGGAAACAAGATATTTTTCAAAATTTTATTTCTTTTAACATCTTATCTGCTCCTATACTACCATTTAAATTCTGATTTCACTCTTCCTAGAATATAAATTATAAGGCTGAAATATTTCAAGGGCCTATTATATATTCAGTCATATTCGACTCTTTATGACGCCATGAGCTGTAGCTTGCCAGGTTCCTCTCTCCACGGAATAAATAACCAGGCAAGAACATTGGGGTGGGCAGCCATCTCTCCTCCAGGGGGTCCTCCTGACCTGGGGATTGAAACCAGCACAGGAGAACTGGATATGCAAGAGATCGGTACCAGCTGAGCCCCCAGGAAAGCCCCTCCACACACAAGGCTAAAATATCTCAGGACTGATTATATATTTAGAAAAACAGAACTAGAAAGAACCTTAGAGAAGGAGACCAGAAATGTTAAATGATTTGTTTAAAATCACATAGCCAATTGAGGACAAAGCAGAGATCAGAGTTTAATGATTATATGATTTAAGAAAGATGCAAGGCCTAAATAATTGAGGCATGGATTCCCAGTCATTGATTTTCCATTCTGCTCCATAATCAATAAGCTTTTGTCAACTAAAGTGAACTCTTTTATCAGTAGGAAAATTAACAGCCTATGTGAAAATTCTACCAGGCTCGAAATATTAAAGCTAGGTCATCTGTTATAAAAATAAACCTGAAAATAAAAATGTGTTCTCCCCATTGGAAGTGTTAAAACAAGCATCTGAAATAGAGGGGTGACATATCCTTCAGAGTGAGGTCATACTTTATTCTTAATCATACTTGATAGACTGTGGACCTGAAGTTAATATTTTAAGCAAGAAAAATGACAAATTGAGCTTATACCAAGCAAATATTAAGAGGAGGAAACAGGGGCTTCCCTGGTGGTCCAGTGGGTAAACAGTCCGCCTTGTAGTGCAAAGGGCACCAGTTTGATCCCTGGCCCAGGAAGACCCCACGTACCACGGTGAGGCTGGACTGGTCTGTCCAATTAAGAGCCAGTGCTCTGAAGCGCATCTGCTTAGAGCCGGTGCTCTGCAAAGAGAGAGGCCACTGTAATGGGAGGCCCACCTAGGCTGAAGAATAAAGATGGATGGATGTAAATAAGTAACAATAAAAGAGACCAACATTTAAAATAAAAAAGAGGAGGAAACAAGATATTTTTCAAAATTTTATTTCTTTTAACATCTTATCTGCTCCTATACTACCATTTAAATTCTGATTTCACTCTTCCTAGAATATAAATTATAAGGCTGAAATATTTCAAGGGCCTATTATATATTCAGTCATATTCGACTCTTTATGACGCCATGAGCTGTAGCTTGCCAGGTTCCTCTCTCCACGGAATAAATAACCAGGCAAGAACATTGGGGTGGGCAGCCATCTCTCCTCCAGGGGGTCCTCCTGACCTGGGGATTGAAACCAGCACAGGAGAACTGGATATGCAAGAGATCGGTACCAGCTGAGCCCCCAGGAAAGCCCCTCCACACACAAGGCTAAAATATCTCAGGACTGATTATATATTTAGAAAAACAGAACTAGAAAGAACCTTAGAGAAGGAGACCAGAAATGTTAAATGATTTGTTTAAAATCACATAGCCAATTGAGGACAAAGCAGAGATCAGAGTTTAATGTTTAATAATATATCTAGGAATTAATAAGAAAGATGCAAGGCCTATACAAAACTTTACCTGAAAAACATAAAAGATCATGGTTGAAGTGTGACACTTTATCCATTACTGGATGAGAAGAATGAATAATGTGAAAGTATCAAATCTCTCTTAAGTAAATCTGATGTCATCCCATTCATTATAAGAAAATTCTTATAAGAACCTTAATAAATGCGAGAAAGACATCTGGAAGATTAAAAGTGTGAGGGCAAGGAAGGGGAGCCAGGGCATTTCTTTTTTTTTTAGTTTTTTTTTTTTTTTAAACATTTATTTATTTATTTATTGGGGGGTGGGGTGGGGAAGGAGGGGGATGGGTGGGCCTCTTCTATTGGTCGTTCATTTGTCTATTTTCATCCATCTTTGTTCCTTGGCTCTTGTGGGCCTCCCATTACGGTGGCCTCTGCCGTCGCAGAGCACATGCGCTCCAGTGCTCCGGCTCGGTAATTGGACACATCGGTCCAGCCGCTCCGCGGCACGTGGGATCTTCCCAGGCCAGGGATCGAACCGGTGCCCCTTGCACTGCAAGGCGGTGTCCCCACCCACTGGACCACCAGGGAAGCCCAGGGCATTTCTTTTTAATAAAATAAATAAAATTTAAAAAGAAAGATTATTGATACTGAATATTAGAACAACTCATGTAGGTGCAAGGGTTAAAATACTGTTACACTGGCATAAGATTAGCCAGCATGCTATTGAATGAGCATACAAAGCCCACATATAAAAAAATCTTAATACATGAAACAGGTAATAATTCAAACCAAAGAGAAGAATGATAATTGGTCACTACTGGAAAAATGCTAGATCTCTGTTCTAAACAATATAGCAAAAATACAGTCATTGTGAATTAAAGAGTCAAATGTAAAAAAAAGTGAAAAAGTAGGAAATATAAAAGGAAAACATGAGTTTTGAAGTGAAAGAGATATAATACCAAAGACAGAATCCAAAACAAAGAGATGAATTGATCCAAGTATATAAAAATAAAAGTCTATACCAGAAAATTCCATAAGCTGAATTTAAAATCACATAGAGAAAACCTGTTACAAACATGACTGATAAAGTGATGCCGTCCTTAATATATAAAGAGTGTGTATAATCAATAATAAAAAAAATGCACAAATAGAAAAATATGCAATGGACGTGTCTGGTGATTAAACAACTAATGCAATAATAAATAGGAAAAACTGTTCATGTGCAAAGGAAATGCAAATTAAACCATTTCAATATCACTTTCATCAACAAACTGGCCAAAAAATCATAGAAAATATTCAGAGTTAATGAGGGCACAGATAAAACACAAGATACAGCTTATAAGAGTGTCAGTATTTTGAAAGATTTACAGCCCAGCTATTCAAGTATAAGAATTTACTCTAAGGAAATGTGCACAAAGATTTATCCATAAGGCTGTTCATTATAGCATCATTTACACTATAAATATTTTTTAAATCCCTAATACTCGACAAAAAGGAACTAATTAAATAAAATTTGTCATTAATATCTATATGCAGTAATACTAAATGGCCACTTAATTTACAAAAGAATTCCTAATGCCTTGGTAAAATGTTCACAACAGACTATTAGAAAAACCACCAAGAAATTTCTTATATGATCAAATAATTATATGAATAAAATTATGCTTAATATGTATATATCCTTAATGAAGAAGAGGCTTCCCAAGTGGTTCAATGGTAAAGAATCTGCCAACCAATACAGGAAACATGGGTTCAATCCCTGGGTCAGGAAGAAGAGAAGCCTGGAGAAGGAAATGGCAGCCTGCTTTAGTACTCTTACCTGGGAAGTGCTGTGAAGAGAGGAGCCTGGTAGGCTACAGTCCATGGGATAGCAAGAGTTGGACATGATTAGCAACTCAACAACAAGTCCTTAATGAGACTGGACATCCCAAAATATTAGCATCACTCTGTCCAGTGCAAAAATACAGTAAAAAAAGAGTAATGTAATTGAATATAAAAGGAAAACATGAGTTTTGAAGTGAAAGAGATATAATACCAAAGACAGAATCCAAAACAAAGAGATGAATTGATCCAAGTATATAAAAATAAAAGTCTATACCAGAAAATTCCATAAGCTGAATTTAAAATCACATAGAGAAAACCTGTTACAAACATGACTGATAAAGTGATGCCGTCCTTAATATATAAAGAGTGTGTATAATCAATAATAAAAAAAATGCACAAATAGAAAAATATGCAATGGACGTGTCTGGTGATTAAACAACTAATGCAATAATAAATAGGAAAAACTGTTCATGTGCAAAGGAAATGCAAATTAAACCATTTCAATATCACTTTCATCAACAAACTGGCCAAAAAATCATAGAAAATATTCAGAGTTAATGAGGGCACAGATAAAACACAAGATACAGCTTATAAGAGTGTCAGTATTTTGAAAGATTTACAGCCCAGCTATTCAAGTATAAGAATTTACTCTAAGGAAATGTGCACAAAGATTTATCCATAAGGCTGTTCATTATAGCATCATTTACACTATAAATATTTTTTAAATCCCTAATACTCGACAAAAAGGAACTAATTAAATAAAATTTGTCATTAATATCTATATGCAGTAATACTAAATGGCCACTTAATTTACAAAAGAATTCCTAATGCCTTGGTAAAATGTTCACAACAGACTATTAGAAAAACCACCAAGAAATTTCTTATATGATCAAATAATTATATGAATAAAATTATGCTTAATATGTATATATCCTTAATGAAGAAGAGGCTTCCCAAGTGGTTCAATGGTAAAGAATCTGCCAACCAATACAGGAAACATGGGTTCAATCCCTGGGTCAGGAAGAAGAGAAGCCTGGAGAAGGAAATGGCAGCCTGCTTTAGTACTCTTACCTGGGAAGTGCTGTGAAGAGAGGAGCCTGGTAGGCTACAGTCCATGGGATAGCAAGAGTTGGACATGATTAGCAACTCAACAACAAGTCCTTAATGAGACTGGACATCCCAAAATATTAGCTATCACTCTGTCCAGTGCAATGTGGTTATCAGTACTATTTATTGTCTTCATTGGGTTTCTCTTGAATCCAAATTTTCTGTAATTAACAGTATTAAATATCCAAAAGATTAATTATTCCAACAGGCCCTAAAATATACTAATATATCCAGATACTAAAATAAGAATTGCTAATAAAATTTCCTCTTAAACTTATCAAGAATTTGGGGAGGAATGAGGAGAAAAGTCAGCCCAAGGTGATCACTTTCCTTTTTCATCATGGAAAATGCCAAACATGAACAAAAGTAGAAAAAAAGTAAAACAAACTCCCATTGAGCCATCACTCAGCCTCAGCATTCATTCAGTTTTACTCCCCCTTGGAAGCAAATCCCAGACATCACATCATTCTATTCATAAATATTTCAGTATGTATCTCTAAAAGACAGGAATTCTGTTGCCTTTCTTTAAACATAATCAAGTGAACATTACTATACAAGAATAATTCATAATACATTTCTATGGAGAAATTTCTCTTCCTATGCTAGTTGCTTTGAGATACATATTGTACAGCACAGGGAATTAAACACTTGATTCTTTCTCTTTGCTTACATTTGCAAAATAACGAGCTAGGTCCTTGAACAGTACAACTCTGACCACAACACTATATTATAACTTCCTATAGACATTTTTTAAAGCAAACATTTATTCTTGAAGAATAACATCTTCAATGATGTCTGCTTGGCCAGGAACAGTCTATCATGGCCTGTCTCCCCAGGTTCCTCTTTTCTGGATATCTCTGTGACCCAGCACACACTTGTTCCCTCTTACCACAGGGCCTTTGCACAACCTACTTCCTTAATGAAGAAGAGGCTTCCCAAGTGGTTCAATGGTAAAGAATCTGCCAACCAATACAGGAAACATGGGTTCAATCCCTGGGTCAGGAAGAAGAGAAGCCTGGAGAAGGAAATGGCAGCCTGCTTTAGTACTCTTACCTGGGAAGTGCTGTGAAGAGAGGAGCCTGGTAGGCTACAGTCCATGGGATAGCAAGAGTTGGACATGATTAGCAACTCAACAACAAGTCCTTAATGAGACTGGACATCCCAAAATATTAGCTATCACTCTGTCCAGTGCAATGTGGTTATCAGTACTATTTATTGTCTTCATTGGGTTTCTCTTGAATCCAAATTTTCTGTAATTAACAGTATTAAATATCCAAAAGATTAATTATTCCAACAGGCCCTAAAATATACTAATATATCCAGATACTAAAATAAGAATTGCTAATAAAATTTCCTCTTAAACTTATCAAGAATTTGGGGAGGAATGAGGAGAAAAGTCAGCCCAAGGTGATCACTTTCCTTTTTCATCATGGAAAATGCCAAACATGAACAAAAGTAGAAAAAAAGTAAAACAAACTCCCATTGAGCCATCACTCAGCCTCAGCATTCATTCAGTTTTACTCCCCCTTGGAAGCAAATCCCAGACATCACATCATTCTATTCATAAATATTTCAGTATGTATCTCTAAAAGACAGGAATTCTGTTGCCTTTCTTTAAACATAATCAAGTGAACATTACTATACAAGAATAATTCATAATACATTTCTATGGAGAAATTTCTCTTCCTATGCTAGTTGCTTTGAGATACATATTGTACAGCACAGGGAATTAAACACTTGATTCTTTCTCTTTGCTTACATTTGCAAAATAACGAGCTAGGTCCTTGAACAGTACAACTCTGACCACAACACTATATTATAACTTCCTATAGACATTTTTTAAAGCAAACATTTATTCTTGAAGAATAACATCTTCAATGATGTCTGCTTGGCCAGGAACAGTCTATCATGGCCTGTCTCCCCAGGTTCCTCTTTTCTGGATATCTCTGTGACCCAGCACACACTTGTTCCCTCTTACCACAGGGCCTTTGCACAACCTACTTCCTTAGCATGAGGTGCCTTACCATCTGACACATATGCTGCTTCTAATTAATTCCTGTTCATCCTTCAAATTCCAAAGACCACTTGCTTTGCAAAGCCTTCACAGCCTCCAAATCTGGGTCAGGCTTCTTTATCACAGCCTCCTTTGCAACAAAGCACTCATCTCAACTTGTAAATAAACACCACTTTGTGTGAGTACTTAATTATTGTCTGCTCTGCACCCCATAGCTCTGAGCCTACTGGAGCAGTTGGCATACCTGCTTGGGGCCACACTTATCCAGCCCCATTGCCTAGTTCTGTACCAGGTATGCTTTCTCCTTAATTACATGTGGAAAGAAAGACTGAATGAGTGAGTGAATCAGCTTGGGTTCTAATATTATTTCCTTATCCTCAATTCATTTGCTTGCTCCTTGGAAGAAAAGCTATGACAAACCTAAAGAGCATATTAAAAAGCAGAGACATCACTTTGCTAATAAAGGCCCATAAAGTTCAAGCTACGGTTTTTCCAGTAGTCATGTGAGAGCTGGACCATAAAGAAGGTAAAGCACCAAAGAACTGATCCTTTCAAAGTGTGGTGTTGGAGAAGACTCTTGAGAATCCCTTGGACAACAAGGAGATCAAATCAGTCAATCCTAAAGGAAATCAGTCCTGAATACTCGTTGGAAGGACTGACGCTGAGGCTGAAACTCCAATACTTTGGCCCCCTGATAAGAAAAGCCAGCTCATTGGAAAAGACCCTGATGCTGGGAAAGACTGAAGGCAGGAGGAGAAGGGGGCGACAGAGGATGAGATGGTTGGATGACATCACCGACTCAATGGACATGAGTTTCAGCAAACTCCAGGAGGTAGGGAAGGACAGAGAAGCCTGGCTCCCTACTATCCATAGGATCACAAACAGTCAGACACAACTGAGTGAACAACAACAGCAGTTCATTTGAAAGACCTTTACCGACTGGTATCACGCTGGGTGCCAAGAATTGTGAGTGGATTACAATCTAATCTAGGGGGTGAACAAGTAAACAGACAATTCCAAGACAGTGTTCATAGCTTAGTCACACGGGGGAATAAGCACAGAGTGACAGCTAAGCATCTGGGCAGATTTGACAAGACATTTACTTAAAGTAAAACAGTGTTCTCGTCTGGGTAACAGGCAGTATTAGATTGCTTTTTTACACAGCTGGATTCAACTGAATTAGGACATAGGGACCAGCAAGATTTTTTTTTAGGACATTTAGTTCAACTCATTAAGACCATTTTCTCTTACCATAACTCAAGGGTTTAAAGCTTGTGTCTGCAACCTGAGCTCTATGAAGCTGTTGATGACAGACTCCTCTGGCCATAAATACACAACACAGATTAAGATCTTGAGACAGATGGAGCGCCAAAGGGATACTTTTTAAACCAGTGCCCTTACAAAGTTAGAAAAACATACATGCCCTTACAAAAATGAGTGAGTGAATCAGCTTGGGTTCTAATATTATTTCCTTATCCTCAATTCATTTGCTTGCTCCTTGGAAGAAAAGCTATGACAAACCTAAAGAGCATATTAAAAGCAGAGACATCACTTTGCTAATAAAGGCCCATAAAGTTCAAGCTACGGTTTTTCCAGTAGTCATGTGAGAGCTGGACCATAAAGAAGGTAAAGCACCAAAGAACTGATCCTTTCAAAGTGTGGTGTTGGAGAAGACTCTTGAGAATCCCTTGGACAACAAGGAGATCAAATCAGTCAATCCTAAAGGAAATCAGTCCTGAATACTCGTTGGAAGGACTGACGCTGAGGCTGAAACTCCAATACTTTGGCCCCCTGATAAGAAAAGCCAGCTCATTGGAAAAGACCCTGATGCTGGGAAAGACTGAAGGCAGGAGGAGAAGGGGGCGACAGAGGATGAGATGGTTGGATGACATCACCGACTCAATGGACATGAGTTTCAGCAAACTCCAGGAGGTAGGGAAGGACAGAGAAGCCTGGCTCCCTACTATCCATAGGATCACAAACAGTCAGACACAACTGAGTGAACAACAACAGCAGTTCATTTGAAAGACCTTTACCGACTGGTATCACGCTGGGTGCCAAGAATTGTGAGTGGATTACAATCTAATCTAGGGGGTGAACAAGTAAACAGACAATTCCAAGACAGTGTTCATAGCTTAGTCACACGGGGGAATAAGCACAGAGTGACAGCTAAGCATCTGGGCAGATTTGACAAGACATTTACTTAAAGTAAAACAGTGTTCTCGTCTGGGTAACAGGCAGTATTAGATTGCTTTTTTACACAGCTGGATTCAACTGAATTAGGACATAGGGACCAGCAAGATTTTTTTTTAGGACATTTAGTTCAACTCATTAAGACCATTTTCTCTTACCATAACTCAAGGGTTTAAAGCTTGTGTCTGCAACCTGAGCTCTATGAAGCTGTTGATGACAGACTCCTCTGGCCATAAATACACAACACAGATTAAGATCTTGAGACAGATGGAGCGCCAAAGGGATACTTTTTAAACCAGTGCCCTTACAAAGTTAGAGAAAAACATACAATGAGCTCTCTCTGTGATTCAGACCAAATATAATTGCCAAGTTGTATAAAATATATCATAAATTATCAACAGAAGCTACTGGGTATAACAAATCATTTCATTAGCACAGATATTCTTCTTGCAGAAATCTAGCTCCACTGAAATTTAGAGCTGTGATTACAGAGCTGTGACTGAATCCATTAAAAAGTTCCTCTTTAATCTGTTTTATTCTGCAATGCTTAGGACCTTAAGGGTTGGGATGTCTTTTGTTGTTTAGTCACTAAGTCGTAAAGGACTGTTTGTGACCCCATAGACTGTAGCCTACCAGGCTCCTCTGTCCATTGGATTTCCCAGGCAAGCATACTGGAGTGGGTTGCCATTTCCTTCTCCAGGGGATCTTCCCCACCCAGGGGTGGAACCTGTATTTCCTGCATCGGTAGGCGGAGTCTGAACCATGTGTTATATATCTTAATATTCCCAGTGTTTACTGGCATAAACATACTGGCCAATACTGGCCAGTTTTACTGGCATAAAATAAGAGCTTAGAAGTGACAGAATAAATGAACAAATGAAATCAAGTAGAAAAGCTTTAAAAATAATGCAGAAGAGGCTTCCCTGGTGGTCCAGTGGGTAAAGATTCTGCCTTGCAGTGCAAGGGGCATGGGTTCAATCCCTGGCCCAGGAAGATACATGTTGCTGAGCAGCTGGACAGGTGTGTCCAATTATAAGCCAGAGCTCTGGAGTGCATATGCCCAGAGCCAGTGCTCTGCAATGAGAGAGGCCACTGAAATGGGAGGCCCACACAGACCAAAGAATAAAGATGAATGAAAAATATATAAATAAATAGTCTATAAAAAGAGGCCAAAAAATAAAAAAATAATGCAGAATAGATAACGGATATAAGTAGAAGGGCCATAAGTTTATTGCCCAAATTGGAACACTTCTGCCAGTAAATGAAGCTTCTCTTAATAAGAATAAAACTGGATTCCCCTAAGCAAACCAACTGCTTCATCCTAGCAACTAAGAATCAAAATGTGGGGAAAGCATCAATCCATTATTTATCTGCTCGAGACTTAGAAAAGTCTTGGGAAACAAGAGGGATGGTGTGGTGACCAGGATTACTTTAAAATGCTTCATAAATGAATATCTTTGAATGATCCAAACAAATGAAAAGATACTCAAACTCATTTGTCATCAGAGAAATTTAAAATCACAAGATGGCAGCGCCCATCCAAGAAAATGGTTAAAATCTAAAAACGGATGATAATATAAGGTATTAAGAAAGCTATGGTAACACCAAAACTCTCCTACATTACTGGTGGAAGCAAAAATCAGTACAAGCACTTTTAGAAAACTATTTGGTAGTATCTAGTAAAGTTTACCATGCGCCCTGTGATCCAGCAACTCCATCCCACAAAAGAAATGCGTACATATGTTCAACAAGTGACATTTACAAGAATGCTCATAGCAGCACTGTTCCTAACAGGAAAACTGGAAACAACCCAAATGGTCCCCAAGAGTAGAATGGATAAACACGTTAAGTTTATGCGCAGCAATGAAAACAAACTATTGCTACACATAGCAACAGGGTTGAATGCCACAAACAAAATGTTGAGCAAAAGAAGTCAAACACGAAGAAATACATAGTATACAGTTCCACTTATATTCATGGAAAAGAGTATAAAATGGCTATCTGGGACCACCAGAAAATAAGAAATGGTAATTCACTGAACTGGACCTAATGATGAGTAGAACTTCAGCTACTCTAAAACATACAGTAGAACTTCAACTACTCTAAAAGCAATTTTCAGATCATTAGTACAGAAGAGTCTATGAGAAACTTCGAAACGTTGACAACTCTGACTTATTAGCTACTTGAAAGAACAAAAGAAATGACAAATGGCATATGACTATTAGTAACCAGGGACAAATGCAAGCTTACGCTATGGACTGAATTGTGTTTCCCCAAAATTCCTATGTGGAAGTTCTGACTCTCAGTATAAGGCAGTAATTAAGAGTCATTAGGATGTGTCCTAATCTCATATGACTCATACTCTTAAAAGGAGAGGAAATTTGGATACAGATAACTCCTCAAAAGAGAGACACAGGGAGATGATGGCCATCTGCACCCCAATGAGAGAAGCTTCAAATAGGTCCTTCTCTTATAGCCCTCAAAAGAAATCAACCCTGCCACCGCCTTGACCTTGGACTTCCAGTCTCCAGAGCTATGAGAAAATCCACTTCTGTGTGAGATTTGTCACTTCTGTGAGAAAATCCACCCCAGTGTGTGGCATTTTGTTATGATGGCCAGAGCAAACTAATATACCACTTGTGCTGCATAATTCAGAAACATCACTGCATCAATTCACAAGTTCAAGTCAACATCAATTCATATGTTCTTATTACAATCTATGTGCATGCTTAGTCATTTCAGTCATATCTGCCTCTGTGCAACCCTACAGATGGTAGCCTACCAGGCTCCTCTGTCCATGGGATTCTCCAGGCAAGAACACTGCAGTCAGTTGTCATGCCTTCCTCCCAGGGATCTTCCCAACCCAGGTATTGAACCTGTGTTTCTTATGTCTTTTTCATTGGCAGGTGGGTTCTTTACCCCTAGTGCCACCTAGGGAGCCCCATTAGAGTCTATCTATAATAATAATAAAAGACTGCATCTTCCTTGGTTAGTCCCAGAAATGTCAAGCTAGGTCGATCTTGAATGGTAAGGTCCTTTACAGTAGGGGCTGCATCTACTTAATTCATCTGTATCATTAATCAAGTCCTCTCCTTCAGGTATGTGCTCAGCATCTTTTTTTTTTCTTTTGGTTTGTTTGGAACACTCGCTTATATTCTTCTCTTTTGTTTCCTCCTCTCTTTGTATCTCTGTGACCCAGGAAGCAAAGAAAGGAGACAAGTTCCCCTGCTTCTACAAACAATGGATATGAGAAGGGCCTGTCATGAAAACACAAAGCCTACTTCTTTCCAGAAGATAAATGAATAGAGGTTTCCCCTCCCCACTAAGAAGAGACAATGAAAAGGGGGCAAAGTCACGAAGACAGAGGGAAAAAAAATGGAAAGCAGAATGCTTCACTGAGGAATATTGAAGCTCTAATTTAACCTTTCAGGAACATCACTGATCTGCACAGTAGGGCAAAAATCCTGGTCCCATTGTGAGCATCCCTAGTCTTGTAGTCCTACTTATACCTGAGCAAATGCAGTAAATCTTTCTTAAAATATACATCTGGCGAGGCATAGCATAGAATTAATTCAACTGCACTTGTAGTAGACCTTCCAGAAATAATTTACAATGATTTGTCAGGATTAACCTTTTGATAAAACATAAATTTGTCAAAACGTAAAGCACTTTAAAGAGGTGAAGAGGTCCATTTTCATTAGACAAATGCTGTATCAGCAAGCAAAAGGAGGCAAAAAATACTGGTGCTGAGAACAGCGACGACTCTGCTGGACTTCATCTTCAGAGCTATAAAACAGAAGCTTGGCATTTCGGCATGGGAAGAAGTGATTCACAACCAACTGCATCTTCCTCGGTTAGTCCTAGACATGTCAGGCTCTGTAATTAACGAGGGACACTTGCAGGTCCACACACTCAGTCTGTAACGACAAAGGAGGAGCCTGCATCGCCGCATTTTAAAATGTTTGCAGACATATGTTTTTAATATTCAGTAGCCACCATCTGCAGACTGCAAGGATATCAGGCATTCCTAGAGACAGTCCAGTAAAAACCGAAGAATCCAAATTGCCTAGAGGAGAAAAGCTTTCAGTATTGGAAGCAGCTAGCTCATGTACATTCAATTATTTTCCAACACTGGCCAACAGCGCACGCCCTTGTCCCTTCTTGAAAGGGCGGGGTAAGGGTAAATTCACCATGTCCTTCTGGATACTTGTGCAACCTTAACTTTGCCAATGTGGTTTTCTTTTTTAATTAAATACATAATGAAATGATGCATAACCAAATATTAAGCTAAACAAATCCAGTGCTCCTGCTTTAGAACTTCTATTTTGGGAACACAGACGTCTAAACCAGACAACCAGAGTCTGACAGAGCTGAGTAGTCTTTGAGGAGTCAGAATCTTCCTGAAGGCAGTATCGTGCCTTGTGGTGGCTATTCTATGTCTGCAAGAAGCCCTAGTCCTTAACGGAGCTTGAGCGTTTTGCTTTCATTGCATGTAGTAGTAACTACAAACACGTTAGCATATTGGAGGATGCATAATACTTATAGAGTATTCAACATCTGTAAGTTATCTTACGACAAACCTCTAGTGCTCAAAAACGTAGGTACCTGGTCAATTCTTCCACAATAAAATGTAGAAGAACCAAGGCTTTGGGGGAAAATTTTCAATTTTATGAACTAGAAATATGTTCCTTAAAACTGATTCCACTTTCCCTTAGGTGACCATTTGAATCTGAAAGCAGGAAGGGGTACACTATGGATTTCCTGTGTAACTTTAAAGAGGTGAAGAGGTCCATTTTCATTAGACAAATGCTGTATCAGCAAGCAAAAGGAGGCAAAAAATACTGGTGCTGAGAACAGCGACGACTCTGCTGGACTTCATCTTCAGAGCTATAAAACAGAAGCTTGGCATTTCGGCATGGGAAGAAGTGATTCACAACCAACTGCATCTTCCTCGGTTAGTCCTAGACATGTCAGGCTCTGTAATTAACGAGGGACACTTGCAGGTCCACACACTCAGTCTGTAACGACAAAGGAGGAGCCTGCATCGCCGCATTTTAAAATGTTTGCAGACATATGTTTTTAATATTCAGTAGCCACCATCTGCAGACTGCAAGGATATCAGGCATTCCTAGAGACAGTCCAGTAAAAACCGAAGAATCCAAATTGCCTAGAGGAGAAAAGCTTTCAGTATTGGAAGCAGCTAGCTCATGTACATTCAATTATTTTCCAACACTGGCCAACAGCGCACGCCCTTGTCCCTTCTTGAAAGGGCGGGGTAAGGGTAAATTCACCATGTCCTTCTGGATACTTGTGCAACCTTAACTTTGCCAATGTGGTTTTCTTTTTTAATTAAATACATAATGAAATGATGCATAACCAAATATTAAGCTAAACAAATCCAGTGCTCCTGCTTTAGAACTTCTATTTTGGGAACACAGACGTCTAAACCAGACAACCAGAGTCTGACAGAGCTGAGTAGTCTTTGAGGAGTCAGAATCTTCCTGAAGGCAGTATCGTGCCTTGTGGTGGCTATTCTATGTCTGCAAGAAGCCCTAGTCCTTAACGGAGCTTGAGCGTTTTGCTTTCATTGCATGTAGTAGTAACTACAAACACGTTAGCATATTGGAGGATGCATAATACTTATAGAGTATTCAACATCTGTAAGTTATCTTACGACAAACCTCTAGTGCTCAAAAACGTAGGTACCTGGTCAATTCTTCCACAATAAAATGTAGAAGAACCAAGGCTTTGGGGGAAAATTTTCAATTTTATGAACTAGAAATATGTTCCTTAAAACTGATTCCACTTTCCCTTAGGTGACCATTTGAATCTGAAAGCAGGGAAGGGGTACTATTGTCTGTAGAGCAGAGTAAGGATTTCAAGCTGTGTAAATTACCCCGTGGGCAAATCTCTTAGCTTTGGTGGGAAGAACCAGAGTCACCTCTCTCACAGCCCAAGGACCTGTTCCAGAATGAACCATCCCTGAGACGGTCAAGCCATGTTAAAAACATCAATCAAATGTTCTCAAAGACCGTAACTCGTCTGTCAACTGGCCCTTGCCTAATGTCAAAGAAAGCTATTTGAAATCTGTGTTAAATATATTTATCCATCTAACTGTTAGGGCTTCTGAACCATGGTTTTAAGAGCAAGTAAATAAAACTTTATTGGTCCAATAAAGACTGATGGCCATGATTCTGTAGTCACCGTTACTATTAAGAACAGAACTCCATTAACTTATGAAATGAAAACCAAATATCCCCAAACTAAAAAAAAAGAAAAAAAGAAAAAAAAAGAAATGACATTGGCACTCACTAGCATCATCCTTTTGTTCAAAAAGTAAGTCTTAGGGACTTTCCTGGATATCGAACGATTGGGATCCCACATTTCCACTGCAGGAGGAATGGGTTCGATCCTTGGTCAGGGAACTAAGATCTACCATAGCCAAAATAAATGACTAAAAAGTAAGTCTTAAATCCAGATTGGTAATCACAAAAGGCAAACAAAACAGCCCTTTAGAAACGTATCCGAGCTACAGTTTCTCCTTATCATGAAGAAAATTTTCTTATCCCAGGAGTTCCTGCTAACCCATCAGTTGAACAATATTTCATATACGAAATATTTCCTAGGTCCAAAAACATTAGTGAGACCTGCCTTTCAGCTTCTTTGACTACCAGAGGTTTCTTACTAAATGATTAAGAGAGCACAGGTTAGGGGCAAGGGGTGGCATTTGTATACCTATGGCAGATTCAGGTCAATGTGTGGCAGAAAACAACAAAACCCTGTAAAAAAAATAATTAAAAAGAGAGTACAGGTCTAAGGAGGAAAGTGACTCTCTCCCCAACCATTGTCATAGCAAAGCTGAAACAAAGACTTAATATTCTGGGTTTATTAGACGCCTTAAAACTGATTCCACTTTCCCTTAGGTGACCATTTGAATCTGAAAGCAGGGAAGGGGTACTATTGTCTGTAGAGCAGAGTAAGGATTTCAAGCTGTGTAAATTACCCCGTGGGCAAATCTCTTAGCTTTGGTGGGAAGAACCAGAGTCACCTCTCTCACAGCCCAAGGACCTGTTCCAGAATGAACCATCCCTGAGACGGTCAAGCCATGTTAAAAACATCAATCAAATGTTCTCAAAGACCGTAACTCGTCTGTCAACTGGCCCTTGCCTAATGTCAAAGAAAGCTATTTGAAATCTGTGTTAAATATATTTATCCATCTAACTGTTAGGGCTTCTGAACCATGGTTTTAAGAGCAAGTAAATAAAACTTTATTGGTCCAATAAAGACTGATGGCCATGATTCTGTAGTCACCGTTACTATTAAGAACAGAACTCCATTAACTTATGAAATGAAAACCAAATATCCCCAAACTAAAAAAAAAGAAAAAAAAAAAAAGAAATGACATTGGCACTCACTAGCATCATCCTTTTGTTCAAAAAGTAAGTCTTAGGGACTTTCCTGGATATCGAACGATTGGGATCCCACATTTCCACTGCAGGAGGAATGGGTTCGATCCTTGGTCAGGGAACTAAGATCTACCATAGCCAAAATAAATGACTAAAAAGTAAGTCTTAAATCCAGATTGGTAATCACAAAAGGCAAACAAAACAGCCCTTTAGAAACGTATCCGAGCTACAGTTTCTCCTTATCATGAAGAAAATTTTCTTATCCCAGGAGTTCCTGCTAACCCATCAGTTGAACAATATTTCATATACGAAATATTTCCTAGGTCCAAAAACATTAGTGAGACCTGCCTTTCAGCTTCTTTGACTACCAGAGGTTTCTTACTAAATGATTAAGAGAGCACAGGTTAGGGGCAAGGGGTGGCATTTGTATACCTATGGCAGATTCAGGTCAATGTGTGGCAGAAAACAACAAAACCCTGTAAAAAAAATAATTAAAAAGAGAGAGAGAGTACAGGTCTAAGGAGGAAAGTGACTCTCTCCCCAACCATTGTCATAGCAAAGCTGAAACAAAGACTTAAAAAGCACAGCCACAAGATGAAGTGACTCACACACATATTAGGTTCCCTTACTAACAAAATAAAGGAGAAACCAGACTTGAAGTAGATACAAGAGAAACAAATATTTCTATTTTCAATTCACCAGCTCTGTTTTTTTTCTCCCCTCAAAGAAACTACCTCATTTTTCTTCAGCTAGATAGGATATCTATAGCTTTGTAACTGCTTCCTGACTCAGAAACACAGCAGAGTGATTATCTTATTTCCACAGGAGGAAAAATGTGTACCTATCTCAACACCCCTTCAATGCCACAGGGATGTAAAAGGTCGCAAAGAGTTCGACACAACTAAGCACACACATGTAATTTGCCCCCAATGTTCTGCAGACATGCTTTGCTTTCTGTGACCATTCTACACCAGATAAAGCACAGTTCCAAATCAGGTGGAATTTCTTCTCTCTCAGAGAAGACTTTACAGTATTTCCTTTAAAGTGGGTTATGTCAAAGAAAACTCAGAACAAAGGTCATATGCCTTTAACCTCATAGCCAAAGGACCCTTCACACTGATATCCCTCAAACAAAAAAGAAATGCATTGTTTTCTACCTATCAGCTACTCAAAAATAAGCCAAATATACAGTTTTATAGTCATGGATTCAGTAAACAGAGAAACCCATTGCCTTCAATGATCTAGATGTGCCATCATCAGTCCCTAAATATGTTAAGAGTTAACATTGAAATTAAATACTATGGGTTTCTCCTTTTTATCCATTTAAATGAATGTCTATTTCAACTAAATAGTCATCCATGCTGTGTAAGGACAAGTTTTGTATATTTTTGTGTATATTTTTTTCAATTTACATAAAGAAAAATCACTATATTTTTTTTTTTGGGGGGGGAATGTATTTTTCAAAGATATGCTGCTTTCAGTAAGACAGTTTAGAGCTCAGTTTTCAACAAAAAGTAATAATTCTTTTCCAAAGTATAACCATATAGGGGTCACAGTTTGACACTAATCAAAGGATGTGAGAGTTGGCCCATAAAGAAAACTAAGCATTGAAAAGTGGATGCTTTCAAACTGTGGTGCTAGAATAGACTCTTGAGAGTCCCTTGGACAGCAAGGAGATCAGACCAGTCAATCTTAATGGAAATTAACCCTTCATATTCATTGGAAGGACTTACGCTGAAGCTCTAATATTTTGGCCAGCTGATGCAAAGACCTAATTTGCAAATTAGCAAATGTAAAGAGCTCCTGAGGGCAGGAGAAGGGGGCAGCAGAGAGTAAGATGGTTTGATGGTGTCACCGACTCAATGGACATGAATTTTAGCAAACTCCGGTAGATAGTGAAAGACAGGAAAGCAGGGTTGTCCGTGGGGTTGTCAAGAATCAGAGACAACTTAGTGACTGAGCAACAAGAAAAAAGGTTGTTTCTTTTTTAAGTGAAACTAGAAGAATCTTAACCGACAACAGCCTCAATCAGTCTGTCAGAGATCTGTCAAGCATTGTTGCAATTATAAATTCTTCCCTTCATAAGTTTTTTTCCACAGTTAATGGACGATCAGAACTCTGCTCAATCATTAGTGTAAGCAAAAGGGATCTGACTACAGAGTCCTCAAAACAGAACCCTAGTTGTCAGCCCTCCTTCATCATGAAGATCGTCTTACCTGGAATCAGTGACTACATGGAAATAAAGGTACTAAGATTATGGAAAAATTCCTGGGACTACCAGAGGAAATTTTACATATTTACATCAGTTAAAGCTAGAAAGCAAGTGTTTGACCACGCTTAGACGATGTTTGGTAGGAGAGTGAAAAGAAATTTCAGCTATCATCTCCGGTGTTCTCTTATTATATATGTTTACCCTTACTCAAAGCAAGGGAAACAGACAATGACTTAGTACACTTTTGTATCATAAATTTCATATTTCATAAATTTCATATTCCCAAAATGTATGAAATCAGTAAAACAGAGAGGACGAATCAGGCCTTATGGAGAATGAATAGTCTGGGTGTATCTGTAATTAACTCTCTACTATGATCACCTTTCCCCACTAAACAATAGATTTTGCCTTGATATTGGTATATGATTCATGGAAATGCACTCATGGACTTTATAAATTCAGTTCCATCATTGAAAAACATCAACTGAGGGTCTCCCAAGTTTTCTTACCTATAAATGCCAGTCTTGTATTTTCTTGCCAGCCTCCATGATCCCCTACAGGAGCTACCTGGAGCAGCCCATGTTGAACCAATTTAAACAAAATGTCAATTATCTTATATTTATCAAATAATCACATCAAGTTCTTGCCAAAGTGGGGAACTGAATTTGGAAAACAAAATATTATGAAAGGATTAGCAAATACTGGGGAGAAATCACTGATTTATTCCTGGAGTTTTGTGTGCAAGAGAAAACACTAAAGACGAACTTATTCCCAACCAACAGTGAGTATTCAGGGCTTCCTTTGCAAATGTTAATGCTATACCTTAAGATAAACTGAGGGTTAACAGAAGATAAGTAACTAGCTCGACAGTACCACAGGAGAAAATCTGAATCTCAGATCAGTGGAAGCCTGGCCAAGGATAACACCCCAGAATTTAGTGTGTATTACAATATTCCACACAATCTCTAAATGATCAGTTTGTTTGGCCTTTTTTTTGGATTTTGTAGACTTTGTTTCAGTTGCATAACTGATACAATTTTTATATTAGTTCATTGACAGGACTCTACATGGTTTCCACTCAATAGCTTATAAAATCTGAATTGTGTATCTAGTTAGCAAGAATAATTACTTAAAATAGGAGCCTCCAGATGGTATAAACATGCGCTATCCAATATGGTAGCCACTAGCCATATGTAGTTTTTAAGCACTTGAAACAAGACAAAGCCAATTTGAGATGTACTATAAGTACAAACATGCATAGGACTTCAAAAACTAGAGAAGGTAAAATATCTTATTAACAACTTTTATTTCAATTATATGTTGAATTTTATGCTCAATATTTGAGTTAAAATATATTACCAAAAATGACTTCATTTGTTTCTTTTTCCTTTTTTAATGGAGCTATTAGAAAATTTAAAATTACATACACAGCTTACATTTGTGGCTTACATTATATTTCTCTCGGACATAAGTGGGAAAATGTGGGTTTTTATACAAAGATCATAAAACAGTCATTGAAACATCAACTGAGTTTTGCCTTGATATTGGTATATGATTCATGGAAATGCACTCATGGACTTTATAAATTCAGTTCCATCATTGAAAAACATCAACTGAGGGTCTCCCAAGTTTTCTTACCTATAAATGCCAGTCTTGTATTTTCTTGCCAGCCTCCATGATCCCCTACAGGAGCTACCTGGAGCAGCCCATGTTGAACCAATTTAAACAAAATGTCAATTATCTTATATTTATCAAATAATCACATCAAGTTCTTGCCAAAGTGGGGAACTGAATTTGGAAAACAAAATATTATGAAAGGATTAGCAAATACTGGGGAGAAATCACTGATTTATTCCTGGAGTTTTGTGTGCAAGAGAAAACACTAAAGACGAACTTATTCCCAACCAACAGTGAGTATTCAGGGCTTCCTTTGCAAATGTTAATGCTATACCTTAAGATAAACTGAGGGTTAACAGAAGATAAGTAACTAGCTCGACAGTACCACAGGAGAAAATCTGAATCTCAGATCAGTGGAAGCCTGGCCAAGGATAACACCCCAGAATTTAGTGTGTATTACAATATTCCACACAATCTCTAAATGATCAGTTTGTTTGGCCTTTTTTGGATTTTGTAGACTTTGTTTCAGTTGCATAACTGATACAATTTTTATATTAGTTCATTGACAGGACTCTACATGGTTTCCACTCAATAGCTTATAAAATCTGAATTGTGTATCTAGTTAGCAAGAATAATTACTTAAAATAGGAGCCTCCAGATGGTATAAACATGCGCTATCCAATATGGTAGCCACTAGCCATATGTAGTTTTTAAGCACTTGAAACAAGACAAAGCCAATTTGAGATGTACTATAAGTACAAACATGCATAGGACTTCAAAAACTAGAGAAGGTAAAATATCTTATTAACAACTTTTATTTCAATTATATGTTGAATTTTATGCTCAATATTTGAGTTAAAATATATTACCAAAAATGACTTCATTTGTTTCTTTTTCCTTTTTTAATGGAGCTATTAGAAAATTTAAAATTACATACACAGCTTACATTTGTGGCTTACATTATATTTCTCTCGGACATAAGTGGGAAAATTGTTAAGAATTATATATTCGGGCTTCCCCTGGTGGTCCAGTGGATAAGGACACCGCCTTGCAGTGCAAGGGGCGCTGGTTCGAGCCCTGGCCTGGGAAGATCCCACGTGCCGCGGAGCGGCTGGACTGATGTGTCCAATCACCGAGCCAGAGCTCTGGAGCGCATGCGCCCAGAGCTGGCTCTCTGCGACAACAGATGCCACCGTGATGGGAGGCCCGCAGGAGCCAAAGAACAAAGACATGAAAACAGAGAAATGAAAGACCAGTAGAAGTGGCCCGCCCGCTCCCCTCCCTTCCCAACCCGACCCCCGCCCAAAATAAATACATAAATAAATCTTTAAAAAAAAAAGAAGAATTATATATTCATCTTCAGCATGAGATTAATTACAAAGTAGATATGTGAGCCTAGGACACCAAATTTGCTAGTTAAAGCTTTGCTGACATCAAAACATGTGGATTTTAATTGTTATTCAATCATCAATTCATTCAGCTTAATAATTATTTATTGAGTAACTTCTATGTCATAGGCACAATAAGAGAAAGTCTAAGGAATTTCATAAGGAACATTTTAGGCAAGGTCCCAGTCACACCCCTTAATACTTCCCTGATAAGGCTGTAAAGCTACCAGCAGTAAAAACTAAATGGCATGCTTGGAGCATATTAAAATATGGCAGATTGAGAAGAGAATGGTGCCAACAACAATTCAAGAATTGCATTAATTGGACAGGTGAGGTGGGTTGATTTAAAACTAAAACTGTCTGATGCCACTTTCAAGCTTAATCAGAAGATAATCATGCAAATGCACATTCAATTGTGGGTGGGGGGGGATGAGATTTCTTTTGACTCTAATCCTCTCCCCACCCACCCGCATAGCCAAAGTGGAGATTAACTGCATTCTACTTGAGCCATACTACTGTAATTATCGGCTAGACTTCCTTACTAAAATCAACAAAAGGGACGGAACCTTGTAAAGTCTAGAAGTATATTACTATTTCTATGTGGCATCAGGCAGTGAAACAAGCACTTTAAAAAAATGAATCTCCCAGCAAATTTGTAAAGAACTCACTACCTACACTCTACATATCAACAAAACAAAATCAACATAGACCACAGTGCTATATCATATGTGATTTACCTTTCCTTTGCAATCAGTTTAATAACATCAGTCAAATAGTGCAGCAATTTAGCTCTTACTTGGCTTTATAATGTAACTGAGATACTAGAGGAATGGTCTTAGAGATCTTGTTTCCCTATAGAAGAAAAATAAAGAGACACGATAATATAGGAAGAATGTTCATCACCAGACCAGTCTACTGAGTCAAGACTCCAAATTCTTTTCTACACCTTCCCTATATGTTTCTATTTCCTGAAGAGCATGACCCTGCTGTGTCCATTCAGCTAAAGTTCCAGTAAATACACTGACGTTCTGCTTGAATAAGAACTAAGCTCATAGTTTCAAAATGACATTTTATGGAAAATTTGAGCAGAAGGCATTTTGCGTTAGAACCAGAAATCCCAGAACACTGTCATTTAGATACTGTCAGTCCCCTCAAAAAACAGAAATCCAGCACCAAGGTACTATCTAATTAAGATGTCAAATCTTTGCCTGGAATGACTTGCTTTTCTTGTTCTGCTAGATGAAGTCTTCTCAGCGGTATTATTAATATTCCAGCATAGCGAAGGAATTGCTACATTAAAAGTAGCGTAACTCCTAGCTTTAAGATGCAATAAACTCATAAGAGACTAAGCCTTAGGGGTATTAATTTCTTCTTTTGCAAATGAATAACCAGATCTTACGGGTCTCACTTCTCTTCCAATAAAATTTTAAATACTAGTCTTGAGGCTCAGAATGGTTGAACCAATAAAGTCACTTAGTTCAAGCATTTGAGTATTTGAATGCTTATTATGTGCAGAACTCAGTGCTGAGAGGAAGTCCATTACAGAGAAGACATGCCTGGCCCTCAGAGAGTTTAAGAGCTCTGTTAGTGTCCTAGGGCTACTGAAGTACATTATCACAAACTCATGACTTAAAACCATCCAATTTTAGTCTCTCAAAATTCTAGAGGCCAGATGTCCCAAATCAAGGTGCTGACAGGCCACATGCCCTTCAGAGGCCTGGGAGGGTGGGTGCAGGGGTGAGCATTCCTCCTCTCTCCTAACTTGCGGTGGTCACTGGCATTTTCTGGAATGTGGTTATATCATAGCTTTATTTTTTTTTTTAAGAGTGAGTTTTTTTTTTTTTTACAGAGTTTTGTTGTTTACTGCTGAACATCAACATGAATCAGCCATAGGTATGCATATGTTTCCTCCCTCTTGAACTTCCCTCCCCATCCCACCCCTCTAGGTTGCTACAGAGCCCCTTGTTTGAGTTCCCTTAGTCTTACAGAAGGTTCCCATTGGTTACCCATTTTACATATGGTAATGTAAGTTTCCCTGTTACTCTTTCTATACCTCTCACCCACTCCTCCCTCGCCGCAATGTCCATAAGTCTGCTCTCTATGTCTGCTTCTCCATTGCTGCCCCTCACATGCACCCAATCAGCACCATCTTTCCAGACCCCAAACACGTGCTATTATACCATACCTATCCTTCTTCCTTCGACTCACTTTATTCTGTACAATAGGCTGTAGGTTCATCTACTTCACCAGAATGGACTCCAATGGATTTTATGGCTGAGTAACACTCTAATGCATACATGTACCACAGTTTCTTTATCATCCCTCTGTCAATGGACATCTAGGTTGCTTCCACATTCCAGCTATGGTAAACAGTGCTGCAATGAACAATGGGGTACATGTGTGTTTTTCAGTTTTGGTTTCCTCAGGGTGTATGCCTAGCAGTGGGATTGCTGAGTCATATGGTGGTTTTATTCCTAGTTCTCTAAGGAATCTCCATACTGTCCTTCATAGTGTCCGCCATATCTTTTTTTCTTAGGTACTGCCATTAGTCTTTTTTTTCAAGTACTGACTATATCCATTTTATTATCAAGTAGAAGTCAGTTATATCCATAAACGTGAAAGCAGAGTCTTTAAGAGCTATTTGTACACCTAAGTTTTAGCAGAACTATTCACAATAGCCAAAAGATGGAAGCAACCTCAAGAGTCCGTCAGCTGACAAATGGATAAAACTGTGGTAATGCATCTAATAGAATATTATTCACCTTCAAAGATGGAAATTTTGACATAAAAATGAAAGAAATTTTGGTAGCAATATGGTTGAACCTTGAGGACATAATGTTAAATAAACCAGTCAGAAAAAGACAACTACTGAAGTATTCCACTTGCAAGAAGTACCTAGAATAAGCAAATTCATTTTGCCACCAACCTTCACATCACCTTCTGCTCTGCTCCACGGGAATGATCTTTGCCTCTTTCTTTAGAAGGACACCTGTGATTAGATGTAGGGCCTCCCACATACCCCAAGACAGTCACCCCATGTCTAGATCCTGAATCATACTGACAAAGGCCATTTTCTTTATAGAATAATATTTACACATTCCCAGACACAAGGACCTGATCCCTTTGGGACGCAGGTTTACCAGCCATCAAGCTGAAATGTCTGAAAACCAAGTAAAGCAAGGGTGCTACAACTGGGTGGTAATGACAAATTCTTTGCCTGAGTTAGGGAATGTGGTCCACGTGGTCTCAACTGGAATGGTTCTCCTCGGACTAGAAGCTTTGTTTATATCTGTCTCAGATGTTCTGTACAATAGGCTGTAGGTTCATCTACTTCACCAGAATGGACTCCAATGGATTTTATGGCTGAGTAACACTCTAATGCATACATGTACCACAGTTTCTTTATCATCCCTCTGTCAATGGACATCTAGGTTGCTTCCACATTCCAGCTATGGTAAACAGTGCTGCAATGAACAATGGGGTACATGTGTGTTTTTCAGTTTTGGTTTCCTCAGGGTGTATGCCTAGCAGTGGGATTGCTGAGTCATATGGTGGTTTTATTCCTAGTTCTCTAAGGAATCTCCATACTGTCCTTCATAGTGTCCGCCATATCTTTTTTTCTTAGGTACTGCCATTAGTCTTTTTTTTCAAGTACTGACTATATCCATTTTATTATCAAGTAGAAGTCAGTTATATCCATAAACGTGAAAGCAGAGTCTTTAAGAGCTATTTGTACACCTAAGTTTTAGCAGAACTATTCACAATAGCCAAAAGATGGAAGCAACCTCAAGAGTCCGTCAGCTGACAAATGGATAAAACTGTGGTAATGCATCTAATAGAATATTATTCACCTTCAAAGATGGAAATTTTGACATAAAAATGAAAGAAATTTTGGTAGCAATATGGTTGAACCTTGAGGACATAATGTTAAATAAACCAGTCAGAAAAAGACAACTACTGAAGTATTCCACTTGCAAGAAGTACCTAGAATAAGCAAATTCATTTTGCCACCAACCTTCACATCACCTTCTGCTCTGCTCCACGGGAATGATCTTTGCCTCTTTCTTTAGAAGGACACCTGTGATTAGATGTAGGGCCTCCCACATACCCCAAGACAGTCACCCCATGTCTAGATCCTGAATCATACTGACAAAGGCCATTTTCTTTATAGAATAATATTTACACATTCCCAGACACAAGGACCTGATCCCTTTGGGACGCAGGTTTACCAGCCATCAAGCTGAAATGTCTGAAAACCAAGTAAAGCAAGGGTGCTACAACTGGGTGGTAATGACAAATTCTTTGCCTGAGTTAGGGAATGTGGTCCACGTGGTCTCAACTGGAATGGTTCTCCTCGGACTAGAAGCTTTGTTTATATCTGTCTCAGATGTTCTCAGATAATTTTTTGAACTACTGAAGAGTTGCTTTCAGCCCAATAGAGTTCATCATTCTGGCTGTTCTTCTGGTTTCTTGCTTATTCAATCATCTTTATTTTACTTCATTCCTTCAGGTTTTTCCATCCCATCCCATTCTAATCTGGTATACTTTTTTTGTTTTTGTTTTTATTGCTGTTGTTTATCTTGAGGTTCATCTTTTCACAGCTGTAGTGAGCAACTTCAACTTCCTCTTATGACCTGAGAGGCACAGAAAGGTTTCTGCTGCCCTAAATTATTACACTTTAGGACACACCACAGTGCCTAAAAGTCCTCACATCTCTCCTCTGGACTAAAGTCCACCATTTAAATTTAAATACTATTTTGTAGTGATTATACATTAAATCACAAAGTTGCTGAATCTTGATGAAAGAAACCTTCAGATTTGTGATTTCTGAAATACATGTTTGTCAACAGATTAGTTCTGGAGTTTTGCTAATGAAGATTCTGTGAGTTTAAAAAATAAATAAGTAAAAGCAACCAAATAAAATTTAAAAACCAGAGAGATCATGATTCTGTACTCAAAAAAGTAAAACTCTAAAAATATAACAGTCTATCCACTGGACACCATAGGGTGTTTAGAGGTCCTGCTGAGCCTCAAAGGGGCTGCACAATGTGTCAAGTACCCCAACACATTTGGACACTGATGCCTCTTTTCCTCGTAAGCTACATGATGGTAGAAACCATGCCCATTTTTGCTCAACTTTGTGTCTCCAGCCTCTAGTTCAGTCCTTACATGTGGCTGCATGGTGGATGATGGATAAATGAATGGATGGATAGATGGATGGATGGGTGGGTGAATGGACAGAATCACATCAACTGGATGATCAAGAAAAGGAAAGAGGACAAAGAGAAGGAGATAAAACAGCAAAGGAAGAAAAAGAGATTGAAGATTTCTCTGGTGATGCAGTAGATAAAAATCTGCCTGACAATACAGCAAACACAGGTTTGATCCCTGGTCCAGGAAGATTCCACATGTCAAGGAACAACTAAGCCCGTGCATCACAACCTACTGAGCCCTTGTGCTGAAGCTGCCACACCTACAGCCTGTGCTCCACAACAAGAGATGCTACCGCAATCAGAAGCCCTGAGCACTGCAACCAAGAATAGCCCCAGCTCACCACAACTAGAGAAAGCCCTCACAAAAGCAATGAAAACATAGCACAGCCAAGAATAAGTAAATAAATAAGAAAAAAAAAGAAGACTGAGAGAATGGGAACTGCAGAGAGTAGCAGTCAAGTCTTCACTGCATAGCAATTTTGCTCAAAACCTGTTTCAATCATGGAGTTGATATTAAAGAACATTTACAGCTCCTTTATGCTACATCTTTGTTGGAGAGGCAGTGCTGTAGACTGAATGATTGTGTCTCTCCAAAAATTCATACACTGAAACCCTAATCTCCAATGTGATGGTATTTGGAGTAGAGGCCTTTGGGAGGTAATTGAGTTTGAATGAGGTCATGAGGATGGAGGCCCTGATGAGACTTCTGGTGTAAAAAAGGGATGAAGATTCCAGAGACCCCTCTCCATCAAGTGAGAATACAACAACAAGGCAGCCATCTACAAAACAGGAAGAGGGGCCTCACCGGACACCGAATCTGTTCACACCTTCATCTTGCACTTGCCAGCCTCCAGAACTGTGAGAAATTAATGTCTGTTGTTTAAGCCACACAGCCTGCAGAATTTTGTTGCAGTAGCCCAGGCTAAGATAGGCACATGGCACAGTATTTGCAATCAGACACACCTGGTCCAATGCCTGGCTCCACCCTCCCCTGCAAAATGTAGATAACAATGGGTAATTCATGGGGTGGTAGACAGCTTTAGAGATCATTTCCCTAAAGACTAGCATCTAGGAATTTCAGAAGAGTTCCTTTTACCACATAATTTTATCTCCTAAGAGCTTTGCAAAGTGCTTCATATAAGCACAAGCCTTAGAGATATTACTTAATTGATGTTACTAGTTTCTTTCTTTTTTTTCCTTTTATCCTCCTGTTTCAACTAGGCAAAATATAGTCACATAGTTCAAAATTCAAATGATACACAAGAATCTACCAGGAAAATTTTCTCTCTTTCCACTGGACCCAAGCATTCAACCCCTTTCTGAAGCATCCAATTATAACAGTAAGAGACTTTCTTTCAGTCAACAGATGCCTGTAAATTAGGCTCATTCTTGATTTAAGCAACTCAAAACAAAATGCCCTGCTCTTATTTATCACTCCAGAAGGTCTCCCACCAAGGCTAACTTGTTTCAGCTCTTTTGCTCTAACTGAATTCCTTACGTGGATTCATCAAAGAGGCCTGCTAAGAAAGAACCACCACCTACAGTATTCATCCATTGCCAGTTCTCAAAGACTCAGAATACTCAGAAACCTTTGACATAAAAGTAGTATTCCACACAGCTTAATTCTTCTTTGATAATGGAGAAGCTCTGTATCTCCCCAGCCATTTTTGGCATCTGAATCAAAGTAATGCTTGAATTCAATTTAAGATTTGTGATGGTATTTGGAGTAGAGGCCTTTGGGAGGTAATTGAGTTTGAATGAGGTCATGAGGATGGAGGCCCTGATGAGACTTCTGGTGTAAAAAAGGGATGAAGATTCCAGAGACCCCTCTCCATCAAGTGAGAATACAACAACAAGGCAGCCATCTACAAAACAGGAAGAGGGGCCTCACCGGACACCGAATCTGTTCACACCTTCATCTTGCACTTGCCAGCCTCCAGAACTGTGAGAAATTAATGTCTGTTGTTTAAGCCACACAGCCTGCAGAATTTTGTTGCAGTAGCCCAGGCTAAGATAGGCACATGGCACAGTATTTGCAATCAGACACACCTGGTCCAATGCCTGGCTCCACCCTCCCCTGCAAAATGTAGATAACAATGGGTAATTCATGGGGTGGTAGACAGCTTTAGAGATCATTTCCCTAAAGACTAGCATCTAGGAATTTCAGAAGAGTTCCTTTTACCACATAATTTTATCTCCTAAGAGCTTTGCAAAGTGCTTCATATAAGCACAAGCCTTAGAGATATTACTTAATTGATGTTACTAGTTTCTTTCTTTTTTTTCCTTTTATCCTCCTGTTTCAACTAGGCAAAATATAGTCACATAGTTCAAAATTCAAATGATACACAAGAATCTACCAGGAAAATTTTCTCTCTTTCCACTGGACCCAAGCATTCAACCCCTTTCTGAAGCATCCAATTATAACAGTAAGAGACTTTCTTTCAGTCAACAGATGCCTGTAAATTAGGCTCATTCTTGATTTAAGCAACTCAAAACAAAATGCCCTGCTCTTATTTATCACTCCAGAAGGTCTCCCACCAAGGCTAACTTGTTTCAGCTCTTTTGCTCCTAACTGAATTCCTTACGTGGATTCATCAAAGAGGCCTGCTAAGAAAGAACCACCACCTACAGTATTCATCCATTGCCAGTTCTCAAAGACTCAGAATACTCAGAAACCTTTGACATAAAAGTAGTATTCCACACAGCTTAATTCTTCTTTGATAATGGAGAAGCTCTGTATCTCACCAGTCATTTTTGGCATCTGAATCAAAGTAATGCTTGAAAAAAAAAAGAGCAGAAACAGAGAGCAAATGGAGAGTTCTGATTTTGGAAATACGCTAGATGACATTTTTTAGCAACATATTAGGATGCATTGCTATTCCATAAGAACAGGATGGGTAGAATCTGAGATGACAGGGGTGAGCCAGAAGCCATTGAAAATGACCAGCTCCAAGGACTGAGGTCTAAAGAAGGTGAGAATCAAGGATAAGAAGCAACAGCAAGGGACTTCGCTGGTGGTCCCATGGCTAAGACTCCTCACACCCCATGCGGGGGGGCCTATGCTGGATCCCTGGTCAGGAAACTAGATTCCACATGCCACAACTAAGGCCCACAGCAGCCAAATAAATATATATATGTAAATAAAATAAATAAAAATATGTAAATATTAAAAAAAAAAAAAAAAGCAGTAGCAGGATAAGACCAGACAGAGTTAAGGCCAGTTACCAGAACAACAGAGAAGCACAAATGGCCAGGATACACAAGGATAAACAATTTGAATCTGCACACCAAGTTATGGAATTTGCATAGCAAAGTTGAATCAGGAGGTAAATAAGAATTAAACTGATGCAAAACCAGGAGTCCGAAAATAAGAGGGAAATTACAAGAGACTCGGGCTCTGAGTCCCTTTTCTGGATCCCTGGATCCCCTCCGCTATTTCAAAGGTGAGGTGATACCAAGCCAGAGGTAGTCACACCTTTCCCTGGCTTCAGAAACCTCCGCAAGGCTGGGAGCTCAGGAGGCCTTTGCACAGCAAGGACTCAGCAGCACAATCATGATAATGTGATCCTTCTCGCTCTTGTTTATCTACTTGCATCGCAAATCCACTCTAAGGGTCATTTAGTTAAAAACCTATACAATCTGTTTAGGTAAACCAGTGTAATCATTACAGTCAAATGAGAATTTTGAATTTGGCTGCAGAGTCGGGTAGAAATCAACAGAAATGTTTGGAGAAAAACACTCCATGAACTTTCACCCCGATTCCCACACTGGGACAAATGCTGAAAACATTACGACAGAACCAGGGTTTATTTATCCAAAGACAGGATGAGAACGAGTCCTTTTTTTTTTTTTTTTTTGGTCTTTTGACTCTACTCATTTGCAAAATACAAAAGAAGCTGAAAACGTAGGCTAGTAATTTTGTGTTACTTTACCATCTCTTTATTGCCATCACTGAGCTCAAATACAGTAGGACGTATTTCCGCAGGGTTGTCATGTAACTAACTGTACCAAGCCCCAAAGTAGTCTACACCCTACAGTAACTCACTACTAGGCACGAGCATCCTGGATGCTCTAGAGCCATGTGCAGTTCTTCCAGAGCACAGCCAGGCACAGCCAGGTACTGAGGCCAACCCCAAGAAAGACCCCTAGAGCCTCAGCACGGCCCAGAACAACTGCTCCCCAGACAGCCCAGAACAGAAGCTAGATCTACGGATAAAAAGTGTGTCATCACATGGAGTGAGAGAGATGCATACATGGATTGAGAGAGATGCCTAAGGACAAGGACAAAGTAAGGGGAAGTCACAGGGAGGTCCTCTACTCAGGGTTTTCTATTCAAGAATTGTAAGCCTACCCAGAACTTGTCCTCAGACATCTTCTTTGAGGAAGAAACAGAATGAAAAGATGTTCCAAAATCCATTTTGCTACAAAAAGACAATTCTATGAAGATGTTATATATAATCTTCAACACATCATCACTTGCAAAATCCATAACATTACAATTATTTACATATTACAATATATTATAAGTAATATATAAAAATACATAATAAGTAAATGACACCACCCCATTTAAAATTCAAGAAGTTAAGACTCTTGAATGCTGATTGGTTCCCCTATCTTACCACCTTCCCAAGTGCTACTTCCAACATTATCTATCTTAAAACATCAGCAGAGTAGAGCGTTCTCTTTTTAAACCTGATTAAATGTTTGGATCTCAAAATACATTCACAGAACTTACAGAATAAATCGTATCAGTGTGAAACTAGAAAGGTTATCATGTCAGTAAGATCTCTCAAAGGGACATTCTTTCTTGTTTTTATTTACACTGCTTAGTCCCTAATGAATAGATTTGTGATACTCCATTTACCAGCTTGGTTACTTGAGCTAGATACTTCTCTGAACCTCAATTTCTTCACCTGTAAAACGGGGAAAGTCACTAACACTTACTACATGGGTACTGGAGCAAGGTTCAAGTAAGAGGATGTATAAGATATTGGCACACCAATGTCAGAGCTTTCTGTGACAGTTATTTCTTCTCTGAGAAATAGAGCACTGAAGTATGAATTTTAAGATATATGCTTTATGCCCACTTAGACCAATAATTAAGAAACTTAAATTTCTCTTCTGAGCTTTCTCCATGTCTAGATGAAATGACCCATTATGAGAGAACCACTGGAGTTGTTTGGATTTTTCATTTACTGTATAATTCAAAATGTCAATATCAAAACCATGGTCCAAAATTGTAGGCATCAGAGTCTTCTAGGTGCCCACCTAAGAATTCAGGAAAGAAGAAAATAATTTTAGGAGCAGGAGTGTTACAGAAATTATTTTCAAATATAATTTCCCAGGACAATTATCAATAGCTACCTAAAATTTTAGGAATAGTTCTTTATACATTCTAATTATCAAAATTTCTGCTTCAGATTTTCAGGGACTTTCAAGGATGAATCACTTGGAATTCCATCATTTACTGAAAGGAACACATTGACCCACAAATTTTGGATTTTGTAAGACAGGATAGCATTGATCTCCTACAAATATTGCAGGTTCATCTATCCTGATGTACATCACACCTCCCAACTAAAGATATGTATAAAAAGAGTTCAAGGGGCTCCCTGGTGGTCCAGTGGGTAAGGACACTGCCCTGCAGTGCAAGTGGCGCTGAATGACACCACCCATTTAAAATTCAAGAAGTTAAGACTCTTGAATGCTGATTGGTTCCCCTATCTTACCACCTTCCCAAGTGCTACTTCCAACATTATCTATCTTAAAACATCAGCAGAGTAGAGCGTTCTCTTTTTAAACCTGATTAAATGTTTGGATCTCAAAATACATTCACAGAACTTACAGAATAAATCGTATCAGTGTGAAACTAGAAAGGTTATCATGTCAGTAAGATCTCTCAAAGGGACATTCTTTCTTGTTTTTATTTACACTGCTTAGTCCCTAATGAATAGATTTGTGATACTCCATTTACCAGCTTGGTTACTTGAGCTAGATACTTCTCTGAACCTCAATTTCTTCACCTGTAAAACGGGAATGTCACTAACACTTACTACATGGGTACTGGAGCAAGGTTCAAGTAAGAGGATGTATAAGATATTGGCACACCAATGTCAGAGCTTTCTGTGACAGTTATTTCTTCTCTGAGAAATAGAGCACTGAAGTATGAATTTTAAGATATATGCTTTATGCCCACTTAGACCAATAATTAAGAAACTTAAATTTCTCTTCTGAGCTTTCTCCATGTCTAGATGAAATGACCCATTATGAGAGAACCACTGGAGTTGTTTGGATTTTTCATTTACTGTATAATTCAAAATGTCAATATCAAAACCATGGTCCAAAATTGTAGGCATCAGAGTCTTCTAGGTGCCCACCTAAGAATTCAGGAAAGAAGAAAATAATTTTAGGAGCAGGAGTGTTACAGAAATTATTTTCAAATATAATTTCCCAGGACAATTATCAATAGCTACCTAAAATTTTAGGAATAGTTCTTTATACATTCTAATTATCAAAATTTCTGCTTCAGATTTTCAGGGACTTTCAAGGATGAATCACTTGGAATTCCATCATTTACTGAAAGGAACACATTGACCCACAAATTTTGGATTTTGTAAGACAGGATAGCATTGATCTCCTACAAATATTGCAGGTTCATCTATCCTGATGTACATCACACCTCCCAACTAAAGATATGTATAAAAAGAGTTCAAGGGGCTCCCCTGGTGGTCCAGTGGGTAAGGACACTGCCCTGCAGTGCAAGTGGCGCTGGTTTGATCCCTGGCCCAGGAAGATCCCACATGCTGCAGAGCAACTGGACCGATGTGTCCAACTACCAAGCCGGCAGTCTGGAGCGCATGTGCCCAGAGCTGGTGCTCTACAGCGAGAGAGGCCACTGCGATGGGAGGCCCACACAGGTCAAAGAACAAAGATGGAATAAATGAAAGACCAATAGAAGTAGCCAAAAAAAAAAAAAAAAAAGACTTCAGGGAAGAATACATTAGGAGTATGAAAATACACTCTTGTGGGTTTTTTCCATCCAAGCTCAAATAATTTTGTTCAAGCTGCTGCCAGACTGTCCAACATGTTACACAGTCTAACTATCTTTCTGTATCTTAAGGATACAGGCAGGATATAGTGACTGTTAAGACGGGACCACAGAGGAGGAGATGGTTGGATGGCATCACCAATTCAATGAACGTGAATGTGAGCAGTCTGGGAGATAGCAAAGGACACGGAAGCCAGGCATGCTCCAGTTCATGGGGTCGCAAAGAATCTTCACAAGTGAACAACTCACACTTATCCAAGATTATTAAAAAAACAAACAAAAAAAGTTACTAGGATGCCAAAAAAATTGCATGGTGCTTCATAAGAAAGAAATGCTGGGGCTCAGCAACTTGCCCAGAGAGTTCGTCACCAAGACTATGGCTGTTTTGCTATGAGTGTGCACAGGTTAGGGCTTTCCAGGTGGAGCTAGTGGCAAAGAACCTGCCTGCCAGTGCGGGAAACCTAAGAGACACAGTTTTGATCCCTGGTTTCAGAAGATGCCCTGGAGGAGAACACAGCAACCCACTCCTGGAGAATTCTTGCCTGGAGAATCCCAAGGACAGAGGAGCCTGGCAGGCTGCAGTCCATGAGGTCACAGAGTCAGACATGACTGAGCACTGTGTTTGCACATGCACAGGTTAATTTTCAAAACTTCTTCACAGGATAAGCAGAGAACAACCTGAACTCCAGTAGACTGGGTTGTTTCTCTTTGAGTCTGTGGCTACTGTTTAAATCTAAATTGTCATGTAAACAGAGCACTGACTCTACTTTGCATGTTTATATCGGTCACAGGGCCTCAGCCTAACACATGGACTATGGGCTGACTCTGTGGGCTACCTACCCAAGAGAGCCTTTCAATTCTGTTCTGACACTGGGCACCGACAGACATTATGGGTGTCCTCCCAGGCCTAGGGTGCTGCTGGATCAGTCTGAGCCTCTCAGAGTAATTGCATCTGCCTTGTTAGTAACAGGTTTCATCATGGGTTCTTTAGTTACTCTGGGAAGTCTTGCCATGGACATTTTTGAAAGTTTTCCTCACTCCTTAAAAGATGTAAAAGGTCAGGATGAGGAGAAACTGGAACCCTGATACATGACTGGTGGAACCTCCAAACCCAGGAAATGCTGTCACCACTTGGGAAAACAGCTTGGCAGGTTCACAAGAAGTTTAATATAAATTTACCATAAAGTACAGCAATTTAGCTCCTGCCTATCTGCCCAAGAGACATGAAAACCCATGCCCATACAAAAACTTATGCATAAATGCCTCTCGCAGCATTATTCCTGACAGCTAAAACATAGAAACAACTTACACACTGTTCATCTGATGAATAGAAAGAAAATGTAGTATACGCATACAATAGAGCACTACTCAGGAATAAAAAGGAACAAAGTACTGATACATGCTACAAGATGGATGAGTTTCAAGATTATAGTAAGCGAAAGAATCCAGACACAAACATCGCTATGGTAGAATTCCATTTATGTGTGAAATGCCCAGAAAAGGCAAATCCAAAGAGACAGAAATTGCATTAATGGTTGTCTGAGGATAAGAGAGTGAGAAGAGAAACTGACTGCAATTAAGCACAGAGGTTATTTTAGAGGTGATCAAACAGCTCTAAAAATGGTGACATTGCACATCTCTGTATATTTACACTTAATACATATAAAATCCAATCCTTCCTGTCTTAGGTTCCCAAGAAGAAACATGACGGTCAAAGCTGCAGCAGCATGTGAAGGAGAAAGCCAGCTAACCAAGCAAGAACCCGCACTGTGTTTACATGACATTTAAAAGAAACCTGAACTCCAGTAGACTGGGTTGTTTCTCTGAGTCTGTGGCTACTGTTTAAATCTAAATTGTCATGTAAACAGAGCACTGACTCTACTTTGCATGTTTATATCGGTCACAGGGCCTCAGCCTAACACATGGACTATGGGCTGACTCTGTGGGCTACCTACCCAAGAGAGCCTTTCAATTCTGTTCTGACACTGGGCACCGACAGACATTATGGGTGTCCTCCCAGGCCTAGGGTGCTGCTGGATCAGTCTGAGCCTCTCAGAGTAATTGCATCTGCCTTGTTAGTAACAGGTTTCATCATGGGTTCTTTAGTTACTCTGGGAAGTCTTGCCATGGACATTTTTGAAAGTTTTCCTCACTCCTTAAAAGATGTAAAAGGTCAGGATGAGGAGAAACTGGAACCCTGATACATGACTGGTGGAACCTCCAAACCCAGGAAATGCTGTCACCACTTGGGAAAACAGCTTGGCAGGTTCACAAGAAGTTTAATATAAATTTACCATAAAGTACAGCAATTTAGCTCCTGCCTATCTGCCCAAGAGACATGAAAACCCATGCCCATACAAAAACTTATGCATAAATGCCTCTCGCAGCATTATTCCTGACAGCTAAAACATAGAAACAACTTACACACTGTTCATCTGATGAATAGAAAGAAAATGTAGTATACGCATACAATAGAGCACTACTCAGGAATAAAAAGGAACAAAGTACTGATACATGCTACAAGATGGATGAGTTTCAAGATTATAGTAAGCGAAAGAATCCAGACACAAACATCGCTATGGTAGAATTCCATTTATGTGTGAAATGCCCAGAAAAGGCAAATCCAAAGAGACAGAAATTGCATTAATGGTTGTCTGAGGATAAGAGAGTGAGAAGAGAAACTGACTGCAATTAAGCACAGAGGTTATTTTAGAGGTGATCAAACAGCTCTAAAAATGGTGACATTGCACATCTCTGTATATTTACACTTAATACATATAAAATCCAATCCTTCCTGTCTTAGGTTCCCAAGAAGAAACATGACGGTCAAAGCTGCAGCAGCAGTCTGGAAACCTGAAGGAGAAAGCCAGCTAACCAAGCAAGAACCCTGCATGACATTCGCTGAGCTGTCAAACACTCTAGAAACAGCCTTAATACAAATGCACTTAAGGTGAAACAGAAAAAATCAAGTCAGATCAAAATCTTTACTTTGTAAGTCATTGTTGGTTAAGCATTTTTTTTTTACCTGAAGCTGAAAGCCTCCTTATTCAGAGAGACTAGAAATACAGCCACCAGAACTTCTTCAGTGGTATATGATTCACCACTGAAGAATATAATTGTCAAGGAGGAATAGAATTTTGAAGAGATGCATTCTGGGGAAATACAAACCTTCAATCTATAGCAGGAATATGTTGACACTTAAAAATGTCAGAATTACAATATTTGGAGGTGGGGTCTTTGTTGATGATTGGGTCATGAGAAGGGAGCCCTCGTGACTGGGATTCATGTCTTTAGAAAGAGCTCCCTACTCCCTTGCCTCTTCAACCATGAAAGGACATGACAAGAAGACAGAGTCTAGGAACCAGAAGGCCAGCCTCACCAGACCTGGCATCTTGGTCTTGGACTGCTCAGCCTCCAGGACTGTCAGCAATACTTTTCTGTTGTCCACAACCCATCCAGTCTATGGTACTAGGTTAGAGCAGCCTGAACTGACAAAGACAATGTATTCATGGTGATATATATATATATTCCGACATTTCTAACTAGGTTGCGTACTGGCATCTTAGGTGAGATACATTTAAGATGGCACCTAGGAGCAGTTTTATTAAAACCATATTTCAATCCAAGCTTGAACTAGCACTTACTATCATTCAGACTGTCTCTCCTCCACTCTCTTTCATGTTCAGCGTTAATCAAATGGCTTAAGCCTCCCAAGTACATTCCAGTTTATACCCCAAGTCTCATCCTTCCACATTTTTCCATATCATATTTTCAAAGCCAAAATGGCCTTCCCTTTGACTCCATGTTAAAATGCTAGGCATCTTTTAAACTCAAACTTGGGAAAGTCTTCCCTGATCCCAGAAGACAATCATTCCATGCCCTGATTTAATCCTATACCTTGCATATATAGTGTTATTAGCAGTGTCTTCTTAATGACTGACTCCTCTATTGTGACTGGCGAAGGGTATGAAGTCAAAAAACAGTCCTGTCTTATACTGTGACTTTAAACAAATCACTTCACTTCAGAGTCTTAGTTTCTTCTTCTGTAAGATAAACATAGATATGATCATCCCATCCCTCTTAGGCTATTATGAAACTTAACTAAGACAACATATATAAGATCATTTTTAATACATATATATTTATTTATTTATTTGACTGCATTGATTTTTAGTTGTAACATGTGGAATCTATTTCTTTGACTCAAGATTGAACCTGGGCTTCCTGCCTTGGCGGTGGGGAGTTTTAGCCACTGGACCACCAGGGAAGTCCCTTCAAGAGCATTTAATCCATTATAAAGTACTGACAAATATCATTTAGAATAAATAAGACTTTTGAAAGGTATGCAATGGACCACACAAATTAGAAAAAAGATGTGATCTCTCACCATTTATAAAAACAGTTCTAGGTAAGACTACCAAGAAGCATTGACCTCCCAAAATGCTAACCTGGATAGTCTATTCTCAAGTGTCTATTCTCAACTGCTCAACCCATCAGGAGCAGAAAAGGCAGACAATCTTGGCTTCTTCCTGGACACACCCTCTTCACTGGGCTTCCACTGCATCTAAATCTAGCTCCAAGGCTCTTTCCTTTCTATGTTCACCCCTCTGTGAGTTCATCCACTCTCACGGCTTTAAATAGCATTTAATTTCTTCCAACTCACTAATTAGTATCTGTAGATTTCTTCCCTGAAGATCAAACCTGTGTATTAAGCTGCCTAGATGCTTTAAAAGTACTTTAAAAGCTCCCAGTCTCCCCCATGCCAAGTACACAATTCATCTAAGTTCATGGACATTGGGTCCCTTCAGGTGCTTGGGTCAAAATTTTTCAGATTTGATGCCTCTCTTTCTCTCATACTTGCTATTCAATACACCAAAAAATCCTCCAACCAACATATCTTCAGAATTCAGTCCCTTCTCACTACCTCCACATGGCTCTTACTGTCGTCTAAATTGCCATCATCTCTCACCTGTTACTTAAAGTCGCCTTAAGTGACTCTCTGTCACTTAAAGCGACTTTAAATGGTCTCTCTGTTTCTGCCCTTGCCCATCTTTGATGGTGATGAATCAACCCATCAGCCAGAGTCACTGTGTGATGATGGCAGTTTTATCAGGTCAATCATTGGTTAAACCCCTGCAACGGTTCCCTATGGCCCTCAATGTAAAATCACATGGGTCTTTAAGGATCCATGTGATCTACTCACCACACTCTCTGCTCATCTCCTCTCTGACCTTCATCTCCCACGAATGTTCCCTTTGCTGAATCCACTCCATCCACTATACCCGTCTGGCTTTCGGTGGATAACCAGACACTTGCCATACCTCTGCCAGGATGCTCTTTTGCCTGATATCATGTGGCTCATTCCTTCACTTCCTTTATATCGTTCCTCAAATCTCACCTTCTCCATGAGGTCATCCTTGGCCATCCTTGCCTCCTACTCCCCACTTCTCTTTCCTGTTTTATTTTTTCTCAGTAGTATTTGCCACCTTTTAACATGCATTTTACTGTCACTAGTAAAAGCTCGAGAAGCACGAGAATTTTTATTTCTTTTGTATCTTTAGTGCATAGAGCAATGCCCAGCACAGAGGTGGAATATTACTTAAAAGAATGAATGCACAAAGTAGGCTTCATAGGTTTGTGATACATGTATTTCTAAACACCTGTATATTCAACAATAATGGGCAGAAATACCATCAAAGTTCTTAGAAATGACTCATACTTAAACCTCAGAAAATTTGGGACTTCCCTGGTTGTCCAGTTGGCTAAGACTCCATGCTCCCCATGCAGGGGGCCCTGGTCAGGGAAATAGATCCCTGCATGCAAGAGTTTACACGCTGCAAATAAAGATTGAAGACCCCATGTACCGCCACAAAGATCCAATGAAACAAAATAAATAAGTAAAAATAACTTTTTAAAAGACCAGCAAATTTAAGGCCATAAGGAAGAAATCAGAGTAAATTTTTCAGATTTGATGCCTCTCTTTCTCTCATACTTGCTATTCAATACACCAAAAAATCCTCCAACCAACATATCTTCAGAATTCAGTCCCTTCTCACTACCTCCACATGGCTCTTACTGTCGTCTAAATTGCCATCATCTCTCACCTGTTACTTAAAGTCGCCTTAAGTGACTCTCTGTCACTTAAAGCGACTTTAAATGGTCTCTCTGTTTCTGCCCTTGCCCATCTTTGATGGTGATGAATCAACCCATCAGCCAGAGTCACTGTGTGATGATGGCAGTTTTATCAGGTCAATCATTGGTTAAACCCCTGCAACGGTTCCCTATGGCCCTCAATGTAAAATCACATGGGTCTTTAAGGATCCATGTGATCTACTCACCACACTCTCTGCTCATCTCCTCTCTGACCTTCATCTCCCACGAATGTTCCCTTTGCTGAATCCACTCCATCCACTATACCCGTCTGGCTTTCGGTGGATAACCAGACACTTGCCATACCTCTGCCAGGATGCTCTTTTGCCTGATATCATGTGGCTCATTCCTTCACTTCCTTTATATCGTTCCTCAAATCTCACCTTCTCCATGAGGTCATCCTTGGCCATCCTTGCCTCCTACTCCCCACTTCTCTTTCCTGTTTTATTTTTTCTCAGTAGTATTTGCCACCTTTTAACATGCATTTTACTGTCACTAGTAAAAGCTCGAGAAGCACGAGAATTTTTATTTCTTTTGTATCTTTAGTGCATAGAGCAATGCCCAGCACAGAGGTGGAATATTACTTAAAAGAATGAATGCACAAAGTAGGCTTCATAGGTTTGTGATACATGTATTTCTAAACACCTGTATATTCAACAATAATGGGCAGAAATACCATCAAAGTTCTTAGAAATGACTCATACTTAAACCTCAGAAAATTTGGGACTTCCCTGGTTGTCCAGTTGGCTAAGACTCCATGCTCCCCATGCAGGGGGCCCTGGTCAGGGAAATAGATCCCTGCATGCAAGAGTTTACACGCTGCAAATAAAGATTGAAGACCCCATGTACCGCCACAAAGATCCAATGAAACAAAATAAATAAGTAAAAATAACTTTTTAAAAGACCAGCAAATTTAAGGCCATAAGGAAGAAATCAGAGTAAATTTGTGGACACTTAATGTTCCTAAAGAAACTCATAGTAAACAAGAAAGTAGCTATACTTTAATTAAATAAACCAGTAGGAATGGTAGTCAAAATATAACAAAACATTCAGTTAATCACCTCCTAAACTTACTATAAAGTTCCAAGTTAAATAAATGCTTTCATTTATTTATAAGATGCCTAGTATGTGTTGCATTTATAATTTTAGAAGGCAGAGCTGAACACTTAGATTTTCCTCATATGCAAGTTTCTTCTGAGTACCTTGGCAGATTCTTCTGGTTTCAATAATTCAAACTATTCCATATCAATAAACAGTTTTAAATAACCAAGACTATAAAAGTTAATACTTAAAGTGATGAAGCATATTTGGTTTTAACCTAAGAATTACATCAGAGAGAAAACTTGTAAGGAATGCATGATTTTTAAACACCGTAATTACAAGTTATTATATTAGTAGTTGCTATACTAAAGAAACAATCTGCTGATTAAAATAGATGTTGTCTACACACAGAAAGTTGTGGATACATCTGGAATAAAGCTTCTCTCATTTAAATATTGATTTATCCCATATTTTTCTTTTTAATCATTATCATTTCAAGTCAACTATCTGCTGGTAAATTACAAATGCGAAAGAGTTGGACTTTAACATTCCCATCAGAAACTCCCTAAGGGCAAATGAATATAATCTTTCATAGACTAAATAATCACTCAGGGGTAGATGCATTTTGCTAAATTATAGATCTAGAAAATGAAAATCTAAGACTTTAAACTTCATTTCACAATGATACACTATTCTTGTATGTGTTGTTTCTACTAACTGTGAGTTTTCGGTTTAAATAAAGACCATTCTATCGAACACTAATATTAGAAAATGTGCTGTGGGTTTTGATTTCCTCATCAAGAAATTACTGGATGATCACTGTATATCATGGCTGAAAAGTCAACAAACAAATTCTTTTAAACTGTAAGTTTACTCCTCCTTGACAACATTGAAAATAGAGAATTTGTGGAAATCAATTCTAGAAACTTGCTCTTATCTCAATTTACAAAATTTCTGTGAGGAAAAGGAAAGGCCACATGGTCCAAGGGGAAGTCGTGACCTTCGGCAACATGCTTACACATAACAGAACTTAATAAATGTTTGTTGAAGTGAATTCTTCCACGTTTACCTGGATAAAAGACTTGAATAGGACATATTTTTAGAGAAACAAAAGCACATCTAAGTATGTGAAAACTTCCATCCAAATTGACTTTGAATATTTCCGTGAATACTTTTGGTTAATGTGGCTTGAAACTTGCAAGGCCAGTAAAGACTGTTGAAAGTATTCAACTGTCACGGATTCATTGTGGAAGGCAATAGTAGTAGCTTTTTATTATATTTAAATATATTTGCAGGTATCTCTCTGCTAAGCTTTCTCTTATGCATATGGTTTTTAAATATATATTCCCCATGACAACAACTTCATGCAGTAAGTGTTAAGGTGTCTGCTTATAAATGAGAAAACTGAGATCCCAAGAAAGCTAGTGAATTGGTCCAGGTTATCCGATGAGGATTCAAACTTGAGTCTGTTTCATTTCAAAGTCTGTTTTTAAACCTCTAAGCCCAACGCTGGGTGGTTATTAGTACAGATTCAAGTACATTCACTTTAGATATTTGGAGGTAAAACATTTGCACTCTAGAGCTCCTCACAACATTCCAGCAATAAACTTTTCTTGAAAATATTTCAGGAAATCTGACATTTCCATACAATACACTTTACCAAAATTATGCTTCACAGAAAATATAAGCCCTATTTCTTGATCAAATATTTCCTGAGCTAAACAGTCATACGAAAACAATCATTAGTAATACCTACAAAGTTTTCCATGTCAGTAATTCTACTGTTCAACAATTTAGAAATGAACTTCACAAAAGAGGATGCTTCTCAATTATAGGAACAACCAACAAAATCACAAAATCTTAAAGCTAAAAGAGTGCTTCAAGTTTCTTTAACCTAACCCTTCATTCTATAGATGATAATGAAGTCCAGGAAGATGAAGTAGTTTATCTAAGTTTCTACAACTAAGCAAAAAGCAAACCATAATATTTTTTAGTTACAGCAGGATATCTCCAATTCTCAACTATCTTTTGGACCATACCTTATCATTTCTCAGTCACAGTGATATATCAATGATACTCTCCAACTGTAGCATTTAAAACCACCTTGAACTTGAATCTTTGAGGATCAACTCCTACAGCTTAACTAATTTCAAAGCAACCTTTTCTACACAAAGAAAAGTCTCACTTTTTATGACAAACAACCGCTGAACTCGCAATACTTTGAATATTTCCGTGAATACTTTTGGTTAATGTGGCTTGAAACTTGCAAGGCCAGTAAAGACTGTTGAAAGTATTCAACTGTCACGGATTCATTGTGGAAGGCAATAGTAGTAGCTTTTTATTATATTTAAATATATTTGCAGGTATCTCTCTGCTAAGCTTTCTCTTATGCATATGGTTTTTAAATATATATTCCCCATGACAACAACTTCATGCAGTAAGTGTTAAGGTGTCTGCTTATAAATGAGAAAACTGAGATCCCAAGAAAGCTAGTGAATTGGTCCAGGTTATCCGATGAGGATTCAAACTTGAGTCTGTTTCATTTCAAAGTCTGTTTTTAAACCTCTAAGCCCAACGCTGGGTGGTTATTAGTACAGATTCAAGTACATTCACTTTAGATATTTGGAGGTAAAACATTTGCACTCTAGAGCTCCTCACAACATTCCAGCAATAAACTTTTCTTGAAAATATTTCAGGAAATCTGACATTTCCATACAATACACTTTACCAAAATTATGCTTCACAGAAAATATAAGCCCTATTTCTTGATCAAATATTTCCTGAGCTAAACAGTCATACGAAAACAATCATTAGTAATACCTACAAAGTTTTCCATGTCAGTAATTCTACTGTTCAACAATTTAGAAATGAACTTCACAAAAGAGGATGCTTCTCAATTATAGGAACAACCAACAAAATCACAAAATCTTAAAGCTAAAAGAGTGCTTCAAGTTTCTTTAACCTAACCCTTCATTCTATAGATGATAATGAAGTCCAGGAAGATGAAGTAGTTTATCTAAGTTTCTACAACTAAGCAAAAAGCAAACCATAATATTTTTTAGTTACAGCAGGATATCTCCAATTCTCAACTATCTTTTGGACCATACCTTATCATTTCTCAGTCACAGTGATATATCAATGATACTCTCCAACTGTAGCATTTAAAACCACCTTGAACTTGAATCTTTTGAGGATCAACTCCTACAGCTTAACTAATTTCAAAGCAACCTTTTCTACACAAAGAAAAGTCTCACTTTTTATGACAAACAACCGCTGAACAAGGAAAGTAAACATGGTATCGAAATATTTCTTCTTTCTCACAGAGATGATCAAGAATGAATTATAAGATGTAAAAGAAGGAATCTAAGACTCTTAACGACCACTATAAAAACTTAATGTATACCATAAAGATTAAACAAATGTTTATCCCCTGTTGGTTACTATGTAGTAAAGTTTTTATTCTGACAGAACTTATATAGACCTCCAGTTAATAGGAATTCATTTCCCTTCAGGCCACTTTTGGATCTTATTTACCAAAATGAAACATCAAGAGTGTCCAAAATGAATGCAAACCCAAAAGCCCTGCTGCTATAGAAACATTCACTGTGATACTTACTAGCAAAATCAATCAGAGATAAAACAGAGTGCCTGCCTATCAGGCCCAGTCAGCATTGTTACATAACTTCACTTAGTGACTACATAACCCACATTCATTCCGAGTGATAAAGTTGAAGACGCTGTCCTATTAATAAGATTGTCTTAGAAGTACCCAAGTCATCATTCCAAATGAAAATGAACCAATAGAAACCAGTACAAAACAAGGAACTTTGAAGTCATAAATCACTTTGAACAGGCAATGGCTCAGAATAATGAGAAAATCCTCTAAAGGCATAAGTTCCAGCCCCCAAACGAAGGGCTTATAGGATATTTCAAAAGCAACGTACCTTCTTTAAGATGGAGAACTCCCAGTGATCATACTGTAGTAATCCACATAGGGAAGGCATCATCAAAAATCCCAACAACTTGTAAGCAACTCCAAAGAAAAAAGTTTGGTAACTTGTCACTCAGGAACGAGTTGATGGTGTCTCGGTACTTCCATAATGTTCACTGGTAGAAGAAATGTCCAGTAAGAATGACGCAGTACCGAGGAGGCTGGTGCACTTCTGAGGTTTTCTAGATGCTGACCACAATCATCACACCTATACAATCAAAATTCACCAGCATTAGCTCCCGAGTCATTCAACACATTGTTTCTTTTCAAAAAGTAACTTCACATTGATAGATTTCTCTCCTTGACACGGAAATTCAAAACCCCACAGTTCTGGCAGCTGAATCATTTCTAGCTGCATGTTTTCATAATGGATAATCCTATACAAAATCACAACTTTGAGAAGTTCGAGCAGACTGTGTTTGGCTGTTTTGTCCAGGTATGAGCAGCACAGTTGAATGGCTCATCTGTCCTGTCAAAAGGTAAAAGGCGGGAAATAAAGGCAAAGGGTTTGGGGCAGGGATAGGAGTGTGGTGATAAATCAGCTTGGTATGTGAAACTATCTCATAAAACATATCTGAAGATAATGATCTAAATTTGCATTTTCCAATTCAAGAGTTCCACCATTGCTAATATTCAAACATAGGTAGAACACACGAAGATTGACCACTTTCAACAAACTCTCAACTTCTGTCCCTAAATGTCTTTTTATGCACCAAGGGATTAGGCAGATAAACAACTTCTGTGGTCCAGTATGAAAGTGCCAAAAGAAATGTCCTAGAAAGTGGAGAAATGTAGGGGTCGTGCCGCGTTCCCCTCTTCCGAGCCATAACCAGTCTAGAAACACTGCTCCGTGGAAGTGGAAACAAAGTTAGGGAGTCTCCCTGGGCCCGTAAACGCTGAGGGAATCTCGCTGCGTCTCCACCCCGCAGAAGCGCCAACAGCCATCCTTCTTTTGGGCGGGCGTGGCAGGCAGAAACAAAAGGTTAAAACACAAAAGGCGGGGCGGACCTCTGGGTCTGGGGAGCTTCAGGCGCTCGCCGTCCCCTTTCTGTTCAAAGGCAGTAAAATGGGGCGTGGGTGGCGACCGCATGAAGAGAGAGGGGCAAGGCTGGACGGCCAGGACCACAGAGGTTACCCTGGGTGGGTCGTGAAACAGAAAGAGGCGGACGGGATGGCCGACTCTAACTAGTGGTCCAGGCCCATCCCTCCATCCCTACATCTCTGACCAGTCGAGAACCTGTGGCTTCTTCCTCCCTGCTACCCCCAGCCCCAAAGAAAACTTTCCCAACTCGTACCTGTTCATTCTAACCCCTTTGATCACGACTCCCAAGCGTCCAATTCCCGACCACTCACACCTCTTCTGCGTCCTATTGTTGTCGCTTTGGGTACGGTGCGTAGGATCCGCGCAGCGCTCCGCAGACAGTTGAGTTATATTTTTAAACGGTGAGGGAACGGCCCCCACTTCCATATCTCTTTCATTTTTGCAGCACCAAAGTCAGGGCTGGCGTCTGGGTGAGACCCGGCACGACCCTAGCCATCGCAGCGTGCTTCCCTCGGGTGTGCGCGCGGCCGGGAGAAAGCGAGGCCATGCCCCCCCAGACACCCTTCCCCCATGCCCCTAGCTCCTCATAGAAAGAGGCACTCCAGGGAAATGCCCGCCTGGCTCTTGCCTATGAGAAATAAACAAATAAAACAATCTCCCCAGGCTAAAACATTCGTAGACAAGTTTAAAGTTCCACCATTGCTAATATTCAAACATAGGTAGAACACACGAAGATTGACCACTTTCAACAAACTCTCAACTTCTGTCCCTAAATGTCTTTTTATGCACCAAGGGATTAGGCAGATAAACAACTTCTGTGGTCCAGTATGAAAGTGCCAAAAGAAATGTCCTAGAAAGTGGAGAAATGTAGGGGTCGTGCCGCGTTCCCCTCTTCCGAGCCATAACCAGTCTAGAAACACTGCTCCGTGGAAGTGGAAACAAAGTTAGGGAGTCTCCCTGGGCCCGTAAACGCTGAGGGAATCTCGCTGCGTCTCCACCCGCAGAAGCGCCAACAGCCATCCTTCTTTTGGGCGGGCGTGGCAGGCAGAAACAAAAGGTTAAAACACAAAAGGCGGGGCGGACCTCTGGGTCTGGGGAGCTTCAGGCGCTCGCCGTCCCCTTTCTGTTCAAAGGCAGTAAAATGGGGCGTGGGTGGCGACCGCATGAAGAGAGAGGGGCAAGGCTGGACGGCCAGGACCACAGAGGTTACCCTGGGTGGGTCGTGAAACAGAAAGAGGCGGACGGGATGGCCGACTCTAACTAGTGGTCCAGGCCCATCCCTCCATCCCTACATCTCTGACCAGTCGAGAACCTGTGGCTTCTTCCTCCCTGCTACCCCCAGCCCCAAAGAAAACTTTCCCAACTCGTACCTGTTCATTCTAACCCCTTTGATCACGACTCCCAAGCGTCCAATTCCCGACCACTCACACCTCTTCTGCGTCCTATTGTTGTCGCTTTGGGTACGGTGCGTAGGATCCGCGCAGCGCTCCGCAGACAGTTGAGTTATATTTTTAAACGGTGAGGGAACGGCCCCCACTTCCATATCTCTTTCATTTTTGCAGCACCAAAGTCAGGGCTGGCGTCTGGGTGAGACCCGGCACGACCCTAGCCATCGCAGCGTGCTTCCCTCGGGTGTGCGCGCGGCCGGGAGAAAGCGAGGCCATGCCCCCCCAGACACCCTTCCCCCATGCCCCTAGCTCCTCATAGAAAGAGGCACTCCAGGGAAATGCCCGCCTGGCTCTTGCCTATGAGAAATAAACAAATAAAACAATCTGCGCACGTTCCTTAAGGAACAAAAGAGAAGGGAACGGAGGGGTGGAAAGGAGGTACAACTTAGCCAAACTTCGCTCCTCTGTCCTCCCAAGGGCGGGGAGCTGGGCACGAGGTAAACAAGCTGGGAGAGAGGTAAACAAGACTGCAGTCCCCACTCACCTTCTGCCCCCCGCTTAGTCGCACTTTCAAGAGACATTTCCCTCGTCACGGTTCTCGAGGCGCTGGGACACTTTGGTGTGGCTTGACAGCGGAGAAAAGTCGCGGCGGCAAAGTTGCGAGAAGGAGATACCCGCGCGTCCGTCTGGGGGAGAGGGGCGGAGAGAGAGTTCATCAGAGTTCCCCCTTTTGTTCCAAGTCCCGGAGCAGACAAAGAGGCGGCGAGCAGCGGCAGGTTTCTCCTCTCACCCCTTCTTCCTCTCTCCCTCCCCTCCCTCCCCGCCCCCTCCCTCTCCCCGCATCTCCCGCCCGGCCCTGGAACCTAGGAGGCGAGCCGGGGCGGCTCGGTCCCCGGTTCCTCGCAACTCTGCCCCGACCCTCTCGGCCCCCATCTCTGCCCCAAGCTCTCTCGAAACTTTCCCGGGAGATGCCCGTCCGGGTCCCCTCCGCGCCCACCTCTCTTTTACCGCCTCCCAGTCTAAAGCGCTCAAGTCTACCCGGGAGGGAGGAGGGGGGAGAGGGAGGAATCTCCAAAATCATTGTTTCCGGGAGATGCACCTCTTTGTTTGCACTTTCCCTGCCAATCAATGTGAGCCATCAACATTGGCATCGAGTTTCTGTCAGTTTTCCTTCATCCCAAGAGACCACAGGAGACGGAGAAAGGGTCAACTCCCGAAGATAAAGGCTTGGACACAATTAGAGGTAGGATGCGCCCTAGGCGCTCCATCCTGGCTCCTCCACTCGGATCACCCCCTGCACCCAACACACCCAAACAACTCGAAGGGTCATCAAGAAGTCTTAGTAAACTCTGCCCCCTCCCGCCCCCCATCCACTCTGTCCTTAGGGAGTTCCCTCTGATCCAGGGGACGAAACCCATCTCGAAGGTCCCACCGAGACCTCCACCCCTTGGGGCTACCTGTTGCTGCTGGTGCTGTGTGACTTGGGCCAGGAGCGCTGAGGGCAGATTCCCACCTCGAGTATCGCGCCCACCTCTCAGACCCCAAACTTCTAACCACAGACCTCGACGGCAAGGCTCTCCGGGTCACCGCGCTCCCTCTGACCCTGGAGCCAAGCGCTCCTCACCGGTTCCCTTCTCCGCACCAATACTTGGTCCTCCCTTCAAAAATCGGACTCGGGGGTCCCTGGCTGTCTCGGATTCATGACCCACCCAGCGACTCCGAGCATCCCCTCTTTCCGTCCCCTCCCCCACTACCTTGCCCCGAGCAAAATCGGGTGTCCCGAACCAAGAACAGCTCTGGACCCTCGTCCAGATCCTATACCAGCCGTTCCCCGAAAGCCAGAACTGGGGGCCCCTTCCTCACCTTCCCTATCCCTTCCTTAGACGCTCATCCCAACTGCGAGCCACAGGACTGGCGCTCCGAGTGACTCAGAGGAGCCCTAATTTTCCTTCAGGATCTTACTAGAATTGGAGAGACAGAAAGTCGGAGGTGGGGGAAATGGGAGAGAATTGGGGGGCCCGCAATGGAAAGCAGTTTCCAAGGCAAAGAAAAAAAAAACAAAAACAAACAAATCAACATTCCAAAACAAACAGACACCTTCCAGGAGGTACCCAGCCCATCGCGCACCTCCGCCTCCACCCTTTCTCCCTCCCCATCCCAGACTTGGGATCTTTGGGTTGGTGAAGTTTGGAGGGCAAAGCGATGCGACAGAAAGAGGCCTGGAAACTTGGGACCTAGCTCCTGGGCTGGGTGGGGGTGGGGGTGAGGGAAGCCTGAAGGAGGGGGTAGGGGAAGCAGCGAAGAGCCCCTGCTGAGTCCGGAATGTCGCGGCAGACTGTCCCTGAACCTTCCGGGCGACTCCTCGCCAGGTCTCTCCCCCAGAGCAGAACAAAGACGCCGCGAGGAGCGCTTCTGCCCTCGCCTCCCCGCACCCGCACCCCGCCCTCCGCTTCGCTCGCTCGAGCCCACGTTGCTCTCGGAAACTTTGCAATCAACTTCCCCCAGAGTTCGCGCGCGCGGCGCAGGGAACAGAAAAAGAAATGAGGACAATCGCAAGCGGGGATCAGAGATGCCCTCTTCCTCGTCCCCCTCCCAGACGCGGAGCAGCACTCCTGGCGCGCAGGGCGACCCACGGTGCCAGGGCCAGAGGAGCACACGTGTCCCCCCGAACCCCTCGCTCCTTTAAGAGAACCCAGGGAACGTCTTTAGTCTAGATGCGTGCAGGGCTCAGTATCAGTGAGGTAGAGAAAAGAGGTGACAATAGAGAAGCGGGCGGCGGCTCGGACTTGCTGCGGAAGGCCAGGGCGCGGGAGCGTGCGCCAAGTGTAGCCTGCGCGCCCCGTCCCGCCCGAGGAGCTCGGCCGGCAGCCCGGAGGCCGCAGAGTCCTGGCCCCGGGCCCGCCCGGTCCGCCTGCTAGCGCATCGCCCGCTCACCTGTCGGTCCGGAGCCCGGACACCTGCGCCGCCTTCTCCCGGAGCCTCGGGTCTCTTGGGTGAGCGACTCGCCTACTGGAAACTCAGAAACTTCATCTGAGGTTAGGGATCTAACCAACCACCAGAGAAAACAGCCCCCACCCACTCCTGTCTGGCACATTCTCCTCTTTGTCTAATTATGATGACTTCCAGAATTCTCTTTTTTAGAAGTGCACGCACCACCACCGCCGCGACAAACCCTTACTTTCCGCCTCCTCGAGGATCGGCTTGGAAAATAACCAAAAGGGGCCTTCCAGGAGGCCCCCCGCCCATCGCGCCCCTCCGCCTCCACCCTTTCTCCCCCCCCATCCCAGACTTGGGATCTTTGGGTTGGTGAAGTTTGGAGGGCAAAGCGATGCGACAGAAAGAGGCCTGGAAACTTGGGACCTAGCTCCTGGGCTGGGTGGGGGTGGGGGTGAGGGAAGCCTGAAGGAGGGGGTAGGGGAAGCAGCGAAGAGCCCCTGCTGAGTCCGGAATGTCGCGGCAGACTGTCCCTGAACCTTCCGGGCGACTCCTCGCCAGGTCTCTCCCCCAGAGCAGAACAAAGACGCCGCGAGGAGCGCTTCTGCCCTCGCCTCCCCGCACCCGCACCCCGCCCTCCGCTTCGCTCGCTCGAGCCCACGTTGCTCTCGGAAACTTTGCAATCAACTTCCCCCAGAGTTCGCGCGCGCGGCGCAGGGAACAGAAAAAGAAATGAGGACAATCGCAAGCGGGGATCAGAGATGCCCTCTTCCTCGTCCCCCTCCCAGACGCGGAGCAGCACTCCTGGCGCGCAGGGCGACCCACGGTGCCAGGGCCAGAGGAGCACACGTGTCCCCCCGAACCCCTCGCTCCTTTAAGAGAACCCAGGGAACGTCTTTAGTCTAGATGCGTGCAGGGCTCAGTATCAGTGAGGTAGAGAAAAGAGGTGACAATAGAGAAGCGGGCGGCGGCTCGGACTTGCTGCGGAAGGCCAGGGCGCGGGAGCGTGCGCCAAGTGTAGCCTGCGCGCCCCGTCCCGCCCGAGGAGCTCGGCCGGCAGCCCGGAGGCCGCAGAGTCCTGGCCCCGGGCCCGCCCGGTCCGCCTGCTAGCGCATCGCCCGCTCACCTGTCGGTCCGGAGCCCGGACACCTGCGCCGCCTTCTCCCGGAGCCTCGGGTCTCTTGGGTGAGCGACTCGCCTACTGGAAACTCAGAAACTTCATCTGAGGTTAGGGATCTAACCAACCACCAGAGAAAACAGCCCCCACCCACTCCTGTCTGGCACATTCTCCTCTTTGTCTAATTATGATGACTTCCAGAATTCTCTTTTTTAGAAGTGCACGCACCACCACCCCGCCCCGCGCGACAAACCCTTACTTTCCGCCCTCCTCGAGGATCGGCTTGGAAAATAACCAAAAAGTCAGTGCTTTGAGACCATTCAATTCTGCTGCCTCACAAAAATACTTGAGTTATGGGGTAAATCAAAGACGAGTTGCTAACTTTTCAATACTACCCAATACTCCACGGTTACAACACACTAATGGAATCTATGAAGATACTACTAAACCTTCAAAATATATATATCTACTATTGGGTTCTCTCTTTCCCCAAAGAATGGGTTGGGCGGGGAAGGGTCATTTGCCAGGTAGAGTCAATATGGCTTCAAGAAGGTTTTCTCCCTGCTTTATGGAGCACTCCCACCCTGGTTCTTTGAGGTCTCTTCTTTTCCCAACTTATTCCCTAACAAAGTGATCTCCTCCCAAGCATTTTGGTCCTTTTGCTAGTCAGAGTTCTCCCACATCCACTCCTGGGCTGCTCTGCATATGACACTAGCCACTGCAACCTTTGTAAAGGACGCCATCTTTTCTCAGATGGCAGCCTATTATTAATGGTCTTAATGAAAATCTAGGCTCAAAGGTGGGTAGACTAGAGCCAATGGGCTTAGAAACACTCCTATCTTCTCTGAACTGTCCAGGTTGGCCCTCCACTTGAGGCTCCACCCCTATCATTCCTCCAGCAGACTAGCCTTAGCTTATAGCCCGTGTCTGGCTACGCTGCTTCTCTCTTTCAGGACTTCCTTGAGCCGAAGAAGACCCCACTCGGCCAGGGCTGGTGTGTAGAAGTGCCAGGCAGATGATACCCCTCAGAGAAGCCTTCAAGTCGGGGCAGATGAAAATCCCTTTAAAACTACCCCAGGGGAACTTCCCTCATGGTCCAGTGGTAAAGAATCTGCCTACTAATTCAGAGGACAAAGGTTCAATCCCTGATCCAGGAAGAGCCCACATAGCTCAGGGCAACTCAGCTTTCACTCCACAGCTACTGAAGCCCTCAAGTCCTAGAGCCTGCGCTCTGCAACAAGAGAAGCCCCTACAATGAGAAGCCCATATGCAGCAATGAAGACCCAGTGCAGCCATAAATAAATGAAAAAAAAAAAAAAAAAAAAAAACTACCCCAGGTTCCCCACCTGGAGGTAGACCTAGACTTCCTAAGTTGTATTTTACACTGTCTCCCCTCGCCGGTCCCCATCTCTGAGCCTCAGTTAACTACAGCAGTAACTGGCTTTCTAAGGAAACCTATGTGGGATACTTTCCCTATCTGTCTCCCAGTTCCACTCATGCTTTCTGCCATCACATTCCAAACAGGCCATACTGCTTGCCCTTGAATCTGGTCAGGGTCAGCTTCTACAGGAACCAAAGCTAAGACGCCTCTTAGATAAGAGCTCTCTAAAGGGAGAATGCCACTCTCCTCAGAGAACAAAGCTACAAAGTTAGATTTTCCCTGACAAAGAGGCTATCTGAGCAGTGAAAAGTGTTTATCTAGTTCATTTTCTAGGTAATAGCCTAAAATAGATATTCTACTAAATATAGGATCATATCTCTTGTGTGACATTTTTGGTACACAGATTCATTAGAAAAGTTCCTGGAGTCTAATGTCAGCAGACAGCAAAGCAACAAGAACTTCTATCAGTATGACTGTTTTTAAAAAAGGTTGGAAGTAACAGGGAGGGCTTTTATTGAATCTCCAGATGAGTTAAGGAGGATGACAAACATATCTCATACTCTGTCTCACAATGACCTAGTCAAGTAGTGTTACCTGTGAGATCCGATGGTGTTTTTCACCAAACTTCTCACAGCATAAGTTGGTCAACTATTGCAACAGGCTTTATGAAATTATATATGAAATCTTATCTCCTCTTAGCCATCATTATGAGTAAGTCCTTAAGTACCCACATAATTGTAAGCCCCAGAACCATCCCCAGCTCCTAGAACATTCTTTCTTATGTGGCTTTTACTGCTGTTTTCCTTAAGGTCCCCCTGTGCTATTCACCAAGTTGTGCGGTTCTCCCTCTGGGCAGGTGTGAGGAATTAAGTTCCCTACTCTTCTTAAATCAGATGTGGCCATGTGATTTGTTCTGGCCAATGAAATGCAAGCACAACGATATCCTCTCCAGGTGTAATCTTTAAGAGCCAGAATGATTTCACGTGCCTCCTTTCCATCTGCTACCGTGTTGGATAAGGCAGCTGATTTAGCCTGGCTACCAGAGTGAGCCCCCCACCCCTGCCAGCCAACCTCAGCAGTCATTTTGCGTTAGCGAAAAATGTGCCTTTTCATAAAGTGTTTGTCGTTTAGTCGTGTCTCACTCTTTGCAGCCCCATGGACTGTAGCCTGCTAGGCACCTCTGTCCGTGGAATTATCCAGAATATTAGAGTGGGTTGCCATTCCCTCCTCCAGGGGGTCTTCCCAATCCAGGGACTGAACCCAGGCTTCCTGCATTTCAGGCAGATTCTTTACCTTCTGAGCCACCAGGGAAGTCCAAGCTACTGGGATTTCAGGATCATTTGTAATCATGATATAACCTGGCAGATTCTTACATGTTTAGAATCTCTCAGTCATTATCTTTGCAAAGTTATACTTCTGGTTTCTTTATGGGTTTGGGATCTTGGAAAATGTATACAGTAGCTCCCATGAACTCCCCAAAATATTTTCCAGCTGAATGTCAAGTTTTAATGATACTGTACTGGATAAATTGTTTTCTTTTTGAAAGATTAGCTCATCTTCTTGCTAAAAAGAAAAAGAAAAGAAAAGAAATAAAGGAAGAAAAGAAAAATGTCTAGCAACGAATACAGAGAAGGGTAGCATTTTGTAGAGTCTGATACACTTCATTTTTGCACCAACCCCAGAAAGAATGGACTCTCCCCAATCGTTGTCATTGACTTAACAACTTTCAGAACTTAACCAATGCCATAAACTCAACGAGTCTTTATCAGACTACATTTTAAAGTAAAATTCTTTCGACAAGTCACAACCTTTGGTGACGTATTATTGGTTTTATTTACCTAAGAAAATTGATAAGTCATCACCTACTTCATGAGGTCGAGAATGAAGTGAGATATATAGGCCCTTAATATTTCATAGCTTGTCTATCAATTTCCCTGGCTAGAACCATTCCTAAGAAGAAAGGCCTGTTCTGAAATGTTTTTCATTCTCTTAATAGCCAAGTAATAATCAATATATTGCTCAAAAATGTAATAATAAGAAGGAGCAGCCCAAATGCACAACGATATCCTCTCCAGGTGTAATCTTTAAGAGCCAGTGAATGATTTCACGTGCCTCCTTTCCATCTGCTACCGTGTTGGATAAGGCAGCTGATTTAGCCTGGCTACCAGAGTGAGCCCCCCACCCCTGCCAGCCAACCTCAGCAGTCATTTTGCGTTAGCGAAAAATGTGCCTTTTCATAAAGTGTTTGTCGTTTAGTCGTGTCTCACTCTTTGCAGCCCCATGGACTGTAGCCTGCTAGGCACCTCTGTCCGTGGAATTATCCAGAATATTAGAGTGGGTTGCCATTCCCTCCTCCAGGGGATCTTCCCAATCCAGGGACTGAACCCAGGCTTCCTGCATTTCAGGCAGATTCTTTACCTTCTGAGCCACCAGGGAAGTCCAAGCTACTGGGATTTCAGGATCATTTGTAATCATGATATAACCTGGCAGATTCTTACATGTTTAGAATCTCTCAGTCATTATCTTTGCAAAGTTATACTTCTGGTTTCTTTATGGGTTTGGGATCTTGGAAAATGTATACAGTAGCTCCCATGAACTCCCCAAAATATTTTCCAGCTGAATGTCAAGTTTTAATGATACTGTACTGGATAAATTGTTTTCTTTTTGAAAGATTAGCTCATCTTCTTGCTAAAAAAAGAAAAAGAAAAGAAAAGAAATAAAGGAAGAAAAGAAAAATGTCTAGCAACGAATACAGAGAAGGGTAGCATTTTGTAGAGTCTGATACACTTCATTTTTGCACCAACCCCAGAAAGAATGGACTCTCCCCAATCGTTGTCATTGACTTAACAACTTTCAGAACTTAACCAATGCCATAAACTCAACGAGTCTTTATCAGACTACATTTTAAAGTAAAATTCTTTCGACAAGTCACAACCTTTGGTGACGTATTATTGGTTTTATTTACCTAAGAAAATTGATAAGTCATCACCTACTTCATGAGGTCGAGAATGAAGTGAGATATATAGGCCCTTAATATTTCATAGCTTGTCTATCAATTTCCCTGGCTAGAACCATTCCTAAGAAGAAAGGCCTGTTCTGAAATGTTTTTCATTCTCTTAATAGCCAAGTAATAATCAATATATTGCTCAAAAATGTAATAATAAGAAGGAGCAGCCCATCTTTTTCCTTCCCTAAAAGATAACTGGAAAATCGAAACCCTGTTCTATTTCTAAGCTCCAAGGATTGTTAATTTTACTTGTACTCTTGTTGTTGCTACAATTATTGTTTCTATAATAATTATTTCCGTTTCCTCGGGTAAAATTCTAAGCACCATTGCCTCAGATATAAGGCCCTCTACAGAAAGCTTCCCTGACCCCTTAATCTGTATTTCTCATCACGTTGAATCACACTACACACCATGATAATACCACATTGCTTGTAGCAGTAACCATCTCAGACTTGCTTGCTCTTACTCATTCTGTTCTTTCTAAAGACGTTTACCCCACCTTCTTCCCATTTCTAATCCTTACTTGCCTTTCAGAGCCTTCTACACCAGCATGTCTTGTAAGAAGTCCTTCCAAAAACCCCAAGTTGGACTCACTGCCCCTTCTTCATCTACCCCACGGAATATCTCCATCCTTTCAGGAGGTAGTGCAATTTTTTTTATTAAGAATGTGAGTTTTGGGCTTCCCTGGTGGTCCAGTGGGTAAGGACACCACCTTGCAGTGCAGGGGTGCCAGTTCCATCCCTGGCCTGGGAGGATCCCACGTGCCGCGGAGCTGCTGGACTGATGCGTCCAATTACGGAGCCGGAGCTCTGAGGCGCATGCGCCCAGAGCCCATGCTCTGCGACAACAGAGGCCACTGCGATGAGAGGCCCACACGGATCAAAGAACAAAGATGGATGAAAATAGATAAATGAAATACCAATAGAATTGGCCCGCCTGCCGCCCTCCCTCCACAACCCGCCCCCCCCCCAAAATAATGTGAGTTTTAGGGACTTTCCTGGCAGTCCAGTGGTTAAGACTTTGCCTTCCAATGCAGGGGTATGGGTTTCCATCCCTGGTTGTGGCGCTAAGAGCCCACATGCCTCAGGGCAAAAAAAAAAAAAAAAACATAAAACAGAAGCAGGGCTTCCCTGGTTGCTCAGTGGTGAAGAGTTCACCTGCCAATGCAAGAGACACAAGTTCGATCCCTCATCTGGGAGATCCCACATGCTACAGAGCAACTAAGCCCATGAGCCACAACTGTTGAGTGTATGCTCGAGAGCCTCAGAGCCACAACTATGGAGCCCATGTACCGCAACTACTGAAGCTCATGTGCCCTAGAGCCCGAGTTCCACAACAAGAGAAGTCACCACAAGAAGCCTGCTCACCTCCACTACAGAGTAGCCCCCACTCCCTGCAACTAGAGAAGAGCCTGCAGCAGCAGTGAAAACCCAGAATAGCCACACACAAAAAAAGAAGAAGCAATATGGTAACAAATTTCAATAACAGCTAAAAGTCATCTGCATCAAAAAAAAACGCATGTGAGTTTCAGAATCATCAACTGGCTTTGCCACTCTCTAGTTGTGGGATTATGATCAAGTCAACTAAATGAGTCAACTAAATGGTACAGATAAACGTATTTGCAAAGCAGAAATGGACACACAGACACAGAGAACAAACCTATCGACACCAAGGTGGGAGAGAGGTGGTAGATTGAATTCGGAGATTGTAATTGACATATATATAGATGATGTATGAAACAGATAACCAATGAGAAGCTATAACTCCACTCAGTGCTCTGTGGTGACCTAAATGGAAAGGAAATCCAAAAGAGAGGGCATATATGTGTACATACAGTTGATTCACTTTGCTGTACAGCAGAAACTAACACTGTAAAGCAACTCTATGCCAATAAAAATTAATAAAACATAGTTTGTTGACCAACTTGAATGTACACATGTTTAGACCATGTCTGCTTATTTAATATGCCTCCACATTTTACTCACATTAATAAATTTAGAAATAATAATTTAGAAACTTTTCTCTTCTTTGCCACTCACAATTCAGGAAACAATTTTACTTTCTCTTCTCACACATCTTGGTCATCCCCACAGCCCCTCTGACTCTATCAGAGCTTATCATCTTTATTTGTATTTAATTTCTTGAAAACCCAGCTCTTCTGGAGCTGATGTGGATAACTGAAATTGGAAATTTTATCTCCACCCACAAATATCATTAATACAACACTGAAAAATACCATTCATCTTTCCTACAGAGGTAGAGCTGAGTGAACCACAACATGACTCTCACTTTGCCTTTTTAAAAGATCTGTTTATAAAGACAGCAGTGATTCATGGGATCATATCCTGGAATCCTTTCTTTTTTTTTTAATTTGGCCACTTTTACTGGTCCTTACTGGTCCTTTATTTATTTTCATCCATCTTAATTCTTTGGCCTGTGTGGGCCTCCCATCGCAGTGGCCTCTCCTGTTACTGAGCACCAGCTCTGGGCACATGTGCTCTGGAGCACTGACTCCTAATTGGACACATTGGTCCAGCTGCTCTGTGGCATGTGGGATCTTCCTGTGCCAGGGATTGAACGGGTGTCCCTTGCACTTCAAGGTGGACTCTTTACTCACTGGACCACCAGGGAAGCCCCAGAATCCTTTTTCTAAAATGAGTAAGTTGGGATGTCTCTGGTGGTCCAGTGGCTAAGACTCTGTGCTCCCAATGCTGGGGACCTGGGTTCGATCCCTGGTCAGGGAACTAGATCCCACATACCATAACTAAGCCCCAGTGCAACCAAATACATTAAAAAGAAAAAGAAGTTAAAAAAAATTAAATGAGTAAGTCTATATAACATATGTTAGCCTCCTTCATTTCTAGTTTGTTAGATGACCTCCAAAAGCATTCAAAACCAGCTCGAGGTCCACAGATTGAGGATGGTGGGGCTTTGCCGAGTTTGTTGTTCAAAATAAAATAGAGAAATTGAGAGATGATATCATAAGGTCTTTTGGTAAAGCAAACTCCTCTTCTGATGGATAATTTTGAGGGAGATACCATACATTTAGGAAGATCCTGCTATAACTCTGCTTGTCACGTGTACCACATGTAGCCTTTTTTCATATTAGTGCCAAAGAGATCCCCAACAAACCCCATCCTCCATCTGTCCAGGACAATCCATCAGTGTCTGCTTGCATTTCCTAATGCATTGCAACTCCTTAGGTTCTGTCTTCCCATCTGAACCAAGGATCATTTCCATGTCATTATTCTAGAAGAGTCTAAAACAGCATGGCATCTTTTAAAAACAGATTTAAACAGTTCCCTCTGTTGAGGTTTCCTGCCTTCTCTTTCCAGCAGCTTGGCACATTCTGTTGCTGCACGCCCAGTTCTATCATCTAACCATTCCTGCATTTGTACTGTTATAATGTATACTTCCCAGTGGACTCAAGTTTCCATCCATTATGGAGCTTTCTCTGAACCTCTCTGCATGAATTAGATGTGTGGCCCCTTTTTCTAGGAAACTGTACATCACGACTTCTGGTTATGACTCACAGTCTTGGATTGATTATCTTGTGTATAAAGCAGTCCTTCAGGCTAATATGATTATGCGACAGGAATATCTTTAATTTCGTGGGTCGTGGGGTGGCCTGATGCTGTTCCATGTGAAATGGCATAATTTTTGGTTTTAATTCCTGACTCTCCATTTCAAGACATTTAGCTCTTATATCTAACATAGATCAACTCTTTAACCAAAGGCAATACAATTGTATGGGAATAGTCTTAGCCATTTTTTCCCAATTTTGTGATATTCTGGACTCCAAAATTCATGTAAGTTTGCCATTGCTTTGTATTTCCTGTGGAAATACTTATTTGAGATGGTAATAGCCTTAAACAAGAAGAGAACAGATGAATATTTTGCTTTGTGGAGAAAGGCATTATTAGACTTTCTCCTATAAGCTAAAAAAAGAAATCAAGGTCATTCTAGTCATAGAAGTTTCTCAGAAAGATATTTTTATCAGAGCTTTGACTTCCTCAATCCAGAAAGCCTATCACTAACAGACACAATTAAAAAGCAGAAGGGATAAACAAAGGGGCTTTCTCCCCAGCCATCTTCTATTTTATTGCCCTGCATATCAATAGTCGCACTGATTGTACTTTCTCTACCACGACTTGGATGGACTTCCCAGGTGGCTCAGTGACAAATAGTCCACCTGCCAATTCAGGAGATGCAAGAGACATGGGTTCGATCCCTGGGTCAGGAAGATCCCCTGGAGGAGAAAGTGGCAACCCACTCCAGTATTCTTGCCTGGAAAATCCCATGGACAGAGGAGCCCGGTGGGCTACAGTCTCCTACACAACTGAGCAGACAGGCATGCACCATGACTTGGCCATTTTTCATTTTTGCCTGGGATATCCCCTGCTTTAGGATCAGAGACTCTATACACTCAGTGTTTTCATTTCACTGTTTGTTAATTCATAAGAGATTTCCTCCCATTTTGTATTACTTTCTTCTCTCATCATTCATTTAGTCAGCTTCTCATTTGTCGTCAAGCTTAGCCTCATCAATAGACTGGAGACAGATCCCTTGATCCAGAGCACAAGCAGGAATTCTGAAAAAGCACCGTCATTACGACTCTGTTGATGACTCACAGTCTTGGATTGATTATCTTGTGTATAAAGCAGTCCTTCAGGCTAATATGATTATGCGACAGGAATATCTTTAATTTCGTGGGTCGTGGGGTGGCCTGATGCTGTTCCATGTGAAATGGCATAATTTTTGGTTTTAATTCCTGACTCTCCATTTCAAGACATTTAGCTCTTATATCTAACATAGATCAACTCTTTAACCAAAGGCAATACAATTGTATGGGAATAGTCTTAGCCATTTTTTCCCAATTTTGTGATATTCTGGACTCCAAAATTCATGTAAGTTTGCCATTGCTTTGTATTTCCTGTGGAAATACTTATTTGAGATGGTAATAGCCTTAAACAAGAAGAGAACAGATGAATATTTTGCTTTGTGGAGAAAGGCATTATTAGACTTTCTCCTATAAGCTAAAAAAAGAAATCAAGGTCATTCTAGTCATAGAAGTTTCTCAGAAAGATATTTTTATCAGAGCTTTGACTTCCTCAATCCAGAAAGCCTATCACTAACAGACACAATTAAAAAGCAGAAGGGATAAACAAAGGGGCTTTCTCCCCAGCCATCTTCTATTTTATTGCCCTGCATATCAATAGTCGCACTGATTGTACTTTCTCTACCACGACTTGGATGGACTTCCCAGGTGGCTCAGTGACAAATAGTCCACCTGCCAATTCAGGAGATGCAAGAGACATGGGTTCGATCCCTGGGTCAGGAAGATCCCCTGGAGGAGAAAGTGGCAACCCACTCCAGTATTCTTGCCTGGAAAATCCCATGGACAGAGGAGCCCGGTGGGCTACAGTCTCCTACACAACTGAGCAGACAGGCATGCACCATGACTTGGCCATTTTTCATTTTTGCCTGGGATATCCCCTGCTTTAGGATCAGAGACTCTATACACTCAGTGTTTTCATTTCACTGTTTGTTAATTCATAAGAGATTTCCTCCCATTTTGTATTACTTTCTTCTCTCATCATTCATTTAGTCAGCTTCTCATTTGTCGTCAAGCTTAGCCTCATCAATAGACTGGAGACAGATCCCTTGATCCAGAGCACAAGCAGGAATTCTGAAAAAAGCACTTCCTGCCCTACAAAAGGAATCACTACGACTCTGCTCCAGCCAGGCTCACAGTTGGTTCATAATGGGCTGCCATACCCTCCATGGAGCAGACCCTCATCTTGAAGGACCTGAGAAGAAGCCATCATCCTATTAAAATTAGGGCAAAGAGGCCACCATTTGTCTTCTCTTTCAGAGCCAGCAATTCTTCCCTGTAATAAATGACTTCATTTTGCCACTGGAGTTACAGAGGTTACATTTACAGCTAAGTGCAATCCTTTACTCTTTATAGCGCCTTTCAGAGAATTCGCTCATTTATTAGCAAAAATATCACTTGGAGTCAGCAATAAAGGTGCGGATGTGCTCACAGAAAATTACTAAGAATAAGAGTGAGAGTCTGATGTCAAAAACTATAAATTATTGCACCAAAAGTACTTTCAGTTTTTGGTTTTGTTTTTTTTTTTTCAAATTTAAAGTAAAGTAGTAAGACATTAGAAGGAAATGGCAACCCACTCCAGTATTCCTGCCTGGAAAATTCCATGGACGGAGAAGCCTGGCGAGCTGCAGTCCATGGCGTTGTACAGAGTCAGTCACGACTGAAGTGACTCAGTAGCAGTAAGACATTTAAGGGGTTTTGGTGTTTCCACGCCCAGTTTCTTCCCAAGAATTAATCCTTGGTTTTCTTCGTTTCTTGTACAACACCTGCCTAGCCATGTTGACCCTATCCACTGTGGCTTTGAACTTCACAATCCCCAGCTTGGTACCTCCATCCCAGGTTGTTCTTCCTTGACACAAACACTTATAAATCCAACTGCTCACTGGACGTTTTTCACCCACAAACCTCTCAGATACCTCTCATTTAACATAGCTAATGTTTACCAGTTTAAGCTAATTTCACCAGCTTTTTTCTCAGACATCAAAAACTCTCCCCAACAATCCTTATTAGCACTACTACCATTTAACCATTCATGATAGATAACTTTGTGTTAACGTGGCTAAAAGGTCACCCAGATAGCTGATAAACCATATCTGGGTGCATCTGTCAGGGTGTTTTCAGAGGAGATGGGCATTTGAATGGATAGAGTGAGTAAAGAAGACTACCTTCACCCATGTGGGTGGGCATCATCTAACCCACTGAGGGCCTGAGTGGAACAAAGGCACAGGAAGGGCCAATTTGCTCTCTCCCCAAAGCTGGGACATCCATCTTCTCCTGCCTTCAGACATCAGCACTACTGGTTCTCAGGACTTTGGATTTAGACTGAATTATACAGCTGGCTTTCTCGGTTCTTCAGCTTGTAGTCCACAGATGGTGGGACTTCTCAGTTGACTCACAAGGCTATAATCCATATATATTCAGGGTTCTCCAGAGAAATAGAACTAATAAGATACACAGATATGCATACTAGTAAAGGGAACAAAAACAACAAAGATGTGGGAGTTACTCTGTGCCTGTCACTTTCCCCTCAATCCACAACTAAATGCCTAAACACTTAAAGAGAACTGCTGATTTTATTTCCTTAGCATCGCCAACCTCCCTCCCCTCCTGCCCCAAAGTGAAAAGTGAAAGCATTTGTCACTCAGTCCTGTCTGACTCTTTGCAACCCCATGTCCTATAGCCCACCAGGCTCCCCTGTCCATGGAATTCTCCAGGCAAGAATACTAGAGTGGGTTTCCATCCCCTTCTCCAGGGGATCTTCCCAACCCAGGGATCAAACCTGGGTCTTACATTGTGGGCAGACTCTTTGCCATCTAAGCCACCAGAGATGCCCTGCCCCATAGCTATTATTCAGTTCAGGCCCTCAGCATCTTTTAACTGAACAACAGTTCTGTTACGGACTGAATGTTTGTGTTTGCCCCAAATTCCACTTTTTAAATCCTAACTCCCAAGGTGTGTGTCTATTTGGAGATGGGACCTCTAAGGAAGTAATTAAGGTTGAAGGAAGTCCTAAGGGTGGGGTCCTGATCTGATAGGAGTAGCATCCTTGGAAGAAAAGACAACAGAAACTTCTCACTCTCTTTCTCCAGGCAAGCACAGAGGCAAGGTCATGTGAAGACACGGCAAGAAAGTCAGGAAGAGAATCCTCACCAGCAAAGGACTCAGCCAGCTCCTTCCTCTAGGACTTGTAGCCTCCAGACCTGTGAGAAAAGAAACGTTCCGTTGTTTAAGACCCCCGGTCCATGTAATTTTGTAATCGACGTCCTAGCAGACGTGAACAGCCTTCTCCTCCTTTGTCACCCCAGTGCCCTATCCAAACAACTGGAAGCACTGTTCCCAAAGTGACTTTTATAAAAATGGTATGTTGATCACATTCTTTATTTCCTTAAGAAAAATAAAATTCTTAATGGCTTTCTCCACGGCCAGAGTCTAAACTCAGCCTGCTCTGTGATCTAGCTTTATCTATAGCCTCCCCTCATTCCAACCATCTCCCCTCCCCGCACAGAAACATCTCCATCCATCCCAAGTAACTCACAGCTCCCTGTGCCTCTTTCTGTCTATCTCCTCCTACCCTCTACCCCTCTCTTCTTTAACCTGGCTTCTCCTTCTCATGGGAGCCTTCTCTGACCTTCCACAAGCAAAAACTGGACATTCCATCTACCTAGCCAGGTTTTTACATGTCTTCCCGACGTGGTCTTGTGTTTCATTTATCATTGCATTTCTAATGATTAGCACAGGGCCCGACATACAACAGGCACTCAAAGTTTGCTTAATTGGAAGAACAACATGGGTAAAATATCAAGGCGTTTGAAGTAGTAGGAGTATTTCCCCTCCTACTACTTCAAAAGTCAATGACCTTATTTTATCTCTGTTGACTTTGATCTTGTTAAAACTATCTCATCACTCCATCCTAACTGGTCTTACATTGTGGGCAGACTCTTTGCCATCTAAGCCACCAGAGATGCCCTGCCCCATAGCTATTATTCAGTTCAGGCCCTCAGCATCTTTTAACTGAACAACAGTTCTGTTACGGACTGAATGTTTGTGTTTGCCCCAAATTCCACTTTTTAAATCCTAACTCCCAAGGTGTGTGTCTATTTGGAGATGGGACCTCTAAGGAAGTAATTAAGGTTGAAGGAAGTCCTAAGGGTGGGGTCCTGATCTGATAGGAGTAGCATCCTTGGAAGAAAAGACAACAGAAACTTCTCACTCTCTTTCTCCAGGCAAGCACAGAGGCAAGGTCATGTGAAGACACGGCAAGAAAGTCAGGAAGAGAATCCTCACCAGCAAAGGACTCAGCCAGCTCCTTCCTCTAGGACTTGTAGCCTCCAGACCTGTGAGAAAAGAAACGTTCCGTTGTTTAAGACCCCCGGTCCATGTAATTTTGTAATCGACGTCCTAGCAGACGTGAACAGCCTTCTCCTCCTTTGTCACCCCAGTGCCCTATCCAAACAACTGGAAGCACTGTTCCCAAAGTGACTTTTATAAAAATGGTATGTTGATCACATTCTTTATTTCCTTAAGAAAAATAAAATTCTTAATGGCTTTCTCCACGGCCAGAGTCTAAACTCAGCCTGCTCTGTGATCTAGCTTTATCTATAGCCTCCCCTCATTCCAACCATCTCCCCTCCCCGCACAGAAACATCTCCATCCATCCCAAGTAACTCACAGCTCCCTGTGCCTCTTTCTGTCTATCTCCTCCTACCCTCTACCCCTCTCTTCTTTAACCTGGCTTCTCCTTCTCATGGGAGCCTTCTCTGACCTTCCACAAGCAAAAACTGGACATTCCATCTACCTAGCCAGGTTTTTACATGTCTTCCCGACGTGGTCTTGTGTTTCATTTATCATTGCATTTCTAATGATTAGCACAGGGCCCGACATACAACAGGCACTCAAAGTTTGCTTAATTGGAAGAACAACATGGGTAAAATATCAAGGCGTTTGAAGTAGTAGGAGTATTTCCCCTCCTACTACTTCAAAAGTCAATGACCTTATTTTATCTCTGTTGACTTTGATCTTGTTAAAACTATCTCATCACTCCAATCCAGTAAGATTTGGGGCAGAGGGAGGAGTTGGCAGTTAGATCTTAAAAAAATGGATCCACCAGTCACATATTCTGCACCTTCAGCTAAGTCACTGATTTCATAAAGGGATTAATATATCCTGGTGAGAGCCCTGAGAAAGGGCATTAAAAATCTCCCTCTACTTTGAAATCAATTCATTAACTAATTACTTTAATATTTCACCTGCTTACTTATCCACCTAATTCGACTGCTATCCAATCCATTACCATATTTCTCCCTAAACCATGTATGTCAGAGGATAAACCTGGTCACAAAATGTCCCACCCATTATGTCATGCTTTAATCTGTAAAGTCATCATTGCTTCTCTTGCCTCTCCCTTAGTGTGTATGATATATTTAGCCTGCCACACACTTAGGACTGGCAAAGTTTACTCTAAACATTTTAAGCCTTTTAGATATACTTTGCAATTGAATTTGAGCTCAAATTGTATCATATTTCCATCATTTTTACTGCATGTAAAGCTGAGACTTTCAGAACACAGATTCTCAGGGACCCCTTGTATTACTAGAACATGCCTTAGTGATATGCTATTGGCCTCAACTGAGGGATATCAAAGACCCAGAGACATGAAAGTTATTTTGGTTTTTCTGGTATTGATGTTACCAAGGACATTTTCACTACATCATAGCATGGCCTCTTTACATCAATCTACAAGAGAAACTGTTTCACAGTTTTTAGGTTCAGAAAAAGTGTTTTATTTATAGTTTGTCTTTAGTGGATAAATCTTATAATTAAGCAGGCTCCCTCTTTACTTTGTTCTTCAGAAATGTGAAGTCCGATTTGCCTCTCTTCTCTAGCATCTACTCAAGGTGAGATGGTAACGGTGTTTGTGTAATCTTATCCCTTGTTGTAATCATTTAGTTTTTCTATCACAAAAATTTATTTTAAAAATAGAGGCTTATATTTTGCGTTTATGTCAAATGTAGCACATGAATGGGGACAAAAATAGTTTTTTCTCTATTTTACAAATATGAAAATTGAATGCCCTGGTAAAGGGAGAAATTTAAGTAAAATTTTAAGACTTTAACTCAGCTTTAACTGAAACTGAGCTTTTTAAAGAAAAAAAAATTTTTTTAATATTTATTTATTTTTGGCTTCACTGTGTATTGGTGGCTGCATGGGCTTTTAATATAGGCTTCTCATTACAGTGGCTCCTCCTGCTGCAGAGCATAGGCTTTTGGGTACAAGGGGCTTCAGTACTCGTGCCACATGGGCTCAGTAGGTGTGGCTCCCTGGCTCTAGAGCACAGCCTTAGCGGTTGGAGTGCACAGGCCTAGTTGCTCTGCGTCATGTGGGATCCTCCCAGAACAGGGATCAAACCCAAGTCCTGTGCACTGAAAGGCAGACTCTCAACCATGGATCACCAGGGAAGTTCCAGAGACCAAGATTTCAAGATTATCCTATTGCAACAAATTTTTGTAATGAATAATTTTCACATCAGATATGACTGCATAATGTCAAAACACTTTAAAAAATAATATTTTCAGGCTTCCCTGGTGGTCCGGTGGGTAAGGACACCGCCTTGCAGTGCAAGGGGCGCCGGTTGGATCCCTGGCCTGGGAAGATTCCACGTGCGGCAAAGCGGCTGGACCGATGTGTCCAATTACCGAGCCAGAGCTCTGGAGCCCATGAGCCCAGAGCCAGCGCTCTGCGACAACAGAGGCCACTGCGATTGGAGGCCCACACGAGCCAAAGAAAAAAGATGGATGAAAACAGATAAATGAAAGACCAATAGAAGTGGCCCACCCACCCCACTCCATCCCCAACCCGCCCCCGCTCCCCCAAAAAAAAGGCAAAAAAATAAAAATTAAAATTTAAAAAAAAAAATATTTTCAACTTCCTTGGTATTGGTTCTACTTATTATCCCCAAAAGCAAACAGTCACATGCTTGGGGGCTCTTTCCACTCTTAATAATAAAAGTTCTAATGTTGGCCCTATAGAATGAAAGTCTCCCTGCCATGTATCTAAAAAACATTAGCTCAGTTTCTAGGAGTCACAGGGTCTAGTTTTACTTTTATTTTATTTTTAAAAATTTATTTTTTATTTAATTTTTGGCTATTCTGGGTTTTCCCTGCTACTGCGGGCTCTTCTCTAGTTGCAGGGAGTGGGGTCTACTCTCTAGTGGAGGTGAGCAGGCTTCTTGTTGCAGTGACTTCTCTTGTTGTGGAACTCGGGTTCTAGGGCACACGGGCTTCAGTAGTTGCGGCACATGGCCTCCATAGTTGTGGCCCTGAGGCTCACGAGCACAGGCTCAACAGTTGTGGCTCACAAGCTTAGTTGCTCCACAGCATGTGGGATCTTCCCAGATCAGGGACTGAACACGTGTGTCCTGCACTGGCAGGTGAACTCTACCACTGAGCTACCAGGGAAGCCCTAGTTTTACTTTTATAAAAGTCAAGGCTCTATCAAGGTGTGAGCTTCTCTGTACTTCCTTAAATCTGTAAGATAAAGGTAATGCCTCTTGAGGTGTCTATATTAATTAAGATAAATGTAAAAGCACCTGGAGAAATATGAAGTGCTATGTGATTACTTGGGCTTCCCAGGTGGTACTACTTACCTGCCTGTCAATGCAGGAGACGTAAGAGAAGAGGGTTTGATCCCCAGGTCAGGAAGATCCCCTGAAGAAGGACATGGCAACCGACTCCAGTATTCTTATCTGGAGAATCCAATGGACAGAAGAGCCTGGAGGGCTATAATATAGTCCATGGGGTCACAAAGCATTGGCCACGACTGAAACAAGTTAGCATGTGATTATCAGAACATGGCTTTGAGTCAGAAAACTCATCATTATCATGACTACACCATGGTATTTCGTCTGTGAAGTTTCCTGCTTCTTTTCAGTAGAGCAGGTCACAGGAAGCTTCACGTCCACCCATGTGCAGGTCCATGAGTTAAAAAAGGAAGTGCAGTGCCTTGGCATTTTCGCCATAGAAATAAGGAAGTGAGATGGTTTACTAGAGAACCCCCAGATTTAAATAGCCAACTTCCACTTTTTTGGGGGGTGGAGATAGGGAACGACCGGATCTCCATTGTACTTAAGAAAAATAAGTCATTTATTTGTTTCCTTACAAAATAAATTTACTTATATTTACAAAAATAAATACATTTATTTATAAAAATAGAAATAAATTTATAAAAATATAAACAAACTTATTTACTTAAAAGTAAATTTATTTATTATTGTGGTAAAATAGACACACCTTAAAATTTACCACTTTAACCATCTTTAAGCATACAAAATTCTGTGACATTAGGTACAATCCCCTTGTTATCACCACTGTCCCTTGCCAGAAGTTTTGCATCATCCCAAACAGAAACTCCATACCTATTGGATAGCAATTTCTCTTTCAAACTCCAATTTGGGAGGCTCCATCTCTTTGTCATTTCTCCCCATCAAGTCCAGGGTGAAACTTCCCTTTGTCCAGGCTTCTCATTTCCCCTTCCTTGAAAATTGTTTTCCATCCCGGTAATAGGTCATTTTTGTCCTGTGCTATTAATTTATTTTAAGCATCATAACTGAAAAGCTTTTGCTTGCTTTGCTATTTTAGACGAAAGTGTGAATGGAGCATCAGAATTCAGTCCTTATTCTGGCCCATTTATATGCCCAGTTAGTAAAGGAATCTCATAGTCTCCACTATCAGAACCTCACGCAAGCCCTGAACATACTCCCTCTGTAGTGAGACTCTGCTTTGTCTGAAGAACATGCGATCTGGGTCATACGGAGGACAAAGTGAAATACCACAAGTAAATCAATACAAACCCACTTGAAACACCAGTTCATTTATGAAGGCTAATGCATTAAATAGAGGCAAATCAATTTCAGGCAAAGTCTTTTCCTTGAGAACCTGTATTACTAACTCTTGTGAAGCACACACTGGCAGGTGATAGGTGTCTATTAAATGTTTGTTGAAACAAATTCAGAATAAAATTCTTGTGGACAGATTTTACTGTAGTCTCTAAATGTATAAGAAATTTAAGAACTGCATTGGAAAAGTGAGGCAAGTAAAGTGTTTTCTGTGGGCTTATTATATGCCAGATAACTGGACTGTCTCAATATTCATGATTTCATATAATCCTTCCATTAACTCAGAAAGGTAGCATTGTCAATTTTAGCCACTTCTTGGAGGAGTTAAACAACTTGCTGAAGCTCATAGAGCAGTAGTGATAAGCGATAAAACTAGAGTTCAAACCCACACACAGCTCACTTGAATTCCTGTCTATGTTTCACTTGTGATCACTAAAACCATATGCCAAAGGCTTCCTAGTGGTCCAGTGGGTAAAGATTCTGCCTTGCAGTGCAAGGTTCCATCCCTGGCCTGGGAAGATCCCACATGCCACAAAGTGGCTGGACCTATGTGCCCAATTACTGAGTCTCTGGAGTGCATGCGCCCAGAGCCGGTGCTCTGCAAGGGAGGACATTATACAATCCTTGTTATCACCACTGTCCCTTGCCAGAAGTTTTGCATCATCCCAAACAGAAACTCCATACCTATTGGATAGCAATTTCTCTTTCAAACTCCAATTTGGGAGGCTCCATCTCTTTGTCATTTCTCCCCATCAAGTCCAGGGTGAAACTTCCCTTTGTCCAGGCTTCTCATTTCCCCTTCCTTGAAAATTGTTTTCCATCCCGGTAATAGGTCATTTTTGTCCTGTGCTATTAATTTATTTTAAGCATCATAACTGAAAAGCTTTTGCTTGCTTTGCTATTTTAGACGAAAGTGTGAATGGAGCATCAGAATTCAGTCCTTATTCTGGCCCATTTATATGCCCAGTTAGTAAAGGAATCTCATAGTCTCCACTATCAGAACCTCACGCAAGCCCTGAACATACTCCCTCTGTAGTGAGACTCTGCTTTGTCTGAAGAACATGCGATCTGGGTCATACGGAGGACAAAGTGAAATACCACAAGTAAATCAATACAAACCCACTTGAAACACCAGTTCATTTATGAAGGCTAATGCATTAAATAGAGGCAAATCAATTTCAGGCAAAGTCTTTTCCTTGAGAACCTGTATTACTAACTCTTGTGAAGCACACACTGGCAGGTGATAGGTGTCTATTAAATGTTTGTTGAAACAAATTCAGAATAAAATTCTTGTGGACAGATTTTACTGTAGTCTCTAAATGTATAAGAAATTTAAGAACTGCATTGGAAAAGTGAGGCAAGTAAAGTGTTTTCTGTGGGCTTATTATATGCCAGATAACTGGACTGTCTCAATATTCATGATTTCATATAATCCTTCCATTAACTCAGAAAGGTAGCATTGTCAATTTTAGCCACTTCTTGGAGGAGTTAAACAACTTGCTGAAGCTCATAGAGCAGTAGTGATAAGCGATAAAACTAGAGTTCAAACCCACACACAGCTCACTTGAATTCCTGTCTATGTTTCACTTGTGATCACTAAAACCATATGCCAAAGGCTTCCCTAGTGGTCCAGTGGGTAAAGATTCTGCCTTGCAGTGCAAGGGGTTCCATCCCTGGCCTGGGAAGATCCCACATGCCACAAAGTGGCTGGACCTATGTGCCCAATTACTGAGTCAGAGCTCTGGAGTGCATGCGCCCAGAGCCGGTGCTCTGCAAGGAGAGAGGTCACTGCAATAGGAGGCCCACACAGGCCAAAGAACAAAGATGGATGAAAATAGATAAGTGAAAGACCAATAAAAGTGACCAAAAAATTAAAAAAAAAAAAAAGCCAAAACTGTATGCCATTCAATCTTTTTTGCAAAATGGCTAGTTGAACTCTGAGCTCTAGTCTGCAACCTGTGAGATGAAAGATGTAGGAAAGTTAGAAAAATGGATGATGGATTAGAAAATTCAGAAGTGATCTGAGATATACTTATATATCCTGCTGGGCCTCTATAATAGGCTTGACATATTTCAACCACCCCATTCTAGGAAAAAAAAAATGTATTGACATTTAATATTGTTCTCTACTTTGTGTTAGTGTTTTCAAGATTTCTGTGTGGCTGATAAACAACTCACAAATTCTAGGCTGAACCAATCCCTTTGGATTTTCAATGGAATTTATAATGGAAGATAATTAATAGATTTTCCTGGAATCCTATCTGTTTCAGAGAATTTAGACACACCAGCTTCCAAAAGAAGCTGGTGACCAAAAAAAATATTAGTACAAAAAGTGGGCTTCCCTGGTGGTCCACTGGGTAAAGGGCCCACCTTGCGGTACAGGGCACACCAGTTTGAGCCCTGGGGGGCCCTGGGATGAATGATCCCAGTGAAAAGATTTACTGTAGTCTCTAAATGTATAAGAAATTTAAGAACTGCATTGGAAAAGTGAGGCAAGTAAAGTGTTTTCTGTGGGCTTATTATATGCCAGATAACTGGACTGTCTCAATATTCATGATTTCATATAATCCTTCCATTAACTCAGAAAGGTAGCATTGTCAATTTTAGCCACTTCTTGGAGGAGTTAAACAACTTGCTGAAGCTCATAGAGCAGTAGTGATAAGCGATAAAACTAGAGTTCAAACCCACACACAGCTCACTTGAATTCCTGTCTATGTTTCACTTGTGATCACTAAAACCATATGCCAAAGGCTTCCCTAGTGGTCCAGTGGGTAAAGATTCTGCCTTGCAGTGCAAGGGGTTCCATCCCTGGCCTGGGAAGATCCCACATGCCACAAAGTGGCTGGACCTATGTGCCCAATTACTGAGTCAGAGCTCTGGAGTGCATGCGCCCAGAGCCGGTGCTCTGCAAGGAGAGAGGTCACTGCAATAGGAGGCCCACACAGGCCAAAGAACAAAGATGGATGAAAATAGATAAGTGAAAGACCAATAAAAGTGACCAAAAAATTAAAAAAAAAAAAAAGCCAAAACTGTATGCCATTCAATCTTTTTTGCAAAATGGCTAGTTGAACTCTGAGCTCTAGTCTGCAACCTGTGAGATGAAAGATGTAGGAAAGTTAGAAAAATGGATGATGGATTAGAAAATTCAGAAGTGATCTGAGATATACTTATATATCCTGCTGGGCCTCTATAATAGGCTTGACATATTTCAACCACCCCATTCTAGGAAAAAAAAAAATGTATTGACATTTAATATTGTTCTCTACTTTGTGTTAGTGTTTTCAAGATTTCTGTGTGGCTGATAAACAACTCACAAATTCTAGGCTGAACCAATCCCTTTGGATTTTCAATGGAATTTATAATGGAAGATAATTAATAGATTTTCCTGGAATCCTATCTGTTTCAGAGAATTTAGACACACCAGCTTCCAAAAGAAGCTGGTGACCAAAAAAAATATTAGTACAAAAAGTGGGCTTCCCTGGTGGTCCACTGGGTAAAGGGTCCACCTTGCAGTACAGGGCACACCAGTTTGATCCCTGGCCCGGGAAGATCCCAAGTGCCACGGAGCGGCTGAATGAGTGTGTCCAATTACAAGCCAGCACTCTGGAGCACATGTGCCCAGAGCCAGTGCTCTGCAAGGAGAGAGGCCACTGCAATGGGAGGCACACACATGCCAATGAATTAATAAAGATGGATGAAAACTAAACGATGACTTAGAGGCAAAAACAAAACAAAACAAAACTGTATTTAAAAAAAAAAAACTGTATTTAAAAATAATCATAATAATAATATGAGCACAAAAAGTATGGTATAGAAAATGATACATAAAGAATGTTGAGTTTTAAGTTTTCAAAATATAAATGTTTTAGAAACCATTACTTAAAAACATATTTGACTTCCCTGATGATCCTGTGATTAGGAATCCATTTGCCAATGGGAACATGGGTTCAAATTCCTAGTCAGGGAAGATTCCGACCATGCCATGGAGCAACTGAACCCAATGCACCACAACTACTGACTTTGAGTTCTCTTGAGTCCATTCTTCCCAACAAGAGAAGTGACCACGGTGAAAAGCCTGCGCTCTGCGGCTAGAGAGTATCTCCCCTCACCACAACTAGAGAAAGTCCACGGATGGCAGCAAAGACCCAGCGTAGTCAACAATTAATTAATTAATTCAAAAAAGACATATTCAATGTCTTTGAATTGACTAAGGGACTAAGGGATCATACAGGGGGGCTATGTGACAGCCTAGAGGGGTGGGATGGGGAATGGGATATACATATGACTAATCTGGAATTAAACATATCTGTAAGCAATGAAATTTTGTAAAATCAAAAAAGCAAAATAAAAAACGTGATTGTGAAAAAAAAGACATATTAACTGAATAAACAGTACAATTAAGTATTTGTCATTATCACATTGATTAAAAACATCTGGACTTATCTGAAAGTAGAAAACATAGCATTAAACATATAACCCTAGAAAGTTATATATGTAAAGATGGTGACTGTCAAAATTTAGCACCAGCCCTTCCAAAAGAAGCTGGTGACCAAAAAAAATATTAGTACAAAAAGTGGGCTTCCCTGGTGGTCCACTGGGTAAAGGGTCCACCTTGCAGTACAGGGCACACCAGTTTGATCCCTGGCCCGGGAGGATCCCAAGTGCCACGGAGCGGCTGAATGAGTGTGTCCAATTACAAGCCAGCACTCTGGAGCACATGTGCCCAGAGCCAGTGCTCTGCAAGGAGAGAGGCCACTGCAATGGGAGGCACACACATGCCAATGAATTAATAAAGATGGATGAAAACTAAACGATGACTTAGAGGCAAAAACAAAACAAAACAAAACTGTATTTAGAAAAAAACTGTATTTAAAAATAATCATAATAATAATATGAGCACAAAAAGTATGGTATAGAAAATGATACATAAAGAATGTTGAGTTTTAAGTTTTCAAAATATAAATGTTTTAGAAACCATTACTTAAAAACATATTTGACTTCCCTGATGATCCTGTGATTAGGAATCCATTTGCCAATGGGAACATGGGTTCAAATTCCTAGTCAGGGAAGATTCCGACCATGCCATGGAGCAACTGAACCCAATGCACCACAACTACTGACTTTGAGTTCTCTTGAGTCCATTCTTCCCAACAAGAGAAGTGACCACGGTGAAAAGCCTGCGCTCTGCGGCTAGAGAGTATCTCCCCTCACCACAACTAGAGAAAGTCCACGGATGGCAGCAAAGACCCAGCGTAGTCAACAATTAATTAATTAATTCAAAAAAGACATATTCAATGTCTTTGAATTGACTAAGGGACTAAGGGATCATACAGGGGGGCTATGTGACAGCCTAGAGGGGTGGGATGGGGAATGGGATATACATATGACTAATCTGGAATTAAACATATCTGTAAGCAATGAAATTTTGTAAAATCAAAAAAGCAAAATAAAAAAAACGTGATTGTGAAAAAAAAGACATATTAACTGAATAAACAGTACAATTAAGTATTTGTCATTATCACATTGATTAAAAACATCTGGACTTATCTGAAAGTAGAAAACATAGCATTAAACATAAAACCCTAGAAAGTTATATATGTAAAGATGGTGACTGTATTTTACTCACAAAGTCTTATGCCAGAAGTCAGAGTAATCAGTATGCTTGAAGTTTCATAGGAGGCAAAAAAAATAAATACGCAATTTTTTTACATGCAATTTTTAAAAGACAGTCTTTGTAAATATTTATGAGGAAATCTTTGTAAATGCGCAGTGAAGGTGTATCAAATATACCCTCTCTTTGGTTGTATGGTTGTATGTTCACCTGCAGCAACAATCAAAATAAGGCTCATCAACTACTGCTCTTCTTGAAAAGATCTCCCACTTGCTTTGGCTAAATACTCTTCACAAATTTTCCTTTTCACTTGCAAATTTGAAATTCCTTTTCCTCAGAGATGAAGTGCCCTGTTCCATTCAAATTCTGAGATTTTAAACACATTCATTTTTCCATTCATTATTTTTTTTTAATTCTTTATTTTAAAGGTTTTACAGAGTTTTGTTGTTCACAGACATGTATGCTCCCAGATCAGTCATATGCATATCCATGGTCCCCACCCTCCGAGTTCCCCCCATCCCACCCCTCCAGACCTTCGCCCCAAGCCATTGTAAGCACTCCTATTCCCTTAGCACAATGACAATAGCTATCTTTTCCACACATGACAGTATAGGTTTCCATGTTACTCCCTCCATGCTTCCCCCTCCTTATTTCTTCCCCACAATGTCCCTATGTCTATGCTCTGTCTGTTTTTCCATGAGTTCACTGTGTGTGTTTCCATTCATTATAATCCATACCTCCGTGTATTAGAACGCTTAAGACACCACATTCCCTTCAGCTTTCTACAGCTCAGCATTACAGAATCACCATGCACAAGGCACCGTGGAAAGTCACACTGACTGCAAAGGCAACTTGTTTATCAACAAGATGGTCCCAAAAATTCAACAAATGGCAGACAGGGAGACTGAGTTGATGTGGCCCTCACTCCCCCGTCACCATTACAAATAAATAAGAAATACCACACACACACACACACACACACACACTGTCTCTCTCTTTCTCTCAAAAGAATAAAAGGGAAGCAACAAAGTGCCAGAGAGAGAACTTCACACAGAGTAGTAAAAATATAAGGAAGCAGAGACTCAGAGTATCAGCAGACACCAAATAAGACCCTAGTCTCTGGGGCTTTTTTTGTGCTACATAGGAGATGTAATCTTCGCCAGGCAACACTATAGCTGTAGCTGGGGTTCCTGAATATAGCTGCCTCTACTATGAAAGAGGAGTTATAAAAACGCCACCTCCCACTAGGAGACACAACAGAGAAGTTTTCCACCAGTTTATAGATTCAGTTCATAAAAAAGTTCTATGAGAAACCAACATGCAAAATTCTCCATATGTGGACAAAAAGTCCACATTTCTGCTACTTGTCTTAGTCATTTCAGGTTGGTGGAAATGATGCTTATTTTCCGATACTTCCAGTCTGTTCTAGAAAAAAAAAAAAAATGCAATACTGGCAGTCGTAAGTCAGTCAAAAGCATTAAAAGTCCCAGGAGATGGCTGGGCCACTCATACTACCCTGAGTTAAGGAGTAGTTGGTTTACAGAGTTTTGTTGTTCACAGACATGTATGCTCCCAGATCAGTCATATGCATATCCATGGTCCCCACCCTCCGAGTTCCCCCCATCCCACCCCTCCAGACCTTCGCCCCAAGCCATTGTAAGCACTCCTATTCCCTTAGCACAATGACAATAGCTATCTTTTCCACACATGACAGTATAGGTTTCCATGTTACTCCCTCCATGCTTCCCCCTCCTTATTTCTTCCCCACAATGTCCCTATGTCTATGCTCTGTCTGTTTTTCCATGAGTTCACTGTGTGTGTTTCCATTCATTATAATCCATACCTCCGTGTATTAGAACGCTTAAGACACCACATTCCCTTCAGCTTTCTACAGCTCAGCATTACAGAATCACCATGCACAAGGCACCGTGGAAAGTCACACTGACTGCAAAGGCAACTTGTTTATCAACAAGATGGTCCCAAAAATTCAACAAATGGCAGACAGGGAGACTGAGTTGATGTGGCCCTCACTCCCCCGTCACCATTACAAATAAATAAGAAATACCACACACACACACACACACACACACACACTGTCTCTCTCTTTCTCTCAAAAGAATAAAAGGGAAGCAACAAAGTGCCAGAGAGAGAACTTCACACAGAGTAGTAAAAATATAAGGAAGCAGAGACTCAGAGTATCAGCAGACACCAAATAAGACCCTAGTCTCTGGGGCTTTTTTTGTGCTACATAGGAGATGTAATCTTCGCCAGGCAACACTATAGCTGTAGCTGGGGTTCCTGAATATAGCTGCCTCTACTATGAAAGAGGAGTTATAAAAACGCCACCTCCCACTAGGAGACACAACAGAGAAGTTTTCCACCAGTTTATAGATTCAGTTCATAAAAAAGTTCTATGAGAAACCAACATGCAAAATTCTCCATATGTGGACAAAAAGTCCACATTTCTGCTACTTGTCTTAGTCATTTCAGGTTGGTGGAAATGATGCTTATTTTCCGATACTTCCAGTCTGTTCTAGAAAAAAAAAAAAAATGCAATACTGGCAGTCGTAAGTCAGTCAAAAAGCATTAAAAAGTCCCAGGAGATGGCTGGGCCACTCATACTACCCTGAGTTAAGGAGTAGACTAAAACACAGTTAAAGAAAGACATTATAAGTTGTATAAGAGACCAAAGGAAATATCCTAGAATGAGACAAGAAGACAGAGATAAAAATATATGAAAGAAAAATTGAAAGATTTAGACTCAAGAATTTGAAGGACAATTGTACATTAAGTAACTTGGGGGAATGCTTCATTTTATTGTGCTTTGCTGTGTGTTGCAGATATTGTGTTTTTCATAAATTAAAGGTTAGTAGCAACCCTGCATTGAACATTTCCTCATTTTGTGCCTCTGAGTCACTTTTCAATAATTTAATAATTTTTGCAATCTATCACATACTCCATCAGCAAAATGATTATAACTTGCTGAAGGCTCAGATAATGATTAACCTTTTTTCCAGAAATAAAGTATTTTTAAATTAAGTTATATACATTGCTTTTTTAAATGCTATTGCACTTAAAAGACCACAGTATACTGTCAACACAGTTTTTATATGGATTGGGAAACCAACAATTTAATGTGACTCACTCTATTGCAATATTTACTTTATTGTGATCTGAAACTGAACACACAATGTCTTTGGGGTATGCTTGTATAAGGAGAAAATGTGAATGGTAATATATATATATATATATATATATATATATATATATTCATAAATGTATTTTCTATATAATTACATATGTATATAAATACATGCCTATAAGCTCCTGAGAATTAAGGTATCAACAGATTAAAGAATCAAGTCCTGAGGATAAGTAAAAATAAGTCAAGCAATAACACTGCAAAATGGGAAAAAGCAAGAGAGGTATCCATGCACTCAGAGAGAACAATAGAAATATACATACATGAACACAAAAATGAATGACAACAAGAGGAATAGTAAGTTTCTCATTAGCAGAAACATACATGAAAAGATGATAAAATAATATTATCAAGTATTATCAGGGAAAATAACACAGAGTTCTACACTGAGTTTAAACCTATAAAGGTTGGTGGAAATGACTTATTTTCCGATACTTCCAGTCTGTTCTAGAAAAAAAATGCAATACTGGCAGTCGTAAGTCAGTCAAAAAGCATTAAAAAGTCCCAGGAGATGGCTGGGCCACTCATACTACCCTGAGTTAAGGAGTAGACTAAAACACAGTTAAAGAAAGACATTATAAGTTGTATAAGAGACCAAAGGAAATATCCTAGAATGAGACAAGAAGACAGAGATAAAAATATATGAAAGAAAAATTGAAAGATTTAGACTCAAGAATTTGAAGGACAATTGTACATTAAGTAACTTGGGGGAATGCTTCATTTTATTGTGCTTTGCTGTGTGTTGCAGATATTGTGTTTTTCATAAATTAAAGGTTAGTAGCAACCCTGCATTGAACATTTCCTCATTTTGTGCCTCTGAGTCACTTTTCAATAATTTAATAATTTTTGCAATCTATCACATACTCCATCAGCAAAATGATTATAACTTGCTGAAGGCTCAGATAATGATTAACCTTTTTTCCAGAAATAAAGTATTTTTAAATTAAGTTATATACATTGCTTTTTTAAATGCTATTGCACTTAAAAGACCACAGTATACTGTCAACACAGTTTTTATATGGATTGGGAAACCAACAATTTAATGTGACTCACTCTATTGCAATATTTACTTTATTGTGATCTGAAACTGAACACACAATGTCTTTGGGGTATGCTTGTATAAGGAGAAAATGTGAATGGTAATATATATATATATATATATATATATATATATATATATATTCATAAATGTATTTTCTATATAATTACATATGTATATAAATACATGCCTATAAGCTCCTGAGAATTAAGGTATCAACAGATTAAAGAATCAAGTCCTGAGGATAAGTAAAAATAAGTCAAGCAATAACACTGCAAAATGGGAAAAAGCAAGAGAGGTATCCATGCACTCAGAGAGAACAATAGAAATATACATACATGAACACAAAAATGAATGACAACAAGAGGAATAGTAAGTTTCTCATTAGCAGAAACATACATGAAAAGATGATAAAATAATATTATCAAGTATTATCAGGGAAAATAACACAGAGTTCTACACTGAGTTTAAACCTATAAAGGTTTTGACAATCTGCCATTCACCAAATTTTAGTAGGAAGGAAATGTTATTTAAAGGGAAGGAGCAGGATGCAAATAGTAAAAGTAGGCAAAGGCATTGGCATGCTATGAGAAATGTAAATAAGCAGACTCTAAGTAACCTATGAATATTAAATATAAGGGTAGGAACTTCTACTACCTGATTCAAGACTTACTGTAAAACTAGGGCAATCTAACTCTAAAACTAGCATGGGATTAATGTAAAGACAAGACAAACAGATCCATGAAATAAAATTAAAAAGCCTGGAGAAAGATCCACCCTTATACAGTCATTTGATTTTTGACCAAGGCATCAAAACAGTTAAATAGGAAAAGAGAAGTCTTTATCACAAATGGTGCTGGAACAGTTTGTTACCTCTCTGAAAGAAAAAAATGCACAGAAATTTATGCAGTGAAAGACAAAGACATTACAGAGATGATGAACATACAGATCTTGAATACACAATAGGAGTCAAGACAGAAGATAAGATGTTTCCACGGATCTGTATGTGTCTTATGTTCATCCATGAGAAAATATTAGAAACATCTTTACAGCGATGAACTTGAGCATATAAAATTGAAAATTATTTTAAAAGCATAAAATGCCAAAATTGGTTCAAGAAGAGAAAATCTGAACTTAGTTGTGTATCATTTTAAAAATTAAGTCAGTGAACATAAATCTATTCACAAAAGAAGGCACCAGAGCCAAATGATTTTATAGTGACTTTTTACCAAGGTGAAAAAAAAAACCAAAACATAAACTCTTTCACAAACTACTCCAGAATTGAAGAACATGAGTAAGTTCCCTACTTCCTAATATTGCCTTAGTGACAAAATTAGCAAAGAACAGTGTAAAAAAAACAAACAAACTAGAGTTTAGTATTATTTATTAGCATAGACCCCAAAAGTATAAAGAAATATTTTGAAAACTTAATTTACTGCTGGATTTTAAAAGCTAATATTTCATGAACAGATAAGATATACCCAAAGGTTACATGAGTCATTTAGCATTAGAAAAATCCACTGAAGTTACTTAACATAAGTAAAGGGTAACAATCATCTTTAAGTTACTTTTCAATAAAAATTAGTAAATGAGTTCTACTGAACTGGGAAATTGCAAAAGAAAAAAAACTGCAAATAGTAAAAGTAGGCAAAGGCATTGGCATGCTATGAGAAATGTAAATAAGCAGACTCTAAGTAACCTATGAATATTAAATATAAGGGTAGGAACTTCTACTACCTGATTCAAGACTTACTGTAAAACTAGGGCAATCTAACTCTAAAACTAGCATGGGATTAATGTAAAGACAAGACAAACAGATCCATGAAATAAAATTAAAAAGCCTGGAGAAAGATCCACCCTTATACAGTCATTTGATTTTTGACCAAGGCATCAAAACAGTTAAATAGGAAAAGAGAAGTCTTTATCACAAATGGTGCTGGAACAGTTTGTTACCTCTCTGAAAGAAAAAAATGCACAGAAATTTATGCAGTGAAAGACAAAGACATTACAGAGATGATGAACATACAGATCTTGAATACACAATAGGAGTCAAGACAGAAGATAAGATGTTTCCACGGATCTGTATGTGTCTTATGTTCATCCATGAGAAAATATTAGAAACATCTTTACAGCGATGAACTTGAGCATATAAAATTGAAAATTATTTTAAAAGCATAAAATGCCAAAATTGGTTCAAGAAGAGAAAATCTGAACTTAGTTGTGTATCATTTTAAAAATTAAGTCAGTGAACATAAATCTATTCACAAAAGAAGGCACCAGAGCCAAATGATTTTATAGTGACTTTTTACCAAGGTGAAAAAAAAAACCAAAACATAAACTCTTTCACAAACTACTCCAGAATTGAAGAACATGAGTAAGTTCCCTACTTCCTAATATTGCCTTAGTGACAAAATTAGCAAAGAACAGTGTAAAAAAAACAAACAAACTAGAGTTTAGTATTATTTATTAGCATAGACCCCAAAAGTATAAAGAAATATTTTGAAAACTTAATTTACTGCTGGATTTTAAAAGCTAATATTTCATGAACAGATAAGATATACCCAAAGGTTACATGAGTCATTTAGCATTAGAAAAATCCACTGAAGTTACTTAACATAAGTAAAGGGTAACAATTATCAGATCCTCTTAATGATTTCAGGAAAATAATTACTAAAATTTTAGATTTTTTTCATGATAAAACAAACAACTTAGCACATTAGGAGTGGACTGGCCCTTCCTTACCATAATAAAGGATATCTTAAAAATACAAAATTATAGCTAACATCATACCTAAAGGTGAAAGGTCAGAAAAAAATTTTTTTGATTGTTAGAAAAAAAACTGAGGTGCTGATTTCATAGTTTCTTTTCAGCACTCTACTGGAAATTCTGCACCAAATGATGGAAAAAGAAAGATAAAGCAAAGGGTATGAACTTGATCTTGGCATCTACTAGGGTTAATACAAGAGAATGAACGCCCTTACGGAAGGAAGTGTCATTCAGATTTCCTTGCTAAAATACTAGTGGAGAGGTGAGGGCTTGAGCGGTGAAAAAAACTCAGTGCTTCTGAAGTGTTTAAAAGAAAGAATATTTGGATCGGAGAAAATGAGACTGAAAACAGGGGAGAGAAAGGGATTGCAACATTGCTAGAAGCAAAAGCCCATATTTCTGAATAAAAAGAATCCGGGGCCCAGGTCTTCTTGACATTCCATTCGAAGATATTTGAACTTTCAGAAATAAGTGTTTCTGTCACGACAAAATATTCAGTAAAGACCTTTACATGTGGCAATGGCTTCTGGGAGTGTTGTATTTGTTTGTTTGTTTTGAAGGGATTTAAGGGGAAAAAAACCACAGAATACCAAGAATGAATTCCCTCTGCAGTTCAATATGATGGAGAGCAGGAAAAGTGTAACGAAGGGTCTCAGATCTTAAATAACTTAGCAGTAAGTTGAACCAGAACCAGAAGACAAGGAATGATAATCTAAGTCCTGTGAGAAGTCACAAGAATTCAGTGCATGGGGGCATCTCAGGTGGTGCTAGGGGTAAAGAACCCGTTTGCCAAAGCAGAAGACATAAGAGACACAGGTTTGATCCCTGATTCCATGGGGTCAAAAAGAGTAGGACACAACTGAAGTGACTTACCACATAGCAAGAAGCACACAATAGGGGTTCTAGCAATTATGTGGGTATATAAACAGATAGAAAACACCAGTGTTACAAATAGCAAGAAATTCTACGCACAAAAAAACTGCAAAAGGAAATATGAAAAACTTTTACAATCTGATCCCTACTTACTGTGATGTTGATTATTTGTATAGTCTCTTGCTAGGTGATATGGATGCCCGTGTATATTCAAAAGGTTGCACTGGAAATACTAGAATTCATTTATAGAGAAAGATTTTTTTCATTGAAATATAGTTGACTTACAAAATTATGTTAGTTTCCGATGTACAGCAAAGTGACTCAATTATATACGTATGTTTTTCAGATTATTTTCCACTATAGGTTGTTACAAGATATGGAACATTGTTCCTTGTTCTATCTATTAAATTCCTATTGCTTATTTAAGGTATTGTAGTTTGAGTCTGTTAATGCCATACTCCTAATTTAGTCCTTGCCGTTTTCTCTTTGGTAACCATAAGGTTTTTTTTTTTTTTTTTCCCCTGTCTGTGAGTCTGTTTCTATTTTCTATATAGATTCATTTGCTATTTTTTAGATTCCACATAAAAGGGATGTCATATAATATGTGTCTTTCCCTGCCTGACTTATTTCACCTACTATCTTCTAGGTTCATCCGTGTTGCTACAAATGGCAATATTTCATTCTTTCTATGGCTGAGCAATTTCCATTGTGTATGTATGCATATGTGTATATATGTTGTTATATATCTCTAGTCTTGTCTGACTCTTTGTGGACCCCATGGACTCTAGCCCACCAGGCTCCTCTGTCCATAAGATTTTCTAGGCAAGAATATTGGAGTGAGTTGCCATTTCCTTCTCCAGGGGACCTTCCCAACCCACGGATGAAATCCATGTCTCCTTTTGGCTCCTGTACTGGCAGGCGGATTCTTTACCACTGAGCCACCTGGGAAGCCCTGTGTGTGTGTGTGTGTAATATCTTCTTAAATCTACTGTCTGTTAATGGGTACTGGGTTGCTGCTTCCATGTCTTGGCTATTGTAAATAGTGCTGCTATGAACATTGGGGTACGTGTATCTCGTTGAATTAGAATTTTCATTTTTTCTGGATATACGCACAGGAGTGGGATGACTGAATCATATGATTATGATATTTTTAGTTTTTTAGGAACCTCTCTACTGAGTTTTCATTGTGCCTGTACTAAACTACATTCTCACCAACAGTGTAGAAGGGTTCCCCTTTCTCCACACCTTTTGCAGCATTTATTATTTATGACCTTTTTTTTTTTTTTTAAAGATTTATTTATTTATTTTGGAGGGGTAGGGGTGGGGAGGGAGGGTAGCAGGCGGGCCACTTCTATTGGTCTTTCATTTGTCCATTTTCTTCCATCTTTGTTCTTTGGCCCGTGTGGGCCTCCCATCGCGGTGGCCTCTGTTGTTGCAGAGCGCTGGCTCTGGGCGCATGCGCTCCGGAGCTCCGGCTCGGTAATTGGACACATGGGTCCGGCCGCTCCGCGGCACGTGGGATCTTCCCAGGCCAGGGCTCGAACCGGCGCCCCCTGGACTGCAAGGCGGTGTCCTTACCCACTGGACCACCAGGGAAGCCCTATTTATGACCTTTTTAATGACTGGCGATTCTAACCAGTGTGAGACGGTAGCTCATTGTGATTTTGATCTGCATTACTCTAATAATTAACAATACTGAGCATCTTTTCATTCATATGCCTGTTGGCCATCTTTATGTCTAAATACAAAGATTATATTTCCTCTCATGCTTTGGAAATATTTAATCTGAGTGGAAAACTGTCTAGAGACCATGGACTATGGAAAAATAAAACAGGTTGTCCCCTCATTCTAGTTTCAAAATGCCTAAATATTTTATACTAGAATATCTGTTTGGTAAAACTAATGTCAAAGAATAAATTAGTTATCTCAAAAAAATGAATCCTACAGTAATCATTTAGTTTGAATATAGAATAGCTTGAGGATATTAATATGAATTACAAACAGTTCTCACTCTGGTCAGAAGTTCTCTTTGGTTGCTCTATTTAGCATTCAAATCTGATAATTCTACAAAATTAGATTCTAAATCTAACGGTAGAAGCATCAGTTCTAGTCAAATCAACTTTGGCAAATATAAATATTCTGGAGGGACTTCCTTGGCAGTCCACTAGTTAAAACTCTATGCTTCCAAAGCAGGGGGCAGGGGTTCAGTCCCTAGTCAGGGAGCTAAGATTCCATATGCCATGTGGTGAAACCAATAAATAAGTAAAGTAAAATAAAATAAACTTACAAATATATTCTGGCATTCCAGTAAGTCTTTAAATGAACTGCTTTTTAAATTATTGCCAAAATATGAGGGACATTCTGGTTTTATAACATGCTCCTATTATTTGTGAAATCTGACCACCTACTAATATAACCACCATGCACTGTTCTGTTTATACTTTGCTTAACTTCTCGGATAAGCTTGCATTGTGTTTTAGTTCTCTTTGAAACCAACAGTATTGCTGCATCAATGAGTCTATTGCTTTTGATCATATTTTACAATGTAAAATAGAATATTTAGTCTCTTAGCCAAGACTTCCTTGTATGTTATTGCAGCTTATTCCAGAATGTTCCTAATACAGCTGGGAATGAATTTCTCACAGTAAAGGCAGCTAATAGAAGTTATCTCATTCCTTCTGTTACAGATACACCATTCATTAAGTCATAGTTTCTATACTAAAGTCCTTTCCAATAAAAATGGACATTCCATGCAGCAAGGACTCATGTATACTAAATACCTATGATGATCAAGGAAGAAACTTTCATATAAATGTTTTTAGAATGAGCAAGCAGACAGCACTTTCTTCTAGTGTAAATGCTTCAGGAATGTGTTCCCTCTTTCCTCTTTTATGCATAAAGTCAACAGAGTAGCATAATAAACACTTCTTAGACCCCAGTCACTCATAGAGAATAATAATCTTCATGTAACGTGCTTCTGTTTGGTAAAACTAATGTCAAAGAATAAATTAGTTATCTCAAAAAAATGAATCCTACAGTAATCATTTAGTTTGAATATAGAATAGCTTGAGGATATTAATATGAATTACAAACAGTTCTCACTCTGGTCAGAAGTTCTCTTTGGTTGCTCTATTTAGCATTCAAATCTGATAATTCTACAAAATTAGATTCTAAATCTAACGGTAGAAGCATCAGTTCTAGTCAAATCAACTTTGGCAAATATAAATATTCTGGAGGGACTTCCTTGGCAGTCCACTAGTTAAAACTCTATGCTTCCAAAGCAGGGGGCAGGGGTTCAGTCCCTAGTCAGGGAGCTAAGATTCCATATGCCATGTGGTGAAACCAATAAATAAGTAAAGTAAAATAAAATAAACTTACAAATATATTCTGGCATTCCAGTAAGTCTTTAAATGAACTGCTTTTTAAATTATTGCCAAAATATGAGGGACATTCTGGTTTTATAACATGCTCCTATTATTTGTGAAATCTGACCACCTACTAATATAACCACCATGCACTGTTCTGTTTATACTTTGCTTAACTTCTCGGATAAGCTTGCATTGTGTTTTAGTTCTCTTTGAAACCAACAGTATTGCTGCATCAATGAGTCTATTGCTTTTGATCATATTTTACAATGTAAAATAGAATATTTAGTCTCTTAGCCAAGACTTCCTTGTATGTTATTGCAGCTTATTCCAGAATGTTCCTAATACAGCTGGGAATGAATTTCTCACAGTAAAGGCAGCTAATAGAAGTTATCTCATTCCTTCTGTTACAGATACACCATTCATTAAGTCATAGTTTCTATACTAAAGTCCTTTCCAATAAAAATGGACATTCCATGCAGCAAGGACTCATGTATACTAAATACCTATGATGATCAAGGAAGAAACTTTCATATAAATGTTTTTAGAATGAGCAAGCAGACAGCACTTTCTTCTAGTGTAAATGCTTCAGGAATGTGTTCCCTCTTTCCTCTTTTATGCATAAAGTCAACAGAGTAGCATAATAAACACTTCTTAGACCCCAGTCACTCATAGAGAATAATAATCTTCATGTAGTAACGTGCTTCTGACTCCAAATCAGTGTTCATAATGAATGAAAAATACAAATACCAATTCAAATTCAATAAATTCATCACTGCCACCCAAACTGGGAGCATTTTCTACTGTTTTACATGCTGTGTTGAACCTATTCACTTAAAGTTCCAATCCTCCTGACGCTCTAATTCACACTTCAGTTCAGTGGTTCCTCCCCAACCACCAACCATCTTCCAAGAAAAGACTGGAATGGTATCTCTATTTGACCAGCAGCTACACAGAAAATAGTGAAAAATTAAAGAGTTATTATTGGATTTCCCATAAGGATCTGTGGTGAGTTAAACTCATAAGGAAAAACAAAACAAGGAATGTACCTAGAGAAACACAGACTTGAACAAACTACAGGCTAAGATTTGGTGCACGCATGCTCAGTTGATTCAGTCATGCTCAACTCTTTTGCGACCCCAAGGACTGCAGCCCCCGTGGACTCTTCTGTCCATGGAATTACCCCGGCAAGAATATTGGAGTGGGTTGCCATTTCCTTCTCCAAGGGATCTTCCTAACCCAGGAATCGAACTGGCTCCTGCATTGGCAGAAAGATTCTTTTACCACTGAGCCACCTAGGAAGTCCAAGAAGTTACTTCCTGGTATTTCCCAATCCCATTCCCTACCACTTTTGCTTGGATGTCCTTAGGTTGATTTCTGCAGTTTCAACTCCTTATCCTTAGTGGGACTGGCAAACAGCATCTCTCCCGGTGGGAATGAATTTCTCACAGTAAAGGCAGCTAATAGAAGTTATCTCATTCCTTCTGTTACAGATACACCATTCATTAAGTCATAGTTTCTATACTAAAGTCCTTTCCAATAAAAATGGACATTCCATGCAGCAAGGACTCATGTATACTAAATACCTATGATGATCAAGGAAGAAACTTTCATATAAATGTTTTTAGAATGAGCAAGCAGACAGCACTTTCTTCTAGTGTAAATGCTTCAGGAATGTGTTCCCTCTTTCCTCTTTTATGCATAAAGTCAACAGAGTAGCATAATAAACACTTCTTAGACCCCAGTCACTCATAGAGAATAATAATCTTCATGTAGTAACGTGCTTCTGACTCCAAATCAGTGTTCATAATGAATGAAAAATACAAATACCAATTCAAATTCAATAAATTCATCACTGCCACCCAAACTGGGAGCTTTTTCTACTTTTTTACATGCTGTGTTGAACCTATTCACTTAAAGTTCCAATCCTCCTGACGCTCTAATTCACACTTCAGTTCAGTGGTTCCTCCCCAACCACCAACCATCTTCCAAGAAAAGACTGGAATGGTATCTCTATTTGACCAGCAGCTACACAGAAAATAGTGAAAAATTAAAGAGTTATTATTGGATTTCCCATAAGGATCTGTGGTGAGTTAAACTCATAAGGAAAAACAAAACAAGGAATGTACCTAGAGAAACACAGACTTGAACAAACTACAGGCTAAGATTTGGTGCACGCATGCTCAGTTGATTCAGTCATGCTCAACTCTTTTGCGACCCCAAGGACTGCAGCCCCCGTGGACTCTTCTGTCCATGGAATTACCCCGGCAAGAATATTGGAGTGGGTTGCCATTTCCTCCTCGAGGGGATTTTTCCAACCCAGGAATCGAACTGGCTCCTGCATTGGCAGAAAGATTCTTTTACCACTGAGCCACCTAGGAAGTCCAAGAAGTTACTTCCTGGTATTTCCCAATCCCATTCCCTACCACTTTTGCTTGGATGTCCTTAGGTTGATACTGCAGTTTCAACTCCTTATCTAAGAACAGTAATCACGGTGTCATACAATCCACTTCATGTCTGTCTTCCTCCTTAGTGGGACTGGCAAACAGCATCTCTCCCGGAACTGGGACAGACAATCCTTTTAAAATAACTGGATGAATCATGCCTACTTCATATCCTGAACAAATCTAGGTTCACTTCCAACAGTCAGCCAACAATAACCAGAAAGTACATGCAGACTAGCTCCATCATGATCTCTCCTATTAACTGTTTCAATCTCAAATGACAAGTTAAATTCCATGCCAATGAAAAAGAGACAATTTTAAAACAAAAGACTTACATTTGTAGCTCCTGTAAGCTTTATTTACTCAGAACTTACAGAAGACCTCAGAAATATGTAAAAATAGAAAGACTAAAGGGGGGACTTTCCCGGTGGTCCAGTGGCTAAGACTCCATGCTCCCAGTGCAAGGGACCTGGGTTCGATCCCTGGTCAGGGAACTAGGTCCCACATGCTGCAACGAAAGATTCCAAGTCCCACAACTAAAGATTCCAAGTTCCACAACTAAGAGCCAGTACAGTCAAATAAATAAGTATTAAAAAAAAGAAAAAGAAAGACTAATGGGTATGTTAAGATTCAAGGTCTGTTAATTCTTTCTTTTAAAATTTAACCTCTTTCACCCTGCTTGGATAGAAGTAAAGTACTGAAAAAGGAATCATAACTTTGATTTTCCAATGGTTATTCCTTTTCTAAGTTTGGGGATTCGTATAATAGAAAACTAAAGGTGATATAAAAGGAGGAAGAACATTGATTACCAATATAATTATTGTGATTGCATATTAAAATCTACCCCTGATTTTTCCTGGCAAAAGAATACATGAGGTGTATAACAGGATGTGTTATGCAACCCTCTTTGTCTGATTGAAGGAATAAAAGGAAGCACACTGATTCATAGGATGAAAATATTTCCTGGTACTCAGTTGATTCAGTCATGCTCAACTCTTTGCGACCCCAAGGACTGCAGCCCCGTGGACTCTTCTGTCCATGGAATTACCCGCAAGAATATTGGAGTGGGTTGCCATTTCCTCCTCGAGGATTTTCCAACCCAGGAATCGAACTGGCTCCTGCATTGGCAGAAAGATTCTTTTACCACTGAGCCACCTAGGAAGTCCAAGAAGTTACTTCCTGGTATTTCCCAATCCCATTCCCTACCACTTTTGCTTGGATGTCCTTAGGTTGATACTGCAGTTTCAACTCCTTATCTAAGAACAGTAATCACGGTGTCATACAATCCACTTCATGTCTGTCTTCCTCCTTAGTGGGACTGGCAAACAGCATCTCTCCCGGAACTGGGACAGACAATCCTTTTAAAATAACTGGATGAATCATGCCTACTTCATATCCTGAACAAATCTAGGTTCACTTCCAACAGTCAGCCAACAATAACCAGAAAGTACATGCAGACTAGCTCCATCATGATCTCTCCTATTAACTGTTTCAATCTCAAATGACAAGTTAAATTCCATGCCAATGAAAAAGAGACAATTTTAAAACAAAAGACTTACATTTGTAGCTCCTGTAAGCTTTATTTACTCAGAACTTACAGAAGACCTCAGAAATATGAAAAAATAGAAAGACTAAAGGGGGGACTTTCCCGGTGGTCCAGTGGCTAAGACTCCATGCTCCCAGTGCAAGGGACCTGGGTTCGATCCCTGGTCAGGGAACTAGGTCCCACATGCTGCAACGAAAGATTCCAAGTCCCACAACTAAAGATTCCAAGTTCCACAACTAAGAGCCAGTACAGTCAAATAAATAAGTATTAAAAAAAAGAAAAAGAAAGACTAATGGGTATGTTAAGATTCAAGGTCTGTTAATTCTTTCTTTTAAAATTTAACCTCTTTCACCCTGCTTGGATAGAAGTAAAGTACTGAAAAAGGAATCATAACTTTGATTTTCCAATGGTTATTCCTTTTCTAAGTTTGGGGATTCGTATAATAGAAAACTAAAGGTGATATAAAAGGAGGAAGAACATTGATTACCAATATAATTATTGTGATTGCATATTAAAATCTACCCCTGATTTTTCCTGGCAAAAGAATACATGAGGTGTATAACAGGATGTGTTATGCAACCCTCTTTGTCTGATTGAAGGAATAAAAGGAAGCACACTGATTCATAGGATGAAAATATTTTCCTGGTACTAAAGTTTAAAAGGTCCATTTTAAAAGAGAGCTTGAACTGTATACAGAACAATATCTGCAACGGTCACTGGGTAATTTCTTAGTAAACTTTTATAGCTCTCATTTCTTTTTAGGTTTGAAAACTTTTATATTAATAACATTTATATTAATGCTTACTACATGTTGGCCTTAGGAAATACAGAATCATATGACAAAATCTGTACATCAATGAATTTTCAGTCTTACTGGGCATGATATGTATGCTTATAATACAGTAGAAGAATAGGAAGTTTTAGAAATAGGAAAATCAGACTTTTGTCTTCTATTCCCTTAGTATTGATACATGGTACAAAATAGCTACTTTGATACATTGATAACAAATAGCCACTTTGACGAAGGTGACAACTATAGCTCTCATTTTTTAAAACAACTTCATGAAAATACTTTTGCAACAATACATTTATACTCAATTCATAAGAGGAGGCTTGAACTAAGGCAAGAGTAATAGAGAGAAAAGAATACATAGGACTTAGTAAAGACTATATGGTAATTAAGGATTTGAAAAAGGAGCTGTTGCCATTCTTTTTCCTTTGTTCACCATTTCAATACTGACCTTCCTCCAGCCTGTATCCTTTCTCGAGGCCAGTGTTATTCAAACTGTGGTCTATGGACCAACCTGCCAATCTGCAGACCATCACAGGTACACCAGGAGGTCAGTTTTGAAACTGAGAGTAAATGTTTAAAACTTTTATAGCAATTTGACAGAGTTAGTATATGAATGATGAATCTAATAATTTAAAATTCAAGCTTGAGTGCTTCCCTGGTGGCCCAGTGGATAGAAGTAAAGTACTGAAAAAGGAATCATAACTTTGATTTTCCAATGGTTATTCCTTTTCTAAGTTTGGGGATTCGTATAATAGAAAACTAAAGGTGATATAAAAGGAGGAAGAACATTGATTACCAATATAATTATTGTGATTGCATATTAAAATCTACCCCTGATTTTTCCTGGCAAAAGAATACATGAGGTGTATAACAGGATGTGTTATGCAACCCTCTTTGTCTGATTGAAGGAATAAAAGGAAGCACACTGATTCATAGGATGAAAATATTTTCCTGGTACTAAAGTTTAAAAGGTCCATTTTAAAAGAGAGCTTGAACTGTATACAGAACAATATCTGCAACGGTCACTGGGTAATTTCTTAGTAAACTTTTATAGCTCTCATTTCTTTTAGGTTTGAACACTTTTATATTAATAACATTTATATTAATGCTTACTACATGTTGGCCTTAGGAAATACAGAATCATATGACAAAATCTGTACATCAATGAATTTTCAGTCTTACTGGGCATGATATGTATGCTTATAATACAGTAGAAGAATAGGAAGTTTTAGAAATAGGAAAATCAGACTTTTGTCTTCTATTCCCTTAGTATTGATACATGGTACAAAATAGCTACTTTGATACATTGATAACAAATAGCCACTTTGACGAAGGTGACAACTATAGCTCTCATTTTTTAAAACAACTTCATGAAAATACTTTTGCAACAATACATTTATACTCAATTCATAAGAGGAGGCTTGAACTAAGGCAAGAGTAATAGAGAGAAAAGAATACATAGGACTTAGTAAAGACTATATGGTAATTAAGGATTTGAAAAAGGAGCTGTTGCCATTCTTTTTCCTTTGTTCACCATTTCAATACTGACCTTCCTCCAGCCTGTATCCTTTCTCGAGGCCAGTGTTATTCAAACTGTGGTCTATGGACCAACCTGCCAATCTGCAGACCATCACAGGTACACCAGGAGGTCAGTTTTGAAACTGAGAGTAAATGTTTAAAACTTTTATAGCAATTTGACAGAGTTAGTATATGAATGATGAATCTAATAATTTAAAATTCAAGCTTGAGTGCTTCCCTGGTGGCCCAGTGGGTAAGACTGTGCTCCCAAAGTAGGGAGTCCAGGTTCAATCCCTGATCAGGGAACTAGATCCCACATTCCACAGCTAAGTGTTCATATGCAGCCACTAAAGATCCCACGTGCCATGACTAAGACCTGGTGCAGCCAAATAAATAAAATTAATTGCTTAAAATAAAAACATTTTTAAATTTAATAAAAATCAAGCCTGTCATTTTAGTGTCTTTATTTTATTTTTAATTTTATTTTTTCTAGTACTTAATTGCTACTGTGGTTTATAAAGGAATGATCTCCCAATGGTTTGAAAATTCACAAAACTAGTTAGTCCTTTACCACAGATAGAAACATTGACTCTAAACCTCTATTCCTCAGTCTTTAGAGGCCATACATCATCCTCATGAGTCTGCCATATCTGTACAGTATTTTATCAGTTATTCAAGAACTTTTTTAAAGGAAAATCACATTTTTATTTAAATAAATTTATTTTTAAATGATACTATAGCACCACCAAAAGCACTATATTACTTTTGGAATAGAAAATAACTATAAAAGCAAATACTATGAAAACAAAGGAATGCAATTCAAAAACATAATAATAATCTTCAAGCAGTAATGACCAAATTAATTGGTCTGCAAAAGTGGACATTTGAAAATATGAAGAAAATCTGTTTTTTCATTCTTATTAATTGAAAATGAATTTTCAGTTCAACATTGCTTAGTTCAAGATAAAGATGAACTATCCGGGGCTTCCCCTGGTGGTCCAGTGGGTAAGGACACCGCCTTGCAGTGCAAGGGGCGCCGGTTCGATCCCTGGCCTGGGAAGATCCCACGTGCCGCGGAGCGGCTGGACAGATGTGTCCAATTACTGAGCCAGAGCTCTGGAGCGCAAGAGCCCAGAGCCAGCGCTCAGCAACGACAGAGGCCACCGCGATGGGAGGCCCACAGGAGCCAAGGGACAAAGACGGATGAAAACAGACAAATGAAAGACCAATAGAAGTGGCCCGCCTGCTCCCTTCCCTCCCCAACACGACCCCTGCCCAAAAATAAATAAATAAATAAATCTTTAAAAAAAAAAAAAAGATGAACTATCCAAAGCCTGAATGTGTCAGGTTATTAGGTAAAACCAGAACAGTGTTTTTCAAAGTGTTTCTTTTCCCTGAATCATTGCCATTTGGTTTGAGGAAATATTTATGAAAACCTTTAATGGGTCTGACTCTTAGATAAGTCCCAGACAGATATAGACATCCACATAGATTTGGTATTTATATATTACAGAATCTCATTTTATATGTATGTGCCATATACAATGAGATTTGACATATTACATTTTGATATATGAAATGAGATTTCACAAATGTGTTAACATATTTTTATAACATATCACATACATGTGTGATATGTTATAAAATTTCATTTAATTCTCTCTTAAGAGAAGCTTGGCTCTAAGAGATGTGCTGACCTCATTCATTCAACATTCAACAAATATTTGTTGACTATTTGCCATGTACCAGGCATCACTCCAGGCACTGAGATCACAGAAACAAACAGAAAAGACACAGTCAGGTTATTCGTGTCCTAGTGATGTTTGGGAAAAGAAAGGACAACAAATAGTATAATATCTGACAGTGATAAGCTATGTAGAAAGTAAGTTAATAGGAGAGACGTGTTGGTGGTTGAGGAAGTCTTATCTGAAAGTGAAACAGTTGAGGTGAGATCTGAGTGATGAGAAGCAGCCATGTGAAGCCTGGAAAGGAGCATTTCAGGCAGAAGAAACAGTTCCTACAAAGTCCTTAAGACAAGAACAAGAGGCATGTTCAGGGAAAAGAATGAATGTGTGGCAAGAATCCACAGAACAACGTGGAACATTATATTCAGTATCACACAAGTCCTTGTCAAGAGTCTGGAAGTTACTCTCTGCAATAGAAACACTGGAAGGCTTGAATTAGGAGTGACATAATCTGATTTTACTACAAATGACAGTTAGTTACTTAAGAAGAGATACCAAGTCCTGTGTTTTCTTGTCTTTGTCACAATACCTACCCCAGAGCCTTGAAGGTACTCAATATTTGCTATAAATTCCAATGACTTACATGAGTTAGACTCCAGCTCCCACTTCCAGGGCCAAACCGCCTTTTGGCAATAACCAAAATTATGATGCAATTCCATTAGATTGCATCCAAATATATGGATTATTCCATCCCTTACCCAGTGAAAACTAGAAGTGCTACTTTACTCATGAAACTACTGCTTTATCAAAGTTCCATTAATTTCCTGGAGATACCACTGGGCCCATTAACTAAATGTTTGGTAGGTACAAAAGCTACTTTGGATGTCACTTACTAAACCAGAGCGATTTAAAGTAATTACTCATACCTTATGAAAAGAAGCCAATATGTAGCTAGCTGACCCTGCTAGAGGTCTGTGGGTGAAACAAACCACAAAGTGAGAGGGTTTGGGAAGACGAGCCTGAACCCATTTGCCAAGGCTTTCAAGTGGAAAAGTTATTTAAGAAAGACTGACGTGACTTTTAAAAAACTTTAAAAAGCCATTTCAAATGTTTTTCATAATACTTTAAAAAAAAAGCTCAGTTGCTCAATTTACTGCTTAGATTTAGTTTTTTTTTATCTGAAAATTTATTTTAGTAACTATCTGAATTAGAGTCTCCTTTTCTCTCTTGTTACCCAGATTCATGTGATTTATCTTCTAGAATAACAAGTAGCTTTATGCCATTTGTGATAGTAAAGAAATAAATTATATACTGTATAACTATATGCTTTCATATTACTACACAGAAAAAATAATCTATAGAATATTAATTACCATGTTGGTGATAACTTAGTTGCTAAGTCATGTCTGACTCTTTCTGACCCCATGGACTGTAGCCCACCAGACTCCACTGTCCGTGGGATTCTCTAGGCAATAATACTGGAGTGGATTGCCATTACCCTCTCCAAATAACTGCCATAAAGTGAGTTTATTCCTGAACTTACAAAGATCCTATAACTAAAGAAAAGAACAAATGGACCCAATTTTTAGATATTCAGGTTCTATAATCTATATAATCTGAAGGTCAAGAAAAGGATTCCCCTCATCTGAAAATGACATTATCTATTAACCTCTTAGGTCAATATGCTGCTCAATGAAGGGAAAGATGATCAATATTTACTCCACACTCACTCTATTCAGATATGTTTTAATACAAAACTCTCATGTAAACCTTCATAACATGCTCTGAAAGTGAATGCAATCCTTATTTTGCATATGAGAAAGGCGAATTTCCAATGTATAAGTAATTCATGTGTGTGTGCTCAGTCATATCCAACTCCTTGTAGCCTCATGGACTGTATCCATGGACTCCTCTGCCCATGGGATTTCCCAAGCAAGACTACTGGAGCAGGTTGCCATTTCCTCTTCCAGAGGATCTTCCCAACCCAGGAATCGATCCGATTCTCCTGCATTGGCAGGCAGACTCTTTATCAACTGCGCCACCTGAGAAGCCCGTAAGTAACTCATCCAAGAGTAAACCACTAGAGGAGCCTTGGCTAGCCCCCTGGGTTTAAACAAACCACAAAGTGAGAGGGTTTGGGGGAAAAAGAAACGAGCCTGAACCCATTTGCCAAGGCTTTCAAGTGGAAAAGTTATTTAAGAAAGACTGACGTGACTTTTAAAAAACTTTAAAAAGCCATTTCAAATGTTTTTCATAATACTTTAAAAAAAAAGCTCAGTTGCTCAATTTACTGCTTAGATTTAGTTTTTTTTTATCTGAAAATTTATTTTAGTAACTATCTGAATTAGAGTCTCCTTTTCTCTCTTGTTACCCAGATTCATGTGATTTATCTTCTAGAATAACAAGTAGCTTTATGCCATTTGTGATAGTAAAGAAATAAATTATATACTGTATAACTATATGCTTTCATATTACTACACAGAAAAAATAATCTATAGAATATTAATTACCATGTTGGTGATAACTTAGTTGCTAAGTCATGTCTGACTCTTTCTGACCCCATGGACTGTAGCCCACCAGACTCCACTGTCCGTGGGATTCTCTAGGCAATAATACTGGAGTGGATTGCCATTACCCTCTCCAAATAACTGCCATAAAGTGAGTTTATTCCTGAACTTACAAAGATCCTATAACTAAAGAAAAGAACAAATGGACCCAATTTTTAGATATTCAGGTTCTATAATCTATATAATCTGAAGGTCAAGAAAAGGATTCCCCTCATCTGAAAATGACATTATCTATTAACCTCTTAGGTCAATATGCTGCTCAATGAAGGGAAAGATGATCAATATTTACTCCACACTCACTCTATTCAGATATGTTTTAATACAAAACTCTCATGTAAACCTTCATAACATGCTCTGAAAGTGAATGCAATCCTTATTTTGCATATGAGAAAGGCGAATTTCCAATGTATAAGTAATTCATGTGTGTGTGCTCAGTCATATCCAACTCCTTGTAGCCTCATGGACTGTATCCATGGACTCCTCTGCCCATGGGATTTCCCAAGCAAGACTACTGGAGCAGGTTGCCATTTCCTCTTCCAGAGGATCTTCCCAACCCAGGAATCGATCCCGATTCTCCTGCATTGGCAGGCAGACTCTTTACCACTGCTCCACCTGGGAAGCCCCGTAAGTAACTCATCCAAGAGTAAACCACTAGAGGAGCCTTGGGCTAGTGTCTAAAGAAAGTTTGTTTCCCCCAACATCCAAGTTATTTCACTTCAACAAAGACCTTCAATTAAACAAATAACCTCCCACAAAGAAAAGCAAAATAATGTTTCTACTATAATCAAAACGTCCCTATTCTCTAGCAAAGCATGAACCCAAACCGTCATTTGCAAATACCGGTTTTTTTTTTTTTTTTTTGATGATTCATTTATTTATTTTTGGCTGTTGTGGGGCCTTTATTGCTGAACTCAGGCTTTCCCCAGTTAGGGCGAACAGAGAAGGAGAGCTATTCTTTGTTGTCATGTGCGAGTCTCTCACTGCAGTGGCCTCTCTGGCTGCAGAGCATAGGCTCCAGGCACCCAGGCTTCCGTAGTTGTGGTTCATGGGCTCCAGAGTGCTGGCTCAGTAATTGAGACACACTGGCTTAGTTGCTTGGTGGCATGTGGGATCCTCCAGACCACAGATTGAACCAGTGTCCCTTGCATTGCAAGGCCGGTTCTCAACCACTGAACCATCAGGGAAGCCCTGAAAAAATCTTTAATTTTTTCTTTCTTCTCCAAAAAATGTACTAAAGTTGTTTTTTAATCTCCACTAGTTGCCTCATTTTGCTGCATTCAGAGCATGTATTAAGGAATGGCCTATTTAAGGTGAGACCCTGACAAGGACCAATAAGACATTAGTTGCTCTCTCAAAGATTTTATGATGAAGGGGGAAAGACAGGCAAACAGATGCCTATAAAATAAGGGCTTTTCAATTTGCAGAATAATACGGAATCACAGCAGAGATGGCCTAAACCGGACTGGTGTGGGGAAGGCCTCCCCAAAGACAGAAGCCTATTCTGATTTCTCAAGGAAAGGGTTAGTCAGGTAAAGAACTAGAGAAAGGGGTAACAGGAAGCTAGGAAATAGCATTAGGAGCACCAAAGTGAGAAAGCATGGTATCTTCTGGTAACTGAAAGCACTCTAGTACTGCTGCCGTATAGAATATAGACAGGTTGAATGTAAAGGAGGAAGGAAGGGTGATGACAAATGACCCCAGGAAGCTAACTCAGTTCCCAAGAGTACTGTAAACCATGTGATCAGTCGTGTCTGACTCTTCGTGGTCCTGTGGACTATAGCTGGCCAGGCTCCTCTGCCTCTGAGATTTTTCAAGCACACATACTGGAAAAGGTTGCCATTTCTACTCCAGGAGAGTTTCGCCAACCAGGTCAAACCCAAGTCTTTTGCATGTCCTGCATTGACAGGAGGGTTCTTTACCCCTGGGACTACCTGGGAAGCCCACTGTAGATCATGCTGCAGTCGTTCAATCCTCCTGAAAGTGATGGAGAGGCAGTCAAGGAGCTCAACCAGGGGAGTGAAAGGATCGGACTTATAGTTTACATAGACCATGCTGGGGTCAGTGTGATGAATGGACTGAAGCAGGAAAAGATTAGATAGGTGAACAGGTGAAAGGCCACCACAATACCCTAGGTAAGATCATGATTAAGTCCTTGCCTACAGTAGCGGCAGCAGGAATGGAGTAAAAGGTAAATTCCAGAGACATCAACGGTAGACTGAGGTGACTCAGGAAATCGCTGGACATGAGAGTGAAGGAAAGCTGAAGAAGGCCTCTAGAATTCTTCCCTTTAATGACCACACCAGCAAACTGACAAGAGTGTCTCTCATCAGAAAAGAGTCATCTGGAAGGGAGCCCAGCCATGTTGACATTGATAGGGGTCATGGTCTGTGGGGAAGGCGAGAGACTCCCAGAGCCAACAGTCCATGTTTTTCGGTGTTTTAAAAATATTTTATTAAAGGTCTTTATAGAACAATGTCCAGATTCAGGGGCCAAGGAGACTGATTATGCTGTGGGTATCAGCTGGGGCATGGCAGGCAGCTCTGCCTTCCCATCCTTCTGTTCAGAGATGGCGGTGGGGGGCAGTATTTCATCTGTGGGTTCCACAACGCTCACATGATCAGGCAGAGGCTTCTTAAGGCCACTGTCACCCGTGGGATTCCAAGGTGGCACGATCTTTCCTGTGATGCCCAGCATATCCTGTCTGAGCAGCACGTGGTGTGCAGCGCTGTCAACATAGTATTTACCAGGGTCTCCACTGTGGATCATGAGGCCATCCACAGACTCATGGTATCTTCTGGTAACTGAAAGCACTCTAGTACTGCTGCCGTATAGAATATAGACAGGTTGAATGTAAAGGAGGAAGGAAGGGTGATGACAAATGACCCCAGGAAGCTAACTCAGTTCCCAAGAGTACTGTAAACCATGTGATCAGTCGTGTCTGACTCTTCGTGGTCCTGTGGACTATAGCTGGCCAGGCTCCTCTGCCTCTGAGATTTTTCAAGCACACATACTGGAAAAGGTTGCCATTTCTACTCCAGGAGAGTTTCGCCAACCAGGTCAAACCCAAGTCTTTTGCATGTCCTGCATTGACAGGAGGGTTCTTTACCCCTGGGACTACCTGGGAAGCCCACTGTAGATCATGCTGCAGTCGTTCAATCCTCCTGAAAGTGATGGAGAGGCAGTCAAGGAGCTCAACCAGGGGAGTGAAAGGATCGGACTTATAGTTTACATAGACCATGCTGGGGTCAGTGTGATGAATGGACTGAAGCAGGAAAAGATTAGATAGGTGAACAGGTGAAAGGCCACCACAATACCCTAGGTAAGATCATGATTAAGTCCTTGCCTACAGTAGCGGCAGCAGGAATGGAGTAAAAGGTAAATTCCAGAGACATCAACGGTAGACTGGAGGTGACTCAGGAAATCGCTGGACATGAGAGTGAAGGAAAGCTGAAGAAGGCCTCTAGAATTCTTCCCTTTAATGACCACACCAGCAAACTGACAAGAGTGTCTCTCATCAGAAAAGAGTCATCTGGAAGGGAGCCCAGCCATGTTGACATTGATAGGGGTCATGGTCTGTGGGGAAGGCGAGAGACTCCCAGAGCCAACAGTCCATGTTTTTCGGTGTTTTAAAAATATTTTATTAAAGGTCTTTATAGAACAATGTCCAGATTCAGGGGCCAAGGAGACTGATTATGCTGTGGGTATCAGCTGGGGCATGGCAGGCAGCTCTGCCTTCCCATCCTTCTGTTCAGAGATGGCGGTGGGGGGCAGTATTTCATCTGTGGGTTCCACAACGCTCACATGATCAGGCAGAGGCTTCTTAAGGCCACTGTCACCCGTGGGATTCCAAGGTGGCACGATCTTTCCTGTGATGCCCAGCATATCCTGTCTGAGCAGCACGTGGTGTGCAGCGCTGTCAACATAGTAGTTACCAGGGTCTCCACTGTGGATCATGAGGCCATCCACAGACTTCATGGACTCAGCCCTCTGTCCTCAGAGTTTCCCAGACACCACCCCTTCATAGCCTTTGGCCCCACACGCCATGATGGACTGCAGCACATCCTAGCAGGCCTTACGGAGAGCAAAGCCTCCTAGGAGTTTGTCCAAGGCCTCCTAGGAGTTTGTCACACAGAGACTGCCTGAGCAAGGACACACAGACCTCTTGTGGCTACCTTTTCAACTTCAAGCTCTATCTACACTGCCCTCAGGGAAGCCAAATCCCTTCTGAACCATTACAGTCAATTCCCAATCCATTGACCCTTCTCACCAAGAACATTCTGTGTCCTGGTGGCCAAGATAATGATTGTGGTCCTAATTGGTGTAAATCAGACCTCGACGCCAGAGTACAACATCTTCAGCCAGCTCCCGAGTAAGAAACTCGTTCTGTTCAACTTTGAAGATGCCTTCAGCAAAAGACTAACTGAAAGTAAAATCAAAAGCAGGATCTGGATGCAGGCTTACATTTCTAGCCCAGTCTCTCAGTCCATGCAAACCCTCACCAAAACTCAACACCTCCACAAACGACCCATCATCAATTATTTTGCCTTGTTCCAGAGAGAACCCAGCAACCCTTTTCAGACAAATGCCTCTGGGTCATCTTTTGGAATTTACTGTGACGCAGGGCCCTGAAAACCATGCCACAGAATGCAGCACAGGGTAGGGGGTCACCTGGACAAAGAGAACACCTCCAGTCAGACTCATCTGCTTCTCTTCATTGAATGAATGTTATTTTTAATTTAATATTTTACATTGGGATATAGTTGACATATGATATGTTTTGAGTGCACAATGTATATCATTTTTAAAGCAATGAAAGTGAACAAGAGTATGCTTGCTAGTTGGAGGCTCTTACTCACTGGAGTAGGTGGCGGGGGTGGGGGGGGGTGAGAAGACAGAACCACAGACCACAAATAAGTAAGGCATGGTCCAGCAGCAGAAGAGCCTAAGTGAAGCATCATGAAACAGTGGGCCCCTGTGAGAAAGTGGTATAGAAAGCCAGGCAGGAGAGCTGTGAGCAGGAGGAGGTGACAGGCAGTGTCCAGTTCCTTCAGGGAGGGCCCATCAGATCAAGATCAAAGAGCACACAATGGATTTAGCAACCGAGATGACATTGACTAAAAAGGTGAGAGCTGGGTCAGTGGACTTGTGGGGACAGAAACCAGGCTCAGGTTCTCAGCTGTTAGAGTTTCCTGAGTCAAACAACTCATCTAGAACACTTATTTGCTGAAGGCTTTGTACCAATTTTAAACTTTTTTTCAACCACTTTCATTTAGTTGGCAATTACATAAGCAAAGGATGTGAGTATGCCCTTTCCTTAATTACAGCCTTCATAATCTATTCCCTTTCATGTACAAACAGGCTCATCTGTGAAATGGGTTGGTTCTAGCATCATGTTAAAACTAAGCTGATATATAAAAGCTATCGTTAACTGAAACCAGTTAATGCACTTTATATATATAAAGTAGGATTAGAAGGAGCCTAGAACATGATTTCACTTCTGATAATTGGCAGACACAGCACAGGACTTCCTTTATAGCTAAGTCTTGAAGTGTTCTGTTGTCCTTGACATGTACATACATCTTATATTTTAATACAAGGTTATTTTAACAGAATCTACTGTTTTTAAAATATTGGTGCTGGAGGTTAAAATAAACCCCTAATGTAGGTTTAATAGTATTATATCAGGTTTCTACTGGTAGAGTTTTCTTTTGGCGAATGTGATCTATCAATAAATATGTCTAAATCAGAGTAGTCTTGATCCTCAAAAAGTAAGACTTTCATTCACAACAATAAATGAAGGAGGTTTTAGTCACACTGTTTATATTCTACATGCAGTCAAAATTAATCTATCTTAAAAGTCTAGGAAAAAGTCAGCCTGTTTAAATACACAGTAGCAAAAGCCACTCTGATTAAAAAAGAAAAAATTAGAGTTGAAATCAGTCTCCATAAAAAAAAATTAGCAGGGAAAAATCAAGTCAAGTGTCTTAAAAATAAACATGATTTGAAGCTACAGTGCAATTAAATTTATGGCACTTTTCAAAGAACCAGTTATGGGTGCTTAGTTGTATTCAACTCTTTGATAATAAAAGACAAGTCAAGTTTTAACCTTTTGTGGTCATGGAAGTTTAAAAGAAAAAGAAAAATTAAAAAAAAAGTGTTCCCAAATCTTTCAATTAAATCAACACGACTATGCATGATTTTTGATTCCCTATTATAAACTATAATACTCCAGGAGGAATATGTTATGTTAACTCCTGGAAGGAAGAAAATACAGAATTGATTTATGAATCATGAATAAAGAATTCTCTGATAGTCCAATGGTTAGTACTCAGCCCTTTCATTGCCGAGAAATAGCGTTTTTTCTTTGTTTACAGATTTTAATTAATTTTGATATAGGTGGATTTCTTTTCTATACTGGAATTTACATAAATTAAAACGTTATTTTTAAAGTGGAATTTGAATGCTCTTTGCGGGATTAATTCTTATCTGGAAAATAATTCCTTAGTACAGTGGAAATGTCAAGAAACTGGGAAGGCAGGTGGGCAGGAGACCCACAGAATCATAATTATCCCACAGAGAAAGGAAAAACTAAGTAGCGTCCAGTGTATTCTTTTAGAGCTTAGGGAAAGCAGATTTCCAATATTCAAAGACAGGCACAACTGAAAATGAGAAAGGGGGTCAGAGAACAGAGGACTCTCAAAATCGGGACCATTTGTGATTGTATTATTAGAACTTGCAGGAGGAAGAAAAGGTGAAGCCAGCTGTAAGCCAGCTGCACGCAAAGCTTTCTGGTGTGCCCAGATTTTCAAAGGGCGTGAGCTGAAGATGAAAGCCGGGGTAAAACCAAGGAGGATGAGAGAAGGGCCCCCGCCTGACACAGACTCAGGAAGTGAGATGCCCAGAGGCCTCTGAAGCACGTCCCTGAAAGCAAAAAGGCCTATGATTCAGAAAGGAAGCACAGAAGCAGGCAGACGGGCCTGCTGCTTGATCCAGAAAAGCACTCAGAACAGTTTCTCTTCGGGTTTGTTCCCATCTTCACCGTCTCGAGGACTGATGGTGGAAAAAGGCCCCAAGTGGAGGAAGACGGTGAGACACCCCCATTCCTGTCTCCCTAAGGTGAAGTCTCTGAGGCCCCATGGGAAAATCTCCCCAAGGTCCAAAAGGCTGACAGATAACAGACCACTTTGGGGTATCTTCATGTCCTTATGGAGACAGGCAGAGCAGAGCAAACATCCTTTCTCCAGAGGGAAGGGAAGAGGTAAGATTAACCACAGGCCAAAGTGCTTTACATTAAGCTCCAGAAAAACTCAGGATTACCATTCTATTTAACTGATTGTGATCGGTGAGCAAATAATTTGGCAATTACACGGAGCCAAACCAAAGTTAATTAAGTGACAATGTGCTGGTTTCTTTTTCTTTCTTTTCTTTTTTTTTTTTTTTAAACTTTTATTTATTTATTTTTGGCTGTGCTGGGTCTTTGCTGATGTGTGGGTTTAGCTGCTCTGTGGTATGTGGGATCTTCCCAGATCAGGGCTCGAACCTGTGTCTCCTGCATTGGCAGACGGGTTCTTATCCACTGAGCCACAAGGGAAGCCCCTTTCTTTTCTTTTAATAGGAGTTACTAATCTGGCAGATACCAATACTTCATTTAAGGCAAATTCAGATTTCAGAGAAACATTTCACAAAGTCACAAGATATTCTCCAACTCACCTTTAAACCTGATGTGATGATTCCTTTATTCTTGAAAAACTTATTACTTTAGATATTGGAAAGGTCTTGCGATGGAATTCTAACTAAATTGATATTCAGAAATAATCGTAAAAATGGACATGCTGATAACAGTAAATGCGATGGTTAAGTGAATGATATTATGTGTGGATAACACATATAAGTACCCAGTTTTCTAAGAAATACCTTAAAACCAAGGAGGATGAGAGAAGGGCCCCCGCCTGACACAGACTCAGGAAGTGAGATGCCCAGAGGCCTCTGAAGCACGTCCCTGAAAGCAAAAAGGCCTATGATTCAGAAAGGAAGCACAGAAGCAGGCAGACGGGCCTGCTGCTTGATCCAGAAAAGCACTCAGAACAGTTTCTCTTCGGGTTTGTTCCCATCTTCACCGTCTCGAGGACTGATGGTGGAAAAAGGCCCCAAGTGGAGGAAGACGGTGAGACACCCCCATTCCTGTCTCCCTAAGGTGAAGTCTCTGAGGCCCCATGGGAAAATCTCCCCAAGGTCCAAAAGGCTGACAGATAACAGACCACTTTGGGGTATCTTCATGTCCTTATGGAGACAGGCAGAGCAGAGCAAACATCCTTTCTCCAGAGGGAAGGGAAGAGGTAAGATTAACCACAGGCCAAAGTGCTTTACATTAAGCTCCAGAAAAACTCAGGATTACCATTCTATTTAACTGATTGTGATCGGTGAGCAAATAATTTGGCAATTACACGGAGCCAAACCAAAGTTAATTAAGTGACAATGTGCTGGTTTCTTTTTCTTTCTTTTCTTTTTTTTTTTTAAACTTTTATTTATTTATTTTTGGCTGTGCTGGGTCTTTGCTGATGTGTGGGTTTAGCTGCTCTGTGGTATGTGGGATCTTCCCAGATCAGGGCTCGAACCTGTGTCTCCTGCATTGGCAGACGGGTTCTTATCCACTGAGCCACAAGGGAAGCCCCTTTCTTTTCTTTTAATAGGAGTTACTAATCTGGCAGATACCAATACTTCATTTAAGGCAAATTCAGATTTCAGAGAAACATTTCACAAAGTCACAAGATATTCTCCAACTCACCTTTAAACCTGATGTGATGATTCCTTTATTCTTGAAAAACTTATTACTTTAGATATTGGAAAGGTCTTGCGATGGAATTCTAACTAAATTGATATTCAGAAATAATCGTAAAAATGGACATGCTGATAACAGTAAATGCGATGGTTAAGTGAATGATATTATGTGTGGATAACACATATAAGTACCCAGTTTTCTAAGAAATACCTTAAAACATAGGCCATACTTTAAAATTTAGTCCTCTGCCTAGTGGAAAAGAGAGTCAGTTGTGGAATTACACTGCCTAGATTCAGTTCTATTTTTTATTAGATTTGGGGCAAATTAATTAACCTCTCTGGACTTAATTTTCTTATCTATAAGTAGGGATAATAATAACTATCTGAAAGGACCAGTATTAAATAAAACAATACACATAAAGCACAGATACATAAGGCGCTCCATAAATGCTGAAGCCATGAGAGGTAGGAATTGCTCCATAATCATTTCATTTGCCCCCGAGCAAGCCAATCAATATTTCCTGCATGAAAATGGTCTTTTCTGTCTGTATCAGGTAAGACTTTGTTTGCAAGCCACAGACTAAAAATGTCTCTGTCCATGTGACTTTGTTTTACCCCTATACCAAGAGCCTCGGTGGTTCTGGTCTTGAACTGGTTCCATAGTTCACCATGTCATGGCTCTGGGGTAGCACCTCCCATGGTTCTTTGGACTTCTCTTATGGCCACAGGATAAGCCCCTGCAGCTGCTCCCAACAGGAAGGAAACAGGAACCTGCACTCAACAAAGTCCTCTTACCCATCATCCGGCAAGAGCAGCCTCCTCAGACATCCGCCCCTCCCCGCCCCTGCAGGCTTTCCCTCAGCACATCTTGTGGGACACACAGCCGAGAGGAGGCTGGAGGCTGAGCGTCTGCCCTTTGTACCAGCAACAGTGGGAAAGAGAATTTTCCATTTTCCCAGAGAGAAAAAAAGGTAAACCAAGGTTTGCCACCTTATTTAGCTCTTGTTTCTCCTTTTCCTTATCAATCATATATATATATATATATATATTTTGCCCCAAAGGCTCATTTCAGATGGCTAAACCAAAATAGAATGCCCTACTTCAATATCTACACAAAACTTCCTTGTCAGAGGGAAATAAATAAGCAAATATGTCATCACCACCAACTCCTCTCCCCGTCTGTCTAATGCAACAAAACAGGTAATTATTAACCGATGTAGAAATTTACAAATATCCCTAAAAAAAATCGAGAAACCCTGAGCCAGATGGTCTCTCAGGATTGTTTCTGGCTCCATGACTCACTCTTTGGTCCCAGTGTTTCACGCCTTCTTTCCCAGAAATCCCCCTGATCTCATCGCTCTGTTTGCTTCCTGTTCCATTAGGTGGATCAAATGTCTTTCAAAAATTCACCTTCCTCTTTGAAGCAATGCGGTAGGAGAACGGTGTTAGACACAGTATGACCTAAGAGGCTGTGTGTGTGGAGAATGAGGACAGAGAAACTGGATTTGCCTTTTAATGGCACCGTGTTAACTTCCAAGCATAATCTTAAATACATCCACTGATAGTTTTCTGGTAATTCCCAGGCTTGGCTCCCTCTGTACCCTCCCCCATACCCAGGTGCTGTCCCTGCTCCCATCCCTCCAAGGAGAGAGAGTCAGGAGGTTAGAAAGCTCTCCATCTGCTGACACAGTAAATCAGAAACCCTGAGAATGAGAAAACCCCTGGCCATCTCTGTGGCGACCTGGAGGGGTGGGATGGGGAGGGAGACAGGGTGGGTGAGGAGGGGAGATTCAGTAGGTAGGGGGCATATGTATACCTATGGCAGATTCATGCCACCTATGGTGGCAGTAAACAACAAAACTCCGTAAAAAATAAAATAAATAAATAAGCATGCACAGAAAAAGAAATAGAGCACAAATGGATTCTAAATATGAGGAGTCTATACCTCAAAAGGTTATGCCTCTTGAAGCCTGATTCTAGGGAAAACTAAAAAAAAAAGGAGGGGGCTATCCTTGCCTTTCTACTTCATTAAATCAGTCACTTAATATATATTAGTTCTATGCTAAGGACAAGGAAGTACAAAAGACAAGACAAAATCCTTTTTAGAAGGAAGTTGAGGGAAGACAGACAGGGAGGTTAGGGAAGTAAATAGGTACAAATTATATCCTATCGATAAGATTCAGTGAGAATAAAGAAAACATGAGTAGTGAGAAAACAAAGAAGACCCCTTGCTACAGAAGGCCATGCAGCAAGCCAGGGAAGAAATCTCTCCTGCTCCTGCCTTTCCAAGGAGGCAGTCTGTTCTTTCCCCTCGTTGTGGGGACTCGTCTGACCAGATGCCCTGGGTCAATCTTGCTCTAGAAAGAAAAATAAAGCATCCTGCCTTTCCAGGGAGGCAGTGTCTTTACCGTGGAAGAAACGGGTCAACACTCTTTGGTCCATGACCTTTTAAGATCTCATCGCTCTGTTTGCTTCCTGTTCCATTAGGTGGATCAAATGTCTTTCAAAAATTCACCTTCCTCTTTGAAGCAATGCGGTAGGAGAACGGTGTTAGACACAGTATGACCTAAGAGGCTGTGTGTGTGGAGAATGAGGACAGAGAAACTGGATTTGCCTTTTAATGGCACCGTGTTAACTTCCAAGCATAATCTTAAATACATCCACTGATAGTTTTCTGGTAATTCCCAGGCTTGGCTCCCTCTGTACCCTCCCCCATACCCAGGTGCTGTCCCTGCTCCCATCCCTCCAAGGAGAGAGAGTCAGGAGGTTAGAAAGCTCTCCATCTGCTGACACAGTAAATCAGAAACCCTGAGAATGAGAAAACCCCTGGCCATCTCTGTGGCGACCTGGAGGGGTGGGATGGGGAGGGAGACAGGGTGGGTGAGGAGGGGAGATTCAGTAGGTAGGGGGCATATGTATACCTATGGCAGATTCATGCCACCTATGGTGGCAGTAAACAACAAAACTCCGTAAAAAATAAAATAAATAAATAAGCATGCACAGAAAAAGAAATAGAGCACAAATGGATTCTAAATATGAGGAGTCTATACCTCAAAAGGTTATGCCTCTTGAAGCCTGATTCTAGGGAAAACTAAAAAAAAAGGAGGGGGCTATCCTTGCCTTTCTACTTCATTAAATCAGTCACTTAATATATATTAGTTCTATGCTAAGGACAAGGAAGTACAAAAGACAAGACAAAATCCTTTTTAGAAGGAAGTTGAGGGAAGACAGACAGGGAGGTTAGGGAAGTAAATAGGTACAAATTATATCCTATCGATAAGATTCAGTGAGAATAAAGAAAACATGAGTAGTGAGAAAACAAAGAAGACCCCTTGCTACAGAAGGCCATGCAGCAAGCCAGGGAAGAAATCTCTCCTGCTCCTGCCTTTCCAAGGAGGCAGTCTGTTCTTTCCCCTCGTTGTGGGGACTCGTCTGACCAGATGCCCTGGGTCAATCTTGCTCTAGAAAGATAACAGAGAATCCCAACACACAGCATGCCTGCCCTCCACCAGTGAGGGCCAGGAAAAATGCAGCTGAGTTGGAGAGGTCAGTGTCTGTGTACCGTGGAAGAAACGGGGATCAACATCATTCTGTAGCAGCACAAGCCATTTGACAATACAATTCTAGTGGAATAAACAGTGTCTTCCACAGGCCTCCGAAAGCCTCTGTGGAGGCTTAGCGGCCCACGTGAAGAGAAAGTCCACGTCGTGAGCAAAGGGCAGGAAACTCAGAGACACCAGCCATGTGACCGAGCTCCAAGAAGATAGGGCGACTTTAGGAAGGTTTGGGGCTGGCCTGACCTAAGACATAGGATTCATGCTGAGGGACAAGGTCTTCAGTCTCCCAAGGCCCTTCGCGAACATGGAGTGTCCAGCAGAGAACCGAGATGGGGAATCACCTGCAAAACTATCCAGGTAAGAAGTGTTGATAAACCGGTTAGGAATGGTAGTTACTCGGGAGACAGAAAGAGGCTTCAGCTCCCAGGAGCAGAGCCCTGGGCACCGCCAGCGGGAGCGCCTTGGGAAAGTGCTCTGTTCCCAGCGTGCTACTTCCCTGAGTTCAAATTCTGCCTCTGTTCATCATGGGTGAGCCCCTGCCAGGGCTCAGTGCAGCAGGCAATCCACGCACATGCACAGGACCGGCCTCTAGCGAAGGTGAGTGTCAGCTCCTGCAGTTACAGAGGTTCTTTTCATCTCGACTGAGATAAGGCTAAGGCTTCCCACAAGTGCCTGGGGCTGGGAGAAAGCATTTTGGGGAGCTCCAGATAACTCTTTCAGGAAAAGTCCCCTTATCCTCAGTGGATTGCACAATGAAGGGATGGTCCTCAGACCTCCATTTGAAAAGGACTGGGAAAGCATTCCCTGAGGGGATAATCCTGTTAAATGCAGAGATTTTAGGTGGACAGGGATTTGTAAAGGAAGGCAATGTTTTGTAGAACGCCTGAAGTGTCTCTAAAAACACTGAATAGGTGTAAAAACAATAACTTCTTGTGTTGGTGAGTTGCTTTTAGGTATCAAGTGCTCATACATGTATTGTTTAATGTCTGCGGAATGATCAGAAAATCCTAAAAAGTAAACACACAGCATGCCTGCCTCCACCAGTGAGGGCCAGGAAAATGCAGCTGAGTTGGAGAGGTCAGTGTCTGTGTACCGTGGAAGAAACGGGGATCAACATCATTCTGTAGCAGCACAAGCCATTTGACAATACAATTCTAGTGGAATAAACAGTGTCTTCCACAGGCCTCCGAAAGCCTCTGTGGAGGCTTAGCGGCCCACGTGAAGAGAAAGTCCACGTCGTGAGCAAAGGGCAGGAAACTCAGAGACACCAGCCATGTGACCGAGCTCCAAGAAGATAGGGCGACTTTAGGAAGGTTTGGGGCTGGCCTGACCTAAGACATAGGATTCATGCTGAGGGACAAGGTCTTCAGTCTCCCAAGGCCCTTCGCGAACATGGAGTGTCCAGCAGAGAACCGAGATGGGGAATCACCTGCAAAACTATCCAGGTAAGAAGTGTTGATAAACCGGTTAGGAATGGTAGTTACTCGGGAGACAGAAAGAGGCTTCAGCTCCCAGGAGCAGAGCCCTGGGCACCGCCAGCGGGAGCGCCTTGGGAAAGTGCTCTGTTCCCAGCGTGCTACTTCCCTGAGTTCAAATTCTGCCTCTGTTCATCATGGGTGAGCCCCTGCCAGGGCTCAGTGCAGCAGGCAATCCACGCACATGCACAGGACCGGCCTCTAGCGAAGGTGAGTGTCAGCTCCTGCAGTTACAGAGGTTCTTTTCATCTCGACTGAGATAAGGCTAAGGCTTCCCACAAGTGCCTGGGGCTGGGAGAAAGCATTTTGGGGAGCTCCAGATAACTCTTTCAGGAAAAGTCCCCTTATCCTCAGTGGATTGCACAATGAAGGGATGGTCCTCAGACCTCCATTTGAAAAGGACTGGGAAAGCATTCCCTGAGGGGATAATCCTGTTAAATGCAGAGATTTTAGGTGGACAGGGATTTGTAAAGGAAGGCAATGTTTTGTAGAACGCCTGAAGTGTCTCTAAAAACACTGAATAGGTGTAAAAACAATAACTTCTTGTGTTGGTGAGTTGCTTTTAGGTATCAAGTGCTCATACATGTATTGTTTAATGTCTGCGGAATGATCAGAAAATCCTACCGACTGGAGAGAGCTAACAGCCTACTGTAATAGAAGTTTCTAGAGCTGGGTGTCGGCTCTTACAGTGCTAGTCTGGAAAATAACTCTGTTACATTTTTTGTGGCTCTTCAATAGGCAGCTGTCAACCCTCCATAATCCTCTTTGCTCCTGATGGGAGGTATAACCCACAGAATAGTACTATCCCCTGAAAAAAGAGGCTTTTACACAACTATGTTTTTTACAGTATTTCCAAGTTAATATATTTTATATTATATGCCATTTTATACACACATCCTGTCAATGGTGTGTTTAAAAAAATTTTTTTTTTCTTGTGATGTGGACCATTTTCAAAATCTTTGCTGAATTTGTTCAGTATTATTTCTGTTTTACCTTTTGGCTCTTTGCTTGAAAGGCATGTGGGATCTTAGCTCCCCAGCCAGGGATTGAACCCGCATCCCCTGCACTTGGAAGGTGAAGTCCTAACTATTAGACCACCAGGAAAGTCCCACAAGTGTGATGTGCAAACTACCTGCATCAGAAACATTTTTATGTAAAAACACATGTGGGCAGAGATCTGAGCTCAGCATTTAAAATCCAAATTTCTAGGCATAAGATCTGGAAATTCGTGTTTTTAACAAGCACCCCAGACATGCCTTACGAATACCAACAATTATGGACAATGGTTCTGTCTCAAGAATTCAACTAAAAATAGTTCAGTTCTGTCTAACTGACGGCTGGGTAAATGGTAAATACATACATTGCGTTTAAAGACTGTATAAAAAAGGACTCAGCTGTAAGGACCAGTCACCAAGGCAGCAAATTACAAACCAAACTACACCAGGGAACCCAGGGTAAGGGCTATGGAAAGGCCAGCGAGGCACTCGTCCCAGGCACAAATTTTAAGAAGGACCTAATTTCCCTGGTGGCTCAGACGGTAAAGAATTCGCCTGGGATTCAGGTCGATGTGTGGCAGTAAACAACAAAACTCTGTAAATAAATAAATAAGATAAAATGTTAAAAAAAAAAAAAAAGAATCCTCCTGCAAGGCAGGATAACTTCTTGTGTTGGTGAGTTGCTTTTAGGTATCAAGTGCTCATACATGTATTGTTTAATGTCTGCGGAATGATCAGAAAATCCTACCGACTGGAGAGAGCTAACAGCCTACTGTAATAGAAGTTTCTAGAGCTGGGTGTCGGCTCTTACAGTGCTAGTCTGGAAAATAACTCTGTTACATTTTTTGTGGCTCTTCAATAGGCAGCTGTCAACCCTCCATAATCCTCTTTGCTCCTGATGGGAGGTATAACCCACAGAATAGTACTATCCCCTGAAAAAAGAGGCTTTTACACAACTATGTTTTTTACAGTATTTCCAAGTTAATATATTTTATATTATATGCCATTTTATACACACATCCTGTCAATGGTGTGTTTAAAAAAATTTTTTTTTTCTTGTGATGTGGACCATTTTCAAAATCTTTGCTGAATTTGTTCAGTATTATTTCTGTTTTACCTTTTGGCTCTTTGCTTGAAAGGCATGTGGGATCTTAGCTCCCCAGCCAGGGATTGAACCCGCATCCCCTGCACTTGGAAGGTGAAGTCCTAACTATTAGACCACCAGGAAAGTCCCACAAGTGTGATGTGCAAACTACCTGCATCAGAAACATTTTTATGTAAAAACACATGTGGGCAGAGATCTGAGCTCAGCATTTAAAATCCAAATTTCTAGGCATAAGATCTGGAAATTCGTGTTTTTAACAAGCACCCCAGACATGCCTTACGAATACCAACAATTATGGACAATGGTTCTGTCTCAAGAATTCAACTAAAAATAGTTCAGTTCTGTCTAACTGACGGCTGGGTAAATGGTAAATACATACATTGCGTTTAAAGACTGTATAAAAAAGGACTCAGCTGTAAGGACCAGTCACCAAGGCAGCAAATTACAAACCAAACTACACCAGGGAACCCAGGGTAAGGGCTATGGAAAGGCCAGCGAGGCACTCGTCCCAGGCACAAATTTTAAGAAGGACCTAATTTCCCTGGTGGCTCAGACGGTAAAGAATTCGCCTGGGATTCAGGTCGATGTGTGGCAGTAAACAACAAAACTCTGTAAATAAATAAATAAGATAAAATGTTAAAAGAAAAGAAAAGAATCCTCCTGCAAGGCAGGAGACCTGGGTTCAATCCCTAGGTTGGGAAGATCCCCTGGAGGAGGACATGGAATCCATTCCTGCAGTCTTGCCTAGAGAATTCCACAGACAGAGGAGCCTGGAGAGCTACAGTCCATGAAGTCGAGAAGAGTCTGATAGGACTGAGTGACTAACACTTTCACTTTTAAAAAACTCAATCATCAAGATAAATAATATCTAAAAATCAAAATCAGGGCAAAAAAAAAAAAACAAAAACAAAAAAACCCCACGGTGAACTAAGTATCACAGTTTTAAATACAGGATTAGATTACCCTGCTCTTCCTTTGTCCGAGGCTGTAACAGGCTCCTCTGAGCACTGCCGGTGTGGCTCCCTGCCTTCCAGCTGAGCCTGCCGACTAGATGGTCTTCCTCCAGTCTTGTCTTGTGTCTAAAGGTGGAGCCTGGAGAGAGGAATGCCGAGGAATGCCAGCCGCCTCACCGTCACGTGGCAGTTCAGAGGGTCCTGGGTCCAAAATTCTGATTTCATTGACTTGGATACAGGGCTCCTCCTTTGAAAGTGAAGGTTAGACTGAATTCTGTGGTCCTTAACCAAACAGAATTTTATTCCAGTGACAGGATTAACTTGGCTCAGACATATAGGCTCGTTAGACGCCTTACTTACTCTGACGCTCAATTTAAGGGATGCACAGCAGCGACGGAAATGGCCCAATAGGCCCCTCGGTGGGGTGTCCCTCTGCCTCAGATGCCGCTGTCTGATAAGACACTTCTGGGTGTGTAAAATTTTAAATCCTTTATAAACATCCATGATTGGCATAATTGGTGTAATTATAGGTATCTAAAAAGCAGAAAAAGGCCTATGTAACAGCTGCCAGTAGTTGGTTGTAGGAAACATGCAGCCACTTGTGGAGAGTCAGGCTCTGGGTATAAACGCTCGGGTAATATTACTTCCAGATGGACCAACTTGAATGCGAGATGGTGCAGAGATAGAGAGAAAAGAGCTTCCTCTCAAGGTACTGAGCCCTGTGGGAATCAAGGGGCGGGAGATGCAGGAGGCACCCCCGCCCCAACCAGGTTAGCGAATCACAGGGGTCTGCAGCCTCTTACCTTAGGTAGACATGAATAGTAGTTTCGGTTATCTTTTGTCAGGTCTAGTTTTTAAATGCTCCACAGTTGTTAAGGTCTCCGGTTAATTGTAGCAAAGAGGGAGAAGAAGCTGGCAGTCCTAACTTGCAAATGGGCATGAAAGAATGGAGAATACCTTAAGTGTTTTTACCCCCTAAATATTTGAGGCTAGGTTGCATTCGTAAAATGCTTGTGGTATTGAGAAATTCTTTAAAGCCAATTTGATTAGCAATGTTGAACCTACAACATTTGAACCCTGCCCTTAATACATTCTCACTCTTTTTTTCAAGAATTTTTTTTATGTGGACCTTTTTTTTTTTTAACTTTGGTCTCTTGTTTTTATTTATTTATTTATTTTCATCCATCTTTTATTCTTTGGCCTGTGTGGGCCTCCCATTGCAGTGGCCTCTCTCTCGTTGCAAAGCATCGGTTCTGGCCACACGCACTCCAGAGCGCTGGCTCATAATTGGACACACCAATCCAGCTGCTCAGCAGCACGTGGTATATTCCTGGGCCAGGGATCGAACCGGTGCCCCTTGCACTGCAAGGCAGACTCTTTACCCACTGGACCACCAGGGAAGCCTGATGTGGACCATTTTTAAAGTGTCTATTGAATATGGTACAATATTGCTTCTGCTTTATGTTTTGGTAACCAGGCATGTGGGATCTTACCTCCCTGACCAGGGATCGAACTCACAACCCCTGCACTGGAGGCTGAAATCTAAATCCTGGATCCCCACAAAATGTCCCCCTCCCAATCTTTTAGAGAACATACGCGTTCGGAAGGGGAAGGGGAATTAACTGAAAGTTGAAACAACTTAGAGGAATTGACCCTCCTGCAGATTCCCAAGGCTGGTACCAGTGAATCTGAAAAAATGACAGTCAATTACTAGACCTACAGCTAAAGACATCTCCCCGTTTCCTGCCTGTTCTCACTTCACTTTGTCAAACAACTCACCCTTCTACAAATGAATAGCTTTATTAAACACAACATGGTATTTTTTAAATAAAAATATGTTTAGTGAATGCGAGATGGTGCAGAGATAGAGAGAAAAGAGCTTCCTCTCAAGGTACTGAGCCCTGTGGGAATCAAGGGGCGGGAGATGCAGGAGGCACCCCCGCCCCAACCAGGTTAGCGAATCACAGGGGTCTGCAGCCTCTTACCTTAGGTAGACATGAATAGTAGTTTCGGTTATCTTTTGTCAGGTCTAGTTTTTAAATGCTCCACAGTTGTTAAGGTCTCCGGTTAATTGTAGCAAAGAGGGAGAAGAAGCTGGCAGTCCTAACTTGCAAATGGGCATGAAAGAATGGAGAATACCTTAAGTGTTTTTACCCCCTAAATATTTGAGGCTAGGTTGCATTCGTAAAATGCTTGTGGTATTGAGAAATTCTTTAAAGCCAATTTGATTAGCAATGTTGAACCTACAACATTTGAACCCTGCCCTTAATACATTCTCACTCTTTTTTTCAAGAATTTTTTTTATGTGGACCTTTTTTTTTTTTAACTTTGGTCTCTTGTTTTTATTTATTTATTTATTTTCATCCATCTTTTATTCTTTGGCCTGTGTGGGCCTCCCATTGCAGTGGCCTCTCTCTCGTTGCAAAGCATCGGTTCTGGCCACACGCACTCCAGAGCGCTGGCTCATAATTGGACACACCAATCCAGCTGCTCAGCAGCACGTGGTATATTCCTGGGCCAGGGATCGAACCGGTGCCCCTTGCACTGCAAGGCAGACTCTTTACCCACTGGACCACCAGGGAAGCCTGATGTGGACCATTTTTAAAGTGTCTATTGAATATGGTACAATATTGCTTCTGCTTTATGTTTTGGTAACCAGGCATGTGGGATCTTACCTCCCTGACCAGGGATCGAACTCACAACCCCTGCACTGGAGGCTGAAATCTAAATCCTGGATCCCCACAAAATGTCCCCCTCCCAATCTTTTAGAGAACATACGCGTTCGGAAGGGGAAGGGGAATTAACTGAAAGTTGAAACAACTTAGAGGAATTGACCCTCCTGCAGATTCCCAAGGCTGGTACCAGTGAATCTGAAAAAATGACAGTCAATTACTAGACCTACAGCTAAAGACATCTCCCCGTTTCCTGCCTGTTCTCACTTCACTTTGTCAAACAACTCACCCTTCTACAAATGAATAGCTTTATTAAACACAACATGGTATTTTTTAAATAAAAATATGTTTAGTAGTTAAGAGACTGTGGATCATGTACAAGTTTCCATCATACTGCTATTCTTCTGAAAGTGAAAGTGAAGTTGCTCAGTGGTGTCTTTGCCACCCATGGATAAGCCATGGACTCCTCCAGGCAAGAATACTGGAGTGGGTAGACTTTCCTTTCACCAGGGGATTTTCCCAACCTAGTGGCTGAACCCCAGTCTCCCACATTGCAGGTGGATTCTTTACCATCTGAGCCACCAGGAACGTCCAAGAACCCCGGAGTGGGTAGCCTATCCCTTCTCCAGGGGATCGTCCCACCCCAAGGTTGTCCTCAAGGAAAGACACAGGGTTTTATTTTGTTTTGATGGGGACAGAGATTTTAATCACCAATGTTGAGAATAATAATTTGGGGAGCATGATTTGCTTTCCAGGGTTATTTGAAAGGTGGGAGTTTGGTAGGATTAATGTAGGGCAATGGATCAGTTGGTCCCTAATTTCTCTGTCATCTAAAAAGTTCAAAACTCTATGATGGTATCCTAAAGCTGTGAATTTTTTTAAGCAAAAATTTTAATGCAGAACAGGTGAAAGAGCTGTCTGGTTGTGTTTACAGTGTATTTCTTTGAACACATCTGTCTAAAGGAGAAAAAAAGTGAGTTGTGGCTGATGGGTTGCTGATGGCCTGCTGAGGGGCAGGCACCCAAATGCTGTTTCTCCCAAGACAGCATTATGTGGATCCTTCTGCTGAACAGCCCTGTTTTCTCCCTATCCTGGAGGGGCAGCTTGGATTCTTCCTTACCACTCTAATTCCTGCCCCACAAAGTAGTCTCCATAGGCTTCTCAGACTCCTACTTCAGTGTACTTGACTTGTACAAATGTATACCCTTTCTGAGTCAAATGGTAGAAGGCAGATAGTCGACAATTCCCTCCAGGGGTTAACTAAAAAAGGAGGAATTGACTCCTGCAGATTCCCAAGGCTGGTACCAGTGAATCTGAAAAAATGACAGTCAATTACTAGACCTACAGCTAAAGACATCTCCCCGTTTCCTGCCTGTTCTCACTTCACTTTGTCAAACAACTCACCCTTCTACAAATGAATAGCTTTATTAAACACAACATGGTATTTTTTAAATAAAAATATGTTTAGTAGTTAAGAGACTGTGGATCATGTACAAGTTTCCATCATACTGCTATTCTTCTGAAAGTGAAAGTGAAGTTGCTCAGTGGTGTCTTTGCCACCCATGGATAAGCCATGGACTCCTCCAGGCAAGAATACTGGAGTGGGTAGACTTTCCTTTCACCAGGGGATTTTCCCAACCTAGTGGCTGAACCCCAGTCTCCCACATTGCAGGTGGATTCTTTACCATCTGAGCCACCAGGAACGTCCCAAGAACCCCGGAGTGGGTAGCCTATCCCTTCTCCAGGGGATCGTCCCACCCCAAGGTTGTCCTCAAGGAAAGACACAGGGTTTTATTTTGTTTTGATGGGGACAGAGATTTTAATCACCAATGTTGAGAATAATAATTTGGGGAGCATGATTTGCTTTCCAGGGTTATTTGAAAGGTGGGAGTTTGGTAGGATTAATGTAGGGCAATGGATCAGTTGGTCCCTAATTTCTCTGTCATCTAAAAAGTTCAAAACTCTATGATGGTATCCTAAAGCTGTGAATTTTTTTAAGCAAAAATTTTAATGCAGAACAGGTGAAAGAGCTGTCTGGTTGTGTTTACAGTGTATTTCTTTGAACACATCTGTCTAAAGGAGAAAAAAAGTGAGTTGTGGCTGATGGGTTGCTGATGGCCTGCTGAGGGGCAGGCACCCAAATGCTGTTTCTCCCAAGACAGCATTATGTGGATCCTTCTGCTGAACAGCCCTGTTTTCTCCCTATCCTGGAGGGGCAGCTTGGATTCTTCCTTACCACTCTAATTCCTGCCCCACAAAGTAGTCTCCATAGGCTTCTCAGACTCCTACTTCAGTGTACTTGACTTGTACAAATGTATACCCTTTCTGAGTCAAATGGTAGAAGGCAGATAGTCGACAATTCCCTCCAGGCCCCCTCCCCGTCTTTCTCTCTGGCAGAACCGCTAAGCCAATGATCAAATTCAACGGTGTGAGGACCCACTGTGCTTCCTTCCAAGATGGCTTAGGCCTCTAACGCTCCTTCTTCCCTTTCTCCAGTCTTCTGCTTATTTGGACTTGAGGTAGGGGGCAGAAAGGTGAGGAGAACATTGATGATGTTATGATCGATTCTGCTCTGGATAACTGGGGAAGGGGCTTTCTCTGGCCCCTAATGTTAAGCACTGTCTTTAGCATGATATATTCTTAATTCCAGCGTTTACATCTCTTAAGTCTTGACAGAATTAAAGCTTACAGGGACAAAACATCAATCTATTAAGTAGATAAAAAGCAAACTGTTCCAAGTGAGGATACTACCAATGGTCGAGGAGGAGGGGGACATGCTCTGTGGACCTTGGGCTTGCCATCCTGGAGCATATAGTAACAGTTTCAATCAAATTCAAACTGTTAGAAAATTCCCATATGTCCTTAGCACCACCTTCTTCAAAGATAGGCTTATGTACAACTTTTGCCAGAGGAGGAACAAAGTGCAAAGAAGGAATGTAAGAGGAAGTACGCAGGCTTTCAGATCCTAGGAGCAAAGATAAAACAGAGGGGGATGGGAGAGTACAGAACATACTCAACTAATCAGTGGGTTAGAAAGTACTCAACTAGTTCCTTGGAAGGAAAGCTATGATAAACCTAGACAGTATATTAAAAAGCAGGGGGGAGAAAAGCAGAGGCATCACTTGGCCGACAAAGATCCATACAGTCAAAGCTATGGTTTTTCCAAAAATCATGTATGGATATGAGAGTTGGACCATAAAGAAGGGTGAACACTGAATAACTGATACCTTCAAATTGTAGTGCTGGAGAAGATTCTTCAGAGTCCCTTGGACAGCAAGGAGATCAAACCAGTCAATCCTAAAGGAAATCAATCCTGAATATTCATTGGAAGGACAGATGCTGAAGCTGAAGTTCCAATACTTTGGTTACTTGAGGCAAAGAGGCAACTCATTGGAAAAGACCCTGATGATGGGAAAGCTTTGAGGTATGGGAAAGCAGGAGGATGAGGGTGTGACAGAGAATGAAATGGTTGGATGGCATCACTGACTCAATGCACATGAGTTTGAGAAAACTCCAGGAGAGATAGGGGACAGAGGAGCCCGGCATGCTACGTTCTATGAGATCACAAAGAGTCAGACACAATTTAGCAACTAAACAATAACAACAATCAGTGGGTAGATACTCTATGATTGGTTCAAATAATCCAGAAACTGCCGATTTACTGCCTGGCAAGTGACTGATACAGTAACTGATTACCCAAAACTCTGTCTTAATAGGGAATTTGAAGAATCGAATTTGAAGAATCAAGAATTTGGTAGTGGGAGAAAGTCAAGACACACAGGAAATCCAAGAGAATATCTGGGGCTTCTCTGGTGGTCCAGTGGGTAGAGGAAAGTCCACCTTGCAGTGTGAGAGGCACTGGTTCTATCCCTGACCCGGAAAGATCCCACATGCCAAGGAGCAGCTGGGCGGTATGTCCAATTATGAGCTAGCACTCTGGAGCACATGCACCCAGAGCCAGTGCTCTGCAAAGAGAGAGGCCACTGCAATGGGAGGCCCACACATGCCAAAGAATAAAGATGAATGAAAAAAAAGAAAAGTAAAAAAAAAAAGAGTATCTGGTCAGTATTAATATTTTTGCAGTCTTGATGTTGAATTAGGCAACCTATTAACCTGTTCCCTAGAGTCATATATTTTGAATGATATTTCTCTCAGAAGTCTCATGAAATGTCTAATTCCCTGACAGTCATGCTTTTCTTTGCAGGAAAGCCCCATGAGGTCAAGCTACTTGAGGGAGTCTATTTCTTGCAATCACAGAGTTTAAAAATAGTAGAGCCAGTAACACAGAAATGGGAATCAGCCTGGTGAATTCTTAATAGAAGAAAAAGACAAGAAGGACCTGATTCCTGTCCTCAGTTCATTTCCATAGTGCTAAAATCCCCAGACTTTGTCACCATGCAGGGGTCAAGGCTATTCTGTAATTGTTCTGTTTTTTGAATCAAGTACATTATCAGACACTAGGGATAGAAAAATCACCTCAAAACGAAGGGCAGATGTCCCTTTTTACATGCAAAAATAATCTATTCACCCCCTGGGCAGGAGGAGGGGAATGTAAGGTGATTGTTTCAAAGTCTAACTTAATTTTTAAGCTCAGTTCACTTAGACCTATCACTAAGTTTTCTCAACACCCACCTCACTTTACATCTAACCAAATCCAGGGTGGAGAAAAGGTCACAAGCCAGTGTCGGTAACACTAAGATTTAGCAATTCCATTTCTAGGAGCCACTCAAGAAAAGCTCTTACACGTTTGCACAGGTGTGGATAAACATACACTGATAGAACATTAAAAAAAAAAAAAAAAGGGAATCTTCTTGACCAGTACTTCTTTAATTTACTTGACCACAGAAACCCCTATTAAAATCTTAAGAGATCCTATTTTTAGATAAGTCTTTGGGAAAAAGCAAAGTATTTTTTACATCTTCCCTCCCTCACCCCAGGTTTTTTTTTTTTTTCCCTCCAGCTTTTGGATTCTTTGAGTGCACATCCAAAAACCAAATTAAAACTGTTAACAAATTCCCAAATGTCCTAAGCACTACCTCTTTTAAGGATAGGCTTCTGGACCGACTTCTGCCAGGGGAGGAACAAAGTGCAGTGTGTTTTGAGACTGTAGCCCCACAATGTCCCAGGAACTTCAACTAAATTATTCAGAGTCTCTGGGGATTGGCAAACAAGAGAGATAAAAGGCCAGCCCTGGCAGTGTGGGAAAGGGGAGGGAGGCAGCAGAGGCCAAGACTGAAGGTCAGGAGTTCCAGAAGAGACCATTTTCACAGGTGTTAGGTGTTGGAGCTGGGGAAGTTAGGACAAACCCTGGTAAGAAAGTGGCAATTAACCACACATACAACGGGAGCTAATTGATCGTTAAACAGGGCCTGGCTGCTCAGCTTTGTGAAAGCAGTTACAACACCACACACTCCAGCCAATCAGCTAGCTGCACTGCTGGGCATTCATTTGAGCCGAGAGCCTACTAAAGATAATGTTCAGTGTTTTCATTTGCCTCCTGTCTTTCAGCTGTACATTGTGAAAGGAAATGGCACATTCATTAGTTGTCTTAGAACTAGTCCAAAGAATTAGATAGGGGGGAAAATATCTCAAGTACCAAGCAGGTTAAGTGATGATGATAAATATGTTTCTTCTCTTATGTCCTACCCTTAAAACAAATTCAAATGGAGTATCATTTGAATGTGGTATGTGTTCTGCGAAGATGCAAAGCGGTTTGGTGTACTGATGCACAAATGAATTACAGCTTGGACCTTCAAGAACAAATCTGCAGGGTAAAGGAAGGCTTTCCCAGGAAGCTTCCTGCCCTGACTTGACTTAGGCCTGGCCTGTTTGGCAGTACTCCATAAACCGACTGCCCTGAACTGAACCTGTCAGAGTAAACTAAAATGGGCTAAATGTATTATCACCTGGATCTATAGACACTCACACACGAAGGTGCCTTGTTAACTAACACACAGACCAAAACAGCAGCCTGCTCCAACAGCCCCCTGGCAAACACCATTTGGTGATGAGAGGTTTTTTTTTTTTCTTCTTCTTCTTCTTTTTAACATCGAGAAGGAAAACAACACATGCAGGAAACCATAAAACCCTTCAAGTTAACTGTAGTCAACGGTCAATCTCATTAGGATATAATGGGTAGGCTGTGGCCCTCTCTATAAAAAGTCTGAGTATACTGCTCTGAATAATTTCCAATGAGCTCGCTTTTAGATAACAAGGCAGAAGTCGTACTCACCATGTTTATATCGTTCCTGTTCGCTTCTGCCTCAGTTACTTCTTCCAAAACTCAGTCCCTGAGTTGACCTTTGGTCTTACCTCACATTCGTTGAAATGGAATATAGATACACATGCACAGCTAATCACTTACACTTACCCTCTCAACCAGGGAGGCTGGAGGGCATCCTTGGGACCTGCACAGGAAGTTGGGGGACTGCCAACCCTCCTCCATGGGCCGAGGCCTGGTTAAGTTTCTGTGACTGAAGTAGAGAAGCCATCTATTTCTGGAAATCGGAAGTGGAGCTCAAGAGAGGGGGTTCCAGTGCTGTTTCTCTCACTTCTGACCTCGTGACCCCAGGCAGTCAACTCTCAATTCCCTTTCTCCATGGAACAAAAGGCGCTAATAAGCCCTTGCTGCATATTTATTAGGAGAAAATGCTAAAATACCATGGAGGCAGAGATCCTCCAGCTTCAGGGAGTCTTGCATCTGGGGGCTTATTAGGACCATACCCCCAGAGTCTGGTAATCTTTTTAATCGCTGCCCTAAAGTAGAATCCTGGAGTGATTCTGTGATGTGAGGGTTCGTGTACCAGATCAGGAGACAGCAATGTCAGGGATTTCTTTTTAAGAACTTGGTACCTTTTATATTGCTTCCGCTGCGCTAGGTTTAGACATGCATTATCTTTTCAGAGCAACTCATGAGGTAAGGAGCTAGCATTTAATGAGTCCATACAGGAGGCCAGGCCTGATGCCGGGTATACTCTATGTGTCATTCCTCTAGATTGTCACAATGGCTTCGTACGTCCACACAGCATTCTTTCTGTTTAGCAGTTTAGAACCCCGAGGCTTCAAGAGGCTAAGAAATGTGACCACCAGCCTTCACAGCTGGTTGGTCTAGGAAGCAGCACTATAACCCAGGCTTTCCATAAATCCAAGGCTCTTCCTTACCACAGCTGCCATAACATAACCTGATATGCGAAGACATTCTGGAAGCTCTTCAAAGCCCCACTGAAACTAAATATAGGTAAAATCAACAAATAGCAATCAGGTATTTATTATATGTAGCGAAACAGAGAAGGCAAGTTTGGGCAAACTAAGTAGGTAGGGCCTGGTTCCTGTCCTCCAACAATTTCAGTTCAAAGGGAGAGACCACTGTATGGGAATTCTTTTTGGAGATCTGAAAAACTGGGCTAAAATCATTCTTTGCAGGGCCTTGGACGGCAGCCTGTGAATTTTGTGCTTTATCCTTGGAAGTTTTTTAGCAGAGTCTGAATATCACCCTGATGCCTGGAATGGCTTCCCTCCACCTCTTTCGGTTTTCAAATGATACCAAGAGTGAACATCTGAAAACGAGTAGAGAGATAATTTTATGGAACTGGAGGGATAGGGTAAACATTAGTAAATATGGGTTAGAGAGATATTGTACTATAGGACTCAAAGGAGGGCGGCAGAAAAAGGCATTAAAATAATAACCACAGAAAAAAATAAATCATACCAACCTTCCACCCTGAGGAATCCCTGGGTAAGATGGGTTTTTATGCCTACCTGAATTCTTAGTTTTCTTGACATTCAGATCTATTTCGATGTTCCTTTAAAATACATAATTTTATATTTATGATCAAATATTCTGGAACCCTAGCATTATCCAAATCACGTGTTTTGATCTGTGGACATCCCATAAATACAGGGAAGACTTGTCTACTTTCCAGCCCTTTGCTTTCTCATTTTCTTGGAATTCCTGAATGCTTCCAGCACCCCTGCATGCCCTCCTGAAATATGAGCACAAAATTCTGGGACTCAGCCCATCCTACCAGCTTACTTTTTTTTGCTGGCGCTGACAGGTATTCAACCAGAAACTGACAAAACCTACTTATCAAGTATGACTGACTAGCATTTTTAATTGAGTCCAGGGTCAGAGCAGTATCTTGAAATAAAAATGGCTTTTATACTTAAAATCTGAAATTTATTCTTTTCTATTGATCCAAATCATCTGAAAATCCATACTTAGCAACTGGTTTCTCAGGTTTATTCTGCCTTTTTTACCACCTAGTACGTAAGTATCCCTTATGAATAAAAACTGATTCAGAGGAAAGTAACGAAAACACAAAAATGTTTCCTACATTTACTCTATTGCCTCTTAGGAAGGTCACACATTTTTTGTTTTTAAAGCAATGTTACCAAATTCTTAAAATTCAAAATTCTTAAAGAAAATAGTTAAAGGATCTGCCCTTACATGGCAAGTCAAGTGGCAATATAGTTCTAGCAGGAGAATCCTCCAAAATAAAATATATATAATAGTCTTCATTTATGTCAAGGTTTTCATATTTTGGAACTAAAAAAACTAAACAATCACTATCACTACCATGAACAAAAAGCAATTAGAAGAGCCCTTTGACAAAAGTCTTTGAAGAGACTAAGTAAGATACCACGTTGGATTTTTTTAAAGGATTTTTTTTTTGAAAAAACATTATTACAGAACACAGGTACAATTGCAACTAAATGTATTAGTGAGCACATGAAAGAAAAAATTGGAGTCTACTGGCTAAAATGATCTTTGAAAGATGAAACTGATACTGAAATGCAATAGCTATATTATTTTTGGAGAGTGGAATTACTGCTTTTCATTGACCAAAAAAAAAAAAAATATATATTGCTTGTTTTGATCTATAGGCTCCAAAAATCTCTTCATCCAGCTGTAAATTCTACGATGCAGATTTCCTTACCTACAAGCAATCCTGACGATTAAAGGGTTATTTCCACAAAGGTCTTATTAAACACTCTGGTCCAGTGCTGAAAAACTAAAAGACATATAAAGCAGACATTTTAAACAAACACTTGGAAGGGAAGATGGGCTTTGTTAGTTAATACCAATTGTTAACCCTCAAAGTAAACAGGAAACAGTGCTTCTTAGCAAACTGCAGGCTCCAAACCAAATACTAATGGGCCTTCAGAAATTCAAGACACTTTTTCTCCTTCACTGACTTGAATAACCACGGTGGTCATGGTACAAAAAGGAGATGTGGGCACCACATGAAGCTTGCTGCTTTTGAGGAAAAAATGGATACAACTTTTTATCTCCTAACAGGTAATGCCTTTCACCACAATGCACTGATAATTTAATAGGCATATCTGTTCTTATCTGTGGGAAACACATCTAGTTGCTGCTAGATGGTAAATCTGGGCAGTTCAAGGAAAAAGCAGTTTTAGGATCCGGTTTCATGTGTAAAAAATTCAGTCCACATAGCCCCTCCTCCTCTTTTTAAAATTTCAAGACAAAGGGTGTTTATTTAAATGGGGTAAACTCAGAAAATTCCTAGAAAGCATGTAGAGTTGACACATACGCAGCTGACGCCATCATTTCAGGGTTAGGGCCTGTCCAATCCGAGCAAGAGGAATTTAGGAGGATTTATTCCTCTATTAGATGGCACGTAACAGGCCTCTCTTGAGAACTCCCTTGTTTAAAAGCTAAAGCAGATTGTGTAGTTTCTACAAGCCATAGGGCCCTACCCATCTCAGGCTTTGGGCATAATAATGACAAAAGTCAAGATTTAGGGTTCAGTTCCAGCTGATTTTATTTCCTTCTCAAAAAAAGTTATTTACAGAAGGTATATATCAACAATCTGACAGGCAGTGAACTTGACATGATTAGCTGGCATGATTTTTTCTTTTTCCCCCAAATATTGGTTGGTTTTTTTTTTTTTTTTTTTTTTTTTTTGTGGCCTGGAATTTTCAGACAAATATTCTACACGGCATATTGCACAGGATGGATGGCAAAAAAAAGTTGAAAAACAAAAACCCTTTAACGGAACTGCCTTAAAAGGCAGACGTCCTAGTGCCTGTCATGTTATATTAAACATACATACACACAATCTTTTTGCTTATTATAATACAGACTTAAATGTACAAAGATGTTTTCCACTTTTTTCAATCTTTAAACACAACAGCTATAAACCTGAACACATATGCTATCATCATGCCATAAGACTAAAACAATTATATTTAGCGACAAGTAGAAAGGATTAAATAGTCAAATACAAGAATGAAAAACGCAGTACATAGTGTCGCGAACTCAAATCGGCATTTAGATAGATCCAGTGGTTTAAACGGCACGTTTTTGTTTATAAAAAAAGTGCAAAAAAGATGTGGTTTACAAGTTAAAGCTACAGAATCCCTTTTTGCTATAAATGCACCAGTTTTAAAGCCTCTGGATAAACAATATTTTGTTTAAAAAATCTGTTTCTCTTAAAAGCATACAGTGTTTGGCTCATTCTCCTCCCCTTTTTACAGGACTGAGGTCGAAGGTGGACACTGGTGGCAGGTTAAGGGAGACTGTCACTTTAAGAAGCCTGCAGATTGAAGTGTAAACATGGAGAAATTAGGGGCTGATTTTTTAAAACTGTGTGAGATATTAACCAGCCGCCCTATTATAAAATCAGGAAATCCAAACAGCGATTTACACCGATTAACACCCCCTTTATATATTTTTTACAAAAATACACTGAGAAAATAATCAAACGTTTTCATCTCTCTTGTCTTTTTTTGTTTTTTAAAAGTGTCAAAAGTCTACATTTAAATATAAAAAATTAAAAGTTAAAACTCTAGCCCTTCAGTGAAGGAGACGTAAAATGGCGTGGGTAACAACAACTACCAAAAAAAAAGAAAAAAAAGAAAAGAAAGAAAAAAGGAAGGAAGGAGAAAATAATAAAGTAAAAAGGAAAAAAAAAGCCAAAGAGAGGAAAAAAAAGGGACATAATAAGAAAAAAAAATGTTTGGCCAGCATAAATACGTCCACATATAAAATGGCATCTGATTACATATACAAGGAAAAAAAAAATACGAGGATGGAGCATCGGTGAGGGAAAAAAACACGTTTTCTCATTTACACCTATAAGGAATAAACACATACACACTGAGAAAAAATTTGGTCCTGAATTGTTTTTTAAAGTCCAGCACAGATTTGAGTTGCGTTTGAATCCTTTAAAGAGTTAAGAATGAAAAAAAGCTGGTGATATTTTCTGTCGTAGGAATCAAACATAGCGCCATCTATCTGCTTTTTATATTATCCTACACTATTTTAAAAACTGCTCAACAGTCTTATACAGAAATCTTTAAAAGATAGACAGGATAACATGCTATATTAACCCCACCAGTGAAATAATCCAACACCATCACGATTCCGATTAAGAGAAGCAAAAAACCTTAATCCCTCCAGCAGAAATCTCAAAAAGATGTGGTTTACAAGTTAAAGCTACAGAATCCCTTTTTGCTATAAATGCACCAGTTTTAAAGCCTCTGGATAAACAATATTTTGTTTAAAAAATCTGTTTCTCTTAAAAGCATACAGTGTTTGGCTCATTCTCCTCCCCTTTTTACAGGACTGAGGTCGAAGGTGGACACTGGTGGCAGGTTAAGGGAGACTGTCACTTTAAGAAGCCTGCAGATTGAAGTGTAAACATGGAGAAATTAGGGGCTGATTTTTTAAAACTGTGTGAGATATTAACCAGCCGCCCTATTATAAAATCAGGAAATCCAAACAGCGATTTACACCGATTAACACCCCCTTTATATATTTTTTACAAAAATACACTGAGAAAATAATCAAACGTTTTCATCTCTCTTGTCTTTTTTTGTTTTTTAAAAGTGTCAAAAGTCTACATTTAAATATAAAAAATTAAAAGTTAAAACTCTAGCCCTTCAGTGAAGGAGACGTAAAATGGCGTGGGTAACAACAACTACCAAAAAAAAAGAAAAAAAAGAAAAGAAAAGAAAGAAAAAAGGAAGGAAGGAGGAAATAATAAAGTAAAAAGGAAAAAAAAAAGCCAAAGAGAGGAAAAAAAAGGGACATAATAAGAAAAAAAAATGTTTGGCCAGCATAAATACGTCCACATATAAAATGGCATCTGATTACATATACAAGGAAAAAAAAAATACGAGGATGGAGCATCGGTGAGGGAAAAAAACACGTTTTCTCATTTACACCTATAAGGAATAAACACATACACACTGAGAAAAAATTTGGTCCTGAATTGTTTTTTAAAGTCCAGCACAGATTTGAGTTGCGTTTGAATCCTTTAAAGAGTTAAGAATGAAAAAAAGCTGGTGATATTTTCTGTCGTAGGAATCAAACATAGCGCCATCTATCTGCTTTTTATATTATCCTACACTATTTTAAAAACTGCTCAACAGTCTTATACAGAAATCTTTAAAAGATAGACAGGATAACATGCTATATTAACCCCACCAGTGAAATAATCCAACACCATCACGATTCCGATTAAGAGAAGCAAAAAACCTTTCCCCCCCGCGACACCACTCGCCCTCCACGGCCCCGGGACCACATCCAACAGTCTCCTCTCCTCCGCGCCTGCGGGCCGTGGCGTCTCACCTCACTGATCTCGGAGATGCAGGAGGCGGCGGCCCTGGAGACGCCGCCACCTTCTCCCGAACGTGCAAATCCGTTTCAGTTTGATTACTCGTCCCTTCCAGTTCGTGGCCTTCTCCTCCCCGCCCCTCGTCCTGGCTGGTGTGGCTTTCCAACTAGGTTCTCGGGTCATTTCCGAGCGCCGGTCACACTCAACGTCTCCTCCTCCGGCTGCAGGGGCAGGGGGTAAAAAAAAAGAAAAAAAAAAAAAAAGGGAAAAAAAAGGAGGGGGGGTAGATGGAAAAAAAAAAAAAACCCTCCAAAACCAAAACGGGAATGCGCCAGCGTGGAGTCTCTGTCCCGGCGCTGGGGCCCGTGCGCCCCCCCCCAACATCGGTCGTCGGTCAAATTCGATGCCCCCGAGCCTTCTGTCTTCTTGGGGGGGAGGGAGAGGATGGGGGCGCGGATGCTGCGAACATACCACCCGGGGCGCGCTGGATTCCACCCCTACCCCAACTCCGGATCAAAAAACCAAATCAAATCAAATGAAAAACCACTGAGCGAGCGATGAGAAAGGAACGAGATTCCTTCAGTCGCTAGAAAACGGCCCTCTCGGCTTCGGGCCGGGGGTGCACACAAGTCCGGAAGCTCGCTAGAAGGGGTGGGGTGGGGGGTCTCTTCAAGCAAAGGGGAGGACCCTCGAAGCCGCCTTTTCGCCATCCACAACAACATCAAGAACAACAATAAAAGTCGCCCCTGTCTACCTCCGCCTCCGCCGCGTCCCTCCGGCCGGGGAGGTGGGGGATGGGAGCGCGGGTCCCCAAACGCCGCCTCGCCGCTCTCCAGCCACCGGGACGCGGCCCAAGCCCGCCCTGCTGCTCACTTCTTTTTTTATTCTTTTTTTTTCTTTTCTTTTTTTTTGCCTTTTCCTTTTTCCTTTTTTTATTCTCTTGTTTTCCCTTTTCTCTTGCAACTCTTTTCTCTGTCCGCTTTTTTTTTTTTTTTCTTTTTTTACTTTTTCTTTTTTTCTTCTCTTTTTCGTTTTCCTCTCTGGCCCCTCGGCCCTCTTCTCTCGGCCCGCGAGCCCTTCAGTAGGTGAAGACCAGGTTGGAGATGCTGGACTCCAGCCAGTCTCCCGAGATCATCTCGCTCACCTCGGGCGTGCAGTAGTCCGGGAACTCGAAGTGGGAGCCGGAGCCAGGCTCGAAGTTAAAATCCAGGTCCCGGTCCAGCGCCGACGACGAGCTGATGCTGCCCAGGGACATGCTCTCAAAGTTTGAGCTGGGGTTCAGGTCGAGCAGGTCGTCTTCGAACTCGTCGTCCGAGGACGACGAGCCCGAGGAGGAGGACGAGGAGGAGGACGAGGAGGAGTGGGACGAGGCCGACGAGGACGCGTGCGAGGGCGCGCTGGACGGGGCGGGCGAGGCGGCGCGCAGGCTGGCGTAGCTACGATGGTCGGCGGGCGAGCGGCCGGCGGCCGGCGACGAGGCGGCGCTGCTGCGGCCGCTCAGGCTCGGCCCGTCGGGCGAGCAGCCGGCGCCCCCCTCCTCGTACAGGCCGAGCGGGTCGCTGGGGTCGGCGCCCGCGCCCACGCCGCCGACGGGCGAGGACGACGCGCCCAAGCCGCCGAACAGGTAGACGCGCTTCACCTTCTTCTCGGGCAGGTGCTTGCCCGCGGCCGCCAGGCCGGCCGAGGCCGAGGCGCCGGGAGTCCGCGCCTTGTACAGCGAGTGGTGGTCGGCGGCCGCGGCGGCGCCCAGGGGCAGCAGGGCGGCGGCCCCCGCCTGCTCGGCGGCGAACGAGGAGGAGGAAGCCGACGAGGAGGAGGCGGCGGCCGCCGCCTTCCCGCCGCCGCCGCCCGCCAGGATGAGCTTGGCGTGGGGCTTGCCGACCCCGCCGCCGGCGCCGCCCGCCACTTTGGAGCCGCAGCTCTTTTTCTGCGCGGGTTTGGAGTTGGCGCCGCCGCCGCCGCCGCCGCCGCTCGCGCCGCCGCCTCCTCCCCCCGCGTGGCCGCTCCCGCCGCCGCCGCCCCCGCCGCTGCCCCCGACCTTGTCGCCCTTCTCCCCCGGCTTCGAGGCGGCGGCGGCCGCGGAGCCCGAGTTGGCGTTGCCGGACTTCACCTTCTTCCTGGGCCGGTACTTGTAGTCGGGGTAGTCGGCCATGTGCTTGAGGCGCAGCCGCTCCGCCTCCCGAATGAAAGGGATCTTGTCGCTATCTTTGAGCAGCTTCCAGCGTTTGCCCAGCCGCTTGGAGATCTCGGCGTTGTGCATGTCGGGCGACTGCTCCATGATCTTGCGCCGCTCGATCTGCGACCACACCATGAAGGCGTTCATGGGCCGCTTGATGTGCCCACTCGGCGTCTTGCACCAGCTCGGGTCGTCGGCCTTGCCGCCCGTGGAGGCGGTGGAGCCGGGCGTGGGGGAGGAGGCGATGCCCAGCTCGAGGCCGGCGCCCGAGTCCGAGCTCTCGCCGGCCAGCAGCGCTTCCGTGTTCTCCGCGTTGTTGGTTTGCTGCACCATGGCCCCGGCTCGGCGGGCGCCCACGCGCGCTCACACCCTCGCGGTGGCCGCGGCGCGATCGCCGGGCCCTGCTGGCTCCCGGGACCAAGCGCACGCCGAGCTGGGGGACGCGCGCGGCGGCAGAGCGGGCGGCTCAACTCCCGGCCGGGGCGGAGGTGGGCGAAGAGAGAAAAGTCTCCAAAAGATGCGGGGCGGGAGCACTCCGCCTCTTGCAGAGGAGTTATAGTTCCCAGGCTGGAGAGTCTGCCTCTCTCGCTCGCTCTTCTCTCTCTCAACGCCGCAGTTTGTGCTGTCTCTCGGCTCTGCGTCCTGGAGACGGTGCTAAAGTGGAGAGGAGTTTCTCGAATGCTGGTTGCTGAAGCTTCCAGTGCAAGTTTCTCGCCGCCTCCCAGGCAAGTCTGTTTTTTTTTTTTTTTTCTCCTTCCCCTGAAGCAGATTCCAGTTCGCGAGCGCTCTCAGAAGCTCAGGAAAGCGACATAGTCTCTATCACTTAGTCCCTCTCTTACAATGCAAAGCAGAAAAGGCTCTGACTCCAGGACTCTCTGTGGGCGGAATCGGCACTAAGGAGTTTGTGCAATTATTTTGTTGCAAGGTAGGAAGCCAGAAAGCCTTCATGCAACAGACTGGCATGAATAAATGTATGTTTCCCCTCCCTTCGGCCGCGGAGCCCGAGTTGGCGTTGCCGGACTTCACCTTCTTCCTGGGCCGGTACTTGTAGTCGGGGTAGTCGGCCATGTGCTTGAGGCGCAGCCGCTCCGCCTCCCGAATGAAAGGGATCTTGTCGCTATCTTTGAGCAGCTTCCAGCGTTTGCCCAGCCGCTTGGAGATCTCGGCGTTGTGCATGTCGGGCGACTGCTCCATGATCTTGCGCCGCTCGATCTGCGACCACACCATGAAGGCGTTCATGGGCCGCTTGATGTGCCCACTCGGCGTCTTGCACCAGCTCGGGTCGTCGGCCTTGCCGCCCGTGGAGGCGGTGGAGCCGGGCGTGGGGGAGGAGGCGATGCCCAGCTCGAGGCCGGCGCCCGAGTCCGAGCTCTCGCCGGCCAGCAGCGCTTCCGTGTTCTCCGCGTTGTTGGTTTGCTGCACCATGGCCCCGGCTCGGCGGGCGCCCACGCGCGCTCACACCCTCGCGGTGGCCGCGGCGCGATCGCCGGGCCCTGCTGGCTCCCGGGACCAAGCGCACGCCGAGCTGGGGGACGCGCGCGGCGGCAGAGCGGGCGGCTCAACTCCCGGCCGGGGCGGAGGTGGGCGAAGAGAGAAAAGTCTCCAAAAGATGCGGGGCGGGAGCACTCCGCCTCTTGCAGAGGAGTTATAGTTCCCAGGCTGGAGAGTCTGCCTCTCTCGCTCGCTCTTCTCTCTCTCAACGCCGCAGTTTGTGCTGTCTCTCGGCTCTGCGTCCTGGAGACGGTGCTAAAGTGGAGAGGAGTTTCTCGAATGCTGGTTGCTGAAGCTTCCAGTGCAAGTTTCTCGCCGCCTCCCAGGCAAGTCTGTTTTTTTTTTTTTTTCTCCTTCCCCTGAAGCAGATTCCAGTTCGCGAGCGCTCTCAGAAGCTCAGGAAAGCGACATAGTCTCTATCACTTAGTCCCTCTCTTACAATGCAAAGCAGAAAAGGCTCTGACTCCAGGACTCTCTGTGGGCGGAATCGGCACTAAGGAGTTTGTGCAATTATTTTGTTGCAAGGTAGGAAGCCAGAAAGCCTTCATGCAACAGACTGGCATGAATAAATGTATGTTTCCCCCTCCCTTCTGCAAGAAGGGAGCTGGTAATGGCAGAGTTCCTCCAATGCAGACTCTTAAAGAGCGTGCAAGAACTAGAGACCCAAGAGCGAAACAGGCCTCTTACCCTCACACACTGTTTCTCTTGCTGCAGCTTAGAGCGGACCCCAATTCCGCCTCGCGCCTCTTTATCCTTTCCCAGTCTTGGCCGCGCGGCCAATCAGCCGCTGTAACTAACGTTTCCTCGTGCCAAGCCCCTCCCCCGGGCTTCCTATTGGCTTGGAACCCGATGCAATAATAATCTCCGCGTGCAATGAGAAGCTCCAAATCTGACCTCATTCCAATTTACAGAGCAAACTTTTTAAAAGGGCTAGAAGTACAGCTGAGATTTCTGCTGCCTCTTTTTTCCTTTTGCTGTGCGTGTGTGCGTGTGCGCGCGTGTGTGGTGTGTGAAGAGGATGTTAATGCATGAAATTATTAAGGGGAGAGACGGAAATGTATTCTAACCATTATGTTAGATAACAAGGGGCTTAGAAGGGGGGAAGGGTGAAATACTGTAAATGGAAGCTTTCTGCTTAAAAGCCAAGTGATTATTTTTATTAGTTCTTTTCAGTATTGGAATAGAGAATCAGCCTCTAGTACAAAATCTGTTCCTTGGCTCCTTCATAAAGCCAGGGATGTAAAAAGGGGAGGGAAAGCCAGGACAATAAATCAATAGATATTGAAAACCATTAAGAAAGTGGTACCCAGACACCTGTCATCACCGTTATTTTAACAATTCCAGGTATATCACAGATGTGGAGGTACTGTGTAAGTCCCTTCAGAGCTATTTTGGTGCTGTTGTGAAAAGCAGAGAAGAGGATTTTTTTTTTGTTTGTTTGCAATAATTACTTGCTCTCTTAACCAAACAGGGGTTAACTGTGGTTACTGAAGGATTTAAACTCCTCTATAAATCCTGGAAGAGCTTCCCTGGTGGTTCAGTGTGGTAAAGTATTTGCCTGACAATGTAGGAGACACGAGTTCGATCCCTGGGCCAGGAAGATGCCCTTGGAGGAGGAAATGGCAGCCCCCTCCAGTATTCTTGCCTGGGAAAATCCCATGGACAGAGGAGCCTAGAGGGTTGCAGTCCAAAGGGTCTCACAGAGTCGGACATGACTGAGCACAATAAATCCTGCAGTGCAGTCTTAAATCCTGGGGTATAGAGCCCAAACAGAAGAGTTTTCCACTGCAACGCAATCAGCAGTGTCCATAGTTAACTCAGTGGGAGAATTTCCATAGTTTTGTGTAAGATGATAAGGGTGAGTAAAGGATGGGAATCAGTTCTACTTTCTAAAAATCTAGCTTCCCTCTTCATCCTCTCTCCTTTAAACCCTCCTCCTCCTCTCCTATATATATATTTTTTTTTTCCACCTATATGTTTGTTACTTCAATCAAATCAATCTAAAAGACCAAAGCAAAGAGACACAGTAGAAGGCAGTGATAACTGATAGCAAAGAAAGAATGGAACCTGTGGATTTATATTAGACCTGGTTGCTAGTCCTTCTTCCTGGTCTTGTGACCCTGGGGATGTGACAGAGCCTCAGTTTTCCTCTTCTGTGATATGGGAGCACTAGGAACTACTTTATATAGCGTTGTTGTGAGGGTTCCATGAGCCTGACATATGGTAAGCCCTTAGTGAATGTTATTATCTTTTATGATATTCCAGAGACACTCCCTTTAATAGAAGCAGTATGTTGTTCTAGAGACTAAAATCGAGAGTGGTCACTGATGTGAAAAAAATCGTCATGTCTGTGAACCATGCAACCACTTGTGAAGAGCACTGTGAGGAATGTGGGCAAAAAAAACCCTCAAAAGTGCCCAGGTAGTCAGAATACATGTAAATTTGGTCACAGACACTGCTCTTGTTCTAAGGTGTGAAAATTGAAATTCGAGTAAAAATTGGTCTTCCTTCACACCATCACAGTAAAACTGTTTTTCTACAGGCCAGTGAGAAGTGGTTAAGTAAGTCAGCTTCCGATTCCGATCAAACTAGTGCTGGCCAGCAGATTTCTATTTATCTCATCAAACTTGTAGAGGATGTAGGCTGGCGAGAGGCCCAGGTTGTCAGATTCAGATTTTTACTGGAAAGAAACACCTTTGGCAACATCTGACTGGATCTCTAAGGATCAACCTCAAGCAAGAATGTTTTTGTGGGCAGGAGCAAATAATTTTTGACCAGTAGTTACCAAAGTTATATATACGTTTTTTCCTTTAGAAGGGGAAACAAATTTTGGAAACAAACACAGACCCCATGGGAACCTCCTTTGCATATAACCAAGTTGGGTGTGTCATCACGCTTTCCAGTTTCTTTGGTATTCACACTACAACACGCCCTACCTGTTCTCAATCTGACATAAAAATTAGTCTAAGAGTTCTATGATTTATTTAAAAAATCAGTATTTTCAGCAGGATAAAAAAAAAATAATACTATGCTTACTTGAGGATTTGTACCAACTAATGACCGAGGGTGTGATTAGTTTGTGATGTTGCAGTCAAGGTGAGTGAGTAATATAATCCATATCAGTGATTATATTTTCGAAGCCTTTTCTGATTCAGCCAGTAAGTATGATCAGAGAAAAGTGGAAGGAGTCAGGATGATTTTATGCTTAAAGCACACAGATTTTTTAAAAAGTGTGTACTGAAAAAATAGCCGCTGGCCTATTTCTATTGTTAGGTGTATTTTCTATATTTCAACAAATCTAACTGATGTCTCTAAGACATATGGTTACATGCCATTAAGGGAGAGCAAGGGAAGTGAAATTGACATCCCCATGGTTGTAAGACATCTGAAAAGAAAAAGTTCCTCTTAGACATGAAGAAATCGAATATCAGTAGTTTCCACTGCTATTATAAGATTACTAGAATATATATGAATGCTTAGACTTCTGAAGTAGGTTCTTATGTGCTAGTAGCCCTCTTAAAATGTAAAAAAAAATGTGACAAATGGCCTTTTATTAAAGTCATCTTTCTCACCAACTGAGTATGTGCACACTGGAATGTATTAGGCCTCTGAACAGCAAATAATGAGAAAGGATTTCTGTGTTCTCATTACCTAACTTCACATGCTTTGTAACCAGTTTTCCATTACTGACATTTTTTTCCCCCAAATACCAGATATTTGGTGGCCCCTACTAAATCAGTACTCAGTGTTCCCTCTGCTGGCTTTGCAGTACATGAAGTAATTCTTAATGTTACTCTTTAAGCCATATTAACAGTAAGCCAAGATAATTTTGCAAAAAAAAAAAAAAATCAATCCTGTTTCAGTATAATAGACAAATTGTCTTTATTAGTAAAGATGTTAGACATTCCAAATTTTGAATTAAGGCAAATATTTCATCTTATTTGTTTTCCATTAAATAATGGAACTTGATCTGAGATGTAATATCTGCTCATTCGTTTCTTCTGCTCTCACACACCTGCACAACATAAAATCGTACGTCCATAAAATGGTATGGGGTATAGATGGAAATAGCATTCTATCCCACTGCTTAATATATTCCTATAGCATACAGGGAAAGAGAGAGAGAAAAAAAATGAAGGCAAATTAGTTTAACAAGTCTCTTGGATTTGCACTGATTTGCAAGATTTTCCCTTGCCTTGGTTATAGAAACTATGATTGTAAGAGCTGGTCTACCCTGACAACTATTCAGTTCAAAGAAAATAAAGGTGGGGGCGGGAGGAAATCCTGTCTTTGTTACTTTAGCAGAGAGGGAAGAGCCTGAGAAATTTGATGTCACTGGCCTTTGCCAACTGAAGGGCCCCAGGCTTTTGGTTCTACACTCTATGGAAAATAACCCTCCATCAGAAGCTGATTTACTTCTCAGTCAAGTCGACAAACATAACATGCCATTAAGGGAGAGCAAGGGAAGTGAAATTGACATCCCCATGGTTGTAAGACATCTGAAAAGAAAAAGTTCCTCTTAGACATGAAGAAATCGAATATCAGTAGTTTCCACTGCTATTATAAGATTACTAGAATATATATGAATGCTTAGACTTCTGAAGTAGGTTCTTATGTGCTAGTAGCCCTCTTAAAATGTAAAAAAAAATGTGACAAATGGCCTTTTATTAAAGTCATCTTTCTCACCAACTGAGTATGTGCACACTGGAATGTATTAGGCCTCTGAACAGCAAATAATGAGAAAGGATTTCTGTGTTCTCATTACCTAACTTCACATGCTTTGTAACCAGTTTTCCATTACTGACATTTTTTTCCCCCAAATACCAGATATTTGGTGGCCCCTACTAAATCAGTACTCAGTGTTCCCTCTGCTGGCTTTGCAGTACATGAAGTAATTCTTAATGTTACTCTTTAAGCCATATTAACAGTAAGCCAAGATAATTTTGCAAAAAAAAAAAAAAATCAATCCTGTTTCAGTATAATAGACAAATTGTCTTTATTAGTAAAGATGTTAGACATTCCAAATTTTGAATTAAGGCAAATATTTCATCTTATTTGTTTTCCATTAAATAATGGAACTTGATCTGAGATGTAATATCTGCTCATTCGTTTCTTCTGCTCTCACACACCTGCACAACATAAAATCGTACGTCCATAAAATGGTATGGGGTATAGATGGAAATAGCATTCTATCCCACTGCTTAATATATTCCTATAGCATACAGGGAAAGAGAGAGAGAAAAAAAATGAAGGCAAATTAGTTTAACAAGTCTCTTGGATTTGCACTGATTTGCAAGATTTTCCCTTGCCTTGGTTATAGAAACTATGATTGTAAGAGCTGGTCTACCCTGACAACTATTCAGTTCAAAGAAAATAAAGGTGGGGGGGGGGCGGGGAGGGAAATCCTGTCTTTGTTACTTTAGCAGAGAGGGAAGAGCCTGAGAAATTTGATGTCACTGGCCTTTGCCAACTGAAGGGCCCCAGGCTTTTTGGATCTACACTCTATGGAAAATAACCCTCCATCAGAAGCTGATTTACTTCTCAGTCAAGTCGACAAACATAACTTGCACTTCATCTTTTGGGGGCTGATGAAATTGTATTGGGACTGGACTTCCCTGGATGGGTGGGGGTCGCGTTGAAAAACAAATGTATGGAAGGAATTCTTATTTGCGGGATATTAAAACAGGGTCTAAGGTAAAATGAAGTCCATGGATTATGTTTACTCTTAGGAAAAACTGAGGTAAGTATCCTGCATTGCAAATCATCTTTTGGCATTTTCTCTCTCCTCCTAACCAGGGACTGGCACCTGGTAAGTTTACGTATGCATTGTATACCAGTGCCAACTCATTTTTCCTTTCCTTTCAGTTTTCTCATGAGTACAAGCAGGAAATGAGTGTTTGCACCGGACCACTTAGATTTGAAGCAGGTATACGAGCGTCTGTCCGATTTCGCGAAGCCGAAGCAAGGCACGCCCGCCGGGAACCCGGGTTTGCTCGGCCACCAGCCGACTCCCAATTCGGGGAGAAGCGGCCGCCAGGTGGCAGCGCTGAGCCTCCCTGCGCCCACGAGGAGACGTGGGAAAACGTGGGGATGGTCGGACTTCTTTCTTCCCCTCCTTCGTCCTCTCCGGGACCCCTGTCATCTTCTTCCACTACCTTCTTTAGGTAGCAGTTTAAACGATCAGCGGTGAATAGGGGGTTGCGATGAATTCTGATCATTTCTTTTAAAATCATAAATCAGAGGTTAGGGTAACGAACCGCTGCCTCCCGTTCACTTGTCAGAAGCTCCCAGAGACTTGGGGATGCTCCAAGGCTCCTGTTTGGATCTAGTAACTGAACCGGAAGATGATCCATTGCCGGGTCCGTATCTTGCCGAAGCCAGAAGAGTTAGAAGGCTCTCTCGGAGATCCGCTGCAGAGGAGGCGCCTGGCTCGGGGACGAGCAGAGGCCACCCCTCCTCCTCAAAAGATGGTTTCCCTCGGCCAGAGGCCTCGGCGAGCGCCGCGACTCGGTGGCGCGGGCACCGCGCTCGTGCTGCTGGAGCTCGGCAGGGATTAGCGGTGCTCAGACCGGTTCCGCCGCGGCGGCGGAGCCTCGCCTTTCGATTACTATTACAGGGAGGAAAGTCTTCCCTATTGTAAACATGTTTCGGGCGATCTTGTCAGCAGCACTTTAACACCCGTCTTCCGTTCAGGTTTAAGACCAGGGAAGAAGCCTAAGACACGCACACACACACACACATACACACACACACACCCGCACGCCACCGCGCCCTCGCCAGCTCCCAGCCGTCTCTGAAATTGCAATCGGCCGCCCTAGCCCGGGATGGGGGAGGTCGTTTCCCCGGCGCCCGGCTCCTCCATCCCCCACCACACCCCCAGAACCAGCTGGGTTCTCGGCCCCCGGGCCCAATTTTGTCCTAGACCGGAACTGACAGTCACTGGGCCCCCCGGTCTCCATCGCGCCCACTGCCTTTGCCCTGGGCGCCTAAACGCTCCTGCGCGCTCTGCGTCTGGAACCCACGCTCCGGCTGGCAGGCGACATTCGTACCCGGACTGGACACCCCCTCCCTGGTCCCGCGGAGCGTGCAGCTGCCTGCTCTCGAGTAGGGTGTGTGCGCGGGGGGCGGGGGAGCTGTAGGACCAAGGGAGGTTGACAATTGGTTGCATTCGAATCTTAAGCGTTCCCCCACCCCAGGGGACTTCGGAGAGGGGGTGGTTAGCGTTTCCTCTTGCTGGAAAGGCGGGGGGAGGGGAGCTGCGGCGTCAGGGCCCCCTGGCATGGGCGAACCCATGCCCCCAGGCACTCGGCCGCCGCTCTCAAGGTCTGGGAGGAGCAAGCTTCTGGCAAGTGCGTAGAGGCTGCGCTCCAGGCGCAGTTACTTAGAAACCGAGCGTTCTGGAGGCGTTTGGCTCGTTTTGTAACCCCTTGGATTCGCAACCAGCCCCGGGAGCAGGCGTCCGGGTGGGGCTGCCACCCCCACCCCAATCCCCGCGGGGCGCCCTGAAACCATCCCGGTGACCCCAGCACGCGGTGTGGATGGGCGCATATCCCGCGGGATTCCCTCCCCCAAGTCCACAGCCAAGAAGAAGCAATTACAGTTGGAGCCCCGTGGGGAAAGCTTATGATTTCACTTATGGAAAAACGGCGGCTCGTGCTGCTGGAGCTCGGCAGGGATTAGCGGTGCTCAGACCGGTTCCGCCGCGGCGGCGGAGCCTCGCCTTTCGATTACTATTACAGGGAGGAAAGTCTTCCCTATTGTAAACATGTTTCGGGCGATCTTGTCAGCAGCACTTTAACACCCGTCTTCCGTTCAGGTTTAAGACCAGGGAAGAAGCCTAAGACACGCACACACACACACACATACACACACACACACCCGCACGCCACCGCGCCCTCGCCAGCTCCCAGCCGTCTCTGAAATTGCAATCGGCCGCCCTAGCCCGGGATGGGGGAGGTCGTTTCCCCGGCGCCCGGCTCCTCCATCCCCCACCACACCCCCAGAACCAGCTGGGTTCTCGGCCCCCGGGCCCAATTTTGTCCTAGACCGGAACTGATAGTCACTGGGCCCCCCGGTCTCCATCGCGCCCACTGCCTTTGCCCTGGGCGCCTAAACGCTCCTGCGCGCTCTGCGTCTGGAACCCACGCTCCGGCTGGCAGGCGACATTCGTACCCGGACTGGACACCCCCTCCCTGGTCCCGCGGAGGGTGCAGCTGCCTGCTCTCGAGTAGGGTGTGTGCGCGGGGGGCGGGGGAGCTGTAGGACCAAGGGAGGTTGACAATTGGTTGCATTCGAATCTTCAAGCGTTCCCCCACCCCAGGGGACTTCGGAGAGGGGGTGGTTAGCGTTTCCTCTTGCTGGAAAGGCGGGGGGAGGGGAGCTGCGGCGTCAGGGCCCCCTGGCATGGGCGAACCCATGCCCCCAGGCACTCGGACGCCGCTCTCAAGGTCTGGGAGGAGCAAGCTTCTGGCAAGTGCGTAGAGGCTGCGCTCCAGGCGCAGTTACTTAGAAACCGAGCGTTCTGGAGGCGTTTGGCTCGTTTTGTAACCCCTTGGATTCGCAACCAGCCCCGGGAGCAGGCGTCCGGGTGGGGCTGCCACCCCCACCCCAATCCCCGCGGGGCGCCCTGAAACCATCCCGGTGACCCCAGCACGCGGTGTGGATGGGCGCATATCCCGCGGGATTCCCTCCCCCAAGTCCACAGCCAAGAAGAAGCAATTACAGTTGGAGCCCCGTGGGGAAAGCTTATGATTTCACTTATGGAAAAACGGTTCAACTAGAGCAAACCTAAACCAGCGTTAGCAAACGCGTTGACCTACAATTGGAGGTGGTGCGAGGGCGGGCTGGGGCGGGCGCGTCTGCCAGCGAGGGAAACCCGCCGGGGAGTGGGCCGAGGGAAGCGAGGCGAAATGTCAGATAAGAGAGAGGAAGAGGGGAGGAGGGGCAAGAAAGGAGCTCGATTGCAGAGAGGGAGGATGGGGAGGCGCGGAGACTGCACGGGCTGCCAGGTGACGCGGGTCAGAGGGGAAGAGAGGCGCAGCACGCGCGCGGGCTCCGCCAGGCACCAAATCTCCGCTGCCAGCCCTCCCCTCCCTGGGTCCCCCTCGGCCCGACATCACGTGCGGCGCCGACGGCTATGCGTGGGGATGGGAGGGGTAGGGCGGAGCAGGGACCAAAGAACTCGATGCCCCAGACCGCGCCAGGCGTGCTGCACACCTGGCACCCGGGCCTCGCCATCTGCTCCGAGCTCACCCTCTCGGGCCAGGGTGTGGGCTTGGAGAGATGCAAGGATAACCGCCTGGCGGGAAGATGGCTTCGAGTCACGGGAGGCAGTAACCTCAGTCAGTCACTGTTTACGGTGCTCCTACTGTGTGCAGAGCGTCCGCTCCAGCTGCTGGGCTCAGGAACTGCGCCGTCTGTTGTATTGTGTGTTGTGTGTGGTGTGTACATTGTGTAATAAATTTGCAATTCGAACGATAATCCGTAAGCAAATTTGTCGTGCCAGGGAGGGCGGTTGAGGCAGTGTGGAGGTCTGGAGAAGTAATGAGTCCGGTATGGAAAGTTTTCTGATTTTCCTGTTTTCCCCTCATCACACCCCCCCCCCCCACTCCCACCCGTGCTTCCTGTCTCACATTCTCAGAACACAGCGATCAAAATTAACGATAACAATTTAAAAATAATAATTTAGTGACACTTAATTTGGCCTCTAAGAATGTCTAAGTAACTGAAGCCTAGTCCATAAACACTCAAACTTAACTCTTTAATTTCACAAATATCAGCCCCCAAGCACTGCCTTATTGGAAAAACTGTTTTGTAATACATTTGGGCTTCCTAGGTGTGGCTCGTTGGTAAAGAACTAGCCTGCCATGCAGAGATGTGGGTTCTAACCGGAAGTAGGGAAGATCTCCTGGAGAAGGAAGGGGCCGCCCACTCCAGTATTCTTGCCTGGAGTATCCATGGACAGGGGGGCCTGGCAGGCTACAGTTCATGGGTCGCAAGAGTCCCACATGAGTTATCGACTAAAAACGGTAATAGTCTAACTTTATCTTATGAGAAAATTTGTAGATAGTGTAACCTATTATGATGCAATGTATTTTTTACACAACACTCAAACTACAATATGAAGGAGAACTAGGCACAAAATTCATAATACAGTAATATACATCTCCAACATGCATGGCCAGGTAGTATTTCACTAGAACACCCCAAATGTTGTCTAAAGGGAGTACTGCCCAGATGTTAATTATGAATTAAGGATGTCAGTCAAGTACTAAGGAATGGGAGTGTCATTTAAAGTCTTAAATTCATGGTGGATGTGATAGACTCTTATGATAAATCAGTCTTATATTGATGCCTTTCGTGGATCCTACCACATCAGACTGGGTCGTATGACTTGCTTTGGCTAATGGGGCATTAGCAAGCGTGAGCCAAACAGCGGGGGTTGGAGGAGTGCCAGCCCCTGGGGATTTGTCCATTTGTATCTATAAAGAGCATTGTGGAAATAGAGACCCAGACATAGAGAAGGGACGTCTGGGCCCAGCGGGGCAGGAAGAGGGTGGGACGAATGGAGAGAGTAGTGTTGGCGTGTATACACTACCACGTGTAAGATAGCTAGCTAGTGGGCACAGCACAGGGCAGGTGGGGGGGCCCAGCTCGGTGCTCTGTGCTCACCTAGAGGGGTGGCATGGGGCATAGGAGGGAGGCTTCAGCTATACATGACTGATTCAGGTTGTTGTGCAGAAGAAACTAACCCAATATGGTAAAGCAATGATACCCCCATTAAAAATTTTAAAAAATACGTATGCAAAAACTAATAAAGGACATTGTGTTGTGAAGAAGTGAGTCTGACTTGTGGGGAGAAAGTGGTGCTGTGCCAGCGCTGGTGTCCCAGGCGTGTGACTGAGGCTGTCTGGGGCTACAGAGTAGGACTGTCAGATGACTACAGCCGCAGGAGGGATCCCAGAGGAGGCTGGCAGAAGAATCCCCAGATTGACCACCCACGGGTTTATGGGAACAATACAGCGTTGTTTTAACTTGTTATATAGTAGGAGAGGACAGAGTAGTCTTCATGACCACACAGATGCATGACCACGTGACAGATGCTAAAATACAAATCTACTCCAGAAGATTCTCTCTCTTTCATGACTCCAGACCTTCCTTATGAGTCTCATCTATTATGATGCAATGTATTTTTTACATAACACTCAAACTACAATATGAAGGAGAACTAGGCACAAAATTCATAATACAGTAATATACATCTCCAACATGCATGGCCAGGTAGTATTTCACTAGAACACCCCAAATGTTGTCTAAAGGGAGTACTGCCCAGATGTTAATTATGAATTAAGGATGTCAGTCAAGTACTAAGGAATGGGAGTGTCATTTAAAGTCTTAAATTCATGGTGGATGTGATAGACTCTTATGATAAATCAATCTTATATTGATGCCTTTCGTGGATCCTACCACATCAGACTGGGTCGTATGACTTGCTTTGGCTAATGGGGCATTAGCAAGCGTGAGCCAAACAGCGGGGGTTGGAGGAGTGCCAGCCCCTGGGGATTTGTCCATTTGTATCTATAAAGAGCATTGTGGAAATAGAGACCCAGACATAGAGAAGGGACGTCTGGGCCCAGCGGGGCAGGAAGAGGGTGGGACGAATGGAGAGAGTAGTGTTGGCGTGTATACACTACCACGTGTAAGATAGCTAGCTAGTGGGCACAGCACAGGGCAGGTGGGGGGGCCCAGCTCGGTGCTCTGTGCTCACCTAGAGGGGTGGCATGGGGCATAGGAGGGAGGCTTCAGCTATACATGACTGATTCAGGTTGTTGTGCAGAAGAAACTAACCCAATATGGTAAAGCAATGATACCCCCATTAAAAATTTTAAAAAATACGTATGCAAAAACTAATAAAGGACATTGTGTTGTGAAGAAGTGAGTCTGACTTGTGGGGAGAAAGTGGTGCTGTGCCAGCGCTGGTGTCCCAGGCGTGTGACTGAGGCTGTCTGGGGCTACAGAGTAGGACTGTCAGATGACTACAGCCGCAGGAGGGATCCCAGAGGAGGCTGGCAGAAGAATCCCCAGATTGACCACCCACGGGTTTATGGGAACAATACAGCGTTGTTTTAACTTGTTATATAGTAGGAGAGGACAGAGTAGTCTTCATGACCACACAGATGCATGACCACGTGACAGATGCTAAAATACAAATCTACTCCAGAAGATTCTCTCTCTTTCATGACTCCAGACCTTCCTTATGAGTCTCATCAATAGATTCATTAATGCCCATGGTGAACACAGCGGTTGGCTGGACTGGAAGAGCCCAGATAGCTTATCTGTTCTCGTTCCAAGTTGTGCTCCTTTGCTGTCTCCCAGATTTTCCTGAAATTCTTTCCCCTCTCAGGAAACCCGGGGCCACCAGCAGTGCTACTGATCTGTCATCTCTGTTGCTCCTTCTGTCTGTGTCCTTTCCTGGCTAGCTCCTTTCTCTCCATCATTTTTTTTTTCCTTTTTCCTTCTTCCTGGTCTCACTTTTCATTTTCTGTTATTGCTTCAACATGTATTTACTAGGGATTAGTGAACAGACCAACCATACTAAGCCTTCAGTTATTTGATTCTTTAGCTTATCTTGGCTCTTTTGGTCATTGCTTCTGCTTGTAAATTTCTTTCAGTCAGTTTTTGGAGGGAGGAATGAGTATCAGCTCTCTAGATCCTGAAAAAATGTAGTGGACCCACACAGGACGTGATTCTAAAGCATGGGGTGTGTATTAGGGTGTTTAAGAGAAACAGAACATTCTGTGTGTGTGTGTGTGTGTGTGTGTGTGTGTACACACGTTACACATATATAATTATATTTATAGTCATACTTCACAGGTGGCTCAGTGGGTTAAGAATCTTCCTGTAATGCAGGAGACACAGGTAATGGGCATTCAGTCCCTGGGTCAGGAAGATCTTCTAGAGTAGGAAATGGCAACCCATTCCAGTATTCTTTTTTTTTTTTTTTTTAATATTTATTTATTTACTTATTTTGGAGGGGCAGGGGTGGGGAGGGAGGAGGGCGCGTGGGCCACTTCCGTTGGTCTTTCATTTATCTATTTTCGTCCATCTTTGTTCTTTGGCCTGTGTGGGCCTCCCATCGCGGTGGCCCCTGTTGTCATAGAGCGCCAGCTCTGGGCACATGCGCTCCAGAGCTCCAGCTCGGTAATTGGACACATCAGTCCAGCCGCTCCGCGGCACGTGGGATCTTCCCAGGCCAGGGATCCAACCGGCGCCCCTTGCACTGCAAGGCGGTGTCCTTACCCACTGGACCACCAGGGAAGCCCCCATTCCAGTATTCTTGCCTGGAGAATTCCATAGACAGAGGAGTCTGGCAGACTGTGGTCCAAGGGGTCACAAAGAGTCAGACACGGCTGAGCAGACACACACACCATATACCATGGTATAGTTAGCTGACAACTCCCAAGATTTAAATTCACTTGTGTGGTTTAAGTCCAAAAGCCAGGCGACCTAAGAAACCAGGATGAGTTGATGTTTCACTTGGAGTCTTAAGGCAGGGAAAAAGCCACTGTCCCAGTGTGCAGGCAAGAGAAATTCTCTTTTACTTGGTGGAGAGTCTGTCTTTGTGTTCTATTCAGGCCTCCAGCTGATTGGTTGAGGCCCACCCATACTAGGGAAAGCCCTCATGGAAACCTTCACAAAAACTCCTTCACAGAGACACTCAGGGCAATGTTTGACCAAAGATCTTGGTACCTCATGGCCTAATTGACACATAAAATTAACCATCATAGACAGTTACCAAAATCCTGCCTCAGAGAATTGACTTTACTCAAGGATGGCCTTGAAGGCGAGGTGAAAGAAGTAGCCACCCAAGATGTTCTGATGGAAAATGGGAAGATCTTTAAGCCTCCCTTCTGATGTCTAACCCTTCCCCACACCCAGACAATAAATAATGCAAAGTTCATCCCTTAAGGTTGTAACATGTATTTTTCTAATCAAAATGCAGATTATCCAGGAACCTGTCGCACTGAGCTACTATTAGACCAAAATCGCTGACAGTACAGTTCTTTATAATAGCCGTTCTAGTAGCTTCAAGGGGTTGAGGAAAAGGAAAAGGAGATCACTTTGAGAAGGGAAGGTTTAAATGCAGTGCTCTTGGCTAGAGGCATGATGGATGAAAAAAGAAAGAACTCAGAGTTAAATCTTCCTGCTCCCCTTAAACCTCTAGCTTCAATCTCCTGAGCCTGGCAAGTCCCTGATGCTCATATGCACAGTAGCATCACTAGAATTACCTCAAGCTTAAGGTATGCTGTCGCTTAGCTCAAAATAGATATAGCTTTCCCTTTTATGTTTATGCCTCAAGGGTGAAATGAAAGGGATCCAACCGGCGCCCCTTGCACTGCAAGGCGGTGTCCTTACCCACTGGACCACCAGGGAAGCCCCCATTCCAGTATTCTTGCCTGGAGAATTCCATAGACAGAGGAGTCTGGCAGACTGTGGTCCAAGGGGTCACAAAGAGTCAGACACGGCTGAGCAGACACACACACCATATACCATGGTATAGTTAGCTGACAACTCCCAAGATTTAAATTCACTTGTGTGGTTTAAGTCCAAAAGCCAGGCGACCTAAGAAACCAGGATGAGTTGATGTTTCACTTGGAGTCTTAAGGCAGGGAAAAAGCCACTGTCCCAGTGTGCAGGCAAGAGAAATTCTCTTTTACTTGGTGGAGAGTCTGTCTTTGTGTTCTATTCAGGCCTCCAGCTGATTGGTTGAGGCCCACCCATACTAGGGAAAGCCCTCATGGAAACCTTCACAAAAACTCCTTCACAGAGACACTCAGGGCAATGTTTGACCAAAGATCTTGGTACCTCATGGCCTAATTGACACATAAAATTAACCATCATAGACAGTTACCAAAATCCTGCCTCAGAGAATTGACTTTACTCAAGGATGGCCTTGAAGGCGAGGTGAAAGAAGTAGCCACCCAAGATGTTCTGATGGAAAATGGGAAGATCTTTAAGCCTCCCTTCTGATGTCTAACCCTTCCCCACACCCAGACAATAAATAATGCAAAGTTCATCCCTTAAGGTTGTAACATGTATTTTTCTAATCAAAATGCAGATTATCCAGGAACCTGTCGCACTGAGCTACTATTAGACCAAAATCGCTGACAGTACAGTTCTTTATAATAGCCGTTCTAGTAGCTTCAAGGGGTTGAGGAAAAGGAAAAGGAGATCACTTTGAGAAGGGAAGGTTTAAATGCAGTGCTCTTGGCTAGAGGCATGATGGATGAAAAAAGAAAGAACTCAGAGTTAAATCTTGCTGCTCCCTTTAAACATGTAGCTTTAATTTCCTGAGACTGGAAAGTCCCTGATGTTAATATGCACAGTAGCATCACTAGAATTACTTCAAGTTTAAGGTATGATGTAGCTTAGCTCAAAATAGATATAGCTTTCCCTTTTATGTTTATGCCTCAAGGGTGAAATGAAAAAGAGAAAGAAAAAAAAAAGGCTCCAAAGGAAACCTCATACCATGTAGCTAAAGGATATTCTTCATTAACCTTCCTTTAGAAATAATTTTATCATAGCCATTGTCTATTACATCTATAGTCCAAACAGCAGTTTCTAGAGTATTAGAATTTGGAAAGTTTTTCTAAAAAACATGAGAAGAAAAGATGTAAAGACCTAAAAAAACATTTCTAAAAAATATTTTTCTCTGAAAAATCTGAGAAAATGTATTTTTGTGTTAGGTTAAGTATTCCTTATTTTACTTGCCTTTCTAGGATGGGCTATGCTGAGATCTACACATGTTCTGAAAACTCAGGGACTCAACACAGAGCTCTTTCTTATTGATGCCAAGTCCACTGTGAGCCCAGCAACTTTGCAGAGTGGCTTCTTTTCCCAGCAAAATCTTAGGGAACCAGGCTGAGTGGCTCCATATCTTAAACATGTGCCCTTCCTAGTCACCATGAAAGGGAAAGTGTAGAGAACTGTTACTCATCTTTGACTATGTTCTTGAAAGAGACACATCATTTACGCTGATAGCCCACTGGACATAACCGGGCACATGGCCCTACCTGAAGGCTTGGAGGAAAAAAAAATAAAAAGGTTGTTTTCTCTGCTCCAGGCAGAGGAAAAATGGGTATGAGAATACTAGAAATCTATTCCACATTATGTTTGGAATTGATATACCTCATCTAAAGTTGCTGAAAGTGGATTTACTTTAAGTAAATCCTATTCTCCTTTCAGTTTCATTTAAAATCAAAATTATACTTTACCAGGAAAACATTTTATCTGGACTGATGTTTTTATTGTTTTTTGTTTTCTTAAGCCACATTTAACATTAAAAACATCATTAAAGACATGAACAGTTCTGAGGATGATGTGGTAGTAGCATAAAGCTGTTACAACTAGAAAAAGATTATAAAAGTCAAGAAGAGGGGCTTCCCTGGTGGTCCCGTGGGTAAAGAGTCCGCCTTGCAGTGCAAGAGGCACTGGTTGGATCCCTGGCCTAGGAATACCTCACGTGCTGCAGAGCGGCTGGACCGGTGTGTCCTATTACAAGTCAACACTCTATGGCGCATGCACCCAGAGTGGGTGCTCTGCAACAAGAGAGGCCACTGTGATGGGAGGCCCACACAGGCCAAAGAATGAAGACGGATGAAAATAAATAAATAAAGGACCAATAAAGGAGGCCAAAAATTAAAAAAAAAAAAAAAAAACGTCAAGAAGAAATCAATTTTAGAGAGAGAAGAGGCTAGGACTGCTGGTCAATTTTTTGCCTGGGGGTATCAGCTGAGTCTATTCATAGGCTGTCAATGTAAAGGTGAAAAATAAAATTTTTTACATTCATGTTGATTAGCATGGGCAAATTAGAGTCTACAGGATCATCAAATAACCATTTGTTCCCAGAGAATATTTGCTAAGTACTAGGGCAATACAGGGTGGATTCCCAGATGACGCAGGAGTAAAGAATCCTCCTGCCAATGCACGACATGGGGGTTCAATTCCTGGGTTGGGAAGATCTCCTAGAGTAGGAAGCAGCAACCTATTCCAGCATTCTTGCCTGGAGAATTCCACAGACAGGGGAGCCTGGTGGGCCACAGTCCACGTGCTCGCCAAGCGTCAGACACCACTGAGTGACGGAGCACACATGCACGTGGGGAGTATAGGAGGCTAAGCCAAGAAGAGAGAAATCAGCTGCAGACCAAGTCATGCTAAAGGGAGGGTCAGAATGTATGTAGGTATGTATGCCATAACTTTCAAGGTTGAGGAGACACAAGACCTGTCTGTGCCCAAGAAACGGGCTGGGCTAGAAACACAAAATAAAATCTCCTCAAGCCTGCTGGTTCTTAGGAGACAGGAATATACCACGTGCTGCTGAGCAGCTGGATTGGTGTGTCCAATTATGAGCCAGCGCTCTGGAGTGCGTGTGGCCAGAACCGATGCTTTGCAACGACAGATGCCACCGCGATGGGAGGCCCACAGGAGCCAAAGAACAAAGACGGATGAAACTAGAGAAATGAAAGACGGATAGAAGTGGCCCACCCGCTCCCTTCCCTCCCCAACCCAACCCCTGCCCAAAATAAATAAATAAATAAATCTTAAAAAAAAAAAGTAGTTGATGAAATTCAGCATCCACTTAGGATAAAACTTCTCAGAAAATTAGGGGTAAAAGAGAACTTTCTCAGTCTGATCACCCTAAAATTATACTTACAGTGTTTTACAGTTTTCAGAGTAAGTTATTTTACCTCTTTAGGTACATTTATTAGTAGGTACTTTTTAGTCTTTTTAATAGAATGGTAAATAGAATTGTTCATTTCTCTTTTTGATAGTTCATTGTTAGTGTATAGAAATGCAACATATTTCTGTATCTAATTATGTATCCTGCAACTTTACAAAATTCATTCATGAACTCTAGTACTTTTTTGGTGGTATCCTTAGGATTTTATGTTTATAGCATCATGTCACCTGCAAACAGTGACAGTTTTACTTCTTTCAAGTTTTCTTTTTCTTTTTTTAATTTCGGCCTCTTTTCTTGGTCCTTCGTTTATTTATTTTCACCCATCTTAATTCTTTGGCCTGTGTGGGCCTCCCATTGTAGTGGCCTCTCTCATTGCAGAGCGACTCTGGGCGCATGCGCTCCAGAGCACTGGCTCCTAATTGGACACACTAGTCCAGCCTCTCCGTGGCACGTGGGATCTTCCCTGATCAGGGATCGAACCAATGCCTCTTGCACTACAAGGTGGACTCTTTATCCACTGGACCACCAAGGAAGCCCCTTCTTTTAAGTTTGATTCATTTTACTTCTTGTCTGTAAGACTTCTAATATTATCTTCAATGGAAGGAGCAAAGGAAACCACTGACAAAGTGAAAAGACAACCTACTGAATAGGAGAGAATATTTGTAAATGATTCAACCCATAAGAGTTAATATGCAGAATATATAAACAGCTCATACTATTCAACATCAGAGGAACAAATACCTCAGTTAAAATGGGCAGATCTGAATAGATATTTTTCAAAAGAAGACTTACAGATGGTCAACAGAGCTGTGAAAACATGCTCAACATCACTAATTATTAGAGAAATGCAAATCAGAATCACAATGAGATATTACCTCACATTAGTCAGAATGCCCTTGCCCTTCATCACAAAGTCTACAAATAATAAATGCTAGAAAAGGTGTGAAGAAAAGGGAACCTTTGTACACTGCTGGTGGGAATGTAAATTGGTGCAGTTACTGTGAAAAATAGTATTTTTTCTCAAAAAACTAAAAATAGAACTACCATCGGACCCAGCAATATACCCCATATTTTATAATACCTATAAAATGAAATATAACCTTTCAAAATTGTGAATCACTGTAATTTACACTTCTAACTTACATAATCTCATGTATCAACTGTAACTCAATTTAAGAATAACTTCACTCTAATCACTGGGTACAGAATTTAAGGGGAGGGCAATAAGATGGCAGGGAGAATCTTTAGAAGACAACGGTGGTGACCCAGTTTAGAGATGATGATGGTGTGTGTGTGTGTGTGCGTACATATGTACATGCACAAATTCAGTCAAGTCCAACTCTTTGTGACCATGGGCTATAGCCCATGGCTCTCCTATCCATGGGATTCTCCCAGCAGGAATACTGGAGTGGAGTGTCATTGCCTCCTCTCGAGAATCTTCCTGACCCAGGGATTGAACCTGCATCTCCTGCAGCTCCTACACTGGCAGGCAGAATCTTTACCACTGAGCCACTTGGGTTGCCATTGATGATGCTTTCAGTAGCAACAAAGGAGAGAAATGAATGGCTGGGGATACATTTGGGAGGTAACATTGGTAGAGCTTCTACTTATAAGGGGCACCGGGGAAGTGATGCTCTTGGCTCAGGCCTTAGGTTTCCCTGAGGTAGAGGCCTTAGGTTTCCCTGAGGCAGAGATTAAGTGAGGAGAGCAAGGTGCAGAGTATAGGAAGGTTGGTTGAGGATAGAAAAGACATTTTTCAAGGCCATAATGAGGTCCAGAACTGGGTCAATGGGATGACGGATGTGATAGGCAGGATGTAGCTAAGAACTGATGAGGTAAAGGATTTTATATATGGCAGAGGATTTAACTCCTGAATAGTTTTTGGAAGAAATTGAGCACCTAGCCTAACATTAAAGAGTTTTATTTTAAGATTAAATATTTTATAGGATCTCCCAGGTGGCCCTAGTGGTAAGGAATCCATCTGCCAATGTAGGAGATGAAAAGGTGTGAAGAAAAGGGAACCTTTGTACACTGCTGGTGGGAATGTAAATTGGTGCAGTTACTGTGAAAAATAGTATTTTTTCTCAAAAAACTAAAAATAGAACTACCATCGGACCCAGCAATATACCCCATATTTTATAATACCTATAAAATGAAATATAACCTTTCAAAATTGTGAATCACTGTAATTTACACTTCTAACTTACATAATCTCATGTATCAACTGTAACTCAATTTAAGAATAACTTCACTCTAATCACTGGGTACAGAATTTAAGGGGAGGGCAATAAGATGGCAGGGAGAATCTTTAGAAGACAACGGTGGTGACCCAGTTTAGAGATGATGATGGTGTGTGTGTGTGTGCGTACATATGTACATGCACAAATTCAGTCAAGTCCAACTCTTTGTGACCATGGGCTATAGCCCATGGCTCTCCTATCCATGGGATTCTCCCAGCAGGAATACTGGAGTGGAGTGTCATTGCCTCCTCTCGAGAATCTTCCTGACCCAGGGATTGAACCTGCATCTCCTGCAGCTCCTACACTGGCAGGCAGAATCTTTACCACTGAGCCACTTGGGTTGCCATTGATGATGCTTTCAGTAGCAACAAAGGAGAGAAATGAATGGCTGGGGATACATTTGGGAGGTAACATTGGTAGAGCTTCTACTTATAAGGGGCACCGGGGAAGTGATGCTCTTGGCTCAGGCCTTAGGTTTCCCTGAGGTAGAGGCCTTAGGTTTCCCTGAGGCAGAGATTAAGTGAGGAGAGCAAGGTGCAGAGTATAGGAAGGTTGGTTGAGGATAGAAAAGACATTTTTCAAGGCCATAATGAGGTCCAGAACTGGGTCAATGGGATGACAGATGTGATAGGCAGGATGTAGCTAAGAACTGATGAGGTAAAGGATTTTATATATGGCAGAGGATTTAACTCCTGAATAGTTTTTGGAAGAAATTGAGCACCTAGCCTAACATTAAAGAGTTTTATTTTAAGATTAAATATTTTTATAGGATCTCCCAGGTGGCCCTAGTGGTAAGGAATCCATCTGCCAATGTAGGAGATGAAAGAGGCTCCAGTTCAATTCCCTGGGTTGAGAAGATACCCTGAAGTTGTTGCTGTTCAGTTGCTCCATCATGTTCAACTCCCTGAGACCCCGTGGAGTGCAGCACACCAGGCCTCCCTGTCCTTCACCATCTCCTGGAGTGGGTTGCCATTCCCTACATTCCCTGGCGAAGGAAATGGCAACCCACTCCAGTATTCTTGCCTGGAGAATTCCATGGACAGAGGAGCCTGGGGGACTCCAGTCCATGGGGCTGTAAAGAACCAGTCATGACTGGGCCCATGGTAACTTTGGGGGTTATTTTCATTTTCAAGTTCTCTTTTCATTTGAAAGTTGATAATACAAATGCACAACAGATTAATGAGTACAGTTTCAACTTGGGGAGCTGAAGAGATTCTGGAAATGAATGGGGGTAATGGTTGCACAAGATCGTGGATGGACTTCATGCCACAGAATTCTACACTGAAAGACAGTTAAAATGGAAAAATTTATGTTATATATATTTTACCACACAAGAAAGCAATATTTAGCAGAGGTTCTGAACTAGATTCCTATTGGCTAAGCCTGCTTCCAGACATGTTTGGTTTGGTTTCAGACTGTTTTGTATATCATTGTCTGTTTCAATAAAGGAGTGGGGGAGAAAGAAAGTTAGTGTCTAACATTTAGAAATCTGGAGCTTTTGTGTAAAATACCTTCAAAACTTGGTCTATCTAACTCTGGGTACACAGCTCTGCTTGGGTAGGACCAGCTGAAACCCAGGGAGACTCACTTCCCTCTCATTCAGTCTGAGTTTCCCCAGTGTCTTCCTTCAGCCTTGAATTTCACCACCTCGGTTCTCCAACCAGTCAGCCTGGTACTTGCCTTTTTAGTTCTCTTTAGAAAATTCACCAAATGGTGAAATCATTTTAAAGTCAACCCTCTGCAAGGATGGAAAAATGTAAGGCAGACCAAGCAGGGCCTTGTGTTTCAGGAAAAATAGGAAAAAACATTTCTGGGTGGACGTGAAGCTGTGTGTTTAATGTGTAAACAGAGCACATCCCGAGAATATAGTTGGGTCAACTTTAGTTATTTTTATTACCTGCCTAACTTTTGGGGGGTGGCTGTGGTTGCCTCCTCAATTTATATAGACTGTTTATAACTTTAAAGTTTAAATAATTTGTGTAAAGCTAAAAATCTAACATTTGAATGCCATAGAAAATCTTGAATTTCCATCAAATCTTTGGTTAATAAAAGTATCCTGACTTGAAGCCTTAGGGGAACAATCCATGGGATATTAACTCATGAATTCAGGGATTGAACTATTATTCCCAATATCTGTTCATATGAAAAATAACGATATATTTTCTGTTTTGTATGTGTGTGTTCTGTACCTGTTAGAGAGAGAGAGCGGAGTCGCATACACCTGTCTATTCATTAGTGTAGAAATGCAGTTTGTGCCAAATCAACCAGGAGAGATGGGAACATAAAGTTGCATGTCAATATTGTTGTAGAAAACAGCTCTAGTACACAGAATGGGCATGCACTGTCTCCAGAAAAAGTTCCTTTTGAAAGTAAAAAATACAGTAAACAGCAGATATTCTGGTACTATGACTGACTGTAGTGTAAAATCTCACAACATTTCTAAATTTACACGGGAGACATTTTGCCTTTCTCTTCCTCCTGGATGAACTTCACCATTGGACATCTTTGTTTGGGAATAACAGTGCCCTGAATTATTGGTATCACTGGATAATTATTGAAGACAACATTTAGTAAGACCAAAATGGCCCAATTTCTACCTAGAAATGGAGAATTGCCCCAGTATCTGTGGACCACAGTCTGTCTTCTGTTGTGCTCTGTGACATGGGGAAACAGACCCATGGCCCTAGCTAAGCCATATAAGCCTTGAGGGTATATTAGTTTCCTGGGCTCGCTGAAAGAACATATCACAGTTAGCGTGACCATAAACAACACAAGTACATTCTCTCACAGTTCTGGCTGCTAGAAGCCTGATTATCTGGGTGTCAGCAGGGCCGTGCTCTCTCTGAAGGCTCCAGAGAAGAACCTGCCCCATGTCCTTGTCTTAGCTGCTGAGGTTGCCACCAGTCCTTGGCCTCCCTTGGCTTATGAACCCATCATTCCAGTTTATGCTTTTGTTGTCACATGGTGTTCTCTCTGTATGTCTGTATCTGTATCTCTCCTTCTCTTCTTACAAGTTGTATTGGCTTAGGGACCACCCCATCTTAACTTGACTACATCTGCAAAGACTCAATTTTCAAGGAAGGTCCCATTCACAGTAACTTGGAATTAGCTCTCCATATATATATATATATATTGGAGGACACAGTTCAACTCATAATAGAGGCACAGAACAATGGCCATACCATGACCGTTGAATTAGCTCTCCAGTTAGATGCTGGCCCAGCCATTTCTCATCTCAGCCATGGCAGCCTTGTTTCCTTCTTCACCTGTTTCTGAGCCACCTCCTGCTTTATCCCTCTACCATGACCAACGAGTCAAAGTCAGATTTCATCAATCTATCAGGTTTCTGTGTGTGAATCCTCTCCCTCCTAGTGTGCTCTCGCCTTACTTCAAACCTTGGAAATTGAATTCCTGGATCGGAACCTAGGCTGCCATTCTCATGAATTGCTTCTGTCCATCCTTTCCTTCCAATCCTCAATTCTTCCCTGTTTGTTTTTCTGTTGTCATCATTTTGGCCACCTTGCAGCTCTCTTGCCAAGTCATCCTTCAAGTTGAAGCTCAATCTTGAAAAAGCCCAACTGTTTGGTCGCTGGGCTCACACCTGGGCCCCTGAGCACTGTAGGAGGAAATCACACAGCTGTTTCCTCATCAGCTTTTTCTTGGTTCCCTGCAGAGGCATTTCATTCTAACCATAAGCTCCTTAATCCTGTGACATCACTGATTCCCGCTCATTCACACCTTTCTCCTCAACTCTTGGTTCATGGAGAAAATCCCCAGGCACCTTAACTTCACGCCACCAAATCTGCAATTTAGCCTTGATCTGCACCCATCACTTTTCGACTTCTCACTTGCAACAAAGGAAATGAAATCCCTGTAACATCTTGTTTCTTCCATCTCTGGACTCATCGCCTCCCTCCTTCTCTGAAAGACACTCCCCTTTCTGTCTTGTAGAGTTCTTCATGCCTTTTAATCATTTCTCCTATACCTTCACTTTCCATCCCCTTCATTGGCTTTCTCATCAAAATTTTAAGTCTCTTCTATTTTTATAAACACTCCTTCTCTCACTGAAAACTCTTCCTTTAACCTGACAGTCACTTTCAGTTTTTTAAACCATTATAATATGCTTTAGTATTTTATAGGACTAGACCTTTGATCTCTATTTTCTCCATCTTCTTCCATTCTCAGCTAAACTCCTGGAGTTATCTATCTTGGCTGTGTACACTGATTCACACATATTCATCTTTAGGTTCAACAGAATCTCTTAACCAACCACTCCAAGATCACTGAAGACTTGCTTGTTGCTGAATTTAATAATATTGTTTTCTCTTTTATTATTCTCGGTTTTTCAGCAGCAGATGATACAGTTTTATTCTCTGCTTCTTAAATTTTTATTCTTGACTTCTAGACACCCACCCTTCTGGTTTTCTTTGGAATTCCCTGATGTGTCTCCTCCTTCTTCTTTGCAGATTTCTCCTCCTTTCATTGTGCCTTACATACTGGTGATCTTTGATTTCTGCCCTTGCCCATCATTATTCCTCACACTATACAGTTTCCCATGGGATTTCATGAATTTCCATGCTGACAGTTTCTGGATCTTTAACTGCAGATCAGACTGTTCTCTAAAGACTCATACTCGCATACCTAACAGTCTACTAAACACCTTCACTTAAATATCCCACGAGCACCTCAAATGAACCATACCCAGACATCAAGCTCATAATCTCTACTCCCCAGTCCACCTCTGTCTTGCTTTAACCCTTGGGCTCCTCATCTCAGTTCATCCTTATCCCACTGAGCCATACGAGAAATTGAGTGTTATCTGCAGCCAGTGTTTTTTGGGCCTCACCATTCCATGTGCTCATGTCTATGACCTACGCTAGATATGCTAGCTATATCTTTTTTTGCCTGAGGGCCTTTAAAGAAGCAATAGGAATCTGTCCTGCCTGTGCAAAGCAGGCTGGAAATGCTGGGGATTAAACCCAGAAGCCATCTCTGGACTCATCGCCTCCTCCTTCTCTGAAAGACACTCCCCTTTCTGTCTTGTAGAGTTCTTCATGCCTTTTAATCATTTCTCCTATACCTTCACTTTCCATCCCCTTCATTGGCTTTCTCATCAAAATTTTAAGTCTCTTCTATTTTTATAAACACTCCTTCTCTCACTGAAAACTCTTCCTTTAACCTGACAGTCACTTTCAGTTTTTTAAACCATTATAATATGCTTTAGTATTTTATAGGACTAGACCTTTGATCTCTATTTTCTCCATCTTCTTCCATTCTCAGCTAAACTCCTGGAGTTATCTATCTTGGCTGTGTACACTGATTCACACATATTCATCTTTAGGTTCAACAGAATCTCTTAACCAACCACTCCAAGATCACTGAAGACTTGCTTGTTGCTGAATTTAATAATATTGTTTTCTCTTTTATTATTCTCGGTTTTTCAGCAGCAGATGATACAGTTTTATTCTCTGCTTCTTAAATTTTTATTCTTGACTTCTAGACACCCACCCTTCTGGTTTTCTTTGGAATTCCCTGATGTGTCTCCTCCTTCTTCTTTGCAGATTTCTCCTCCTTTCATTGTGCCTTACATACTGGTGATCTTTGATTTCTGCCCTTGCCCATCATTATTCCTCACACTATACAGTTTCCCATGGGATTTCATGAATTTCCATGCTGACAGTTTCTGGATCTTTAACTGCAGATCAGACTGTTCTCTAAAGACTCATACTCGCATACCTAACAGTCTACTAAACACCTTCACTTAAATATCCCACGAGCACCTCAAATGAACCATACCCAGACATCAAGCTCATAATCTCTACTCCCCAGTCCACCTCTGTCTTGCTTTAACCCTTGGCTCCTCATCTCAGTTCATCCTTATCCCACTGAGCCATACGAGAAATTGAGTGTTATCTGCAGCCAGTGTTTTTTGGGCCTCACCATTCCATGTGCTCATGTCTATGACCTACGCTAGATATGCTAGCTATATCTTTTTTTGCCTGAGGGCCTTTAAAGAAGCAATAGGAATCTGTCCTGCCTGTGCAAAGCAGGCTGGAAATGCTGGGGGATTAAACCCAGAAGCCAGTGACTCATGGCAATTGGCTTATAAATTTCCCCTCTTCTCAATCTCTTGGATGAGAGAACTCTGAGACATTTGTTTGATACCATTTCCCAGGATTTCTCCATGACATTAATTGCATAGTTGGCATGATAAAGCACTCTTTCTTGGCTACATTTCCTCCTTGTTATCACTTCCTCATTTTCCCACCCAGATTCCCTGTTCTTTTCCAATGAGCTACTTGCACTTGAACCTTTTCCTTGAGATCGATTTCTGGGGAAAACCAAAGTAGCATCTCATCCTTCTTTCCAATCCTTGCCTTTCTTCTTCCAGTTAATTAACAAGTTCTGCTCATTCCACTTCATCATCTCCTTAAGAATCTAACCACTTCTCTCGAGCCCTGTGGCCACTGGCCCGGTACCGCTGCTGTCCTCTCTAGCCAGCATCACTGCAGCACCTTCCTACTGCCCTGCAGTATTGCCTCCCTCTCTTGTCTTTTTTCCCAGCAGGCAGTGATCTTTCAAATAGGCCAATTTGATAATATCACCACCGCTGTAAACTTTTCAGGTCTCAATTCAGACTTGAGAAGCTTTCCTCTGATCTTTCATTTCTGAAAGTGAAAGTCAAGTCCCTCAATTGTGTCCAACTCTTTGTGACTCCATGGACAAGCCATGGAATTCTCCAGGCAAGAGTACTGGAGTGGGTAACCTATCCCTTCTCCAGGGGATCTTTCCAACCCAGGGATCGAACCTGGGTCTCCTACATTGCAGACGGATTCTTTATTGTCTGAGCCACCAGGGAACCCCTGTCATTCATTTCTAGGGACCTATTACAAGGAACACCCTGTCATTTCTCCTTTTAAAGCAGTCTATAGCCCTTTTTGAACCCTTGGGCTCCTCATCTCAGTTCATCCTTATCCCACGAATCGAATTGAGTGTTATCTGCAGCCAGTGTTTTTGGGCCTCACCATTCCATGTGCTCATGTCTATGACCTACGCTAGATATGCTAGCTATATCTTTTTTTGCCTGAGGGCCTTTAAAGAAGCAATAGGAATCTGTCCTGCCTGTGCAAAGCAGGCTGGAAATGCTGGGGGATTAAACCCAGAAGCCAGTGACTCATGGCAATTGGCTTATAAATTTCCCCTCTTCTCAATCTCTTGGATGAGAGAACTCTGAGACATTTGTTTGATACCATTTCCCAGGATTTCTCCATGACATTAATTGCATAGTTGGCATGATAAAGCACTCTTTCTTGGCTACATTTCCTCCTTGTTATCACTTCCTCATTTTCCCACCCAGATTCCCTGTTCTTTTCCAATGAGCTACTTGCACTTGAACCTTTTCCTTGAGATCGATTTCTGGGGAAAACCAAAGTAGCATCTCATCCTTCTTTCCAATCCTTGCCTTTCTTCTTCCAGTTAATTAACAAGTTCTGCTCATTCCACTTCATCATCTCCTTAAGAATCTAACCACTTCTCTCGAGCCCTGTGGCCACTGGCCCGGTACCGCTGCTGTCCTCTCTAGCCAGCATCACTGCAGCACCTTCCTACTGCCCTGCAGTATTGCCTCCCTCTCTTGTCTTTTTTCCCAGCAGGCAGTGATCTTTCAAATAGGCCAATTTGATAATATCACCACCGCTGTAAACTTTTCAGGTCTCAATTCAGACTTGAGAAGCTTTCCTCTGATCTTTCATTTCTGAAAGTGAAAGTCAAGTCCCTCAATTGTGTCCAACTCTTTGTGACTCCATGGACAAGCCATGGAATTCTCCAGGCAAGAGTACTGGAGTGGGTAACCTATCCCTTCTCCAGGGGATCTTTCCAACCCAGGGATCGAACCTGGGTCTCCTACATTGCAGACGGATTCTTTATTGTCTGAGCCACCAGGGAACCCCTGTCATTCATTTCTAGGGACCTATTACAAGGAACACCCTGTCATTTCCCTTTTAAAGCAGTTCTCACACTATACACGAATTGCCTGTGCACTCAGCTGTATTACTCACTATGCTGTCAACTCCAAGGATAGAACATTGTATTTGTCTTTCTTTTCCTTTTCTTTCTTTGTTTTTTTTTTTTTTTTTCATTTTTGCTGGACTCCTAGGTTGTAACTCAGTATAAAGGTACCAGGTAGAAGCTCATTTGCTTTGCTGAATAAATGAATATATCATGGGTCATTTCTGCCTTGCCAGTTTGGGCCTGTTTCTGGAGGGCCAGAACCAGAAAACTAAGGAACACATTTGCAGTTTGTTGTACCTGTGCTTACTTTTATGGTCTAAATTTGTTTGTTTTTTTTTAAATAATGACTAGTGATCTCATTAGGGAATGAATTCATCAGATGATGGTAAGTCAGACATAGGAGTGATTTTCTTTAAACCTTAATAGGTGATCCTTCCTGTTTGGTATAAAAATAGGTGTGGACAAGACAGTGCCTTGAAACTTCCAAATTCTTTACATTTAAGGACTTTCCTATTGAAAGTGGAAGTGTTAATCACTTAGTCATGTCTGACTCTTTGTGAGCCTACCAGGCTCCTCGGACAATGGAATTCTCCAGGCAAGAGTACTGGAGTGGGTAACCTATCCCTTCTCCAGGGGATCTTTCCAACCCAGGGATCGAACCTGGGTCTCCTACATTGCAGACGGATTCTTTATTGTCTGAGCCACCAGGGAACCCCTGTCATTCATTTCTAGGGACCTATTACAAGGAACACCCTGTCATTTCCCTTTTAAAGCAGTTCTCACACTATACACGAATTGCCTGTGCACTCAGCTGTATTACTCACTATGCTGTCAACTCCAAGGATAGAACATTGTATTTGTCTTTCTTTTCCTTTTCTTTCTTTGTTTTTTTTTTTTTTTTTCATTTTTGCTGGACTCCTAGGTTGTAACTCAGTATAAAGGTACCAGGTAGAAGCTCATTTGCTTTGCTGAATAAATGAATATATCATGGGTCATTTCTGCCTTGCCAGTTTGGGCCTGTTTCTGGAGGGCCAGAACCAGAAAACTAAGGAACACATTTGCAGTTTGTTGTACCTGTGCTTACTTTTATGGTCTAAATTTGTTTGGTTTTTTTTTGTAAATAATGACTAGTGATCTCATTAGGGAATGAATTCATCAGATGATGGTAAGTCAGACATAGGAGTGATTTTCTTTAAACCTTAATAGGTGATCCTTCCTGTTTGGTATAAAAATAGGTGTGGACAAGACAGTGCCTTGAAACTTCCAAATTCTTTACATTTAAGGACTTTCCTATTGAAAGTGGAAGTGTTAATCACTTAGTCATGTCTGACTCTTTGTGAGCCTACCAGGCTCCTCGGACAATGAAATTCTCCAGGCAAGAATATTGGAGTAGGTTGCCATTCCCTTCGCCAGGAGATCTTCCTGACCCAGGGATCAAAACTGGGGCTTCTGCAGTGAAAGGCAGATTCTTTACCATCTGAGCCACTTTGCCTTAATTCTTTACATTTATTCTTTGATAAGAATTTATTTCATTCAAATGTATGAAGTTCAAATTTATTCTTTTAAACAATAAAGTATTTCATGATAATAAATGCATTCCCATTTATTAATGATCATTATCATTTGAATTCTGTTAATTGAATTTCCACAAAGATCAGCATGTTTATATTTAAAAAGAAAATAGCTACCATTATAATTCCTACCCAATGCTATAAAATTCAAATTTCAGAACTTTTGATTCTTATCCATGCCTCTAATTTAGAGCTTCATCCTTTCATTTAAAAGTATTCTAACACTGCATTATTTATTCTCATTACATTGATGAAAATGGGTAGTCTGGAAGCTAAATCATATAATTTGTAATATGGAATTTCAGCTACGGGGCACAAACCATTATATTTTCCTCTCTATTTTTGTTAGTATAAGGACTTGTTAAAAGAACAAGCTTGTGGGGCTTCCCTGGTGGTTCAGTGGGTAAAGAGTCCGCCTTGCAGTGCAAGGTACACTGGTTCAATCCCTGGCCCGGGAAGATACCACGCTCTAAGGAGTGGCTAGGTGTGTCCAATTATGAGCCAACACTCTGGAGCACGTGCGCCCAGAGCCAGTGCTCTGCAATGAGAGCGGCCACTGTGATGGGAGGCCCACACATGCCAAAGAATAAAGATCAATGAAAAATAAATGACTTACAGGCAAAGAAAAAAAACCTTTAAACAAAAGAACAAGCTTTCAAATGCAATGGACAGGCTAGAGTCCTCATTCTGCCGATTATTAAATGCTATGTGAGCAGAAATAGTTTACTTGGTCTTCTCAGGCCTCAGTTTTCTCATCCCTAAAAAGAAATAAACTGATATCTACTTCTTAGACTTGCCATGAAACAGTCAAGATAACAGGCGTAAAGGGATTAGCACATAATAAGCACTTAGTGGATGATGTCATCATCATCATTGTTATTTATTAGCTATTCATTGGAAAAGATATCCTTTTATTTTATGTAGTCCTCATAACAATACTATGAAGTGACCATCTTATAAATCTTACAAATAGAGAAACTGAGGCTCAGAGAATTTAAGGAAACTTGCCTAGTAATTATAATAGCAACAATAATAGAAAAAAACTATGAAATGTTGTTCACCCTGTACAGGCACCATTCTAAACTATTTACATATGAATTCATTTCCTCAGTCCTCATAGGTATGCCTTAGCATTATCTCCAGTTTGCAGAAAGAGACTAAGACCCAGAGCCAGGAAGTAACTTGTTCAAGGTCACACAGCTCTTAAGTGGTAAAAACTAGGATTCAAATCTGGGAAATCTGGTTTCAAAGAGTGTGTGCTTAGCCATTGTGTATACACCTCTCTCACTGCTCTTGGGTGTTGTGGCTTGATTAGACAATTAATGAATACAGAATTAGGGGAATTCCTGGCAGTTGTGTGGTTAGGTCTCCACACTTTCACTACTGAGAGTGGAGGGTTTTTTCAATTGAAGGATAAATATTGCTTTACAATATTGTGTTGGTTTCTGCCACACATCAACACATATCAGCCATAGGTATCCATATGTTCGCTCTCTCCTGAACCTCCCTCCCGACTCTACCCTACGCCTCTAGGTTGTCACAGAGAGCAGTGAGTGGGTTGGATCCCTGGTTGGGGAACTAAGTTCCCACACACAAAAAGTGAGAAAAACACAGGAATGTATTTTGATTTTAAATTTAGGAACAACTAACAGGTAAATTCCCACCTACTTTCTAGTACAGTTCAGGGCAAACAAAACATGTATTTCTAGGAATTTATCCATTTCTTCTAGGTTGTCCAGTTTATTGGCATAAATTGTTCATAGTTGTTCATAGTTGTCTCATGATCCTTTGTATTTCTGTAGCATCAGCTTTAATGTCTCCTCTTTTATTTATGATTTTATTTATTTAAGTCTTCTCTTTTTTATAGTTAGTCCAGCTAAAGGATTGTCAGGGTTTTTTGTTGTTGTTGTTCTGTTTCTTGTTAATTTTTTCAAAAAACCAGTTCTTAGTTTTATTGATCTTTTCTTTTGTTTTTCTGGTTTTTATTTAATTTCTTTCTGCTCTGATCTTTGTTTTCCTTCCTTCTGCTAACTTCTTGGCTTCATTTGTTCTTTTTCTAGTCCCTGGAGATGTAATGTTAGATTGTTTATTTGAGAGCTTTATTTTTCTTAATGTAGGTATTTTGCTCGAAACATCTCTCTATGAACTGTGTTGCTGAATTTCATTAGTTTTGATATGTTGCATGTTCATTTTCATTTCTTTCCAGGTATCTTTGATTTTTCTTTTGATTTCTTCTTTGGTCCATTGATTATTCAGGAGTTCATTGTTTAATTTCCACATATTTGTGAACTTTTAAGTTTGTCTTCTGTTACTGATTTCTATTTTCATACCATTGTGGTTTGAAAAGTTACTTGGTATGATTCTTGGTAAGTTCTCTGAGACTTTTTCTTGTGGCCTAACATATGATCTGTACTGGACAATGTTCGTTGTATGCTGGAAAAGAATGTGTATTCTGTTGCTGTCAGAATGTTCTATAAATGTCTATTAGGTCCTTTGGTGTATGGTTCAACTCTAATGCTTCCTATTGATTTTCTGCATGGATGATCTATTTAACACTGAAAATGGGATACTGAATTGCCCTAGTATTATTGTTTTTTTAATTTTTCTCTTTAGATTGTTTAGTATGGATGTATATATATATATATATTTTTTTTATTGTTATACCTCTTTGATTAATTCATTTCCTTTATCATAATATAATGACTTTATTTTTTGTTATAGTTTTTGACCTAAAGTCTGTCTTATCTGATACAAATATAGCTAGCTACCCTTTTCTTTTTAGGATGCCATTAGCATAGAATGTCTTTTTCCATTCCTTCACTTTGAACATGTGTGTCCTTAAAGCTGAAGTGAATGTCTTGTAGGCAGCAGATAGTTGGGTCTTCTTGTCTTATCTGTTCAACAACTTTAATACCTTTTGATTACAGAATTTAATCCATTTACATTTAAAGTAATTATCAATAGGTAAAGACTTATTAATGTTGTTGTTCTCTAGTTACTCACTTTTGTTTGACTCTTTTGTGACCCCATGGAATATAGCCCACCAGGTTCCTCTGTCTATGGGATTTCCCAGGCAGGAACATTGGGGTAGATTTTCATTTCCTTTCTCCAGGGGATTTTCCTGACTCAGGTTTTGAACCAACATCTGCATTCCTAGGGGATGCTTTACCACTGAGTCATAAGGCAAGCCCCACAGACTTACTAATGCCATCTTGTTAGCTGGGTTTTAGCTGTGCTCTAGTTCCTTTCTTCCTTGTTTGCTGATTTGCTTTGTGAATTGATTTTTCCATAATGGTATGATCGTATTCATTTCTTTTTATCTTTGTGCATCTATTGTAAATTTTTGCTTTGTGATTACTCACACAAAACATCTGATAGCTCTAACAGTCTATTTCAATCTCATAACTTAACTTGTATCACAAGTTATACTCTATACTCTTTTGCTCCCTTTCATTTCATGTTTCTGATGTCACAGTTTACATCTTTTCTATTATATATCCAGTAACAAATTATTGTTGTTATAGTTATTTATGATACTTTTGTCCTTTATCCTTTATACTGGAGTTGATTAATACTTCACCATACTGAAGTATTATTCTGAATCTGAGTATATAGTTACTTTTGCCAGTTTATCTTGTATTTTTGTCTCTTTTTTAAAATTTTATTTATTTATTTATTTATTTTTGGCTATTCTGGGTTTTCACTGCTGCCACAGTGAAACTGCTACTCTCTAGTTGAGGTTAGCAGGCTTCTTGTTGTGGTGACTTCTCTTGTTGTGGAACTCTGGCTTTAGGGCACACAGACTTCAGTCGTTGCAGCACATGGGCTCAACAGTTGCGGCTCCAAGGCTCTAGAGCACAGGCTCCATAGTTGTGACTCACGGGTTTAGTTGCTCCGCAGCATGTGGGATCTTCCCGGATCAGGGATCGAACCTGTGTCTCTTACATTGGCAGGTGAACTCTTTACCATTGAGCTACCAGGGAATCCCTATATGTTTATATCTTTTAATGGTGCTCATTAGTATCCTTTCATTTAAGCTTGAAGAATTCCTTTCACCATGTCTTATATGGCAGGTCTAGTGGTGATAAATGCCAGCAGCTTTTGATGGTCCGGGAAAGTCTTTGTCTCTTCATTTCTTTAAAATTATTTGTTATTGGAGTATAGGTGCATTATAGTGGTATGTCAGTTTCTACTACACAGCAAAATTATCAGCAGTACATAGACCTGTATCCCCTCCCTTGTGAACGTCCTTCCCATTCCTGTCACCACAGTGTGTTAAGTAGAGTTCCCTTTGCTCTACGGTATGTTCTCATTAGTTATCTATTTTATATATAGTATCAATAGTGTCTGGGTGTCAATTCTAGTCTCCCAGTTTCTTCCACCCCTCCTCGTTTTCCCCTTGGACGGCTGTGGGTTTTGTGTGGTTTTGTCTGACAAAGACTCAGGTTTAGATTCTTTGCTTATTGGACTTACACTTAGAACTCTGCTGGAAAGTGTTACCCTTCTCTTTTCTCTGTAATATTGATATACCTGTCACATTCAAGCAGGACCCATGATTAATCTTAATGTGCAGGTGTTCCTAACTGAGGCCAGAGGTTTGAATCTGCTTCATTCTATGCAGTCTGTTTTAATTTTGATTAATTGCCATCAGGAATAATAACTCCTCAGGGCAGATCATTAGGAAGCTACAGAATCGATTTATGTTTAGCTACAGAATATGTAAAACTAGTCACCAGCACTGAAATGATCATGGATACCCTTGATGTTGCACGCACAAGGAATACTTAGGTCCTTCCAGCTGGATTTCAGAAACAAATAAGGATGGAATTAGAAATGCTTTTTCATGAATAAGTTTGCTTTGAAATTTGTCCTTTTTTTCCTCAATAGATTTTCTTAATTCTGATGTGAAAATCAGTAACCTCATCTGGTAGTCATGGTTGGTAGGAATAATATACTTTAGGTATAAGGCTCGAGAATTTCTCTCAATACATATTTGCAGTAATTAATTTGGAGACTCATGAGCCTCCGATGTATAAGAAAGGACCCTAGCTTGCCTGCTATCCTCCACCTGAGACCATGCCTTAGTTGAGATCCTGAGTGTTTCACTGTGTAGTCAACTAATGCACTGGCCTCCTAATTTCCTTACTTCCGGTGTAGTTTCTCCTTGGTCCACTCATACTTGACTCTTCTCTCTTTCCTAAATGGAACACATGAGTTCCTACCTCTGGATACAGCTCTCACTGTCTCTGGAACACTCTTGCTCCCCCTTTTCATCTGGCTATCTCTGTTCGTACCCAGGACTTCTTTGAAAGGCTACCCACTCTAGGAAGCTTGGTTTGTTGCATGGCTCCCCCCAGGTGGCTCTCCGATGTGTTGCATTGCACATTGGACCATTTCTACGTAACTGCTATTGCATGTATTGTCACTAAACGTCCATCTTCTCTGTTAGAGGCAAATGTGTCTTGTCTCCCTATAGCTCTGGTTCTGTGGGTTCACACAGTCCTTTGAGAATCTCATGAAAACTATACACTTCTCTAGACAAAGTAGTCTAAGTTTTGCAGATCATTTCAAGGCATTCTGGGACATGGTAGATCCATCTGTGGACCCTAGCAGTTCATGGATCCCTGACTAACAATTGCTGCATTAGCTCCTGGATACATCTAAATAGTTGTCACGTAAGAGATGCTTGTCACTGTTCTGAGCACTTCACATGATCTGCCCCATGTATTCATTACAACAACCCTATGAGATTGAGACTCTAATTATTCCCAATCTACAGATGAGGAAACTGAGAAACAGCATATACATAACTTGGCTGAGACTGTTCCTAAGTCTTCTTCTAATCAGCCTTCTTGTTGTCCACGGCACTACCTCATCTCTGTCGCTGTGATCTGGTTCCACACGAATGTCTATTGAATGAACCACAAAAGGAAGGGAAGTGATAGTGTTATATACCAGGAGCTATACATAAGATTAAAATGATGCAGGAAAAAGAAAAGAGGCTTAGCATTCAAATGGTTTGTAAGTGCTATGAAAATTTTTAGTGGAATAAATAGCAGAAGAGATAAGCTACATCTAACCTTCAGTTAGCTTTAAGGATAAGAGGCAGAAAGGCACAGAACTTTCACTGAACATTAGTGCACGCCTGACACTGAGCCTGGACTTCATAAACAGACCGTATTGTATAATAGTGCTAGTAGACCTGGGAATAGAGTTCAATTTCGAGTCCACTGTTGACTCTGGAGAAGGACTGGATGGGAATATAGAAAGCGCCGTGTCATTTAAAGCAAACATTTAGGAAGCACAGTTTGTAAAAGCCTATCTGTTCACTGTCTATGGCATTTACGGAATGGAAGTTGTACTGCTAGAATGGAGAAAGGCTAAGGAAGGAGGAATGCAGCAATTTTTTTTCTTTTGGTAAAGATGCGACTTTTAAGCCTTTTCTGATAAGAAAGAGTTATACAATTACAGTTAGAAGGGAATGGGACCGCCTCTCAAGATTTCACACATGCACTTGTGCACACACACACACTTCTGCTCTAGTTTCAGAAAGGCAGGAAGCACAGGTGGGAAAAGATGGAGGAAGGAGACAATGTTCACACAGTCCTTTGAGAATCTCATGAAAACTATACACTTCTCTAGACAAAGTAGTCTAAGTTTTGCAGATCATTTCAAGGCATTCTGGGACATGGTAGATCCATCTGTGGACCCTAGCAGTTCATGGATCCCTGACTAACAATTGCTGCATTAGCTCCTGGATACATCTAAATAGTTGTCACGTAAGAGATGCTTGTCACTGTTCTGAGCACTTCACATGATCTGCCCCATGTATTCATTACAACAACCCTATGAGATTGAGACTCTAATTATTCCCAATCTACAGATGAGGAAACTGAGAAACAGCATATACATAACTTGGCTGAGACTGTTCCTAAGTCTTCTTCTAATCAGCCTTCTTGTTGTCCACGGCACTACCTCATCTCTGTCGCTGTGATCTGGTTCCACACGAATGTCTATTGAATGAACCACAAAAGGAAGGGAAGTGATAGTGTTATATACCAGGAGCTATACATAAGATTAAAATGATGCAGGAAAAAGAAAAGAGGCTTAGCATTCAAATGGTTTGTAAGTGCTATGAAAATTTTTAGTGGAATAAATAGCAGAAGAGATAAGCTACATCTAACCTTCAGTTAGCTTTAAGGATAAGAGGCAGAAAGGCACAGAACTTTCACTGAACATTAGTGCACGCCTGACACTGAGCCTGGACTTCATAAACAGACCGTATTGTATAATAGTGCTAGTAGACCTGGGAATAGAGTTCAATTTCGAGTCCACTGTTGACTCTGGAGAAGGACTGGATGGGAATATAGAAAGCGCCGTGTCATTTAAAGCAAACATTTAGGAAGCACAGTTTGTAAAAGCCTATCTGTTCACTGTCTATGGCATTTACGGAATGGAAGTTGTACTGCTAGAATGGAGAAAGGCTAAGGAAGGAGGAATGCAGCAATTTTTTTTTTCTTTTGGTAAAGATGCGACTTTTAAGCCTTTTCTGATAAGAAAGAGTTATACAATTACAGTTAGAAGGGAATGGGACCGCCTCTCAAGATTTCACACATGCACTTGTGCACACACACACACTTCTGCTCTAGTTTCAGAAAGGCAGGAAGCACAGGTGGGAAAAGATGGAGGAAGGGAGACAAATATCTGATTATCATGTGCCAGTAATTGCATTAAATGATTCCAAATGGACACTCTCAGCTGATCTCGACTCTAGCTCCTACAATGTCCATTGGTTCACTGGCTCAGATGTCAGGTACTTGGTTGCCATGGGGACCTGGCAGAAGCAGCAGCATCAGGGAGCATGCTCAGAGCAACTTGCAGTTTTCTTTGGAATCATTTTTTTTTTTTAATTTTTAAAAAAATTTTGGCCTCTTATTGGTCCTTCATTCATTTATTTTCATCCATCTTAATTGTTTGGCCTGTGTGGGTCTCCCATTGCAGTGGCCTCTCTGGTTGCTGAGCACGGGCTCTGGGCGCATGTGCTCCAGAGCGCTGGCTTGTAATTGGACACACTGGCCCAGATGCTTCACGGCCTATGATATCTTCCCGTGCCAGGGATCGAACTGGTGCCCCTTGCACTGCAAGGCAGACTCTTTACCCACTGAACCACTGGGGAAGCCCTCTTTGGAATCTTATGAGCATATTACACTAATGATTCTGGTCCTTGTCCATGAACGATGTTAGACACACTTGAGAAAACACTTCGGTGCCATTCATTCCTCATGGTGGCAAAGGCTGATGTGACCGTGTTCTGCATGTCTGAGTCAGAAGATCCTTCTCCAGGTATGCCTTGAACCACATCCAACCTGTCTGTAGAGGTGCCTCAGCTGTGCACAGGGCCTGTGTCTACTCGTAAAGCTCTCAAGGATATGAATCTACGTATCTGGTGGGGAGGTGCGCCCCAGATGAACCCCAGACATCAGAGATGTGTGACATGGGTCATCGTCCAAGTTTCTGTCCTCACAGTGGATCTCCTTAATAGTCAAAGTGCTTACAATCCCATCTCACAAACTGGGGGTGTGGGTGACTTTTCCTATCAGTCATTTTTATTGGCCTCACACTTATCACTAACTTGAGGTATTTTGGTTTCTCAGGGTCAATATATTCGGGTGAAGGAAAGTGACAGAAAGAGCAAACTTAAGACTGGACTTTTGGGAGCTAAATTGGGAAATTTTTTCATTTTTTATTATATAAAAGTATTATCTGCAAATGTTTTTAGCAAGCTATTTAAACTATTGGGTTAGAAATATTCTAACATTTTTCTAATGCTAGCTTGAATATTCTTTTGTAACTTAACCATCTTAAACCACATGCAGTATGGAACTCGTACTTAGAAATATAGTCGTTTTCTCTTAGAAATCATTGGCAGAGGGCGAAATCAAGACAGCTTTCCATTGAGCTACAATCATGGAGACTAAGGATCTGGTCTGCATTTTGAGTTGTGTTGTAATTCATTAAATTCTTTTTTGCCCCTTTTCAATGTGACACATTTCAGCATTCTAAACTCCAGTCTCTTCCTGTTACCAAAAATGTAGACCGTTAATAAAGTCTATTTGTATCTCATTTGTTAATTTCATTTTGTAATGATTTCTTTGTCCCTTCACTTCTATAACCCAAGGCTGTGCCCACACTACCAGTTAAAATGCAAATTTCTTAGAGGCGGGCCCTGACAGTCCCTAGCAAAAGAATCTTGATCTTGCAAAAATGATTTGCATTTGGATGAAGGATTCCCACCACATGTATGAATTTGCACCTGAATGCAAATCCAGGGAGAAAGGGCTCAGTGGTGAGCTTGAGGAGAGGGAGCTGAAAACCTTGGCAGTGAAGGTAGGTGTTACCTTTCACATGAGGAATGTAACCTCCTGAGACAGAACAGGACTGAGAGGGAAGTCTTTGATTTTTGCCCTTTTGGAAATTCTGCAAAGGTTTGTAGCCATAAGATGTTGGCAGGTTTACTGCATGTTGTCAGGGCAGTTGAGTTTATGTCAGTTTTCTGCCCTTTGGCTTTCAGAGATATTTCAGGGCAGCCCAACCAGAAGAGGTTATCAGGTCCCCTGCCTGCTGGTGGGGATCACTGTTTAACTCGCATAAACTCTGCATGGGAATGTGTATCTTTCCTCACCACAGATCATATCCTTTTTGTAACTAGGCACCCAGGGAAGTCTGGAAGTTTCCCTCCCAGGGATGCGTAGCCTTGGAGCTGCCCATCTAAAGTTTATCTTTGCTTGTTCTAATGTTTGCTATCCAGAGAGGATAATCCAGGGAATCATTTGGCTTCGGTGTGAGGCTGATCTTTTTCATGTGAGATCTCCCCCAGTGAGAACGTCAAGTCTTTAGATGACAAACCAAACGTGATTCCTTCAGGAAGAGTGGACTCCCAGGGGAAACTAGGAGGACTTAAGGGTGACTGAAAATTGAAATACAATGTGTTTTTCTCCACACTTTTTAGAGAAGGGCCTGTGATTTACGCTGAAGTTCTACTCTGTGTTTTAAGATGCAAATCAGAGAATCTTTTCGAAGCCATTTCTTGCTCTGAGTCAAGAAGGAAAAATGAAGCTAGAGATAACTTTAATATGTATCCAGTTACCTGAATATTATTTTACAGGTCTGAATAAAGAGAGAACATGATTTTAGATTGTCTGTTATAGTTTAGTTTTGTTGATAATCTCATAAAAATTAAATCAGATTGTGCATCATGTACTCTATATTTTACTTAATGTAGTTTTAATAAATAGGGATTTTTTAGCATAGTTCAGTATTGCTAATCACAGTAAGTATGCTGATTAAGGGTTACATACTATAAGAAGATAAAATTATTTGAACCTATTAGAAATTTTATCTAATTACACTGATCCAGTAAAAAATAGTTTTGGCTACTAGCCTGGATGGGAGGGGAGTTTCGGGGAGAATGAATGCATGTATATGTATGGCCAAGCCCCTTCACTGTTCACCTGAAATTATCACAAATTTGTTAATCGGCTAGACCCCGCAATACAAAATGGTTTTGGTATAAATAAATAAATAAAAATAGTCTTGGCTAGACAGCAAGATCGTAGCACCTAAATTTATTGCTAGAAATTCAAATGCTATCTCTTTAGCTTTCTCCTGTCTTATCCTGTAGTACATGGTGTACCAAAGACCTTATTCTGAAAGTTTCTGAAAGATGATTTTAACAGCTCTCCTTCTAAATTCCTTCTGCAAGAGTCATTCCTTTTTTTGAACAGTGACTGTATTTATAATTCAGGCCTTGAACCCCTAGAAGCCCTTGGAGTTACTTTAAGGGGTGCTGGAATTTATATTTATATCAAGTACTATCAAGGTCAGAATAAATAATGCACTGGAATATACGCACAACTATTTTTCATGTGTAGGTGGCTGTCATCATGATTAATACATACAAAATATGCTGCTTTCACAGTAGTTGTTGGTAGTCTCAATCATCAGGGACTAAAACACAACTCTTAGGTAAAACATGGGCTCCTATACTTGAAAATCTTGGAAGCTACTAAAAAAAAGGAATGGGGACTTCCCCGGTGGTCCAATGGTTAAGATTCTATGTTCCCAATTCAGTGGGGCCTGGGTTCGATCCCTGGTCGGGGAAATAGATCCCATATGCTGCAACTATGACCCAGCACAGCCAAATAAATAAATAATTAAAAAAAAAAAAAAAGGGGTGGAAAGTGCCACAGATATGGTACCTTTCCATCTGAACTGAAGTTGCTTATGTACCTCTGAATTTGTTGTTGCTGCTTAGTCACTAAGTCACATCCAACTCTTTGGGACCCCATGGACTATAGCCTGCCAGGCTCCTCAGTCCATGGGGTTTTCCAGGCAAGAATACTGGAGTGGGTTATCATTTCCTTCTCCAGGGCATCTTCCCAATCCAGGGATCAAACCCATGTCTCCTGCCTTGGCAGACAGATTCTTTACCACGGAGCCACCAGGGAAGCCAGTACTTCTAAACTGCACATGATCAGAGAGTTATTCGAATCTAAGCGTGAATCATGCTTATATAACCTACTGGTAACAGAAGGGTAGAGTATTAGGATTTGAGGTGGGAGGATAGAGCCCATTCTGCTAATATGAAGTTTTTCCTTTTTTTTCCATAAAGCTCTCAAATAACCATATTGTAGCTAAGTTGGTGACAGCTGGCTGTGGAGGGCTATGAACTCTTTTTTTTTTTTTACTATGACTCCTGCCAGCCAGGATCCACTGAAGCAAATTAAGGAGAACATTCCACAAAATGTCCCCAACTCTGCCCCCTACCCCAAGCTGAACTTCACTTCTCTCAGCCCAGAACGGATGCTGGGTCTGGAAACACTGGTAGCGTCCTTTGAGCTAAGTATTTTAACAGCTTTTTGGGTGCTGGAACCCCTAGAAGCCCTTGGAGTTACTTTAAGGGGTGCTGGAATTTATATTTATATCAAGTACTATCAAGGTCAGAATAAATAATGCACTGGAATATACGCACAACTATTTTTCATGTGTAGGTGGCTGTCATCATGATTAATACATACAAAATATGCTGCTTTCACAGTAGTTGTTGGTAGTCTCAATCATCAGGGACTAAAACACAACTCTTAGGTAAAACATGGGCTCCTATACTTGAAAATCTTGGAAGCTACTAAAAAAAAGGAATGGGGACTTCCCCGGTGGTCCAATGGTTAAGATTCTATGTTCCCAATTCAGTGGGGCCTGGGTTCGATCCCTGGTCGGGGAAATAGATCCCATATGCTGCAACTATGACCCAGCACAGCCAAATAAATAAATAATTAAAAAAAAAAAAAAAGGAGTGGAAAGTGCCACAGATATGGTACCTTTCCATCTGAACTGAAGTTGCTTATGTACCTCTGAATTTGTTGTTGCTGCTTAGTCACTAAGTCACATCCAACTCTTTGGGACCCCATGGACTATAGCCTGCCAGGCTCCTCAGTCCATGGGGTTTTCCAGGCAAGAATACTGGAGTGGGTTATCATTTCCTTCTCCAGGGCATCTTCCCAATCCAGGGATCAAACCCATGTCTCCTGCCTTGGCAGACAGATTCTTTACCACGGAGCCACCAGGGAAGCCAGTACTTCTAAACTGCACATGATCAGAGAGTTATTCGAATCTAAGCGTGAATCATGCTTATATAACCTACTGGTAACAGAAGGGTAGAGTATTAGGATTTGAGGTGGGAGGATAGAGCCCATTCTGCTAATATGAAGTTTTTCCTTTTTTTTCCATAAAGCTCTCAAATAACCATATTGTAGCTAAGTTGGTGACAGCTGGCTGTGGAGGGCTATGAACTCTTTTTTTTTTTTTTACTATGACTCCTGCCAGCCAGGATCCACTGAAGCAAATTAAGGAGAACATTCCACAAAATGTCCCCAACTCTGCCCCCTACCCCAAGCTGAACTTCACTTCTCTCAGCCCAGAACGGATGCTGGGTCTGGAAACCTGGAGTGCTTGGAGTAGAGGCCAGCAGGAGGCAGATGTACCTAGGTCAAGTTGCAAAGAGAAGAGGTCCTCCTGGTTGAAGGATAGAATCGGGAACTCGCAGACAGAGCACACAACCCACGTCAAGTTAACTCTCATCCTCTGCTAGAAACAAAACCTAGAGTCATTAACACTGGACTAGAAAGGACGAGGCCAGGAGGAGGCATTGCTAAGAACCAAAGTGTGTCAACTCCCCAGAAAAAGCCTGCTTCCACTCTGAGTAGGCAGATCAGTCCGTTCATTTGATACACTCCCCGGAATTTTTATTTTTTTTTTACTATTTATAAATAACTACAGCTCTCTTTCATGTTTCCACATCCTGGGTCTAAGGAGAGAAGGGAATGGGGCCTGTTAACCTTCATCTGCAACTAAGAAACAGTTTATGGCCAGCCAGGTGCAAAGGCCGTATCTAATCTCTGCCTGTGTCTGTCGCAGAGCAGCTGCAGCTGTTGGAGGGAGTTATTAAATATCAAGGAAATGTTTGTGCCAATGTTGTCCCACTTCAGGGAGGTAAGAGAAGTTTATGAGTTGTTTTCCATTTAGAAAGAGTGACAGTCGCTATGGGGGGGAAAGGTATTTTTACCGAGATCCCAACAGTAAGGGTGAGGACAGGACGGCCAAGTTCCAATGGGAACATGTTATTGGTCTGTTTTGGTTAAGGCACCATAGCTCCTATAGTTGTAAAAGCCTTCAAGAGTTCTTTTCTTACTGTCACTGATTTGCTGTGATTGAGGACAGGATCCTCAGATCTCAGAGCTAAAGTATGTTCCTCTGGAAAAGAAAAGTGTTCTTGAATGCCTCGTGAATACTCAAGGATATATCAAAAGTTAATAATTCAGGGTATAGTAAAAGGAGATCTTGAAGAAAGAGAGTCTAACACCAAAGGAAGTTTTGTGTGAATTATTCATACGGATGGTGCAGTGCAGTGAACACTGGGTGAGAATCTAAGAGTGAGTATGAGCTCTAGGACTTGCCGAGAGCCTGAGGTGGGACAAGGCATCTGAGCCCAGTTCCCTTATCTGTACCCAGAGGAGCTGATCTTTGATCTTGGATCTAAGACTCCTTTAGGTTTACAAATCTGTACTTAATGCCTCTTACCCATCTGGCAGAGGGCTAGACACTGTCAAATATTAAGGAAATACGACATAATCCATACATTCTAATAATGGAGGTAAGACTAACAGAGGTGAAACAATTACCTATTGACATGACATTTTTACAAAGTGAGATATTAATGTAAGAACAATCTTCCTCTCTTTATGTATGTCTATATGTGCGTACATGTGCGTGTGTGTGTATCCCTGTATGCTGCATGCTAAGTTGATTCAGTTGTGTCCGACTCTTGTGACCCTATGGATTGTCGCCCACCAGGCTCCTCCGTCCATGAGATTCTCCAGGCAACAATACTGGAGTGATTTGCCATGTCCTCCTCTAGGGGATCTTCCTGACCCAAGGATCCAATCCATGTCTCCTGCCTCTCCTGCATTGTAGGCAGGTTCTTTACCACTAGTGCCATCTGGGAAGCCTTGTTAATTACTTCTATCTTGTATTATTTCCTAAGGAAAAGTGATCTACTGTCTAAAGAAGTTAATAAGTTTTGGACTATATTAATAGTATCACAGTATCTATGTCTAGGAAGATAATTGTCTTTTCTGATCAGAACATATTTGCAGTGGGTTTTTATTAAAATGATTTATTTTTATTTCTGGTTGCACTGGATCTTTGCTGCCGAGCATAGGTTCTCTCTAGTTGTGGTGAACCAGGGTCTACTCTTTGTTGCAATGCCCGGGCTTCTCATTGTGGTGGCTTCTCTTGTTGCGGAGCATGGGCTCTAGGGCACATGAGATTCATTAATTGCAGCACATGGGCTCAGTAGTTGCAGCTCATGGGCGTTGTTGCTCCAGGGCATGTGGAATCTTCCTAGACTAGGGATCAAACTGGTGTCTCCTATATTGGCAGGTGGATTCTTATCCACAATCCCACCAGGGAAGTTCATGTTTGCAGTGTTGCTTTTAGCTCTAGAAACCACATTCTGACAGACAGGAACCAGTAGCTCTCCTGTAGACCCATACCATCTTTGTTTTCATTTCAGATGATATGAAGGATATTCCAGGCCAACTCTTCCTCCTCCAAAGATGCTCTTGGCCCCATGGCATGTCTCTTGGGAACTCCATCAATCAACCCTACTGTCTTCCATATATCCAACTGATCATTTTTTACTAATTGCCTTTCCTCAGCCAGTAATGGTTTTTCCTTATTTTGAAAGTTTCTGTCCTAAATAACCACCCCCATGCCTCATGTGTGGAAACATGTACCTTTTAAACTACTCCTTCTAATGAGTCCTTGTTAACCATAGTTCTTAAAATAGTTAACGTATTTTAAATCTGTTAAAGAATATTAACATATACCATCTCCACATTTTTGCCTCCCATTCACACCTTCCTCAATTTCCAACTATGTGAAACATTGCCAGCCTTTGCCAGTACAATTGGCAGCTGTCTTTAGAAGTCAAAGAAGCTGCTTATTGGGTGCTTATAAGTTAAGGGCTGTTCATTTATCTGATTTGCATCCATAAATGTCTCCTGCCTCTCCTGCATTGTAGGCAGGTTCTTTACCACTAGTGCCATCTGGGAAGCCTTGTTAATTACTTCTATCTTGTATTATTTCCTAAGGAAAAGTGATCTACTGTCTAAAGAAGTTAATAAGTTTTGGACTATATTAATAGTATCACAGTATCTATGTCTAGGAAGATAATTGTCTTTTCTGATCAGAACATATTTGCAGTGGGTTTTTATTAAAATGATTTATTTTTATTTCTGGTTGCACTGGATCTTTGCTGCCGAGCATAGGTTCTCTCTAGTTGTGGTGAACCAGGGTCTACTCTTTGTTGCAATGCCCGGGCTTCTCATTGTGGTGGCTTCTCTTGTTGCGGAGCATGGGCTCTAGGGCACATGAGATTCATTAATTGCAGCACATGGGCTCAGTAGTTGCAGCTCATGGGCGTTGTTGCTCCAGGGCATGTGGAATCTTCCTAGACTAGGGATCAAACTGGTGTCTCCTATATTGGCAGGTGGATTCTTATCCACAATCCCACCAGGGAAGTTCATGTTTGCAGTGTTGCTTTTAGCTCTAGAAACCACATTCTGACAGACAGGAACCAGTAGCTCTCCTGTAGACCCATACCATCTTTGTTTTCATTTCAGATGATATGAAGGATATTCCAGGCCAACTCTTCCTCCTCCAAAGATGCTCTTGGCCCCATGGCATGTCTCTTGGGAACTCCATCAATCAACCCTACTGTCTTCCATATATCCAACTGATCATTTTTTACTAATTGCCTTTCCTCAGCCAGTAATGGTTTTTCCTTATTTTGAAAGTTTCTGTCCTAAATAACCACCCCCATGCCTCATGTGTGGAAACATGTACCTTTTAAACTACTCCTTCTAATGAGTCCTTGTTAACCATAGTTCTTAAAATAGTTAACGTATTTTAAATCTGTTAAAGAATATTAACATATACCATCTCCACATTTTTGCCTCCCATTCACACCTTCCTCAATTTCCAACTATGTGAAACATTGCCAGCCTTTGCCAGTACAATTGGCAGCTGTCTTTAGAAGTCAAAGAAGCTGCTTATTGGGTGCTTATAAGTTAAGGGCTGTTCATTTATCTGATTTGCATCCATAAAGCATTCATAAATCTGTTTTGAAGTCTAGTTTTCACAAATGTGGTCTCCTACTACATCAGGATGACTTTTAATTCACATGGAAACTGTGAACCTAAACTCTGCATGATTTTATTGACTCATTATTGACTTTCTCATTATATCATTCTTAACATAATAAGGCTGACTACTTCAGCTCTTCCATACTTAGGAAATAATTGTGATGGTTATAACATTATTTAACTAACTGTGGAAATAGAGGTAGTTGAGGGATACAGTAAATGCAAACTGGCTAGATTCATATTGAATTATGAGTGAAATAAGCATTAGTGATCTGAAGGATCTGAGGAAAGAAAACGTGTTACCTGCATCTACCCTTGGGCTTCCCTGGTAGCTCAGCTGGTAAAGAATCCGCCTGCAATGCAGGAGACCTGGGTTTGATCCCTGGGTTGGGAAGGTTCCAGTATTCTTGCCTGGAGAATCCCATTTTTCAGAGGAGCCTGGCAGGCTGCATCCCATGGGGTTGCAAAGAGTCAGACATGACTGAGAGACTAAGCACACAGCACAAGTACCCTGGGATTGGTGTTGTCCAGCACCACATCCTCTGAGACATGAGTCCCTCTGGCAAAATGCTTTGCAAGCAGATAGTTTCACAAAGGCATGGGAAACCTTAGGTTTTGATTGCAAGTATAAAAATATTGCTAAGCATTACCATTTAGACTGTATCAGCAATACTGGTGGTGGTCAGAAGTTCTAATTCTTACCAGTTTGAATTCTTAGACTGTTTCTGTAGTGAATTATAGCAAGTAGTATCCTTCAAGGAGAAAATCCTAAAATTTCCTGAAGGTAAAAGTGCAACCGTAATTAATTTCCTGTTAAGATAGAAATAACAAGTTTTCTATAAGATTTGGCTTTTTTTGCAGCTTCTTGGGCTTGATCAAAGCATGATTAGAACAAAAAATTGCCAAAGATAAGACAGAATGAGAGGCAGGGTTTAGGATCAGTGGGGTAGAGATTATTACCCCCAAGTTTGATTACGATGATTTGCTCAAAAATTGGAAGAATACCATTACAGCTGTGCATGTGTTTTAAAATAGTACTTCTAATTTTTAAAAGCACATTCATATGCACTATACATTTGTAGGTGTTACTCACAAAATATACTCATTCTCAGCCTAAAATGAATAAGCCCGAGATGGAGAAGGTGAGCGATTTGCCCAGTGTCTTCTATCTCCTAGCTCAAAGACCTCTTCCAATGAGGCAGTCATGCACTTGTTTATTTTAATCTTGTGATTCAGGTGGTAAAGAATCTGCCTGCAATGCAGGAGATTCAGGTTCAATCCCTGGGTCAGAAAGCTCCCTTGGAGAAGGGAATCTCCACTCCAGTATTCTTGTCTGGAGAATTTCATGGACAGAGGAGCCTGGCAGGCTAACAGTCCATGGGGTCAAAAAGAGTCGGACATGCCTGAGCAACTAACATATTATTTTGTAACTACCTTTTAGTCCTTTGCTGTAAGTATTCATTTGTTTATATATGCTTTATAAATGAGCGCCCCCAAAGATCTAAAAGCAGAATTACACAGAGCATGGTGATTATCCTTAGAGTTACTTGGCTTCTCAAAGGGTAATTGCAATTTAATTTGCTAGGTTTGAATTCCTGCCTTGACCTCACGGTAATCATGTATTACAGAGTGACTTTGTATGGAATCTGGGGCCTCAAAATGCTTTGCAAGCAGATTTCACAAAGGCATGGGAAACCTTAGGTTTTGATTGCAAGTATAAAAATATTGCTAAGCATTACCATTTAGACTGTATCAGCAATACTGGTGGTGGTCAGAAGTTCTAATTCTTACCAGTTTGAATTCTTAGACTGTTTCTGTAGTGAATTATAGCAAGTAATATCCTTCAAGGAGAAAATCCTAAAATTTCCTGAAGGTAAAAGTGCAACCGTAATTAATTTCCTGTTAAGATAGAAATAACAAGTTTTCTATAAGATTTGGCTTTTTTTGCAGCTTCTTGGGCTTGATCAAAGCATGATTAGAACAAAAAATTGCCAAAGATAAGACAGAATGAGAGGCAGGGTTTAGGATCAGTGGGGTAGAGATTATTACCCCCAAGTTTGATTACGATGATTTGCTCAAAAATTGGAAGAATACCATTACAGCTGTGCATGTGTTTTAAAATAGTACTTCTAATTTTTAAAAGCACATTCATATGCACTATACATTTGTAGGTGTTACTCACAAAATATACTCATTCTCAGCCTAAAATGAATAAGCCCGAGATGGAGAAGGTGAGCGATTTGCCCAGTGTCTTCTATCTCCTAGCTCAAAGACCTCTTCCAATGAGGCAGTCATGCACTTGTTTATTTTAATCTTGTGATTCAGGTGGTAAAGAATCTGCCTGCAATGCAGGAGATTCAGGTTCAATCCCTGGGTCAGAAAGCTCCCTTGGAGAAGGGAATCTCCACTCCAGTATTCTTGTCTGGAGAATTTCATGGACAGAGGAGCCTGGCAGGCTAACAGTCCATGGGGTCAAAAAGAGTCGGACATGCCTGAGCAACTAACATATTATTTTGTAACTACCTTTTAGTCCTTTGCTGTAAGTATTCATTTGTTTATATATGCTTTATAAATGAGCGCCCCCAAAGATCTAAAAGCAGAATTACACAGAGCATGGTGATTATCCTTAGAGTTACTTGGCTTCTCAAAGGGTAATTGCAATTTAATTTGCTAGGTTTGAATTCCTGCCTTGACCTCACGGTAATCATGTATTACAGAGTGACTTTGTATGGAATCTGGGGCCTCAAAATACTGTGGAAGGCCAAAGTATGGGAAAGCACTTGAGTTCAGGTGCAAATCCAAAGAGGTAAGTGCAGCATGTTTGTACATGCTCCTAGCTGTACAAGGTTAGCAAAAAATATTATTGCATGCATGTGAGTCTTGCGGGCACGTACAAAAGTTCACCTGCAGGCTCCTTAGTTCTCTTGGAAGCTAACCAATTCTCAAGAGTGAACAAACTTTTACCCAGTCAGTCGAGGGTCACTTCTACTTAAAAAACTACATACATTTGTTGTTTATCAGATGGTCAAGGGAAAAGAAATATAAATGTCTCACCTTCCCTTAACATCAAGAAAAACAAAAATAAAAACCATCTTTCATTACATACAAGAAGTTTAAGTACAGTTAGGGAAGGAGAACAAGAAAGATACAGGAGACTGTGTAAGAGGCCGTGAAACGTCAGAGAGCTGGGCTTTGATCAAAGAGATGAAGGCTGACCTGGAATCAGAGGCACTGTAACAAAACATGGCTTCTGGAGGCTTCCAGGAAACCTGCTAAGGGACACTCCTAGGAGCTTGTGAGAACCAGTTGTTACATATTCAGGAATCTTGGCAATAGGTTGTTACTGTTGGAATCTTTTTTAATTTTGGCTTCCTTTTATTGATTTTTTAAAATTTATTTTTCATCCATCTTTATTCTTCGGCCTGTGTGGGCCTCCCATTACAGTGGCCTCTCTTGTTGTAGAGCACCAGCTCTGGGAGCATGTGTTCCAGAGTGCTGGCTTGTAACTGGACACACCGGTCGAGCTGCTCCATGGCACGTGGAGTCTTCCTGGGCTAGAGATCCAACCAGTACCCATGGTACTGCAAAGTGGACTCTTTACCCACTGGATCACCAGGGAAACCCTACTGTTGGAATCTTGAAATTGGCTAAGGTGGGCTATTTACAGCATGAAAACTGGCAAAGATGACCCCATCGCCACCTAAGCCAATTTAGCAGCTTACCACTGAGTTAAAGTGGACTCTTTACCCACTGGATCACCAGGGAAGCCCTACTGTTGGAATCTTGAAATCGGCTAAGGTGGGCTATTTACAGCATGAAAACTGGCAAAGATGACCCCATCGCCACCTAAGCCAATTTAGCAGCTTACCACTGAGTTAAATTACCATTAAAGGAACACTATAATGAAAGCTCAGTTTTCTGATATTTCTTATGGGATAGAGTCTCCCTACTCACTAACTTTTAGACTTTAACCCTTTTCTTGTTGCTGTTCAGTTGCCAAGTTGTGTCTGATTCTTTGTGACCCCATGAACTATAGCACACGAGGTTTCTCCGACCTTAACTGTCTCCTGGAATTTGCTCAAATTCATGTCCATTGAGTTGGTGATGCCATCCAACCATCTGTCCTCTGTCATCCCCTTCTCTTCTTGCCCTCAATCTTTCCCAGCATCAGGGTCTTTTCTAAGGAGTAGGCTCTTTGCATCAGGTGCAAAAGTATTGGAGCTTCAGCATCAGTCCTTCCAATGAATATGCAGGATTGATTTCCTTTAGTATTGACTAGTTTGATCTCTTTGCTGTCCAAGGGACTCTCAGGAGTCTTTCCAGGACCACAGTTTGAAATTCTTCAGTGCTCAGCCTTCTTTATGGTCCATCTCTTACATCCATATATGACTAATGGAAAAACCAGTGCTTTGACTATATAGACTTTTGTTGGCAAAGTGATGTCTCTGGTTTTTAATACAGTGTCTAAGTTTGTCATAGCTTTTCTTGCAAGGAGCAAGCATCTTTTAATTTCATGGCTGTAGTCACTGTCCACAGTGATTTTGGAGCCCAAGAAAATAAAATCTGTGACCTCAAATCTCTGTTCCATTTTTCCCTTCTTTCTCTAGCTCTTCCAATCCTCCCAAGAGACTATTAAAAGTGCACACTAATTTGTAGGCCTGTGCATGCTTAGTTGCTCAGCCATATCCAACTGTTTCTAACCGCACGGACTGTAGCTGACCAGGCTCCTCTGTCCATGGGATTTTCGAGGCAAGAATACTGAAGTGGTTGGCCATTTCCTTCTCCAGCGGATCTTCCCAATCCAGGGATCAAACCCACATCTTTTCCATCTCCTGCATTGCAGGGGGATTCTTTACTGGCTGAACCAACGAGAAAAGACTGTATTTGCATGCTAATAGTTACAAGTGTATATTTGGAATTTGAACCCAGATCAGACAGCTTGGGTCTGAATCCACAAGCCTGTATTTACCAGATGTGTAATTTAAATAATGCTCACTTCCTGGTGCCTCAGATGGTAAAGAATCTGCCTGTAATCTGGAGACCCCGGTTCAATTCCTGGGTCCGGAAGAGCCCCTGGGTTGGCTGTATATGATTTTGGTTGGTTTGTTTTCTGCCTGTAATCTCTTAAAAATATCTTCACTTAGCTCTGTGCAAGCAAGGTCACTCTGCCATGATAATCAATTATATGAGAAGAAAGAGAAGGAGGAGGAATTGTCCATTGAGTTGGTGATGCCATCCAACCATCTGTCCTCTGTCATCCCCTTCTCTTCTTGCCCTCAATCTTTCCCAGCATCAGGGTCTTTTCTAAGGAGTAGGCTCTTTGCATCAGGTGCAAAAGTATTGGAGCTTCAGCATCAGTCCTTCCAATGAATATGCAGGATTGATTTCCTTTAGTATTGACTAGTTTGATCTCTTTGCTGTCCAAGGGACTCTCAGGAGTCTTTCCAGGACCACAGTTTGAAATTCGTCAGTGCTCAGCCTTCTTTATGGTCCATCTCTTACATCCATATATGACTAATGGAAAACCAGTGCTTTGACTATATAGACTTTTGTTGGCAAAGTGATGTCTCTGGTTTTTAATACAGTGTCTAAGTTTGTCATAGCTTTTCTTGCAAGGAGCAAGCATCTTTTAATTTCATGGCTGTAGTCACTGTCCACAGTGATTTTGGAGCCCAAGAAAATAAAATCTGTGACCTCAAATCTCTGTTCCATTTTTCCCTTCTTTCTCTAGCTCTTCCAATCCTCCCAAGAGACTATTAAAAGTGCACACTAATTTGTAGGCCTGTGCATGCTTAGTTGCTCAGCCATATCCAACTGTTTCTAACCGCACGGACTGTAGCTGACCAGGCTCCTCTGTCCATGGGATTTTCGAGGCAAGAATACTGAAGTGGTTGGCCATTTCCTTCTCCAGCGGATCTTCCCAATCCAGGGATCAAACCCACATCTTTTCCATCTCCTGCATTGCAGGGGGATTCTTTACTGGCTGAACCAACGAGAAAAGACTGTATTTGCATGCTAATAGTTACAAGTGTATATTTGGAATTTGAACCCAGATCAGACAGCTTGGGTCTGAATCCACAAGCCTGTATTTACCAGATGTGTAATTTAAATAATGCTCACTTCCTGGTGCCTCAGATGGTAAAGAATCTGCCTGTAATCTGGAGACCCCGGTTCAATTCCTGGGTCCGGAAGAGCCCCTGGGTTGGCTGTATATGATTTTGGTTGGTTTGTTTTCTGCCTGTAATCTCTTAAAAATATCTTCACTTAGCTCTGTGCAAGCAAGGTCACTCTGCCATGATAATCAATTATATGAGAAGAAAGAGAAGGAGGAGGAAGAAGAAGGGGGAAATAATTGCAGCTTATAGCCCCTGGGAGCTTAGCCTGTGTGAGAATCCATGCTAAGTGGTCTATGTGCACCACTTCATGAATATGCATAACCACCTGTGAGGTGCACAGGATTACAAACCCTGTTTCATAGATGAGGAAGTTGAGTCTCTGGGTAATGAACTTGCCCAAGGTTTCATACTGATATCAGTGGTATGGGGTTCAAGGATAGCCCTCGGACCTGTGAGCCTGTCACTTAACCATTGTCCTTTACATTCTTAAGCGTTTTGGATCCTGAGTTTGAAATACAGCAACCTATTACAAGTTTGCATAATTAAATACAGCACGTAAACAAACTCTCTAGAAAAAAAAAAAAAAAAAGACACTAACGTTTTAGTATTTGTCTATTTCCAGGGGGTAAATGTTCCCAGTACAGTTGCCTTCAAGCACTCAGCTTTACAATCGCTGCCCATCACTGGGAGACCAGCACCGCAGCACAGATCTGCCATGCGAAGAAGATGCGCCCCACCCCTGCCCCTCAGAAGGCATTCTTGCCCCGTAGAAATGATTCCCCATCTAGAGCCTTGGTGCTTGAAATCCCCCCATTATGTAGCCATGCCTTTTCTGGAAACCCTGGGTTCTTCAAATGTATAAATGCTTCTGAGCAATTGCATGAAAACGTACAGGTTAATTTGTACCATGTGGGGCTCATTTCCTGATAGCAAGTTTTTTTTTTTTTTAAAGATTTATTTATTTATTTACTTTGGGCGGGGGTCGGGTTGGGGAGGGAAGGGAGCAGGCGGGCCACTTCTATTGGTCTTTTTATTTATCTATTTTCATTCGTCTTCGTTCTTTGGCTCCTGTGGGCCTCCCATCGCGGTGGCGTCTGTAGTCGCAGAGCGCCGGCTCTGGGCGCATGCGCCACAGAGCTCCGGCTCGGTGATTGGACACATCAGTCCAGCTGCTCCGCTGCACGTGGGATCTTCCCAGGCCAGGGATGGAACCGGCGGCCCTTGTACTGCAAGGCGGTGTCCTTACCCACTGGACCACCAGGGGAATCCCTGATAGCAAGTTTTGAAAGAAGGTGGCCAGGTGAATTTATGAGCTTTGGATTCTTGAGTGGGAGCCCAACAGGGTCCAGGAGGGACAGCCTCTGTTTGGTTCTCTCCAGGTAGCACGCCTTAGCACAGGCCTGCCCCCACCCACTGCCTTGAAGCAGAATCACTGCTTTATTTAAAGGCCACTTACTACTTAAAGCAGTTACGAGGACCCTTTTCCACTCAGCTTTGTTTTTTATAAGTTTTTCTTTTTTTTATTTGGGGCTGTGTTGGGTCTTTGCTGCTGCGTGAGGGCTTTTACTAGTTGGCGGTGAGCGTGGGCTCCTCTCCATTGAGGTGCATGAACTTCTCATTGTGGTGGCTTCTTTCGTGCAGAGCACAGGCTCTAGGGCATGCAAGCTTTAGCAGTCGCAGTTGTGGTGTGTGGGCTCAGCAGTGTGGTGCACGGGCTTAGTTGCTCTGTGGAGTGTGGGATCTTCCAGGACCAGGGATCAAACCCTTGTCTCCTGCCTTGGCAGACGGATTCTTTACCACTGAGCTTCCCAGGTGGGGCACAGTGGTGAAGAATGCCTACCAAGGCAAGAGACATAAGAGACATGAGTTCAATACCTGGGTCAGGAAGGTCTCTTGGAGAAGGAAATGATAACCTGCTCCAGGATTCTTGCCTGGGAAATCCCATGGACAGCAGAGCCTGGCCGGTTACAGTCCATGGGGTCGCAAAGAGTCAGACACCCCTGAGGAACAGAGCACACACACATACACACACGAGGGAAGCCTGCTCCATCCAGTTTTTTGTTTTTTTTTTTTTAAATATTTTATTTATATTTATTTGGCTCCATTGGGTCTCAGTTGCAGCACGTGGGCACTAGTTCCCTGACCAGGGATCGAACCTGGGCCCCCTGCATTGGAAGCACAGAGTCTAGCCACTGGACCACCAGGGAATTCCCCTGCTCCATCGAGTTTTAATCTCCCTGTGGGCTATCGAAAAACTTCCCCCTTTCAAGCAGGATTTGTGTCAAGAGACCCACATAGAAAGCAAATAGAAGGACTTCCCTAGTTGCCCAGTGGTCAAGAGGCTGTACTTTCCTTGCTGGGGGTGTGGGTTCAATCCCTGGTTGGAGAACTAAGATTCCACGTGCTATGGGAGCATAGCTCCTCACCCATAATTTTTGTAAAGTACTCAATGCAAAAGAAACAAATAGAAAAATAAAATTCATAAAGCACAAATAGGGAAACAAAGAACATCTCTCAATTCTTGCAAAACCACCGGCATGGGGCAAGCTGGTGATCGTCTGAATACCATCCTTATGGTTGGTGTTCTTCTGGCTGAGAAACCTAGGTGCCCATCCTCTGAGGGGTGGGTCCCAGGTTGCTGGGTAGAGCACTTAGCACATTCGGGGTGCTCGCTGAGTGTTGGGGGTATGAAGTCCTCTTCAGGGGGCATTGTGCCCAAGAAAGGTGCTATGCAGGTACCAATATGGTTATTCTTTCAGCACAAATTTACAATTGACTTTCTGTGAAACACTGCAGCAAGTTAACTTCATTCAGTCTGCTTACAGTCATTAAAAAAATGCCTGGTAATGACTGCTGTCTTGTTTTAGCATTCCTCAAACCACCGGGGTAGCACCATATAAGGCTGCTGCTCCATGATCGATTAATTGGGATGCACACCCTGTCTTTTGCAATAGAGCCCGCATGCTGCTTTATAGCAGCTGGACCATGATTTAAGGCTATGGCCAGGAGCATTTACCTGGGAGGGGTTTTTCCTATTGCTCCTGCTATTCCGAGAGGTACCATTTACTCATGCATTAGGGCATACCAGAAGCTGAAGGCAATCTCTACCTGCTAAAGGAAGCAGTGTGCTTTTAAAACTGAAAGGCAGGCAGGGACGCTCTCACTGTTCTGCTGATGCTGAAATTAACCCACACAATAGGAACGGTGAAGGCGTTCACCTGTTTTTTTGCCCTGGGACCCTCACCCCAAGAATCGCCTGCCTTCTTAGCAAGCAGGACAGAAATAGTTAAGTCCCGAAGGCGGTGAGTTAAACACTCGGCCTGAGAGACACGCCAGGCGAGGTGTCCCTGCCAGGTGCAGGGGAGCCCTGCCAGGTGTAGACAGGAAGAGGCTGCCCTCCCGCCAGTCCGCTTCCCAGTCAAGGTCATCTGACGGGTGCCACTGGAGACGCTGGCCTGGGAGGACACTGAGCGAGCACACCCTGCAAGTCAGCTGACGGCTGTGTCATCGCTGCTGTTTTCTGTCTCACCGCTCTGTCCCAGCCCTGGCTCCTGCCGGCTCCTCGTCACAAGTCACAAGGCGTACAACGAGGCAAAACGCGACCATTGGAAAGTGGTCTGTTCCTGCGGCTACCTAGCGTGCCTTCCGCGAGGAGTATTTACCTTTGGTTAGCCAGGAGCAGAGAAGCCGTCTGAATGCACACGATGGCGTCACACTTGGCAGCCTGCGTCTGCAGCAGAGCGGGCACTGCCCGGAGCCCCCGGGGCCAGACTGCCCCAGGGGAGCGCGGCTGGGTCCCCAGCACTTGGGGCAACAGTTTGCAGACGTCTCACGCCGCCGCGCCGCCCTACCTGCCGGATATTGACTAGGACAAAGAAGACGCTGATGCTGAGTGCCTGGCTGGGGCCTGGACGGGCCGACTCCACCGCACTGATGCTGTGTGACTCTCCAAGCTCCCTGTCTGGGCTGGTCACGGGGGACTGGCCCCGATCCCCGGGACTCAGTTAGAACACGATTGGAAGGAGAAACCAGGCTCACTGACCTAAATCCGTCCCCGTCCCCTCTGGATGCAGGGGGAACAGCTGTTGAGGAGCAGGGACACCGCCAGCCATCAAGTGGAGGACCTTTGTGACCGCAGTCTGGGTGCAGGTGGAGCCTGGGAGATTGGCAGTTTAATTGCGGTCCTCCGATGGCTGCTGCTGCTTTTCCTAAATCATCGTGCTCGCGAAGTGTACCGTTGCCTGGATTCGGCTGCCTCCAGTGTAGTCTTCCCCTGCCCGGGTTGGAAATCAGGGTGCCAGGCAAGCCTGTTTAGTGCTGGCTCCTTCCAGCGTGATGTGATTCAGCTAGGATGGTCACGCTGACAGCCGAGGAGGAAGCAGAAAGCATCACTTTATCTTCTCTTGCGATGTTAGTGGGACATAACTCTCCTGCTTTGCAACGATTCCCTCATCTGTGTGTGTGTGTGTGTCTTGTGCATGTGTATGTATGTGTGTGTTAATTCAATGAATCAAAGAGCCTAACATACCATCACGGCTGTGTGTGTGTGTGCGCGCGCGTGTGTGTTTTAAATGATTTTGGGGGGGTGGGGGAGGCAGCCTGTGGAGACCGCGGTCTGAGACAGCCGCACATTTAGGTTATTGCCAATTTGGAATACTTTGGTTTGTGAAGCCGAGCCCTAAGGGACAAGCTGGGTAACTGAGAAAGAGATCGTAGATAAAGAAATAAAAATGACAGGCGTAATGGAGGCTCTGCGGAAGGACTGTCAGAGCATCCGCTCCTGGATGGCAAGTGCGCCAGGCAGAGGCTGAATAATTCATAGATTGAAATTACCCCGCTTTCACCTTTCCGTTGAAACCGGCATGATCTGCATCTCTAATACATTTTCAGGATAAAGTGAAATGCCAGTTTGAATCTGAAGAGCTTTTGAAACCAGATGCTGCATCCCTGACCTGAATCTTTCAGCCTCTCTCACAATTATCCTGTGAGAACCGCACTTCATCACGACGCACCATTACCAGGGAAAATGACTGTGATTATAATAGCAACAATAGAAGACCGTCCGATGATCTCTAATTTACCTAATTTGCTAAGACTGTATGCTTTTAATGCCCACGGTGGGTCATCCTGCCTGGAACCCTGGATCGCTCTCCCTTCGGAACGAAAATGCGGCAGTGTGTGTGCCATACCTCAGCTCCCAAAGCCAAGAACATTCTCTTCCGTTCCAGTGTCTCTTTTGTTGGGTTTGCACTTGTATGTGTGTGTATATGTGTGTGTGTATTTCCAATACCTATACCCCACATGCCCATCTGGGGAGATGGTGAGCCTGTTGTGAATTGAGAGTTGATGCTTGGGTATAGGAGAGTGTTGACTTGTTCATTTTACTCCATATGCCCGGGTTGGAAATCAGGGTGCCAGGCAAGCCTGTTTAGTGCTGGCTCCTTCCAGCGTGATGTGATTCAGCTAGGATGGTCACGCTGACAGCCGAGGAGGAAGCAGAAAGCATCACTTTATCTTCTCTTGCGATGTTAGTGGGACATAACTCTCCTGCTTTGCAACGATTCCCTCATCTGTGTGTGTGTGTGTGTCTTGTGCATGTGTATGTATGTGTGTGTTAATTCAATGAATCAAAGAGCCTAACATACCATCACGGCTGTGTGTGTGTGTGCGCGCGCGTGTGTGTTTTAAATGATTTTGGGGGGGTGGGGGAGGCAGCCTGTGGAGACCGCGGTCTGAGACAGCCGCACATTTAGGTTATTGCCAATTTGGAATACTTTGGTTTGTGAAGCCGAGCCCTAAGGGACAAGCTGGGTAACTGAGAAAGAGATCGTAGATAAAGAAATAAAAATGACAGGCGTAATGGAGGCTCTGCGGAAGGACTGTCAGAGCATCCGCTCCTGGATGGCAAGTGCGCCAGGCGGAGGCTGAATAATTCATAGATTGAAATTACCCCGCTTTCACCTTTCCGTTGAAACCGGCATGATCTGCATCTCTAATACATTTTCAGGATAAAGTGAAATGCCAGTTTGAATCTGAAGAGCTTTTGAAACCAGATGCTGCATCCCTGACCTGAATCTTTCAGCCTCTCTCACAATTATCCTGTGAGAACCGCACTTCATCACGACGCACCATTACCAGGGAAAATGACTGTGATTATAATAGCAACAATAGAAGACCGTCCGATGATCTCTAATTTACCTAATTTGCTAAGACTGTATGCTTTTAATGCCCACGGTGGGTCATCCTGCCTGGAACCCTGGATCGCTCTCCCTTCGGAACGAAAATGCGGCAGTGTGTGTGCCATACCTCAGCTCCCAAAGCCAAGAACATTCTCTTCCGTTCCAGTGTCTCTTTTGTTGGGTTTGCACTTGTATGTGTGTGTATATGTGTGTGTGTATTTCCAATACCTATACCCCACATGCCCATCTGGGGAGATGGTGAGCCTGTTGTGAATTGAGAGTTGATGCTTGGGTATAGGAGAGTGTTGACTTGTTCATTTTTACTCCCTTTAAATTGGAATGTATACAACCATGTGTTTACCAGAAGGGAGGGAAGGTTCTGTTCTGGGAGAGGAGTTTAAAACGTGGCAACCAAGGGGAAGTGTTCATCTTTGTTTCTTCTTTGAAACAAATGCTGCCTGCTTTTAGGTGTAGAGCCTTTGTGGGGACTGTCCTCCTGGTGTGATGTGTTACAAACTTCTGCAGGTTGAAAAGACCCGAAAGAGACACCCAGTAATAACTGCACACCTTTTTAAGAGCATGTGTGTTTGAGTAAGTCAGTGAAGCTTCGGTCTGGGACTTGGGTTGTTTTCATGTCTGCTCGCTCTCCAAGTAGAAGTCTTGCCTGAAGGGGTCCTGCAGGTTTCATCTCTGGGGTTCCTATGCCACCCCAAGAGAAAGAGGTATGGCCCTTCAAGCCTCCGTGGAGAGCAGACTGTAGTCACTTAATAGGCACGGACACCTTGTGGAATTTCACTCTCACCGGCAGACAGCATACAGGCTCCTGCTAGTCAAGTGAGTTCAGTTTGACTCTCTAGGTAGGGCTTCTGGGAGGGAGGACAGTTTCTCTCGGGGGAGGTAGGGTTGAACTGTGTCTGCCCAATATTGTGAGTGGTTGACTGAAGACCCTGAGCTCTGACATATTTCTTAATCCATTACCCCAGCTTTAGCCCTACACGCACCCCTGGTACATTCATTTGTCACAAGGAGATAAGTTGTATTTGTAATCCTTTCTTTAGCTGCCGATGTTCCTCGTGGTCTAGTTTCTGCGGGTATATGTTTTTTTATGTTGTACTTTGTTGCCACTTCACGGTTACTCTCACTAACTATGGGCTCACAAACAGCCATTCTTTCCCCTGCGTTTTTTTCTAAATACGGATAAAAACATGGTGTTTTTAAAACAGGGATTTAAATATAGTTTTTGTTCCCTGGCTCTGAACACATTCAAGGTTTTAAGGCTTTCCAAAGGAAAAGGGGAAATAACTTTACATAATAAAGAATTTGTTTAAAAATAAGCAAGAATTCACTGGAGATCAATTATGTTACCACATTGTTTGGTGACATAGCTCCTGTTTTTAATACTGAACCTATTATTCTTATCTTTTGAGAAAGAAGCTTGGCTCTCAGTGGCAAAGGACTTTTCACAAACCTACACTGCCTAGGTGCCAAAGTGGTTTCCTTTTGAGTTAAAAAAAAAAAAATAGCCTTGATATTTTGCACAAGGTTTTAAACTCCTGGCATCTTAAACCTCTCCAGTAATCAAAATTAGAAGAGTGTAATTAATCACTGATTGAGCACACTGGTGTACAAACCTGATATAAGTAATAACAGGTATCCCAAAATTCTCTAAGAATAATTGGAGATCAGATTTTTGTTACTTTTTTGGGACTCAGAAACAAATTTTAATCACTTGATAAAATAGCAAATTTGAAATATAGTTTTACGATTCAAGTATCTGTACTTTCATTTGTACTTGGAAAATAAACTGTTTGTTTTACTTTGTTAGGATGTGAGTGCTGTTTTGTGTAAGAGCTTGGTGATACTCAGATTGCCTTGGTCTGTCAGCAAATAAGATTCAGCACTGAGAGCTGCTAACTTAAAAATATTTGAACTTCAAGTTTGTCTCTAAAATTAAATTTTCTTTTCAAACTCTTTAAGCCATTGGATGTAAATGATCATGGTATTTTCAAATAAGTTCTTTAGATAAATTCTAATTCATTATTGACAAGTCTTACAATGTTCTAGATAAGTATAACATAGCTGAAAAAGACAGCTAGGACAATTAAAAGTTGTAAATAGTTGAAAAATTAAAGAGTCAACCCTGAAAGCATACTAGCAGGGGTTAGTTTGGGCAGATCTCAGATAATCATGACTCAGATAATTATTAAAGGTATTTTGTAACTTTTTTTTTTGATGAGTATGAGAAAGATAGGTAAAAAGCTATCCCCTCTCTCCTAATTCCTAACCCCTAGTCACGGTAGAGAGTCAGTCAAGTGAGCAGTCTTTTAAAGTATAAATACCTGGTACCTCACTCACAGAATTCAGAAGAATGCCTCATGCTTTAAAATAGGGTGTGGAATGGACGAGATGGCCAGGTGGTTAAGGATAGGGTGTGGGAACGTTATCACATAAGACTTGCAGTCTTTACTACAACATAAATACTGTGGTAAGCTGATGCATTGCACATGTAGTTAAGTAGACTATTCCCAGTGGGCATGGGATTTCTCTCATTAGAATATGCTACAAGGACAATGGCATAGTGTCGTTTTTCCTAAGTTTTTGGGCTGTAGTAATGAAACGTGCCTTTACCAAGCACCAAATTTTCTGCTGTCCCAGACTGCCAAAGAGTAAAACGCAGATTAGACAAAAGAAACCGGTGAAGAAGATCAATGACAAACCCTCACATTATTCGGGAGGCTTTTAAAAACTAGCATCATCAAAAATATTGAAAATCTCGTGCCTGTGTACTTTGTCTATGTTTTAAGGAGAACTTTCTCTTAGTAAGAAATTCTTTGCAACATTTTACTATGAAAAATTTCAAACATACAGAAAAGCTCAAAAGTTGCGAACACCCACAACCAACACCCTGTCTGTAGTCGCTCAGTTGTGTCTGACCCTTTGTGAACCTGTGGATTGTAGCCCACCAGACTCCTGTGTCTATGGAATTCTCCAGGCAAGAATACTGGAGTGGGTTGCCATTTCCTTCTGCAAGGGACCTTCCTGACCCAGGATCAAACCCCAGGTCTCCTGCATTGCAGACAGATTCTTTACTGACTGGGCCCCCAGGGAAGCCCCTAAACTCTATAAATATCATTTTCCTGTAATGGCTTCATACTGTGTACATCCAGCTGTCTACCCCTCTGTTCATCCACAAGTCCATCTTATTGTTTTTGGTGTTTTTTTGTTTTTTTGTTTTGCATTTCAAAGTAAGCTGCAGGCCTCACTATACTTTACCCCTAGGGAGATGCCTGCTGAAGTATTTAACTAGAACTCAATATTTATAGTGTTTTCCTTTAAGTCAAAAATTTATATATAATGAAGATAGAATTTTGAACACAACATGCTGTTTTTCTTCAGCATTAATAACTTCTTTAATATAATGACTGGCTAGATCCTCATATCCCGCTTTTAAAGTACCCATGTGGGCCCATTTAAAGGGTGTGGAAGGGGAATGGCCAGGTGGTTAAGGATAGGGTGTGGGAACGTTATCACATAAGACTTGCAGTCTTTACTACAACATAAATACTGTGGTAAGCTGATGCATTGCACATGTAGTTAAGTAGACTATTCCCAGTGGGCATGGGATTTCTCTCATTAGAATATGCTACAAGGACAATGGCATAGTGTCGTTTTTCCTAAGTTTTTGGGCTGTAGTAATGAAACGTGCCTTTACCAAGCACCAAATTTTCTGCTGTCCCAGACTGCCAAAGAGTAAAACGCAGATTAGACAAAAGAAACCGGTGAAGAAGATCAATGACAAACCCTCACATTATTCGGGAGGCTTTTAAAAACTAGCATCATCAAAAATATTGAAAATCTCGTGCCTGTGTACTTTGTCTATGTTTTAAGGAGAACTTTCTCTTAGTAAGAAATTCTTTGCAACATTTTACTATGAAAAATTTCAAACATACAGAAAAGCTCAAAAGTTGCGAACACCCACAACCAACACCCTGTCTGTAGTCGCTCAGTTGTGTCTGACCCTTTGTGAACCTGTGGATTGTAGCCCACCAGACTCCTGTGTCTATGGAATTCTCCAGGCAAGAATACTGGAGTGGGTTGCCATTTCCTTCTGCAAGGGACCTTCCTGACCCAGGGATCAAACCCCAGGTCTCCTGCATTGCAGACAGATTCTTTACTGACTGGGCCCCCAGGGAAGCCCCTAAACTCTATAAATATCATTTTCCTGTAATGGCTTCATACTGTGTACATCCAGCTGTCTACCCCTCTGTTCATCCACAAGTCCATCTTATTGTTTTTGGTGTTTTTTTGTTTTTTTGTTTTGCATTTCAAAGTAAGCTGCAGGCCTCACTATACTTTACCCCTAGGGAGATGCCTGCTGAAGTATTTAACTAGAACTCAATATTTATAGTGTTTTCCTTTAAGTCAAAAATTTATATATAATGAAGATAGAATTTTGAACACAACATGCTGTTTTTCTTACGCAGCATTAATAACTTCTTTAATATAATGACTGGCTGCCCACAGATCCTCATGATCCCGTGTCTTAAATGTACTACTGTCGCTAGTTCGTTGTGAAGTCGTGTCCAACCCTTGGCAACTCCGTGGACGGTAGCCCGCCAGGCTCCTCTGTACATGGGATTTCTCAGTCAAGAATACTGGGGCGGGGGTTTGCCATTTCCTCCTCCATTTAAAGATACAAATCCCCCATTTGTAGTGGAAGGATCAAGGTCTAGTCTCAATTCCCATTACCCGGTGAGCCTGCACCCACTAAGCCTGGGACACTAGTAATATGTCAGTTACTAGCATCAGTTCTGGGATGCAGGAGGTTTCAGGGCATACATAGTTAATTTCCAAAGTCTATCTCCATCCTCGGACCAGACTTCCCTTCTTTAATCTGCTGGCACTTATGAAGTAACCTCTTTGCCTCTTGTATCATCAACTGTTCTTTGACTTGGGTTTTTCTCTGCCTCTTCCGTTTCCTGCCCTACATTTCCCAGTTGGCTTTTCTCTTTTCCTCTTCCTCCTGACTCCTAGTTTTTTTTTTTTAGAACGAAGAAATAAATCTCTCTGTTTTTCAAGTCATTCTTCTACATGCAATTTTAGGAAAATGACGACAGGAAGCAAGAGGTAGAGAAAATGACAGGAATGCTTAAAGAGATTAATTTCTCTTGCGCATTTGTGTTGTAAGGACATAAATGAGTTAAGGATTGCTCTCCTAAGACTTCTTCACGAATCCATCTCTTGAATCCAGTCTTGTGGGTGAGATTTATCCTCTCCTCTCTTAACTGAACCCTAGACCAAACCTCTGTAAGATCAGCAATACTGTGGCTCCTAAGAATGAGCACATTCTTGCTGCTTGCCAGATCTGCTAAGTTTCAGACTCAGCCTCTGGTCACCAGCTCTGGTCCATCACACTTCTACCAGCAGCAGCATAAAGCCTGATTCTTAAATTATGTTTCGCCCTGACCCCCCAGGATGAGAAAATTCTCAAATTTTTGGTCCATGTACAGATGGCAATCAGTTTCTAGGCGGCTTCTCCCTTGGGCCATTTCTTCATTCAGTTCAGCATGCCTAGAGCTTTCATTAAAGAGATCATTAGACAGGCATGTTTTCTTTTTAGTAATAACTTCTTTAATATAATGACTGGCTGCCCACAGATCCTCATGATCCCGTGTCTTAAATGTACTACTGTCGCTAGTTCGTTGTGAAGTCGTGTCCAACCCTTGGCAACTCCGTGGACGGTAGCCCGCCAGGCTCCTCTGTACATGGGATTTCTCAGTCAAGAATACTGGGGGCGGGGGGGGGGGGGTTGCCCTTTCCTCCTCCATTTAAAGATACAAATCCCCCATTTGTAGTGGAAGGATCAAGGTCTAGTCTCAATTCCCATTACCCGGTGAGCCTGCACCCACTAAGCCTGGGACACTAGTAATATGTCAGTTACTAGCATCAGTTCTGGGATGCAGGAGGTTTCAGGGCATACATAGTTAATTTCCAAAGTCTATCTCCATCCTCGGACCAGACTTCCCTTCTTTAATCTGCTGGCACTTATGAAGTAACCTCTTTGCCTCTTGTATCATCAACTGTTCTTTGACTTGGGTTTTTCTCTGCCTCTTCCGTTTCCTGCCCTACATTTCCCAGTTGGCTTTTCTCTTTTCCTCTTCCTCCTGACTCCTAGTTTTTTTTTTTTAGAACGAAGAAATAAATCTCTCTGTTTTTCAAGTCATTCTTCTACATGCAATTTTAGGAAAATGACGACAGGAAGCAAGAGGTAGAGAAATGACAGGAATGCTTAAAGAGATTAATTTCTCTTGCGCATTTGTGTTGTAAGGACATAAATGAGTTAAGGATTGCTCTCCTAAGACTTCTTCACGAATCCATCTCTTGAATCCAGTCTTGTGGGTGAGATTTATCCTCTCCTCTCTTAACTGAACCCTAGACCAAACCTCTGTAAGATCAGCAATACTGTGGCTCCTAAGAATGAGCACATTCTTGCTGCTTGCCAGATCTGCTAAGTTTCAGACTCAGCCTCTGGTCACCAGCTCTGGTCCATCACACTTCTACCAGCAGCAGCATAAAGCCTGATTCTTAAATTATGTTTCGCCCTGACCCCCCAGGATGAGAAAATTCTCAAATTTTTGGTCCATGTACAGATGGCAATCAGTTTCTAGGCGGCTTCTCCCTTGGGCCATTTTTCTTCATTCAGTTCAGCATGCCTAGAGCTTTCATTAAAGAGATCATTAGATCACTGTGACTGGGTCTGTCTTTGACTAGATCATCAACAATATACCTGTTTTTATAAAAGTGCTAATTGGTTTTAACAGGTCGGTTCAAAGTTTAGGTTCTGTGATTAGCTAAAGCTAGATTGTAATCTGTATTGTCACTTAACCAGCAATGTTACTCTAAGCCAAATTACTCAACCATTTTAAGCTTCTTGTCTTCAAAGGCTGCTAGGAATATTAACATATATATATATATATATGTGTGTGTGTGTGTGTCTGTACACATGTGTGTGTGTGTATGTATATGTATCATATAAGGGCTTTCCAAGTGGCACAGTGGTAAAGAATCCACCTGCCAATGCAGGAGACACAAGAGATGTGAGTTCAGTCCCTGGGTCAGGAAGATCCCCCGGAGGAGGAAATGGCAAACCACTCCAGCACTCTTGCCTAGAAAATTCCATGGACACAGGAGCCTGGTGGGCTATCATCTATGGGATCACAAAGAGCTGGAAACAACTGAGCACAGCACAGCAGCAGCATATGTTGTATTATAAAATATATGCATATATAAATTATAATTGATATGTATTTTGTATATTTTGTTTATAATTAAATTGTGTATTATTCTTCTAGAAATAAAATGTATATATTAGAGAATGTATACTTGTGATATTTTATTCAGTCTGTATAATGTGTTTAGCACGATGCTTGGCACCCCACGAATCCATCTCTTGAATCCAGTCTTGTGGGTGAGATTTATCCGCTCCTCTCTTAACTGAAACCTAGACCAAACCTCTGTAAGATCAGCAATACTGTGGCTCCTAAGAATGAGCACATTCTTGCTGCTTGCCAGATCTGCTAAGTTTCAGACTCAGCCTCTGGTCACCAGCTCTGGTCCATCACACTTCTACCAGCAGCAGCATAAAGCCTGATTCTTAAATTATGTTTCGCCCTGACCCCCCAGGATGAGAAAATTCTCAAATTTTTGGTCCATGTACAGATGGCAATCAGTTTCTAGGCGGCTTCTCCCTTGGGCCTTTTTTCTTCATTCAGTTCAGCATGCCTAGAGCTTTCATTAAAGAGATCATTAGATCACTGTGACTGGGTCTGTCTTTGACTAGATCATCAACAATATACCTGTTTTTATAAAAGTGCTAATTGGTTTTAACAGGTCGGTTCAAAGTTTAGGTTCTGTGATTAGCTAAAGCTAGATTGTAATCTGTATTGTCACTTAACCAGCAATGTTACTCTAAGCCAAATTACTCAACCATTTTAAGCTTCTTGTCTTCAAAGGCTGCTAGGAATATTAACATATATATATATATATATGTGTGTGTGTGTGTGTCTGTACACATGTGTGTGTGTGTATGTATATGTATCATATAAGGGCTTTCCAAGTGGCACAGTGGTAAAGAATCCACCTGCCAATGCAGGAGACACAAGAGATGTGAGTTCAGTCCCTGGGTCAGGAAGATCCCCTGGAGGAGGAAATGGCAAACCACTCCAGCACTCTTGCCTAGAAAATTCCATGGACACAGGAGCCTGGTGGGCTATCATCTATGGGATCACAAAGAGCTGGAAACAACTGAGCACAGCACAGCAGCAGCATATGTTGTATTATAAAATATATGCATATATAAATTATAATTGATATGTATTTTGTATATTTTGTTTATAATTAAATTGTGTATTATTCTTCTAGAAATAAAATGTATATATTAGAGAATGTATACTTGTGATATTTTATTCAGTCTGTATAATGTGTTTAGCACGATGCTTGGCACCCACGTGGCACTCAGTATATTTTAGCATCCTTATCACCACCGCCACCATCACTGGATCAACCGAAGATGCCATCATCTTAGAACTCTAATAAATCATCCATCAGGGCTCTCTAATAAATCCTAGTACACTGCCCTCTCTTCTCACGTTCAAATGTGCTTATCTTCATGGACCTCTCAGTAAATTCCACCCCCACCCTTTTAAGGCCTAAAAATGCTCCTCTCCCCAGCTTTCAGTCTGGGCTGGAGCCGAACCAACCAACAGAACTCACAGTTCTTTCTGTGCGAGCTCCAAGGTTTCCTCAGGTGTGCTCTCCCGCCCCAGACCGCCCTCCGTCTTTTTGAATTCTCCATTACAAAATGTGGACTAAGTACAAGCACCAATGTAGTTTAATTTTTACAAAAAGGAGAGGCACAGGGTCTTTCCCTCTAGGAGGGTCAAAGGTGGAATTGTGGAAGATTCATTTCCTACCACCTCGTCCCTCACCCTTCCCACCTCACAAAACACAGGAGAGGACGGGAGGAGATACCAGAGAAGTACAGCTCAAGATCCAGCGAGAGGGGCCTCTGCTCTGGGCACTCACCTTTGAGAGCCAGACTTTAGAGGGCTTTGTGCCGGCCCCTCTCCTTCATCCCCTGCCTCAGTTTTCCCCATAGGGCAGAGTCAGTGGGTCAAGGAGACACCTCCATCCAGAGCCTGTGCTTCTCTGGCTCCTAGAGAATGCTCTCTGGAATCCTGAATTCCCGGGTGAACATCCTGAGCCTGCCGGGCCGATGGTGAAGGATGCTGCCAGTATGTGCAGGCCTAGGCCTGAGGGGTGGGTGCAGGAGGCTGCTGAGGGGCAGCCCCAGGGTGTCATCCAGCAGGACCCCTTCCTTCCCAGGAACAGACCCCTCCCCCATGCCCTCTGGTTCAACTCCTCCTTAAGGATCCTGATCACAGTATCTGATGCCCCTTGTCTGAACTGTTTTACCTTGGAGAAAACCCCCGCCAGATGGAAGGTGTTAACGACTTGATGATCATGCACACGTAGCCCCTGCGCCTGCTGAGGCCTAAGGCTTGATCATATTTACAGGACTCACACCTGTTACCGTGCCATCAGCCAATCAGAGAACTGTGCACGAGCTGATCACGTCCGCTCGATGCCCCCTCCCTCCCCTGGTCTGCAAACTGCTTTGTGGAAACCCGCGGAGGAGTCGTGGAGAAGGACATGGAAAGGCACTCTGGTATTCTTGCCTGGAAAATTCCATGGACAGAGAAGACTGGCAAGCTGCAGTCCGTGGGGTCGCACAGAGTCGGACACGACTGAAGTGACCAAGCAGCAGCAGCCGCGGAGGAGTTGAGTCTAGGGCTTAGGGCGCTAGCTCTCCAGGCTTCCTTGCTCGGCTGGCCCCCTGCAGTAAACGCTGCTCTGTCCTGGCCACAACCAGGTGTGGGCCGATTGGCTTCCCTGCGCAGGACCCAGAAGACGCGGAGACGCCGTTCCTAACACCAGAAAGCGCTGGGAGTGGACTCATGGGCTGGTCGCTCCAGAGACTGCTTACCCTGTCATGTTCTTGTATGGAACCCCAGGGTACGGCAGAACCCCACTGGTCGCGTCAGAGGAAGATGTGTCAAGGTAAGAGAGTGGAATTTGTTCTATTTAACAACATGTTGGTTCGAATTGTACTTTTTAAATATGTAGAGATGGTGTGGAGATCTCCATCTGGTCTCTTGCGCAAACCTTGCTCTTGCCTGGGCCTTGGCAGGAGCTCAAGCCTGAACCTGAGCTCTGGGGGTCTCAATTCCCCCCAAAACCCAGACTGGTTGGCTGTTGTGTTTGTGGACAGTTCAAACACTACTAGCAAGTACAGAGGGGAAAAGGCTGTTTACTAACTCCAGTCTAGAAAGCTCATTCTCAAATTGAGGTTTTTTGATCCGCAAAGTGGTTTTCTTTTGAGCATTTATTTTTATTTATTTGGTTGCAGCAGATCTTGGTGGAGGTACATGGGAACCTCAGTCTTTGTTGTGGCATGCGGGAGCTTTTTAAATTTAGTAAATTCAGAAAATATGAATATTGTATTTTGTATTTACCTATAGAGCATGCTGTGGGTAAAAAAAAAAAAAAAAAACTGAAAATGATTCTTTCTGTCTCTTTACGGGCATATTAAGGGGGTAAACTTTTTTTGTGTATATACTTGACTGAGCCAGAAAGCCAGCAACTGACTGAATTAGGTAAGCATTGGGTAGGATTCATATATGAAAGGCTGTGTGAACCCAAAGGCGCCATTTTATTGAGCTACTTAATGACATAATCTCTCTTTCACAGTACTAAATTCAATATTCGGTTCTGAATATTGCATTGAAAGAAAGAGAAGTTAAGAAATTAATGCCCAGTAATAGGAGAAGACTTATTTCATAAAATAAATAATGGAGCGTATATGATATATAAAAAATATTTATTTGGCTGTACCAGGTCTTAGTTGCGGCATGCAGGATTTTCTCTTTTCTTTTTTTTTTCGTTTTTAGTTGCAGGCGTGTGGGTTCATTAAAGAATAGTTTAATAGCTGTGCTATGTGGGATCTAGTTCTGTGACCAGGAATGGAACCCAGGCCCCTGCATTGGGAGCACAAAGTCTTAGCCACTTGCCCACCAGGGAAGTCTCTATGATATTTTTTAAATGCAAATTTCCAAATGAAAATTCAGGGAACAAAAAGAGGGATGAGTAACATGGAGAGGGAAGATGCCCAGGGCTCTGTGGTGTTTTACACTTAGTAAATGATACATGAATTGAATAGATGAATTGATGATTGATGAATTGACCAATCCTACATAATACACAGGGCTAACATAACTGAGCCTGGAGCTGGTCAGCTGGGACTGGAATCCTGATTTTGTCATTTAACTTTGTTGCTGTGAACTTCAGTGAGTTTTTAACCTCTCTTTGTTTCTTGGTTTCCTCACATGTAAAGTAGGGATAACAGTGCCCTCCTTGTAGGGTAGGGACAAGGATTAACTTAGTAAATAGTTTGCAAAACAGGGTGTGGACACAGAGTAGGTACCTTTGTTAGATAACAGAGCAAAAATGAAAGATGAAGAAATTCAAGTCGAGAGGTCAATAACTTGTTCCCAATCACTGTGAATTAATAAAACAAATATCAGGCCTGTTGCTGAGAGCGACACATTGCCCAAGAGCTGATATTGGCCAGATACAATATGTGTCATTTATTAGTTGTCTAAAGGGCAAATAAGAACTTTAAAAAACTTCAGTACATTACCCTGATATATTTTTAAGGTTTTGAATAATCTTACAATAATCTGACAAGAGAGCTTGCTATCTCACTCTGGTGCATTGTCTCCTCCCAAAAAATGGCCACCGCTCCCCACCCCCCAACACACACACACTCTGTACAGTGTGAGTCTCAGCACAAAAATGATACAAATATATGAAAGAAATTGGGGAATTGCACAGAAGCATAAAAAGCAAAATAAACCTCAACAATAATCCCAGTACTCTTGACAAGCACTTATTCACATGATACCATTGTGTGTATGTAAATAAATTATAAAGATGAGACTTAAAGTCTATATCTTGCTTTGTAACCTGCTTTTTAAAAAATGAGTATATCAGGGGCTTCCCTGGTAGCTCAGTGGTGAAGAGTTTGCCTGCCACTGTAGGAAACACGGGTTTGATCTCTGATCAGGGAGGATTCTACATGCCACAGAGCAGCTGGGCCTGTGAACCACAACTATGGAGCCTGTGCTCTAGAGCCTTGGAGCCGCAACTATTGAGCCCTTGTGCTGCAACTCCTGAAGCCCATGTGCCCTAGAGCCTGAGTTCCACAACAAGAGAAGTCACCACAGAAAGAAGCCTGCTCACCTCAACTAAAGAGTAGCCCCCACTCCCTGCAACTAGAGAAGAGCCTGTGGCAGCAGTGAAAACCCAGAATAGCCAAAGTTAAATAAATAAAATTAAAGAGTATATCAAGAACAGAGCCCTTTAATTGTTGTGTATTATTCCAGTGTACAATTCCTTTGGAGGGACATATAAATTTTTCCAGATTTATACTATTATAGATGTAATTGGAAACATTAAACATTTAATGTGGCAGAGTACCTTCATAGCCAACTAGGTTTGTTTCCAGGGTGTGGGTTCTTTATGAAGCAGCCAAGGTCTGTCTGTCAGTCTTCCTCTTCCCAAGGACCCACATGGGGCTTTGAGTTGAGGCTTTCGGTGCTTTCCTTGGTTCCAGGGGCGAGTCAATAGGCCCTTGTGTTTTCAAAAGTGTGTGTTCAGGGAGGTGAGTCAACTGGGAGTCCTAGATAGGAAAGCGTCGGAGGCTTTGAACTTCTAGAGTCAGGAGGGGAAAAACCGAAGGTGGAATATTCCAAGACTGGAAAGGAGGGGTGGGTTCCTCAGGAGGGAGGAATCCCCTGGAGAAGATAGTGGCAGCAAGCTTGTGGCATTCCGCAGGTGGCAGAACTGTGAATGGAGGGAGGGGGCACTGTGGGGAAGCCCGGGGATCATCCTACGTTCCTGTGGCTGAATTGGGCCCAGAGGGTGTGATGTCATTTGCAGAGACCCTGACTCTCTGCATGCAAACCTGGAGAGTAGAACTTTTAGGGACTAAACTACCCTGCCTAAGTTCTTCTCCTGCCTAAGCCCAGGCATTCTCTGCACTCCCAAGGGCTGGAAGTGGAAGGCTAGAAATTTAAAAAATGTGAGCATCCCACCAACCTGCTTTTAAAAATGAGTATATCAGGGCTTCCTGGTAGCTCAGTGGTGAAGAGTTTGCCTGCCACTGTAGGAAACACGGGTTTGATCTCTGATCAGGGAGGATTCTACATGCCACAGAGCAGCTGGGCCTGTGAACCACAACTATGGAGCCTGTGCTCTAGAGCCTTGGAGCCGCAACTATTGAGCCCTTGTGCTGCAACTCCTGAAGCCCATGTGCCCTAGAGCCTGAGTTCCACAACAAGAGAAGTCACCACAGAAAGAAGCCTGCTCACCTCAACTAAAGAGTAGCCCCCACTCCCTGCAACTAGAGAAGAGCCTGTGGCAGCAGTGAAAACCCAGAATAGCCAAAGTTAAATAAATAAAATTAAAGAGTATATCAAGAACAGAGCCCTTTAATTGTTGTGTATTATTCCAGTGTACAATTCCTTTGGAGGGACATATAAATTTTTCCAGATTTATACTATTATAGATGTAATTGGAAACATTAAACATTTAATGTGGCAGAGTACCTTCATAGCCAACTAGGTTTGTTTCCAGGGTGTGGGTTCTTTATGAAGCAGCCAAGGTCTGTCTGTCAGTCTTCCTCTTCCCAAGGACCCACATGGGGCTTTGAGTTGAGGCTTTCGGTGCTTTCCTTGGTTCCAGGGGCGAGTCAATAGGCCCTTGTGTTTTCAAAAGTGTGTGTTCAGGGAGGTGAGTCAACTGGGAGTCCTAGATAGGAAAGCGTCGGAGGCTTTGAACTTCTAGAGTCAGGAGGGGAAAAACCGAAGGTGGAATATTCCAAGACTGGAAAGGAGGGGTGGGTTCCTCAGGAGGGAGGAATCCCCTGGAGAAGATAGTGGCAGCAAGCTTGTGGCATTCCGCAGGTGGCAGAACTGTGAATGGAGGGAGGGGGCACTGTGGGGAAGCCCGGGGATCATCCTACGTTCCTGTGGCTGAATTGGGCCCAGAGGGTGTGATGTCATTTGCAGAGACCCTGACTCTCTGCATGCAAACCTGGAGAGTAGAACTTTTAGGGACTAAACTACCCTGCCTAAGTTCTTCTCCTGCCTAAGCCCAGGCATTCTCTGCACTCCCAAGGGCTGGAAGTGGAAGGCTAGAAATTGAAAAAATGATAGAGCATCCCACCAACATTGCTAGGGTGATAAACTGGACTTTTTGGGGGGTGGGGGGCAGGTTGGGGAGGGAGGGGGGTGGGCGGGCCACTTCTATTGGTCTTTCATTTATCTGTTTTCATCCATCTTTGTTCTTTGGCCCGTGTGGGCCTCCCATCATAGTGGCCTCTGTTGTCACAGAGCACTGGCTCTGGGCGCATGAGCTCCAGGGCTCCTGCTGGGTAATTGGACACATGGGTCCAGCCGCTCTGCAGCACGTGGGATCTTCCCAGGCCAGGGATCGAACTGGCGCCCCTTGCACTGCAAGGCGGTGTCCTTACCCACTGGACCACCAGGGAAGCCCCTAAACTAGACTTTTGTTTGGAGAGATGAAATCGTATCCAAGGATGAAGGGTACTCTGCTTGTATGTATTGGGTTGGCCAGAAAGTCCGTTCAGGTTTTTCCAAAAGATCTTACAGAAAGACCCAGATGAACATTTGGCCAATCCACTATAACTCAGTATGCCTGAGGATCTGCTTAGGATAAATGCCTAGAAATTAGATTACTTAAAAAAAAAGAGGGTCCAGCATAAGGATTTTTGTAGAATACCGCCTTACAAGTTTCTGTATTTTTCAAGTCCACCGATTCTTCTATTTATCTTACAAAGGATTGTTAAAGAACACAGGAAAAGCAAAATTACCCAAGCTAATTGATGATTAAGTATAAATTTCCATTTATAATCTACACTGTCTGAGAAGGCTTCAGTGACTGGATTGCTTTATTGATAGGCCCAAATGTCAATCATTCAGTATTGGAGGAAACAACATAAATTTCCACATAAGCAAGTGACATGCACTTTATCAGTTACACAGACTGCCAAGAAATTATCTAAAAAACCCAACTCCTTGGCAGACTTGCCAGTCGCACGACCTTGAGCAAGTTAACTTCTCTGAGCTTCAGTGTCCCCTTCTATTAATATAAGCAATGGGTAATAAGAGGACTGACTGCTTGGGAGTGGTTGGGAGAATTAAACGGGGTGATATCTGAGATATACGGGGAAAAATACCTGGCACCTGGTGTGTGTGTGCTAAGTCACTCCAGTTGTGTCCGACTCTGTGTGACGCTATGGACTGCAGCCTCCCAGGCTCCTCCGTCCAAGGGATTCTTGAGGTGAGAATACTAGAGCTTTACCACGAGCACCACCTGGGAAGCCCTGGCACCTGGTGCGCACTGTGTAAACACCATCATCTGAGCAGGCTGCCTGCCCTCCAAGGGAGACCTCCTTCCTGACTTCTTTTTATATATATATTTTTTCTTCCTGACTTCCTGGTGTCACCTCTCCTACTGGTCTTGTGTTAGGCCCCAGCTGTACTGAAATACAAGCTCTGCTCTAACCTTCCCACATGCTCATTTTTCTTGCCATTGTGCCTGCCACGGTCCCACCTGGAATGACCCTGACCTCCTTCTTTTCCTAGAGAATTCTCATCATCCCTCCAGATTTAGCTCCCATGTTATCCTCTCTCCCTGCACTGGCCTGAACTGGGCACTCTCTGATGGCTACTTATGTGCGTGTCCAACTCTTGGTGACCCCGTAGATGGTAGCTCCTCGGTCTGTGGGATTTCCCCAGTGAGAAGACTCCAAAAGAAAAACCCTAAGGCCAATCCACTATAACTCAGTATGCCTGAGGATCTGCTTAGGATAAATGCCTAGAAATTAGATTACTTAAAAAAGAGGGTCCAGCATAAGGATTTTTGTAGAATACCGCCTTACAAGTTTCTGTATTTTTCAAGTCCACCGATTCTTCTATTTATCTTACAAAGGATTGTTAAAGAACACAGGAAAAGCAAAATTACCCAAGCTAATTGATGATTAAGTATAAATTTCCATTTATAATCTACACTGTCTGAGAAGGCTTCAGTGACTGGATTGCTTTATTGATAGGCCCAAATGTCAATCATTCAGTATTGGAGGAAACAACATAAATTTCCACATAAGCAAGTGACATGCACTTTATCAGTTACACAGACTGCCAAGAAATTATCTAAAAAACCCAACTCCTTGGCAGACTTGCCAGTCGCACGACCTTGAGCAAGTTAACTTCTCTGAGCTTCAGTGTCCCCTTCTATTAATATAAGCAATGGGTAATAAGAGGACTGACTGCTTGGGAGTGGTTGGGAGAATTAAACGGGGTGATATCTGAGATATACGGGAAAAGTACCTGGCACCTGGTGTGTGTGTGCTAAGTCACTCCAGTTGTGTCCGACTCTGTGTGACGCTATGGACTGCAGCCTCCCAGGCTCCTCCGTCCAAGGGATTCTTGAGGTGAGAATACTAGAGCTTTACCACGAGCACCACCTGGGAAGCCCTGGCACCTGGTGCGCACTGTGTAAACACCATCATCTGAGCAGGCTGCCTGCCCTCCAAGGGAGACCTCCTTCCTGACTTCTTTTTATATATATATTTTTTCTTCCTGACTTCCTGGTGTCACCTCTCCTACTGGTCTTGTGTTAGGCCCCAGCTGTACTGAAATACAAGCTCTGCTCTAACCTTCCCACATGCTCATTTTTCTTGCCATTGTGCCTGCCACGGTCCCACCTGGAATGACCCTGACCTCCTTCTTTTCCTAGAGAATTCTCATCATCCCTCCAGATTTAGCTCCCATGTTATCCTCTCTCCCTGCACTGGCCTGAACTGGGCACTCTCTGATGGCTACTTATGTGCGTGTCCAACTCTTGGTGACCCCGTAGATGGTAGCTCCTCGGTCTGTGGGATTTCCCCAGTGAGAAGACTGGAGTGGGTTGATGAGATGGAGCCAAGTGTGTTTCCACTGCATGTTTATGCTGCTGTAGCCCACGCCTGGGTAAACTCCCCGACGTCCGGGAACACGCCCGACTTTTTTTTTTTGTTTTTTTAAGATTTATTTATTTATTTTGGAGGGAAGGGGCTGGAGTGGGGAGGGAGGGGAGCAGGTGGGCCACTTCTATGGGTCTTTCATTTGTCTATTTTCATCCATCTTTGTTCTTTGGCTCCTGTGGGCCTCCCATCACGGTGGCCTCTGTCGTTGCAGAGCGCCGGCTCTGGGCGCATGCGCTCCAGAGCTCCGGCTCGGTAATTGGACACATCGGTCCAGCCACTCCGTGGCACGTGGGATCTTCCCAGGCCAGGGATCGAACCGGTACCCCTTGCACTGCAAGGCGGTGTCCTTACCCACTGGACCACCAAGGAAGCCCATGCGCCCGACTTTCTGCTGTATCTCCAGGGCCCAGCCCAGTGTGGCCTATCATAGATCCTCGATAGTCATTTGCTGAATGATTGCATTTGTCCTAAGATCATTGAGGGAGGCACAGGACCGTTAACATTCACAGTGCTTTCAAGCAGTGCCACAAATATCCCATTTGATTTCTATGGACCAAACAAGCAGGGCTAGTTCTCACCCTTACAGATGTAGAAACTGAGGCTCAGGGAAGTTAGAGCCCTTACCCAAGAAACTGTGGCACACAAGAACACCATCATCTGAGCAGGCTGCCTGCCCTCCAAGGGAGACCTCCTTCCTGACTTCTTTTTATATATATATTTTTTCTTCCTGACTTCCTGGTGTCACCTCTCCTACTGGTCTTGTGTTAGGCCCCAGCTGTACTGAAATACAAGCTCTGCTCTAACCTTCCCACATGCTCATTTTTCTTGCCATTGTGCCTGCCACGGTCCCACCTGGAATGACCCTGACCTCCTTCTTTTCCTAGAGAATTCTCATCATCCCTCCAGATTTAGCTCCCATGTTATCCTCTCTCCCTGCACTGGCCTGAACTGGGCACTCTCTGATGGCTACTTATGTGCGTGTCCAACTCTTGGTGACCCCGTAGATGGTAGCTCCTCGGTCTGTGGGATTTCCCCAGTGAGAAGACTGGAGTGGGTTGATGAGATGGAGCCAAGTGTGTTTCCACTGCATGTTTATGCTGCTGTAGCCCACGCCTGGGTAAACTCCCCGACGTCCGGGAACACGCCCGACTTTTTTTGTTTTTTTGTTTTTTTAAGATTTATTTATTTATTTTGGAGGGAAGGGGCTGGAGTGGGGAGGGAGGGGAGCAGGTGGGCCACTTCTATGGGTCTTTCATTTGTCTATTTTCATCCATCTTTGTTCTTTGGCTCCTGTGGGCCTCCCATCACGGTGGCCTCTGTCGTTGCAGAGCGCCGGCTCTGGGCGCATGCGCTCCAGAGCTCCGGCTCGGTAATTGGACACATCGGTCCAGCCACTCCGTGGCACGTGGGATCTTCCCAGGCCAGGGATCGAACCGGTACCCCTTGCACTGCAAGGCGGTGTCCTTACCCACTGGACCACCAAGGAAGCCCATGCGCCCGACTTTCTGCTGTATCTCCAGGGCCCAGCCCAGTGTGGCCTATCATAGATCCTCGATAGTCATTTGCTGAATGATTGCATTTGTCCTAAGATCATTGAGGGAGGCACAGGACCGTTAACATTCACAGTGCTTTCAAGCAGTGCCACAAATATCCCATTTGATTTCTATGGACCAAACAAGCAGGGCTAGTTCTCACCCTTACAGATGTAGAAACTGAGGCTCAGGGAAGTTAGAGCCCTTACCCAAGAAACTGTGGCACACAAGAACTGAGGCCCACTTCTTCTCCCTCCCCATCCCTCCAGGCTGCATTTTTAAAATTTGTTTCTTTGTTTTGCATTACACAGCTCCATCTTTCTACAGCATTCTCTATAAGGCATTGTGCGTGCTTTTGAGTAAGGGCTGATCTCTCCAAGTAGAGAGTTGAAGTTAGAAATGGCACTGTCAAAGCAGGGGACAGGTGAGCTAGCTGGAAAAGTGGAGTGAGTGATGAAGGAAAGGAACCCGGAAGACCCAGGTGCTTTGGGAAGGCTGGAGAATGAGCCCTGGGGTGTTGTGTCCACCCCTGGGTTTGGGAAGTGGATCAGAATTCTTACTATCCCTTTTCTAGGGGACTTTAGGCCAACAGAAATCATTTGGATTTTCTTTCCTTCATGTCTGTCTCCTGAGGTCTCAGGACACTTGAAAACCTGCCCCTGGGATTCTTGGCCATGGACACATGGAGGTGATTAGGGGTCCATCCACTGAAAGGAAATCAGCTGCCTGCTTTCCTCTGCTGTACTCCGAACTTGCCATTCAGAAGCTATGAGTGCTGTCCACTAGTTGTCTGTCTTGGTTTTTAGAAGATTGGTGAGAGAGTAGCAATCCCGTCTTGACCACAGTTGCATTTATGCTCACGAAGAATGAATGCTTTTCACAGTTTCATGCCCCAGATACTAGTAACAAGGGAGCTGTGACAGACAACATTTAATTTTATTATTCCTCCTTGGAGGCTTATAATTAAATGATGCTTTATTAGGAGTGTTATAGAGTTAAGCTGATGTGTTCTTCCATGCTGCCTTTAATTTTCAGTTCCTTGTGCTTTGTGAGTTGGAATAATGGCCATTCTTTCTATCTTACTTTCCAATTTTCCATCCGGTCTCATCTGTGTTATCTCATTTGTTTCTGACGACCCTGACCCTAGAGCATAGAGAATTTAAACAACTTAAAGTCATCCAGATGGTGAGCGAGCAGATCAGAAGCTTGGCTCCTGACTGCAGGGTTCAGGGTCTCTCCTCACCCTTCAGAGGATGTTCTGATCAGGACTCATCTGGGCTCCCATATTGTCTATGGACCAAACAAGCAGGGCTAGTTCTCACCCTTACAGATGTAGAAACTGAGGCTCAGGAAGTTAGAGCCCTTACCCAAGAAACTGTGGCACACAAGAACTGAGGCCCACTTCTTCTCCCTCCCATCCCTCCAGGCTGCATTTTTAAAATTTGTTTCTTTGTTTTGCATTACACAGCTCCATCTTTCTACAGCATTCTCTATAAGGCATTGTGCGTGCTTTTGAGTAAGGGCTGATCTCTCCAAGTAGAGAGTTGAAGTTAGAAATGGCACTGTCAAAGCAGGGGACAGGTGAGCTAGCTGGAAAAGTGGAGTGAGTGATGAAGGAAAGGAACCCGGAAGACCCAGGTGCTTTGGGAAGGCTGGAGAATGAGCCCTGGGGTGTTGTGTCCACCCCTGGGTTTGGGAAGTGGATCAGAATTCTTACTATCCCTTTTCTAGGGGACTTTAGGCCAACAGAAATCATTTGGATTTTCTTTCCTTCATGTCTGTCTCCTGAGGTCTCAGGACACTTGAAAACCTGCCCCTGGGATTCTTGGCCATGGACACATGGAGGTGATTAGGGGTCCATCCACTGAAAGGAAATCAGCTGCCTGCTTTCCTCTGCTGTACTCCGAACTTGCCATTCAGAAGCTATGAGTGCTGTCCACTAGTTGTCTGTCTTGGTTTTTAGAAGATTGGTGAGAGAGTAGCAATCCCGTCTTGACCACAGTTGCATTTATGCTCACGAAGAATGAATGCTTTTCACAGTTTCATGCCCCAGATACTAGTAACAAGGAGTTGTGACAGACAACATTTAATTTTATTATTCCTCCTTGGAGGCTTATAATTAAATGATGCTTTATTAGGAGTGTTATAGAGTTAAGCTGATGTGTTCTTCCATGCTGCCTTTAATTTTCAGTTCCTTGTGCTTTGTGAGTTGGAATAATGGCCATTCTTTCTATCTTACTTTCCAATTTTCCATCCGGTCTCATCTGTGTTATCTCATTTGTTTCTGACGACCCTGACCCTAGAGCATAGAGAATTTAAACAACTTAAAGTCATCCAGATGGTGAGCGAGCAGATCAGAAGCTTGGCTCCTGACTGCAGGGTTCAGGGTCTCTCCTCACCCTTCAGAGGATGTTCTGATCAGGACTCATCTGGGCTCCCAACCTAAGGCTGGCTTGCCAGGTCGATCTGTGAAAGCACGGATTAGTGTTCCTTACAGCCTCAAGGCTTCAGAAGTCAAATGTTGAAGATGAACAGTTTAGGAAGGAAAGGACTGAGCAAAAATTCTCAGATCAGATTCAAAGCTAGAGGCCCCCTTCCCATTCTCATACATGAACCTTAACTCTTTTAACAGGGTAACTGTTAGTGTTCAGGAATTGTAATCTCAAAAATGTCATGTATTTACTGTGATGGGCCTTTGAATACAACCAGTTGCTAGTAGGAAGGCAACTGGGTGGAAAGTATAGAGTAAAACAGACCTGGCTTCCAAAGCACCTTTGCCATGGACTGTGTGACCTGGAGGAGTTATTTACTCTCTCTGGGCCTTAATTTTTACAGTGTAGATAATAAAAAACTACTTTATAATGTTTTCAGGGCTCCCAATAGCATGGATCTCCAGCACTTACTTAGAACACAGCTCATTAGTAGATGGTAGATAAAAATCTGTTGCATGGATGAAAGGAACTCAAGATTCCAGATACGTATGGCGCACCTGGCATAGAGCCCGGTAAAAGCAACCAGGCTTTCGGCTAGCAGAACTCTATGGAAGCACTAGAAGTAAGTTTCCTTAAACTAATCTAGCAATGAAATAAAAATAAACTGCATGAAAGAGATGATATGTTTGGTTATTGTGAAATCAGTCCGAAATCTCACTGTGGTCATTTAAGAGACTGGTGAGGAAGAAAATGTCTTCTGCTTTTATTTATCTTAAAGATTTTTTTTTTATGTGGACCATTTTAAAAGTCTTTATTGAACTTGTTACAATGTTGCTGCTGTTGTTTATATTCTCTTGTTTTGGCCATGAGACATGTGGGATCTTAGCTCCCTGACTGGGGATCAAACCCTCACCCCCTGGGTTGGAAGGTGAAGTCTTAGCCACTGGACCACCAGGGAAGCCCCCAGACATGTCTTGTAGCTTGTCTTGAAAGATGGTTAAGAAAAGGGACTTTACTGCAGTCTTCCTCCTGCTTTCTGGCTGACAAGTATAGGCTAGTTTAAATCTTCAGTGAGTTTGTGAACTTCAGGCCACTGGTACACCAAGATTGCACCACATTTGCAAATCTTGTGTAAGTTCACAATGGGGCATTGTCTTCTCTGCCCCAGGGTATGAGGATTGTCTGGGAAAGAGGTTAGTTGTTGCCATTACGGAATTTGGTATAGAAAAGACTGCAGTGCAGTGTTGAAGCAGAAATAAACCATGGGCTCTGCACGTTTGCCGAGTGATTTACAAATGTGTTTACTTACCAAGTAAGCATAACACATACTCTTGTATAATACTATGTCTGGGGAAATTTTGTGACTCTGCTATAAAATACCCACCTCAAATTCTAGTAATGGTTCACATCTCTTTAATAGGATGACAGATCAATTTTTAGCTTTATCCAAATGCATTTCAGTAAACTTAACAGATCTTGATTTCCTGATCTTTTACTTATACCTCATTTATCCAGTTCTCTTTTTTCTTGACAGACCTAAAACTTGTTCTAAGTAAGAGGAATGACATTAACCTTAAAACCTCTAAAAAGCCAAGTGCTGTTGGAAGTTTTCCAGTGAAGTAGATGGGGGCAGGGGGTGAGAAAGGTGTTCTTGTATTTTTTGGTGTTTCAAGAATTGAAGAGTGAATCAAATAACATAGACCTAATGAAATCACTTGACCTAGGCTACAGGCAACAGAATGTATAAATCTTCTAAGACATATAATAATGAATAATTTTCAAGTTTAAGATCTTGAAGGATAGAGACATTACTGTCAGCTTTAGTAACCTGAGGGTGAAAAACTTTTTTCTATTAATACATTCAACTGAAATTTCTTTTGTTATCTAAGTCATAAATGGAAAATAACTTATCAGGCTTCTTGTGGAAGACAAATAGGCTGACCCAATACCCATTCCTAGCACTTGTTTCCTTCCTGTCTGTACTGTAAAACCTGAGAAAGTTAGCCAGTCACTTTCCCTGCTTCCTTTGTAGATAGAAATAACGATGCAAAAATCCAGACTAATATTCAGCAGATGAATATCTGTTGGGGATAGCAGTGGAGCACAGCTATGTATGAGGTTTTATCATCCTGATAAAACATGACAGATTCATCTTGCAACACCTATTTTCCTTTCTTCTGGTCTTAAATGCAGATGTGATGGCTGGAGCAACAGTAGCCATCTTGAAACCATGAAGGAAAGGCCAAGAGAATCACACATTCACTGGTTCTTCATTCTCAAGTAAGTGAACCCCTGCCAGCAGCCACTAACCGCCACGTTTCTAAAAAGAGAACTCTACCCCTGTTCCTTTAGGCCATTTTTCACTTTTTGTTCTGCACGTTTGCAGTGATTTACAAATGTGTTTACTTACCAAGTAAGCATAACACATACTCTTGTATAATACTATGTCTGGGGAAATTTTGTGACTCTGCTATAAAATACCCACCTCAAATTCTAGTAATGGTTCACATCTCTTTAATAGGATGACAGATCAATTTTTAGCTTTATCCAAATGCATTTCAGTAAACTTAACAGATCTTGATTTCCTGATCTTTTACTTATACCTCATTTATCCAGTTCTCTTTTTTCTTGACAGACCTAAAACTTGTTCTAAGTAAGAGGAATGACATTAACCTTAAAACCTCTAAAAAGCCAAGTGCTGTTGGAAGTTTTCCAGTGAAGTAGATGGGGGCAGGGGGTGAGAAAGGTGTTCTTGTATTTTTTGGTGTTTCAAGAATTGAAGAGTGAATCAAATAACATAGACCTAATGAAATCACTTGACCTAGGCTACAGGCAACAGAATGTATAAATCTTCTAAGACATATAATAATGAATAATTTTCAAGTTTAAGATCTTGAAGGATAGAGACATTACTGTCAGCTTTAGTAACCTGAGGGTGAAAAACTTTTTTCTATTAATACATTCAACTGAAATTTCTTTTGTTATCTAAGTCATAAATGGAAAATAACTTATCAGGCTTCTTGTGGAAGACAAATAGGCTGACCCAATACCCATTCCTAGCACTTGTTTCCTTCCTGTCTGTACTGTAAAACCTGAGAAAGTTAGCCAGTCACTTTCCCTGCTTCCTTTGTAGATAGAAATAACGATGCAAAAATCCAGACTAATATTCAGCAGATGAATATCTGTTGGGGATAGCAGTGGAGCACAGCTATGTATGAGGTTTTATCATCCTGATAAAACATGACAGATTCATCTTGCAACACCTATTTTCCTTTCTTCTGGTCTTAAATGCAGATGTGATGGCTGGAGCAACAGTAGCCATCTTGAAACCATGAAGGAAAGGCCAAGAGAATCACACATTCACTGGTTCTTCATTCTCAAGTAAGTGAACCCCTGCCAGCAGCCACTAACCGCCACGTTTCTAAAAAGAGAACTCTACCCCTGTTCCTTTAGGCCATCATTGTTGGGTTTTCTGTTACTTGCATTTGACCTCCGTGCTATCTGAAATTCATCATCTGAAAGAGTTCAAGGGACCCAAGAGTCAAATCCATTCACTTTCTCAAGGAGGCTCTGTTCTCCCACTGCACTTTTGTAAGCTTCTCCCTGCCCCAATCAAAGCAGGCCTGTGGTGGCATTAGTTCCTTTGTTACTTTTCTCTATTTCCTCTTGGTTTACTTCTCTCTCTGACCCCACCCCTAAACCTGATACATCTTTAAAGGCACAGACTTGTCTATAGTCACTTCTGTAGACTGAGCCCACCACGATTCCCCAGGAAAACACTTGTGTGCAGTCACTGTGTTTGCTAGACTTTCCAGAGAAGTCTCAGTTGTTTATCTGCTTCTCTGAGTCTGTCAACTGGAAATGCAAAGGAGGGAAGGATAAATACTTTGAATGAGATGAAGAAACGACATTAATAGCTGCGGATTACTTTGAAAATGTTACATAGCATTGGTTCTTCCATCATTCCAGGTAACCACAGAGCTTCTCTAAATAAAAAGATTCTTTAAAGCACTAGTTCTGACTCCAGAAGTATATTTATAACTGCAGCTCCATTCATGCAAAAGATTAAAAAAAAATAAGACTCAACTTTTCATTAGTCAGAATAAGAAAAATTATCCCCAGAAATTTAGTTACTAAATGAAATAAGATGGTTGGGTTTGATTCTCTTTAAGTTTCTTTCTAGCTTCAAATTTATGGTTGTGATAAACTTTTCAGATTTTGGCTTGATTAAAAACATATCTTTCCAGATAATCAAGTGATAAGTTAGGGAACTAGACAACAATTTCTTGCTCTTCCTAAATAATTCAGTCCCAAAGCCATTAGATGAAGCAGAGGAAAGTAGATGTTCATGGTGCGGGGAGGAAGGGAGACAGGATGGGCCAGAACTGGAAGTCAGAGCCCAAGTGGGGTGAGCAAGGTGTCCCAGTACAGGAAGGGTAGCCTAGCCTGCATGGTTGGGTCTCAAATGAAGTCAATTGATCAGTTAAGTATGTTGAGAGACACTGAAACCATGTGTATTTGTCTGCTCAGGCTCTCATAAAAAATTACTATAGACTGAGCAGCTTATACTGAGGAACTTTTTTACAATTTTGAAGGCTGAACATCTGAGATAAAGGTGCTAGAATGGTCCAGCATTTGGTGTGTTTGTGGCAGGGGCGGGGAGTGGGGGGGGCGCTCTTCCTGGCTTTCATATAGCTGATTTGGGGGTCTTCACATGACAGAAAGATTGAGTGTCTCTTCCTTTGCTTTAAAAAATTTTTTTAATTGCAGTAAAGTAATATGAAAAAATCCTGCCCCCCTTGGTTTATTTTTTTCTCTATTTCCTCTTGGTTTACTTCTCTCTCTGACCCCACCCCTAAACCTGATACATCTTTAAAGGCACAGACTTGTCTATAGTCACTTCTGTAGACTGAGCCCACCACGATTCCCCAGGAAAACACTTGTGTGCAGTCACTGTGTTTGCTAGACTTTCCAGAGAAGTCTCAGTTGTTTATCTGCTTCTCTGAGTCTGTCAACTGGAAATGCAAAGGAGGGAAGGATAAATACTTTGAATGAGATGAAGAAACGACATTAATAGCTGCGGATTACTTTGAAAATGTTACATAGCATTGGTTCTTCCATCATTCCAGGTAACCACAGAGCTTCTCTAAATAAAAAGATTCTTTAAAGCACTAGTTCTGACTCCAGAAGTATATTTATAACTGCAGCTCCATTCATGCAAAAGATTAAAAAAAAATAAGACTCAACTTTTCATTAGTCAGAATAAGAAAAATTATCCCCAGAAATTTAGTTACTAAATGAAATAAGATGGTTGGGTTTGATTCTCTTTAAGTTTCTTTCTAGCTTCAAATTTATGGTTGTGATAAACTTTTCAGATTTTGGCTTGATTAAAAACATATCTTTCCAGATAATCAAGTGATAAGTTAGGGAACTAGACAACAATTTCTTGCTCTTCCTAAATAATTCAGTCCCAAAGCCATTAGATGAAGCAGAGGAAAGTAGATGTTCATGGTGCGGGGAGGAAGGGAGACAGGATGGGCCAGAACTGGAAGTCAGAGCCCAAGTGGGGTGAGCAAGGTGTCCCAGTACAGGAAGGGGTAGCCTAGCCTGCATGGTTGGGTCTCAAATGAAGTCAATTGATCAGTTAAGTATGTTGAGAGACACTGAAACCATGTGTATTTGTCTGCTCAGGCTCTCATAAAAAATTACTATAGACTGAGCAGCTTATACTGAGGAACTTTTTTACAATTTTGAAGGCTGAACATCTGAGATAAAGGTGCTAGAATGGTCCAGCATTTGGTGTGTTTGTGGCAGGGGCGGGGAGTGGGGGGGGCGCTCTTCCTGGCTTTCATATAGCTGATTTGGGGGTCTTCACATGACAGAAAGATTGAGTGTCTCTTCCTTTGCTTTAAAAAAATTTTTTTTTTAATTGCAGTAAAAGTCATGTAATATGAAACATACTCCTAACCACATTTAGGTGTGCATTTCAGTGGCACAAAGTGCACTCACGTACAAGGCTCATTGTCACCCCTCTTCCTAAATCTTCCACGGTCATCAACTGAAACTCTGTCCCTACTGAACACTAATCCTCTCTCCCCACCCCCAGCCTGGGCCCCTGAGGGGCACCAACCAATGTACTTTCTGACTCTATGAATTTGATTATTCTAGGTGCCTCATATAAGTGGAATCAAACAGCATTTGTCTGTACCCGCTGTATACTGGAATGTATTTTAAAGGTTAACCTAATGTATGTCCAGTAAACAGATAGTGCCTTCATTTCCCCCCATGCTATACAGTAGGCCTTCACCAGCCACCTGCTGCATACACAGTGGTGTATATACGCCAACCCCAGTCTCCTGGTTCACCCCGCCACCCCTCTCTGCTTGGCGTATTTGTTCTCAAGGTCTGTATCTGTAGTTCTGCTTTGCAGATAGGTTCATCTGTACTATGTTTCTAGATTCCCCATGTATGCATTAAGATGGGATATTTGTTTGTCTCCTTCTGTCTTCCTCCACTTTGTATGACAGTCTCTAGGTCCATCCACATCACTACAAATGACCCAATTTCATTCTTTTATTTTAATGGCTGAGTAATATTCCATTGTATATATGTACCACATCTTCTTTATCTGTTCATCAGTGAGTGGACATTAAGGTTGCTTCTATGTCTGGGCTGTTTTAACTAGAGTTGCAATGAATATTGGGGTGCAGGTATCTTTTGGAACTATGGTTTTCTCCTGGTCTGTGCTCCGGAGGAGGATCACTGGATCTTATGGTAGTCCTGCTTTTAGGTTTCTTTTTTTTAAGATTTACTCATTTATTTATGACTGTGCTGGGTCTTCATTGCAGCAGATGGGCTTTCTCTAGTTGGGGCGAGTGGGGGCTGCTCTCATAATGTCTCACTGCAGAGGTTTCTCTTGTTGTGAAGCATGGAGTCTAGAGCACAGGCTGAGTCGGTGCGGTGCTCAGGTTTAGTTGCTCCTCAGCATGTGGGATCTTCCTGGACCAGGGATTGAGCCCATGTCCTCTGTACTGGCAGGCAGATTCTTCACCACGGAGCCACCAGGGAAGTCCCTACTTGTATTTTTTTGTTTTTAAACAACCTCTATCTTGTTCCCCATAGTGACTGTATCCATTTACATTCCCAGCAACAGTGTCAAGAGGGTTCCCTTTTCTCCACACCCTCTCCAGCATTTTTTTTTTTTTAAATGATGACCATTCTGACCAGTGTGGTAGTACTTTATGGTAGCTTTGATTTCCATTTCTATAATAATTAGTGATGTTGGGCATCTTTTCATGTGCTTATTGGCCTATCTGTATGTCCTCTTGGGAGAAATCAGACACTCATATTTTCATTGGGTTTTTTGTTTGTTTTGATATTGAGCTGCAAGAGCTGACTGTATATTTTGAAGATTAATTTCCCTGTCAAAATTTCTGGTTTCCTAAACAGATAGTGCCTTCATTTCCCCATGCTAGATAGGTTCACAGTGGTGTATATACGCCAACCCCAGTCTCCTGGTTCACCCCCTCTCTGCTTGGCGTATTTGTTCTCAAGGTCTGTATCTGTAGTTCTGCTTTGCAGATAGGTTCATCTGTACTATGTTTCTAGATTCCCCATGTATGCATTAAGATGGGATATTTGTTTGTCTCCTTCTGTCTTCCTCCACTTTGTATGACAGTCTCTAGGTCCATCCACATCACTACAAATGACCCAATTTCATTCTTTTATTTTAATGGCTGAGTAATATTCCATTGTATATATGTACCACATCTTCTTTATCTGTTCATCAGTGAGTGGACATTAAGGTTGCTTCTATGTCTGGGCTGTTTTAACTAGAGTTGCAATGAATATTGGGGTGCAGGTATCTTTTGGAACTATGGTTTTCTCCTGGTCTGTGCTCCGGAGGAGGATCACTGGATCTTATGGTAGTCCTGCTTTTAGGTTTCTTTTTTTTAAGATTTACTCATTTATTTATGACTGTGCTGGGTCTTCATTGCAGCAGATGGGCTTTCTCTAGTTGGGGCGAGTGGGGGCTGCTCTCATAATGTCTCACTGCAGAGGTTTCTCTTGTTGTGAAGCATGGAGTCTAGAGCACAGGCTGAGTCGGTGCGGTGCTCAGGTTTAGTTGCTCCTCAGCATGTGGGATCTTCCTGGACCAGGGATTGAGCCCATGTCCTCTGTACTGGCAGGCAGATTCTTCACCACGGAGCCACCAGGGAAGTCCCTACTTGTATTTTTTTGTTTTTAAACAACCTCTATCTTGTTCCCCATAGTGACTGTATCCATTTACATTCCCAGCAACAGTGTCAAGAGGGTTCCCTTTTCTCCACACCCTCTCCAGCATTTTTTTTTTTTTAAATGATGACCATTCTGACCAGTGTGGTAGTACTTTATGGTAGCTTTGATTTCCATTTCTATAATAATTAGTGATGTTGGGCATCTTTTCATGTGCTTATTGGCCTATCTGTATGTCCTCTTGGGAGAAATCAGACACTCATATTTTCATTGGGTTTTTTGTTTGTTTTGATATTGAGCTGCAAGAGCTGACTGTATATTTTGAAGATTAATCCTTTGTCGGTTGCTTCGTTTGCAAATATTTTCTCCCATTCTGAGGGGTTGTCTTGTTTATGTTTCCTTTGCTGTGCAAAGGTTTTAAATTTAATTAGACTCTTTCTTTCTTTCTTTTTTTTTTTTTTTTTTGAGCCTGATTCTTCTAGCTCCATTTTTCTTTATTTTTTTAAAATTTTTTATTAGAGATAATTGCTTTACAATGTTGTGGTGGTCTCTGTCATACATCAGTGCAAATCAGTCATAAGTGTTCATATATCCCCTTTCCTTGAGGCCTCCCCCGCCAACCCCACTCCACCCTCTAGGTTGTCACAGAGCACCAGGTGTGTCTCCCTGTATCTGTTACCCACTTTACATGTGATCATGTATATATGTCAGTGCTACTTTCTCAGTTTGTCCTACTCTCTCCTTCATGTTGTATGTCGACCAGACGATTCTCTACATCTGTCTCCATTTCATTTCTGTAAATAGCTGCATGAGTACTTATTTTTCTAGATTCCATTTGTGTGTGTGTATGTGTGTTAATATATATTTGCTTTTCTCTTTCTGACTTACTTCACTTTGTGTAACAGGCTCAATGTTCATCCACCTCACTACAATCGACTCAAATTTGTTCCTTTTAAAAAAAAAAATTGTTCCTTTTTAGGGTGAGTAATATTCCATTGTATATATGTACAACTTCTTTATCTATTCATCTGTCAATGGACATCGAGGTTGCTGCCATGTCCTGGCTATTGTAAACAGTGCTGCTTGTGTCTTTTTGAATTGTAGTTTCTCTGGGCATATGCCCAGGGAATTTCTGGGTTATATGGTAGTTTTATTCCTAGTTTGTTAAGGAACCTCCATACTATTCTCCATAGTATCTGTACCAGTTAAAATTCCCACCAACAGTGGAGTAGGATTTCCTTTTCTCCACACCCTCTCCAGCTTTTATTTTTTGTAGTTTGCATTTTTTTTTTTTTTTTGATGATGGCCATTCTGATCGATGGGCTTCTCCTATGGCTCAGTGGTAAAGAATCTGCCTGAAATGCAGGAGCCTTGGGAGACTCAGGTTTGATCCTTAGATCAAGGATCCTTTGATCTTTCCCCTGGAGGAAGGCATGGCAACCAACTCCAGTATTCTTGCCTGGAGAATCCCATGGACAGAGATGGCCTACAGTCTATAGGGTGGCAAAGAATTGGACACAACTGAAGCGACTTAGCATGCACACATTCTGATTTAGTGTGTGATGATACCTTACTGTAGTTTGATTTGCATGTCTCTAAGAAAAAGTAATGTTGAGCATCGTTTCCATGTGTTTATTGGCCATCTGTATGTCTTATTTGGTGAAATATCTGTTTAGGTCTTCTGCCCATTATTTGATTGAGGGGTATGAGCTCCTTATATATTTTGGAGAATAATCCCTTATCAGGGGCTTCATTTGTTTTTTTTTTTGTTTTTTCGCCCGTCTGAGAGTTGTCTTTCCTTGGATGTGCAAGATCTGTTAAGTTCATGTCCCAATTGTTTATTTTTGTTTTTATTTCTGTTAATCTAGGAGGTGGGTCAAGAAGGATCTTGCTGTGATATGTCAGAGAGTATACTGCCTCTGTTTTCTGGTAAGATGTGTATAGTGTCTGGCCTTACGTTTAAGTCTTCAGTCCATTTTGAGTTTATTTTTGTGTTCAGTGTTGAGAAGTGTTCTAGTTTCCTCCTTTTCTGTGTAGCTGTCCAGTTTCCCCAGCACTCCTTATGGAAGAGGCTGCCTCTTCTCCACTGTATATTCTTGCCATTTTGGTCAAAGATGAGGTGCCCATAGGTGTGTGGGTTTATCTCTAGGCTTTCTATCTTGCTCCTTTGGTTTATATTACTGTGCCAGTACCATACTGTCTTGATGACTGTAGCTTTCTAGTCTGAAGTCAGAATGGTTGATTCTTTTATCTCCGTTTTTCCTTCTCAAGATTATTTTGACTATTCAGGGGTCTTTTGTGTTTCCACACAGATTGTGAAATCTTTTGTTCCAGTTGTGGAAAAATACATTTGGTAGTTTGATAGGGATTGCACTGAATATGGAGATTGCTTTGGGTAATATAGGCATTTTCACAGTGTTGATTCTTTCAACCCAAGGATATGGTATATTTCTCCAACTGTTTGTGTCATCTTTTTTTTTTTTTTTTCTCCATCATGCCTCTTTTTATTTTTATATTTATTTTCATCCATCTTTTATTCTTTGGCTTGTGTGGGCCTCCCTTTGCAGTGGCCTCTCTCGTTGCAGAGCACTGGCGCTGGGCGCATGTGCTCCAGAGCACTGGCTCCTAATTGGACACACAGGCCCAGCCGCTTTGTGGCATGTTGGCTCTTCCCAGGCCAGGAATTGAACCGGTGCCCACAAGGCAGAATCTGTACCCACTGGACCACCAGGGAAGCCCCTGTTTACATCATCTTAGATTTCCTTTTTTAAAATTTTCATTTATTTATTTTAATCGGATAGTTTTTATGCAGAATTTTGCCATTTTCTGTCAAATATCAACACGGATTACCCATAGGTACACACATGTTCCCTCCCTCTTGAACCTCCTTCCCATCTCCCTCTAATTTCACCCTCCAGGTTGTCAAAGAACCCCTGTCTGGGTTCCCCGAATCACAGAGCAAATTCCCACTGGCTGTCTATTTTACATATGGTGACGTAAGTTTCCCTGTTGCTCTCTCTGTATGTCTCACCCTTCCTTTCCTTCCCTACTCCCCCCATGTCTGTAAGTCTGTTTTCTATGCTGTTTCTCCATTGCTTTTTTGCAAATAAATTCTTCCACACCTTCCTTTTAGATTTCATATGTATATATGTGTTAGTATATGATAGTTATCTTTCTCTTTCTGACTAACTTCACTCTACATAATAGGCTCTAGGTTCATCCTCCTCATTAGAACTAACTCAAATGTGTATATGACTGTCGATGGACATCTCGGTTGCTTCTGTGTTCCAGCTATTGTAATGCTGCAATGTACATGTGTCTTTTTCAACTTTGGTTTCCTCAGAGTATATGCCTAGTAGTGGGATTTCTGGGTGATATGGTGTTGTTGTTTTTTATGGTGGTTTTATTCCTAGATTTTAAGGAATCTCCATACCATCTTTCATAGAGGCTGTATCAATTTACATTTCCACCAACAATGCAAAAAAGTTCCCTTTTCTGCACATCCCTCCAGCATTTATTGTTTGTAGTTTTTTTGTTTTTTTGATGATGATGATGACTGTTCTGACCAATGTGAGGTGGTACTTTATTGTAGCTTTTATTTCCATTTCTCTAATAATCAGTGCTGTTAAACATCTTTTCATGTGCTATTGGCCCATCTGTATGTCCTCGTTGGAGAAATCAGAAACTCACTTTTTGACTGGACTTTTTTGTGTGTGTGTGATACTAAGCTGCATGAGTTGATTGTATATTTTGGCGATTAATCCCTTGTCAGTTGCTTCATTTGAAAATATTTTCTCTCATTCTTTTTGTTTTGTTTATGTTTCCTTTGCTGTGCAAAGAGTTTAAGTTTAATTGGATTCCAGTTGTTTTTGTTTTTATTTATATTACTTAGGAGGTGAGTCAAAAAACGATCTTGCTGTGATTTATGTTGTTCTTATATATTCTCCTAAGAATTTTATAGTGTCCAGCTGTTTTTCTGAGTTTTACTTTCATTTTAGGTTTGAAGGATTCATTAACAAAAGAAACCACAAGTGTTCCCTCCTCTTGAATTTTTTTGGCTGTCTATGCTTTTACATATGGTGACGTAAGTTTCCCTGTTGCTCTCTCTGTATGTCTCACCCTTCCTTTCCTTCCCTACTCCCCCCATGTCTGTAAGTCTGTTTTCTATGCTGTTTCTCCATTGCTTTTTGCAAATAAATTCTTCCACACCTTCCTTTTAGATTTCATATGTATATATGTGTTAGTATATGATAGTTATCTTTCTCTTTCTGACTAACTTCACTCTACATAATAGGCTCTAGGTTCATCCTCCTCATTAGAACTAACTCAAATGTGTATATGACTGTCGATGGACATCTCGGTTGCTTCTGTGTTCCAGCTATTGTAATGCTGCAATGTACATGTGTCTTTTTCAACTTTGGTTTCCTCAGAGTATATGCCTAGTAGTGGGATTTCTGGGTGATATGGTGTTGTTGTTTTTTATGGTGGTTTTATTCCTAGATTTTAAGGAATCTCCATACCATCTTTCATAGAGGCTGTATCAATTTACATTTCCACCAACAATGCAAAAAAGTTCCCTTTTCTGCACATCCCTCCAGCATTTATTGTTTGTAGTTTTTTTGTTTTTTTGATGATGATGATGACTGTTCTGACCAATGTGAGGTGGTACTTTATTGTAGCTTTTATTTCCATTTCTCTAATAATCAGTGCTGTTAAACATCTTTTCATGTGCTATTGGCCCATCTGTATGTCCTCGTTGGAGAAATCAGAAACTCACTTTTTGACTGGACTTTTTTGTGTGTGTGTGATACTAAGCTGCATGAGTTGATTGTATATTTTGGCGATTAATCCCTTGTCAGTTGCTTCATTTGAAAATATTTTCTCTCATTCTTTTTGTTTTGTTTATGTTTCCTTTGCTGTGCAAAGAGTTTAAGTTTAATTGGATTCCAGTTGTTTTTGTTTTTATTTATATTACTTAGGAGGTGAGTCAAAAAACGATCTTGCTGTGATTTATGTTGTTCTTATATATTCTCCTAAGAATTTTATAGTGTCCAGCTGTTTTTCTGAGTTTTACTTTCATTTTAGGTTTGAAGGATTCATTAACAAAAGAAACCACAAGTAAACAATTTCAATATTTAATAGAGGATTATTTATATAGTCATTAAAATAAAAGAAATAGAAACAACAGAGAGAAGGAATAGCAAGTTTATATATTTGATAATATAAATCACCAAATAAAATCACCAAATTGGGTCCACAACATACACTTGTTCATCTGGATTTGAACAGTGTTGGGAAGTCCCTCATTAACAGCAGTCTGGAGTCCCACTTTGGAAAGGGTCCTGGGCAATGTGCCACCTCACTGGTGAGACATCAAATTGAGGTTTGGGGGGCTCCCACTTATAATTCCAAATCATCATCAGTTTGCATGAAAAAAATAGAGCTCTGATTTTATTTTAACTTTTATAATTCTGTTTTGTTTCACGTTGTGAGTCATAAGAGTTTTTATACCTGAGGACCTGGCCAGACCCTCAAGGGCTTAAGAAATTTCAAGGCCCATTCCCTTTCAATTATTTATTTGTTTTTGGCTGTGCTAGGACTTCATTTCTGTGGGGTCTTTTTTCTAGTTGGAGCAAGTGGGGGCTACTCTCTAGTTATGGTGTGTGGACTTCTCATTGAGATGGCTTCTCTTGTTGCAGAGCAGAGGGTCTAGGGCATGTCGGCATCAGTAGTTGTGTCCAGGGGGGCTCAGTTGCAGCTCCTGGACTCCAGAGCCCAGGCTGAACAGTTGTGGTACACAGGCTTAGTTACTCTCTGGCATGTGGGATCTTCATGGATCAGGGATTGAACCTGTGTCTCCTGCATTGGCTGGCAGAGAATTTACCGCTGAGTCACGAAGGAGCCCTCTCTTTCATATATAAAGTGTTGCCTGACTTTCTGTGCTTGCATGCAGACAGTGAATCCAGGCAGTGTCCAGGAAGGTCAGAAGCAGATCAGAGGTCTGGTCTCATGCTTCTTCTGAAGCTGGAACAAGTCTTCTTCCATTTTGTTTATTTTTGTGTCCAAAGTTAGGGAATGTTTTAGTTTCACTCTTTTTACATAGCTGTCCAGTTTCCTCGGCACCACTTACTGAAGAGACTATCTTCCCTCCATTGTATATTCTTCCTTTGTCATATGTAAGGTGCCCATGGGTGCGTGTGCTTACCTCTGGGCTTTCTATCCTGTTCCATTAATCTATAATTTTGTTTTTGTGCCAGTACCATACTGCCTCAATTATTGTAGCTTTGTAGTATGCTTTGAAGGCAGGAATGTTGATTCTTCAAGCTCTTTTTTTTTTTCTCAAGATTACCTTGGATAGTTACGGTCTTTTGTGCTTCCATACAAAATTGTAAAATTTTTGCTTCCAAACTGGAGTCCCACTTTGGAAAGGGTCCTGGGCAATGTGCCACCTCACTGGTGAGACATCAAATTGAGGTTTGGGGGGCTCCCACTTATAATTCCAAATCATCATCAGTTTGCATGAAAAAAATAGAGCTCTGATTTTATTTTAACTTTTATAATTCTGTTTTGTTTCACGTTGTGAGTCATAAGAGTTTTTATACCTGAGGACCTGGCCAGACCCTCAAGGGCTTAAGAAATTTCAAGGCCCATTCCCTTTCAATTATTTATTTGTTTTTGGCTGTGCTAGGACTTCATTTCTGTGGGGTCTTTTTTCTAGTTGGAGCAAGTGGGGGCTACTCTCTAGTTATGGTGTGTGGACTTCTCATTGAGATGGCTTCTCTTGTTGCAGAGCAGAGGGTCTAGGGCATGTCGGCATCAGTAGTTGTGTCCAGGGGGGCTCAGTTGCAGCTCCTGGACTCCAGAGCCCAGGCTGAACAGTTGTGGTACACAGGCTTAGTTACTCTCTGGCATGTGGGATCTTCATGGATCAGGGATTGAACCTGTGTCTCCTGCATTGGCTGGCAGAGAATTTACCGCTGAGTCACGAAGGAGCCCTCTCTTTCATATATAAAGTGTTGCCTGACTTTCTGTGCTTGCATGCAGACAGTGAATCCAGGCAGTGTCCAGGAAGGTCAGAAGCAGATCAGAGGTCTGGTCTCATGCTTCTTCTGAAGCTGGAACAAGTCTTCTTCCATTTTGTTTATTTTTGTGTCCAAAGTTAGGGAATGTTTTAGTTTCACTCTTTTTACATAGCTGTCCAGTTTCCTCGGCACCACTTACTGAAGAGACTATCTTCCCTCCATTGTATATTCTTCCTTTGTCATATGTAAGGTGCCCATGGGTGCGTGTGCTTACCTCTGGGCTTTCTATCCTGTTCCATTAATCTATAATTTTGTTTTTGTGCCAGTACCATACTGCCTCAATTATTGTAGCTTTGTAGTATGCTTTGAAGGCAGGAATGTTGATTCTTCAAGCTCTTTTTTTTTTTCTCAAGATTACCTTGGATAGTTACGGTCTTTTGTGCTTCCATACAAAATTGTAAAATTTTTTGTTCTAATTCTGTGAAAAATGCCATTGGTAATTTGATAGAGACTGCACTGAATCTTTACATTTCTTTGGGTCATTTTCACAATGTTGATTTTTTCCAGTCCAAGAAGATGGTATATCTCTCCATCTGTCTGTAGTGTCTTTGATTTTTTTCGTCAGTGGCTTATCATTTTTTGTAAACAGGTCTTTTAGGTAGATCATTTATTCCTAGGTATTTTATTTTTTGTTGCAATAGTAAGTGGAGTTGTTTCCTTAATTTCTCTTTCTGATTTTTTGCTGCTAGTGTATAGGAGTGCAGGAAATTTCTGTGCATTAATTTTGTATTTTGCAACTTTACCAAAATTGATGGATTAGCACCAATAGTTTTCTGGTGACATCTTTATGATTTCCTGTGTATAGCATCATGTCATCTGTAGACAGTGGCAGTTTTACTGTCTTATCCAATTTGCAATCCTTTTTATTTCTTTTCCTTCTCCAATCGCATGACTGAAACTTGCAAAATATACAGACTAATAATGATGAGAGTGGACATCAGACTAATAATGATGAGAGTGGACATCCTAATACTGATCTTAGAGGAAATTCTTTCAGTTTTTCACCATTGAGAATGATGTTTGCTTTGAGTTTCTCATACATGGCCTGTATTACATTGAGGTAGGGCTTCCTTGGTGGCTCATGGGAAACATGGTAAAGAGTCCACCTGCCCACGCAGGAGACATAAGAGATTTGAGTTCTGTTCCTGGGTTGGGAAGATACCTTGGTGGAGGAAATGACAGCTTACTCTAGTATTCTTGCCTGGAAAATTCCATAGACAGAAAAACCTGGTGGGTTACAGTCCATGGGGCTGCAGAGAGTCAGACACAACTGAGTGACTGAGCACATCACAGCACATATTGAGGTAAATTCCTTCTGTGCCTACTTGCTGGAGAGTTTCCAGCGTAAATGAGTACTGAGTTTCATAAAAATTTTCTTCTGACATCTTACCATGTTAAAATATTGTAGTATGCTTTGAAGGCAGGAATGTTGATTCTTCAAGCTTTTTTCTCAAGATTACCTTGGATAGTTACGGTCTTTTGTGCTTCCATACAAAATTGTAAAATTTTTTGTTCTAATTCTGTGAAAAATGCCATTGGTAATTTGATAGAGACTGCACTGAATCTTTACATTTCTTTGGGTCATTTTCACAATGTTGATTTTTTCCAGTCCAAGAAGATGGTATATCTCTCCATCTGTCTGTAGTGTCTTTGATTTTTTTCGTCAGTGGCTTATCATTTTTTGTAAACAGGTCTTTTAGGTAGATCATTTATTCCTAGGTATTTTATTTTTTGTTGCAATAGTAAGTGGAGTTGTTTCCTTAATTTCTCTTTCTGATTTTTTGCTGCTAGTGTATAGGAGTGCAGGAAATTTCTGTGCATTAATTTTGTATTTTGCAACTTTACCAAAATTGATGGATTAGCACCAATAGTTTTCTGGTGACATCTTTATGATTTCCTGTGTATAGCATCATGTCATCTGTAGACAGTGGCAGTTTTACTGTCTTATCCAATTTGCAATCCTTTTTATTTCTTTTCCTTCTCCAATCGCATGACTGAAACTTGCAAAATATACAGACTAATAATGATGAGAGGACATCAGACTAATAATGATGAGAGTGGACATCCTAATACTGATCTTAGAGGAAATTCTTTCAGTTTTTCACCATTGAGAATGATGTTTGCTTTGAGTTTCTCATACATGGCCTGTATTACATTGAGGTAGGGCTTCCTTGGTGGCTCATGGGAAACATGGTAAAGAGTCCACCTGCCCACGCAGGAGACATAAGAGATTTGAGTTCTGTTCCTGGGTTGGGAAGATACCTTGGTGGAGGAAATGACAGCTTACTCTAGTATTCTTGCCTGGAAAATTCCATAGACAGAAAAACCTGGTGGGTTACAGTCCATGGGGCTGCAGAGAGTCAGACACAACTGAGTGACTGAGCACATCACAGCACATATTGAGGTAAATTCCTTCTGTGCCTACTTGCTGGAGAGTTTCCATCATAAATGAGTACTGAGTTTCATAAAAATATTTTTCTACATCTAATGAGATGATCATATGGCTTTCATTCTTCATTTTGTTAAAATAGTGTATTACATTAATTGATTTGCATTATATTGAAGAATCCTTGCATCCCTGCAATAAGCCTTACTTAAAATTGCGTATGATTTTTTAATGTATTTTTGCATTCTGTTTGTTACTGTTTAGTTGAGAATTTTTGCATCTGTGCTTATCAGTAATACTGGTCTTTAATTTTCATTTTTTGTGATATACTGTCTGGCATTGGTATCAGGGTGATGGTGGCATCATAGAATGAGCTTGGAACTATTCCTAACTCTTCAGCTTTGGGGAAGAGTTTGGGAAGGATGAGTGTTTGGTACAATTCACCTGTGAAGCCATCTGGTCCTGGAATCTTGTTTCTTGGAAGATTTTTTTTTTTTTAAATAATTGCTCTAAAATGTTGCGTTAGTTTCTGCTGTGCAACCATGAGATTCAGCTATATCTATACACATAGGCCCTCCTCAGGCACCTCCCTCCCATCCCTCTTCCATCCCATCCATCCAGATCATCACAGACCACCACGGTGAGTTCCTGTGCTACACAGCAGCTTTCTACTAGCTATTTTATACATGATAGTATATATATGTCAATCCTTCAGAGCTCAGCCTTCTTTATGGTCCAGTTCTTACATCTACACATGACTATGGAAAAAACCATAGCTCTGACTACACAGACCTTTGTAGCCAAAGGGATGCCGTTTAATATGCTGTCTAGGTTCATCATAGCTTTTCTTCCAAGGAGCAAGCGTCTTTTAATTTCATGGCTGCAGTCACTGTAGGCTGTGATTTTGGAGCCCAAGAAAATAAAATCTGCCACTGCTTCTCCTTTTTCCTCTCATATTTGCCATGAAGTGATAGGACTGGATGCTATGGTCGGGAAATGAAACACCCCCCAAATAAGAGATTTGAGTTCTGTTCCTGGGTTGGGAAGATACCTTGGTGGAGGAAATGACAGCTTACTCTAGTATTCTTGCCTGGAAAATTCCATAGACAGAAAAACCTGGTGGGTTACAGTCCATGGGGCTGCAGAGAGTCAGACACAACTGAGTGACTGAGCACATCACAGCACATATTGAGGTAAATTCCTTCTGTGCCTACTTGCTGGAGAGTTTCCATCATAAATGAGTACTGAGTTTCATAAAAATATTTTTCTACATCTAATGAGATGATCATATGGCTTTCATTCTTCATTTTGTTAAAATAGTGTATTACATTAATTGATTTGCATTATATTGAAGAATCCTTGCATCCCTGCAATAAGCCTTACTTAAAATTGCGTATGATTTTTTAATGTATTTTTGCATTCTGTTTGTTACTGTTTAGTTGAGAATTTTTGCATCTGTGCTTATCAGTAATACTGGTCTTTAATTTTCATTTTTTGTGATATACTGTCTGGCATTGGTATCAGGGTGATGGTGGCATCATAGAATGAGCTTGGAACTATTCCTAACTCTTCAGCTTTGGGGAAGAGTTTGGGAAGGATGAGTGTTTGGTACAATTCACCTGTGAAGCCATCTGGTCCTGGAATCTTGTTTCTTGGAAGATTTTTTTTTTTTTAAATAATTGCTCTAAAATGTTGCGTTAGTTTCTGCTGTGCAACCATGAGATTCAGCTATATCTATACACATAGGCCCTCCCTCAGGCACCTCCCTCCCATCCCTCTTCCATCCCATCCATCCAGATCATCACAGACCACCACGGTGAGTTCCCTGTGCTACACAGCAGCTTTCTACTAGCTATTTTATACATGATAGTATATATATGTCAATCCTTCAGAGCTCAGCCTTCTTTATGGTCCAGTTCTTACATCTACACATGACTATGGAAAAAACCATAGCTCTGACTACACAGACCTTTGTAGCCAAAGGGATGCCGTTTAATATGCTGTCTAGGTTCATCATAGCTTTTCTTCCAAGGAGCAAGCGTCTTTTAATTTCATGGCTGCAGTCACTGTAGGCTGTGATTTTGGAGCCCAAGAAAATAAAATCTGCCACTGCTTCTCCTTTTTCCTCTCATATTTGCCATGAAGTGATAGGACTGGATGCTATGGTCTTAATTTTGTGAATGTTGAATTTTAAGTCACTCTCATTAAGAGACTCTTTAGTTCCTGTTCACTTTCTGCCATTTGAGTGGTATGATCTGCATATCTGAGGTTGTTGATATTTCTCCTGGCAATCTTGATTCCAGTTTGGGATTCATCCAGACTGGTATTTCACATGATACTCTGCATATAAGTTAAATAAGCAGAATGACAGTGTAAAGCCTTGCTGTACTCCTTCATCAGTTTTGAACTGGTCACTTGTTCTATGTAAGGTTCTAACTGTTGCTTCTTGACCTGCATCCAGGCTTCTCAGAAGACAGGTAAGGTGATCTGGTATTCCCATATTTTTAAGAATTTTCCACAATTTGTTGGGATCCATATAGTCAAAGACTTTAGCATAGTCAACAAAGCAGAAGTTTTCCCCTTGATTTCCTTGGTATCTCTATGATCCAGTGAATGTTGACAGTTTGATCTCTGGTTCCTCTGCCTTTTCTAAATCCAGGTTGTACACCTGGAAGTTCTTCGTTCACATAGTGTTGAGGCCTAGCTTGAAGGATTTTTAACATGACCATACTGGCATGTATAATGAGTGCAGTTTTCCCGTAGTTTGAACATTCTTTGGCACTACCCTTCTTTGGGATTAGAATGAAAATACCTTTCTCAGTCCTGGGGCCACTGCTGAGTTTTCCAGATTTGTTGCATATTACCTCAGTACTTTATTTAGGCTTCTAAATAGTCCAGCTGAAACTCCATCACCTCCACTAGCTTCGTTTGTAATATTGCTTCCTAAGGCCCACTTAACGCTCTAATGACATCTGGCTCTAGGTGAGTGACCACCTCATCATGGTTATCTGGATCATTAAGACCTTTTTTGTGTACTTCTTCTATGTGTTCTTGCCACTTCGTCTTAATCTCTTCTGCCTCCGTTAGGTCCTTACTGTTTCTGTCCTTTATTGTGCCCATGCTTGCCAGAAATGTTCCCTTGACATCTCCAAATTTCTTGAACAGATCTGTAGTCTTTCCCATTCTATTGTTTTCCTTTTCTTCTTTGCATTGTTCATTGAAGAAGACCTTTTTATCTCTCCTTGCTATTTTTGAACTCTGCATTCTGTTGGGTATCTTTTCCTTGCGTGTCTCTTTTTGTATTATGGTTTCCTCAGGGTGTATGCCCTGTAGTGGGATTCCTGGTTCATATGCTAGTTCTATTTTTAGCTTGTAAGGAACCTCCTTACTGTTCTCCATAGTGACTGTATCAATTTATAGTCCCACCAACAGTATAGGAGGGTTCCTTTTTCTCTACATCCTCTGCAGAATTTATTTTTTGTTAACTTTTTAATGATAGCCATTCTGGTCAGCGTGAGGTGATACCTCATTGTAGTTTTGATTTCCATTTCTCTAATAATTACTGATGTTGAGCTATTTTTTATGTGTTTGTTGGCCATCTGTATGTCTTCTTTGGAGAAATGTCTATTTAGGTCTCCTGCCCACTTTTTGATTGGGTTGTTTGTTTTTTTGATATTCAGCTGCATGAGCTGCTTGTATATTTTGGAGATGAATCCTTTGTCAGTTATTTTGTTTGCAAATATTTTCTCCTATTCTGAGAGTTGTTTTTCATATTTTTAAATGGTTTCCTTTGCTGTGCAAAAGCTTTTAAGTTTGATTAGGTCCCATTTGTTTATTTTTGTTTTTATTTTCATTACTCTAGGACACGAGTCCAAAAGGATCTTGCTATGATTTATGTCAAAGTGTGTTTTGCCTATGTTTTCCTCAGAGCTTTTTTAAAAAATATTTTTAATTGGAGGAAATTGCTCTACAGTGTTGTGTTGAGTTCTGCTGTACAGCAACATGACTCAGTGTATCCCCTCCCTCTTGAACTTCCCTCCCATCCTACCATCATCCTAACTCTCCAGGTCTTCACGGATCACCAAACTGAGCTCCCTGTGTTATATAGCAACTTCCAAGTAGCTATTATTTTACACATGGTAATGTACATGTTTCAATGCTTCTTTCTCAATTCATCCCCGCCTTTCCTTCCCTTGCTGTGTCTACTACTTCCATCGTCTGAAGTCAGGAAGACTGATTACTACCTTTTTCTTTCCCAAAATTACTTAGCTATTCAGGGTTTTTCGTGATTCCATATAAATTGTAAGTTTTTTTGTTCTAGTTCTGTGAAAAATGCTATTGGCATTTTGATAGGGATTTCACTGAATCCGTAAATTGCTTTGTATAGTATAGTCATTTTCACAATGTTGATTTTTCCCAGTCCAAGAATGCGTATATCTCTCCATCCTGGTTCATATGCTAGTTCTATTTTTAGCTGTAATCTCCATAGTGACTGTATCAATTTATAGTCCCACCAACAGTATAGGAGGGTTCCTTTTTCTCTACATCCTCTGCAGAATTTATTTTTTGTTAACTTTTTAATGATAGCCATTCTGGTCAGCGTGAGGTGATACCTCATTGTAGTTTTGATTTCCATTTCTCTAATAATTACTGATGTTGAGCTATTTTTTATGTGTTTGTTGGCCATCTGTATGTCTTCTTTGGAGAAATGTCTATTTAGGTCTCCTGCCCACTTTTTGATTGGGTTGTTTGTTTTTTTGATATTCAGCTGCATGAGCTGCTTGTATATTTTGGAGATGAATCCTTTGTCAGTTATTTTGTTTGCAAATATTTTCTCCTATTCTGAGAGTTGTTTTTCATATTTTTAAATGGTTTCCTTTGCTGTGCAAAAGCTTTTAAGTTTGATTAGGTCCCATTTGTTTATTTTTGTTTTTATTTTCATTACTCTAGGACACGAGTCCAAAAGGATCTTGCTATGATTTATGTCAAAGTGTGTTTTGCCTATGTTTTCCTCAGAGCTTTTTTAAAAAATATTTTTAATTGGAGGAAATTGCTCTACAGTGTTGTGTTGAGTTCTGCTGTACAGCAACATGACTCAGTGTATCCCCTCCCTCTTGAACTTCCCTCCCATCCTACCATCATCCTAACTCTCCAGGTCTTCACGGATCACCAAACTGAGCTCCCTGTGTTATATAGCAACTTCCAAGTAGCTATTATTTTACACATGGTAATGTACATGTTTCAATGCTTCTTTCTCAATTCATCCCCGCCTTTCCTTCCCTTGCTGTGTCTACTACTTCCATCGTCTGAAGTCAGGAAGACTGATTACTACCTTTTTCTTTCCCAAAATTACTTAGCTATTCAGGGTTTTTCGTGATTCCATATAAATTGTAAGTTTTTTTGTTCTAGTTCTGTGAAAAATGCTATTGGCATTTTGATAGGGATTTCACTGAATCCGTAAATTGCTTTGTATAGTATAGTCATTTTCACAATGTTGATTTTTCCCAGTCCAAGAATGCGGTATATCTCTCCATCTGTTTATGTTGTGTTTGATTTTTTAATTTTTTCATCAGTGGCTTAAAAAGTTTTCTGCATACAGGTCTTTTGCATCCTTAGGTAGGTTTATTCCTAGGCATTTGACTCTTTTTGTTGCAGTGGTAAATGGGATTGTTTTCTTAATTTCTCTTTCTGATCTTCTGTTGCTAATGTATAGGAATGGAAGAAATTTCTGTGCATTGATTTTGCGTCCTGCAGCTTTACCAGAATCACTGATTAGCACTAGTAGTTTTCTGATTGCCTCTTTAGTATTCTGTGTATAGTATGTCATTTGTATAAAGGGACTGTTTTACTTCTTTTCCAACTTGGAATCCTTTCTTTTTCTTCCCCAATTGCCATGACTAGGACTATTATTATGTCGAATAATAGTGGTGAGACTGAAAATCCTTGTCTTACTCCTGATCTTAGAGGAAATGCTTTCAGTTTTCTACCATTGAGAATGAACTTAGCTCTGGGTTCGTCATATATGGCTCTTATTGTGTGAAGGTAGTTCTCCTCTATGCCCACCTTCTGGACAGTTTTTATGATAAAAGGGGTGAATTTTGTCAAATGCTTCTTCTGCATATACTGAGATAATCATATGGTTTTTATTACTCAGCTTTTAATATAGTATGTGACATTGATTTTGCATATATTGAGAATTCTTGCATAGCTGGGATTAACCTGACTTGATCATGGTGTATGATCCTTTTAATGTGTTGTCAGATTCTGTTTGCTACTGTTTTGTTGAAGATTTTTGTCTATGTGGATCAGTGATATTGTCTGAAATGTTCTTTTTTTGTGATATATTAGGTTTTGGTATCAGGGTGATGGTGGTATTGTAGAATAAACTTGAGAGTACACCTTCCTCTGGAATCTTTCGGAAGAATTTGAGAAGGATGGGTGATAGCTTATCTCTAAATGTTTGATAGAATTCACTGTGAAGCTATCCAGTATTGGACTTTAATTCACTGGAAGATTTTTTTAAAATCATAGTTTAAATTTCTTTATAGGTTTATATCCGTATGCATTATAGTCATTTTCAATGTTGCCAGTGGTATATCTCTCCATCTGTTTATGTTGTGTTTGATTTTTTAATTTTTTCATCAGTGGCTTAAAAAGTTTTCTGCATACAGGTCTTTTGCATCCTTAGGTAGGTTTATTCCTAGGCATTTGACTCTTTTTGTTGCAGTGGTAAATGGGATTGTTTTCTTAATTTCTCTTTCTGATCTTCTGTTGCTAATGTATAGGAATGGAAGAAATTTCTGTGCATTGATTTTCGTCCTGCAGCTTTACCAGAATCACTGATTAGCACTAGTAGTTTTCTGATTGCCTCTTTAGTATTCTGTGTATAGTATGTCATTTGTATAAAGGGACTGTTTTACTTCTTTTCCAACTTGGAATCCTTTCTTTTTCTTCCCCAATTGCCATGACTAGGACTATTATTATGTCGAATAATAGTGGTGAGACTGAAAATCCTTGTCTTACTCCTGATCTTAGAGGAAATGCTTTCAGTTTTCTACCATTGAGAATGAACTTAGCTCTGGGTTCGTCATATATGGCTCTTATTGTGTGAAGGTAGTTCTCCTCTATGCCCACCTTCTGGACAGTTTTTATGATAAAAGGGGTGAATTTTGTCAAATGCTTCTTCTGCATATACTGAGATAATCATATGGTTTTTATTACTCAGCTTTTAATATAGTATGTGACATTGATTTTGCATATATTGAGAATTCTTGCATAGCTGGGATTAACCTGACTTGATCATGGTGTATGATCCTTTTAATGTGTTGTCAGATTCTGTTTGCTACTGTTTTGTTGAAGATTTTTGTCTATGTGGATCAGTGATATTGTCTGAAATGTTCTTTTTTTGTGATATATTAGGTTTTGGTATCAGGGTGATGGTGGTATTGTAGAATAAACTTGAGAGTACACCTTCCTCTGGAATCTTTCGGAAGAATTTGAGAAGGATGGGTGATAGCTTATCTCTAAATGTTTGATAGAATTCACTGTGAAGCTATCCAGTATTGGACTTTAATTCACTGGAAGATTTTTTTAAAATCATAGTTTAAATTTCTTTACTTATGATCAATCTGTTCATATTTTCTATTTTGTCCTGGATTTAGTCTTGGAAGGCTCTACCTTTCTAAGAATCTTACGATTTCTTTCAGGTAATCAGTTTTATTGACATATAGTTGCTTGAAGTAGTATCTTATGATCCTTTGTATTTCTGCAGTGTTAGTTGTAATTCTTCATTTCTCACCGTATGGATTTGCATCCTCTCCCCTTTTTTTGCGGGGGAGGGTCGGGTTGAGGATGGAGGGTGGCCGGCGGATGGGCCACTTCTATTGGTCTTTCATTTAGCTATTTTTTTTCATCCATCTTTGTTCTTTGGCCAGTGTGGGCCTCCCATCGCAGTGGCCTCTGTTGTCGCAGAGCACTGGCTCTGGGCACATGTGCTCCAGAGCTCCGGCTCAGTAATTGGACACATCAGTCCAGCCTCTCCATGGCACAAGGGATCTTCCCAGGCCAGGGATCAAACCAGCGCCCCATGCATTGCAAGGCGGTGTCCTTACCCACTGGACCACCAGGGAAGCCCCATCATCTCCCTTTTAATCCTTGATGAGCCTGGCTAAAGGTTTATCAATTATGTTTATCTTTTCAAAGAGTCAACTTTTAGTTTCATTGATTTTGCTTTATTCCTAATTTCTATTTCAATTATTTCTAGTCTCATTTTTATGATTTCCTTCCTTCTCCTAACTCTGGGTTTTGCTTGTTCTTCTTTCTCTAGTTGCTCTAGGTGTAGGTAAGGTTAGGTTCCTTATTTGAGACTTTTCTTGTTTCTTGAGGTAGGATTGTATTTCTGTAAACTTCCCTATGAGAACTCCTTTTCTTGCATCTCATCGGTTTTGGGTCATTTTTTTAGTTGTCATCTGTTTCTGTATATTTTTTTTTTGTCTTTGATTTCTTCAGTGATCTCTTGGTCGTTTAAGAGCATATCGTTTAGCCTCCATGTGTTTGTGGGTTTTTTTTCTGTTTGTTTTTACAAATAAAAAATCAATTGCAAACTTGTAAAATACAAGTTTTCCTGTAATTGATTTCTAATCTTACAGCATTGAGGTCAGAAAAGATGCTTGATATGACTTAAATTTTCTTAAATTTACCAAGACTTGATTTGTAACCTAAGATGTGATCTGTCCTAGGGAATGTTCTGTGTGCACTTGAGAAGAAAGTGCATTCTGCTGCTTTTGGATGGAATGTCCTATAAATATCAATTTAGTCTATATGGTGTAATGTGTTATTTAAAGCTTATGTTTCCTTATTAATTTTCTGTATGGGTGATATGTCCATTGGTGAAAGTTGGGTGTTAAAGTCCCCCGTAATTACAGCATTACTGTCAGTTTCCCCTTTTATGGCTGTTAACGTTTGCCTTGTGTACTGAGGTGCATAAATATTTATAATTGTTATATCTTATTCTTGGATTCATCCTTCCTTGTTGCTTATAACAGTTTTTGTTTTAAAGTCTATTTTGTCTGATATGAATATTGCTGCTCCACCTTTATTTTGATTTCCATTTGTATGGAATATCTATTATCATTTGCATGGAATACCTCTCCCTTTCAGTTTGTATGTGTCCTAGGTCTGAAATGGTTTTCTTGTAGACTATATATATATATATATATATATATATATATATGGGTCTTGGCTTTGTATCCATTGACTAAGTCAACATCTTTTGGTTGGAACATTTAATCCATTTACATTTAAGGTAGTTATCAATATGTATATTCCTATTACCATTTTCTTAATTATTTTGGGTTTGTTTTGTAGGTCTTTTTTTTCCCTCTTGTGTTTCCTACCTAAAGAAGTTCCTTAACATTTATAGTTAAGCTGGTTTGGTGGTTCTGATTTCTCATAGCTTTTGTTTGTCTGTAAAGCTTGTGAAAATTATTTTCCAGTTTTTGGGTCACTCACCCAGAATATATGGGATTTACTTTTATTGCAATTGGCTCCTCCTCTCATCTTGTTGTGCTTTCTGCTTTGCATGTGAATATTGGGTATCCTTTTTGGTGCACTGCAGTATATTTTTGTTGATGGTGGTTTAGCAATTAGTTGTGATTTTGGTGTTTTTGTAAGAAGAGGTGAGCTGTCTTTTTATTCCACCTCTTATCTCCATCTCCTAAGATTGGATATTCCCCTTTTGTATAAATGTAAAGCTCATGGGGAAAAAAATCAGAACTTTCATAATAGTCCTCCAAGTGTTCTTACAAAACAAATTACAATGGTTTTAACCTAACGAAAGAAAAAAATATTGTGGAATGAAGACTTGCTTTTTCACTGCTTCTGCATAGTCTTCCCTACAGCCCCTTGCAGATTCCATTGACCCTTCTTGTCTGTCAAGCCTGCCTGCTGGCCCCCAGGGGTCACTGGAAGTGCACCCCAAGAACTCAAAAGCCCTTCAGTTTAAGTTTTATCTTTTACCAAGTTGTTTTTCAGCCACTGCCATAGACTGCAACATGCCAGGCTCCCCTGTTCTTCACTATCTCTAGCAGTTTAGTCAAACTGATATCCATTGAGTTGGTGATGCCATCCAACTGTCTCATTCTCTGTTTGCCCCTTCTCCTCTTGCCCCCAATCTTTCCCAGCATCAAGGTCTTTTCCAATGAGTTGTCTCTTTGCATCAGGTAGCCAGAGTATTGGAGCTTCAGCTTCATCATCATTCCTTCCAATGAATATTCAGGGTTGCTTTCCTTTAGGATTGACTGGATTGATCTCCTTGCTGTCCAAGGGACTCTCAAGAATCATCTCCAGCATCATAGTTCAAAAGCCAACCGAGGTATATGTTTAGAATAGTAATAGAAGTCTTTTTAATGTTAGATTAATATGCATAAAACAGAAAAATCTAAAGTTTTCAGCTTGAATATACAGGGAGTAATCATTTACCATTTCTGAATTTAGATTTAAAGTAAACCTAGGCAACTTAGTTATGATAGCATAAGCAGATCTTGGATATTCCCAGATGGCAGTGGTGGCAACCCAGTGCAGGAGACATAAGAGATGCAGGTTTGATCCCTGGGTCAGGAAGATCCCCTTGAGGAGGGCATGCCAACCCACTCCAGTATTCTTGCCTGGAGAATCCCTATGGACAGAGAAGCCTGGTGGGCTCCATTCCATAGAGTTGCAAAGAGTTGGACATGATTGAAGCAACTTACCACGCAAGCAGATCTTAGGTGACAGTCCTTCATGTCATTGACTAAACAAAACTTTTATTTTGGTAAAACCACACTCTTATTTCTGTGTCTGTCATCTTTGTCAGTGGTAGTAGGAAGTTTACATTCCCCTGTTTGTTACCAAATGTGTCTAACAGCTTACTGCCTACTAGGTGTGAGACTAAGGCACTGAGATCTATCAGTTTTGACATGATCATCATGGTCCCTGCCCTCATAAAGCCTCACTCTGTCTTGTGTACAACCTGATGCTGGACTTCAAGGCTATAAACTGGAGAACTTATCCATCATCAGCAGTATTAGCAAAACAAATTATTACATGCAATTGTGAAAACTTGACTGGAGATCATTGACATTAGAGAACTGTTTACACTCACATTAGTTGGGTTACGCTCACCTTTTATAGAAAAAAGAGTGGACAACATTTTTAGAGCTTTTAAATTCTGGTTTTTTTTTAATCTGTGTATTGCATAAAAAAACAGTTTCATTGCCAACCATAATGGTGACTCCACTGGCCAATTATTTGGTTTTCTTTATCCAGAAGTTGGGACAGATTGCTCCATTCTGTCTACATTTTGCTTTCTCATTTCTCTGACAACTGACCTCATCAGACACTTGATTCAGAATGCAAGGGAGATTGAGGCTAGAGACGATTGAAAAGGGGAGCTAATTACCAGGGTCATGTGGACTTTGGATTTATGTGAAATATGGATAAAGTAATGCAATCAGGATGGCATGATCTAGGTATGCATCCTGGGAGGCACCAAGGATAAAGGAAAGAACACTGGCCACTTTTATGGAATCTTGGCCACGTTACTTGAGCTTTTAATGTTAGATTAATATGCATAAAACAGAAAAATCTAAAGTTTTCAGCTTGAATATACAGGGAGTAATCATTTACCATTTCTGAATTTAGATTTAAAGTAAACCTAGGCAACTTAGTTATGATAGCATAAGCAGATCTTGGATATTCCCAGATGGCAGTGGTGGCAACCCAGTGCAGGAGACATAAGAGATGCAGGTTTGATCCTGCAGAGGGTCAGGAAGATCCTCTGGAGAAGGGCAAGGCAGCTCACTCCAGTACTCTTGCCTGGAGACCCACAGACAGAGGAACCTGGTGAGCTACAGTCCATAGCGTTGCACAGAGTTGGACATGATTGAAGCAACTTACCACGCAAGCAGATCTTAGGTGACAGTCCTTCATGTCATTGACTAAACAAAACTTTTATTTTGGTAAAACCACACTCTTATTTCTGTGTCTGTCATCTTTGTCAGTGGTAGTAGGAAGTTTACATTCCCCTGTTTGTTACCAAATGTGTCTAACAGCTTACTGCCTACTAGGTGTGAGACTAAGGCACTGAGATCTATCAGTTTTGACATGATCATCATGGTCCCTGCCCTCATAAAGCCTCACTCTGTCTTGTGTACAACCTGATGCTGGACTTCAAGGCTATAAACTGGAGAACTTATCCATCATCAGCAGTATTAGCAAAACAAATTATTACATGCAATTGTGAAAACTTGACTGGAGATCATTGACATTAGAGAACTGTTTACACTCACATTAGTTGGGTTACGCTCACCTTTTATAGAAAAAAAAAAGAGTGGACAACATTTTTAGAGCTTTTAAATTCTGGTTTTTTTTTTTTTAATCTGTGTATTGCATAAAAACACAGTTTGATTGTCAAACATAATGGTGACTCCACTGGCCAATTATTTGGTTTTCTTTATCCAGAAGTTGGGACAGATTGCTCCATTCTGTCTACATTTTGCTTTCTCATTTCTCTGACAACTGACCTCATCAGACACTTGATTCAGAATGCAAGGGAGATTGAGGCTAGAGACGATTGAAAAGGGGAGCTAATTACCAGGGTCATGTGGACTTTGGATTTATGTGAAATATGGATAAAGTAATGCAATCAGGATGGCATGATCTAGGTATGCATCCTGGGAGGCACCAAGGATAAAGGAAAGAACACTGGCCACTTTTATGGAATCTTGGCCACGTTACTTGAGCTCTGTGATTCCTGTTCCTTTCACTTGTCCAGTGTGGTAGTATCACATAGAGCTGTTGTAAGGATTAAAATGAAATCATGGATGTGATGTCCTTCAGGTCTGTATATAAATGGTCTTATCATGAAATACCTTGAGGTGACTCCCAAGTGTCATTCCTACCTAGGGTATATATGATCTAATGTGCTCGCATCTCTTACATGTTAACGTACTAATGGTTAATCAGTTATCCTATTAGTTGGGATAGGATAGGTTATGCTGCAGTACCAACCCATCCCTAAGTCTCAGTGGCTTTCAAAAAGAAACCAGAGATTTTTCTCCCCCACACTTAAGCAAGGGCCACTGCAGGTCCAGGTGGCTTTTCTGGTATACTGTCCTCCAGCTATGGCTCAGCAAGACACCTCCATATGGAAGTAGGCTTCCATGACTCTGACGCCGGAGAAGAGGGTCCTATAACTAAGGACTGGTGATTAGATGTTTTGACTCAGCTAATGAAATGCCGCGTCCACTCACTCCTCATTGGTAAAACCAAGACCTATGGCCATGCCTAAACTCAAAGAGCTAAGGAAATGCAACTTCTGAGTTTCCAAAAAAAGGACCAGAAATATTGGTGAAAAACACTTACGCCTATCAGTGTACCACAGTGAATGATCCGTAACCAAGGGGGAGCCCTGGTGTGGGTGCTGAGAGTCACTAGAAAAGTTAGTAGAATTCTGTACCTTTACAAACTATAAAAGGTCTGTAGTTTAGTGGCCAACTCCAGTGGTTTCTGAAAATGATACTCTGTCTTAGAATAATAAAGCTGTTTCTTTAGGGGCTTCCCTGGTGGTCCAGTGGGTAAAGAGTCCAACTTGAAGTGCAAGGGGCACCCGTTTGATCCCTGGCCCTGGGAAGAGCCCACGTGCTGTGGAGTGGCTGGACTGGTATGTCCAATTACGAGCCAGCACTCTGGAGCACATGTGCCCAGAGCCAGTGCTCTGCAACGGGAGAGGCCACTGCAATGGGAGGCCCACACAGGCCGAAGAATAAAGATGGATGAAAATAAATGAGTAAGAAACCAATAAAAGAGGCCAAAATTAAAAAAAAAAAGAATAACAAGGCTGTTTCTTGACTTAATGTGCCATTAGCATGCTTTCAATTCCCTATTTTCATCTTTCCTGCACTTTCGTGACTCAGAGAAGTGGCAGTGAATAGTACCAAGCACGTAGTGCGTACTTACAACTCATTTGTGGATTGAGTCCAACCATCAGAAAGAAACCACATTTGTGAGGCCAATGAATTGATATGTTTCCTGTCCAGAGTCACAAGGCAATGAAGGAGCCAGAAAGAGACGTGTGTGCCTGCTGTCAGTGGCCACAAGGGTACATTTATTACTTCCTCGAGAAACACTGGCCCCCAAAGAGTTACTCATGTGTGTTGGCAGTTTCCAAAGGTGATTATCGTGCTTTGTCTTGGACTGTAGTCATGGCCAGAATGTTAGGAGCAATGAGGGTAGAAAAGCAATGTCAGACACAATTAAAAGGTCCTGACTGCAGGTCACTCCCCAGTGTCTGCTCAAAGGCAATACAAAACTACCACTCATCCTTCAAAGTTCAGCTCAGACGTCACCTCCTCTGTAGAGCCATTGCCAGTCTCCATTCAAAATTGGGCTTTTTAAAAAAATATATTTCTAGTGCTCAAGCAAATTTATAATTTATATTAATAGCACTTCCATATCTTTGACTGGATTTTGACCTCCGGGAAGACACAGATCTGAGACAATTCACACTTATTTGCCCCCAGCACCGAGAGTCTTCTCAGACCAAAGAAAGACAAGATAACTTTGCTGAATTGAAACCCTGAATCCGCTTCAAAACCCAAACTATAGCACTTGCATCACCCCTCACTGTCTTTTAAAATTACAAGCCCAGAGCCATAGGGTAAAAAAGTAAGATGGCGACAGTCAGCATTTGTAACCCTGGCCCAAAACACACATCCTGCCAAGAGAGAAGTTGATTCCACTTTAGAGTTGAGGTCTCAGGCCCAGTTTAATTTGAGCTGTGGAGTGGCTGGACTGGTATGTCCAATTACGAGCCAGCACTCTGAAGTACATGTACCCGAAGCCAGTGATCTGCAGCAAGAGAGGCCACTGCAATGGGAGACCCACACATGCTAAAGAATAAAGACAGATGAAAATAAATGAGTAAGAAACCAATAAAAGAGGCCAAAATTAAAAAAAAAAAGAATAACAAGGCTGTTTCTTGACTTAATGTGCCATTAGCATGCTTTCAATTCCCTATTTTCATCTTTCCTGCACTTTCGTGACTCAGAGAAGTGGCAGTGAATAGTACCAAGCACGTAGTGCGTACTTACAACTCATTTGTGGATTGAGTCCAACCATCAGAAAGAAACCACATTTGTGAGGCCAATGAATTGATATGTTTCCTGTCCAGAGTCACAAGGCAATGAAGGAGCCAGAAAGAGACGTGTGTGCCTGCTGTCAGTGGCCACAAGGGTACATTTATTACTTCCTCGAGAAACACTGGCCCCCAAAGAGTTACTCATGTGTGTTGGCAGTTTCCAAAGGTGATTATCGTGCTTTGTCTTGGACTGTAGTCATGGCCAGAATGTTAGGAGCAATGAGGGTAGAAAAGCAATGTCAGACACAATTAAAAGGTCCTGACTGCAGGTCACTCCCCAGTGTCTGCTCAAAGGCAATACAAAACTACCACTCATCCTTCAAAGTTCAGCTCAGACGTCACCTCCTCTGTAGAGCCATTGCCAGTCTCCATTCAAAATTGGGCTTTTTAAAAAAATATATTTCTAGTGCTCAAGCAAATTTATAATTTATATTAATAGCACTTCCATATCTTTGACTGGATTTTGACCTCCGGGAAGACACAGATCTGAGACAATTCACACTTATTTGCCCCCAGCACCGAGAGTCTTCTCAGACCAAAGAAAGACAAGATAACTTTGCTGAATTGAAACCCTGAATCCGCTTCAAAACCCAAACTATAGCACTTGCATCACCCCTCACTGTCTTTTAAAATTACAAGCCCAGAGCCATAGGGTAAAAAAGTAAGATGGCGACAGTCAGCATTTGTAACCCTGGCCCAAAACACACATCCTGCCAAAGAGAGAAGTTGATTCCACTTTAGAGTTGAGGTCTCAGGCCCAGTTTAATTTGACCCCCCAGTGATCAAGCTGATTAATTGTCAGCTCCAGCCTTTATTCAGAGCAAACCTTAATCCCTCCTAATTTGCCATGAAATTAGTGGAAGCTGACTGTTCTGGGCATGAACCACACAGGGCTTGTTCACAGCTCCCCAGGCCTCACTGAGGCAAGGTGGGGATGAGACTCGCTGCCCCGGAGAGGAGCAGGTGTCGTGAGGATTAGGTCGCATGGGGGGAAGGGGGCCGCGGTGGGCAGGCAGCTGGTGAAATCCCAGGTGTGTGCGAGCTGGCAGGGGTACAAAGAGAGGAGAGCTACAAACAGCTCAAAGTCCCTGGGCTGTGCAGCTGCATGTTTGGCACTTGCGTGGGACCCACCTGTAGTGTTGATGGGCACAACTCCCTCCTAGGCGTAGGGAAACATGAAAGGTCTCTGCTCCTCCCAGGAGCAGGGGCAGCACCGCCCCCTCCCAGGAAAAGACTGGAGGAAGCCATCCTGCCCGAGGACCCCTGGGTAAAGCAGCTCTCTCGTCTAGTATAACCTCCCCAGGCTTAAGGCACGGGGGCTCTGGCTTTCCTTTTTCAAGCCATGGCCCTTGGAGGACTAAGATAAAGATAATTACTTTCTTTCAAATCAGGGGGCCTGTTCTCAAGTATGCCTAGAAAGTAAGTGGAAAGACTCCCTAAGCTGAAGAGTCCACAGACAGAGACACCCAACCCCGCCAAAATAAATAAATAAATAAAGGTTAAAAAAATAAATAAATAAAAGGAAAACAGGTTCAAGGCTGAGAGGCAAAAACAAATGATTGTCCCTTCTCCTGGGCTGCGGGGAGCTCATGTAAACACACTCATCATAGCAAGCCTTTCTTAATCTGTTCCTGTCCCACTGCTAATCGCTTCTGTGGTTTCTGCAGCATACGATGCATTTTTGGTGCTGGGGCTGGGGTTTCAGGTTTAGTTACTGTGAATTATAGAACATCTCTTGATCTCTGAGGACAAGAGAGGACCGCTGACCACACAGCCAAGTGCCTGTTGTTCATGCCAGGTGAAATAGCCTTCTCTGTCCCTTGTACCAGCCTGTCAAGAGTGGTGACCTCTTCTCTCCATATTAAGCCAGCCTCCAGACCAATTAGGACACAGGTTAAGGACATCCTGACCACTTACTGCTCTACTTTGGCTTCTCCCATCTCTGTTTTTAAGTGCAAACAGCAGAAACTGCTGAGGTCCCTGCCTACAGCATCCACGTCCCCCACCACCACCGTTCTTACTAACAGCTTCAGGACAAGGGGACAATGGCAGGTTGCGCTGTTAACACATACCTGCTTACAGCCAGACTCCATAGCAGGCTGGCATGGCTGTGTGACCTTTATTGTCATGGAGACATAAGCAGAGACTGGGAAAGATGCAGGACCCACCCGTTGTGGATTTGCCTATTTTTCCTGCCTGGTATACAGATGTGGTGTCTACAGCAGTAGTCCGCAACCTTTTGGCACCAGGCACCGGTTTCGTGGAAGATAATTTTTCCATGAACCAGAGGTAGGGTTTCGGTTCCCTTTGCCGCTCACCTGTTGCTGGGCGGCCCCGTTCCTAACAGGCCACAGACAGGTACAAGTCCACGGCCTGGGGGCTGGGGACCCTTGACCTAGAGTAGAGATTGGTCCTACAAAGATGAGGCCATATGCTGAATATATTGGAACGGGGGAGAGAAGTAACTGGCATGCTCAGCATCGCTGAGTCAGGGTACCAGCCCCAACTGCTTCTACCATGGTCTTCCTGTTAGGATAATCCCTGTGACCCCCATATTCCAGCCGGCATCTTCATGGCCTGGTTCAGTTCAGGCCAGTCCAGTCACACAGTCATGTCTTAGTCTTTGCAACCCCATGGATTGCAGCAAACCAGGCTTCCCTGTCCTTCACCATCTCCCAGAGCTTGCTCTAACTCATGTCCATTGAGACGGTGATGCCATCCAACCATCTCATCCTTTCCCATCCCTTCTCCTTTTGCCTTCTGTTTTCCCAGCATCAGGGTCTTTTCCCTGAGAAAAGGTGGATCAGCACCATTCCTTCCAATGAATATTCAGGGTTGACCATCTCATCCTAGGACAAGAGAGGACCGCTGACCACACAGCCAAGTGCCTGTTGTTCATGCCAGGTGAAATAGCCTTCTCTGTCCCTTGTACCAGCCTGTCAAGAGTGGTGACCTCTTCTCTCCATATTAAGCCAGCCTCCAGACCAATTAGGACACAGGTTAAGGACATCCTGACCACTTACTGCTCTACTTTGGCTTCTCCCATCTCTGTTTTTAAGTGCAAACAGCAGAAACTGCTGAGGTCCCTGCCTACAGCATCCACGTCCCCCACCACCACCGTTCTTACTAACAGCTTCAGGACAAGGGGACAATGGCAGGTTGCGCTGTTAACACATACCTGCTTACAGCCAGACTCCATAGCAGGCTGGCATGGCTGTGTGACCTTTATTGTCATGGAGACATAAGCAGAGACTGGGAAAGATGCAGGACCCACCCGTTGTGGATTTGCCTATTTTTCCTGCCTGGTATACAGATGTGGTGTCTACAGCAGTAGTCCGCAACCTTTTGGCACCAGGCACCGGTTTCGTGGAAGATAATTTTTCCATGAACCAGAGGTAGGGTTTCGGTTCCCTTTGCCGCTCACCTGTTGCTGGGCGGCCCCGTTCCTAACAGGCCACAGACAGGTACAAGTCCACGGCCTGGGGGCTGGGGACCCTTGACCTAGAGTAGAGATTGGTCCTACAAAGATGAGGCCATATGCTGAATATATTGGAACGGGGGAGAGAAGTAACTGGCATGCTCAGCATCGCTGAGTCAGGGTACCAGCCCCAACTGCTTCTACCATGGTCTTCCTGTTAGGATAATCCCTGTGACCCCCATATTCCAGCCGGCATCTTCATGGCCTGGTTCAGTTCAGGCCAGTCCAGTCACACAGTCATGTCTTAGTCTTTGCAACCCCATGGATTGCAGCAAACCAGGCTTCCCTGTCCTTCACCATCTCCCAGAGCTTGCTCTAACTCATGTCCATTGAGACGGTGATGCCATCCAACCATCTCATCCTTTCTCATCCCCTTCTCCTTTTGCCTTCTGTTTTTCCCAGCATCAGGGTCTTTTCCCAGTGAGTCATCTCATCACATCTTGCCCAAGTATTGGAGCTTCAGCTTCAGCACCATTCCTTCCAATGAATATTCAGGGTTGATTTCCTTTGGGATTGACTGGTTTGATCTTCTTGCAGTCCAAGGGACTCTCAAGAGTTTTTTTTTCCAAGAAGGGCTCATAGCTCATTAAAGCACAGGTTTCTGGACCCTACCCCCAGAGTATCTGATACAAAAGATCTGGGGTAGGACCTGAAATAAGTTCCCAGGTAATGCTACTTTCACTGGTCAGAGACCAAGCTGTGAGAACTACTTGAAACTCCCCTCTGCTGAAGCCACTGTTTTTATATATTCATAGCTGAATACAGTCCCAACTGATCCAATGCCCTTTAACCCCTCAGTAGCTATATAGGTCACCTAATCCTTTACCTCCAAAACGGACCTGAAAATTCAGCTAATCACAAGGCATAAATAACCAATGAAGCTTACAAGCTATTAGGATTCTCATCAGAGAGATATCCATAAGTCAAAGAAAGGAATCTCTGCTTTTAATTTTGAGGCATCATTGGAACTGATTGGAAGAGAGATTTTGGAGCGGGAAAGCCTACCTAGAATCTCTGAAATTATACCAGACATCTACCCTTTCTACTTACAAGTGGATTTTCTCTACCACATTTTCTTTCTTTCTAGAGGCCATTTGCTTAAGGCAGTAGGGTACCTTTGGGCATTTTTTTTTTCAATCAAAAATTGTTTTCATTCTTTTTCACATTCTTTTCCATTATGGTTTATTACAGGATACTGAATATAGTTCCCTGTGCTACACAGCAGGGCCCTATTGTTTATCCATCCTATACATACTAGTTTGTATCTGCTAATCTCTCCCCACCTCTGGCAGCTACAGGTCTGTTCTCTATGTCTGTAAGTCTGTTTCTGTTTTGTAGATAAAGTTCATTTGTGTCATATTTTAGATTCCACATTAAGCAACAGCATATATTCATCTTTCTCTTTCTGACTTGCTTCACTTGGTATAACCTCTAGCTGCATTCATGTTGCTGCTAATGGGAATTTTTCTTTCTTTTTTATGGCTGAGTAGTAGTCCCGTGTGTGTGTGTGTGTGTGTGTGTGTGTACACATACCACATCCTCTTTATCCACTTATCTACTGATGGACATTCTATTTTAAATAGTGTTACTGTGAAGATTTGGCTGTGTGTATCTTTTAGAATTACAGTTTGTCTGAGTATATGCCCAGGAGTGGGATTGCTGGATCATAAAAGAGATCTATTTTTAGTTTTTTGAGGAATCTCCATACTTTTCTCCATAGTGGCTGCACCAATTTATATTGCCACCCACAGTGTATGAGGTTCCCTTTTCTCCACACCCTCTCCAGCATTTTTTATTTTTAGACTTATTAATAACAGCTATTCTGGTTGGTGTAAGGTAACACCTCAATGTAGTTTTGATTTGCATTACTCTAATAATTCACGATGATAAGCATCTTTTCATGTGCCCATTGGCCATCTACATGTCTTCATTGGAAAAGTATATATAGGTCTTCTGTCTTTTTGAATTTTTTATATTTTTCAGCCTTTTGGATCATTTGCTATTAGGATTCTCATCAGAGAGATATCCATAAGTCAAAGAAAGGAATCTCTGCTTTTAATTTTGAGGCATCATTGGAACTGATTGGAAGAGAGATTTTGGAGCGGGAAAGCCTACCTAGAATCTCTGAAATTATACCAGACATCTACCCTTTCTACTTACAAGTGGATTTTCTCTACCACATTTTCTTTCTTTCTAGAGGCCATTTGCTTAAGGCAGTAGGGTACCTTTGGGCATTTTTTTTTTCAATCAAAAATTGTTTTCATTCTTTTTCACATTCTTTTCCATTATGGTTTATTTCATGATTCTGAATATATTTCCCCTGTGCTACACAGCAGGGCCCTATTGTTTATCCATCCTATACATACTAGTTTGTATCTGCTAATCTCTCCCCACCTCTGGCAGCTACAGGTCTGTTCTCTATGTCTGTAAGTCTGTTTCTGTTTTGTAGATAAAGTTCATTTGTGTCATATTTTAGATTCCACATTAAGCAACAGCATATATTCATCTTTCTCTTTCTGACTTGCTTCACTTGGTATAACCTCTAGCTGCATTCATGTTGCTGCTAATGGGAATTTTTCTTTCTTTTTTATGGCTGAGTAGTAGTCCCGTGTGTGTGTGTGTGTGTGTGTGTGTGTACACATACCACATCCTCTTTATCCACTTATCTACTGATGGACATTCTATTTTAAATAGTGTTACTGTGAAGATTTGGCTGTGTGTATCTTTTAGAATTACAGTTTGTCTGAGTATATGCCCAGGAGTGGGATTGCTGGATCATAAAAGAGATCTATTTTTAGTTTTTTGAGGAATCTCCATACTTTTCTCCATAGTGGCTGCACCAATTTATATTGCCACCCACAGTGTATGAGGTTCCCTTTTCTCCACACCCTCTCCAGCATTTTTTATTTTTAGACTTATTAATAACAGCTATTCTGGTTGGTGTAAGGTAACACCTCAATGTAGTTTTGATTTGCATTACTCTAATAATTCACGATGATAAGCATCTTTTCATGTGCCCATTGGCCATCTACATGTCTTCATTGGAAAAGTATATATAGGTCTTCTGTCTTTTTTTTTGATTTTTTTTATATTGAGCTGTTTGAATATTTTTGAAATTCAGCCCTTGTTGGCCGAATCATTTGCAAATATTTTCTCCCAGTCTGTATGTTGTCTTCATTTATGCGTTCCTTTGTTGTGCAAAAGCTTGTAAGTTTGATTAGGTCCCATTTGTTTATTTTTGCTCTTCTTTCTGTTGCCATGGGTGACCTAAGAAAACACTGGTATGATTTATGTCAGTAAATGTTTTGCCTATGTTCTCTTCTAGGAGTTTTATGGTGTCATGTCTTGTATTTAAGCGCTTAAGCCATTTTGAGTTTATTTTTGGATAGGGTGTGAGAGCGTGTTCTAACTTCACTGATTTATATGCGACTGTCCAACTTTTCCAACACCATTTGCTAAAGAGACTGTCTTTCCTCCCCTGTATATACTTGCCTCCTCTGTTGAAGATTAATTGACGGTGGATGTGTGACTTTATTTCTGGACTCTCTATTCTGGTCCATTTATCCACATGTCTGTTTTTGTGAAATTGGGACTAATTTTCTTTAACTACTCTGAATCTGAGTTTCCTTTTTTAAAATCTTATTTATTTTTAGCTCTACTGGGTCTTTGTTATTGCATGAACTTTTCTGTAGTTGCAGGGAATAGGGGCTGCTCTCTAGTTGCAGCGTGCAGGTTTCTTATTGTGGGGGCTGCCCTTGGAGGATAAGTTCTAGGGAGTGTGGGCTTCGGTAGCTGCAGCACACGGACTCAGTTGTTATGGCTCCCAGGCTCTAGAGGACAGGCTCAGTAGTTGTTGTGTGTGGGCTCAGCTGCTTGGGGCACATGGGATCTTCCTGGAATAAGGATTGAACCAGCATCTCCTGCCTTGGCGGGCAGATTCTTTACCACTGAGCCTCCAGGGAAGCTCCGAACCTCAGTTTTCTTATCCGTAAAACTTGAATGATAACACACAGGCTTATTGTAAGGCGTAAGTGATGCTGGAGAATTAGAGACAACCTAGGTGTCCATTAGTGAGATGGACAAGTCAGATGTGTGGGTGGGAAATCACAGGATCTGATGCAGAAGCAACAGAACAGTTGCACACATAGCAAGACCTTGAAATCATAGTGCTTAGTGAAAAGAGACATATAATGCCTTTTAAATTCATATTTAATTCTTTAGTCCATTTCACGAACTAAAGAATTAAAAGTAGGTGCATACCAAATACTACCTATCCTGTATAATATAAATATATATCACATATTATACAGTGGTAAAGAATCGCCTGCCAGTGCAGGAGACGTAAGAGACACGGGTTCAATCCCTGGGTTGGGAAGATGCCCTGAAGAAGGAAATGACAGCCGACTCTAGTATTCTTCCTGGGAATGCTAGACTTGCTGGGAATTCCTGGACAGAGGAGCCTGGTGGGCTACAGTCCATGAGGTTGCAAAGAGTCAGACACATCTGAGCCTCTGAGCACATTAGATTGGTTGTCTGGGAGGGGAAGGCAATGGCAGAATGACATGAATGTAAAAAGCCTACTAGTACAGCCTACTAGTTATCCCCATGTCAACTTCCCCCTTTTGTTAGCGACAAGGGTTCTCGGCCTCTTTAATCAACAGAAGTTGATTGGAGGCCAGACAAGAAATCCAGACAAGGCTTTACTGAAGCCTCCGCTGCAGCAGCAGGAAGTGGGAACAAACAGCAGGTTCCCTTGCTTGCTCACTCGTCAAGGCAGGGAAAGGTGGTGCCTTTTATGGGGTGAGGGTAGGGGTCAGGCCTCAATGGTGACTTAGGTGGTTTTCCTACTCCTTGGGTGCTGTGTGTGGAGGGGGCACATGCTGCCTCTGTTCCCACCCCTTTGCTCTTGCTCCTGACTCTTCAGAAATGGCAGTTGGGCTTTCCGTACTTTGTGGTCCAGAATTTGCCCCAACTGTTCCGGCACAGTTATTATTAGTATTTGAGGAGATGTCTGTCCAGGTGCAGCAAAAGGCCCCAGGTCCCAGCCTGTCTCACTTTTATAAAGCTGAACCCTAATTCTTCAACTTGGCACATGGCCCACTCAGGGTAATTCTCTATTTCCCAGACTCTTGAAGCTAAGTGTGGACAAGTCAGATGTGTGGGTGGGAAATCACAGGATCTGATGCAGAAGCAACAGAACAGTTGCACACATAGCAAGACCTTGAAATCATAGTGCTTAGTGAAAAGAGACATATAATGCCTTTTAAATTCATATTTAATTCTTTAGTCCATTTCACGAACTAAAGAATTAAAAGTAGGTGCATACCAAATACTACCTATCCTGTATAATATAAATATATATCACATATTATACAGTGGTAAAGAATCGCCTGCCAGTGCAGGAGACGTAAGAGACACGGGTTCAATCCCTGGGTTGGGAAGATGCCCTGAAGAAGGAAATGACAGCCGACTCTAGTATTCTTCCTGGGAATGCTAGACTTGCTGGGAATTCCTGGACAGAGGAGCCTGGTGGGCTACAGTCCATGAGGTTGCAAAGAGTCAGACACATCTGAGCCTCTGAGCACATTAGATTGGTTGTCTGGGAGGGGAAGGCAATGGCAGAATGACATGAATGTAAAAAGCCTACTAGTACAGCCTACTAGTTATCCCCATGTCAACTTCCCCTTCTGTTAAGCGACAAGGGTTCTCGGCCTCTTTAATCAACAGAAGTTGATTGGAGGCCAGACAAGAAATCCAGACAAGGCTTTACTGAAGCCTCCGCTGCAGCAGCAGGAAGTGGGAACAAACAGCAGGTTCCCTTGCTTGCTCACTCGTCAAGGCAGGGAAAGGTGGTGCCTTTTATGGGGTGAGGGTAGGGGTCAGGCCTCAATGGTGACTTAGGTGGTTTTCCTACTCCTTGGGTGCTGTGTGTGGAGGGGGCACATGCTGCCTCTGTTCCCACCCCTTTGCTCTTGCTCCTGACTCTTCAGAAATGGCAGTTGGGCTTTCCGTACTTTGTGGTCCAGAATTTGCCCCAACTGTTCCGGCACAGTTATTATTAGTATTTGAGGAGATGTCTGTCCAGGTGCAGCAAAAGGCCCCAGGTCCCAGCCTGTCTCACTTTTATAAAGCTGAACCCTAATTCTTCAACTTGGCACATGGCCCACTCAGGGTAATTCTCTATTTCCCAGACTCTTGAAGCTAAGTGTGGACAAGGGAATAAGTTCTGACCAATGGCATAGGACTGGAATGGAAGAGAGAGATGGAAATAAAATGAAAGGCTGGGCTTCCCCTGGTGGTCCAGTGGGTAAGGACACCACCTTGCAGTGCAAGGGGCGCCGGTTCGATCCCTGGCCTGGGAAGATCCCACATGCCGCAGAGCGGCTGGACCCATAT